>CM073779.1:9095179-10542860 GCA_037158775.1 Hetaerina titia
AAAAATATCTGCCACCGCCTGGATTCGAACCCGAGATTTCTAGGTGGTAAGCCAGTACGTTAGCCAACTCACTATCCCATTCCCCTCGTCGAAACTTAAGAAGCTGTAATGACAAAAAATATATTGCATTAGTAAACAATTTATCATTGGAATATTTTATAAAATAAGTCATTCAAACATGAAGAATATTATTTAGTTTGAGAATATTATAGTGTAAATGAGATTTCATTCATTAACGCATCCAACCCCAGGGTAGTATGTCTGATAAGGATAAGACGACAAAGGGTTATCGTGGAGATGACAAACGTTCGTCATGTTATCTTGATTCACCATTAAGGGGGTACGATAGTCATCAGTGTTTGAGAATATTTGGTAATCCATAATTTAGCACGGGAATTCAACTCTGTGAATAATTTTTGGGTGACTATTACGACAGGTAAATGGGGATTACAAATACTGTTAGTGCAGAAGAGATGGTACGGAGCCAGAGGAAAGGTATCTGTTTTCATCTAATCTAACTGATAAATAGGGCTAAATTGGCCGTGTTTTTCTCTAATCACTGTAATACGTACGTGACTCAATTTAAAGTGCCAAAACTTCACTGGCCTCGAGAGGCCCCAGAAGTAATATATACGAGGGTCATCCGGAAAGTAGTACCCGTTCGTGCCGCATGAAGTGCTGACGACGCGAGTAGCCGCTGGACGAGGTCAGATAGCTTCAGTGGCTTGTCTGCCTTCTCTGAGCCAAGTTGCGTGACGCTAGCATTGCCTGTGTTGTTTCTGTGATTGTTTACAATGTTTAAAAAAAGTGAGAACGCCGCCAGTTGTGAAGTGAGGGCAGTGATTAAATTCCTCAATGCAAGAAACGTTCGCCCATGTGATATTCGGCGCCAATTAAAGGAGGTGTATGGAGACAATGTAATGGACGAGTCGTCTGTTCGGCGGTGGTGTCGCAACTTCAACATGGGGAGGGGGAACACACACGACGATGAGCGTTCGGGGAGACCGTCTGTCATTACAGACCAACTGGTGAGCTCAGTTGACGAATTCGTGAGGAACGATCGGCGCGTCACAATGGATGACATCTGTGAGCATTTTCCCAATGTTTCTCGAACAATTGTTCATGAAATTGTTAAACACCATCTGCATTATGCAAAAATTTGACTTTTTGGCAGGAAAAAGATTTGACAGCGATGAAGAACTTAAAGAAGGAGTGACCCTGTATCTCAATGAGCTGGCGGCGAAGGACTATGCAGCAGGAATACAGAAACTTGTCACACGTTATGACAAATGCCTTAATTTGCTTGGAGATTATGTTGAGAAGTAGTTTAAAGTATCCTCTTTCAAATAAAATTTTTTATGTTTGTTAATATTTACTTTTGTGTCTTTATTTCACGAACGGGTACTACTTTCCGGATGACCCTCATATGAAATCCACTATTCCGGTTATTGTCAAAGGAGAGAATTATCATTGAATTATATTGAATTAAAAAACTAACACTAATGATTCCGTATTATATTAATAATTGCTCCCTTTTGATCTTTTCTTCCCTGGCTTGATAAAGGAACAACTTGGAAAGGAAAGAATCGTATCCTTTTACAAGGTAATTAGAAAAATAATGATGAGGCATGGTCGGTTCAAAAATTGGGATCAGTTTGGTGCGCTGCTTAGTGAATTGACCTCCCATTCTGATGGCACGGATTCAAATTCGGGTAGGATTTTTGACTATTATCCCAATCCTTACCTTGGGTGCCATGTGGTTCAGTACTCCGTCCATTAGATGGGATATTAAAGTGTGTAGCCCTTATTGCTTCTCGTTTAGAGTAGGCTAATGTGGGCGCCGATTTTCTCTCCATCTCCTTTTCCAGAAAATCCTACACACACCCACGTTCCCACTAATTGCGCAGACAATCTTACGTTTTGGTCGCATACCATTACTCGTAAATATTTATTATACTCCCGGGTACCAAATAAAAAGTATTGTAATACATATTGATTGAAAATTCTTCTCCAATTCAGGTATAACGGCTGGCTGAATAATTCTGATGTTGATGTTATAAACCTGTTTGCAACATTTTAAACTTGGTTAGGTTATATTAATTCAAAGAAATAAATGGAAATGTAAGAATACTCATATTTTGTACGATTTAACTTATGATCTTCGATTTTCCCATATTAAAGAGTCATTCGAATCTGTTTGATCATAGGAAAAATAATAACTGCGACAACAAGTATTTAATTAGGATTCAATGAAAAGAAAGATAAAACTTTCTTGAACATAAATTATTACGCCGAGGCTTTTGTTTTTTTATTCGTGGATTTGACAAGGGAAAATTTTTCTAACATCTTCCATTTTTCACCTGTATCTTACATCCTTAGAAGTCTACTTGCTTCGAATTTGAATGTTTCGGTTTGGAAAAGTAACTGTCATTCTACAAGTATTATCCTGTATTACACAACATTTTGGAATAAGCTATGCATAATGCGATTCCCTAATTAATATCATTTTTTATCAACAAGGCTTAATAATCTTTCAACTTACATAGTTTTTTTAAGCCATGTCCGTAGATTGGAAAACTGTAGAAACCACATCGATTGAATTACTTTGCATATTTTGTGTTTGAGATTTCCTGAGACAGGGAGAAGCCCATATTTTCCAAATGTATTATAGTAAGTCTTAAACGAAAGACGTCTAAACGCGACGAAGATGGCTTCATATCACGCAGTGGCGTACAACAAATCACTCTGCCTATGCAAATATTTTACGACCATTCAGTCAGTTAAATATATGTGTTTTCGAATAATGATATAAAGATGTCCATTCTTAAGTTTTCTGGTAATATACAAGTATAGCATTAAAAAACCTTTGTGAAAAAGATTGTTGCATTCCCTTCCACCGTTTATTATTAAATTTTAGATGCGGAAGGCTTGAGGAAAAAGATTTCTCAATTGTGATTTTAAGAAACGAGAAGTCCAGATGAGTATATTCTTTGAATCACCTAAAAACTTGCATACATTAGCAGTTTTATATCTCTGGTACAAGTGAAAAGGAAAATGATCTTAGAAGGAGAATATTCTGGCAGTGAAGCAGATATTTTTCAGAATAATCGAAGTAAAAACTCGCTTAGTAGCCATTTTGTGAGCACCTAGTTTAGCGGGAAACAAATTGGCAATTCAAAGGATGCTGAAAGAATTTGTAATTTAATATTATTAATTTTGTTGAATTCATGGCATCTTACATATGGATTATACACGTATATTAGGTTTGAGTAATATAAATTAATATAATCTCTAGAAAAACTTCGCAAGAGAATACATTATATTTGACAATGCAACTGTGCTTGGACATGTAATCATTTATTTTTATTATTCACCGGTAAAGCCACATTAATATAATTTTTATTTCTGAGTGCATACATGTTCTCAACAGGCACCTAATGTCATGACATATGGCAGGAGGCATGAGGGCCTTAAATCAATCGAAATAAATTGTACTACAATCGGGCACAAGGTAATGTTTTTAGATTTCTCTACGTACCACGTGGACATTGAAAAAACTTAGAAAAATCTTCTTTCCCAAGCATTTGGCATCAAAAAACCCGACAACCCCAATTTCTGTGGTAATATTTTATTTGATGAAGTTTAATTAATGAGTAACCCGTCAGTATTTTGAAAAACATCCGCAACGCACCTTTTGGAGCGGTTTGCGTGGCAATGTTCAGATGTAGTTAAAAATGCCTGAGGTTATCCCGGAAATGAGACCGGGCTTGGTATCTGACCGAAAATACCGGGATAATACGTTAATGTCCTCATCAGCATCACCGCCGATCACACCGTTTATCCTGCTCCTGTTCCGTTTGGCCTTGGGGCTCGCATGAATACCCTCCGGGCCTTTCCTGCTCGGCGCCTCCCTACCGGGAAACAAAATGAGATTCATTATTGCGCGAGCGAATGCCTAATTTTTTATTGATACCAGTTAGTTACGGCCCAATCCTTTGTGTTAGTTAGTTGGTTAGCAAATCTGGATGCTGACAGTAAATAAGTTCTCTTCGAAGTGTTAATTCTAAGAATAAAATTAATGGTATCGTTTCATTAGAGAAAATATTTCTGTGGAGAAGATATAATTTTATGAAGACTTTACGAATATTTTTTAAAATTAGAGTATTTTGAAAATAGAGCAAAATGTAGGTGAATTGGCATTGCTCACGCTCACTTCACGTTAAAATATCAGAAAAAATACGTGGGAAAGTCATAATCAAATGGTTGGAATTCTCGGCAGTATCCATCTAAAATCATTGCTGAATGATTCAAAGCAAGGGTTTGTTTGTCTGTAACATTTGGAAACCTTTAATTTTATAATATATTGTGTAGCAGTCAGAAAATAGTATTACGAATAAGAAGAGTAGAAATAAAAATGTGGGAGAGTGTGATTATTTTATGGGAAAGGATTAAAAGCAAGCCCAATGTGTGGATACCTCTCAGACTGTATTGAGAGAAATTTAAATTTGCAAGCATCCTTGAGCACACGAAAAAATTCTTTTGCCGTACTTTTAATCAGTCCTGTACCAATTCAAAAGTGAAATGTTTCACGCCCATGATAGTAGTCAATTATTTTTTATTTTATCTAAAACACATTCAGAATAGTAACGTCACTAAATTTCCCGATATGAATCTGTAAACATATGAAGGAACTACTGAGAGAGCCCGATAGGAATATTATGTATGAAAAGAATGACGGATAAATTACACGCAGGTCTAACATTAAAAAAAATCATTCATGAAACCATGATTCAATCCTTTTCAACTCATCTAATTAAATCTTTCTTCAGCACAATACATACAGTGGACTTGTTTTTCATGGTATCTGACACGATCCATCTTCTGCAAGAAGAAAATGACTAATCAAGCAAATATGTAATAAAACCCTTTTTCATCGGGTTTCCTCCAATATAACTGTAACTAAAACGAAAGCAAGTTATTTTCCAAAACATACTGGTATTAGGTAATTGAGGCATTATATCGAACCATCTTATTGATACATACGTTTCTTTACAAACTTAGAAATAGAATACGAATAGTAATTACGTTTGCAACTGTGTTTTGTTTAATCAATATATAGATTATATTTGTTTATTTTAAAGATTTGAACCAATCTCAGAGACACCAAAAAACACTACAAAGCATTTGTGAGTGCCAAAAATTTAGCTCTGATTATAAGAATAGAAACACTCCTGCATCGCAAATTATTCCCACGTTATTTGCCAAATCGTGGACCAGATCATTGATCACGGGTTTAAATCCTGACTGTTGAATAAACTGATATATAGTATACTGGGTATCTTCCAGGGTGAGCTTGACAATATCTTTGCCCCTCGTGAACTTCAAAGCAAAGTCAACCCTTTTAGCAATCTGAAGCAAAACTAGACCTTTCAGATCCGACAGCATTGGTCATATTTCAATTATATTTATTACTCTGTTTCTCACGCGGAAACACGATGACCTCCTCCTTAATAAAAAGACAAGTACATCGAATCTCTTTAATCATCAGGATGGGATCGGAATGGTGCGTTGGCTAACGTACTGGATTCCCAACCGGAGGGCCCTGTTTTGAAACCACGAGGCGGAAGATATTTTTCAGCGGTATCCCGATCCCTACTTGAGGTATTTTCTAGGGAACGTTTTGAGTGAGTACGCTGGATGGGACGTTAAACTGCGGACCTCTTAATGCCTTTCATTAAGAGAAGGCGAATGACAATGTCGGACTTCTCTCCACCCTTCCTCACTACCTTCCTATCCTCTTTCCCATTTAACCCTAATGGCACAAAATACCTCAGATGTTGGTCGCCCGCCCTAAAACACGATTGCTAATACTTGATTATCAGAAGATTGTCTGGCATAAAATTATTAAAGGCCGTCCTCTGGCTTGCTCTGGGTCTCCTCAATTACGTTTCATCATCAATATAGGTATGAGATTGACGGAGTCAATTTTCCTTTACAGCATAATGCAGTCACAGGTTTTCATTACACTGTGGACATCATCATGTGAATTCACCAGTTGTAATAAACGGCGAAGTTTCATCACATCTCTTCAAAAAAATTTAATTTAAGGATACGTAATTTAAAGGTATCGAAAAAAGTCCTCATTTAATATCACTTAAAGATGTGGATAAGATTTACCACGTCGCTTGAGAAAATGATTTGTTTAACTAAATTAAATGAATTATAAAATCAATAAGGTATAAATACATTGACTAAATAAAAATAGGTTGTTAATTGAAAAAGCCATAAAGGGGATGATTTTAACTGGAAGGTTCTAGTTAGATGTTGAAAAATTGCAGAAAATATATGCCAAAAATAGTGCCAGTATTGGCCATCTTTTCGCTATTCAGCATATACTTGATAAATTGATGGGTTTGTGAAAGAAAGTTAATTATTCCATCAAGGATATGAAGTACGCGGGCAAAAAGGTATTTAGAGGAATATTTCATTTGTTTGTGAAATGGAATGATTAATTTGCATTAATGGGTGCAACGTTTGTAATAAATAATGCTTTGGGAGAAAGGACAATGTAACCTTGTCCAATTTAATCATTTTCTTAAGTATGGAATCACAAAAGTTTAACTTATTTGTCCAAATTCTTGCTGCAGAAACAGAAAAATTAATATCTTACTCCAAGAGGCTAGCGATGAAAAGATTTTCATTCCTTGGACCAACATGGGTTGCTGGAGCTTAAGCAATGGCTTTGTTCCCAGGCGACCAATGATAATTCTCACTCGATTTAACCTCTTTTATCTCCCCGTAATAGAAACATCGAAACAAAATCTTATATTCTTTTACCGAAAATGGCAACCGACATTCTACTTATGCATGATGAGATCCAAGAATCTGGCGCTCATCTGAACTGGCTCTCTGGCGCTCTGAGCGGAGCTGGCGCTTGGTAGTGTTTTTGGTGTCCCTGAGATTGGTTCAAACTTTATTTATTTACTGATGTCACGAACCATCGGTACAAATTTTAAAACTCAGGTTCAATTCACAATAGTTATCACGAGGACCGCAACTGATTAACAAATTTAAGTTTCCCGCCATTGTAATTTTAGCAAAGTGTTTTGCAATTTATTATCACGAGAATTCGGTGGAAGAATACAAGCGTAGGTATTATAATGTAGCCGTGTTTAGAATATATTTTTAAGTTCATTGATACTTTCAACCACTTAACATGGTAGTACAGGCTAATGTACCAAAGGAGCTTGCTAAACAGAGAATGTGGTGAAGGCTTTCCTATTATTGAAATGATATGAGATGAAAGGAATCATGACATTGATATGGAAAACTAATGTAAAGGAAACATTTATTATTACGGGAAATACCCCCGGGCCAGAAATCATTCGGGGGTAAACTTTAATTTGGATTTTGTTGCTATCCAGATCATAACGGAACTGTATCGTTTACCAAAGGCGTAGTTTGGATTTTGTTGCCTTCCCGTACATGAAACTTCCTGGGATTCAAATCGTATAGGCAAGTAACTGTGAGGTTGCTGTAACATGGGAGCACTAATTGAGGGCAGAGGTGTTTGCAATTCAATTTGCTACAGATTGGCAAGTTGTGGAGATGAGTAGTCCTCCATGTAATTCTTCTCGAAGAGAATCTCCTCTCCGTGGGTGATCCTCATGGGCAGTGCTTGGGTTGAAGCCAAGGCAGCTCTTCAGTCATCCACCGCACGCCCCTTCACCGATGATCACTCTCTTGTCTAGCGCTCTGCAATGCGAAGGGAGTAGTGCATATCGGTGGCATGGCAAGTAACACCACGCTCGGCTAACTACTGGGATGTAAATGTGGCATGGATGCTTTTATCCATGCCCTTTTGCCTTCTCGTTCAGTACTTAAGAGTGCATGGGATGGGTTCGAAATTAAATATTTCATTACGAAATAAATTGTTAAAATGAGTAGTTTGATTTGTTATCCTTTTGTGGAAATATTGTTTTTTATGAATTTCAGGAGTTTTGAAAACGAGCTCATGATAAGGCTTCATTTGATAAACTTCATGACATCATTGCATATAACGTTTTAAGTATACAAAGGAACCGAGGGTTTCCCGGCAGGTATTATCTGTTGTTACTTCATTAAATGCTCGTGGAAGGAAGTAATACTTAAAATTCCATTTTCCACAAACTAACTGTCACCACCATGTATCACAAAGACACTCTTCATCTTCACGCCACTGATTATTTAGCATTTTCATGTTATGACCATTGCGGAAACTATATTGGAGCCTGAGTAGACCAAAATCAAAACTTTTAATACCCCAGCAATCGTTCAGAGTAGTTCGAGTGGTATTTAGCCGTAAATTCCTGCTTTCATCACAAAGTATCCTGATATCCAAAGGCCGTCTTCATAATTCTCGTCGAGGAGAAAGGAATTCAAGCAGTCGGTCGGAGGCCTTGTGACAGTTCGCTGGGGCCACTTTGACAATATCACTTCCTTAAAACAGCTTTCCTCCCACTCAAGTGGCGTCCGGCCTCGGCGGCTTCATTTGAATGCATGCAATCGAGGAAACATCCAACATCGCCCACACGAATATTTCTCGAGCCCCGCAGCACAAGATAGTGTCGAAGTGTCGCCCCACATTGCCCACGTCTACTCCACGCTACCCCCTCTCCGCCAATGATACTCCCCTCCCGGGCGCTCCGGGGACACCCTCCCTGGCCATTGGATGCGCTCCATCCTGTGAAATCAGACGCTGCAGTCCACTCACTCACTCATCAACGCTCGCGTGCCCTCACGCGTTCCGAGGTCGTCGTGCCCCTGAGGCCGGACGAGCGATTTTTCGCGTCCCGTCGGCGGGAGGCAAATAACGACCTGTGCAATTGCAGGTCCCAAGGGAGACCACACGCGCCGTTTTATAGGCAATCTTTACATGAAGTTTATATAATTTCTGACGGAGATTACGAACAGGTAGCGATCCAATTAGGTAGTATTGCATGCATACACACAACGCAGCATTTTTTGTGCACTCACAACTGTGTAACGACTGAGAAAGAAGAAAAACATAGTCCCACACGCTCAAACTATTACCTTTCGGGCATGAGTTTTTTTTCATCAAATAAGTATGCTTTCACTGACATCCGTGAGACATATAAAAGATTTAACTTTTTTTACCGATATTGATATTTTAAATTCTTTTTATACTAACCATGGTCTAGGATAATGTTTAAGTCGGGCTTTAATTAGGTAAATAATATTAATTTTCATCTCGGAGGCCCTCCTTTCGATCCCTTGTGTGGTTCAACCTCTCCCGGAGTGCAGATTTATTTACCGGATTATCTTTATGTAAATGCTTCATTTTGACATATACCCTAAAAGCTAATGGGTTGCCGTGCTAGAGAATTTACACTGCGACAGTTTACTGCGCAAAATATATTGTTTTCGATACTTAACCGATCTAGCGGCACCCCATTGCTTTGTAGTGTACTTAGCTACTCCTTCCTGAAAGGGTAGTTTGAATATTCCCTTAAACTACACTTCCAGGAAATTTCCCGACATATTTGCTTTACTTTTTACATAAAATGTGCGTTACTATCCTTCAACATTATTCGTGAAAAATATGACCGAATGTTCAGAATGGAGAGGAAGTCGAAGTTCTCTTTTATTTAGATTCTCGCCGTCGCTTAATTTTCAGTACGAAAGAGCTCTCACAGTGATGGATTCATTGTCATTAATCACAATAAAATGCGTATGCACAACTTTATCGGGCGGATATCCGATGAAAATGTGTTATTCACGATTGATTAATGTCATAAAAAGACGTGCGCAATGTCGATCTGTAGGTAAGTGGGTTGTTGCATGGGGTCAAGAAATTCCCTAGATTAAAAAGAATAATTCTCTTGACGAAAATTCATTGCCTTGTACATATAGGAGGCGTGTTTACATTTTTAATACTGAATAAAGCACGCTTATAGGAGCGGGAATAGGTTATACAGCTACTAACAAATTTCTGGATATGAGCGATTCAAGACATGAGGACTTAGCGTTGAATCAAGTCCACAAGGAAGCTGTAAATTGTGCAAGTTAACTTTGAATATCGGGAGATTTTTTTAGCCTCTTACTAAATCAGTAGATCAGACAGAACTGCAATTTTAGAGAAACTGTTGAACATATTTAAGGACTCTGTCTACATGTGAATTATTCTCTGTTGCGACAAAAAATCATGCAAATAATCATTTAAAACATGTAAAAGTTGACTTCAATCTCTACTTTTTACTTTTATTTTTCACGCCTTCAAGCCAAACCACCACCAACTCATTTCATCAAATGAGGGTGAATTTTACATGAAGTATTACAAATAGATTAAAATTTAACTTACTAGCTCCGTGACGTCGCAGTATTTTCATATGAATTAAATTCTCTAGTTTGAAATTAATATTATCCTTTTTAGACTATTGAAAGACCATATAGGAATATTTATGCTCTATTTGTCACAACTTTTCTGTAAAATTGAATTGATTCTGGTCATCTTGCTGAAAATTTGAAAAGGACGAAACAGAGAGAAAATTACATTTTAACTACATTTACAAGCGTAATTTAATCGAATTTTGACACAATTGAGTTATAGTTTGGGAAAAACATGAATGACGAATGTTGAAAAATCACGAAGAATAATTCACCATTTTGTCTATGAATCAAAGAGGTTTTAATAATCCGTTAATCGCGTAATTGCCACACTATTTCAATTGCGTATTACTTTAAAATCATAGGGTAAGCATTCAGCCGTTGATAGTTCTTCATAAAGATCTGGAGAGAAATTTGAAGACCCAAGCATATTTTATAAGTGCATGCAAAAAAAATGAATATATAGTCATCTGACACATCCTATCATCGTAAACCGAGTTATGTTGATTTCATAAGTCGAAATGATCCCCTAAATAGATACCACTAAAAGTTAAATCCGTGATAGGCAATAAATTTCCTGCCATCGTTGATGATAGACCCCAAATATCGAAATATGTATGTGAGGGCTACACCCCCTGCTACACACCAAAAAAGTGTGTGGCAGGGGGTGTAGCACCATGAGGGAAGGGTAAGGGTTGAGGGGGTTGGGGGTTAGGTGAGGAAAGGTAGGGGGAACCCGTAAGAAAAAATATTTTTATAAAAACATATACCTATATATATATATGTACATATATACACATATATACACATACACATATATACATACATATATGCATACATATACACATGTATACATATCCTCGCGCAGTCCCTAACCTATATGTTAATACTTATTGAAATGAACTAACTCCTGGGGAATTTCGACTACAAGCATTTTGGTCCCTTATCGTTCTTGGAAAAAATGACATTTTAAAACTGTCAGTCTTGCAGTCAATCACTCTATTCTTACACTATATTCGTGATCCCTTCGACCGTAATACGTTGGGGTTTGTATTATACCCTTGATGTCATCGGAAAAGGGCCCATCTTTATACATCCCCATGGATCTCATTAAATGGATGATTTTACAGTAGTTAAATACACTCATAATGGAAAAATGGCCTCTGCTTACAAAAGTTGCTACAGAAGATGATTTCGCTTATTGTAGGCCGGTATAGTTACGAGTACGATAGTTGAGTACACTATACTATGTAAACTAATTTGTGGCTGAATCGATTTTCAATGAAATGTTTCTGGTTAAAAATTCCAATGCATATTTCGCAATTTTCCATGAAATAACCGTGAACCCATTTTATTTTTACGTTGCCCATTTCATCGATTCCTGAGCATGGGGAAAAGGTGATTTTTTTGAATGGCCATCGCTGACGTTTGAGTGAGCTTTTATTCCTCACACATTTCAAATTTTCTGAAAAAGTTTTATCTAAACGTTAATTTAGCTTAAATGGAAGATTTTAATCGCCACATGATCATGAAATGAGATGCGGTGTACGTGCTAATGTTCGCATATAAAATGCAATATCTTTTTTCCGGGTTGTTGGCAACTTTTTCTGCACTTCGGCAATTCCAGATATTGGAAATTGGAATGAAGGTGAAAATTATTGACGCTGCATTATCCACTAATATTCTGTGGACGATTAAACAATGACCTATGGTCATAAGGAGTCATTTTTTTTACCATACACAAGTACCTCTACAATCGGTGGCCAGCAGATGGTCCGGTTTAAGCGGAAGTGAAGAGTCATATCTGCAGTAACGTGTGTCCCACTGGTTCTAAGTAGGATAAAAGATTATGACGCATTATTGTTACTCCATGAGACTATGCATTCTGTTTTCTTAGGCCCATGGTTTTACATAAGATTCAATTTTGATTTTTGAAGACCGTGAATCAAGAGTCTTAGACCCCCTCAAATAGTTTCTACGATGCAAGAATCAGGTGTGATGACTAAGATAATTTATTCAATGGCCCATATGTACATTTATAATGCAAGGTTACTTTTTTTCTTTCGAAAGATGACCAACGACGTTCACTGAATTTGGAGAAACACCGAGTCACTTAGAGTAAGCCCCAGCCACTGATTTAGCTTTTGGGTTCTGTTACCATGTACGTTATTTTTTTAGCAAGATTAGCTTAGTATACGACTCAGAAAAAATACCTTGCATCTTTGTTTGGTCGGAAACTTTTCAGACCACCCTTGTATTATAACTACAGAAAATATATCAACGAATTATGCAAACTCAACATCATAATTCAAATGAAATATGGCAGAAAAAAAGGGTGGAATATAATTAAAAAATAGTTAAACCAGTATACGATATTTTCTCGCACTGTTCATCATGTACAGGGTATTAGAAAAGGGATGCAAAACCTTTTGCAGTGGAATATTTAACTAATTTCGGCACCTCTTCCCTCTTGGTATTATCCTCCGAAAGGTCTTACCAAATATGCTCACAAATATAATAATACTCACATATTTTTGGTAACAAAAAACGATTGATTTTTTTATTAATAATAAAAGTAAAACGTTGAAAATAAGTCTATGATGCAGAAGTCAATACAAGATACCCAACTTTTCATAATAACTCATATTAAGCTATTTGGAATGCTCAGCCCATTTGAAAAAATTAACTGTCTAACCACAACTCCACCATTGACATTTCACCGTTGACCGCCATGTTCATTTTTAAATCTGGTATTCTTACGACGAACAAGAAGAACCAGGAGCGTTTTCAAACGCTTGAAAACTGCTCATAGGCCCTCGCATAAGGCCCTTTTTAATGCAATGCGTTTTTCGGTAAAATAGATTCTTTTGCATGAGAATTGCAGCTATTGGCTTTAATTTGATTGCTCATAAATGTTTTGTCACTCTATGATGAGTAAAGATGACAGCCAAAAATTTATTCTTCCGAGTTCATTCGGAATATTTGAAGTTCCGAAACCATTGTCAATTGATATCTAACTATAGATTACACCACGAAAGTAGTATTGACTCTTAAAATTTTAAGTTGATAACTGTTAAGTTAATAGTACCAAACAGTGATACCGTTTACACAATTAACTAACGAGAAAATTATACTCTTCTGTCTGCGAATTAAGTGAAAACCAGGGATCCAACTTTTTTCATGAAGCACCTCGTATGGAATCTTTAGTGATAATTTTTTATTGATCCATTCCCTCTTCTACTCATGATTTCCAAATTGAAGTTTTCATATTAGAGCTCGAAGGCACCTTTCTTGAGATAATAAGTCATAACTTTTAGCGTCATATTGAATATCAGTGGTCTGTTTATCTTCGATTATAATCGATCGGGTATATCGATAATTATCGATATACCCGATTTGGTAAAAACTGCAGAATAGATAACATTAATTGTGGGTTACCCTTTTTCGACGCAAGGACGTTTACATACCTTGAAACCATAACTTTTAAATTAAATTTTTATATTTAAATATTAATTTATATTAAATAATATAATCTTAAAAATAGTATCTTTTAATTTAAATCATATTGCATTCCTCATTGTATAATAAACTAACTTCCATATATACCTCGGATCAATATTAATAAAATAAAGGCTATGGGATTTTCCATAAAGAAAAAGGCTAGGGTAAACATTAAAATATAAGGGGAAAAATAGAAAAGGTAGAACAATTTACGTATCTCGGAAGTGTTTTGGACGAACGCTGTCAAAGTAGTAGGGACGTAAGGAGAAGAATTGCGCTAGGCAAAGAGGCTTTCACAAGGAGGTGGGAGTTGATGACGGGGACATTGAGTAAGGATGTTAAGAAAAGACTCGTAAAAACTTTGATATGGAGCGTAGCTATGTATGGCGCGGAAACGTGGTCGCTGAAGCAGGAGGAAAGATGTAGATTGGAGGCTTTTTATATGTGGGTGTGAAGAAGAATGCAGAAGATGAAATGGACCGAAAGGAAAACAAATGAGGAAGTACTAGGGATGGTGGGGGAGGAGAGAGGTTTGTTGAGAGAAATCCTAAATAGGCAGAAAAAATAGATGAAGCTCGTATTGATCGGCAGTTGGATGTTGATGACTGTAATAGAGGGGATAATATTAGGCGAATGAGGAAAGGGCAGGAAAAGGATAGGGATGTTGGACGGGATGAAGGGAGGAAAGAAGTACACAGAGATGAAGAGGGACCTGATGTAGAGTAGGTTGCTGGTTTGGGTTTTGTTTGGAGTTGCAAAATATTTATTTGATAGTTGTGTCCATCCAAAAATCTGCCTTCACCGTTAAATTGACTAATAAGAATATATCTCGCGTGAATTTCTGTATTTCAACATTTTTAACTCAGGAAATTCATTCTTCTGGATTCACCAGCATTCAGTCAAGGCACAACACAAAACGTAGTTTATTTACTATGAAATTATACCTCAAGTCTAGTACTTGTGCCTGCAGTTTACGTGGCAGTCTCTCAATATAAGTTTTTCGAAATTGACTTTTCCCTGATGCTCAACGGTGAACTGACAGAAAAAAAATTATAGCAAATACATCAGTCATCGGATTTGGCAGAACCGATCTCTTGAAAAGCCTCCAGCTCCTCATGAATATCGGAACTGGAAGGGATAATACTTAGTTGCCCGTGGTATCGGATTGGTAGTTATCGACACGAACCGTCAGTGTATGCAGCTTGTCATCGTTTTCCAGGGAGTCTATCTGACTTACTTCTCCTCACTTTAGTGAGCCTCTCACGCGAACTTATATGAGGCGCAAGTCTCGAATTAAAATGATGAATTGAGGTTGCCATTTAAGAGTCAATTACCGAAAGTAATTAGAGGATAAGATTAAAAATATTCCTTCCTGGGACCAACTGGCATGTATGTGCAGTGCAGGATTTCGCACAAATTTGTTGATTCTGTAGAACTATTCGGCTCTATCTATTAGGAGAATAAGTATATTACTGCTAGCATTCGTTTAGTAAATGAATAAGCATATTTTATAAATACGTCAGTGAAATGGAATCGGAAAATTAACTAGTAGTTCATATTCCAAGAAATGCACATCCCATTGAAACATTTGAGCCATTATGCGAAATAGTACATATAAAACATAATATTTTAATTGATTTTAGGAAACATGATATTGATAGATAATGTAAGACCGTTAAAATCCTTTGAATGCGTATTACTGAGCAAGTTTTCCTTAATTAATATAGCGTAGAAACACAATAGAAATCCCTGGAAATTGAGCTGTCGTTAATGGAATACTTGAAATGCAAACTTAAAATATGAGCGCCATTCGCTTATACGTATCTTGACTAATGTTATCTCTAACATGTTCATTTTCCTTAATTTGTTCAATTTAAATATTTTGTTTGAATACCTGCTTATTCTAATTGCAAGTCTATAGTAGCGTG
Organism: Hetaerina titia; assembly: GCA_037158775.1. NCBI lineage: Eukaryota > Metazoa > Arthropoda > Insecta > Odonata > Calopterygidae > Hetaerina > Hetaerina titia. The sequence goes on from CM073779.1 coordinate 9,110,995, forward strand.
ATCCTCAATGGTAGGTGTGACATAAGTTTAGTTTAAACTGATTTATTTTGATCTACCACAGATCGGTAAGAATATTTCTAAGCATTACTTGCTTAGAGTATAATCTCTCGAACAAATTAAGTTCATAACATTGTTTAAAATAGTTAAATTCTTTATATGTTTATCAATTGAAAAATTCCCCAGCATTAGATATACTAGCACAGTGTCTCGGGCGTTACTTGGTAAGAGTCTCTTATATTAGACGCAAATGGATTAAGACTTACATGGAAGATTCCAGAGTATTTCATTTTTCACTACCATAGCTAATGCCGCCTGACGACGAAACCTTAGTCGTAAAAATGAAAAATTTAATTGGAATATATTAAGTTCGTTTTCCTTTATTTACGCGTAGTAAATAAACCATAAACATAGTATTCAACACGAGGGTCGGATTGGTAGGTGATGGTAGAGTTCACCCAGTGCTAAGCCCGACGGCGTGTGAGATTCACACATCAGGGTAGGGGGGCCAGTTCCTTTCCCTGTGCTAGTTATGGTTTCCCAGGAAGATCTGGTTCCCGAAAAATTACATAGCTTGGGTGAAGCTGTATTTGCCCAGAGTCAATTGCCCGGGAATAGAACCCGGTCCTCCGGTCAGTAGTCCAACGCTCTACCCCATGGACTACCGTGACCCAAGACTAGTAGTGGTCTATAAAATATGAATATTGAAACATACATACATGGAATTTTTTTATTGCGGAAAAGCTGTCAGTAGACTCATAAAACTTTGAATGTGAATGTAAAGAAATTTATTGGCAAATTTTGCGTGCTAAAGTTTTTCACACTAGATGTATTTCACTAATTTTGTCCTCTATAAATATTGTATCTTCTACTAAATTAAGTGACCGATAGTTTAATGCTGAAAAAAAATCTCAGAAAAATTTAATTGTGTTATTAAATAATTGATGTATACAATTTTCTACGATCTATGTTAAGGAAGGAAATCATACGAATAGAACGTATTGGGAAGACATTTTTTTGTAGTTTAGTCACAACTAATTCCATTAAAAATCATTCTATTTTATGTAATGAAATTTAAATTTTACATTTATTTGAATACTTTGTCACATAAGTACTAAAAATATCGACCGTATTTTATCCCCTTCAAACATGTCAAACATTGGTCGTTTTGTTTCCCATATTTGAGAAGATTCAACAAATCATACTAAAATTATGGTAAGCTAACGTGGTAAAGATAAATTTTAAACATGCAACTCATGGTTTGAAAATTTTCTGCTTCTAAGCAGTTGCATGTAAGTACTTGCATTTCGCACTTTGTGCATAACTTTTCCTTTCAATCAAATTGCCTTTTTTAATTCACGATCAAGACTTTTATCAGCAATTGTAATTGTTTTTATATTACATCTTATATTATAGTAGCTATGGAATTATTGAATTCCATAGTCCTTCCTATCGTAATGCACTGTTTTTTAAATGATAGTAGGTTTTACACGAAACATTAAATAAAATTAGGCACCAAAAAATCTCACACAAGACGTGATACTAGAGCTTAGACCAGCCTTATAGAATCTGAATATAGTAGATTAAAACTGGAATGAATCCTAACAGATGCGCTTCGCAATGCATTTTAATCATTGAATTTCTGAAATAATTTCTTCTCAAAATACGAGGAGGAAATTTTATGTTTGCATTACTACAGGGTTCGTCCGGAAGATAAGTGTACTGATTTTTTCCCGCCGCTCCAGGCGCGCCCAGCACCGCTCTGACGGGCTGCGATTGGAAGGGGGTATGTTGGCAAGCGACGCTGAAAAAGGCAGTCGGCTCTGAGCTGTGGTGTAGTGAGGAGCTCTGTTAACGCGAACCTCCACGCTCGACCCACGTCACTGAACGCGATGCCGTTGTTTTTGGAGCAGCGTTATTCCATCAAATTTGCGGTAAAGCTTGGGAAATCGTCTACCGAAATTGTCGGTATGATTAACCAGGCTTACGGGGAGTCAGCCATGTCCAGAAACATGATATTTCGGTGGCACAAGATGTTCGTGGAGGGCAGAGAAGAGGTCGACGACGAACCACGGCCTGGACGCCCATCAACGACACTCACCGACGAAAATGTGCGAAAAGTTCGCGATGTACTGAACTCTGATTGTCGCCTTAGTGTTCGGATGATAGCAGAGCATTGTAATGTGCCAAAAACAATAGTGCACGAGATTATTAGGGACCAATTACAGATGCGAAAAATTTGTGCAAAGTTGGTGCCGAAAGTGCTCAGTGGTGATCAAAGACTCAATCGTTTGGAAATCGCGACACAACTTGCGGATCACTGGAAAAATGATCCACATTTTTAGAAAACGTTTCTGTTCCCGAAGATTAAGAGGAGTTTGAAAGGAACGCGATACGGGACTTTGGACGCCGTCAAATAGGCCGTGACGACGTGTCTTCGAGAGGTTTCCGATGATGCCTTCGCGGGAGCGTTCCAGGAATGGGAACGCCGCTGGAACAAGTGTATCGACTCACAAGGGTCCTATTTTGAGGATTATTAGCTTAAGATATGTAAAAGTGCAATAAACTTTTTTTCCTGAGCTCAGTACGCTTATTTTCCGGACGAACCCTGTATAAATGCAGAGTAATCGTAAAAATGTATAAAGTTCCAAACAAATTGGACGTAAGAAAAAGATTCCAATTGTTACTGTTTAAATAATGTAATCAAAGGCCTTGAATAAATATGATGAATATTAATTTTAAACCATGCTCAAATGACATCTCCTAATACTCTTTCCTTATAATAAATAATCAAATAAATAATAAAATAAGAAAAAATATCTTCCAAAAGTTAGAAGATTGAAGTAAACGTTTTTTAATTTCACAGATTTTATTGACAAAGTTTTACGAGCGATTTCTTCGAGCTGCCGGCATCCTCAACTTCATATTTTAAAAACTATGATGTTGTCATTTTGGGGTGAAGAGACGTTTTGAGTTTCAATAAAATCTTTAAAATGCATTAAGACTGAAATTGACTCGACATGAAGGATCAGTAAGACCATGACATTTGTGCATTTCAGAAATTTCAGTTGTAAGAACATCTTACTCCATCCTTTCTCATAATATTCTTGTGTCAATTCTTAGTCATACTCATACCTCAAACGCTAATTTTCAATAAAAGGAGCACTATGCAGTAAATCAGTGGTGAAGAATTGGGGCAAGAGTATTATGCCTTTCAATCTCCCTAAGATACCTTCTACGATACTAAGAATAGTATTCACTGTTATAAACCCAAAGGATCGCTAATAGGTACGCGGTGTGTTAAAAAAATAAGGTGACCTTGTCAAATTTCACGGGCAACATTAATTCGATTTCCGATTTTTTTGTTTTTTTGGGTTGGGGTTTTATTGGGCCCCTCCCTCTCATGGACTACAACCTTGTCGTGGTGGAAGGGCTTGTGTGTTCCGATGACCCCTAGAGCTGTGCTGGCGGGAGTAATAATAATTACTCCTGGAAGGGTCACCCATGCCAGATAGGTCGAAGGTTAGGAGACAGACGAAAGGTAGTCCACGCAGCGTCTGTTCCTCAGTAAGGCGGCTGCAATGGCGTCTGACCCCAGTGGGGCGGCCATTAGGTAATGGTGTCAAGTTAAAAACACTATTGAGGAAGGCAACGGGAAACCACCTCAATTATAATTCCCAAGAATATAATGATGGGCACTATGGATAATATGAGTCCTGGCAACTACGGGACTCGGCCCAAGAGGCCGTGTGTCGTACCCGGCAGCGGGAGAGGCAAGGCTTCCGCGGTCGTCATCCCACGAAACCCTTGCAAGGAGAAATAACTGCAACAGGACAGAAGACTCAGAAGAAGACGAAAGTAGTTAGAATAGGAACCTAGAACGTCAGGACAATGTTGAGGAGAGGCAAATTGGAAAATATTAAGCGATAGATGGAAAGAGGTAATATAGATGTTTTAGGTCTCTGCAAGGTGAGATGGAAGGATAGCGGGGATTACTGGAGTGACAATTATAGAGTTATATACAGCGGCGGGGACGAGAGCCAACGAGGGGTTGCCGTAATTTTAAATAAAGGGGTACGAAGAAGCGTAGTCAACATAGACCAAGCGACAGATAGAATTTTACTCGTAGAGATTAAAGCAGAGCCGACGAACTTGGTCATTGTTCAGGTATACATGCCACCGCGCAACCACAAGGAGGAAGAAGTCGATAGGATGTATGATGAGTTAGAGGATATCATCGCGCGTATTCCTGCAGGGAAATATTTGATAGTGATGGGGGATTGGAATGCGACGGTAGGCGAAGGAAGAGATGGTGATGAGGTGGGGGACTATGGGTTAGGCCCGAGGAATGAACGCGGGGAGATAGCAATTGAATTCTGCAGGAGACAGGGGTTAGTCATCACCAACAAATGGTTTAGACACCACAAAAGGCGTAGGTATACATGGAAAATGCCAGGTGACTCAGAAAGGTATCAGTTAGATTATATTATGGTTATGCACAGGTTTAGGAATAGTGTTATAAATTCGCAGTTTTGCAGGAGCGGAGGCGGACTCTGACCACAATTTAGTTGTTATGAAATGTAACGTCCGTTTCAAGAAGATAAGGCAAAGGCGGCGGGTTAGGAAATGTAACGTAGAAGCATTAAATGGATTAACGAGGAAGGAGTATCAGCAGGCTGTAGCGAAATTGATGGATAACGGTAAAGAACTGAGTACTATCGAAAAAAAATGGGAATGTATCAAGAAAGGGATATTGGAAGCCGCAAAAGACACTATAGGAACCGTTAACGGGAAAAGAATAAGGAAACCATGGGTAACGGATGAGATGATTTCAAAGATGGAGGAGAGAAGAAGATGGAAAAATTTAAACACAGAGTTAGCCAAAATGAAGTACAAAGAGTTAAACATTAAATTTAGAAGGGCCACAAAAAACGCAAAAGAAGAATGGTGGAAAACGCAATGCGAGGATATGGAAAGTTTACAGAAGAAGGGTGAAATTAGTGCTCTATACAGAAAGGTTAAGTTATTGTCGGGAAGTAAGAAGGCAAAATCTGTGCTAACAGTTAAAGATAAATGGGGTAAGATAACAGTTGAACCAGGAAAAATCCAAGAGAGATGGAGGAAATATATAGAAACACTGTATGGTAAAGAACTTAGGCCGACAAGGTTAGACATAGAAAGGGAATATAACGTAGAAGAAGATAGATTAGGTCCAGGCATACTCGACGATAAAATAGAAAGGGCATTAAAGAAGATGAAAGCAAATAAGGCTGTGGGGGTGGACAATATTCCTGTAGAAATGTTGAAATGGTTAGGGAAAGGTGGGCAGAAGGCCATATATGGACTGATTCGTAGTATCTATGAATAAGGAATCTGGCCGGAAGATTTTGTGAGATCGGTGTTAGTTCCTATTCCAAAAAAGGCAAAGGCTTCGTCATGTGAGGATTACAGAACAATAAGTTTGATATCCCACGCAGCTAAAGTTATTCTCAGGATCATCAACAAAAGGATAGAGAGTAAGGCAAATGATTACTTAGGGGATCAGTTTGGGTTTAGGAAAGGAAGAGGTACGCGTGATGCCATTTCAGTAATGAGATCACTAATTGAGAGGAATATAGAATACAACCAGGACGTTTTTGCCTGTTTTGTAGATTTCGAAAAAGCGTTTGATAGAGTGAATTGGGAAAAATTAATGCGTGCATTGCAGAAAATAGGAGTGGATTGCAGGGACAGGAGACTGATCCGGAACCTGTACATGTCTCAAACTGCTCAGGTGCGAGTGAGGAACGGAGAGTCCGGATGGGCAGTGTTAGGAAGAGGTGTAAGGTAGGGTTGCCCATTGTAACCGGTGCTGTTCAACGTATATGTGGAATAAATGATTAAAGAGGCATGGGAAGAACTGGAGGTAGGAATGAAAGTCGGAGGGGAATTCGTAAAATCGGTTAGGTTGGCTGATGACCAAGCATAAGTTGCTCAGTCAGCCAAGGGGTTGCAAGCATTGCTGAGTGAATTGGAGGTTCAGTGCGATAAATATGGGATGAGAATCAATATTAATAAAACAAGGTTATGCGATTTTCCAGAAAGAACAAGGCTAAGCTAAATATTAAAATAGGTGGGGAAAAAATACAGCAGGTAGAATAGTTTACATATTTCGGAAGCGTTTTGGACCATACGGTCAAAGTGGTAGGGACGTAAGGAGAAGAATTGCGCTAGGCAAGGAGGCTTTTTCAATGAGGACGGAGTTGATGACGGGGACGTTGATTGGGGATGTTAAGACAAGACTCGTAAAAACTCTGATATGGAGCGTAGCTTTGTACGGCGCGGAAACGTGGTCACTGAAGCAGGAGGATAGACGTAGATTGGAGGCTTTTGAAATCTGGGTGTGGAGAAGAATGGAGAAGGTGAAATGGAACGAAAGGAAAACAAAGAGGGAGTTCTGGAGATGGTGGGTGAGGAGAGGGGTTTGTTGAGAGAAATCCTATGGAGGCAGGAAAAATGGATGAAGGGCGTATTGAGCGGTAGTGGAATGTTGAAGAAGGTAATAGAGGGGACAATATTGGGCAAGCGAGGAAAGGGCAGGAACATAATAGGGATGTTGGATGGGATGAAGGGAGGAAGGAAGTACACTGAGATGGAGATGGACGTGATGTAGATTGGGTTGCTGGATTGGGTTTTGTTTGGAGTTAAAAAATATTTATTTGATAGAGTTGGGTCCATCCAAAAATCTACCTTAACCGGTAGATTACCATATATATATAATCAGATCATTTGGATGGAAGCAAATGGACCACCCACCGGATATGCTGGAATTCGCGCGTGCCGATTACCGTTTATTCCGCTAACTGATTTAATCTTGAATGAAATGAATCAAAGTGAAATCCTTTATTGTGAAAAATTTCAATGTTCCCTTTCAGTCATAATAACCGATAATTTTTTTAAGAATTATAATTCGATTTTCTAAATAATAGATCCGTTTATGAAAAAAATACTTCATTATTTGCGGTGAAACCTTTAATTTTATAAGTTGCTCTAACAGTTATTCGAATACCTGATTTACAGTTTAAGTATTAATGTGAGCGTAATGTTTCCGAAAAATCTCAGAAAAATATCAAAATAATATATTTGCTGGTCTGGTATTCCTAGCTTACTTCAAAATAAAAATTGTTTCGTTTTCAAAAGTAATCACTATGCATTTTTATTCTTAGCATACACAACAAAGTGGAAGATAGAAATAGTAGTGATTTAAGCAGTAGCAATGAATTTTTTATTCAGTAGATATAGTTCCACGATGATTCCAGTCGCTCATATGATGGAGGCTCGAAGATATGCACGGGCAAAATGAGCTCATTAAAACCATCAATTTTTCTTTTTAAATACTTTCACTGTATTCAGCTCTTTCCTATATGATATCCGTGTTCTCCTAATACGTTTAAACTATTTGTGACCATTAAAAAACGTAGCCTTTCCATTACTTTCTTCTCGACGATGTGAAAGATATATATCGATTGAAATTACCATAATCTATTCCCTGTTAGCAAGTAACGATTTTACGATTCATAAAAAACTTCCACTATTTTTCGAAGATTTAATTGAGTGTAACATCTTATTTTGGTTCTTTGAAAGTTGAAATATTGAAACTATAAAACCAAAAGCAATATCCTTCTGACTTTGTTCTAAAACTCTTCGAGTTCTTCCCGTGAGGTTTGAGTGACTTGGCTCCCTTAGTGTTCGGACTGGGAAAAGGATTTCCATTTCCAATTCGATTTCAAATGCCTCGTTAATACTCTCTATCCTGAGTTAGGCGATTCAAAAGATACTTGAAGAAAAATAGAGGCTAACATATATAATGGTGTTTAAAGCAAATATTATTATGGAAAAATTTGGTTAGCCTCGGGACCTTCGGGCTATAATTTCGGAGTATGTGGAAGAAAAAATATTTTCTTTTCCGGTAAAAAATGTGTTCACGACCCTCCCAAAGAAATCGTATTGGGAAAATAAAGCAATGTGGAAGAAATACGGAGCTATGATGATGAAACATTAAAAAGTTTTCATAATTTCAAGGAATAAAATATTTAGATATATCATGCGCAAGACAATAATAATATATTTATAAAACCACTAAAGTTAAGCTAAATTGCATAAAAACTATTACTCGTAAGAAATGCCTCTTTTACGGAGTTTAAGAATATTTTGCCGAACTTTTTTGCTCCATATTAAGAGGCGTCATTCAGGATACAAAAATAACTATTTTGTACTTTTTTTGCGTAGGAATGCAAAGTAATGGATCAAGAACTCTTTTGCTGTATAACATCGCACATAATGGTCGTACCATGATTAATGACCACTTCGTCAAGAATATGATGCCAATTTTTCCTTGCTAAGTTTTCATCCCCCATATTTGCAATAAAAATATAACACTACATGTGCCTTCATATTGTCTTCAAATTAAAAAATGAGATTTCTATTCATTTTTGGTGATTTGAAGGTATCTGTACGATCATTTTTTGGTCAGTTATATTACCTAACCTAAATAATATTCTTTCGCTAAAATAGATGTAAACAAATAATGGTTGGGTAATGATAAGCATATAAAGCAATATATGATATATTAAACCATTTAAGAACATAAATTATTTCTTTAAAATATTTCTATTCATCCTGACAGTTGCTACTTCGTCGAAATTGTATTGGAAAATAAATGCCAAATATTACCTTGGTTGACCTTATTCAAACAAAGCATAACCTTTCAAGGAACACATTTTGTAATTTTTTGTACGTCAGCTAGCCTCAATGAAACTTTTTCTCGAAGTATTACACTAAGAAACACACATGCCGCTGCCATTATCTATATTAAGAAATTTTATTGTAGAAAATATCTCTGTTAGTTTTTCTGTGCATAACTTTTAAGGTCAATATTGATAAATATGTGAGCAGGTGCTCCGTAACATATAATCCGTTGTATTAAAATGCGTTTTGTCAAGAAGAGAGTTGAAATTAGTCATAGAAAATGTAGGAGATTAATTCTTAGTGAACTTTAAGTTACGGTGATTCGATTTTCCCATCCTCTTTTAGCGTCTAATGTTAATGTAATTATCATTATAAATTACTCCTTTTACTGAACTCGACAATTTTTTATTGTTTTGTTGGTTTCAGGGAGCGCAATTAAGATAAATTAATGCCCAAATGTGCACACTCGGGCACAAAAAATTTAAAACGCCCGTTAAAATGCCGCAGAGCTATTTACAGAAATGATATTGCATAAAATGTGTATCCATCTGATATATAGCTTGATTTTTTGTTTCTGTGCTCATTTATATTCGATTTTGCACCTACTCGTGAAATTGCGGTTAAGTTTTAGGCAACATACCTGCTTTTGGACATACGAGTTTGGATACTTGTCTCTATTCGAAGAAAAACTCATTTATATAAGTTATAAAAAATTATAAATGATGGTGTGGTCATTGAAATCATAGGTAAATCATCAAAATAATCAGAAAAGCAAAACCAAGCTTTAACTATTTAGGTATCAGGCTCACAATAAGAAATATTTGTCATAATTGCGCTTGTCTTCATTATGGAAAGTTAACTGTTACAAAGGTTGTAGACATGAAAAGAATAAACGGAATTTTTACTCAAATATGTTAAAGTAGTTATGTAAAAAACCGGAAAAGTGTGTATAAAGTATTTTGTTAAAATTTAACCTAACCCACATCCAAAATTTTGGAGAAGTGAATTAAATTAAGCCCAAGGTTCTTCGTGTAATAAAACATGTCCCCTGGGGGTCGGATCAAGCGCGAACAAATCACTTTCAATACTAAATTATAGACCTGATATATTACCTTCATCAATTTTTTGTAGTTTGATGTTCAAAAGCAACCCTTTTTTTGCGAAAATTATGTTTTTGAAGAGTTTCTTGCTCATTTATATTTGTTTTTAGTTTTTTCAATTATCATTCCATTTAAAATATCATCATCTACGGTTGAGGAGGTAGAAAAGCGTGGTTGATGCTAGGGGAAAATTTTTCAGCGATTGGAATATATAAATTGCAAAAAACTGTAAGCAATTTCGCCGCGTCACCGTCATTCTTTCCTTCCGGGAACCACTTAGAGCGCGGCTTTTCCCGGCGAACTGGCGAAGAGTGGATCGGTAAGAGCGATAGAGGGAATTTCCGAGTTGTGAATGTAATGAGCGGATGGCTGCTCGACGAGGGGGCGATCGGAATGGACCGTCCCCCCTTGGGAGCATTGGTGAGGGAGTTTAGAGTTGCTGTCACGCACACTCGCACCCAATCACCACTTTCGGGTAAACGTGTCCCCCATCCTGCTCCAGCATTTTTCTCCCTCCGCCACTTACGCCCAATCCACTGCTCAGGCTTACGCTCGACTGCAATCTCGGGTAGGAAAGAGATTAGGACTCCGTATTCCGTATTTCGATGCATTCACTGCCAATCGCAATATTCATTGATTTCAACTAAAGTAGTGCTAAAATTATTGTATATCGATGCTATCGATTTCTTCCGTCAACATATCCCACAAACTGTACAACTACTGAACAGACAGTGCAGTGTAGGATAAAAGCCAAGCCTAAAAAAATGTTTGTCCCGCCAAAGAGCCGTAATGTAAAACCCAGAGAATTGCGATGAAATGAGCCTCGCATGCCGTTCGCCGAGCTTTATAGAGACTGCTGGGAAAAGTTAGAAATTGAATTATTTTACTAATTGAGCAAAATTTCTTCATTTTCAATAGTCTTCATTGTTTAATTCAGTCTCATACGAACATAATATCCAGTTTTCTCCAAATAGCGCGATGGTAAGTCAAAATCGACTGCTCTAAATCAGACGAATCTGATACAAATTCGAGTCAACGACGAACTCATTAATTATCAGGTTAATTTTTTTACATTATTGTAAAAATATATGAAGCAATTTTATTAAGTTATCATAGAAGTTCTTCGGGACCAAATATAAGGATCAGAATTACTCTAGCTATTTGTGTCATTTCTAAGCGAAGAGGCCCGAAATGACATTCCGTTATTTATTTAATTACCTAGGGTAGAAAATAAAAATTATCTTAGTAATTTTAATGTATTTTAGAACAGAAAATCTTTAACCTCTGTTTTTTTTAAGTTCAATGCGATAATCAGTCAATTTCTGGCAACAGTCACCGCGGAAGCACCCGAATCAATCAAAATCCTCCTGCACCAATGAGTTAGTATGTGCAAATAATATCTTTTAATCGCTGTTACTCCTTACTCGTACTATATTTCCAATCGTGTTAAACTGACAATTAAATAAGCATTAATAATGAACTCGTGAACCCGATTTATTTAAACCGGCCTCGAAGTTCGTCTCTAAGTAATCTGGTTTTTTTAATTATTTTTTTTAGTTATTCGTCAAACACTCATCAATTTCCCTCTCGATCTAGTCAGTTCCTGAATTTCTAGATTGAGAAATTGTCATCAAAGGTTTAAATTGTGCCATCCAAAAACATTGCCAAAATGGTACCTGCAGCTAATGAAGTTACTGAGAAACGTGAGCGGGTAATAAGTAACATGAAATATCTAATGATATTCTGGCGAGTGCTTTTTTGAAGATCCTACTAGACAATTGTCATTATAAAACAAATGGATAATATGTAACACACCCTTCAAGTTAGGGTATGGTACATATCGTTACACCAATAAATAGATTTAAAACCTCAATTTCTTGCTCATGTAAACAAATCAATAAAATAATTCCAAAGATACAATAAATAATATTGAATTCTGATGCTTAGTTATTGCCAGAGTTATTATTATTCCCAATTATAAACATATTTCCTTAAAGTGTTAGGAAATATTCTAATAAGTTTGAGAAAGTAACAAAAAAATCAATAAAAAGCAATACTTTTCCCGTTTTTACAAACATTTCTCACTGTCACAATCATTTTAATGATTAAAAAAGTTGAACGAAATGGGCAACATTACATTTATTAATTTCATTTCTGTGTTTGCTGCACTTCAATAAGGTAATCCTATTTCTTTGATTAAACGTTTCACTTTATTCATTTTGCTACATCAAGGAATCCTAGTTCTTTATTTCAATAGATTTATAATGCCATATACTCATCGTTAATACTTGTAGTTCCTTTAGTTTTATTGTTATGACTAAATTGTTTTCAACGAGTTACATCTTGGCGCCTGTGACTTCTAGGCCACCATCTCTCGTTGCTTAGTAAGGGGAGGTAAATCATATATCTTGTCTCTTCGGCCGAACAGAAAGTTTTTTTCCTCAAAGATGTAATAATACAATGATTTTAACTGGAATTACGATAATTCACTCTTCGACAGGTCGGTTACCAGAATGTATATGGGCCTTTGAGAAATAGCCGAATATATTTGCACTAGTTAGGCCATTTTTCCGAATGTACGCTCGTGAATAGCTGGGATTGTGTTTATAATTTCGTATCTAGTGTTTTTAGAATCAAAATAGAGATGTAATAGAGGTAATGTAGTGTACTTTATTACCAAAATACGTAAAAAATCTTCAATGAACCTAATGGAAATAACTGAGATACGATCACATCACCCAAACAACTAGTCGTACGGGAAACGATTTCTTTAGATGGGATATATTTGAAATCATCCGTCCACTTAAGTTGCGATATGATCAGTATATCTCCAACGGTTTTAATTTATTATTTATCTGTTCCAAAGTTTCATCAGTAGTTCCTTTTTATGTTCTCAAATTTTCTCTGAACTACTCTTCATCACGGTATTATAAGATGAACACTTACGGTTTATCGTTGTCCAGCGGTTCTTTCTGTAATGAAGTTCAGCATTTCATTCAATCTTTGCTGAGCAAACTAATGTATAAAAATATTCCCAAAAATTTGGGATTTTAATATTCCTGCCATGTAATTAATGTCATAAAATTTAGTAATCTGATTTTTTAGATTTGGTTATGGGTTCTTGTGAAATACTTATTAAATTTAAATACCCCCACCCTTAAAAGGAAATCCTTCTACAAAATAATTGTGAGACTCGGCATTGTTTCCCTTCCTGTTCTACAACCGCACAATGATGAACAACTATAGCTTGCTGAGGATAAAATTCGTCAAAATATTCAGCAATAGTATTTTCAAATGAATTACCTTTCGTATTCTTAATTTTCTTAATTCCTTGCTTGTTCACAAGAGCGTACGCTCATTCACAGTTCCCAATTCTGGCATTTCCTAACCGTCGATAAGGAAACCTAGGATCTGTATTACGTGGAGTGAATGGCATGGATATGATGGCTTGAGAAAATTATTCATTTCTACACAACGATGGCCTTTTGCCAAACTTTGGTAGTTAACAAACATCTATCTCTAGTTCGGAAGTACAGTGTTCCAGAAACCAGAAAAATTTCCGGGTCCAGGGATCCACGACCCAGAAAGATTTTTTTTGGGTATGGAAGGAGGGGGAGGAGTGTGGGGTGCGCCGGCCTGAAATATTTCTCCGTGGAATGAGGGGGAGGGAAGAAATAGAAAGGGGAGTCGGTGAGGCCGGCGGGCCGGATGGAACCAGTTTGCGCGCTCGTCCCCGGATGCGGGTCCGGGCCCACCTCGCCCTTTCCAGCTACGTGGGGCCGTCGTTCGATATCGGAGGGAGAGGAGGCGACGCCGCGGTCTTTAGGGGGTCCTATGTCCACGGGGGCTGGTGGAGGCTGATGAGGAAGAAAGTGAGGAGAGGGGTTGGATCACCAACGCACCACCCCCACCCGCAAAGAAATTTCGAATATGGAGGTCCGGGAGAGGCTCCAGGATCAGAGTGCGCGTTTTGGTGGCGGCGGGTTCTGCCGCTACCCTCGCCCCCCCCTCCACCGCCCGCCTGGCCACTGTCTCCTACCCCCCTCCGGGCCCCCTACTTCGAAGGAATTTCGCCTCCGCCATTGGTACGCAGGGAGAAGGGGAGTCGGAGACAATCAACACATCCACGTCCCAAATATGGTTCTTGATTTGCTCCCTGAGACTTTGATACTACGGTGTCTGTTTGAGATGCGATATTTTTGTTTCCCTTTTTGGTCGCCGTCGCTAAGATTATTTCCTCTCGGCCTCCTTGATTCCGTGCATGAATTTTGAGCTATGGAAATCCCGAACAATAAGTTCATCCCGTGTTATCCCTATATTCCCAAGGAAAAGAACAACATTTAGAACGGAATAATGACTATCGGGTTTGTTGCGGTGGTTTGCATACTTGATTTCCAATTCTAGGATCAGGGGTGGCCAACGACAGCAGATTTTTTCCAACACTTTTTCACTACATTAGTTTCATATGAGGAACCTACCTATCAATTATAATCCTACGCTCGTCGTATTGGACGTTAATGTTTTGACCCTTTGGCGCCATTCTTTAAGAATAGGTAATTATCGATGATTATGATGTATTCTACATAGGCGAATGCAATTCCCCCTTATCCATCCGAATTAACAATCACCGCTACTCATGTAATTCTGCTTCACTCTCTTCTCTTCCTATCCCTTTACACGCAAGTTCACACAACCTATCATTTGACGAATGCTTTTCCCTAACAATTCTAGAATCCGTACCTGATTCATCCACCAACATAGAGATGAGAACTCGCGAATCCGCATGCATCCTATATTTCCGATCCTTTAAAATTCCCACCCTTAACCGCCATCTTTAATTTCTTTCCCAACAGTCCCCAAACCTTCAGGCCCCCCTCCCCTCCCCAGGCACTCTTCCCTCAAAACCTCTCAGTCTGACCTGAAGAAGGCCTCGGAGTAGGCCGAAAGCTTAAATCATCTACAGTGTGAGTGTCCTTTTACGTGTTATCTGTTTTAATCTGTGTTCTATTGTGCCGTCCAAAAGTTATATTGCTCTCATGAATACTTCCGCATCATCTATATATATGTATATATATATATATATATATATATATATATATATATATATATATATATATATATATATATATATATATATATATATATATATATATGGTAATCTACCGGTTAAGGTAGGTTTTTAGATGGGCACAACTATCAAATACCCATTGTGTAACTACAAACAAAACCCAAATTAGCAACCTAATCTGCATCAGGTCCCTCTTCATCACTGTGTACTTCTTCCCTCCCTTCATCCCGTCCAACATCCCTAACCTGTTCCTGCCCTTTCCTCGCTTCCCAACATTCTCCTCTCTATTACCTTCTTCAACATTCCACTACCGCTCAATACGCCTTTCATCCATTTTTCCTTCCTCCATAGGATTTCTCTTAACAAACCTCTCTCCTCACCCACCATGTCTAGTAAATCCTCATTTGTTTTCCTTTCGGTCCATTTCACCTTTTTCTCCCTTCTCCATACCCGCATTTCAAAAGCCTCAAATCTACGTCTATCCTCCTGCTTCAGCGACCACGCTTCCGCGCCGTACATAGCAACGCTCCATATCAAAGTTTTTACGGGTCTTGTCTTAACATCTCTACTCAACGTCCCCGTCATCAGCTCCCTTCTCCTTGAGAAAGCCTCCTTACCTAGCGCAATTCTTCTCCTTGCGTCTCTACTACTTTGACCGTGTTGGTCCAGAACACTTCTGTGATAGGTAAACTGTTCTATCTGCTCTAGTTTTTCCCCGCCTATTTTAATATTTAGCTTAGCCTTATTCATTCTGGAAAATCGCATAACCTTTGTTTTATTAATATTGATTCTCATCCCATATTTATCGCACTTAACATCCAATTCACTCAGCAATGCTTGCAACCCATTGGCTGACTGAGCAACTAATGCTTGGTCATCAGCAAACCTAAACGATTTTACGAATTCCCCTCCGACTTTCATTCCTAACTCCAGTTCTTCCCATTACTCTTTAATCATTTCCTCTACATATACGTTGAACAGTACCGGTGACAATGGGCAACCCTGCCTTACACCTCTTCCTAACACTGCCCATCCGGACTCTCCGTTCCTCACTCGCACCTGAGCAGTTTGAGACATGTACAGGTTCCGGATCATTCTCCTGTCTTGCAATCCATTCCTATTTTCTGCAATGCACGCATTAATTTTTCCCATTTCACTCTATCAAACGCTTTTTCGAAATATACGAAGGAGGTAAATACGTCCAATTGTGGTCGACATTCCTCTCGATTAGTGATCTCTTTACTACAGTGCCATCACGCGTACCTTTCCTTTTCCTAAACCAAAACAGATCATCCCTTAAGTAATCATTTGCCTTACTCTCTATCGCTTTATTGATGCAAATAACTTAACTGCTTGGCATATCAAACTTATTGTTCCGTAATCCTCACATGATGTAGCCTTTACCTTTTTCGGAATATGAACTAACACTGATCTCACAAAATCTTCCGGCCAGATTCCATCCTCATAGACGCTACGAATCAGTCCATATAGGGTCTTTTTCCCACATTTCCCTAAACATTTCAACAGTTCCACAGGAATTTTGTCTACCCCCACATCCTTATTTCCTTTCATCTCCTCTATTGCCCTTTTTATTTCATCGTCGAGTATGCCTGGACCTAAGCTGTCTTTTCCTGCGTCCTATTCCTTTTCTATGTCTACCTTTGTCGGCCTTAGTTCTCTACCATACTGTGTTTCCATATATTCCTTCCATCTCTCTTGGATTTTTTCTTGTTCAACTATTAACCTACCCCAATTATCTTTAACTTTTAGCACAGATCTTACCGTCTTACTTCCCGATAATATCTTAAACTTGCTTTATAGCGAACCAATTTCAGCCTTCCTCTGTAAACTTTCCGTATCCTTGCATAGTGTTTTTTCCACCATTCTTCCTTTGCTTCATTTGCGGCCCTACTCAATTTATAATTTAACTCTTTGTACTTCATTTTGCCTAACTCGGTTTTTATATTCTTCCATCTTCTTCTCTCCTCCACCTTCTTCCATCTCTCTTGGATTTTTCCTGGTTCAACTATTATCTTACCCCATTTATCTTTAACTGTTAGCACAGATTTTGCCTTCTTACTTCCCGACAATAACTTAACCTTTCTGTATAGAGCACTAATTTCACCCTTCTTCTGTAAACTTTCCATATCCTCGCATTGCGTTTTCCACCATTCTTCTTTTGCGTTATTTGTGGCCCTTCTAAATTTAATGTTTAACTCTTTGTACTTCATTTTGGCTAACTCTGTGTTTAAATTTTTCCATCTTCTTCTGTCCTCCATCTTTGAAATCATCTCATCCGTTACCCATGGTTTCCTTATCCTTTTCCCGTTAACGGTTCCTATAGTGTATTTTGCGGCTTCCAATATCCCTTTCTTGATATATTCCCATTTTTATTCGATAGTTCTCAGCTCTTTACCGTCATCCATCATTTTCTCTACAGCCTGCTGATACTCCTTCCTCGTTAATCCATACATTAATTCTTCTACATTCCATTTCCCCACCCGCCGCTCCTGCCTTATCTTTTTGATACAAACGGAACATTTCGTAACAATTAAATTGTGTGCAGAGTCCGGATCCGCTCCTGGGAAACTGCGAATTTATCACACTATTGCTAAACCTGTGCCTAACCAAAATATAATCTAACTGATACCTTTCTGAGTCACCTGGCATTTTCCATGTATACCTACGTCGTTTGTGTTGTCTACACCTTGTGTTGGTGATGACTAACCTCTTGTCTCCTGCAGAATTCAATTGCTTTCTCCCCGCGTTCATTCCTCGTGCCTAACCCATAGTGCCACACCTCATCACCATCTCTTCATTCGCCTACCGTCGCATTTCAATCCCCCATTACTATTAAATGTTTCCCTGCAGTAATACTCGCGATTATATCATCTAACTCCTCGTACATCCTATCGACTTCTTCCTCCTTGTGGTTGCTTGGTTGCATGTGTACCTGAGCAATGACCAAATTGTCGGTTCTGCTTTAATCTCTGCGAGTGTGATTGTATCAGTGCTTGCTCTATGTTGACTACGCATCTTCCTATCCCTTTTTTAATATTGCGGACCCCTCGTTTGCTCTCGTCCCCGCCGCTGTATATCACTCTATAATTGTCACTCCAGTAATCCCCGCTATCCTTCCATCTCACCTCCCATAAACCCAAAACATCTGTATTACCTCTTTCCATCTCTCGCTTAATATTTTCTAATTTGCCTGTCCTCAACATTGTCCTGACGTTCCATGTTTTTATTCTAACTACCTTCGTCTTCTTCTGCGTCTTCTGTTCTGCTGCTGTTATTTTTCTCCCGCAAGGGTATCGTGGGATGACGACCGCGGAAGCCTTGCCTCCCCCGCTACCGGGCACGACACATGGCCCCCGGGTTGAGTCCCGCAGTTTTCAGGACTCATATTCTCTATAGTACCCTTCATTACATTCTTGGGAATGATAATTGAGGTGGTTTCCCGTTGCCGTCTTCAATAGTGTTTTAACGTGACAATTAATGGCCGCCCCACTGGGGTCAGACGCCTTTGAAGCCGCCTAACTGAGGAACAGACGCTGCGTGCACTACCTTTCCTCACATGATCATTTTCTTTCACAAAGCATGCTAATACATTATCTCACGCCTATTAGCGCAGCGTACATATTTGCTGCTACTAGAGGATACTATTTAAAATGTGCTTGTTATTCATATTCCTAAGTAGATATTAAACACGTTTATCCAAAAAAGGAAATAATTTATATTATACTCGCTAGCTGGATTTTATAAGTATGGTTGGTGAAGCTTCCAACACAGCAGATATAGCAGCATTAGAAATGATACCCTGTACGGAATGTCTAAATATCTTATGGATAATAGAGGCTTCAATGAAGCAGAAATAGGCGTTTCAAGTTCAATATTTGGGGGTAGAACTAACACCACGTGTGGCATGTGGAGCACGTATCAGGAAAATATGCAAATTTAAGTAACTCGGCTTCACTAAGCAAGAGTTGGGGAAGTGTAATGAGAATATCAAAGATAGGGGTTATTTCGCTTAAGTTTCGCCACATTTGGAATACGTCGCAAGTATTTGGGATCCTGGGGAAAAGCGTTGTAAACAAATTAGATAAAATTGAAAGAGCTTTCGTCAGTATCAAAGTGAATGTCATAAATTGTTACAATGAGAAGACGAGTGTGACGGTTCTTTTAGAGGAGACAGGCTGGGAGCCGTTTGAGACGTGAAGAGAACAAATGAGGCTTAGACATTTCGAAAGATTCAGAGCATTCGGTAACAAAGACACAAAGGGAATAATTATGGCCTCTTACTATTTTGGTAGGTTAGACCAAAAATATATAATAAGTGAGATAGACTCCAGTTCAGATAGACACAAACATTCGTTCCATCTGCGGATAATCATGAATCATAATAAGAATAAGAATTTAAAGTGATAACAGCAATAGTAAACATATTCGAATTACAATAGAGGACAAGATTAAACACTGCGTAGACACCTGGTACATTATTAGGTAAATTAGCATGTGTGTGTTAGTTAATGGTATATGTATTAACTTGACTGAAAGTTAAAATGGGTTTTTCATGAACATGTACACCTGAGTGTGTGTACATGCATTTGTTAGTATTACTCGTGGTTTTATTCTATTGTAGAGGTTGCACCTCCTATCTATCACCCCGTATCTATACATTCTTACGGGTAAATGAGAAAATAAATGGGTTTTGTTCTACTTTATAAGTGAAGTGAGGTTAACTTAGTTAATAAATAATTTCCTCTCTTTTAGTATGCCTTGTTGAAGTACTATAGGAGAAATTTGGCTAGTTGAGTCTTACAAAAAGTAGGCATCGCCACAGTTACTGAAATCTTTAATATCATAATCATAAAATGGGAGAAATCAGGATTACTGAAAATATTTATGAAGATATCTATATCGTTATTTTAAAAATGTTTGGAGATTAATGAAGGGCTATTTTTAAATGAAAACCTAGTTTAAAATAAAGCGCTCCGAGTTCATCTTCCTTGAAGTGAAATTATTTAGTAAAATAAGTTTTTTTATTATACCTTATATATATATATATATATATATATATATATATATATATATATATATATATATATATATATATATATGCGGGTCGCGGTGGTCTAGCGGGTAGAGCGTTGGACTGCTGACCGGAGGGTCCCGGGTTCGATTCCCGGGCAAGGCACTTTGGGCACCTGCAGCTCCACCCAAGCTAGTTGATTTTTCGGGTACCAGATCTTCCTGGGAAACCATAACCGGCACAGGGAAAGGAACTGGCCCCCCTACCCTGATGTGTGAATGCTCACACACCGTATAGGGCTTGGTACATGGGTGAGCTCTACCATCACCTACTAAACCGACCTTCGGGTTGATTACTGTGTTTATGGTTTATATATATATATATATATATATATATATATATATATATTTGTACTCGTTTATCCATATGTTAAAAATACATAAGAAATTATATGAGAATTGTGAATTTTCTCTACATGAGAATTTCGCGATCAAAAATGATAACTACTTTATACTTTCATAACTTTTAGAGCATATTAACAAATATCTTGGTCTTAATACAATTTATTTTATTTTTCCTCTTTATGTAGTGCCAGAAAGACTACTGTAAGGTAAATTTAATATCCTATCGGATAATGTTGGACTAACTTGTTTTATATCTTCCTGATTTTCTGTACGCTTACAGGGTTTGAACATTATCTGAAACTATCATCTTGTAGTTTGATTCCATTTCCATTATCATCTTGTAATTTCTACAAAATTTTTGGATTTCTTGGCCTAAAGTTGGCAATATGATGTGAAGAAGGAAATGTTAAATTCAGTGTCATTCAGTGTTAAGTAATGGAGAGGAGACAAGTTTTATGTTCTTCATATGAATAATGATTTTTTTTATTAAAGCCTTAATATTTGCTTGATTTTGTACCAATAGTTTAACTCCAATTTTGAATATTTGAGAAATATTTTGCCACCCACACCAATAGAATAAAAATGACAATAGATGCTTCTAACCACAATTAATTATCTTCCTTTATTAAAATAATAAAGTTCGCAATGATAAAAATTTTCAACGGACATCGCGGCGGATCAATGTCATTCTCCCAATTTCCAGATATGTTTGGAACGGTCCCTAACGACTTCTAAGTAATTTGAGAATTACCTTTTGCTGTACCCAACATTATTTTTTCTTAATTTCTTTGGAGTTTCTGTCTTGCCATTCTTTCCAAAAGTTCTACTCTCTGCCTTCGTTTGCCCCGCTTCTCCAATCTATCACGATATTCGCCATACTATTTCATTTATTTCCACCATCAACTTTCTTTGTCTTTTTCGGCTTTTCCCAGAAACTTTTTCTCTTCGCTTACCCTATTGAAAATATGTTTATCTTTCTCATAGTCCAGCTTATTTTC
Source organism: Hetaerina titia (assembly GCA_037158775.1). NCBI lineage: Eukaryota > Metazoa > Arthropoda > Insecta > Odonata > Calopterygidae > Hetaerina > Hetaerina titia. The sequence goes on from CM073779.1 coordinate 9,132,321, forward strand.
TACATTTTTCTTTAGACTCATACCTCAGAAACCTCAAATCTACGCTTACCCTCTTGTCTTAAAGACCAAGTCTCACAACCATAAAGTTTTACTCTTTATGTTTAAAGTCATAGCGAATTTTTATTTGCATCTTTCCTCCGAGTATCCGTCGCTAGTAAGAAACACCATTATTTAACTGAGTATCACTTATTATTACCACAGAAGATGTCTGCATTTAAGGCAGCAGTCAGTAGGGTAGTCCTTTACTGGGCGAATGAAAGTCGGGCGGCACTAATTAGAATCATTAGGCGTATTGCCAAGGGTCGACTTTTGACCTTGCTGGTGTTTTGTTCTCGCAGCCACATGGGTCAGCTTTAAAATTTGAAACGGATAGGGCATTGGTAGGGTCTCTCGATCTTGAAAATTTGGTACTACCTCTTATTAGAAATTTGCAAGAGGAGTAAGGACGCAGAGGTGGATAACTGTACTGGACTGGAAGTGGACTTAGTTGTTTATTCTCGTGTATTAGTATTCCATTGTGTCAAGTTTTGGACTATATTTTTTTTCCTAGACTGAATTAAACCAATCATATTACTTTCTTAAATGTGGAATATTAATAAATATTTGTATTTACTCCGAAAGTATATAAACGTTGCATCATAGAACTCGGTACTTGTCACTCCCAAGCCTTTCAATTCATCTTGATATAATCGAGGATAAGTTGAAAAGTTCTCCACCTGAAACAGCGATGGCGTTCCAAACCAGCGAAAGTTTATGATTCCTATCTGAGTCGGTCCTCCCTTTCAGATGACTCACGTGAAAGACAGCCAAAAACCACTACCACACCGAAAACCATTGAAAATGTGCACGATATCTTACTGGACGATAGGAGAGTGAAGAAGAGTGAGATAGCTGAAGCCGTGAGAATATCGGAAAAAAGTGTGCGTATATGAAGCATTTGGATAAAGTATACTGAAATGAATGTTGTCGGCCTTTTATGTACGAAATTGTTTTCCAGTCTGCGAATGTTTACTTTATTCATCACCCGATGAAAATATTAATTCGTGAAACGTTTTGTCGCGCGACAATGAATGACTAGTTAATTAATTTTGTAATGCACGTCAACAGAGAAATCGCAGTATAAAATCCGGTTACTTGTACGATACACCACTTACAGGATCCATGCAATTATCACAATAAACTCTTCGAAATAGGGATTGCCAACGAAGAAACTTGAGCATGCTTCCTAGGGAGTATCTCTGATTTTGCAACCAGCGTGCACAACTTCTTTTCTCGAGTGGATTTCAATTCAGACTCAATTGTCTAATGATGGATTAATCGTAATATAAAGATTTATTGGCATTAATTTTTGTTGTTAAATGTCCAAGAACAGTCATGTTTTATTAATCGTGTTTATCCAACGGCATGTATGTTCTAACTTTAATTACTGAAAGGTTTTTTAAGAACGATTTTTAATATATCCCATGTTTTGCGAGCCACACAAAGATTGATGGTAAATATTTCGAAAACTGTTGGCGATGCATGCTCTCATATTGCTCAGATCCGCCTTCCCCACCTCTCTTGTGTTCGTCCTTTATGTGTGTTCAATTCCCCTTCCCTTATCTCTATTTCTATGTGTGAATGTATATTCGTTCGCCGTCTGGCGGGATTTCATATTTGTATGTGTGTATATATATAGAAAATATCTTTTTCGTCAGTTTTTCAATGGAAGTTGGTAGACGTTTAGCAATTAATTAGTGTAATTATTGTTTTCTCGAATAAAGAGCTTTTTAAAAACTTAGATAACACATGCCTACAAAAAAAATTTTTTTTTGGTGCCGGGAATCTTTGTGTTGATTTTAACTAAATTTGTTGAGCTGAATCCTAATATGAAATCCGTTTTTATTTAACAGCTCTACTTTTTTAGATATGGCACATCTTGCGATTAGTTGTTTTAATATTTGATATATTCCGGAAAATAATTTTCAAAGTTAAATAAATCTATAAGGATACATGGGAATATATGGTAAAATAAAATAGGAAAAATAATACAGACTTTGTGAAACGTGCATACTTGGGATATTTTGGTGTTAAGCCTGGTGACCAAGATAAAACATGGGCACCGCATTTTGTGTGTAAAACATGTACTGAACATCTGCGGCATTGGACAAAAGGACAAAGGAAAAGTCTAAAATTTGGTGTGCCAATGGTGTGGAGAGAACCTGTGAGCCATATTGACGACTGTTATTTTTGCATAGTAAATGTTTCGGGAATTAATCGAAAAAATCGCCACAAGTGGACATATCCAGATTTGCCTTCAGCTAGACGCCCGGTACCCCATTCAGAAGAAATACCGATCCCAATATTTCAGACGTTACCAGATATATCTAAGGAAGAATTTGAGTTACTTGAAAACATTTCTCATTCTATTGACGATAGTGGCAGTGACTACGAGGGGGTATCAACAATTCCTCAACTATTTAATCAAGATGAACTAAGCGATCTTGCTAGAGAACTGAACTTATCGAAGGAAGCATCCGAACTACTAGCATCAAGACTGCATGAAAAGAATTTACTGCAACCCGGTACAAAAATAAGTTTTTATCGCACAAGAGAAAAGGATATGCTACCCTTCTTTACTCAAGAAGACAATCTTACATTTTGTTTAGACGTTAAGTGTCTTTTGGAAAAAATGGGACTACTATCACAATATGATGCTAGTGATTGGCGTTTGTTTATTGATAGCTCCAAGCGTAGTTTAAAATGTGTACTTCTTCACAATGGTAACAGGTTTGGCGCAATACCAATCGCTCATTCAACTAAAATGAAAGAAGAATACGATACAATAGCATTGGTCTTACAGAAGATAAAATACCAGGAACATCGCTGGGTGATTTGTGTAGATTTAAAAATGGTGAACTTTCTTCTTGGGCAGCAAAGTGGCTACACAAAATATCCTTGTTTCTTGTGCCTCTGGGATAGCAGGGACAGACAAAACCGCTGGATTAAGGAGTGGCCTAAGAGAGAAAACTTGGTTGTTGGGAAAGAAAACATCATTGCTGAATCTTTAGTTGAAAGAGAGAAAATCATCTTACCGCCTCTACATATTAAACTAGGCCTAATGAAGCAATTTCTAAAGGCTCTTGACAAGGATGGACCATGCTTCGGCTACTTAAGACTAAAGATGCCCCATATAAGCATTGAAAAACTTAAAGCTGGTATTTTTGAGGGGCCACAAATCAGACAACTTACAAAGGATCCTGCTTTTGTCGAGTCAATGAATGAGATTGAAAAAATTAGTTGGATGTCATTTTTTGAGGTCATAAAAAATTTTCTAGGAAATCACAAAAGTGAAAATTATATTGAGCTGGTAAGCATTATGCTCAGTAACTTCAAATCACTTGGATGTAATATGAGCACAAAAGTTCACTTCCTACACAGCCACTTAGACAATTTTCTTGGAAATTTAGGAGACACAAGTGAAGAACAAGGTGAAAGATTTCACCGGGATATAAAAACAATGGAAGCTCGCTACCAAGGAAGATGGGATAACCATATGATGGCAGATTACTGCTGCTGCTTAAAACGAGACTGTTTGAGCAAAGTGTACTCAAGAAAATTGCGCAAAAGAAGCTTCCGATGTGTTGAGTGATGTTTGTATGTATTTTTTTCAATTAAATATATAAAATATTTTTATTTTTTTTATAATTTTATAAAATATAAAATTTTAGTATTTGTGTTCAATTGTATTGTAAAATTCTGTTGTGTTTGTGGGTGATTTAACAGCCCTAGAAATAAATAAAGTCTTTTATATTTAGTGGGTTTTATTATTAATATAATATTCCCGTATATCGTGTAGAAGATTTTTTTACGTATATAACAACATATCTATATCTTGAAAACTATAGCTGATAGGAAAAAGCTAGTGTCATACATGGATTCAGCACCCCAATAGTTCTTTAAATTAGCATTAAAAGCTCCGGCACCAAAACCACTGTTGGCCTGTGTTATTAATATAATATTCCCATATCATCATGTAGAAAAATTTTTTACGTAAGTAACAACAAAGCTATATCTTGAAAACTATAGCTGATAGGAAAAAACTAGTGTCATAATTGGATTCAGTACCCCAATTGTTCTTTAAATCAACATTAAAAGCTCCGGCACCAAAAACACTGTTGGCCTGTGTAATCCATTTAAATTGGCATGTTTACATGTTTTAAACTTATTTTTATTAATTAATTGTTTCAAGGGCGGATAAATATTTTGTGCCTTCCCTGGTTACTTGAGGAATAAAATCGTCGTCATGTCCATACTATTTTTAATATTGACAATGATAGGTCAAATTTGCAGTCCCTATGTCACTTTGACTCTTTGAATGTACGTAATTGCGACATCGTCAACCGTCTCTATATCAAGGCTTACACATAGTAGATAACCTATTGGATCATCTTCCCTATGGTAAATAGTAACCTCCCTTCCTTTACTCTTTGTCCAGAAATCATCGCTGTCCCACTGAACAATAGTAGTTGTTTGTTTTATAATTGCCTTTGGTCGTTTTATGAATATTTGTTTACGTTCATTGACGGAGTTCACCCGTGATAAAGATCACAAAAGATTTTTGTTTTCCAATTCTTCTCAGTTTCTCAAATACATTTTTGGAAATTCTCCAGAAAACTGGTTATAGCCAATTCATAATTAAGCTTAAAATCTGATACCTGTATTTTGAAACTAATATATTTTATTTATTGGAAAATCCCATTCAAAAATAAAATGTTGAATATTAAAATACAATTCCCGTAACAGGCAAAACTAGCGTCGATTTTTACTTTGGGATTAAAGTAAGAGCTACTCTAAGCATTTCATAACTAATTTAAGTGTATCTAATTGGCTACATTGTGTATCACCAGCTCTGGCAGTCAAATGGTAATCCTTAAGTGCTGCTCTAAAAACTTAATTGTCGGTGAAAAAGGGTGACTCACAGAGTAATATGGAATTACTAACGCATTGGATTGGATAGTTTTAAAAATATAGGGACGAAATATATAGAAAAATGGCGAGTCACTAGACCAACGGAATTCTTCAAACCATTGTAACATCATCGTAATTTTCTCTTTTATTACACTAGGGCTTTGAACTGTCTTTCTTTATTTCATGGATATTTATGTGTATAGAGAATTTTAATGTAAATGTTTATTGTAAGAACGTTGATGAAAGGTTTCAGAGAAGACCATTCAACTGAGACCTGGCCCGGTCGACCTAAAGTTATCAGGGAAAGTGACGTCGTTCTTTTTCATCTGTGCTCCTAATTTCTTCTCAGATAGTCCAAAAAATTGTAACTTGAATTCTTTACTAGGGAGCAATTCCTCCTGGTAACCCTTGCAGCCTGATATCTTTTCCCTCGCGCCATCACCACTTGTGCTAGGGAAGAACTGATAATACTGTTATAATGCAAAACAGTGCTTTTCTTTCAATTAAATATTTCGTGCTACAACTAAGTAATTGTCTTTGATTTCCTCATGGAAATTCTACAAATGCACTGATCTAACCATTTTCAGATGATTTTCTACCTTATTTTAACTTTAAATCTAACTTAAAATCTGCAATTAACACCTGATTAAATTAGTTTAATCAAAACAGAAAATAAGATAAATTCTCTAGGTCTCTTGCTATATGGAGTTGAATGAAAGGGAGGAAAATAATTAAAATACAATTTGATTTGATATTCTTTCTTGTAAAATTACTCTTAAGCTTGTAAGACTTGTAAGAATTTCTAGAATATTTTCAATAAATAAAAACTTTTGTCAGAGGAAAATTAATTTATATGAATCTTTCATCTACTTTTATATCTATTAATCTATATAATCTACTTTTATAGGAAATTATGAAGGTAAATGTGAATGTACTGGAGGTCGAAGGCTTAAGGGCTCGGGAAAAAAGTAAACCATTATCCGCTGAGTGATCGCAATTAATAGTGTGCTATGGCGAGATATTAGAATTACACTGGACCCTATTTTCAATAATTTGAGTCTTTTGATTTACTTAAAAATGTTATTAATAGTGTCACTGATGCACATACAATGTTTTAATGTTATTCAATTTCTTTATTTAAAAAAATACTTATAAAAACAGAATGAAAACTTTGCATCTTTAGGTTTATCTTTTTATGCAGGATAGGATTTTTGAATAAATACTCTCGTAGTAGTTCTTGGGCGGCTCTTCCGTTTGAAGGCATTATAGCAAATTGTTTTTGGCCAATTGGGAAGATGACTCAGTGCTTCAGAATGAAACACTTAAATTACAGCACCCCGTCGAGCGAATGGTAGTCCTCTTGAACTTGACACCTTTAGAAATAATTAAGGTATTATAAGTATCATGAGCAACCCCCTAGTATTCATCCCATTGATCAGAACTATGTCATCTAATTACTGCCGTATATTTGGTACCGTAAATGACGTTATATCTCCCTTGATTCACATAAACATTGCGTATTACTCACTTCAATGATGTCATTAGATACGAGTAGGCAACTAATCAGTTTATCGTTTGGGTTGGTCGTCATCGACAAATAGATCATGGCTTATTGATATTCGAAAAAGTGCCCGTATTGTGTTTAAACTGGCCAATTTAGACCTGCTATCTTATTCAACGAACTATGGAAATGGGTATGTTATTTTTAATTGCACACGGCGTTTTACTTACCTGGGTGACGCGCGACATAACGGCATATTTCTTTCCTCATCTCACGTCTTTTTATGAGTTATCGATGAAAAAATCGATATTGACGATATTCGCCATGCTACCGCTATTCCTCGTTGAAATTGTGTCGGTAGTTGATACAAATGAAATCCAATATCGCTCGAAAAATGGATACCATAGCACTTTGTGGAATGGACACGTTATTAAAACCGCACATCATGGTATCCTCATTACTAAAATTCGGCACCCGCCCCACGATTAGGAGAAATGATAGATATTCGGCGTTGGCATTGGTTTACTTTGAAGATAAAGCGTGAGTCAATTATTCATTACGTATCCGCCGCCCACTCTCAGCCACCTACTGGTGTGCATCCAGGTGTAACGAGAAACAATGATTTTACTCGAGTTGAAGGAAATACCGCACCCCAAGCGGTTCGCTGGGATGGTGGAGTGAGGGCAAAAGCGACAGAAATTTAAAACGTTGCCGCGCAACGCCCTTCTACTCTCAACTTTTGATCTGTCCTAACATCCGAGAGGATTTTAAGGTGGACCGGCCGATGGAGAGTCGTAAACCGCCACGAACCGTCCGTCCGCCGCCCATCGCTCCATTCTCGGTGGCCTCGGCTGCGCGCCTGCACCGCTCCCAGACAATGCCTTATGGTGGACGCCCTAAGCTGGAATGGGTCATCGAGAGCCATCAATTTATTTTCGAGATGCTGAGAGAGTTATTAAGACAAGCCTCCATCGACGAGTTGGAACAACCGGATAAAGTAAGAGAAATCGATTCTAGCGCTGGCGTACTCATAAAATAGTTCCTCTGAGTATATTTTATTACACCCAAACCAGCGGAAAGTACCACAGAAATGTCGATAAAAAAGACATTGCGTCACTATCGCCGAAAATTCGTTCATATTGCTTTGAAACTCAACTACGTGGATGCGTTCATATCCTTCTACCTATGAGTAAGGAATAGGATGCATTAAATTACGATACTCCCACTTGGAATATGAATTCATTATGAAGGAGACATATGACGATTTCTACGTGCTCTCCACTCAATTGGGCGATCTGGGTTTTGATAGGGTAGGCCAGATGTGTCAAAATTTGATTTGAGCCTCAAAGTCTGCGGCCGTAATTCATCTCCACGAGTTGCCGACTATCTTTGTTTAGTTTATGCATTCATTACCTCACATTATTATAATATTTCATCGATTATTCTACCGGTGGAAAATGATTTACATTTCCCCTAACGATAGGTGTCTACAGGGTTCGTCCGGAAAATAAGCGTACTGAGCTCAGGAAAAAAAGTTTATAGCACTTTTACATATCTTAAGCTAATATTCCTCAAAATAGGACCCTTGTGAGTCGATACACTTGTTCCAGCGGCGTTCCCATTCCTGGAACGCTCCCGCGAAGGCATCATCGGGAACCTCTCGAAGACACGTCGTCACGGCCTCTTTGACGGCGTCCAAAGTCCCGTATCGCGTTCCTTTCAAACTCCTCTTTATCTTCGGGAACAGAAAGAAGTCAGGTGGTGCCAAGTCCGGGCTGTAGGGCGGGTGCGGCAGCGTTGCCACGCCGTGCTTGGCCAAGAAGTCCGACACGACAAGCGCGGTGTGAGACGGCGCATTGTCGTGATGCAGCCGCCAGATGTTTTTGATCGCTGGCCGGACGCGGGCGACTGGTTTTCGAAGTCTGTCGAGCACTTGGACGTAAAATGCAGCATTTACAGTTTGTCGTAGTGGACGACTCCCCTTTTGTCAAAAAAGACAATGAGCATCATAAACTTATTTTCCGGACGAACCCTGTATGCCATCCGCACCTCACATCGTTTCGGTCTAGGTGCGTAACTTCGGGCACAGTTTAAGTATAGGCTCACCTCCACTGCACAACCAGCCTCTCTATTTTCTACTCAAAGGGTGGGAAGTGCTTTGACTGCCGAAGCATTCTTCTTCGACCCTTTGTCTTCATTTCACGGGAATTTAAAGTGGAATCGTTAAAAGTAAAACGCCGCTTCTTCCCTCTTTATATTGCTCTTCACGGTTGTCTTTATAAGGTGATGTTACATCATTGGCCCGGTTGTCCTTGTTTGCTTTCAAAAGACATCGCAGTGCCCCATCCCGTCCCTTTACAAACTAGACCACCTTTTGAATAGGAGCCTGTACATTGACGCAAAAGGGTTGTAGCAATCGTTTTCATGCAGTCATTCCAGCCATCATAATTTGCCGTAGCTCCTTTTTTGCAACGCAGGCCCTTTTTCTATTATTACTTCAGAAGGCTTTTAAGCTAAAGTTTATGCCTCACGGTTAACATCAGGTGAAAAGAAATGATCAATTGTGTATCTCCCTAAGAGTATGGAAGGATGCTACGCTTAACACATGCGACAGATTATGAGCAGCTCTGATGGCAGAGAAATAGCCTCCACGTTACTGGGAGCGCGTAAAGGCAGGCCCATCGGCCGGTTTCCCATCGGATTGAAGGGACTGTTCTCCTTAATTTCATCGTTTAATGGGCCATAATGCGGGAGTTTTAGGTGGAAATTCCTTTGGAACTATTACTTATACTTTAGAAGGCAGTTCAAAGTAAGCTTTCAATCATAAATTGTTTTCAAAAATTACTCAAACATTCCGTTAATGGAATGTATTTTAGCGATACTGTTTACGTTGTAAATTCAACGCCTTTGCAATATTTAAATTAAATTACAAAAGCCAATGTAACGTTGGCTTATATCCTCAATATTATATTGGTTATTAAATACCATAGAATTATTTTTTTCAGGATTTCACAAGTACTACGTTTTGAGATTTCCTTTATAATGCTAAGTAAGAATGTTAATGCTAATTGGTAGATTCCGCCGGTAATGGATATTGTCACATCATAAAACCCTTATATTTATGATTACTTACTTTTTACTTTTAATAATGAAAAAAAATATTATGATAATGTTAGTAGACATATTTTCAGATACTGGCCTACTGATAGGTTCTTATAATCTTTTCATTTCATATAATCTCTTGCCATTTGCAATCTACGATTAAAAGTGTACTCGACACATATTTAATGAGAATCCATCAAGAGTCTCTGGCGAGTCGGTAAAGATGTTACGCATCCAGAGTTGCCCCATGACTGCTTTTTTGTATTGTCTCGCAACATTTTGCCACTTCACCCTGAAGGAATTTATGGTATGTTATATAAATGATGGAATATAGTATTAGAAGTGATTGATTAGCATATTTTATATTTTTCCGTCATTTTGTGTAACCATATCGAAATTTTGAAAAATAAATTCGCGTAGAAAAATAATTCAGGGTAGAAATATTTTGTGTAATCAATTTTATAAGAGTAATTTCCATTTTTGTTCATACCTTCAGTTAAAAATGTTTTAATAGTTTTCATTCATAACATTTTCTTTCAATTCAACTACCTGATTGTATACATTTTGTAGCCTATACATTTAAAATTGATCCTGTGAAGCGACATTATATCCCCCCTAAGAGCAACTGTAGCCGTAGATTCCATAATAGTTAATTTTACATGAGTACAGGGTTCATTTGGTACATTAACAATATACTGATTTCATATGGGAGTGAACTAAATTAACATCTGAGCATTTAAAATGAATGAATTAGTTGTTTTAGAGCAAAATATGGTGAAAAAATGCTATCAATGGATGGCTATTAAACTTTTCATTGTGGCAATTCTTAATCATACATGTATTTACCTAAATAAAATGTAGTGTCTCTATCATTTGGCACTCAAGACCAGTTGCCAATTGGTTTGGGATCAATAAAAAACGCCCTAAATTTAAAGCCATGAGGTAGATGGATTCATTTATGAAAGTCAGTCAATGTTTTCATCCCTGACGATGTTATTCTACAGGAGAGCCCACGTGAAATTTGTGTCTAAAATCATCTTAGCTGGTAATATTAGATTGAAAATTGATGAGACCTGCAAAAATTACGTAAAAAGATTCCAATTCCAATCTGAATTCAATTCTCTCCATGAAACCCGTCACTTAATAGAGAAGTTAACAAAGGAAGTTAACCTTACTATCTGAAAACTGATTCAGTGAATTGATCTTCAAAGCCTGTCCGAAATACGTCTAATATGAAATTCTTAATTAATTTATTTATGTGTTTTTCTTTAAAGTTCCTTTTATGAGTTTTGTACAATTAAACAAGAAAATCATGAATAATTTGGGAAGATATATTTAAAAAAACATATTAATTTATGGTTATTAATATACTCCATTTCGTCCTCATCCGCTTTATACGTTCCGTACCTGCCGTCCGAAATTAGGTAATGTTTTATTATCTTAAACTTTTCCAGTATAGACACATTTAATTTAATGTTTAAAGGAGGATGAAATAGTTATCAGCATTTAATTATTATAATATTGTTAATGCATCGGTAGTTTTTTTATCAGATTTTCTTGTAAATATTCTTCGTGTTTTTCCTAGGTAATTAGAGATAAATGATCAAGCATTTTTTAATATGCGTATATGTACAGAATATTTGTTTGCTTGTTCAAGGATTTCCTCGGATATGTTTTTTTTAATTACCATAAAGCCCTTCTATCAAGAGCCAGTAATCATGAAAATGGGTGCATGAGCTCACCATTACCATTGGTCACTATTAATCAAGCCTTGGTCACGTAGTGACCCGGTTCTAATGAACGATTGGTGACGTCATAGGTGTAGGAGGACTAAACATTGATCGGACCTCGGATAGGTGGCCAAGATATCACTCAATGCGACCACATCTTGACGTGAGTCGGGCACCTAGACAAGGTGATAAAGTGTCCATTTACACCATGTTACACCCGTCTACCGCCAATGTATTGCCCCAGTTCCAGCCGAATTGAACAGCACACATCGGGGATAGGGAGTGGGAGAGAGAGGGAGTTAGGGGCAGACAGGGCCATTTACCTTTGACCACCCACGCCTACCGAAGTTTTTGCCTCACGTTTTTGATCACGTTTAAATTTTCCCACGGCGTAATGGAGGAATGGGCCATTCGCGGTGGGCTCGGGTTGGCGGGATAGGGTGGGAATGGCTCGAGTTTCGAAGGAAAGGGCGAAGGGATGAGGTCGATGGTGGACTGTACTTTGGAGAGAGGTGGACATCCGTGGAGGTCTTTTCGAAGTGAACGCAGGTCAAACACTCCCTCGTCAAAAGTGGCGCAAAGTGTCGCGGTCGTCCAAATGCGATTTTCCAACCAACGGGAGCATGTGGTGGAATTTGCGCCAAACCAATCATTGGATTTTATCGTCTAGTTTCTGATTAATTATGGTAAAATACTTCCCTTTTTGTTGGGTTTACATATTCTTCTCTTTTATTTTATATTTTAAAGCCGATAAACATTTTTAAGACATTTTATTTAACCTAAAAATCTGGATGTAACAGAAGGAGTTTCTTTAACTTTTAACGGTTGCTGAAAATCACGATAAAACCTTAATTTTAATTTGTAATTTTTAAGGCTTCTCCATATGGTCAACACCCAGGGCAGTACTTATCTCCCAGCGTATCTACAATCCGAGGATCTTTCTTGTAGCACTTAGTTGATAGCGTCGAAAATCATTTTTCCATTTCTTGAATTACGTCATTTTCCAAATCTCCAATTCTGCAGTCGTTTCTTAGTTCAGGGAAAAAGTAAAAGCAATTGTGGAAAGATGGGGAGAGTAAGCAGGATGTGGCAAAATTTGAAAGCCGCATTGATTTGCTTGCCGGCCGTGCATTCTTCTGACGAGGAGGAACCCAGTGTGCTGACGCCATTTACATTGTAAGTAACTTTCCACGTCGTCGTAAGATCAGTCTCCTTCGTGATCATTCTTATGGCCGACCTTCGGTCTAATTGGATAAATTCCTCCATTTCCTTCCTGTAGCAACATCGTCCGTGAGTGATGATCTTCCAATTCTTGGATTGTCTGCAAGGGAAATGTTGACAGTTTCAAATTCCTTTCCCTCCTCAGAGCTGTGTTATATGAGGGGATACTATTTCCATAACCATCCCTCATTTCGTTTACAATTTAGAACATAATGTATGTAAGAGTCAATATTAATACAAAATAAATTTTATCCAATTATCTTAGAAATCACTTGTGCCCACATTCAAATTTGCCAAACGGAGAAAACACCTTTATACGGAATGTGCATATCCTTCAATTATGCTTATTTTTCTTTTTCATATGCCTGTAATCCAATGAGTATATATATAGTCAGTCTGACCTGAAGAAGGCCTCGGAGTAGGCCGAAAGCTCAAATCATCTACAGTGTGAGTGTCCTTTTACGTGTTTTCTGTTTTATTCTGTGTTCTATTGTGCCGTCCAAAAGCTATATTGTTCTCGTGAGTACTTCCGCATCATCTATACATATATATATATATATATATATATATATATATATATATATATATATATATATATATATTGTGAGGATTACAGAACAATAAGTTTGATATCCCACGCAGCTAAAGTTATTCTCCGGATCATCAACAAAAGGATAGAGAGTAAGGCAAATGATTACTTAGGAGATGATCAGTTTGGGTTTAGGAAAGGAAGAGGTACGCGTGATGCCATTGCAGTAATAAGATCACTAATCGAGAGGAATATAGAATACAATCAGGACGTTTTTGACTGTTTTGTAGATTTCGAAAAAGCGTTTGATAGAGTGAATTGGGAAAAATTAATGCGTGGTTTGCAGAAAAAAGGAATGGATTGGAGGGACAGGAGACTGATCCGCAACCTGTAAATGTCTCAGACTGCTCAGGTGCGAGTGGGGAACGGAGAGTCCGGATGGGCAGTGTTAGGAAGAGGTGTAAGGCAGGGTTGCCCATTGTCACCGGTACTGTTCAACGTATACGTAGAGGAAATGATTAAAGAGGCATGGGAAGAACTGGAGGTAGGAATGAAAGTCGGAGAGGAATTCGTAAAATCGGTTAGGTTTGCTGATGACCAAGCATTAGTTGCTCAGTCAGCCAAGGGGTTGCAAGCATTGCTTAGTGAATTGGAGGTTCAGTGCGATAAATATGGGGTGAGAATCAATATTAATAAAACAAAGGTTATGCTATTTTCCAGAAAGAAAGAGGGTAAGCTAAATATTAAAATAGGCGGGGAAAAAATAGAGCAGGTAGAACAGTTTACATATCTCGGAAGTGTTTTGGACCAATAAGGTCAAAGTGGTAGGGACGTAAGGAGAATAATTGCGCTAGGAAAGGAGGCTTTCTCAAGGAGGAGGCAGTTGATGACTGGGACGTTGAGTAGAGATGTTAAGACAAGACTCGTAAAAGCTCTGATATGGAGCGTAGCTATGTAGGGTGCGGAAACGTGGTCACTGAAGCAGGAGGATAGAAGTATATTTGAGGCTTTTGAAATGTGGGTGTGGAGAAGAATGGAAAAGGTGAAATGGACCGAAAGGAACACCAAATGAGGAAGTACTGGAGATGGTGGGTGAGAGGAGGGGTTTGTTGAGAGAAATCCTATGGAGGCAGGAAAAATGGATGAAAGGCGTATTGAGCGGTAGTGGAATGCTGAAGAAGGTAATAGAGGGGAGAATTTTGGGCAAGCGAGGAAAGGGTAAGAACAGGATAGGGATGTTGGATGGGATGAAGGGAGGAAAGAAGTACAGAGAGATGAAGAGGGACCTGATGTAGTTTAGGTTGCTGGATTGGGTTTTGTTTGGAGTTACAAAATATTTATTTGATAGTTTTGTCCATTCAAAAACCTACCTTAACCGGTAGATTACCTAATAAATAAATATATATTTTTTTATTTATAAGGTAATTTAAGTTTTTTGTCCGCGTCGAAAAAAAATGAATCTGAATTTAGAGCAACGTTATTCCGTGAAGTTTTGTGCGAAATTCGGGAAGACGGCAACTCAGACCCTCGATATCATTAAGCAGGTTTATGAAGACACTGCCTTAAGCCGTTCCACAGTATTTGAGTGGCACAAGTTGTTTAAAGAGGGTAGGGAGCTCGTTGAAGACGACCATCGCTCCGAACGGCCGTCGACGGCAAGAACCGACACGAATGTGGACAGAGTGAGGACACTGCCGAACACAGACCGACGCTTAACCAGTAATGAAATTGCAGACCAGTTGGGTCTGCCTGCATCCAACGTCCAACGCATTATTTCACAGGATTTGGCCATGCGCAACGTGTGCGCCAAGATGGTTCCGAAAATTCTGCCGTGGCGCGCTAGTCGTCCGACAGCTCCTGGCCAAATATGGCGTTGCCACGTTGCCGCACCCACCCTATTCTCCCGATCTGGTACCACCGGTTCTTCTTCCCCCTGATGAAAAGACAGCTCAAGGGACGACGTTTTGACTCGATAAAGGCCGTTCAAGAGGCTTCGACGAGGGTCATCAACGGCATCCCCAAAGAAAATTTCAAGCGGGCGTACGGGGAATGGGAGCAACGTTATACTAAGTGTGTAGCAGCTCAAGGAGCATGCTTTGAAGATCATTAAGTCGATCGTCAATCAAATTCTTGTAAAAAAATCAGTACTACCACTTTTGGGTGCGACCCTGTATATTCATTCAAATTGAAATATAGATAAGGAAATGGGAAAGGAACACACATAAAGGACGCACACAAGAGCAAGTTTAGAGCATCCGCCCGGCATGTGGAGAGATCCGGTGTTCAAGTCCCGGTCGAGGAAAATATTTTTACATTTGTGATTTGCTCACATCCGCCATCTCCACCTCTCTTGTGTTCGTCCTTTATGTGTGTTCCTTTCCCATTTCCCTATCTCTATTTCAATGTGAATGAATATTTTTTCGCCGTATGGCGGTATTTCGTGTTTGAATATATATATATATATATATATATATATATATATATTGCTCACATCCGCCATCTCCACCTCTCTTGTGTTCGTCCTTTATGTGTGTTCCTTTCCCATTTCCCTATCTCTATTTCAATGTGAATGAATATTTTTTCGCCGTATGGCGGTATTTCGTGTTTGAATATATATATATATATATATATATATATATATATATATTGCTCACATCCGCCATCTCCACCTCTCTTGTGTTCGTCCTTTATGTGTGTTCCTTTCCCATTTCCCTATCTCTATTTCAATGTGAATGAATATTTTTTCGCCGTATGGCGGTATTTCGTGTTTGAATATATATATATATATATATATATATATATATATATATATATATATATATATATATATACAATGTATATGATACCTTTTTCTTTTCCTTTATTTCTATTACGCCCCTTTCCTTTATATTTATTTCTTCTTTTACATATATGCATATATATATAAATATATACTTTACAAATGAGGAAGGACTAGACATGGTGGGCAAGGAGAGTGGTTTGTTGGAAGAAATCTTATGGTGGCAGGAAAAATGGATGAAAGGCGTATTGAGCGCCAGTAGGATGTTGAAGACGGTAATAGAAGGGAGAATGTTAGGCAAACGAGGAAAGGGCAGGAACAGGATTGGGATGTTGGATGGGATGAAGGGAGGAAGGGAGTACACAGAGAGTTGAAGAGAGACCTGATATAGAGTACGTTGCTCGGTTGTGTTTTGTTTAGAGTCACAAGATATTTATTCGATAGTTGTGTCCATCGAAAAACCTACCTTAACCGGTAGATTACCTTATTAAATATATATATTACATATATGCATATGCATACATGTATTTTTGTAATAAACCACTTTTGCGACATGATACTAGCTGAGAAGATTGTCCCTTCTTCCTCCTTACTCATTTAATCATAAGAGTTGTATTTTTGCGTAATAATTATATTGATGTCCATGCATAAACATAAATTTTGTATTTTTACAAATATGCAATGCATATATTTATAAAAATATGCATAATATTAATACCAGAAAACAAGATAGATTACACCTACGTACATTACACGACATACGCGGCTTCATCTCCGAATAGAGTTCAAATTAAGCATGTCAACATATATCCCCTAAATTTCCTTTTCCTTTAGCCTGTTTCTCCACGGTGAATTGTGTTTAAGTGAAGGCTATGCCAGAAATTTTCAAAAAATAACTCGTTGATGAGCTTTCTCTCCAGTCCACGAATTGCTACCCTTAAACCCGTAATTATAAATTCTTGTTCGCCGTCACATTTGTGACACTCAAATTGAAGTAATAATGAGACTGAGTAATGCGTAGCGAAACTTTTTGCAGTTCGGAGGAAAGCGTCCGTGCGTGCCAAGGTCGTTAAATAAGTGTGGAAATAGCTGAACGTCTCCATCCAGATTTCTCCATTGGGAGAAATCCCTTGACGACGTCCGACAGGAAACATTTCGTTTGTGCGACCCGACCCGTTGTGAAGATTTTTTATCCACCAATTCGTCCGAGAGCTTACCCCTTTATCCCCTATATGTGTTATTTGATATGCAATTTTACTTGTGCTGAAGAAGGGAGGAGAATTTGGCATGCGGTCTGGGAATTCTTAACCGTTTCCGCTCCAATCTCTCGTTGAACGTATTTTTATAAGGTTAACAAAGCCTTTTCTATATAGCGGTTATAACTGATGGATGGAGTGCTCCTGGGGTCACACGACCGGCAAGTTGAGACCCGCTCTTGCTGCGTCCTTCATCCCAAGGTTTTACGTCGCTCAATTGTCACGGTGCTGCTAGCTGAGAAGCCAGAGTATTGGGATGTCCCTTTGACTGCAGACTATACGAAGTATGTGCCTCTGGGGAAGAATAGATTTCTACTTTTATGCTGCGTACTAAATATAATTGAAACACATAAAAATATTTCAATATTTATCAAAAAACACCCACGTAAAACAATATGTCAATGCAGGAAAACAATATTTTTAATGTAAAATAATCCTACTCCTAATAATGTATAATTATTGCTTATACATTACGACGTTATGAGTTTAGGCTGCCCAATTTATCGTATTTTAGGTCAAAATAGAAAGTACAAATGTTTGAAGTACTATGAGGTATTTTCGGAATTCTGAGGTTATGCCATGAACATCAGGCCTAATGTCGAACTTATCACGTGAAAATATTGCTCAGCCGTGTGAGTGAGATGGAGGTTGACCTTTTGTAGCCAAACCCCCTGAAGCACTAAGGCGCAGCTTCAGTCAGCATCGAATTGACAACACTTGGGGTGACTTAGCTCTGTAAAGTTATATTTTCATTTGTTTCAGCCTTGAATTGGCTTTTTTCATTGTCGGCACAAAATGGTTTGCTGCTTGGGAAGAGAAATTTATGAACGTGATTTTAACTTTAGATTGTAACAGTTTAATTGATTGTACATGTGTATACGTAAACATACATATAATATATATGATGGCTTACGAAAATGACAGTAATTGGAAAAAATCGCTAAAAATTTCATCTTTGCACATAGAGTCATGGGGACTTATAAGAGAATTTTGGTAGAAAGAAGTTGTGGCATTTTTTTCCATCGAAAGTTTTATGTTCTTCGAAAAGAAAGGCGCATAAAAACAACTTAATGACCAAATTCCATTATTAGTGCAGTGAGAAATAACTAACTATTACGTTCACCGAACGCCGATAAATCAAATCATGGGTCACACTGCTTTCATTTTTTGCCACTTAGGCTTGTTCTTCTCTAGAGTTTTGGATTCCGCGTGCTCACAGGTTTTCAAATTTTTGTACTCTATATTTTCACCTGTTAATTACAAATTTTGATCGATGAATAACAAGGTCGATTGATTCAAAATTAACTTCGTGACCTGATCAATTAAAAAATTAAATATTGGCGTTTGTGAGGATATGAATAAATTTATATGAATGTTTTCCCGTATAAAAAAGAGAGTAAATCGAATTTTCCCTTGCAAGAAACTGGGATACTTTATAGATGCTCTTCAAAATTGAGTTTATATCTGAATCATTGACGACCTTATAATTCAACCAATAAAGTTGAGTTTGAATGATTACAATGATATCTCAAATAATTTTCTTTCGCTGGCATTATAAATGAAAGAATTACATCGCGACGCCGTCTCCTTCCAACAGCAATGACTTAGATAACACAATTACCATTTGTATAGAATGGAATTATTTCTAAAACCCATGTTTACAAAACCTTATAGTCATTTACGCTATACTCATGCATTCATTGGTGTCATGACCAAATATATGTACATAGGTGCTTGAAATTTCGATTCATATTAAATGGATTTATAATCAATTTGTGAGAAACTTTGACGGCATATCATTATCGTTCCTCGTTTAATTCCCAAGGCAAGTATTTTTTTACTGTCAGTCTTCACTTGGTGAATGCAATGCAGAACTTTTACATGTGAGGCATTTGACCATGAACTGGAGAGTTTATTACAGTCAAATAGCGTATTGTATTCATTGGTACTGGTTAAAATTGAATGAGATTTCAATAGAGGAAAATAAACATTGAGATTCTCCTGCTCCTTGGCTTTGATAAAAAACAGTAAATACTAACTTTTCATTAAAACCCACGACTTCAGCTCAAACCACCTAATGAGACAGGATCAAACTCACATCCACATTTCCCTTTCCCCTTCTCCAACAGGTACTTGGGAGTGGTCGGTGTGACACCCTTGCACCATGCCCACCAAGCAGCCCAGCCGTATGGAGGCAGCACACAGCTGCAGGCTCACCCAGCGGCGACCCCGGACGGAGAGCGGTTGCAACCTCAGCGTCCCCCGGTCGAGATCCCCTCGGACATCCTGCTCAATCCGCTGCAGGAGCGTGAGGAATCCGAGGCAAGGGCCGTCTGCAGCTCCTTGCCCGGACTTGTGGCGCAGCAGATCGAGGTGTGCCTCAAGCACCCCGACACCATTCGATCGGTGTCGGATGGAGCGCGCCGTGGCATCCAAGAATGCCAGTACCAGTTCCGGAACGAGCGTTGGAACTGCACGACAAGGAACGACGAGCAGAGCGTGTTCGGATACATTCTAGAGAGGGGTGAGTGGCTATTGCGTGTTGAATGTTTTACGTGTCTTTTCGTGATTCGTTTTTGAATCGAAGTAGCTAGTAAGTGTAGTGACTCCCAAATGTTTTATATTGGCGGCTCCCATTAACTTCCAAACTACCCGAGCGCTTCCAAAAATTACATTTTTGGTAGATCAAGTAGGTAATCCCAATGAATGAAGGATGACGAATATTTGAGAGCACCCTAATAATTGAAATATTTTTGTTAAATCAATATCAGTTCTAAATCAGTCTAATGTTAAATACATAAATCAATTTTGGTTTTATTTTCGAAAAAGATCCAAGTACATATTTGATGAGAAACCTTCAGGTATTACAAATAAAAAATTAGTATTTTCACGATCAAAGGAGAGTTATAGGAATTGGATTTAACATAAAGAATGAAATATTTATGCTTTCCCATTACACTTCTTTTGGCGTCTTCTATCACATAAACTTAAGCCTTCGGACGACGAACAATTAAGGTTTCACTCACGACAATACAAAAGTCTTAGTGTTGCTCACTCGGTGATTAACGAGGCAGCAGTGCCCCGAAGAATCGTGCCTTTCTGAGTAAATGGATTTTATGACTATTATTTTTAAATACCTATATGTTTAATAAATTTGAGCATAAAGCTTTTGGAGATAAGTGCGACATAGTTATATAAATTTTATCCAATCTTTCACTTATGTCTAGATTTATACTTTTTCTTTTGCTGGAATGGAAAACAAAATCTCCACGGTCCAGTAAAGATCAAAAAACTCTGGTTAAGCCCCGGATAGATAAACGATAATGCTACGCGGGCAACATTACAATAAGATACAATAAGAAAAAAGTCCATCGGCATTCATAGCCGAGAAACAATTATTTATTATTCATAAAAATTAATTTCTCCATTGGTTAATAAATTGATTAACGATTAATGAATATGTTAATTGGTGAATTATTCAGTAAATTTATTAACCATTAATTCATTCACTAAAGGATCAATTGATTATTAATTTATTTATAATTAAGACATTGTATACTAGGTATACAATAGGTTGTGCTCATCCAAAACCTACCTTAACCGGTAGAATTCGAATATTAATAGTAGATAGAAGGGATTAGAATATGTATATGTTGGTTGACTGTATTGAAGCAGCAAATTCGACTTATAGTCCGGGTGAATTTCGATGGATATACTATATAATAATTCAATTTTATAAATGCTATATTTTATATTCCTCATGTCAATTCAAATGATTATAATTATAACATAATGATGTTATATGGATATTGGAACGAGAATTATTTCAGAAAATCGATATTAAATGCACATTTTAAACTTTATCTAAATAGAACGTAGGGTTTCAAAGCTATACACTCTTTTCTTGGACACACATTTGATAATTCTAATACACTTAAACAGCATTATGTTATGTTCATTCTTGTACCTCGTTTCTTATCCTATTTGCCAGGGAGTGCTCTTGGATATTCAATTCGCCTTCTATTTTCACTGTAGCCACATAGATGATAGGAAACTCGGAGCTTGAGACAGATATCCATATAAAACCTCTGGGTTAACTGCACGGGTACATAAGGGGCATGTGTACACAAGTCACGATTATATTTTCTTTATTAATAATTTTGAATAATTGCAATAAGTGGAGGGTAGATTAGGATAAACCCGAAAGAAATATAACATTGTATTCTTTTTGCCTCTCCAATTGTTCCGGACTCTTTTCATAATTACGTCTTGCGTGACCATAACCATGCCATTGAAACCAATTGACAATGATGCCGTCTCAATTACTCTACTATTTCTCTTCGGACAATTTTTATAAAGAAATCCATCAATTTCTTGAAATTTTTCCCCGTAAAAGTTTGTGTAAGTAATGTTACACGCTATAAAGTTGTTAAACTCTATCGTACAAAATTCAAGGTTTGATAATTGCTCGTAGTAGGTCCTTGTCACATCCCTCGTTCTGCATGGGTCCTGTTGCTCACATAAGAGAATATAAATTTAATAACAGGAAATAACTGTAAAATTAACACAAAGTCTAATGGAATGATAAATATAAACATTAATGAATACTAATCCTGCTGTATTCCTCATTTTGCCTTCATCAATTTCCTCTGCCATCTTTCAAAACCGTTCGCATGACCGATCGACCGTTTGAAAATAAGAACGTTGCAAAATGTATACTATGCGTAGAATGATTTCCGTTGCGCATCGATTTGTAATTGCTTTCGTAAGTCGTCATAAAGCTTATTCTTTGAAATGATTTCACGGGAAATATCACACGCGGTGAACCGACAAAATACCCTGCTACTGTAACCTTCTTCAGGAAGTTCTACATCTACATAAATACCCTGCGAGCCACCAAAAAGGTGTGTGGCAGGGGGTGTAGCACCATGAGGGAAGGGTAAGGGTTGCGGGGGTTGGGGGTTAGGTGAGGAAAGGTGGGGGGAACCTGTAAGAAAAAAATATATTTCTACATACATATATATACATATATATATATATGCATATAAAAACATATATATACATACATACACACACATACACATATGTATACATATCCTGGCGCAGTCCCTAACCTGTACGTTAATACTTATTGTAATGAACTAAGTCCTGGGGAATTTCGGCTACAGGCATTCTGGTCCCTTATCGTTCTTGGAAAAAATTACATTTTAAAACTGTCAGTCTTGCAGTCTATCTCCCTAGTCTTATATTCGTATCCCTTCGACCGTAATACGTTGGGGTTCGTATTATATCCTTGATGTCATCGGAAAAGGGCCCATCTTTAAATGTTTTTAATAAGTTTAATCTTTATTGGAAACGCCGCTGTGTAAGAGAATCCCAGACTCATGGGTCGTCATTAGGTCATCATTGTTTATATTTTCCAACAGTTCCATGATTGCATTACATAATGAAAAACATTTTCAGAGAAATCAGTCAGTATATGCCTGCTTTTCACTCTTTTCTAGAATACTTAAATTATTTTCATCCATCTCTTAGCATATTTTGTCGAGTTTCTATATGCCAGCAAGTACTCTCTTCTAGTATGAAGCGTTGCCATTGACTGTATATTTGAAATTGTGGTACCTCAGTATTTATCTCAAATATTTTGGAGAATATTTTCACATGATTTTGTTCAGAATGTGAGACTAAATTTCTGATACATCTTAGATACAAATATACTATAGACTTCTGCTGTGAGGTGTATGTAAATTTAAAGCCGTAGCTTCTAGCATTCTTCGATATGAGCTGTAAAACATTTGCAACCTAAAAACGGGAAATAACATTTTGCGCTGCCTATTCAATTGAGTATGTGAGCCAGGTATGCAAGAATGAGTACTCATACTTTTATATTACAAGTGCTCGTAAATTCAGAAGTCTTTATGATTGCTCGAAGTTTAACTAAACCTGCGTCCAAACTCATCAGTTAGGCGTCTACATTTCTCAAATTTAGGGAAGGCACGATCTTGAAGGGTGTCCAAAGTTTTAGGCATCAAAAAGGCGCAAATTTAGGTACATATTTCGACCCCAGGATTCTGAATACAAGGAGTGTGCCGTAAATACGCCAAATTGGGACCCCATAATTCTAATTACTAGAAGCGGTGCAACTAGCATTAGAATTATCGCCATGGCGGGCAAATATTAGAGCAAATAAGTCACAATAATATTTGTCATCTATTTCAGAGACTACACTTATTTTTGCTCATTTTTCTCATCACTCATAGGTAAGAGAAATTTGGCGACTTCCATATGAGTGTAGCTTTATTCATGCAACAGCTTTCTTTTGTCAAGTTTTGTCAGTTTAGATACAGATATTTTAAATGTAGAGGTAAAGATAGAGTTCTTTGTTTGGTGCTTCATTTCATGACTAAGAACATCGTTTTTATGGAATTCTGCGTACTACTACTCTCGCATATTTACGCTGAGACTGTACCTTCTAGCGTAGTGTTGTGACTGGAGAGTGTAAGCACCCTTAGTTAATATGTAGCTGTCTATATAAATGCAACTGGCTCTTTGCTAAACCCTGTCAAACGAGGTCACCGTTTCACTACGAAGAAAAAACCAAAAAGTAATGAAACCAACAAAAATTAAAAATAATAATTATATGATAAAATTTTAATTGTTACCAAGCTAAACTTAATAAATATGAAGCTAAAAAAGTACACATTAATATAAATCAAGTACAGCCGATGAGATTCATCTTTTAAAGCTATCAATTACAAGGATTATTGACCGCAAAATCTATCTGGAGGAAAACAAAATATAATAAGATAAAAAGTATGATATTATTGATATGATATAGTATTTGGCCTAGTTCATTAAAGAAAAATAATATTTCCTGATAAGAGAAAATGCATGCGAAATTAGTCAAAAAATTACCTGAATTACCAAATTAGAAAGCGATAAAAAACTTCAATAAAACACTGCCGAATGAACTGTATAGTGAACTCAGAATTGCACAAAAACGATGACGCGGTTTTGTAATTACACAGAAATATTACATAATTTATCACAAATATCAAAATATAATCATTTTAACACCATTTTTAAATTCCTTATCCTTAACTACATAGATGGCAGTACTATTTCGTTCGGAGTCTAAACTAAAGCCGCCTTTTCAGTAGGTGTTTTGCAGTTAGGCACCTAAAAGCATGCTTCCTAATGCCTAACCAATCTGGACGCTACCTAAGTAGAGGACGGGGAAGAAATGTAAAGTATATACGAATGCCTATCTTATGTATATTTATATATATATCTATACTAAAACGACCCTTGGCGCGACTAGGATGCACGTTGCTTAATGAGACACAGAGGCCGAGGTTTTGGTTTCTATTTCACGATCCTTATGCGGTTTTAGGAAAAATAATCACTGTCAAACATCCATTTGCCCCAACTCACGCCCGATGGAGACTTTTTGCTTCCCCGGAGGTAGGATGGCGCCGGCGGCGGAGGTGGGACGAGACCGCGGGCCGTTTGCTAATTGCCCGTCGGGGACTGGTAATGGGGGCTTGATTGGTGGGCCACAATTTGTCACCTTGGCTCGCGAGCTTTTCCCGTGCGCTCGAAAGCGTTTCCGGGGCAACCTTCGTGTCCATTTCTCTCTCTTGAATGTGACACTCGTATCGTATTTATAGCTTTCTCTGTAAGAAGATAGAGACGCATTTTAATTCCCTAACCACCGTCTAAAGAGGACGTCTGTAGGGAGTCTAGGATTGTAAACCACAAGTGCTCAAACTTGATACAGTTTTCAAATGGTTCAGACTCAAAGTATCACGTCTATGAGTCATAAATACCACTTTTTAATCATAAATATTATTAGTATATCAATAAGGGGCCACGCTACTCATTTTTCTCTCTGATAATCGTGATTTTTTCAATTAAATCAGAAAAACTTAATTAACTTTAGGAAATGCCACGGTTAAATTAAGCGTGTATGTTGACCCCCAGATATAAACTTAAAATGCGATTACGATACTTTGTACGATAATTTTAGAGCGTAGAAATGATTCACTAAGACCGGAATTCGAGCCCAGATCTCTCAATATTTAGTTACAGTAAAGCTGCCATATCATACAATATCTTTAAAGCGCTCGAGCGAATATCAAGGGAATTGGGTTTGAATCGTGGTCTAGACGAATAATTTTAATTATGAATTCTCGCGTTTCAAATTAAAAATAAGGCATGTAAACTCTTCTGAATGTGCTGCAGGTAGCAAAAAACAAAGGGAATGTACATCTCATGTCAGAAGATACTGAAGAGGATAATTATTCCACTAGATGTTTTCCAAGTGGCTTCCGGGATAATTGTCTCGTGGAAGAAATTGCATGCCATGAATAGACCAACATCAACTCAATCTCCCTTTTAAATTCATTAATAGAGTCATGCTGCGTATTATCATGACAGTTTCCATATCCAAGTCTTTTTGTAAAAGCTTAACATTCTTGTAACAGTGTTAAATGAATGATAGCAAGTACATGAGTTTATTTCAGACCTTGACAAAGAAAAAATTAAAGGTAAAAGATGGTATAGAGACATTTAAAGATGCGAAAATTCTTCGATGAATTTGTCCCAAATAATTAAAATAATTAACTGATACTCAGTAATGATATAAGTTGAATGTTCAGGGCACATGAGTTCAGCTTACTATAGATAGGCTCATTCTTTTCCAAATTTGAAATTTGGAAAATAAAATTTATCCAAGAAAAGATATGGTAAGGAATAAATGAGCCAAACTGCGCACCTTCAGGTAAAAGTTAAGCTCCAAACCTAAGGCGTCAAATATATTTTGGTTAATTTCTATACAAATATATAACCTCAATCAGTTGAATCCCTCAAAAGGAAAGGGAGCGGAGGATATCTACCTGTTGATCTGAATCTAAAATAAAATTGAATTTTTTGAAAAAAAAATTCTTTATGGTTGTCTAAAAGAGAGTATTTTCCGTATTTAAATTCTAGAATTCTTGTAAGACATAACCAACAACGCCGCCAATTCACCGAGATTGATGGCGAAAAGAGGAAAATACGTATTCACGAGGGTGACGGGGAAGAGTCCGTCTCCCATTTGGAGCCACCACCCTGGTCCATGTTTGGTTATTGGGCATAAAATTGAAAATACTGTTGATGAAGTGATACGGTAAATTTTTACTTTCTGAAAATAATTCACAAAAAAAAGCTTTCCAATGAAAATTCTTTCCCCCGTCTAGTCGTTCCCTACGAAATGGCAATTCGGTAAAATTTTGATTCACTTGGGTGAGTGGGCCCGGGCGTTCTTTCAAGTGAATGTTTTTCCTCCACGCAGTAAGCAATTCCCTGGATTTCGACTACCTTTCTCCGTTGTCATTCGACATTATTTCCCTCGGTGAAAAAATATGACATTTGTGAGCATATATATTTACCGAAGCGACAGAACTTATGGGACACCCCGTTCGCTTGTTCTATGCACGAGGCTGTGGGCGAATGGGGAAGTGAGATGAGCGCAGAGGCGGACTGGGAGAGAACACGGAGAAAGTTGGAGAACGCCCTCCCGTTCCGTTTCCGAGTTAAAAGTCGGCGGTCTCAAATAAATATCCGCTGCAAGTGGGCGTCCCGGCGCTTGCGTGCGGTCCCACCGGCACCTGTCACACTATCCGCGCGCCTCGGACGGAAATAGAAGCTACGCGCTCATTAAAAACCGACTTGCGGACCTGATTTCGGAGTCCCTCCCGCTTCATGTTGGACCCAAAATACCCCAGCTGCCGCGCAGACTACGTTTGATGTGGATGAGGGGGAGGGCATCGCTGGAGGCATGGGAGTGGGCACGGCTTCCGTTTCCTCTCTCGTCTCTGGGGTCGCATTAAAATTGGCCAAGCGGGGGTGAGGACTGGGCACTTGGGTCCTTCATGAGGCACCAAATGATCCGCTGATTGTGTTCCAAAGGAGGCGTCTTCGAGAGAATTCGAAAGCCGATTGCCCTCGGGACGAAGGGGTGGCCGCCTCGTCCGCTGGCTTGGGTGCCCGGGGCGGGTGCGTGGGCGTTGGGCTGGGGAATCCAGCATCTCCGTGGTGAGGGGAGCGTGTCACAGACTTGAAGGGCGGTTCTGGTGCGCGGCCAGCGAGCCAACAGCTGTTCCACCCGTGACAAAAGAAGTCTGGCGGCGGCCACCCCTGGAGCAACCAGTAACAACATTGATCGTTTGGCAGCCGTCTGTATTTGACAACTAAGTGTCGACTGGAGTGCTAAATTAATTTCTTCCAATGGGATACCTTGTGTGAATGCGACGATGTGGATTTCCATTGCATTTTCTGGTTTTTTAACCTTTTAATGCCGTTCTGTCTCTTAATTTAAAAGTGAGCTTTAGAAAGTCTCAAGGATGGAATTTGGTGAAGCTACGCGTAGCGTGGTAACTTAGGTTAGGATAACCAAGGTAAAACGGGAATAAAACAATTTAAATTTCAGCGATTCTTCTCTCGTCTTGGGTAAATATCTATGCGGTTACAACTAATGCTATCTTTAACATTCAGAAAATTATTCGTTTTATTTCATGCACTTCATTAGCAATGGATTGCATATAAAAGTATTCGGGTTTTCTCTTCATAAACACTGTTAAAAAAATATAGTGAGTTGAGTTTGAGAAAAATATAGTGAGTTACATTTAAAAAAATAAATATAAATAAAACATTTATGGAGAAAACTAATCCTGCCTTCTAATTCAATTCATATGCGTATAAAAGTTATTACTTTGCAATTATACTTCAACTCTTTCAGTCACTACAGGAAATCTCACAAAAACCAACCAAAATTTGCATGTTTGAGAATCGACCAAATTGGCTGAGAGTAAGTTGGATTTTGCATTTGATAATAATTTTTAGGCTATTGGTTTTCCTAAGCAAAGTCCATTTGCATATTTGAGTTGCTAGTTTCGAATATCGATGAAAAACATCTGCTCGTATGCAGTTATTACCCCATCATACGCGAAAACTACCCTACCAGGGTAAATTTAAAAAATATTAGAAATTTTCCTATTAGTAAACCCTCGTAAATAGCATCGCTTCGTAATAGCGTTAATATAAAATAAAAATATCATTAATTCAAATCAACGATAAACCATTACATCCAGATCAATAATTATTAATATTAAGTGTCGTGTGACTCCATTTATTCCAATTACTTATCTATTTTTACCTAAGCAATTAACTACGTTTTTGAAAGCGTCCATCCTAGCTACAGGTGTGCGGGGCATTTGGTAAATTTCCGATAACGCCCTCAATTTTGCAAATTTTTCTGTCGACGTTTTCCTATAAATGATTTGGTTTTGGGTAATTATTAGACACTTAAAATTAACTCAGTGGAGCAGAATTTAAAATGGATTCCACATTAATTTTTTTGTTTTGGGGTAACGTGCATAAAAATGCGTTGGATGGTATTTTTATAAGAGTGAAATGTCTCTTGTCTATTCACTTGAAATAATTATTAATAATAATAATTTTTTTATTCGATATTTCAATAACTTGTATAATTTAGGATCTACAATGAAGACTTGAAATTCATAGTTAGCCTCCTTCCAATTCCTTTTCTAATTTTTGACGCTTGATTTTGGGACACACTTGATGTGGTATAAAAATTTACTTTCAAATCCTAAAAATTAAGGTAAGCATTCTTAATTCCTTCGATTGCATCGGTTCCAACTGAATGTCACCTCCATCGAAATGAATCAGTTTATTATTTGTGATGGTTTGAACCCTTATATTGACATGGTCAGCCGCAATTTCGGCATTAGTTTGCAATGGCATTAGCTGCAAATAATAATGTTTGTTGTGAGTGTTACTATTTCTGTCTGTCACATAGGTGAACGTAAATTATTACCTGCCTGGAAAAATGGCCATTATCTGGCATATTGGCTATTTCCCAAGCACCAGTTTTCCTCTCCCTCCCTCATTTGTTTTTATAAACTATCATAAGCCCTTGAATATATTACAAATGGATAACTATTACTACTATTTGTTCACTCTGTACGAGATTCGGTGTTTTTTTACTTTTCTTTTATCTGCATGATTTATGGACCTTGATTTTTGTAATACATGACCAATACCTTCAAGTAAATTGCATGACAGAGAATATACACATGCCATATACATGTATTTCGGTTATTCCATCGATTTGGATGAATTGCTGCATTGCTGTAACTTTCGCTCAGGTTTTTTAATGTATTTTTTATTTTCGGTGGATATCCATGCAAAATCCGTCGCTGTCAACTTAGCTCGGAAATGAACTCGATTTAAAACGTCATTGTCTTGTTTAATCACGGGTTTCAAAGAAATATTGTGTGAAAATCGTATTAGGAAGTTAATAGGGTCACAATTGATAGATTTCTCACCCTTATACCTGAAATGTTTGTAATTCATCAACTTTCTATACTCATCCAATCGTAAAAATTACTTTCTCCCATGGTAGGAAATGGTGCAACCTTCAGTATATTCAGTTCAGTATTCAGGCTTGGGATTGTGGGCATAAAATATCCGCAATTTGTTCTTCAAATACAAAATTTTCATATAATTAACGGTAATTAATCGTAATGGCATCATTTTTAGCGTGCACTCATTCCGGCCACCCGTGAATTTTCAAGAGAGGCCATGTTTGCGTCGTCTGAGACTTGAGTATTTTATATAACCGAGTCCGCTTTTAAATGCTCAAAGAGCGGCGTTTCTTTTCTGCGCTCTCCGTGGATCTAAGGGAGCAAGCTCATTGGGGCTATGAGTGGGACCTGAATATTGGAAACAACCACGACGATTTCCCCTCAGCCTATTACCAGCTAGCAAGGCTGGAGTGCGAAGGGCCTAATTGTACCCTGCTCCAATTATGGAGGTTTGAATGCACGAGCGTCCTCAGAGAGCCACGTGAAGGTTTGGGTCGTGATTTGTGTTGTTGATACAGATATGCTTTCATTTCCCTAAATATCAAGATAAAATTAAATGGAAATTGTCCAGGTAAAGTTACCGATAAGGTTAACGGTGTCACCTACAAAAATATGCAACCTTTAAATGAATAAATTTTACAGAAAAAATAAAATAAATTTCTTTACGGTCATCATCATCGTAATCATCATATTTTTTTAATGAATTTCATTTTCTTTTATTCCCACTTAATATGAATTAAAACATATCTTAAGAGTGGGAAAAAATTTTAAATTGAAGAAAGAAAAAGAATATTTAACAGGTAATTATATATTTATCGGTAAATATTTATTTAATACCTAGCATTGACCATGTATGATGGAATATACGTGAAGTAAAATCCTTGCAATAATAGGATTGGTAGAGTACGTCCAGAAAAGTGTAGATTTGATATAATTATGTCACCATAATTAATAAGTTAATGGTAATTTCAAAATGCGAGAACATCTCATTCTCCAATTATGAAAATGTCTGCATAAATGCGAAGGTGTGATAGTATATTATCGAGCAAAGTTTAAAGAAAACCGGAAAATATGTCTAAATGGACGTAGCGAACGGGAAAATACTATTTCCTTGAAAGTTTTTCTCCAATTTGAGTAACACGCAGCACTCACCATGAAATAGTGAGCGACAAGGACCATCATGAAATAATGAGTATGTGAGAAACTAATGTCATGGAAATAAAAGAAGTCTCTTTCTTCTGCTACAGAATTTTTAGGAGAAAACTGGGAAACAAAAAAGATTATTCAGTTTTATATCAAGTATAATTTATATAAAAAAGACTAGTGTGTGACAAAAACTAGGCGATTGTTAGGGATAGGGAGTATTTGAGGGCCGCGATAAACCAATTTTCTAAGTGAAATAAATCACCGCACTGCCCATCAAAATACACAGCAGCTTAACTTCCATTCCACTGACTGAATGGTGCATAACATTACTTCGGATGCATGCATAACATTCGGACTTCGAGCCACGGCTTGACTCGAAGTCCGAATGTTGGGTGAAGAATTGCTATTATAATATGACTGCCGAATTTATCATGATATTCTTTAGTGTTTTCAGTTAGTTATACGTCTCTAAGACTGCTGCTCCATTTTTATTAAATTAAATTCCGTAAGTCTCAGGTTCAATGTCATTTCAACTTAAAATATATCCCTTAACTATTTATTTACTAATGAACATTTAATTTCATGCCAACTTTCATTAGGGTTCGCGCAATTATGTAATTTTTAAATTGAAGTTTTAGAAGTGATACTGCATAAAATTAATAATAAGGATTTAATGGAATTGGATTAATGCTATGTGAGTCAGCATCATGAAATTCTTTTAGGATCATTCTTCTTTTCTACTACTATAATAACACTACGGAGGATACCGTATTCGTAGAATATAAGTACTCCAAAATTTAGATAAATTCGTTAACAGTGATTTTCTTTTAAAATAGCTTTTTATGTAAAAATTTAGAGCTTATTATGTAAAATTCCTAGTCTCTATTCAATATGACATATGAAAAAAGAAGTAGCGGAGCTTGGTACACACCAAAGACTTTTGTGAGTTAATGTACCTACGGACGCTAAGGTTACTTTAAAGAGTTTTCATAATTGACAACGGCGATTGGAGATTCTTCCGTAGACATACGATACAAATCAAAGATATCTCGTCATTTGCACATAAATAAATGAATAGTGAATCAACAAAAAATTAGATTCTGACATTCTTATAAAGATAATCGGCTTGAGTTAAACTAAATACAGCGAGTGAATGGTCGCAAAAGGAAGTGGTCCTTTTCGTGATGTTTTTTCGCAGGTCCTTACTCATGAGTGCTTCAATCGTGAGAATATCAGGCCAACACCACTTTCAACAAATTAAAAAATAATGCTACATAAAGTGTTAAATATTTCCCCAGAAACTACTAAGTGGTTTCAAATTGAAGACATTTCTTTTATTGAGAAACACGCAAGAATCATTGTAAACACTCAAAGCATCATTTATATTCTATTTCAATAAATATATTTACACTTGCCTTATCCAAAAGAAAATTCAAAGAGAATGAAGTAAAATTACTTGAGAAATGAGATAACGTGGAAGAAAACTTTTCTTTTGTGGATTCCGTAGGTGCCTTTGCACTCAAAGGAACCGACTCTTAAGGATATTTATCCTCTCCAAATAGCAACATTTATTTATGTCTTCCTTTATATTGATATATATACTTCAAATGACATTAAACCAATTTCCTCTAGAAGTTTCAAGCTTTTACTTCCGAGGATGTGCAAATAGTATTAAAGCCTACTCGTAAACCCAAAAATTTAGTTTGGGCGTGGTGATTTTAAAATGATCTTAAATGACCTTTCTCTTTATTTACTGTCTATGTGAGCCCTTCCATACGTATCGTCATAATGTGAGTTACTTAAGGGTACAATACTAGTCTTTCCTCTTATTTTTCAGTTATTTTTAGCCTCATATAATTTTTAATGAGGAGAATATAAATAATATTGAAATTCATTCAATAAAGTTAAGAATCGAATGATAAATCTTAGCTAGTCTCGCCATAATCATTTCGACCGGGTTAAACGTTTTCTAAATGGATATCTAATAACGAGATATTCTTAAAAATGCGTTTGTCTTCGGCGTTAGTGTTTTAAGCAAAATGTGGATAAATATTTCATTGAGACCCAGACGTAGGCATAACAATTTGCGTGTCATACTCCACGCACCGTCTTCAATTGAATTCTTTCAATCTTATCTGAGTAGTACAATTGTTGGATGATTTCACTTAGTTTATTTAGATTAATTTTAAGTCATATAATTGTTCTCAACGTAGTCGAATTTTCTCCTTTGCCGATTAAGTCAGAGTAAGTAGACCTGTTTGCCCTCATATGTTGTCTCTCCCAAAACATATCAATAGCGAGTAGGTTTAGACGACTACACGGCCAGGGAGATTTCCCAGTCAAATGCATTGGGAAGGGGTCCAGCATTCTGTGAATGCAGTGTATCGCGTTTGAAGGAAGGACGTGACGCTCACTCAGCCAAAGACGGGGGCATAAAAAAGGCGGCCGTCACGGAATTCCCTTTGGTGCATTAGCGCCCGACTTGAGGAATGAGCAGCGACGGCCTTTCACACGACCGCACAAACAGGAAACTAATTTAAAACCATAATGGGTGGAAAATACAGGCAGTTCCCTAGTGGTAGGGAGGAACTTTGTTTCTTCTTGTGTTGTGCATACTTCGTTCTAAAACCCAGTGGCATTCTACTGGTTATCCTTGTTTAATCTCTTTTTAAGATCATCAAAGTAATACTTATTTTAAATGTTTCATAGTTGATAGGACACAACAGCTCGAACGGTTACCCTGCGGGGAAATTCTGTAAAGTATTTTAATTTCACTGCAGTGGCTGTTTGTTTACGATGAACGCACCATACCGACAAAGGTACAACAAAATTATTATTATTATAAACGAAAATAGAATTCCAAACACCTCTCAGATTTATAATTTACCTTTGTTAGAAATTAAAATGTTTTAGATTTTTCTCCAAATTTTATGAAAAATTGCACTAATTATAATATTAATTACCACCATTTAATTAAATACATATCCGTCTATCTTCTTGGAAATTCCCTTTACATTATGATAGAGCCGCACATCATTACATCTTTCAATAGAATACATTTTATGCGCTAGTTACATTGTACTGAAGTAACATTTTACTTTTCATGAAACTCTTTTTCTGACATTTCGGTGATTACTCTGATGCTTTGTCTAAAAATGATTTTTGCAGCAATAATAGCATTTGTTTTTGTCAAACGTTGTGTTACTTGTAAAAATGTACATGGCATGTATGCAAAATAATTTTTATAAAGCGATAACCTAATGAGTATCAGTTAAAATATTTGTGATTGATAAATATTGGTTTCCAGATAAAATTGTTCATGAAAAAATCAAGTTTTTCTATAGAATTACAAACGTATCACGAATTGCGTATCCGAACTGTCATTGTGTATTCACCCATGATGTTACACTTTCTCTACGTATACTTCCTAGATAATTGCCTAGCATAAAGTGCATGTTCTTAAAATTGGTAATTTTTTATAAGCTTTTTTTTCGTATTTATATGCACACGTGGGCTTTATGTTAATGAGTTATGCCTTCATCAATATTAACTTATGAACAGTGCCCCCGCTGGTGTGGGTACAAACTCGTCGCCTTGGCAATTCAACCAAATCGCTTCGAAAAATGAGCATATTTAGTCTCTAAGTTTTCCATCCAAATATTTCAATAGGATAAAGCAGATGGATTTATAGACATAATAGAGGGTGCCAAGTGTAAATAAAAATTAAACATAATTCAGAACGGTTCAAAAATATCTGTCAAGGTATCTCTGGCATATTTTTAACATTAATGAAATGCTTTAAAGGTAGTAAAGCCTGTTTTATCTTAAACGCTATGATGGCCAATCAATTGTACTTTCTATTTCCATTACCTTCAACTCCATCGCAAGAGAAAGGAATAAAAAATTAAAATTTGAAATTAAGTCAATTTGATTATTGAAAACCTACTTCATTAACTCCATTTCTCTGAAATTGAAACTTGGTGCCAAATGTCCATTTCTTTGCCGTACGCTATCCGAAATTTGAGTTAAATTGCTTAATAGACCGAGGAGAGGGTCGAAATCTAATATGCATACAGAAGGCATATAAAAAAAGAGAAATGAGAGAATTTTCATTTTATTTTCATTGCTGATGATAATGTACCTATATTATTTACTCAAATTATAACTTGACGTGAATACGTTATGTTAATGATGCTAATTGTTAATTCTGCAGTGAATTTGAAAATATTACTTAAAACCGCAGTATTCAACTCGAGATATAGTTTGAGAAATAAAATAAAGCTTACCTTTCACAATTCCCAATAGGTATCAAATCCACACAAGAGGTTAGGGAAGCCAGGTGCTTCTCTTTTGTCACCTATAGATGTCTTGGATGTGATGTACGAACTAGAAAAATATCCATTTTTCTAATTAATGAGCGCAAGTTAGCACGTTAAGATACCCTTGCCACGCTAATAATACTAATGATAGTAAGCAGGAAATTGGTATTCATTATCTAAGTAAATTGCTTCATGAAAAAGTTCGTTGTTCAATTTTTATTACATTTAGTAAAAGTTCCTAAAGGTAAAAAACCGAGTTTGTTTTTATTTTCAAATGGTTTCTATCATCTTAATCAGTTAATATGTCACAACTCAGCGTCCAATGTTGTTGTATTTGCGCGCTGTGCGCGATCTCTTGGTACAAGGGTGGTGCGAAAAATACCTCAAAAAATTCAGAAAAAATGTCTTGTATCTTTGTTAGGTCGGAAGTTTTTCAGACCCACACGTATTCCTTGAGAATTATTACATAGTAGAATAAATACAATATTACGAATATGTTAAAAACTTAGCATTGCTGTCCTATATTTTACGCAAGGATGGTGGTGGAGGGAGCTTACAATCTTCATCCTTAAAAAAATTTCATTAACTTGTTGTTATTTCGTAGAGTAACTACACATTCGTAGAACTTTACTCAGGAATTCATTCTCCATGTCACGCGGGATAACGGAAACTGTTTTCTCTGTGCCATTGATTGCCTAACACGTAGATGGTCTGCCCGAAAAGGTGGTATACATTATTTTTTCCTGCAAAGACGGACGGGCGGGTGGCGGTTTCTCTGGCTGGGTTTGATGGAAGGGAGTCTCAGGAAAGGCTGGAGAGAGTGGCGACTAAACCTTTGCGGAGTGCGGATCGTTCGTTTACGACACCTCTAAACCTAATTAGGGTCCTTAATGAACCGGTAATTTGAACAGATTCACGCAATCAAAGTTTTCGTGAAACTAGACAAAACCGGGAAAGAGACTTATGACATGCTCAAGGCAACCTATGGTCGAAAATGTTGCAAAAGTGAAGGCTTTGTTTGACAGTAAACCGAAGACGTAGGCATGGGAAAGGTGTGTGAGAAGTTAGTTCCACGAGTGCTCTCGGACGAACAAAAGGAAACTCGCACGCGGATCTGCCAAGAGCATATCTCAGCCATCCTGCAGCCCTGACGTTGACCCATCAGAATTTTTCTTCTTCACTCTCCACAAATCTGAGCTAAAAGGACGTAATCACGGCTCGGTGGAAGCGTAACAAAAGGCGGTACGACCGTCGTACGCCTTTTGGAAGGCGTCAGAGGCGTGAAGAACCCGCTTGCAGTGGTATGTGTTCGCTCAAGGGTGCTACTTCGAAGACTGTTGAGTGAATTTATCTATTCTGGCAACGTTTTTTGTAATGGACTCAACCCTTCTACATTTGGGACGAAAATTATATCTCTGCATCGAGAAAAAGCACTGATTTTCAAAATATTCCAGTATGTCATGCCATCATAGCCTGGTTTCTAATGTTATGTCAGCTAGCTTCTTCCAAGCCCAAAATTTTTTTTTCAAAGAAATAGCTATTGGAATGCATTTAAATTATATTTTTTCGTTCTAAGGGTAGAAAGAACTTCCAAAAACGTTGTTTATATACTATTATATTATGCCTCGCGGTTTTGTTTTTAATAAGATGGAGTAGGCTCATGAGGGAAAAATTAAAGTTTAATTTAAATTAGGATTCCAAAAAAACCATCGCTTAGCCTCATCAAAGGCTTTTTGCTATAGCCTGATCGTTCGAGTTTTAATAATTCTTATAGGTTTATTCACCTTTCTTATGAAATAAATTTTACAGACATTCTAGCTCAAAGTAAGAAAACTCTAGAATATTGAAAACAGAAACAGTGTTCTCAGAAATACTGAGACTGCACGATGGTTTCTACAATAAGGGTTATATTCTCTCATTTGAATACCATGTCTTTATTTTTGAAGGCAAAACACTTGTATCTTAGATCAAGTAGCAAGGAATCACTGACAAAGAGATTTATATAAAGATTTCGGTTCATTTTAGAGTTTAATCTACCTCAATATATGAGGAAATAATTCTGCGTTTGCTCCTACTATCGCTGTGTGAGCGAATGTACTTAGAATTAATTGAATTTGGGATGAATTACTTTCATAAAATATTCTTATGCATTTAAAACATTGAAATTTTAATACTGTTTTTCGAAAAAAACTGTTTTTTTTAATATTATATCTTTCCGTAATCTTTCCATATTCCAGCTCATTTTTCCAGTAAAGGCGATCTGAAAATTATTTTAGGAGAGAATTATCAAAATAACAGAAATTGGATAAAATTTATTATTTGTGTAAAATTACCAACAGTATCCCTATTAACTTACTCTTCGAATGCGGACTTGGGTAAAAATCGTTTATCCCTAGTGGTAATATTATTTCACAAAAAGCTCCGTCATGAACTATCAATTTGATGAATTCTTTTAATGCAGAGCACATTGAATTAGAGAATTTCAGAGTGACTACTCGTCGACCTTGAGGTGAGAACTTCAAGTTCTCCTTGCACCTACATGTATATTTTTATAAAATAAAAATTGCTTTAAACTACTATATCTGGCTGTCTGTTGCACTCTAGCTAACCGTAATATGACAATTTATAACTCTACTGGGGATAAATGAACGTTTTATTGCAGTTTCCAATGAATGAGGTTGAAATTTGCAATAACTCAGCTATTAAAATGCATAAAGAAATAATACTAGTGCCTTTTTTTCACGACGCGAAAATTAATTCGGGAATCGTTCAATGCCTATATTATAGTTTAGGGCAAAGTATATATATAACCATTATTTTACTTTGAAAGAGAGTAAAAGGAGAGAGCGGATTGTATGGTAAGTTATTATTAATTAGTTCAAGCTAAGTAAGAATTCTCAGCTCTCTAAAGATGCAACGGGAAAATTGTGGTGGCTCTCTTAGGTTGCAACTTCAGTGAAGCAAGTCTCTGTCCATGAGTGACTTTATCCCGATTTTGGCTGTTTCCTGCATCTCTCCATTTCAAACTTTTTCACAGGCCTTCACTGAATTGCTTATACTCTGCATACTTAAACGTTCTTATTTTAGTCGAAATTTTCTTTGCATTTTTTCTGTCGTCACCATAATTGGCTATCACCATTCTAATGCACATTTCATCCATGATCTGCAGTAAATGAAACTTCTTCTATTGAATCAAATTATGTACCTTTTACCCGTGTAAGTGAATTTGCACCCAAATAGTAATACCTTAATTATTTTACCGAATTGACTCGATATTTCCAAAATATTGGTGCAGGAAAACCTTAATCATATGATTAAATGGTCAAAGAAGGTCGCTAGGTCAAAGGTTTATAAATATCTGTTTATATATTCTTTATTTTATTTTATGAGCTATTGTAATTACTGCTCTTTAAGTCCCTTGAGCACAAAAGCGAATTAACACTATCTTCTGTCATCGCGAGGTATTGGAAGAAATATATGTTCCTTTTCCCACGTCGTCGAAGTCGTCGTGGTAGACTAGTTTATAAATCTCTTTGTGGCTGCTGAAGTAAATACCCTGAATTCGTATATTGGCAATTATTCTATCCGAATTCCGCTTAGCCCTAGGAGTGTAGTTTTATCGACACTAAATCTTTCGGGATAAACGTAGCCAGAAAGATTAAATTGTCTCCAACCACCGTGTGTAAATTCCGGAAACGGTAGGTTTTAGCGCACAGGGTGCTTCCTCAAATCCTAACTAAACAGAACTCCTGGTTTATGTTTGTGGTGAGCGTTATGGGAGATTATTTTCTACGATTTTCCATTGCTACAAAATTATTTCTTTTCTATTCAAATTTGTGTATGATGTGAGTTTTATTTTTTAATACAGATGGGTAATGTGCTTACATTTATCCATATAGATGCATTAATACAACATGTATTGATTTCCAAAAAAATAAAGAGTTGTCATTCTTTTCGGAAATATTTTTTCGTCTTTGGAACGCATAACGGCGCTGAACATTTTAAGGGAAAAATATATTGGCCTCCTGTTCAAGTGCACCTTGAAAGAATCACGGTGTTTTACTCAGATCTAGCCGCAGAATGATTAATAGAGGTTGCATTAAAAAAGTAATGGAATTGAATTTACCGCGCCTCTCTTT
Source organism: Hetaerina titia (assembly GCA_037158775.1). Classification (NCBI taxonomy): domain Eukaryota; kingdom Metazoa; phylum Arthropoda; class Insecta; order Odonata; family Calopterygidae; genus Hetaerina; species Hetaerina titia. The sequence goes on from CM073779.1 coordinate 9,171,421, forward strand.
TTTGTCAGAGTGGAATCAAACCACTTAAAAAGGTAGAGGCTAAGCTTTGCCACGAAATCAATCTCAGTGCTCTTTAAGCTGTGAAAGCGCTAGAAGGTCAGTGTTTGTAAACCCCTGCGCGCCGACCGGCTCACGAAAAAATGGAATCAACGGTCGAGCAACGAAACGCGATTACTAAGTTTTGTAGTACACTGAAAACGTCTCGATGAGACTAAAAAATGATTTGTTAGGCTTGTGGGGACTCAGCTCTGTCTGAGGTGGTTAAAGATCTTTAAGGAGCGCCCGGAAGTGGTTCACGACGAGCAACGCTCTGGGCGGCCGTCAACAAAAAAACACCGATATGAATGTGGCTCTTATTGGACAATTGTTGGACTCTGATCGTTGATTGAGTATCAACATTGTTGTCAATGAACTAAACTTGTCGTCTACTGTTGTGTTTTGAATTTTTTCTGAAGATGTAGCGATGAGAAAAGTGTGCGCCAAGCTCGTGCCCAAGGTGTTTACCACAATGCACGAGTCCGGGAGAACCGGGCTAAAACCACGTACCAACGCTGACCCACCCCCCCTATAGTCCTGATGTCGTCCCAGCAGACTTCTTTTCGTTCTCTTGGATTAAGACAGCCTTGAAAGGAACCCGTTTTTCGTCCATAGAGGTGATCCAATAAGCCGTGACGAAGAACTGGCGATTGGTCCCCGAAGATGCCTTCCAGGGCGCGTGCCGGTAATGGCAGAGTCGGATTGTGTAGAGCCCCAAGGACAGTACTTTGAAGAATTTCAAGTGTTTGTGCAATTATATTCATTAAATTACTTTTAAAAAACAATTGCATTATTTTTGGAATAGACCCTGCGTGCCGTTTTATATAGCCATCGGTTGGTTAGAGTATTTTTCTTTGAGACAAATGGTTCTGCCAGTTCGTTGGCAGAAGTTCTCGCTGTTGACTGAGTGTATCATAGAATAGTGTAGGCCACATTTTCCTTTACAGACATCCTTTGCGAGACCTATCCGAACTCTAGGATATCTAAATGATTACATACGAACCTAGCAAACGATTTAAGGGCTTTAATTGGAAGTGGAGAACGAAGTTGCGTCCCTCAGAGTACAAACACAGATGATCTGAATTAGATGTTGCTTTTTCTTTTGGGTCAAAATATTGGCACAATTTACACATGCAAGTACATTTTTACTCTATTTGTAATACTTTATTTCGGAAAAATAATCAATAAGTACGTGTATTCATTTTCATACTGTATCCAATTATCAGCGAAGGTAGAGAGGGTGGTGAGGTGAGGGACTATGGGTTAGGCACGAGGAATGAACGCGGGGAGAAAGCGATTGAATTCTGCAGGAGACAGGGGTTAGTCATCACCAACGCATGGTTTAGACATCACAAAAGGCGAAGGTATACATGGAAAATGCCAGGTGACTCAGAAAGGTATCAGTTAGATTATATTATAGTTAGGCACAGGTTTAGGAACAGTGTGATAAATTCGCACAGTTTCCCAGCAGCGGATGCGGACTCTGACCACAATTTAGTTGTTATGAAATGCAACGTCCGTTTCAAGAAGATCAGGCAAGGGCGGCGGGTTAGGAAATGGAACGTAGAAGCATTAAATGGATTAACGAGGAAGGAGTATCAGCAGGCTATAGAGAAAATAATGGATGACGGTAAACAACTGAGTATAATCGAAGAAAAATGGGAATGCATCAAGCAAGGGATATCGGAAGCAGCAAAAGACACTATAGGAACCGTTAAAAGGAAAAGAATAAGGAAACCATGGGTCACGGATGAGATGATTGCAAGATGGATGAGAGAGGAAGATGGAAGAATGTAAACACAGAATTAGCCAAAATGAAGTACAAAGAGTTCCGTTTGTATCAAAAAGATAAGGCAGGAGCGGCGGGTGGGGAAATGGAATGTAGAAGAATTAAATGGATTAACGAGGGAGGAGTATCAGCAGGCTGTAGAGAAAATGATGGATGACGGTAAAGAGCTGAGAACTATCGAATAAAAATGGGAATATATCAAGAAAGGGATATTGGAAGCCGCAAAATACACTATAGGAACCGTTAACGGGAAAAGGATAAGGAAACCATGGGTAACGGATGAGATGATTTCAAAGATTGAGGACAGAAGAAGATGGAAAAATTTAAACACAGAGTTAGCCAAAATGAAGTACAAAGAGTTAAACAATAAATTGAGAAGGGCCACAAATAAAGCAAAATAAAAATAGTGGGAAACGCATTGCGAGGATATGGAAAATTTACAGAAGAAGGGTGAAATTGGTGGTCTATACAGCAAGGTTAAGTTATTATCGGGAAGTAAGAAGGCAATATCTGTGCTAACAGTTAAAGATAAGTGGGGTAAGATAATAGTTGAACCAGGAAAAATCCAAGAGAGATGGAAGGAATATATAGAAACACGGTATGGTAAAGAACTTAGGCCGACAAGATTAGACATAGAAAAGGAACATGACGTAGCAGAAGATAACTTAGGTCCAGGTATACTCGACGATGAAATAGAAAGGGCATTAAATGGAATGAAAGCAAATAAGGCCGTGGGGGTGGACAACATACCTGTAGAACTGTTGAAATGTTTAGGAAAATGCGGAAAGAAGGCCCTATATGGACTGATTCGTAGTATCTATGAAGAAGGAATCTGACCGGAAGATTTTGTGAGAACGGTGTTAGTTCCTATTCCAAAAAAGGCAAAGTCTTTATCATGTGAGGATTACAGAACAATAAGTTTGATAACCCACGCAGCTAAAATTATTCTCAGGATCATCAACAAAAGGATAGAGAGTAAGGCAAATGATTATTTAGGGGATGATCAGTTTGGGTTTAGGAAGGGGAGAGGTACGCATGATGCCATTGCAGTAGTGAGATCACTAATTGAGAGGAATATAGAATACAACCAGGACGTTTTTGCCTGTTTTGTAGATTTCGAAAAAGCGTTTGATAGAGTGAATTGGGAAAAATTAATGCGTGTATTGCAGAAAATAGGAATGGATTGGGGGGACAGGAGACTGATCCGCAACCTGTACATGTCTCAGGCTGCTCAGGTGCGAGTGGGGAACGGAGAGTCCGGTTGGGCAGTGTTAGGAAGAAGGGTAAGGCATGGTTGCCCATTATCACCGGTGCTGTTCAACGTATATGTGGAGAAAATGATTAAAGAGGCATGGAAAGAACTGGAGGTAGGAATGAAAGTCAGAGGGGAATTCGTAAAATCGGTTAGGTTTGCTGATGACCAAGCATTAGTTGCTCGGTCAGCCAAGAGGTTGCAAGCATTGCTGAGTGAATTGGAGGTTCAGTGAGATAAATATGGATGAGAATCAATATTAATAAAAAAAAGGTTATGCGATTTTCCAGAAAGAAAAAGGCTAAGCTAAATATTAAAATAGGCGGGGAAAGAATAGAGCAGGTAGAGCGGTTTACATATCTCGGAAGTGTTTTGGACCAATACGGTCAAAGTGGTAGGGACGTAAGGAGAAGAATTGCGCTAGGCAAGGAGGCTTTCTCAAGAAGGAGGGAGTTGATGACGGGAACCGTTGAGTAGGGATGTTAAGACAAGACTCATAAAAACTCTGATATGGAGCGTAGCTATGTACGGTGCGGAAACGTGGTCACTGAAGCAGGAGGATAGACGTAGATTGGAGGCTTTTGAAATGTGGGTGTGGAGAAGAATGGAGAAGGTGAAATGGACCGAAAGGAAAACAAATGAGGATTTACTAGACATGGTGGGTGAGGAGAGGGGTTGGTTGAGAGAAATCGTATGGAGGCAGGAAAAATGGATGAAAGGCGTATTGAGCGGTAGTGGAATGTTGAAGAAGGTAATAGAGGGGAGAATGTTGGGCAAGCGAGGTAAGGGCAGGAACAGGATAGGGATGTTGGACGGGATGAAGGGAGGAAAGAAATACACCGAGATGAAGAGGGACCTGATATTGATTAGTTTGCTAGGTGGGGAGTCACAAAATGTTTATTTGATAGTTGTGTCCATCCAAAAACCTACCTTAAACGGTAGATTACCTAATAATAAATCCAATTATCAATACACATTGCTGTCCAAAATTATAGAGTCTGAACCACCGTTAATCGATGGCACGTCATATATGAGCCTTGACGCTAATCCATTCGACAAAATTCAATCGATTTTTAAATATTCGTATTTTAATCGTGCTCTGTACAGTACGGATAAGTATGGTTGCAGTATTCACCTAAATTTTATCCTAGTAAATAACTTAAAACAATTGAATTTCCTAAATGGTTATTATGCTTCGGACAAATTCTGAAAAGGCAAATATAAGGTCGTTTATTTTTCGGTGTCCAAGTCATCTTGATAAGCATCTGAGGACAATTCAACCAGAAGCTGCCGCCGCCCCTACTCTCAAATACTTGATTTAAAACGCCGTGGGACATTACACGACGTGAGCTCCACCCAGAGGCGTAGCCAGAAACCTTCTTTGGAGAGCAATAAGACATTAGGAAGGCTTTAATGAAATTTATTGGCTTCGGACAGTTTAATAATAGAATATTTAGACTTTTTTCATTTGGCTAATGAAATAATTTTCTAATGGGAGGGCTTGCAAGTTAGGACACTGAGGTCTTCATGGAGCACATGCTATTCTCTTGTCCCGATTGGAATACAGGAGTACTACCTCCCCTTTCCGGATAACTCCCATTCTGTTCATCCGTGGCCTGGCCTCTTAGCAAATCACTTCGACCTTGAAGTTGACGATCCCACGTTAACAAGCAATTATTGGAGACTTTACTTCGTCCATAGAGCCGTGGATATCCAATAGTGCGCACTTATTCTCAGTGATGAACATAACCTGTGAGCATTCAAATCTTCTCCCGATCAAGTTATCTAGCCAAGAGGCTTATGTCTTCGTGAAGCCCAAGGTCGAGGGTTCAAATCCCACCGGGAGCACGGGAACTACGTGGGCGCTGCCGTAATTTAAGCTCTCGGGTAATTTATGGCGTGGCAACTCCTTCGCCGCTGGAGCAACATTTACACGAAATATATCCCTGCCTTGATTACGTTCAGTGTCATAACACTAGAAGCAAACCTGAACGATTTTAAATGGCAGTACTATGGAACGTCGGGTACCGTCTACTGATTGTGGTGTATAACATCCTGCGGTCAATAGTAGCATGAGAACTTCTTTACAAATACATTGCTCACATAGAAAATGAGTATTGTAATAGGCATGAGTAAAAAACTCTAATAATATGTTTTTTTCATCCGCGCTGTTGGCTATATCATCAGGTCTCGGCTTCGATAACCACTGTGGTTTTTCGAAAACCTGATGTATGTATATATATATTTTAAGGTAGCTCCAAGTAAAGTTGTACTTAAAAGAGGCGCTCGATGCTAAGTTTTTCAATGGTAATACGGTAATTAGGGCACAGGAGTACATGAGAGAGTAGAACTGGGTGTATAAGATTTCAGCTAACACTTAAATGCCGTACAAATCTATAATCCATAGGATGTTTGAAATAAAAAAAGAAATAGTTACCATCAATAAAATTAAACCTTTTAACTTTATGGGGGTAAATCTTCAAGAATTCCCCTTCCGATGATATTTTATTTATTGAAGCATGTCACCGCTAATAACAGAGTCTATTGTATATACCGATCCATAATATGATGATTAAATACTCGAACTATAGGAGAATTAAATCAAAGTTATGAAATAGAGGTTTCGAAATTAAAATGTTAGCCCCTTTTCAAATGAATAATAAAAGAAATAAATGCCAGGTTTTGTGTATTTGGAGATTTGGATTTCATTCTGCTTATATTGGGCAGCATTTTCACCGCAAATTGTCCCCATTGTCCAATTGTTCACCACAAAATAATCTACCCGATATTTGGGGTATACTTTCAATGGGCAAAAATAATGAAAATACTATTTTGCATGAATAAAAAATATATTGAGATAACCAAGTTTTTATGCATGCACAATGACCGTTAAGGGTTTAAATATTTTTGAAACAATATGTTGTTTGGTTTTAATGATTGTTTTTGCAAATAGAATGTCGAGAAAAAATCATTAAGTCTAAAATATTAGTGACTAACATCGTTACAGTAATTTCCTCTCCCAATTGAAACGGCAAGGGTAGAATTAATTTAGGAACGCGACGACAGTCCACACGAGTTAAAATCAATGTTAAATCAAACTTGAAAAGTATTTAACAACACAGAAATGTACGTTAAATATCGTCTAGTTTTCTATGTATTCAATTCCTATTTAATTATTAAAATAATTGTCTGAATTTTTGTTAAGCCTCATTTTTACGAGTTAAAATTAGAATTTCCAATTTTGCGTTATAACTCCTAAAAACATGTAGTATATCCTATTATATCATTAGATTCCCAGTTTTTTAGTTTTTTGCTCATCGCCAAAAAGTTTTTTGGAAACTGGAATTTTTTGTGTACACGGTGTGTTCCAATAGTAATGTAATTCAATTTCCCGCTTCTATTGATTGGAGTGGAATCAAGCCACTTGTGTTAGGTGGAAGGACGCTAAGTTTTGCTGGAAAACCAATCCTAGTCCTCTTTAAGCTGTGGAAGTAGCAGAACATCAGTGATTGTAAACATCGGCTCACGAAAAAAATGGATTTACGCGATTACTAAGTTTTCTGGTAAACTTTTCTTGAGGATAGTTAGAAAATGATTCTTGGGGCTTACAGCGACTCTGCTCATTCCTACTCACAAGTTTCGAGTGGGTTAAAGGCCTTTAAAGAGAGCCTGGAAGAGGTTCACCACAAGCAACGCTCTAAGAGGCCGTCAATCAGCAAAACCGACGACAATATGGTTCGTGCTCGACAGTTGTTGGACTCAGACCGTCGATTGAGTATTAAGGTGGTTGCCAATGAACCGAACTTGTCTACTGTTGCTTTTCGCATTGTTACTAAAGATTTAGCGATGAGAAACGTGTGCGCCAAGCTCGTGCCCAAGGTGTTTGCCATAACGTACTACGAGCCCGCGAGTTCCTGGTCATACATCAGGTTCCAACGCTACCACACCCCCCTTATAGCCCTGATGTCGCACCAGCAGACTTCTTTTTGTTCCCTCGGATTAAGGCAGCCCTGAAATGAATCCGTCATACATCCATAAAAGAGATCCAATCAGCCGTGACAATGACCTTGCGAGAAGCCTCTGATGACTCTTTCGGAGGCGCGTACCGGTCATGTCAGAGTCATTGGAAAAATGTGTAGAGACCCAAGGACAGCGCTTTGAAGAATTTTCAGCGTTAGTACAAATTTATTCAATAAATGATTAAAAAATAATTGCATTACCTTTGGAACTCACCCTGTATGGGCGTCGATGCTGCAGAAATATATCCAGTCAATTATCATTAGGAGATAAGACATCTCACTAACAAAAAAATCCCACTTTTTACCATAATTTCGAAAGCTGACAAATTATATCAATGAGAATTAGTTCGCGGTACCAAACGACTGGAGACATTAAGTCATATATCCGGTTACCGTAATACCATACCGGTGATTTGAACTCAAGTTCAAACATAGGTTTATGTGGTAACTTATTAAAGCTACGCGTGTTAAGAAAATTTTGGTACCCACGCTACAAATAACTCTAAATGTGGTAATGGAGTTTGTTTTAAAAGCTTAAAAATAAGCCATTTGTAAAACTTGTATGCTTACATAGTACTCGTATTTTACGCATTTCATTTTTTTATGGTTCGTATTCATTAAATAAAAACCTGCTATTGTTAAATGAACAAAATTAGAATCTTATTTACAGGGTAAATTATGTCAAAACCCATTACTAAGTGGATCCATGTTAACTAGTCCTACAAGTTCACTTATTGATTTTAAAATACAGTTAGGGGTCTGAATTGAGCGGTGGCTAACGTACAGACTTCCCATCGAGAGGGCATACGTTTAAATCCTGGAGAAAGCAATTTTTTATCCTTTAGTACTCCGATTCTTATTTCAGATGCTCTTTACAGAGTACGTAGAGTGAATATGTCGTCCTTTGGATGGGAAGTTCAACTGCGGACCCCTTGGCGTCTTTCGAAAGGAATAGGTTAATGCCAACGCTGGATTTTTCTCACCCTTCTCTTCCCATTTATCCCTAATGGCGCAAATGATCTAAGCTTTCGGTCGCCTGCTCTTAAACTACGTACCTATCTCGTGGCTCTATAATCATACATTACTGCAAGGTTGTTTTCCAAAATACAAGATATTCTGGTAATTAAACAATCTTTCAATGAAATGATGATCACTGTTATTTGAATAGTCATCTAAACCTAAATATAAAATAACAATCGATGTAATATTCTAGTAAATAAGTGGAATACGGATAAATAAACCATGTTTCGTAAGTAGTGCTAAATTTTTGGAATATTATAAATTACGTTGGGTGTGAAAAGCATCCCTATTTTTACGATATTTATGAATCTGTACAAATAGCAGAGATAGTATCGAAACGCGAGGACGTTCAAATAACCTATGTTGTTTATTTGAGGTACATTGTTGTTGAAAATTTAGAAAATTATTTTTCTTGATATTAAATTTAATATTGCTTCTCAGTTTTAAAGTCAGGGCTTTACATAGTAACATCCGTCGAAAAATGAAGAAAATTTTATTCTCTCGATCCACTGATGGGAAAAAAATCAGAATTGTTCAATCTCAATGATGCCTAACTAAAATGATGATGCAAAGTGTCCTTTGTTTTCATGCATGAGTCGGAAGAATTATTCCCGAGCACAATATTTGTTTTTAAGTTTTTCTGCCTGTAGTTATCACATGTGAAATCTCACATTATGTGGTGTCCATCTCGTGAATTTCACTTCCACTTGACGAAATGTTCCCGTTACCTCCCACCGCAATTGAAAGGACCCGGGACATTAAAAAAAACGCATCGATGGGGCATATTAATACATTTCTCCGGATTGAGCGCACGGGTTAAGGCGACTGCACACGCGGAAGGTTTGACGACGCGAAAGCGACCCGTACTCAACGCCCACTCAGCCGGCCACTCGACGGTCATAAAAGAGAGACGAAAAAAGTTTTCCCTCCGGTGATCCGAGCCCGCTCAAATTTATTCGTGGTGTAATCTCCTCGTATGTTACATTTGCGAAAGGGCATTTAAAAAAATAATTCACTGCCGACCGGAGTAATCCCATTAACATCCCGCCTCTTCTATCTCTAGATACGATGGCTCTTGCCTGGCCGCCTTTCACTTTCTCTCGTTCCCCTCTAAAAAAATTTAAACAAAAGAGAGGAAGAATATAAACCCTTTACAATTTTCCCAGCTCGCGCCATTATTGTTACAGAATTTCGAAATTTTTCTCTTTCCGAGAGTTAAGTATTTAGAGGCCTCGGGCAATTTTTTTTCTGATGCGGAGAAAATTCTTTATACAACCAGACAAATTTTTATTCAAGTTTATTGTAAAATTTAAATCCTCTGAAATGTTGGTGGGAAAATAAGATTTTTGAACGAGATTTCCCATGAACCATTTTCTTACTTCCTTATAATTTCGATGGGAGATTTTCCTGCCATTCTCTCTCCTAATTTCCATTCATGTCATTCTCCCTGCAGGCCGTGCTTTGGGGGAATACGGTCTCAGAAATTCCGGAAGCAAGAAGAGCGTCACGGGTCTCTCCCTGGAAATAGCAACCACACCCTTGGGCAGATAAAATTGATCTTGGTTTCCAGAGTTAAAAACAGGACGACTGTTTTATTTCATTAGCCTCTTCGTATGACTGCCTATCATTTAGTGCAAGATTAATATGTTGAGGATCCTAAATAAAATGCTTATGTTCAGTTTTAGTTTAGGATGGCATATTTTTTATTTCCTTTCAGGAAGAACTGAGATAATTTCAAGGTCTCACAAGCATGAAATATAGTTTAAGTCATTATATTTAGCATTTATGAGATGCCCGAAAAGTTTCGTTGTCAAGTGCAATGAGCGATAGTTATTTTCAGTAAAATTTCGCTTACGCTTGCCTAAGAAGAATAATTGCCAAAAAAATAATTCATACTTATTTCCCGTATTAACCGGTGAATGTAAAATAAAACCCCAACTTTTTCTATAGCATTTAATGTACTTGTTAACTTACTGTTAAATGTTCTTTTTTGCCTTTTTCCTTCGTACATCCGTAAATGGATGACGGTAAACGATTGCCTCACTTCTGCATATTTATGTTTCAAGTTGATTACTCTAAATGAGAAGTATCGCCAAAGAGATTACTTATTATGATTCGTAAATAATTGAACTGACTTTTCGGTATAGGTTCTCGTACGAAACATTGTGATATGATTTTTTTACCTATTCGGTCCTGGGGAAACCCATTGCATAATTAAAGAAATTCCATGGAAGCGTTGAAGCATTTATCTCAATATTTGATAATTCCCCTCCGCAGGGATACACTTGTATTAAAGTATCACTAAATCTCGGACAGAAAATCTCTTTTTAGTCCCCTAAAAGTTTTTCCGGAAGGATTTCTTAAATATGGTCGTCATACGTGATATTTTTACGCATGAAGTTTATATGGGAAATTGGGATTAGTTATGTAACCCAAAGTGGCTCCTCTGTTAGGAACACAGCTATTTTAATTTCGGGCTCGTTATTTATATTTCAAACACGACCCCAACCGAAAGAAAACCCGAATAAAGTACTCTGATGTCGTTAAGCAAGTAACTCTTCAGCGTATTGTACATGCATTTAACGACTGAAAAAATGGCTTATTCGTAATTACTCATATTTTCTCGGAAGAAATATCTTGTCTCTCGTCGGTGGGATATCAGGTTGTGCCTGTACAGTCTGTGCCTGGCCAGAACTGACCTTGAACGGTAAACCAGGAAAATAAAGCATGAAACATTAGTGTAAATATAATCCAATTGATCAAATAAGGAATTAGGTCATTCAATGTTAATTGTCAAACTTTTATAGCATTAATTATTGGAGGAGAATGAAAACAGCCGCTGAGCTTGGATTTTCAACGCTACCTTTTTTTGATCCTTCTCTGTGGATACTTGGAATGGAGTGCAATAAATAATTTCTACGTGACTCATTCCCATTGGGAATGGGTATATATTGGATTTCCTGAATTACTTGAAAACGCATTTGGGGCGATTTTTAATGTAATAACTTACATGTCGAGGGCTTTAGTTTGATTCAAAGTGATAAAGAACGCGAGATATATGCGTGTGAGAGTTTGCGAGTCTGCGCTCTTTAACCAAAGATTAGTATTGCCACAGCATGTGATTCTTTCGTGTTTTACACTAATTTTAGCGATAATTTTTTAAACAATCCGTGGGCTCAATATTTGAAGTCATGGCCATAATTTACGTTCGATCACAGGATTCTTCAAAAGGTAATTTCTCAGCGCAATCATATCAAAATCCAGAAATCATAATAAGTAAACGTTTGTTCAATTTTATTATGATTCCACTATTCTAATTTTCATTCTCTATTTGTATAATTATACTGTGCAAAAATCCCATCGCGGTGTGGTTGCTTCATACCTCACACTCAAGAGTGGAAACATGAAGTACGTGTCTATCAGTATTTCACAGTCTGTTTTCGCCTATTAATAATGTCACTTTTGTCGATTCACCTAAATTCGATAGCAATTGACTATATGGAAAGAATTTTGCAGTCAGTGCGGAACAAATGGAGAAAATATGCTCATGATATGTATAATATACATGGTAGTACATAAGGATTGGGTAGGTGTCGATTCATACCTACTGCTAGCCTCGCAATTCACCATTGAGTTGTGTGGCAGGGGTTGAATCCGCATCAGGCAGTAAGGGTAGAGGAATATGTAGTTTAAATATATGGCTGCGTAGATTTCCGCGGCGGTGGCTTGAAGAATTCTGCATGTCCGGGTTTTCACCGCGTTGTTGTTTGAAGCCGACAACAGTTTCGCCGAAGTTTCATCCGGCGTCTTCAGGTCGAAGATGAAGATTCAGGTCGAAGATTGAAGATGAATCTTCAGGTCGGCTTCAAACAACAACGCGGTGAAAACCCGGACATGCAGAATTCTTCATGTAGTTTAAATGTCGGCTATTGTTAGATAATTCAATTGATGAAATAATGTAAATTACCTCTGCATCATCTTACCTGTACTACGATATCTTTGAAGTTTGAAATACTTCTCTAAGCACGTGTGATGAGCTGTTGATAGCGGTGGCAGCCGGATTTCCGAGTTCCCTGAAGCAAAAATAGTGCGAGTTTTACGTATGTTTGTAATTTTTTTACTCTCTTGAAAATCTCTTACCTTAAAAAAAATGTCATATTTTTGGCTTTTCTCTTGGAGATTGGAAGTGTTTATTCCTAAAGGTTAACCACGTACGGGATGATTTACTTAATTACAGCAGTCTAAGATGCATTTGAAGGATTTCCTGATTTCGTATCTAATCCATACATAATCGGTTTTCCGCATGTGCGTCATTTACATTAAGTTGAATGACAACATTTTGCTAATGAACATAGTTCTTGTATTCTAGTATCTATGCTAGTATTCATTAGAGAATGCACCTCTGGTGTAAGGGCAGGTGCTCGGATCTTTCGGGGACGGGGGCGGGTAGAGGGCTCACCTCTAGGGGTCAAGGGATTCGCTGCCGGGGGCAGCTTTCGTGGAATGGGGAAGAGGGAGGAGAAGATCCCAGTGGGGAGTCTCGCACTCCCTTCTGACCTCTCCGGAAGTGTTTAGCCGCTCACCGAAATTTCCGAGTGTGATTGCATGCCGACCCATGCAAACAGGAGTGGGGGCTGCAAAGTAGAAGGATGAATTTAATGTAACTGTTGTCGTGGAATGCAGTCGACTCCAGGGAGCATTTCCGTCACAATGGTTAAAGAATTTATTAAACAAGACAATATGGTATAACCTTGGTAGAAGAAAAAATTAATATATACATATATGAGAGGTGGTGGATGGGCCAATAGAAAAGGAACTTCAATCGGATGAAAAATTAAAATTTCACATTACCTTTTCTACGTAACTCTTCTTGAGTACTAAGCCTCACGGCATTAATGTGTTGCAATATTTTATTAGCAGTAGACTTAAGGTTTAAAGATTCTTAAACGCTTTAAAGTTGGCTTTTGATAGATCCAGGTACTCAGCATTTCTGTACTCGTAAACCCTACCTAATATGACACAAAAAATCCCTAAACTTCATAATGCGTACTTCAATAACTCATTCTTTAGCCCTGTATATTTTCTGCCTTCTATAATTCCACCTCCAAAATGCCTAGTCTTTCCCTCCCTTTACCTCTCTTTACCAGCATTCTCCCCTCTTTCCTCGCTTTTTGTCCCATTACCACTCTCCATTCATTTGTCCTGTCCTCTCCGAAATTCTTCCATCAGTCGTCTCTGTTCCCCTGTCATCCTTAGCACATCGTCGATGGTTTCCTCTTCGTCCCTTTTAGTACTGTATATTTCAAGAAGTCAATAACATTTTTCAGAAAAAAAACTCGGAATGTGTGCATACTCTGTGTTAGTAAAAGTTGTTTAATTCGGTGGAGTTTTAAAATGAAATACGTTTTCCGTATTCCGCATTTGCTTTCTCGCACTACCTCATATGTGTACTACTAAGTAGTTTATGTAGTTTTCAGAAATAGAATAACGCTGGCAAAGTAGCTATTGCTAATGTGGAATAAGAATTACTTATTGGTTAATTTTTAGTTACCATATTGTAGGCCTACCCCCTGTCTTAGTATGAAGAAAACGTAATTGTACCAGTATAATAGGAGTTGATTAATATTTTATATAAATATATACTGAATAACCATGGTTATTTAAATAGAGCAACACACGTCTTTATTAAACCACACTCAATTATTTTTCCCTATTAGAGAATCCATGCCTGCCTGTCGGACTGTAAGATAGCTTAGTTTATTTCCATGATGCCCACGTATACCACGGGATATATATATATATATATATATATATATATATATATATATATATATATATATATATATATATATATATATATATATATATATATATGTATATATATTCAAACTTGAAAATCCCGCCATACGGCGCACAAATATTCATTCAAACAGAAATAGGTATAAGGGGATAGGAAAACACATAAAAGGCGAACAAAGGACATGTGGGGAAGGCGGTTTTGAGCCGATCACGAAAGTAAAAATATTTCCTTTCCTTATACCTATTTCTGTTTGAATGAATATATGTATATATATATATATATATATATATATATATATATATGCATAAATATACATTAAATATATATATATATATATATATATATATAAATATGATTTCTTCGAAGTGACACGGAAGTGTTAAATAAAATAATTTGACAGCAACCACAATATAAGAACACATAAAAGGAACCCTCACACGTTATTTTTTGATAATTTGGACGCCATTGAGCTCCGTCTTCATCAAAAGGTTAGTTAGGACTGCAGTTTTACTTGCAGCAGTAGCAGACTGTTTGACTAGGTCCTAACTAATCGTCTGATGAAGACGGAGCTCAATTCCGTCGAAATTATCGAGAAATTACGGGTGAGTATTCGTTTTATGCGTACTTGTATTAAGTGTGTGTATATATATATATATACATATCGATGATGCGGAAGTACTCACGAGAGCAATATAACTTTTGGACGGCACAATATAACACAGAATAAAACAGATAACACGTAAAAGGACACTCACACTGTAGATGATTTAAGCTTTCGGCTTACTCCGAGGCCTTCTTCAGGTCAGACTGAGAGGTTTTGAGGGAAGAGTGCCTGGGGAGGGGGGGGCGGAAGGTTTAGGGACTGTTGGGAAAGAAATTAAAGATGGCGGTTAAGGGTGGGATTTTAAAGGATCGGAAATATAGGATGTATGCGGATTAGCGAGTTCTCACCTCTATGTTGGTGGCTGAATCGGGTAGGGATTCTAGAGCTGTTAGGGAAAAGCATTCGTCGAATGATAGGTTGTGTGAACTTTCGTGTAAAGGGATAGGAAGAGAAGAGAGTGAAGCAGAATTACATGAGTAGCGGTAATAACGGATTTACGTGTTATCTGTTTTATTCTGTGTTCTATTGTGCCGCCCAAAAGTTTTATATATATATATATATATATAATATTACACACACAGAAACATAAAAGAAGCACACTTACAGTAGATATACTAGAATGCCATCAGAAGGCATTCTGATGACGACGGCCGTGCCGTCGAAACGTAAATATCTACTGGAAGTGTGCTTCTTTTATGTTTCTGTGTGTGTAATATTTATTATCTCAGTGTTTGTTTGTGTGTTTTTGCGTCGCCGGAGAGCGTTATTTCCAAGATTATATATATATTAATATATATATATATATATATATATATATATATATATATATATATATATATATATATATATAATTCCATATATATATATATAAACCATAAACACAGTAATCAACCCGAAGGTCGGTTTAGTAGGTGATGGTAGAGCTCACCCATGTACCAAGCCCGGCGGCGTGTGAATATTCACAGATCAGGGTAGGGGGGGCAGTTCCTTTCCCTGTGCCGGTTATGGTTTCCCAGAAAGATCTGGTACCCGAAAAATCAACTAGCTTGGCTGGAGCTGCAGGTGCCTAAGTGCCTTGCCCGGGAATCGAACCCTCCGGTCAGTAGTCCAACGCTCTACCCACTAGACCACCGCGACCCATATATATATATATTAATATAGTGTAAAGTGTATATATATATATATATATATATATATATATAACCACGTCGTTTTCAGTCAAAAAAGAAGGCAATGCTGACGGTTTTCATGGATTACAACGGTGTAGTGCATCATGAATTTTTGCCAGAAGGCCAGACAGAAAAACAAAGACTATTATTTGGGCGTTATGAGACGTTTGCGTGAAGCAATTCGCCGAAAGAGACCAGAAATCGTCGCACAGTGCGTCGAGACCGTCGCACAGTGCTATCATTATTCGTAATTTTTTGACGAAAATTGCAGCAAATACCATCCAACAGCCACCGAATTCACCTGATTTGGCTCCCTGTGACTTCTTTCTGTTCAATCGAGTTAATAAACCATCACGGGGAACGCGTTTTAGCAGCCGAGAGGAAGTAATGGAAAAATTGCAGGATGCACTGATGGACATACCGAAAACCGAATATAAAAAATGTTTCGAGGATTGGATCAAGCGCTGGCATAAGTGTGTTGCAGTCTATGGGGATTACTTTGAAGGGGACAATATAGATTTAGATGAATAAACTTGTATTTTTAATTTTCTGAATAAATTCCGGGAACTTTTTTTTCAAGGTAGTATTAATGAGAAATGGAGTGGAGGAAAGGGTAGCCAAAGATTCATTTCGGATATGCCTCCACCTTTAGGTGTCAAACAGGTTTCTACGTCTCCTTAATCAGTCACCTATTCCTAAGTTACTATTTAAAGGAGGGAGGCAGGGAGTGCGTTATCTCATATTTCTGAGGACAGATCAAGTAATTTGAGGATACATAGGGTTTTAGGTGGTGGTGTAACGTTGAAGGTAGGCCCCTGTCTTAACCTACTTCTGTGGAATGACGTCCCAGTGTTTGAGTTTTATGAGCCGTTCGTTGAACAGTGAACTTTCTGTACTGTCATACTCTTGGTGCTAAAATTTTTTTTACAATTTTTTATATCCTACTACGCCGGGATGTGCATCCTTTTCGTGGAGCCTACCTTGTTTGCGCTTTAATTTTTTACTTTTTCTGCATAGTTATGTTCCTTTAGGTTTCTTAACGCGTTATGATATACAAAAGAGCTCTTTCAATTGATTGAGTCATTCACGTTCCTTATTTTAATGAATTATTTTATTGATAGGCCTACTTCTCAACTTATCAGACAAAAACAAATCTCTGTGCGGTTTGCAACTTTTTTATGTCATGCCTTTCTCATATTTTGTGTCGATTTCATTGGAACTGGTCCCATGAGACACTTTTGTTAGTTCAAAAACAACTATTTGTGGCAATTTCTTTTTTATATGGGTGCATAAAATATATATGTCAATAGATATAAAAGATATATTGTATGGATACTACATTGTTTAAGGTTATTAAACAGCAAATATTAGTGTCTTCAGAATCTCTCACTTCTCTTTTCCGGTAAATTTAAGATTGTTTCTAATTTTCTTTACCTTTTATTCAAGAACTCTGCGAAATTTTACTGCAATTTTCTGTGATAGATCCTAAATGCCTCATGGTCAATTTTGGGTTGAACCGAAGACTACATTTCTACTTTCAGGTTCGGTCGCTATAATTTTCATCTCTGCTAGTAAACCCAGCCGACAATCTACCTGACTTTAGCATATTTTTAGTGAAATATCGGATGATAGCTGATTTCTTTCCACGCATACTCCATGCGTATTCCCAGGTCACACAAGGACAGAATGAGGACGCGGAAGGAAGGATGTTCTTCAGCGGTCATTTGCTCACATTTGAATAGTTTGAATAGAAGTAGTCAATTTATTTTTTATGTAAATCCCCCTCATTGACGTTGTTGGAATTTTTCTCGGCCATTGCTTAAGGAAAAGCCCCGTGCATTTTTCCTAGAAATGGACGGTTTTCGGGAGTTGGCAAAGTAACCGGAGCAGCTGTGCCGCATCTCTTTCCCTCTTCTTTGCTTTGGAAAGATTCTTGCGAGAAAGATGGGCTCATTTTGTTTACATAACGTCCCAAGAAGTTGATATCCGTGCGGCTTGAGAGGCTTTATTTTTACATTTCCGAAAGAGTCACAGCTTCAAGGAAATAATACGTTTCCTTCTAAATTTACTTCACCTCTCAACTCACGTTTCTTTTTCTTTTCTCTCGAGAATCATAGACTCCATTTATATTCTAATAAATATTGTCCTACAATTGGAGCAAAATCACCAATCATAAATACGGTCGAAAACTGTAAACCGTACTACTTGCAATGGTCAATTCTTGTGCGAGTACGATCAACACTCGTGTTCCACAAACATTTTGAAATAAACCATGATTACTAAGAATAGTTAATAAAATACTTTGTAATTTGAGATGCAGTTGTTTAATGCACGACAAAATTTTATCACAGTAATTTGAATCCATCGTGACCCATCAAAGACACATTTTCGTTAATTAGTAAGTTATTCCGTTTATTCAACTTCGACTCCCAGCCGTCATTTAGTCCACTTAGGTAGTTCCCTTACTCTAGGCAGGATATACTATCGCAAAAAAAATTATGAAGAATTCTAATATTACCTTAAAACAGTTTCATCTCATCCCTCATCGGATTATCATTTGAAAAAATGTCCATGTTCCGATGAGGGGAAAGTAATCACTTGAAGAAAACCACCGGCATGTCACGGAAATATGAAATACCCGTTTAAAGTCTGTGCACATTGCATTTAGATCTAGATTTTGCTAGCATATAATGACATAAGAATGGGTTAATGGCGAGTGAGGTAAGCAAGTATTGTTAAAGTGTCCTGTTGCACGATATTTCCTTAAACGAATGATACGAGCATTAATTTCCTTTCAGGAATTTCGCCTTAAAACAAGTCATAAAGAATGATAATGCTGCAGTGTGTTAAATCGAAGCATAAATTTATATTTACTGAAAATGAGTAAAATGGTAGCCAGAGCCGGGGGGTGTTTGCGGAAGAAGTCCTTGAAATACTCGTTTTGTCACTTAAATGGGCCAGTATTGGTAGCAAATATCGCATATGTTCCGAGTCACTCGTTTTTCCATTACATTTTACCGCAGGCAGCGCAAGCGGGAGTCCATTGATACGCAGAAAGTGGTCGGTTCCTTAACGACATTTGAAGGATCCCATTCGCTCGAACGACGATATATGACGCCTCCGAGGGTTGGAAGCAGCGGGAGGGCAGCAGTTGAACGGGGATCGTTTCACGAGACAAGTATAAGAACGGTGTGGGGGCGGGGGTTCTACATTCATCCTCCGGAATACTCATCCGGACTGGGCGAGATCGAGGGTGATCCGATGTAAAATTCAATCCTAAGAGGTCATTATTTTTATTGGCCTCCGAACGGGAACATTTTAGCACACTTGGATCAATTTGTGAGCCTCTTGAGAAGAGAAGACGCAATGATAACCCTATTGCAAAGTCATTAATCATTGGAATTTACTGGTAGCACGAGGGATTAATCCAAGCCCTTCGCCTGGTCTTTAGCACGGACAGTAGTGCAAAAATAAGCAGAGTTACCTGCTGAATGATAGCATGAAACAATTCGTGTATCCTTCCACTAATTTAATAGCGGTCATAAGACAAAAAGAAATAAGGACTAGGATATTAAATCAAATTTCGCTTTATAGGCTTTTTTCCACATTTTTAATTGATGGCGTCGTAAATCACGCCATCGCATGCCCTTCAGGTAGTTTTCTGGCTAATGTGTGGAAAAGTATATGAATAGATGGGCGAAGTTTCAGTAAGAGTGCCAGTTTTCATGTTATTGCCTTTAAGTTATCTGTCGTTTAAAAAATGTGTTTTATTGGAACTCGCCCAGTTCCGGCTCTGAAACTCTCAGTCCCAGAGACACTATATCGACCAAAGCGGGTCGACATTTGCAAGTCCCTCTTTTAAATATTCCCCCCACTTCCATCCTTCCCTCAAAGATGGAGGTAAATTATGAAGTGATATTTAAGATGACCGTCAAAGCTACAGAACGATACTCTGTTCCGAGAAACCATAACCATTCGGATTTCAACGCGAAGCCTTGACTGCAGCCTTCCATTCATTCTGACGTAGAGATCACTCATTTCATAACTGAGGGTTCATCCGGATCCACTTTTTACTAGCATACGGATTTCCCACTTCACCTTCCTTATACTATCTCCCCATTTATTTTCATCTTCTTTTGCATGCACAATCACATACACTGCTCGCAATTTCCTTTTGAGATCGATTCAATCCCCTGACATCGTCGAGATCGGGCTTATCTCTAGACGGGCGTTCGACCATGTGCTTTAATCATAAAAGGTATTGCACCTAATTGATTAAGTCTTCAATGTTAATTAGTCTATCTGGTTCATTGTGTTCTAGTTCTCAACAGTGAGTTTTCCACTTCAACTGCACCGTGTATTTCTTGTTTTTTATTATATCTATCCTCCTGGTCGTCAACATTTATCTTTGACATTGTGATTCTACTCATGTCTGCTACACCATTGTTTCGTGATCCATAGATATACTCATTCTTCACACGAGGGACATAGTTACGTAACCGAGAAAAATTATCCGTTACAAGTAATTTCACCCGAATCTTGGAATTCGACTTCCACCGTTACTTTCTTTCAACACAGATATGAAATTTGGCATTTTTCAAAATGCCTTGTTTTATTTACTTTCTTTTGTATCATCATCATCAGCATTTAAATCCGAAATGGATTTAAATATTTTAGCGCTCTTTACAGTATTACTTGCTCTGCATTTTCTGTTTTTAAGTTCCGCCTTCCATCCCTCATCTCTCTCCTTGGGGGGACCCTCCCGCTACCTGCTGCGTAGGGTTACATTCCGTGCCCGTGTTGATGGGGAGGAGACCGTTGAATGTTCATGTCCATGTGGTAGTGAAATTTCGTCTTCCTACTTTTCAAATTCTAGCTTGCACGCTATATAATAAATTTCTTACTGCATTATAAGGTTCAGTTATCTGTTAGATGATATGCATTTGAATGCGTGTAGAATTCAAGAATTTTTGCATTTGTGTTTACGCCACTTTGGGTGTAACTTTGCATGTATGGGTTGATTTGCATATGCTTTTGTTCCTTTTAACGGGTGGTAACCTAACACCCCCGCCATACGCCCTTGCGGGGGTTTGCGGGGTGTTATGTTGATGTAGATGAACATTGGTTTACTGCAGCCCTCCATTCTTCCCTATTAAGTGTTAATTCCCTCACCCTTTGATAAGTTCCCTGCTTTACGTTCCCTGTCTTTTTAGGTAGCCAGATGTAAAATTGTTATTTTTGGTAAGAATATGCACGCAGTATGTTGACTCTCTGGTCGGCGGATCACTTCATTCATTGTTTGAGTTGGAAATTATCCCCTAGGTCTATTATCATTTATAATTTGGAAGAGGAATGGCGAGTAAAACCTCATAGACTAATAAACGCTCTCGTACGAGATGTCTGGTATGATTCTTGGGTGTAAACAGGGCTTCATATGAATAAATTGGTAATTCCTATTTTTGGCCTGTAATATGGAAAACTAACTTCTTTCGAGGTCCAGACGTCGTAATTCAGGACCGAGTCTCATCCGGACCAAATCTTTTGACGGTTCTGGAGGGTTAATATCATATGGAATGTTAACGAGAAATGGAAACGAAACGAAACTAGAGAGTATGCACGTTTATGAAATTGTTCTTAAAAATAATGACTAATTAGTAGGAAGTTTTGGAGAATTGAAAAATGTGAATCGTATAAATATTTGTCAGTGTGATTTCTTCCTCTCTCTCTGGACTCAACTTGCATAAACAATAATTTTATAGACTTTTTACGCAGTTAAATACAAAATAACTCATCGTTTGGCGAAGAAAGGTTCCATTCCACTGATTAAAAATATGTTGTCAATGATATGATGATATTACCTTAAGTAAATGAAAATTATTTTATTACCCGACTTCCTAATACCAATTTATTATACATAAAAAGAGTAAATCCTTTCAATGCATGGAGTGATTAATCTATCACTAACATTCGGTTTTTTCTATGATGAACGCTGCATTTAGCACCTATTTCATTAAAAGGTAAGTTATTGCATGAGTCACACCTCTTCCTCTCTCCATATCTCTTTTCATGACCCTGCTTAAATAACGTATCCTCTCCAGTTTGATTCCCACACATGAGGTTTGGGATGGAAACGAATTGTTTAACTGTATTTAAGTGGTGAGATTGATGTTGAACAGGGATTGGTGAAGGCAAAATTAAAAATAATGTATTACGCGTTATGCAGTTTATATTATTTCCATTGCATATTTACAATAAACTATTTGAATCCGTTATCTTTATACTGTTTCTTCCCACCTGTAATTCTACGATAATTCGTTTTGAAATGATTATTAACATTTCGATTTTTTAAAGGGTCATTATCAATCAATAAATATATTTCTTTCATTAAATGCAACGAGCTTTTTTAAATTAAAGACCGCAATCCAAAAAAGTTTTACTGTAACCAAAATAATTCAGAAGTAATTTCATTTCTTCCATAGACCTTCTCATTTGCTTAATGGATTAAAGAAAAAAAGACTGATACCATTGCTAAAACTTTGAAATTACCTTAATATTAATGAAACCATTGAAATATTTAGTTTTTAAAAAAGAAGTCAATGAGAAATTTTGGCTTAGCACGTTACAAATTCATGACCTCAGAAGTATTTTAACTCTTAATTATTTCCTAAATATGAACGGTCTTGTTTTTGGTATTAAATAAAGAATAAACACCAACGTGCTCACCCCATTTTCACCATGCACGAACCCACCACTTGCGCCGGTTCACGCCAGACGATAGTTTCAATCGCCCGGATGATACCGGGTTCATTAGGGAAAGTAGTTCTCCAGTG
This sequence comes from Hetaerina titia, assembly GCA_037158775.1. Taxonomy (NCBI): domain Eukaryota; kingdom Metazoa; phylum Arthropoda; class Insecta; order Odonata; family Calopterygidae; genus Hetaerina; species Hetaerina titia. The sequence goes on from CM073779.1 coordinate 9,193,940, forward strand.
GCGTTCGCATTTGGGCCATTCGGACCTCAATATCGGGAGAAATCAATCAAGCGACGCGAGTGACAAAAACCGAGGCAAATGATGGGAGGGATCTCCGAAACAGGGATGAGGAATCGGCGGAGAGCACTCTAATCGCCTCATTAAAGGTGGCCACTTTAAATTACCCCCGTATTTATCCGCTGATATTCTATAAAATCTTTTTTTCCTCCTACAGAGTAGTCCCCGAGACGAAACTGGTTTTGACCCCATCAGCGTGGGACTGGGAGGCGGGCCACTTTTGCTTAATGGACGGTCATAATTTGTCCGGCCTCGTCGCCAATTTGAGCAAGACTCTTGCAGGCTCCGATCAGGGCGACCCATCAGACGTCGCGGCCGGCACGTGAGCCACCAGTCCAGCGTTTCAGAAACCTTTCGAAAATACCCCCTCCTCCTCATCATCCCTCCCGTAGTGTCTGAAAACTCTCCTCCCCAACCATCAGAAATTTGGATCAAGATATTCAGTTTGAAACGAATTAGATAATTTCTTGAATTAGTAATTGAGACCCACAATATGTCGCTTTTCCTTACATCTATTTCCATGTGAAAAACTTTATGTTATGTATATATATGTATATATATATATATATATATATATATATATATATATATATATATATATATATAAAGTTATTCAAATGGAAATAGATGTAAGGAAGAGCGATATATTTATACCATACACATTTGTATATATGTATAAAAACCATAAACACAGTAATCAACCCGAAGGTCGGTTTAGTAGGTGATGGTAGAGCTCACCCATGTACCAAGCCCGACGGCGTGTGAATATGCACACATCAGGGTAGGGGGGCCAGTTCCTTTCCCTGTGCCGGTTATGGTTTCCCAGACAGATCTGGTACCCGAAAAATCAACTAGCTTGGGTGGAGCTGCAGGTGCCCAAAGTGCCTTGCCCGGGAATCGAACCCGGGACCCTCCGGTCAGTAGTCCAACGCTCTACCCACTAGACCACCGCGACCCGCGTATATATATATATATATATATATATACAAATATATGTGTGTATATATATATATATATATATATATATATATACACACACACACATTCAAACGCGAAATCCCGCCTTACGGCAGAAATATTTATCCACAAGGGAATAGATATAACGAAACTAATAGAAACTCATATAAAGAACGAACACGTGAGCATTGGGGAAGGCGGAATCGAGCAGATCACTAGCGTAAAAAGTTTCATTCGAGTATGCGTATATGTGTGTATACACATACACATGTATGTATGCGTATACCAACAACACAGTAATCAACCCGAAGGTCCGTTTGGCAGGTAATCGTAGAGTTTACTTAATGCGGCGTGGGGCCAGTTCCTTTCCTAATACCGAAAAAATGACAGAGCTTGGATGGAGCTGAGCTTTTTTTATGGTATGTAGGCATGTATATAATTGTTTAGTTATTTTGTTATTTGACCGTTTGAGGTAGGGTTTGAATGGAAAATACACAATATATAACGATAAAGTAATCTACAGCAATAAAAAAGCATTTCTTTGCCTCTCCTAATAACTCACCAAGACATTCGACATGACAATAAGCCTCTATTCAACTCCGCCTCCTTCGCTTATTTAATTCCATTTCACATGCTTATCATATTCCTATCCCTTCTTTGCTTGCCTAACGTTCTCCCTCCTTTTACAATGAGAAATTTTCTGTTGCAATTCAAATCATCCTTTGTTCATCTTTCCCGCTAAGCCAGATTCTTCCCAAGAATTTTTCTTTTTTGTTCATTTTACCTTCAAATTTCAAATGCCTCCAAATGCTCGTAGTTTTTCAACGACCAACTTTCTGCGCCGCACAAATGTGCGGCTCATAATAAGATTTTAAAGATTTTTTCTCAATAACCTTACTTTACGTCCTATCCATATATTCCTTCCTCTTAGTAAAAGCTTCTTTCTCCGGCGTATATTTTTCCTCTATCCCTAGTACTTGTACTTTGACCATCTGGATCCATTACACTTTCGAGATAGATACACTGTTCCAACTGTTCTAATTTTTGAAATACTATTTTAATAGGTAATTTAACTTTCTGCTTTTTCAGATCTTCTAAGCTTTTTTTGTTTATAAATAATTCTATTCGCTATCGCACTTAATTTACAATGTATTCTTCTGCATTGCTTGTACACTCCTGACAGATGGGTTTCGTAAAATTTGATCATCCGCAAGCCCAACTGCATTTGCTTACTATATTCTCTTCCTTCTTCTTTCACAATGTCATTGCATCTCTTGTTCTTTCCGTTTCAATAACCATTTTCTTCGCATATACTTTGAAAATTACGCTTGGTAATGAAAAACCCTCTCTCATTCCTTTATTGGCCATCCACATACTTCCGTCCGTCACTCACCCATCCGCCCGTTGAAACATTTACAGGTTGGGGATATCTCTTCTCTCTCCATGGTGCTGATATTTTCCACAATACAATTAAAAATTCTACAAAATTTACATAATAGAACGCCTTATTGAAATCAAAGGAACACAAGAATATTACTACATTGCATTCTCCTCATATTCCTCTCATTTATTTTACCTCGTTACTTCTATGTAATCACGTGTGTCCCTCCCCTTTCTGACCCAATATGCTTATCATCCTCGAAGTAATAATTTGCCATCGCTCCCATCTTCCTATTGATGGCCCTGAGGCTACTTTAGCTGCATGAGAAAACAAACATATTCTTTTTTTTCAAAACAAACAAACAAAACTAACTTAAGCTTTTTATTCTGTGTTGACCAACTTATTCTTCTATAGTCTTTATCTTTTTTTCCATTTTTAGGGATAAGGACTAACTCTGATCTCACGAAATGGGCCGGTCAAGTTCCCCCCTCATTAAAGCTCCATAAAAAACTCATTCTCCCACGTTTTCTCCATGAACCTTTAAGTACGAGTAGTTCCGGGGGAATATTCTACCCTCACGCTACTATTTTATTCCAATTCCCTTCCAATTCCCTCTTTATGCAGACATCACGTATTCGTGGATCCACCTGTGGGGAATGTCTGCGTAATATTCTCTTTCTATGTTTGAGCTTGCTGGCATAATCTGTTTCCTACATAGTTCACTTATATATTCTTTCCATTTTTTTTCAATCTTTTCTAGCTCAATTACTTCATTGTTAGTTCCATAATGAGGCACCTTGATAGTCAAGATTTATTGATTAATAACCAACACGGCTTCCGTTAGGGTAGATCCTACGAAACTCAACTCACACTTTTTGTACATGATATATTGAACTCCGGTGAAAGTAATATTCCAGTTGATGCGATATTCCTAGATTTAAAGAAAGCTTTCGATAAAGTCCCTCGTTGCAAATTACTCGCAAAATTGGAAACTTATGGAATACACGAGAGTATTATTAACTGGATTAAACAATTCATAAGTGTTGCGATCGAACTCCAACGTATTACGGTCGAAGGTCGAATTCGAATAAGGTCAAATTACCCTCTTCTATTCCTTATTTAAATAAATGACCTCAGTACCGTAGTTAACAGCAAGCTCCGTCTTTTCGCCGATGATGCAGTAATTTATGGGGACATTCGAAGTCACGAAGACAGAGTCGTGTTAGCCAACGACCTAGATGCAATTCAAAATTGGTGCGATACATGGCAATTGGAATTAAATTTTTAAAAATGTGTAGTAATACATTTTTGGTAAAAGATTAATACCCTCCCTTATAGTTACAAAGTGAAACAAACCAAAATAGCGAGGGTAGATTTCATTAAATACTTGGGTGTAACAATTAACCACGATCTGTCCTGGGGAAAACACATATAAGAAATATGCGGTCGTGCTAAAAAAATTGGGATTTGTGAAATGAGTGCTAGGTAAATGCGACGAAAAGGTGAAAGAACGATGTTTCCTTGCCATGGTCAGGCCCCACCTAGAGTATGCTGCCAGTATATGGGATCCTCAAAATTTGATTTCGGAATTAGATCGAGGTCAGTGGAGGGGGGCTAGATTTGTCAAACATCGTTATAACCAACGCAGCAGCGTATCCACTTTGCTACACAATTTAGGTGGGGATTCTCTTACACAGCGGTGTTTCCAATACAGATTAAACTTAGTAAAAATATTTAAAGATGGGCCCTATTCCGGTGGCCGTTGGATGGTATTTGTTGCATTTTTCGTCAAAAAATTACGAATAATGATAGCACTGTGCGACGGTCTCGACGCACTGTGCGACGATTTCTGGTCTCTTTCGGCGAATTGCTTCACGCAAACGTCTCATAACGCCCAAATAATAGTCTTTGTTTACTGTCTGGCCTTCTGGCAAAAATTCATGATGCACTACACCGTTGTAATCCAAGAAAACCGTCAGCATTGCCTTCTTTTTTGACTGAAAACGACGTGGTTTTTTTGGTCTCGGCTCATTTGGTGAACGCCATTCACTTGCTTGATGTCTGGATTGCGTGTCGTACTCATAAACCCACGTCTCGTCTCCAGTAATGATCCTTTTGATGAATGTGGGATCGGATTCAGCCTCGCAAAATATGTCTTTTGCGACGTCAACACGGTCTCTTTTTTGCATGAAATTGAGGTCTTTTGGCACCAACTTTGCTGCTACACGACGGAAACCCAAATCATTAACCACAATGTCTTGGGCGGATCCATAGGCAATGTTCAAGTCCTCCGCTATTTCTCTGATGGTTAATTTGCGGTTATTGACCAACATTTCTTTTACTTTATCAATTTTTTCACCGACTTTCGATGTCGATGGTCTGCCACTGCGTTCATCATCTTCGATTGACTCACGACCACTTCTGAACCGCTCGTGCCACTGGTAAACGACCGTTTTTTTTTTAGAGAATCGTTGCCGAAACACTTTTCCAACATTTCCAACGTCCGTGCGCCACTAAATCCGTTTTTTACGCAAAATTTAATACAAGTTCGTTGTTGCAAATTTAAATCCATTTCTGCAATTGTAAAAAATCGCCAACACACACAGAGATAGATGTACTCTTGGCTACGTAACTTTTGCAAATGTCAAGTTATGACACTAAGATTTAAAGGGAATATCAACAAGAGATGTACCGATTTAACAAAAAGAACAGAACTCAAATCGGAACGATGGGAGCGCCACACGGTGGTTATTCCGGGAACTTTTTGATCAAGGTAGTATATATATATATATATATATATATATATATATATATTTAAGACAGAAACGCACTATATGATAACACATAAAAGAAACACTCACACGTAAAATCTTGATAATTTCGACGGACTCGAACTCTGTCTTCTTCGGAAGACTATTGAAGACTGAGGTATATGGGCATGTGGGACAGAGAGAGAAGGGGTAGAGGGAGGGGGGAAAATAGGTGGTTGGGGAGGGTCGAAGGAGGGGATTTTGGAGGGCGAGAAAGGGGAGGGGAGAACAGGTGGTGGGGGAGGGGTGGAAGAAGGGGTTGGGAGAGGGAAAAGGAGGTCAGAGGGGGGCGGAGATAGACTAGAGATGAGCGGGAGGATGTTAAATAGTTCCAAGAGACACAAAACCAATAATTCATCCACAGATACCATAACACCCATGACCCAGTTGTCTACTCACAAATTCATCATCAGGGCTCGACAAGTCAAAACCCAGGCTAAGGATGACAAAATATATGCGGATGAATAAATTGTCCCACTACCTCGCATGAATCAAATCCAAAACTATCCACTTCAGCCCCCCCCCCCCCCCGCAAACTAGTGAACGACATTGAGGCCCGGATGTTGATAGGCTTTACACAGCCATATGAATACCATGTCCATTGTTTTTAATTTTTTAGGGTTATCGGATGGGGGAAGGGATGCTAGAGTGGAAACATTGTAACAGTGGTTGAAGGGGGTGTTGTGGTGGGAGGCATATTTTGGGATGGAAGACCTGCGGACGGGGAAGAGCGATTACATGAGGCGCGATGATTGTTTATCCTGAGGTTCAGGGGTGTAGAGCACTGGCCTTTATAAAATTCCGGGCAGAGTTTGCAAGTCAGAAGATAGATTACATTCTGAGATGTGCATGAGGAGTAGGGGAAGGGCGGGAAAGAGTTAAAAGGTGGGAAGAGAGGGGTGGAGTGGTGAAAATAGGACAAGTTTTGCATCTTGCTGGCAAGCACGGAGTGGGTGTGATTCTGGGGGAGTGAGGGGATTTGGAAAGAGGGTTGGTGGATTTAAGGAGATCTGATAAGTTGGCGGACCGTTTGAAGGTAACCGAGGGGCATTTGGGAAGAAGGTTGGACGAAACGTTGTGATTTTTGAGGATGAATTTGAGGGGCTGGACGCCAGGGAGGTAGGTTTTGCACATTGAGAGAGGGTGGGAGTCTGTGGTTGAGGGAGGATTGGGGGTGTAGAAATGTTTTAGAATTTTTTTGTGAAGGAGAGAATCTGGATATCCCCTTTGGAGGAGTTAGTAGTAAAGGTTTTTGAGGTATTTGTTGAGGGATTCCCTAGAAATCTAAGATGTTAAATTTCGCTAGAAATCTAAGATGAAGCATCTTAAATTTCTAGGGAATCCCTCAACAATTACCTCAATATGCTACACCCCCTGCCACACACCTTTTTTGGTGGCTCGCAGGTTAATTATGTAGATGTACTTTTCCAGACTTTTCTTTAGCTGCTAGTACGGATTTTGCCATATTTCTCTTTGACTGATTTCACCATTGTTACAACACGTTAACTTCACCTTTACTTTCTTAAGTTTCAAATAGAGATACTCCGTCCTCCACTACCCTTCTTAAGCCCACTTATTCTCCGGCCTTAGTTCTTTCTATCGTCTATCTTTTCATCGTTCCTTTTGTAATCCAAATTTTCCTGTTCTTTCTCTATATACCCTCCCTATATTCTGGTATTCAGCTTTAAATATCCTTTTCATGTGCTGCAATTTATCATTTTTTGTACCCGTCTTTCTTTCATCAATCATAATTTTTCTATACCCTGCTGATAATACTCCGGTTCATTCTTCAACAATCTATTTAACCGGCTTCCCGAAATCCGCTTCCAGAAGACTGAGTAAACTAATTATAATGCTGGCCTCGGTAGCGGCAGGGTAACGTCCTCGTCTGCTTATTCAAGGATGGAGGGTTCCATTCCCACCTAGGTGGGTTTCCCTCCACCCAGGGATTGGGTGTTTGTAATCGTCTCCATTGTTTTCACTGTTGATAGTCCAATGTAAAGGTGAGAAAGTGCTGTTTTCGCACTAAGGGTAAGTAAATAAACAATGTTCCCAAATCTAAACCTAATTATGATATAGTCTAGCTGATTCTTCCAAAATCCCACGTCATTTTTCATGTATACATAAATCTATTTTGATGCATTAAACAGGTGCTCCTTATGATTATAGTCTCATCCAGAACTCTAATGCTTTTTCCCCGTAGTAATCCTTTTTCCTAAACCGTAGTCGCCAACCTCATTACCATTTTTTCTTCGCTTAAATTTGCGTTCATATGCCCTATCAGTATTAAATGCTTTCTTCCAGGAACACTTGCAATTATTTTTTGCTAATTGATTTTATATCCTGATGACTATGTCCCCATGCTTTTCGGATGGTAGGTTGACCCTAACAATGACAAGTTCTTTGGTTCGGCTTTTACTTCCACTTATGACATGCTACCACCCCCATGATATATGTTTACTACTATTCTGCCCAAGTATTTGTTCAATGTTATAACTATCCCTTGCTGGCGTTCTTCTATTCCGTCTACTATTACTCTGTAACCATCGCTTTTATAACACAGGCCAACAGTGTTTTTGGTGCCGGAGCTTTTAATGTGTATTTAAAGAACAACTGGGGTGCTGAATCCAATTATGACACTAGTTTTTTCCTATCAGCTATAGTTTTCAAGATATAGATATGTTGTTACTTACGTAAAAAAATCTTCTACATGATGATATGGGAATATTATATTAATAACACAGGCCAACAGTGGTTTTGGTGCCGGAGCTTTTAATGCTGATTTAAAGAACAATTGGGGTGCTGAATCCAATTATGACACTAGTTTTTTCCTATCAGCTATAGTTTTCAAGATATAGATATGTTGTTACTTACGTAAAAAAATCTTCTACATGATGATATGGGAATATTATATTAATAATTTTCTCATTGGCCTACAATATAGAAATATACATAAAACTTATTGACAGTTTATTGAAAATAAAAGGAACACCGCAGAGTGGTTATAAATTAGTATACTTATAGATTTATTTAACTTTGAAAATTATTTTCCGGAATATATCAAATATTAAAACAACTAATCGTAAGATGTGCCATATCTAAAAAAGTAGAGCTGTTAAATAAAAACGGATTTCATATTTGGATTCAGCTCTACAAATATAGTTAAAATCATCACAAAGATTCCCGGCACCAAAAAAAATTTTTTTTTGTAGGCCTGTGTAATCCTCGCTTCCCTTCTACAGGGTATCTCACTCAGCAGAGCCCTAAAATATCTATGTTTTTCTCTCCATCTCACTTTTCATGTTTTGTTATTTTCCTTGCCTTAACATCATCCCAAGTCCCTGTTCTTACTGGTATGGTCCTGTTCTGTGCTGCTGCTCTTAATTTATCATTGCAAGGATTTCATGAGATGCCGACCGCGGGAGCCTTACTTCTCCTGCTGCCGGGATAATACGGTGTGCTGTGTCCGGTTTATTTTTCGGTTTTCTTTATGATTTGGCTATTGTAAACGCCTAGTTTCATTGTATTTTATAAACGCTCCTTGCTGGCCTTTTTAGCCCTACATTATCGGCTTACCCTCAGTGGTAAAATAAACTACGAATCAGGTCGTATTATATGATCTATACTGACCTACAGTTCAGGAACGAATTTAAGACAGCTTATAGCAATGGAAAAATGAAGATATCGAGGTTAATAATGGACTTCTTGGATAAAGTAATTGGCCCTTTTTAGATATTTACGTTAAATTTCTCCTATTTAATATTGTATACATTATGACGAATTTTGAACGGTGAAAGAGTACTTAAAATATTTAATCAGAAATATTTATTTCTGAGAATCGATGGCGGAAAATAAATTTGGATTCCGTTAATTGAGTACATTTTAAAGTTAAATCATTCGAATAAAATTTTAAAAGTTGTTTTTAAGGGTGGTTAAGTCATGATTTCACCAATGATTACCAATTCAGATTTAAATGAATGTATTGACGCTTTAAATTCATTGCTAAAGTTGCTCCGGTCGGAGAACTTGCCCGTTAATTGCTGGAAATTACGAAGGCGAGGTAAATAATCCTGAATTTCAGTTTACACTATTTAAGGTGCTATTCACTTAAAAACTAATTTCCAGAACATCAATTTTTAGTTTCGTCATTCAATTATTATCCATTTCCACCATAAAATTGATATTATCATTCACCTGAAGAAGTAATTCTTATGTCGAAACCGGCTTGTTCACTGAAGATATTTTCAATGAAAACAAATTATTAGTCAATCCTACATAATATTACAACTTTTCAATAATCGGAATACGTTCTCTATTTCATTTGACATCAGGTGAACAGACATATTTCAGCCAGATCCCATCCACTGCACGCATATTCTAAATGACGTCTGAAGAGGGCAAAATTTCGTCTCGAGGGAACGGAAATTGATTACGGCAGGCATTCCTGGCGATCTTATTCAGCTGCAATCACAGTTCACTGTTCTCGGACAATGGGATCGATGGAGTTTATCGTGTTCACACTCAGTGCCACAAATTTCACGTTTCCCAATGGAACGGAGTCAACGGTGCGCTAGTAAATGTATAGTATCTCAGGATCCCCAACGAGTGTAACATTTTCAAGTTTCTGGACTCGGTGATGGCTCCTGTTCATGATGACTCCCAAAAAATTCCCCAATTCTCTAAATACCTATCACAATTAAGCTAATTCATTCCCGATGTCCTTTTGGAACATCTATCTATATTATAGAGAATTTTATCTCATACAAAAATTTAGCTGTACGCAAGTAGTATTACAACTTGATTATTCTTTGTAATGTAATGGTAATGTATTTGACAGAAATTTGTGTTTCTGTTTTGAAGGGCTGGGTATATTTTCTGGCACCTAAATAATTAACCTTATATCCCTTCGGCACTTTTCAATACGCCTCCTCAACTTTTTGTTTCCCTGGCCAAACCTTAGTCGGAAACGTTTCTACCTGCATAAAGTCTTTTGTCTTGTCTCTTAACTCAATTGACCGCTCTTCTGAGAAAATGACATCCTAAAGAGCAGTATCAACATTTCATAGCATGGGTATTACTACCAGTCCAAATACTACTTTTTAATAGGTACTGACAGTTGGTATTCTTTTCAATTGGACGTACTTTTCATTTCTGTAATGGTTTTTTAAGAAAAAATTGCAGATTGAATACTTTCTATCAAAGAACATATTTTATGCGCACAACATTGGGTATAGAAACTCGATGAATATCCGATTTACCGTTCAGCAAAAGAAATCATCTTTGTTTCCGTGGTCCCGTGAAAAGTGATTTCATGAGAATTCTAAATGTTAAGAGCAATTACCTCTATTTTCTAAAAGTGGTTATTTATTATTACAAGGAAGCGCGTTTAAAAAAATACACGTATTCCAAGATAAAAAATGAAATCATTTTTTCGTTGAATAATTATCAAATAATATCCCTACATCTAATAATCAATGTCTGGAGTTTAATATCAATGTAACAGGTAAAAACGCATATTTTAATTGGACGTTAGATATGATTACGATGATTTTTGAGTTCATGATCCTGTGAAGAGTGATGGCATGAACGAAATTTCATGAGAATACAAAATGTTAAAAGCAATGTTCTCCATTTTCGAAAAGTGGTTATACCTTATTTTACGGAAGTGCCTTTAAAAAATTAAAGGTATTAATCTCTCTTCTGATCGCCAATAATATATAAACTTTTTATTTACAATATTGAAAATAATGAGGTCATTTGGGGTGGATATTTATGCGGTAGACATAACTTTAAAAAACGTGTATTCCTGTTCTTTTCAATCGTATATATCAATACAAATTTTAGTGATGAGGATAATGAGTGCTAAACAAAAAATAAAACTTTAATTTAGGCATTGTCTTAACCTTAAATTTCCTTTCTATGTCAGGATAAGAAAATTTGATGAAATGTGTTCATCGTCACTGAATAAAAAAAATTCACATATATGAAGTGAGAACCCGTTAGGTAAAGCATTTATTTTATAAGCTTTGACCTCCAGTTTCAGAACCTTCCAATATCTCGGAACACCAAAAAGAAAAAGATAAATAATAACTCATCGGACTTCTTGGACCCCGTTGCACTTCATGTGATAACTCTGGTCATTTGAATTATAGGAGTATGGGAAACTCTGCGACAGATACTCGTCTATTTCCAGTACTGACCATCAATATAAAATTCCAGGAGACGATTAAGATTGCACGTATCCGATTACCTGTTAGATTACTCAACCGAGAACTGAAATTATTGTATTTTGGCAACATAATCTGCAAACGATAAGTCGTTGATGAGACTCAATTGAACCCTCCGAGTATTTGAACCCTCCGTCTTTTGTAAGAAAGAATAGTTGATCGTTACACAGGGAGAACATAGCCGCACCGCCATATCGACCATCTGTAGAAAGTACATGTTTGCGCATCAGTGACATTACGTAGGACACATACGAATACGTGTACGTATCATCACGCATGTATGATTAGGTGAGTTTTATTAGCGCGTGATAACTCAAGCATTCGGATGAATCACTGTGTTTACGTATATACTCTAACACACAGGTGGTGGAAGTTGAGGAAAGGGAAGTTATAGTCAGGAGCTATATCATTAGTTTTACTTATTATCAATTTTTAAAGCTCATTATCCATAGTATCTACGGTCGTAATATGTGATGCTCGGTGATTGCGAATAAATGAAAGTATGGTATAATTAACGAAGTGCGTTCAATCTTATGCTCTGCATACCGGAGAGAAGTAAATCGTAGTGCTTTCTATCGCATGTTTTTTCCTAGTGAAGTCCATTTCGCATTTGGGCTTGAAATTATGAATGTTTGCTAAGTCATGGGGTGTGTTTTAGCAATGCCCTTGAATTATTATTATTAACCTTGTATTATCAAGAAACCACGTTCGTTTGCTCGTCCAGAAGTAATATGAAGACAGCATAGACATTTTAAAATATGACGCAATTTTTCGTGTTACTTACAGCTCCTAAGTGTGAAATATAATTAATAAAACTCCTCTAATTTTGCTGAGAAAATAACGTTCCATTATTTTCTCAGCAAAAGTACTTTGTCAACTACTGCAAATATTGCAAGTATACACAGTCGAGACACAACGCTTACCCTGAGGAGGAATAAGTGAAATTAATGTGGTTTAATCGCATACATATCAACCCATGTCATGCACGATATTTTTTATTACTGATTCAGAGGTCTTACCATTACAAGTATCATTGAAGGCTCTCGAAGTAATTTTGAAATAGGCGGTCAGCCAAATCAGTGTTATTTGAGTGCCATTAGCATAGTGAATTGCGGGTAGGTTTTTGGACCGTAACCTGCCATTGATATCGTTTTAGGTACGGGTTTCACCAGCTGTTTCCTCCTAACCTTAGTCATTTTTGATTTGTTGTAAATTTCATCGTGCACATTTGAATCTGCATAATATTCGTTAAGAAACAACATTGATTAACTTTTTCATTTACATTTTATCAGTGCTATAAACATTAATTACAATCGAATTTGATTGCTTATGAAAAAAATCTTCAAGCACGAATATAATTTAACTATTTTCAATTTGTAATAAAATGTTTTGACTTTTCTTTTGTATTTGTGGTCAAATAGTGTCACTAAAATATGTATGCAAACTCTTATTCAATTACAATTGTGATTGAAATTTTGGTTTAAAATGAAGTGCCATGAAATTATTTGCAGCAAGTGCAAAGGGCACTAACAAAAGATTGACCAAAAAATGTAATTTTTATGTGTTTTGTTCAAAAGTTCGTGATAATAAGATGTGGAGGTAATGGAGGAAAATACATTTTTCAAATTCATATCCTGTCTAGTGAATTCGTCCAAAGATATTGAAGCAATACAAAACATCCAAAATCATCGGGAAAATAAATTTGACATTAGCTTGTTCCTTAATTAAAGCCTGGCATAGGGTATAACAATGTCGTTTTGCTAAAGAGGAAAATGTTTGGGAATGGAATCTTTCTTTCAGTGAGGATTTCGTACTAGAAAGAATGGAAATGGCAGAGTTAAAATATATAAAGGCTACTCCTTATTTTTATATTTTCTTTTTTATGTAAGTAAAGATAAATTCGTGAAGCAGAGAACGTCTGTTTAGAATTTAACTGGAATCTAAAAAATAGGCTGAAAAAATTATTAATGCTCTTGGGAGTTTCCGCTCGATATAACTTTAATTATTTAGCAACCTTCCTTCCTCCCTACATCCGCGCATAGAAACGAAAGCCCTTTCAGAGGGAGCGGAAGGTGATTTGACGGCTTCAGCTCTCAGCACACAGAACTGAGGAAAAGAAAGAGAATGAGGAGAATGGCAAGGTTGTAAGGAAGCGTTTCAGTTTCGCGCACTCCAAAATAAATTGAGGAATTAGTGTAAGGAGCTCGGAGGAAGAAATGAGCGACTCCTTTCATTTGTTTCCTCAGACCCGATTTCTAAAAATGTTTATTCTCATTTTTAAGGTACATTGAGTCGACCATTCATAGAAATATTTCATTAAATTTTGAGGCCTATAAGATCGGTTAATTTAAATTTTACAACAACATTAAAAAAAATATTCTGCTGTTTACCTTTCGGGACCCGAAATTTATTTTAGATGAATATCTCGGTGCATGTATTAGTCAACGTAGCAAGTCCCAAAATGCCATAATTAAAAAAAGCATTAGTTTCTGTTATATTCCAATAAGACGGTTATCGTTGAATTAACCTACTTTTTTTAACATTTGTCATTATAACAGCCAATAATTAAGCCTAAGCTCGAGCGAGCAAAATTTTATGTGTGTGTGTGTGTATATATATATATATATATATATATATATATATATACTGTTACTGTTGCTTCATATATATACACGCCACTTTACATACGGAAAATAAAAGATGATCATCAGGTTAATGCGAAAGAACGGTAAGTTCTTACCATTACCTGTCATTCCATTTTAAGTGCTCATGAACGTATCTTCAAATTAAAATGTGATTCTAAGTAATCAAAGACGATGGTAAAATTAATTAGAAAAGAATCATATCATGTTGTTAGATTAGATACCTGACTTTAACAACCAAACTTACCGTTCAGTGGATAAGGGAGATTCTTATAGAAATGCATACTTATAATTTACCTACAATGCTTGGACTGAGTAAAATAATCTCCTTCAGGAGTTTATGGTAACCTTTCTGAAAACATAAACCAAAAACATAAATCGAAGGCTATCATCTTGTACCAGAGGTAAGGTGTGAATTGATTTGATCACTTCCTTTACACCAAAGCACCAAAGAGTTTTACGCCTTCTTTATGAAGAGTCCGTACATTTCATGGCTTTCATAACTCTTCCCTTTAGCTATTTCTAGCTATGCGCCTTATGTCATCGGCCAAGCTCAGGCTAGGTGACGTATTTCTTCACGCTGAAAGTAACTTAAAAGCAGAGTAAACGTAGAATTTTTCGTCACATCTACAACAAAATTCGCCGAAGAGCCAAAATTCTTATGAAGGCCATGATCAGTACACGACACTTTAAAAATATTTACCTTTTCCAAGAAGAATGACTAGGAATTGACGTCCCATTAGACAAATTTCCCTTGAATGGTCAATTTTTAAGCTCAGGACGACGTTTCCTCCATGAGTTTAGTCACATCTTTAGGTTGAATAGGCTAACGTGCTTGAGAGAATCGATCAGGGCTGACAGGAGAACGTGATGTTAAAGTTAATGCCCTGCAGTCAAAATGAATTTTCCTCTTTTAATAATAAGTTGAAATTTTCTAGTTTACTATAAAGTAGAAAATTTTAATCCGTCAAATTAAATAAAAGGTATTAAATTTCACAGGTTAATATCGATGTATTGATATATATTGGAATGCAATGTTTGAGTTGGATTATTTAAATGGCGAAGGGGGCAGTAATTATCTGAATGATGCTGAAGCAGGAAAAGGTGTAATAAAATTTTTAAAACCACTCTATTACAACGAAGCATATTTAGGGCCAAGTGCGACGTGAAATTAATGACGGATTTGAAGCTTTGTGACCAAGAGATACACGGAAAGAGATGAAAGAGTCTGGAGGGAAGCACGAGAACTTTTATATGGTTTGATACGGCGTTCTGGTCTAATTCTGCCCGGCTGATCACCGAAGGCGCCCATATTAATATTCAGGTCATACCTTCGATCACTCTGGTTTTAAATCAAGTAATTTGGCTTCCTAGTTCCCTCCCTCCAAATGTGCAAATGCGAGACGCCGCAAGGGAATAACAATACGAGCTTAGCAATGTCCCGCACTTAATACTAACTTTCGGGTCGATGACTGTGATAAAGCTGAAGAGTTACAGGCAGAGCCGTGATTCCCTCAGAGGACAGGCGTCACTCGTCATCCCTTCCATGCATTGAAGCTTAGTTCGACGGGTTAAAAGAATTCCCGCGAGGCGGACGGACACGAAGCGGGCACGGCGAGGACACGGCCCAGCAGTAGTGGTGCCTCTGCAGCGAAGAGAGGGAGGGTGTGTGTGTGTGGCCGGTGCACATTGGTTCGCGAACTCCCCCCTCGATCCCGCACCACCCGCCCTCGTCCCCATCGGTGAGCGTCCCCGACGGCATCGCCCCCGTGGGTGGACATCCCCGGGGACGAGCGGTGAAATTTGAGCGTCCGGTGATGAGCACGGCAGAAGAGAGGACCCAGCGAGAGAGAGAAACAAACCGTACCAATTTCGCGCACGAATGACTGTTTCCAGGTGTTTATCCGTCTATTCGTATTCTTTCTCCGCTAAGCCTCCCAACGACCCGTTTCCGCTTCCCTCTCCGCATCCGCCCGCTCCCCCGCAACCCCTTCTTCCTTTTGGCGGCCCCTCGCCGTTCCACGACTCTCCCGTGCACGTTCCCCTCCACCCGCTCTCCCTCCGCCTACCTCCCTCCACCTTCCCTCTCGTCACACCCTCCACAGAACGCCCATCCCTCCCCATTCCTTCCCTCCCACCTTACCCACGCCATCCTCTTGCAATTTTAATCGAGCGCAGCCTCAAGCCTCTATCTCATTCTTCAGCCGCGCCAGCCGTCCATTTTGGTGAATAATTTAGCGGACGCGGAAGAGTGACTCTTGACTTTGTAGCTTTAATTTGCTAAACACTCGGCCTGCGCATCACAGGGAATCGCTGCTTTTTACGCGGCGGACGGATATATTTTATTTGAATGCCTATATATCTAATAACCTAAAGCCCTATGAAACTGCCCGAGGGATCATAAATAAATATGTATGCAAACACTCGCACACAGACACACACATATAGTATGCCAAACGCGTAAACACGAGGAATTTTACCGGTTTAAGAAACATGAAGGATATCAGAGGATATACAATATAAGCCTCCACCGCTCTAAAGCAGAGATATTATCTGAAGGGCAATGTGTGTGCTGTGCAAATCAAGGCTGCAAACTGCAATGGTGGAGATGAGTTTTATTTCTGTATCTTACGGAGCCCTATAAGAAAGTTTCAGTAAACCTCTCACATATGACTCTTCTCCTTAGATTGCGCACTAAAATATCGATTCTTCATTATGTCAGAGGCTTCGATTACAAACAATCTCTGTAAGAAATTGCCATTGATTATTCATCATTCATTGGATTTAAGAGCCCGCGAGTAAGAATTAATACCTTCAATGTCAATTCATCGAATGAAAAAAAATTCCGAAATGGCTTCAATATTATCACGTGTTAAACTATTTTCCTTTGTGTAAACAATATCATTTTCAATTATAACACGATTAATAGTGAATATTTAGCTTTATCATCGCAAAGGGGACAGAAAAATATATCTCGATAAAGAAATAGCTGAAGTCATTAAATATCGTATGCTATCACAACCTTACATTAATTTATACATCAAACTTCCATTTGATGGGCATTATTTTGAAGAATTCCTCGGTATCTATTTCTTGAAGGATCCATTATGCCCATGAAAAGTTTCCGTCGCGTATTTTGTTTTAATAATAAGTCTCACCCCAGGTCCTGAAGCAAGTTCATTTCAAAATGTCTATTACTAAATCACAGTGAGCTAAATGCGTCACAATATCGAAAAAATGAACACTATATTACCCGGTTTATGGTAGGTATTAACTCCTCTTCGGGGTTAATCATTAGTCCTTTACATTATAATACTTGGCCAAATCTCTCAGCAGGTTTCCATGACCTAACTTTCAGCACTTACGAATTTTATGCTGAAGAAGCAGTGGTGGTATTCGCCCACGTTGAAATGGAAAAAACGCGATAGGCGTCAAAGTAATGAGATTTTTTTGAGTAAGCAGCATTAAATAATAATTGTAATAATATATCTACAAACTCACCAAATATACTTTAGAAGATTGAACAAGAATCGAGTCTCCTAATGTATGTAGCAGAGTAATAGATTGTGAGAAATATAAGTATTTCTTATTTATTTAATCACTTTTCTATTAGGAAAAAATAAACATAAAAAAGTAGTAATGATGATTCACTGAACTGGGTAATATGGGCTGATTAAATGAGCCACTCTGTTAATACTTTTGTCGTTTGCAGCGCTTCTTCCAGAAAAGTGCAGGTAGGAGGCATCAAGTACTTATGTTTGGCTCTTTAAGTTGATGACGCTATGATAAGCGGCATAAGAGTTACCCTAGAATAATGAAGTTGCATCTGTTGTCCGATGAGTCGTGTTGGCTCGCGTATCTTATTCTGAGGTCTCGTCTGGAAGCCGTCTTCCGGTGAGCATCGGATCTTTGGCATCCTCCTAGGTTGTCCTCGGTGTCCGTTTCTTCGCGCCACGCTGATGCGTAGCTTGCAGAGTCGGGCTTCAGGCTTAGAATGTAGATTCACGTACTGCGAGGGCACGGTGAAAGGAACTGTAACCATCACTAGGCCCTGCATTTCAATGACGTAAGTGTCTCCATGTAATTATTGTTAAATGGCAATACCGGAAGATCAATGAATAGAAGAAACCGGAGCTCGTAGAAATTGCTCGGTAGGTCCTTTTGGATGGGAGATTCCAAATCACCAAGGGGGGTGAAATGTTGAAGGCCCTTTTCTAGAAAAGGAATACTCATTGAGCAACTTACAATTGTCAATTATTCCCATTAAGTTTCAGCAGAATCGTATAATACGGCAGACACAAGAACCACAATTGTGAGAAGTGCATGAGCATGGGGACCAGCAAGGGTTTCTGTGGTTAGTTACCCTGTCGCTCACTTACCCTTACCCCCCCTAATAAAATTCTTTCTACCCTATTCATGCCCGTTTTCCCATAATTTCCCCTCACTCTTTCGTATACGAGTGGCACGAGCTTTGATTTCGCCTCCACTCCACGACGGGCGCAACGGAGGCTTCCCTCAGGGCTCTCTCTCGCTACCTTGATAAAGCTAATAGGACAACTGCAAATAGCTTAAACCCTCATGATATGTTTCCTGAAAGCACTCTCTCAATAGCGATTTATACATATTTCACGGTGTGCTCTTGCAGGAGCCAAGCATAGACTAAAGTTTGGTCCTATTTTCCCTCTTGTCCATGGGCGATGTGCTTGGAAGAGATGTCTGGGCATTACTATCTGTACATGGATGCCATTGGAAACCTAGCGCTTTATTTGGAACCATCCTTCTAGGCCCTTGTTCAGCCTCTGTTAATAGACAAAACTATTGTAGTAATATAGGCTTTTGAGTGCGGTTTACAGGATTTTGCTATTTACGCGAAAAATGGCAATCACGTTAACCTTGCTGTGCCTATCTATGGTTGAAACCAAAGAGTTGATTGTGCAAATTAAGATGATGAGGCGGTGTCTTACGAGACTCCGAGGCCGCCGCGAGCGTAGCGGATCAAAATAATTACTCATGTCCTCTATTTGCCCCTTCTTCCGCGATATGGTTGGTTTGAGAGATTAGGGGCAGGTCATAGGCAACTGCAGGGAGGATAGAGGGAGTGGATCTCCGATTACGTGAGCGAACGACCATTTTGGCCTCTATACACAGGATGCGGCGCTTATATCCGGACAAATGAGCGTTTCCTCGCCGGGTTAACGAAACCTTCCCCAGACTTCTGTGAAGCATTATACTTAGCTATAATGTCTTAAGCAGTTGACCTGTAGTACCCGAAGAATCGAACTATTTCACTTGGGCAAACGCTCAGCGCGAACTCTTTCGATAATAGCGGCTCTTCGATTTTAGTCAGTACTTGTACTTAACATTTCGGCTATTTTGAGGTTATGACTGTTTACTAAATTCCTAGCTTTCAAGAACGCCAATCGCGAGCTCCAGTGGAGTTACGATATGGCGGGAAAATCAAATTGAAATTTGTCCGGATTTAAGCGTGGCACCCTGTACACCATAGCGTTTCATGTCTGCCATGGAGGTCAATGTTTGGCTGTTCCGAAATCTGCCTTCCCTTGAATAACCTGACTAGCCTGGTTGACATCGAAATATCATTACCTACGTAGATTTGGGAGTATATCAGTCCTCTTGATTAGAGTTATTCACGCTAATTTTTTCTCATACTAAATTATTCTTTTTCATTTGCATTTTTTGCTGAGGCTTTAACTTTACGAGCACTAAATCTGGATCCAAATCACCATCAATAATCGGGGAACTAATCGAATAAGTGATTTTTTTCCAGTAGCTGTGTTTAAACCTAAACAAATAATATACAGTCCCTTTG
This sequence comes from Hetaerina titia, assembly GCA_037158775.1. NCBI lineage: Eukaryota > Metazoa > Arthropoda > Insecta > Odonata > Calopterygidae > Hetaerina > Hetaerina titia. Next base: position 9,213,844 of record CM073779.1, read on the forward strand.
GCTCCTGGCATTTTTAATATGAACTAACGTTTTGTTTGAAGTTTATCCAAGTTGTTAGTTGTAGCTACGTAATTCTTTCTACGAATGTACATATATGTTCTTCCCGCGTTCATTGTTTTTCCTAAACATTACTGTCTACATTTTTTTCATCTCTCCATTCATCAACACTCTCCACTCTCAAGTGCTCCCTTCCAGAAGAAACCTCAATCAAGCCAAAGAAGGAAAAACCAATCGTTTTTAGTTTCTGCTGTTATCTTTAAAATTAATATTCCATCACTAAACTGCCTTAAGTTTACTTCACTTTTTCCTTTTTTCTACCCTACGATGCCTGATTGTAGTAAGGGTTGAATAATTTCCTGTTCTCCAATAAAGCAGTTAACTTACGTTTACACGCATCCGGGTTTGTGAAGCCGTAGAGATTGCAGCCAATCATGACGCAGATCGCCGCCGCCAATTGCGGCGTGGCATAAGTGGCCCATCTCTCAATTCTATTGGTGCCACATTTGCGACGGCGAACAAAAATCGACGCACACCGTCTGTAATTTGTTCATTTCTCATCAAGGCACACAGCGGAGGGGTCATTGCCGTCTCCGTTTCCGGGGTTTGACAGCGGAGCAAAAGTGGAACGCAAAACCGGCCGCTTGAAAACGCAGCTTAGTTCATCTTATCTCCGTCTATCTTATCTCGCAAAACCTAACATAAAAATACATTTTCTCTCAAACTCTGATTTGGAGTTTCCTAGCTTTCCTGCCTTCAATACGAGAACCCAAGCATTCCAAAACTTAATCTGATAGGTGGATCCACCTTAGTTTCTGCTACTGGAAATTCCATCCGTCAAGGATTTCGTGTGGTGAAGACCGCGGAAGCAATGTCACCTCCAATTTTTTCCACTATCCTCTGTGAGCTGAGTCCCTTAGATTTCAATGTAAATTTTGTGTGGCTTACATAATTAACCGGGAGTAGTAACTGCGGTTTACTGCCATTACGTTTCTCAAAAGTATTGTAATGCAATTAATTCCGTCGGCGGCAGAATTGTGCAGTTATATTCTTATATCTTCTTTTGTACTATATGGAGAAGACGAGTAAGCTGCCCGTCAGATGAGAAATTGAATTTTGGACTCATGGGTTACTTTAGAGTAGGAAATTGTCGGAGTTGAGTTTCTTCCCAACCTAACACCAGTCTATGAATACCCTACATCTACCATATTACCTACCTTTCCTTTGCATAAAATCCACTCAGCTGATGATTTTATTGTTGATGTTGACCAACTTATCACCTCCCCTAATAACTAATATTACCATCACTTTCAATGGACGTCCATCTAGGGTCCAGATACCGCTGGGATCCGCCGCGCTGGGGAACAGGATCTGTGCGGCCTACATTTGTTGGATTCCGATACTTCGATATATTTTAAATGGGTTATTCTGAAAAGAATAATTATCATTGCGCTTACCTACAGAGATGTTGGAGTCATCGAAACAAAAGATTCATTCTGGCCCAAGGTTGAAATCAACTGGTAAGGAAGTTTAGTGGGATGCATTTTAAACTAATTAAAGAACGAGCATAAGTGATATGAAATTTTATCGCATAAAATTGTGAGGACTTGAAGCACAGTAAAAATAAATTTTTTACGTTGAACATTGTTCGCAGTTGGAAGCTTTACCATAAAGCTGGCGTTAAAATGTTTTCAATTTATTATAACGTATGCTTATCATTCTGAAGGATACAAAGTAGAATTATCTTTCGATATATATTTCAGTGTTAACTATCTAATCTATGAAAATGCGTATGATGAATCTACATATAGTTAAATTGGTGAGTAACAAAATTATGACTTAACAATAGCCTTACCTCGCCAGTCTTCATTTCAAAGAATTGATCAGATAAACGGAGCCTTGAGGCCGTAAGTACGTACTTTTGTTTAAATGGGAAACTATGTTACTCATTCCGTTCCAAACTTAGTTCAGTTTCGAAACAACTGATGGTTTTTAGTGATTTACATTTGAATGAAACTGACTTTAATAGCCACCTTTTCTTTCATTTTGTTAAATCTCCTTCTAATTTTTCCAGTCTCTAGTTTGTCTGCGATTTATTCTAATTTTTTTAGCAAATAATTCATGTCCTCATTTTAACTCACAAAATCAAAGATTCTTCTCTGACTCAATAGTTAAACGTTTCTGTATAAAATCAATTCGCTACTTCTTCTCCTTTTAGATGAATGAAAGCTTTAATCCCATATCTTTTCACGGATAGAGCCACTAGATATGGGGAAAGGTGGTGCTCCAGTGGAAAGAGCGTTGAACTGCTGACCGGATGGCCCCGTTTGATTTTCCAGATCGCCTTTGGGCATTCTCAGCTTAACTAAAATTTGTGATTTTTCGGTTACCAAGACCCTGATGTGTGAATGTCACACGCAATTGGGCTCATTTTTAGATTGGCTCTACCCTCACATATCAAACTGACCTTCAGGTTTATAACTGGGGCTCCATTGGTAGAGATACTCCCGAATAAATTAATGAAAGAAATCTGTTTTATTTATTATTGGATCTGTTTTATTTATTTATGACTGGATAGTCATGCCTAAGAAGAGGATAGGGTACCTTCTGCAAAAAAAGATTAGTAAAATGTCGAAAATCTGATATCGTCCAAATAACACTTCGGTTCATAATTTATAAGGCCATGGAAGAGCTAAATGGCCATTAATGTAACATAAACGACTAAACTAAGTGAATTGTCACGAAATTAACTATTATAAATATTTAAAATTATTATATCCAACTATATTTGATATTTGGAATGACATTAAGCAGGGTGAGATTGTATTTCGGCACTATTTAATATGTGAAAATAATAAACAGAGTGTAACAAAACCTTTCGTATTTACCATAAAATGTGCTCCCTTCCAATTCTACATATTTTCGTGGTTATTTTTTGAAGCGTTTCTACAGGGTTCGTCCGGAAGATAAGTGTACTGATTTTTCCCGCGGCTCCAGGCGCGCCCAGCACCGCTCTGACGGGCTGCGATTGGAAGGGGGTATGTTGGCAAGTGACGCTGAAAAAGGCAGTCGGCTCTGAGCTGTGGTGTAGTGAGGAGCTCTGTTAACGCGAACCTCCACGCTCGACCCACGTCACGGAAAGCGATGCCGAAGTTTTTGGAGCAGTGTTATTCCATCAAATTTGCGGTAAAGCTTGGGAAATCGTCTACCGAAACTGTCGGTATGATTAACCAGGCTTACGGGGAGTCAGCCATGTCCGGAAACATGATCTTTCGGTGGCACATGCTGTTCGTGGAGGGCAGAGAAGAGGTCGACGACGAACCATGGCCTGGACGCCCATCAACGACACTCACCGACGATAATGTGCGAAAGGTTCGCGATGTACTAAACTCTGATCGTCGTCTTAGTGTTCGGATGATAGCAGAGCATTGTAATGTGCCAAAAACAATAGTGCACGAGATTATTAGGGACCAATTACAGATGCGAAAAATTTGTGCAAAGTTGGTGCCGAAAGTGCTCAGTGATGATCAAAGACTCAATCGTTTGGAAATTGCGACACAACTTGCGGATCACTGCATAAATGGTCCACATTTTTTAGAGAGCGTTGTTTCGGGTGACGAGACGTGGGTCTTTGAGTACGACCCGGAGTCGAAGAGACAAAGTGCGGAGTGGCACACCCCATCATCACCCCGTCAAAAGAAAGCTCGCGGTAGCAAATCTCGGATCAAGGCGATGCTCATTGTCTTTTTTGACAAAAGGGGAGTCGTCAACTACGAATTTGTACCTGAACGACAAACTGTAAATGCTGCATTTTACGTCCAAGGGCTCGACAGGCTTCGAAAACCAGTCGCCCGCGTCCGGCCAGCGATCAAAAACATCTGGCGGCTGCACCACGACAATGCGCCGTCTCACACCGCGCTTGTCGTGTCGCACTTCTTGGCCAAGCACGGCGTGGTAACGCTGCCGCACCCGCCCTACAGCCCGGACTTGGCACCACCTGACTTCTTTCTGTTCCCGAAGATAAAGAGGAGTTTGAAAGGAACGCGATACGGGACTTTGGACGCCGTCAAAGAGGCCGTGACGACGTGTCTTCGAGAGGTCCCCGATGAGGCCTTCGCGGGAGCGTTCCAGGAATGGGAACGCCGCTGGAACAAGTGTATCGACTCACAAGGGTCCTATTTTGAGGAATATTAGCTTAAGATATGTAAAAGTGTAATAATATTTTTTCCTGAGCTCAGTACACTTATTTTCTGGACGAACCCCGAATTATTCATTGATTTCTATTTGTAGCCGGGCATCGCACTAAGTCGCAATGGATTGCATCCTTATTTTTATATCGTGTAAGTGCTATTTTTTTTAATTGCTTGCTTTGAGTGGCTTGTGGCATAATGTTAATACATCAATGGCAGATGATTATAAAGGCAGAAGAATACAACTTTAACGTTTACGCTGCAGATATTACTAAGAAAATACTCTCGCATATTTTCAGTGTTCATTTTTTCGCGCTTATAATCGTGATGGGTGCTCGTGAACAATTTATGGAAAGTATAACGAGCCCTATCAACGAAAAACGTTTTCATTAATCGCCATCAACTTGATGTGTTCGTTTATTATATTTCATGGAGCTGGAGGGATTTAAGTTTCTTTAAAAATTGAAATATTTAAAAACTCCTTGCACCCATGTGTTCCCTTGACGCATTTAAGGAGATTTATAACGTTTTTGATATCAGTGTCAGTTTAAAGGAGTTGTTTGAACTGCAGAAAATCAGCTCTGTATATCGCTGCTTAATAAGGGAAACCTATTCTTTCAAATTATTTATGTATTGTGAAATTCAAATGTTTTTGCCGGTGAATTCTATCGAACCTGTAGATAGTAAAACTGAAAATAAGATTTATTTGCGTCAAGGTTTCCCCTACTAAATGACGAATAAAAGTTTTATCCATTTCTTTTATACACCATTTGCAATGGTGTAGCCTTTCGGCTAGCATAAATAATCCTCTGGGAGGACTTCGTCTCCATTGATCTCGAAAACGGTTTCTCCGCTCTGGATGGAGAAATGTTTCAAAGCGCCGTTGGAGGCTTCTACGGCAATCATGGCCTTTGTCATTGCATTAGTCAATCTGTCTTTCACTCTCCAATTCTATTTTCACATTATCTTTTGTATATAGCCGATGAAACTAACAAAATGATAATGAGGTAACTTGTCATCCAAATATTAGAAAACGCCAAGTTTGTCAGAAAACAGTTCACCGTTTCGAAATAAGTCGTTTTCGAATAGGGTTTGGCAGTTGTGAGGAAATGAGTTTTTGGAATTATGTGTATACTGTATGTTGAATTTTTGGATAATAATAACACCGGATATGTACTTACCCTTATTCCTCTATTTGAATACAACCTCTATAAAATTAAACGACTAATAATGCCTCCTCCCATTCTGTCTCACATTAGCAAAATTCGGCTTCACTACATGTTAAAATGATTGATCATACAGCATATTACGGCAACGGATATGCCCCTTGCCTCTTGCCCTGTTTATTGTATGCTCTCTTCCTAACCCATCCAGTCTATTCATATGCAGTTTTATTATATTTAGTTCCAACTAATATCATCTGTTAAATCCTCCGTCGATTTACGTTGTTGAGGGAATAAATAATTGACAGAACGTTTTTTCCTTATTGTGGATCCAATATCGCACAAAGTTATCGATGATCTTGTTGTAATTATGAATACAGTGGTATGCACTGGCAGGTACTAGTGTTAACATTTCAGTTAGAATTCACCTGAGGGGTTGATTTGGTAACGAAAAACTGCACTTGTTGCATAATAAACTTCATATTCTACGAATTACTTGTAAACATTTTCGGAGACAGCGGACTAACAGTGCTTTCAAATTGATTATATAAGATATACCACATAACGTTTTTCCATTGTATAATTATTATTTTTCAAAATGACACAAATGAAACACTCAATTTAATTTACTAATCTCTACCTTAGCGTAGCCCTGCGCAAGGCATCGCATAACCCTTCCAGCTAAGTCTAAGGTTCAAGAAATCCTTAGCAGTAATAAGAAATATTTAGGAGTCCCATATTACAACGAAAATCGTCACTTAAATGTAGTTATTTGTTTATTTAACTCGTATGAAAAAAATATATCTAAACATTATTGAAGTTTCCTGAGTATACTCTTGTTATCATGAAATATATTTTAATCGAAGTAATTACTTTGTGCTTTTGCTATTAACACTCATATACTTTTAATGGTATTTCACTCAACGAGTTTATTATTATTAAGTAATTTACCGGTTACGGTAGGTTTTGGATGGACACAACTACCAAAAAAATATTATGTTACTCCTAACAAAACGAAATCCAGCAACCTTCGTTTGCCTTAAATTCTCCCATCTATTGCATTCTTCGACGTCCCACTGTTGACAAATATGCCCTTCGTCCATTTCCTGTCTCCATAAGATTTCTCCCAACAACACCCTCTCCTCGCTCACCGTACCTAGTATTACTTTCTCATAGGTTTTCCTTTCCGTCCATTTCACCTTCTCCATCTATCTTCATACCCAAATATCAAAAACGCCCAAACTAATTATCTAATCCTGCTCCAGTGACCGCATTTTCGCGCCTTTCTAAATCTACGAAACAGACAAATGCGTCTTGATTTTATTCTATATTCCTCTCGATTACTGATCTCATTATTGCAATGGCATCACGCGTGCCTACCCTTTCCTAAACCCAAACTGATCATCCTCTAAGTAATAATTTGCCCTACTGTCTATCCTTTTATTGATGATCCTGAAAACAAATTTAGCTGTGTGGGATAACAAACTAATTATTCTGTAGTCCTCACATTACGTAGCCTTTATATTTTCCGGAATAAGAACTAACACTGAATTCACACAGTCTTCCCACCAGATTCATTCCTCATAGATGCTACGATTCAGTGTACGTATGTAGATTCTTCCTCCCACATTTTCCTAAACCTTTTAGTAGTTCCCCAAGAATGTTGTCTACCCCAACGGCTATATTTTATCCAATCCTTTAATGCCCTTTCTTTCTCATCGTCGAGTATGTCTGGATCTAAACTATCTTCCTCTACGTCATGTTCTCTTTCTATGCCTAACCTTGTTGGCCTAAGTTCTTTACCATACAATGCTTCTATATTTTCCTTTCGTTTCTCTTGGATCTTTTCTCTGTCAATTATTATCTTACCCGACTTATCTCTAACTGTTAGCACAGATCTTCTCTTCTTACTTCTTGATAGTGATTTAACCTTGCTGTAGGGCGCACCAATTTCACCCTTCCTCTGCAAACTTTACATGTCCTAGCATTGCGTTTTCCACCATGCTTCTTTTGCTTTATCTGTTGCTCGTCTCAATTTATTACTTAACTCTTTGTACTTCCTTTTGCCCAATCGGAACGTAGATCGGATATCCTATCTACTTCTTCCTCTTTATGTTTGCTTGGTGGCATGCATACCTGGACAGTGACCATGTTTTTCGATTCTGGTTTTACCTCTACTAGCAATACTCTAATCGTTGCTTCTTCTATATTTACTAAGCTTCTCCTTACCTCTTTATTCAATATTATGGCAACCCCTTGTTGGCTCTCATCCCCGCCGCTGAATATTATGCTATAATTATCACTCCAGTATTCTATGCTATCCTTCCATCTTACCTCGCATAAACCTAAAATATCCACCTTTCCTATTACCATGTCTCGCTTGTATTCTCTAAATTTCCTGTCCTCAACATTGTCCTAACACCAAGTTTCTCTTCTAACTATTTTGGTTTTCTTCTTCTGCGTCTTCTGTCCTGCTATTGATGGTTTTTTTGTAAGGGTTTCGTGAAATGACGACCGCAGAAGCCTCCCAACCCTCTTCCGCTGCTGGGCGAGACACACGGCCGTTTGGGCCGAGTCCCGTAGTTGCCAGGACTCATTCTTTATAATGTCCATCATTATAACCTGGGGATCGATAAATGAGGTGGTTTCCCCTTACCTTCCTCAATAATGTTTTTAACGTGACACCGTCACTCAATGGCCACCACACTGAGGACAGACGCCTATGCAGCCTCACTGCGGAACAGATGCTGCGTGACTACCTTTCGTCTGGCTCCCAACCATCGACCTATGAGCCACTCTTCCGGGAGCCGTTATTATTACTCCCATCAGCAGAGCTCTAGAGGTCATCGGAACGCTTATGCCCTTCCACCATGTCAAGGTTGTAGTCCATGGGATGGTCTGAACGATTAATGACTAATATTGCCGAGAGAATAAGACATAATAATAATAATTTCTGCTGAACTGTTCACTGAAATGTACGTGTATTATTTTCATGGCAAATTTTGTTAAGTAAACAATGAGCAATTGAACTACCAAAATTATTTATTGCTTAAATTAACACATTAAGTAAACGATAGTATTTTGACGATGCAACTATTTCAGAATGTAAAAATGAATTTCTTTGACCGGGGTACGAACCCAGATCCCTCAATGTCCGGCTGAGTCCTTGAGCCGCCCAGTTAGGCTATCGAGGCGTCCTCTTACACTCCAAAATTTTGATGGCTTTAAATGAACAAGATATTATGGCGAAATACCGTACATACAATGTCATTGGCATTCATAGTCGTGCGTGATGCGCCAAAGTCCGTAAGGTTAAAGCCAACTTTAAACAACACGTGTGTTTAAAATTCGTTCGAATGTTTCCGCGGCGTTGAATTGCTTATCTCTGCATTTCCGGGTTCTTCATCCACGTTGGATGTCTTTTGGTGACGAGAGTTTCACCGGCCATCTTCCCGGGGGCTTCAGTTCGAAGCTAATTTTCGAAGCTTTCTTTAAGGTTGTTTTACATTTGACATATTCCAAGAAACTGTGGTAGATACCACGGCAGTAACTTTTGAATGGAATTGTCCGCTTATATAGTATACATTACAATCATCTTGGAATAGTAATTTTTAGATCATTCGAGGAAAGGGTAAAAGCAGTTATAGTTAAAGCCAAACACTGGACGTGGACAGATATTTTGGATTGGTAGATTACCAGAAGAAACAAATACTACCCAATGAAAAGTGGTGAAGCCTTCATACCCTTTGTAAATGAAAATGTTTGTGGAAGCTAAATATCTAACGTCGTATGACCTTGGATGAAATATTTTTGTATCAGGCCTATGTCCTTTTGAGGGAAGTTTTACTGCGGGTGACATTGATGACACATATTAAAAAGTTAATATTACATAGTTTTCTCCCATTAGTTATTCTTTAATTTGTTTTATTAACATTTTGATACTTAATTAAAAATGATCATGCCGATGAAATTGGCTTTTTTAAAGCGGTGAGCATTGATGGATGACATTTTTGACAAATTACAAACATTGTACATTGCTATGGACATCATATCGTATTTTTCGCCTGCTTCATCCGACATCGTGAAGCATTTTATAAAAGAACTGTTAAAAAAATTATGACCATATATATTTTCTTCGCCTTTTGTTTTATTATTTTAATTATCTGTAGTGGTGAGGGTAAAAGAAAGAGAACAAAAAACTTTACTGTTTTACCGTTAGCTTTTCTGTCATACGAAAATACAGGTATTTTGTGTGAATTTCATTGATTTCACTCTATTATTTTGCTAAGGGCAGTTTCGGTTTGACCAGGTTCGATTCGCATGCAGGTAATACAACTAATTGCGTAAAATTAAACTAAAACGTATTCAAACGAGGCACTTGCTGGTATAAAATATATTTTCAGACATAAGTCTGTGACAATAAAACTAAATCTAAACTTTAACTGGGGATATTTCACGGTTATTGAAATAATGGATTTACAATTGTCTTCCATTCTTTCTACGATTTCAAATAATTTTTTAATCATAGCTCCCAGAATAATGGATGTGTTTAATCAAGGATTTTGAATTATTACCACTAGCCTTGTCTGACTGAAATTCATAACCAGATCCACATTAACAACATACCTTTGGTGAACATATTTTTAAAATAAATAAAAACTTAAATTTAATCCTTTTTCAAGTTCACTACGTTACTATTTTTTTAGTTCGAGTGTCATAAAAATAGTGTATTTTGCACTGGTTGAGAGTATTTTCAAGATATGGTAAAACCATCTGGGGATCCACTGGTTCTACAAAAATTAATATACTAAAAAATGAACAGCAAAAAATCCTAGAGAAAATTTCTGAGGCTACTTAAAAAATTACAAATATTCTAGATGGAAGGATTACCTTTCAAAAAATAGGAATTCCATTTGTAGACAGGCTGTATACTCGCAGATATGCAATCATAACAGGAGCCTATTTTAAGGCAAACATTAAACGCTAGATTTAAATAAAATGTAATTATCATAAGGTACAATATTAAGTATATAAAACAATTCATCCTGATCAAGGGAGAAAAAAATTGGAGGTTACTCTACTCCTAATTTTAATGAAATGCCTAAAGGTTTAAGGATATTACAGTCAGTAAATGTTGTGAAAGGGAGAATAAAGTACTGGCTATTATACAAAATGGATTAGGGATTGAAACAAAACGTGACACAATGTATGTAGTTTTATAATTTCAACACTTTAAGCGATCATTTTTGTTTTTGTGGTACCTGCTGTCAAGCCAGAACTGACTGACTTAGCAGGGCACATGAGGGTATTCCATTTATATATTTTTTAGTTGTACTACTATTCTATATTTGGAAGATTGTAACACTATGGTACATGATAAAGATTGTCTGCAATTGTATGTTGTATTGATTGTCTTAATTGTTTGTATATATCATATATGAGGAGGATTTTACTACACTTTTAATTAATGTTATGTAATAAGGGAAAAATACTCTCTTCTGGGTACCCTCAAATTGATTATTCAGGTCTTTGATTTAATTAACTATTTTATGTGCCTATTTTTCCATAGTCTCTCTATTTGTTATCGCATGCAATGATCGAACGATAATAATAAACGTCACTCTTTGTCAACATCTCTCCAACTTCAAAAATAAAATAAATAAATAAACAGTTTTCCCGCAAACACAAAAGTCGTCGTACAAGTGTTGCTAATTTAATATTCTCTACACTGCAATGGTTGAATTTTACACCGACTAGCTTCCCACATCTCAAATACGTTCTCGAACGAAGACGCCGGTAAGGACACGTACGCACATTAATATTTTTTCTTTTTTCTTTGAATATCTCATGATTTATCGCTGACAAAACTTATATTCCTAACTATCATATCAAATTTCAGTGTTGTGACATCATTTTCCGCATATATCAACACAGACAGCAATGTAGTCTTGTGGATGTTGCGTTCATGGAGGATATAATATGGAGAAATACCTCCATTACGCATTGGACTAGTGCCCATTCCTTGTAATGGCTCCGTATGCACGACCTTCAGACGGCAAAGTGGGAGCTGACCTCCGTCAACTGATTCATGTCCGCGGAAACCTTGGCGTGATCCGGGTTTTAAATCGATGGGGATCAATTAGAGGCTGTTAATTGGAGTGAGAGTCAGGCGTGAAACACCTCAGGACATTGTCGATGTGGATTAGTGCTGTGCACCCCAACGAGAATTGAAACATGTCAGTCGGAGTGAACGCAACATCCACAAGCTACATCTTCTTTTCCACGTAAGGTGATGCAGATATGCCCCCAAGCGCAGCAAGAAGATGAAGTGCGAAACTTTAGAGCGAAATTTTCGTACTTCATCGAAAGCTGTGAACAGAGTTTCTTTAAGAGTGTCCCTTTTCGCTCTTTGCACCGAATGTGGGAATCACTATGTTTAGTGACGAAATTTTTAAATTGTGGTCATCCGTTTTTATTTCAATAGTTTAGGTTTTGGACAGTCCTCAAATATCTATCTATCCATCGCATTAAATCCTATTGTTTTTCTTGTATTAGATAAAGTGGTAAATTATTGTTATTTTTCACAAGAGATTACGATGATGTAAATATAGGTTGCGTCTGGAGAAATTTATGCATGGGTGTTTGAAACGGTAAAGAACTGCAAGTTCTTTTTTATCTTATTCATGTTTCAAAGTTCTCTTTGCCACATTTTTCACTCTAATAGGATTTGACCTTTACGATTTGCAAATTTCGAAATGTGTATTTACTAGTGGCGCGTAATCTCTCAAAAAAAGTTTCAGAATTGATGAAAAAGGGAAAAAGATAGAGGTACTATATACTGAAAAGAGCTTTTAGGGTTTCATCACAAATGGTGTGTAAAGACGTGTTAAATTGAGAGTTACCAAAATAGTTGTACCAAGAAGCAAGAAAAGAGAATTTACCGGCAAGGTTTATGTGGACCATACACGTAACTTGGCTCGTCGAACTTTATGAGTAACGTTTTACAAAAATTAGTGGAACGTAAATAGATGGCGTGATTGAAATTTTAGACATATAAGACAAAGGAGTTCAGTGCAGTCCTCAAAGTCATTATTCATGGTCGAAAATAAATTATGCCTAGACCGTGGTAGGAACTTGAAGGAGATGGATTGAGGAGTTGAAAGATTTAAAACCCCTTCCTTTTTCCTTAAAACAATTAGTGGCCATGCAGCTTGCATTCCAAGAGAGGAATTTTTCTTCGAAGGCTTCAAAATACTAGATAGCATGCCAAGGTATTTTTGAAGTTAAATTCTTAAAATATCTTCACGAAGACAAATTCAGGAGTAATTATGTTCCTCCCTGGCTATTTTTTCATTGAACTTTCATTGGCAATACATGTACCCAAGAGTTAACATCAAAAAACAATCATCCGTAAAAGAAACGTGTTTGATCTCAGCAAGAGTAGTCTGCGTTGGACTCAGTCTTTATCTTTCCACTGAAAAAGGTGGTTGTGCCATCGAAATATTAAACAAATTAAATCCTATACGTCTATTTTTGTGTTTATGAGGATTCTATTGTATCGTCACGACTGTAGCTACCATTATATATATTTATAAACAAATAATTCCAGCGAAAAGAGCAATATTATCACCATTACAGATATTCTTGAGATGAAAACATATTAACTTTCAAAATGTAGATTGTGGAGGAAATTGAAATTACTTTAAGGAATTCAAAATCATCAAATATCCTTGTGTGGACTTGGTTTCTCGCAATATCCCAAATAAAAGCTATCTCAGATTTTTTCATAAAAATGTCTGTGCCAAATCCTGAATCCCTTGTGGGCCATATCTCCGAATGCAAAAATCCTTGGCCCTCTGCTATTAATTTTTCATTTAAGGGGTCTAGAATGAAATGACCCTTGCACCCATCATGCCGAGCCCCAGCTGAAGCTTCCTGCTCTTGGTGCAGGTGTGATTGCAAAAGAAATTTTGCATTAATAATGGAGATTTGAAAACAGAACCATTTGATGTTCTCATGAAAGTGTCTTGCGACCTCGAATGCCAGAATTCAAAGTGAATGAAATGCAACTCTGGTGGCCAACTACAGGACTGCTTTTTATATTCAATGCTCAAATGAAAGAAACCCGACAATTTGTGTAGCAGAAATAACGCTCAAAATTCTATATTTTGAACTCGCAAATTTAAGTCGCTTCAATTGCGTAAATAATGCGTTAGGGGCTCTAGCACATAAGTTATCTCAATGAAGCTATTCACTTTATCCCTCTTTTATCATCCTTTTAAACGTTTAGCACTCATAGAAGTTTATGTCCCGGTTCATTCTCCGGGTCCTAAGTTTTCTCTTCAAGAAAAGGATAATGCATGACGGTATTTGTCATAAGTAAAAGTTAATATAATACTTAGATATAAGTTAGCATTTCTCCTCTACAGTGTTCGATCTGTAATCTATTGGGAATAGGTGATTGCTTAATTTATTATATTCAGTAACAGTATTTTAAACGCAAAAATAATCTCGTAGCACTAAGAATATCATACTGTAATCCGCATCTCCATACGACGCCATCTAAAGTTCATGATATAAGGGTTAGGCACTACGTATCTTGCATATTAAACAGAGTGGAGGAAAAGGTCGCGAGCGAATGTGAGCGCGTCTTTTGCTACATAAGGGTTGCTGGAGGCACAAATCATTAAGTGAAACCGTATCCTCGACACATTTTATAAAATTGCAACCCATGTCAAGCAGCAGGCAGCAATTTTATATTTTAACATTAATGTGCCTTAGGAATATATATGTAAGTGAAGGGAGGCCGTACTCTGTTGAATAGACACGAGTTTTTTCTTCCTTTGCCGTTAGATGCGTAGCCCAAAAATGGGGGAGTTACCTCTCGACTGAATTAATAATTTGAAATGGCTAAGGGAAAATTGAAACAGCATCTCCTAACGCCCTCCACATCCTTTCCTCCTCCGTCCTCCCCTCGCCCTCCCCACTCCCGCTCCACGCATACCCGAAACCCCCTCAAAGCCACCGGGATCCATTTTCGGGCATTTCCATCTCCGCTTCCCGGAGATGTTCCCTTGCCTCCCGAATCCTTCCCTAGCCCCTCCGCCTTCCTTCTCTTTCTTCCGTTCGTTTAGACCCCTTCCCTCCTCATACTACCCTCCTCCCCCGGACTCCTCGCTCGCCTCCACGCCCCGCATCGCCCCAGTGGGGAGGAGGAAGCGCGGCTGGAGGCCCAAGATAACCCCCCCCCTGCTCCCGACTCCCCCTCCTCCGCCGCCGCCTCCGCCATCCTTTCGGAGGTGACGTGCAGCCGGCGCCTTTCCTTATCCCCGGAGGCCCTTCCCGCTCGTGCGGCCCCTCCCGTCCTCTCCGCGGATGGTTGAGCACCGTCTCTCCGCCCCACCCGTCCCCTCCCCCCCGATGCCCTTTCGGCTTTGCTGCACTCCGGGTCCTTTCGCCGCGCGCGGGCGCTGCACCCGGAGCGGATGGATGCAGGAGGCGGCGTGCACGCGTCACTCCCCGGAGAGAGGTCCCCCGTGGGATGCCCGAGGGGTTCTCTTTGTGAGCGGACAGAGTGAAAAAAATAAAGAGATGCAGAGCGAGGCGAGGCTCGCGTGCCCGGTGTCCAAGGCCGATCGCTGTCGAAATCGTACGGTGAGCTCTAATGAAAAGCCCGCGCTCGGTCCACTTATTCCGGTGAAGCCAAATATTTTTGCGCTGTGTTCCTCATTTCCATTGCCCCCTGAAGTGAAACACCATACAAAATGATGGAAGCAATATTCAAATTTTGGAACGGAATGGTCTAGCATATTTTAGGACAATTAGTTTCACCATTTATATGTATTTTCGCGGCACGAATTCCTAGCCTCTCTCCCGTCGTTTTCGTCTCGCCATTAGTTTCTGTTCCGTCTCTATTTCTATGAGATTCTATTCTCGGTTCGTCTCTCCAAAAATCCTTAATCATCATTTTGAAACGCAAATTGATATTCTTTGAACCCAAAGTGACATTGATTCCTTCTGTCTTCATTTTATTGATCTGGGTGCATTAATCTAGATGTTTCACACAAACAAATGAGGCATAAGCTCTTATCATTACGCAATCTTCCTAAAATTACCACCTATAAGGCAAAAGCCCGTGCCAAATTACGTCATTTTTCCTTAACCTTTACACTAGCTGGTCTTCCTTTAGTCAAAGTTTCAGGTGCAAATGACTACATATTTTTTTATAATGAATAACCATTTTTCTACGGTTTTTTAAAGAATATTTTTCTACGTTAAATTACTTACCCATAAATATGGAAGCATAGTTAAGTGAATAAACTAATAACAATAGCTATCATGTTCATAGTTAGTAATACATTCATCAAAGAAATAGTAATGTGTGCATCAAAGAGATGTTAAGTCCTGATAGGCTACTTTCTCAGAGTCATGGGGACAGTCGCGGATTCAATGCATAGTACTTCCACCTACTGGGTTAAACTTTATTGAAACCCAATAAGAATAGCTCAACGCACTGACACTTCGATCGAGATATTTCCGTCAAGAGTTTGGCTGGGGAGCTAAGTATGGAACACTTTTCACGCTAATCTCAGTGTAATGCAAATGAATTACTATTCAAGTGTCGGATAAGAGCAGAACCAATCACAAGCTATATGCATTATTTTCAATTATAAGTACTTATATATAAGTAATAATATTCACTGTAAATTTTGAAGTATTGAACGTTGAGGTTTGTTAGAGTAGTGGTTTAAAACATGACAATTTTGATAGTTACCAGGGATAAAAAAGACATCTAAAATATTCTATAGATTTTCCAAATAAGAAATATTAAGCAGAAGTAAGAAAAAAGGTTTTACCTTTGCTCGGTTGTTTAAGGTGTTCACGGATTGAGTTTGCTGTTTTTTTGCATTTCCCCGACTCAAACGTCATTCATTGGACGTTATTAGTCGTCATATGGTATAACTTCACACGAACGGCGTCAATAGTTTTCAAACCCTCCTTTCATTGTCAAGCTCAATCACGTTATACCTGCACTCCTTAACGACCTTCCCAGAAAGGCTGTCCTGACGTCATATCACGTTTTCTCCCAATTTTGATACATTTTTACTCACTCATTTTGTCAGCGTGTTGGTTGAAATTGATTTGATTATTTTTTACCGGTCATGACGCAATCGTGCGATTTCCACGCCTGCAGCTCACGTGAAACTAGTAAAACCAACACACAAATCTCATAGCACAACATTTATTATATTACTAGGAGGAAATAATTGAACCAATAACAATGCATGGTATAAAATAACTTTTTGAGCAAGGGTCCATTCTTACATTACCACCGAATCTCATGATAGCCTTTGGGTTAGAATATAATTTTGTTTCTTATTTAATATATATAAACTGAAGCAATATTAAGTTATCCCTGTGCAGGAAGAATATGACAGACAATACGGAAATATTATTTCGATTATTATAATTTATAATAACATCCTTCTGTCTAGGAATTAGACCGTGTCATCTGAAACTTATTTTGAATGTGTATTAAAATTTGAGAATGAGAGTCAAACGAATATTGGTAAAGGAGTATGTTTTATGTACTTATTCGATTTTCATAAGATACTTGCAGCTCAGGAGTGAGTATAGTGATTACAATAATAATATTATAGGTAATCTACCGGTTAAGGTAGGGTTTGCATTGAAACAAGCTACGAATTAATTCTCTTGTCTCTACAAACAAAACAGATAGCCACCATTCTTCTCTCCAACAAACCTCTCTCTAATCCCACACCCTTCCTTCCTCCCTTCATTCCGTCCAACATCCCTATCCCATTCTTGCCCCTTCCTTGCTTACCTAACATTCTCCCCTCTTTCACAGTCTTCAACGTACCATAGCCAATGAGAATCAGCTCTGCATTCATATTTTCTGGCTTTTTCAAATTCTTATACCTAAATGTCCATGCTAATTGTACCCAACAGAGAGGAACCAGAGTTGGAAACGCAGGTTACATTTTGTTTATTGGTATAATTCTAAACAAATTTTGGTGTACTTCTTCGTTGTGCTGTAAGCAAAGGACCTAAATAAAGTGAAGGAACTGAAATACTTTCATCATGGTTACTCCTAATCTTAACGGTTTCCACTCAAATTAACTCAATCCGCTGAAATGATATATTTTTCAATACGGAATGGCCAATTACATATAATATTACATATGCAATTTTATTTATTCTGCAAGAGCGTAAATTTGGCACGTGACATTCGTATGAAAGCATTTGTTGCCAGGGCCCCCATTTTAAAAGCTATTTGACTTACCGTTGCTGATATCAAGTGACAATAATGTATGGAATAAGTCAACAACCACTTCACATTCAAAAATACTTGCCTTCCTCCATCAAGGATTCAAAAATCATCAGACTGTTGAATCACTCGTGTTTCATTTGTGTAATGGATAATATTCGGAAAGTCTGGTAAACACTCTATATATAAATATTTTGATCAATTGTGAATTTGAAAATGATAAATTTGAGATTTTGGAAATTAGGTGAAGTAGAGACTAGATATATAATTAAAAGTTAGGGAAAACTGAAGATTGGTAATGTGATAGTTTTACCCCGTTATCATGTTGAAAATGAATTCCTTTGCTAGGACTTACGAAATAGCATAGTATAGTCTATTCTAAAATATGGCTAAACAGCTGAGAAAACGGACGTATTTAGTGATTACTTTGCTCAATCAACTATGACTGGTTTAAAATTAGGGTGTGACAAAAACAAGTTATCATTAATATGCATGAATGATTATTTTAAATTGCCAGAGGAAGAATCTTAATTTGGTGCAACTTTATATTTCTACGTATCCTTTTTGAAATACATGATATGTGACATAAAGTATCACTACAGAATCAATAAGTGTTTTTTTCGAGGCGTCATAACTGAGCTGTAATATTAATATTAACTTAAATTATTATATTAAATAAAATTTAATGATATCGCCGCTCTATTGAATGTACCTGCTCTTTGATTTCGGCTAATTGAAAATTTTAATGGTGTTGCTATGAAATGTCCTACTCTCCTATTTTTAATAGGTTACAATGTACGTTCGATTAGTTTTATACTTATTAATACCGTTCGTTTTGGCGAAATATAATTGAAAATAATTAGCGATGAGTCTTTGTATTATGCAAATATCTATTTCTTAATTTTTCAATGACAAATTTTCAGTAAAAATCTCTCTAAACATTTCTATTACCTCATTTCTCTTGGAATGGAAATTTGTGTCATTGTTTTTTTTAATGTTGACAAGAAGACTGTCGGTGATGTAGGCTCTTCGTTTATTCATACTCAGCCCAATCAAGAGGAGTTCTTTCTTTCTCTCTCCACTCGTCGCCACGGTGCAAAACCCCAGCCGCTCTTTCTCTCCATTCAACCCCAGAGTGCGTGACTCCACTGATGGTTGGCGATGAAAATAAGTTGTATTGCTTCACCTCCATTTTTCCTGTTCTCCTTTCACCTCTTCGTCGGTCCAATTTCTATTTTCGAGACGGAACTTGGTTTTAACCTAGGAAATTTAGCAATGAAAAAACCTTTATAGCCTTATAGATGCAGGTCCGGTGGAACACGAAATAGCCGCCGTAATCTCTCTCTTAGAGGCCACCCAAACGTTAGATTTCATTGTATCATTACATCTCTTCGACTTTCCTTTCCAATAGGGACCAAAAACCTCGGAAAATCCAGCACGTAACTGCTTTATGCTGCACAAGATTTATGATGTTCTTCCATGTTGAGGAGATAATGGAGTGTTCATTTAAATGGCCCATTGTGTCCCAGGGGCACACACCATCTATGATTGAGTCCTTTGCTCACTCTCTCGAAATTCTTGAAATCCCTGCACCAATGATGTAGACGGGAGTGAATCCCATTTTCGCATTAATCGGTGTAGAACCAGAGCGTTGAGGCATAAGAGTGGTCGCGTGTAAAATAAGAGAAACAATGCAAACCAGTTGGATTTTTTACTGTCACTGAAATGGAGACGTGATGTGGACCATGAACATATATCCTTTATCCTTCCAATCTTCTGAAGATTAATAGGCAACTATTGAGCATACACACCTTAAAATGTACACCTTTGCCCCACCCGCGTTTATATTTACTCACATGAAACATGCTGCAGAAATCTCAGTGATTCCAGCGGCATCCTCTGGGTGTGCAGATTAAATTTTAAAAATAAATATACTTTGAGGTAATGGGTATGAGCTCCATGGGTAGCCCATTTTGAATCCTTCTCATTCTCGAAGTATTAAATTTTAATAAAGGCGCGGAAATCATTTCTTTACCTGTCCGCGATACGTAATCTCTGTGTATCGTCTTCAAATCGATTTCAATTTATTCAACAGATTTGAGCGAGATGTAGTGGAAGTTCGTCATTGTGGGGAATACCAAATTTACACTTTTCCACAGATTTATTTGTTACATATAACGCGTTTCAGTTAATCGAACCATCTTCAGGTACAAGATATCTTGTACCTGAAGATGGTTTAATGAACCGAAGCGCGTCGTACGTTACAAATAAATCTGTGACATTGGTACTCCTCAAGTTATTTCTGATATCATTTCCTATTGGACTCCTATTAATTTGTTTACACTTGTTTTGGAATTACCTTTCCGTCAGTTTTTAAGCATCTACCTATACAGGTACTCCATTCGGCAATCAAAGGTGAATTCTGTTTAATCGCTTGAAAGCCGGTTACGCCGTGTTTCTCTCTAATCACTTCAGTATACATGAGGATATAATGGGTAAAATGTCTGTCGCTGCTGCTATATTTTTGAATAAATGTTTTTGTATTTGTACCTAAGAATCAGCACTGTCCAATTAAGCTATCTAAAAGACACAATAAATAAAATTAACGGAATTGGTTTTTCTTATTACATTTTACTGTTTGCTGTTGTGAAAGAAATCGTGGTCACTTGTATAGGATATAACTGCACTTATTCTGCACACTATCAGAGCATATAAACTGTTTTGAAAATCTGTGTACTGTTTTTAAATACTATGTATTTGAAAATCCAGCCAGTAGCACCTCCGGAATTGGTTAATTTTTCCATGCTAACATTGTTCTGCAGTGTACACCTATTTTTTTAGGTTTAGATAATCTTTGACTTTTTCCTTTTCACTATTACAAATTTTAAACCACGTGACATTCGAATTTTATGTAATTGATTTCCATGTGTTTGAATAATTGTTGGTTTCTATGGATTCCTCTTGTGACGAGCAACTCCATACCTCAACGTTTCAAGACAATAATTTGGAAGTCATTGTTAATCACCTACCAATTAAGGTAGGACTTAAATGGACAAAACAACCGGACATGTAATTTTAAGCACTGCATAAGTAGACATCCGGAGCTTTCATTTGCAATAAATCCTTCTTCAATTCCGCATACCTGCTATCACCTTTCAATATGTCCGTTGTCTTTTTCCCCCCATACCAATCTTGACTAACGTTCTGCCCACCTGTAGTCATCAACATTCCATCGCCAATCGAAATGCTCTGTGTCCACCTCCATGCCAGATTTGGATTTATTCCAAGAGTAATCTTTTCTCCCCCACTCTATGTTAATTAATATTAAAAGAAATTGTTACATTGAAATGATAATCCTATAGAAAAACGTTTGTTTATATTATTGATGGATTTAAAAAAATGTTTTTTAGCCCTTCTTCAATGTGAGATTGAGTAATGTTTGGACGCATATAATACTGTTTATCAGCACTGAAATGTATGTCAACGACTAACACTCAATTTCTGCGGAAAGAAGGCTTAATTTGGCTGCTTAAGCCGCTAGCGGACCACTCGTTGTGCCGGGTTAACAATTAAGTTTTAACTCTCATGCCAATGTTGCCTTTTTAAGATGTAGGCCAAGGTCATATGAGAATACCCCCATCATCATGTAGTAAAGTTTCCCACGTTCCCTCATTGGTAGCCCTTCATGTTAAAATAATCCACTGATATTAATGTCACCATATTACTTTAAGGCCAACAATAAATACTTCGAAATCTAGTTGTATTCTCATTAACACTCTACTCTGTCATTAAAACTTTGTCTTCCTCGAAAATTTTAATTTATCAACCTGCCGGTACTTTCTTAAATCTTGACAGACTAATCAACTCTCTTCAGCGAATGAAAAGCTTATTTTGTCTAAATTATAAGCTTAAATAAACTGCATAAAAATATACTTTAAACTTGCAGGCTTCAATTGGTGGAATTGTTTGATGTCCATATTAAATGAGTTTGTAATTTTCCACAGACTTTTTTTATAAAATCCCTAATAATGTATAAATCGGTAATAAATAAAGTCTGTGAAAAGTTAAATATTCATTTAGTTTGTACATATATAAAAATAGCCAATTGTACGAATAATTTTCATAGTACGTAGTTTCCTTTAACACAGTTTAGTGCTAAGCTGAATAGATTTTGCTTTTAGGCCCCGCAGAGGCAATACAGAAAGAAAACATATTTTGACATTATCCATACGATCGAGTTTATTTTTATACCATCATTCTATAAAAACATAAATATTTTCTAACTTTAGTACTGTTTTTACAGCCATAAAAATAATCGTCGTTGTCATAATTTCTGCGTATTTGACAAGACCTTGGCAAGCTATCATAATTTTTTATTTTACTATCTTAACTGCCATCTACTGCTCCTGTTTTCCTCTATCAATTCGAAATAATGGCATATCATTGGTGGGCATGAGCATTTTTTTGTTCAACGATTATGTGTAAAATTATGAGTTGCCTTACATTCTTTAAATGGAATATTTCATGAATAATTTCTTCATATAATATATTTCCATCAAATACCTCTTATTACTTGAATATATTATACATAAAATTGCTTTAAAGATTGCCATCTGTACTCGTAGCTGACCATCTATTTGCTTTCAGAGCCATTTTGTGGTAGCAGCGTGCGATAATTAAGCCTGTATTTTTGCATGCTGTGCAATTTTGGATTGGAACTATTGAATTGTTTTAATAAATTTAGCAGCATTCAAAATAAGGCGTTGTTCGGAACCACCACTTCCTTTTAAAATTTTAATGACTTATACCGAACGCTGCTAACAACCCTACACGGGCTCTACTTCAACTAGTTACGGACTGCTCACAAGGTGTATCTTTTTACAAAATAAGATAAACACATCTCTCGCTCGAGGCTAATATTTTCAGCATCTTTCCATGATATTTTTAAAGGAACTAATGGTCTGGGACACTTTTATTTGATCCTAATCAATCCAAGAGCCTGGCCATAAGCAAGAATTTGCCAACACCTTGGCGATCCGATTCAGCCCATGCGACGAAAGCTAGATTAATTTTATGTCCACAATTGTTCTTTATTATTTCTGTTATCATTAAAACACGAAAACAAAAAAAATAAAAATACCTGCAAACTTCCTCCAGTAAGCATTCCCTTTCACTGGCGTGAATCTCTCCATTCCACATGATTTGAAAGTAATTAGTTCCAAATCAGCATAAATCGGCATATAATTTGAGTATAATTCCTGGCAAGAAAGCTAACTGTTCCTACTTGACTCATCCTTTATGGAACCTCCCGACAAGTTCAAACGTTTCAGTGTGCACAGCGATCGATTCAGTGCTGCAATGCTGAATTTTACGTGTCGCAGAAATTGAAATCTATTTCAATACGGACCACACGACCTTCTCGCCCAAATAACGGACTAAAAATTACTCTCCCTGAAAGGTAGAAAGTCCTTTACACTGCTCCGAAACCATAAAATGATGCATGTATGTAGCGGAACAGCGTTAGATCAAATTTTGATTCTCTTCGGGTGTGGGTCTATAAAATTACCAACTGTCGTTCTCTCCGGGGCACCTCTTGAGGGGAGCCAAGGAGGGGTGGTGCGCCTCTACTTTTGCCCATAGCTTCAGGCAAAAACGGTATTTCATGCTTAAGGAAATATTGGGAACGTTCATTTCCTCATTACGCGCCTCATGCCACCGACAGATCCATGTAAGATGCCAAGTTTCTTGATAAAAGGAGGTAATTAATAGGGCAAATAGGAGACTCTGGTACATATTTTGGTGGTAATGCATTATTTTTCCTACCTTTAATTTTATTTATATCGTGCAAATAGTGGTTGAATGCTGAAGCGGATGTAATGACTTTGAAACCGATATTTCAAGTGTGGCTATCCTCTTTAAGTGCAGAATGCGGCGATGTCATGCAAAGTCTTCAATATGATGACCTTGAAGCTTCCCCTGCACGCGAGTTGAAAAATATTGTCATATTTGTAATATTTCAAACGGGGTTTCAATCCTATTTGGAAAATTTTGACATGAAATTGTCATTCATTCAGCTTTCATATGCTATAATTTAATTTACATTGCACGTATGATAATCCAAATTGAAAATCACATCGTTGTGAATGGTGTAAATTTAAGATAAAAATGTACACTATTGTTACATATGGTCAGTGAAAAGATAATTAACAATATATTTCAGGATGACACTATGGTTAATTAGTACGTGATTTATTAATAGAAGAATAATGACGCAACAAGATAGGGGCTTTGTTTGATACAATAGTTAAATTAGTTTTAAAGATTTTACACTTGATTTCTAGTTACTCCGAATTTTATTTGATAGGCAAAGCCAGATTGGAGATTACTTTTTAAGATGAAATGATTTTTCATGAACGATGAATTGCAAAGCAATCCCAGCCATTGGAGCGTCTAAGGAAATGTATATTCAAACTTCCGAGGCTTGTTATGTGAGGAATATAAACAAAAATATTAAAAAATTTGAAGCTTAAGAAAATGATATGCCTTACTTCGGACATCTGACTCTATCTCCATGGAAACCTAGAAATCTGTTGAAACTAATTTGTGAAATATAATTGTCCAAGAAATGACGACAGAAAAATTTTGTGGTATTCCCACATGGTCTGTTGCTCAAAGTCAAAAATCAATTTTTATGAGTCACATTAAATTTATTACACAAAATATGGTCAAGGTATTATTACAAACATTTAAAATACCAGAAAATGAACATTTTCCTCAGTGAATGAGGAATCACATTTAATAAATGTAAGACTGTGCTATCAAACTACAGAACCTGGAGATTTAACAAAATTTTGAGAAAGGAGATTCAACTACTGCAAATCAGAACCGTTCTTTTCAAATAACAGGAATTATATTCATGTCACCTTTTTTAACCAAGGCTTTGGTTTCGCAAGTGTAACTTCAAGAACTTCCTATGCCTAACCAAATGCAGCCTAAGTTTTAAAAATTGCAGGTGCTAATATATTGAATAAATAAATTTCCCGAGAATTTATGCAGGTTCCAATGTGTAAATGGTTGGATCTATCCACACTCTATATGGAGTTAATGAGTGATAAATTGAATTTGAATTAATTCGGTATTTAGATACACTTTGCATGAGTCATTGAATCCCAATTGGTGACAACCCATGTACTGAAAACTGACCTCAACAGTCATTTAAACAGAAACTTGAAGGCGAGTATTGACTTCCTTCACTATTCTACGTGTCTTCATTGATGGTGTTGTTTTTTGTTCTCAGAACTTCTCCGGTTTCACTTCACCCGATTTATCCGTGCCGGTTGCGACATTACGTTCAACACCTTCAATTGATGACGGGTCACCAATAATTATATTTTCCTCGTACACCATCCCTTCACTTTGACATTAAGGGGCATGGGGCTATTAACTGCATTTTATCACTTACATTCAACAGTGAAATTGGTGGTTTAAGAATTTTATACCTCTTTTACGACAAATTTTTTTTGTTTGCGACTCTTGACTTCCGACAAAAAGTTTATTTCATAAAACTTAAGAGTGTAGTTTATAAGTCATAGTCGTAAATTTTCTTCTAGCCGTCGGTATAATTTTGGTGAGACCACATGTTGTGAACTACTGAGATCCAAGAAAAATAGCTGTTGAAGGTGATACAAGTACCCATATAAAAAACTTGAAATTATCATAAACTGATAATATGAAAAGCTATAAATGCTCATCGTATTTCAATTTATGCATCCGCCAAGTTCTCAAAATGTCACTTCCAATGAAAACCGTTCAATATATGCCATTAGTAACACTTGATGAAACAAAATACTGAAAATTGAATACGAAATAATAAAATACAAAAATAATAAAATTGAATACGAACATACATTTCATTTGAATTCCTGCTCTCAGGGATGAATTCAAAACGAAACCGCAGCCCACTTGAATCCATCCCTGAATCCAAATGAACCGCGGTAGTTTATTTCAATTGGGGTACCTCACGAAGAAAATAATTTTGAAAATATTCTTCTTCTATATTCGATCCCAATGAGAAGAAGAGTATGTAAAGGAAACATTCACCAGATACTTACTTGAAGAATGGATACTTACTTTAATTATGTTCAAATTTAAATACGTAATATACATATCGATTCAGTGATTGTGTTCATTTTAAATGCTTCTCTTTCAAAAATATTTTCTTATTATTAAAACATTCAACTCCATGTTTGCAGATTGAATTTTATTTTGCGGTTGTATGTCCGTCAAATATTTTTTATTTAATAACATGATGTAAGCATTGCGTCCATTTAGGGAAAATTTGGAGGTTAATCATATTTCAGCTACTTTTTTTCATTATCTTTTCAATAACTTGGGATTAAAAATGAATATTGTATTTAAGCAATTGGCTTAGCTTATGCATGTCTTTTTAATGATTTTTACAAATTCTGTTATGCCACTCAATGGTAATTGTTCGACAATATCATTTCAAAGTTGTTTGAATGTGCATAGTCGAGTCTCAAGATGATAAAAATCAATTTAATGTATTAGTTTTGTTCTTTATACAAAAATAATCCCAGAAGTACCCGACCCAATACAGAAAACAAAAAAAATTTTGAAAAAGTGTATTTGCATTTCAACATAATCTCCTACCAGCTCTATACACTTTTCCTATCGATGTTTAACTTCCTTATGACGTATTCAGTCTTGTTTATGGTCAATTATCAAGTATTTTTTCTTTTAAGTCCTTTTCTTTGCATTGGTGGTATATAAATAGGTCTGGTGGAAGAAGAAAAAAATGCTAGTTGCAGGAAAATTCGCACAAAGGGATACTCGTTGCATTGTGCACTTAGGAATAAAAGTAGAAATAAATTATATACCTATATTTATTTCCAAAACTGTCAAGTTGCGCACTTGGACACTAACATGGTTTTCCCTCTGAATATCTCGGAAAATTAATTGACAGAAAGTTAAATTTCAATTATAGAAGAAAATCCTCGCTTGAGTTGCTTTTTGCATAAGCATTCAATTTTTCCAGGAATTTTCGCAGAACGCAAGTGAAACAAAGAATTATGTAAGGGGATTCGTAATATCTTAAATGAAAGGTCATTTGGAAAAGGGAAAGGTTGCCTGTCGAAGGAATCAGCGATATAACTTGAGTCACAATGCAATTCACTCCATTTTATTGTAAGGGAGAGCTTCGGTAGTTAGAGGCACCAGAAGTAATGGAATCTAAGAAAAGCCTTTCATGTTTTACGCTTGTTGACTTACTCAACTGATTACTTTAGACTCTCTCGCAAAGAATTCTCTCACTAGAAAATTGAAGGCTTATCATTACAGTATTTTATTACACCAGCACAAGAGTAGTTTTCCTTTAATAATAATGATTACATCTTTAAATACAAGTATATGTTGTATTACATAAAATACAGCTTATACTTTAAGATATGTCACCTTTATTATGATTGCTATTTAAAATATTACTTTTTGCAATGTTTGCATTTGTATTTTTATTCATTCCTTAGTAATGTGCAGGGCGACCCGTACCATCGAAGCACCTCCCGTCGCTTCGTAACCTCAAAAGACCGAGAGAGAGTAAAGGTATTTCAATCCTTATTTCCCCCCGACTCATACATGTTACATAGCACGTTATCTGATTGTTCCTTATTCCAACTTTTTTTCCAAGCACAATTAATGCGCGTAAACCTGAATTGCATAAATTTATTTTGATGTTTCTTTTATCCTTTACACCGTCTGCAATACCTAATTGCTCCAACAGTTCTCATTACAACCTCTCTGGATGTATATCTTTTTCAATTTAGTGCTTATAAGGCGGGGTTAGAGTAATAATCTTCCAAGAACCAAATACACCAACCGGGATCGATGGTCTTGGTTGTGCAAATTCCAAAACATGTCATAAATTCCTAATAATTACTGAAGTTTTTTGTGCTTGATTTTCTCCTATTTAGCCAGTGGAGGTTCCGGGAAAAAGTTCAAGATTTCGAAAAGAAACATAATTTTTTAATATAATCAATGGAAATCATTAACGTAGATACCTTGAGCACGGGCACTGCTTCACCTGGCTGTGGCCAATAGTCCGACAGATACAGAAGAAAGTCAAGGACGTTCCCTCTCATTAAATAACTTCAGTCCCTGCCCTCACCCAACGGTAATGGTGATTGCTGATTTTTGGATACACTTCTCATTAGACTACTCGTACTATACACGAAATTGATTGGATGCTTCCGGAACACATTATCGTTATATGACCATAAGGATAAGTCTTTAAGCATAAAGTTAATTTAAATAAAAACCCATCTCCAAAGAGTGTCTATTGCACGAGAATTCATTTAACATAAAAATGCTCCGCGGATGTTATTGTCAATGTAACTGGTCATGGAGGTCACCATATACATAATTAGTATTAGATAAAAAACTTGTCAAGTTTTATAAACAGGAAATGAAATGCAGTTTTTTAGTGCAGAAATATGGCGTCAGGAAATGGGCAGATGTCATAATTCATGTTATTATGAAGATGTTGGGCCTAATTTCAGTTTTTAAGCTTAATAGCGGCAGTATTCATAGTAGCGTCATTGATCATAGCCATCGCCTAAGTGATTTCAGTTAATTCAGCTTTTAAGATCCATTTTAAAAAGGTATGCTACTGTAAAGAAGTAGAATGTATGACAACATAAAATCCACTGTCCTCAATTTGGTTCTGTTTATTTTATGAATTAAGCGTGCAACATTGTTAACGATTAAATGAAAAAACAAACCTTTACTCCGGTAGGCTGTGCTTGAAATGTTGGATTCTTAGGTGACTTGATTCCAAGGATTTTATAATTTTCCCATTCCCAAATCAAATCACATGGAAATAATTGAATAGACATTAGCGCATTGACTGTCATTAATTATAAAATTGTGAATTCACGATTGCGACCAGACGTTGTTGCATTACTGTGGACAGTTTAAAATCTTTTTCGTCTAAACCTTGCCGGTGAATCGTGCAATATGCAGACTGAATTTTGAGCTGTTCTCTTTTGGACAAGCTAAAAATGTTGCGTTGCATATTTTGTCACGTGTCATTTATTAGCTAATATTATTGTATATCCAGTTTAATAATTATAAAAAATGAAATTATTTTATTAACAATGAAATTATTCCATCATTTATTTAGTTTTTTCATATTTTAATTTGAGGTAAAAATCTCTTTTATATGCTTCATATATCGTTTAGTTACGACATGAATGGGAAGCCTTTTTGAATACATGAAGTTAAGGCACTACCTGTCTGGCGTTAGTGCTTCTAAAACATTAGATCATCGAATAATTTAGGAAATTCTAAAGTTAATCCCAAGCCTAGTACATTGATGTTTTAATACCGCCTACATGTATTTGTCCCATTTTACAAATTTAAATAAACAATAATGCTAACTTATTGTATGGATGTTAATGATGCCTGCTAATACATTTTTATCCGGCTGTGTTTACCTTGAGTGTTTTCAAAGGCATTATATCCCCACTCTGGAGTGTATTTTGCGTCAAAAACACTGGCTAACTAATTGGAGAGACCCAGCTCCTATCCTTTTGGTATTCCTGTCCAGACCATTGACTACTTCAACAAAATGCTAAGTGATGATAATTGAGTGAAATATTTAGGACCGCTCTTAAAATATTCGACACATGCTCATATTTTGGTACATGGTTTCTCAATCGGAGACATACATTTATAGATTTCGGACACTTCCCCGATAGTTAAATAGACCACCTAATGCGAGACTCACCTTGTACTAGCAAGGGAAGCAAACGGGTTTGGAATGGAATGATTAGCGGGACACGGAGTCGACCGGCTATCCCGCTCAGTTACATCTCTGCGGAGTTTCAAGTGTGTGCCTAATCAATGATTTGACACCCCCACTTCAGGTACTCTAATATTCAGGTCACAGACAATGGTGATATATACGCCCGGCATTGGTGGGCTCGCCCAATGAGGCAGTGGTCATCCGTGTATCCAGTGGTCACCGTCCCCGAATATAATTGGCCAGGGGATCGTCGATGCCGCGTCCCGCGCCCTCCCGGGACGGTGCACTAGATGTGTGTGTTCCCCGCGATGAACGAACCGAAATTCCTCCGATGCGGCGCGCCCGGCCGGCGTGCGTCCACGTCGGTCGTCAGAATTGATTGAAGGAATTTGAGAGGCCAGAGCGACAGAAAAGCCAACGTGACAGTGATGCCCCACTGGAAAATATCGAGACGCCACCGTATCAAATATCATTTAGCGCATTTTAGCGATTCTAACCCGGACTGAGTTTTTAGCACCGGCGTGCTTTTAATTACCCACAGGCTGCCCTCGAATTGTTTATCATTTAATCTCAGTCCCCTTTCGAAAATGTCCCCAATGTGTGTTCAGGTCTAGGAAATATTTTATGCCCTGTTTTTGGCAAGAGGGAGATTTTATTTTTATTCTTTTCAATCACAAACATATGAAAGATTTACTGAGTGGTTAGGCACGTTTCTCACAAGTATGTCTAATTCAAATTAAGATACTTTGGTGACGATCATCATCATTTTCACGCGTTTAGCAATGATTATTCAAACGCATTGGTTGTTCAGTGGGTGGAATATATTTTATTAACCCTCTACGTAATTTTACGTAATTTCGTAAGCCCAGTATGTATAATATCCATCAACAAGGTAATCTAACATTTAAGGTAGGTTTTGGATGGAACAACTATACATTTTATGTCACCCCCACAAAAATATGATCTAAGGGCCAGCACTACAATAAACAATTTAATATCCTCAATTAGTCAAAATAGAATTTCTTAAGTTCCAACTAAATGGATTTCTTTCAAATCCTGGTCTTATTTGCGCGCCTCGCATCTGTTAGAGCAGAAAAACCGCTGGTTCCATTCCTATTTACTCTTTTTCCAGCTCCGTAAAAATTTTTCGTTTTTTTTCTGGAAAAATAATTATTATTTTATTGAATATTCACTATGGATATATCTTCTGTTTAATTAGTTTTGCACGACAGGTAAAAGATCTCAAGATGAAATAGGTTTGTGGATGATGATTTTTTAATTTTATCACAGGTGGGCCTTGTCGATGAAAAGTTATTTTTTACTATAGATGTTCAACTGACCATGCCAAAGTCATTTGCCTAAAATGAAATATACTGGTAATTTTTCCTAAAATATACCACAATTTCAGTTTTTAAAATTTTAGTTCTAACGTAGACCCCGAGAGCCTGCGGCCTCTATTGCAACCTTCGCCTGATGGACCATGGCTTCCATCAGAGTACGTAATTTGCCCATGCGAGGTCACCCAAGTGGCAGGATTGGTATGATCCCCCGTTGCAAACGAGGCTATCAAAGGAACTGTCACCTGCACGAGCTGGCAGCCGGAGTCTTAGATGGGAATGTTTCGAATTTTCCGGCGGTCTCGAGCGGCCGGTTGTCGCTCGTGCATGGGCAGGCCGTTGCATCTTCCCGGCTTGTGCACTTGACTCGCTTTGGGGAGGCCAGAGGAGGGAGAGTAGCGAGGGAGGCACAGCAGAGATGGCACCAAGCGGCCTCTTCTCCGCCCGCTCCCGCCCACCTGCCGCCCACTCGTCCTACGCGACCCGAAACGGCTGTGACCTACATCTGCATGCGCCGGTTATCCCCTGGATGTATGGCAAAGGGTGTCCATTCAAAGAAGGATAAAATAGAATATGTATTTATTCTGGTTATTTAATAGGATATCACCCATTAAACATGCCCAGATTTAAAGTATGCCAACTTATTTTGTGAAGTAAAAGTACAGGTTGGGCCGATAAATGCGTGAGCAAGAGCATTAGATATTAGAAAAATGGCAGAAAATGCCAAGTAATCATTACAATAACTTAATATTAGGAAAAATAGCTTACAGTTAATACATTATTGTATTAAAATATTCGAAATTTCGATATCGTGGGCCAAGAAGTTCCAAATTGCTCTAAATGCTGCAATGAGAAAATTTTTATGATATAGATTGGTTTGGGGCATTTATTGGATCAAGTGTAACTCAGAGCAAAATAGCATGTAACATTTAGTATTGCTGTGAGGTTTTAAACAGGAAAATTTGCAAAGTATAATGAAAAGGGAGAAGAAAAACTAGTTTTATTTGCAGTGAGCAGCCGCCCTTAGATATTGCGCTATCGAACTCTGATCAGAAAACTATTCTCTTAAACCATCATATCAGTTTGAAGGATGAACTCTCTATCGCTCATTTTATTAAGCCCTTTTTTATTTTGAATAATCCATAATTAGAGCATTCTTTTGTCACATTTTGACCTATCAACTTCTCTCCGATACAATCCTTGCCTTAGGTTTGGAGGAGGGTGATTCGTGATTTCAAGCACATGTAACTTTGATAAACTTTTCTGAACATGTACTCTATCATAGAACAATAATAAAATAATGAATGATGAAACAGTCTCTTACCGTAGTACATTGAACATTCACAACAAGAATTAATAAAAGCTCCTATGGCAGAGGTGGAAGACCCCCAGGATTTTTGGTTTAGAAATATGTCATTTTCAGTGAATAATTATAGCATGTGCGCAATTATGAATGGGTTTTAGTAGTGCGAACGGAACACGATATTCTCACATTTGTTTAAATAGGAGTAGCTAAGTAGTCAGATAAAGCAAACAAAATGCCATGAATAAATGACAAAATGCCAAAAATGGCGCCTCGAACCTAGCCCAAAATGGGTTTTAGAGCAGGTTTTAAAATTCAATTGGTACGTTAGAATTCTTAAAAACTAGATGCTCACACCTTATCGGTGTACCAGCTTTACGTGAAGTGTTGTTATGCTTTTCATCACTTGTTTTTTCAACATAAACCGAGGTGACGCATTGACTCTGTCACTATCCAAACTCTTTGAAGGTCTATATTCGACCGCGCTGACCCACCCGGTGACCTTCCCGGTCAACCCCTTCCTCTCAAAACATTTACTTCTCTCATGCCTGTGTGGGCGCTCTCAGCGGTTTTCTAACGGTGTTGGCACGTTATGTTGCGTATTGAAATCTGTCAGTTGCCAGAAAATCTGGTGACGAACAGAGCAATAACGCTTCTTATATTATTTCATGAACAAAAAGCGTTAATACCCATCTCTAATAGTTGGTAGAGCAATGGACTACTAACCGGAGATCCCGGATTCCATTCCGGCTGGGCCGTCCGGGTACCCTCAACCTCACCCAAACTGCATTCATGTATATAGGCTATTGCATCCTAATGTGAACACACGTGTTCGTGCTGCAGGTATACGTGTTACAGAGTACAGAGATTTAACTATTACAGAATTTACAGATATTATCTTCCCAAAACGTGGTATGATCGTATTGGAATAAAAATTTATGCTGGGTGGAAATAAAACTAACAATAATTCATGTCACAAAAGTTTAGAAAAAAGCCAATGTGTAGAAAAAAGATAGAAGAAAGTTTAAAGTAAAGTAAATTAAGTAGAGAAGAAAAGTTTAGAGTAAAGATTAGAAAATATGTTTATATGACAGAGAATTTCTGCGTGAAATTTAGAATATACTTGAATATGGATTTAATTAAATATTATATAAATCATGAAATTAGTTTGGATAGTGACGATATCATGTGATCACTCC
This sequence comes from Hetaerina titia, assembly GCA_037158775.1. NCBI lineage: Eukaryota > Metazoa > Arthropoda > Insecta > Odonata > Calopterygidae > Hetaerina > Hetaerina titia. Next base: position 9,247,140 of record CM073779.1, read on the forward strand.
CTATTTTTCCGCAACTCGTGGGTGGAATGACCTCTGGGAAATATGTTGTTAATCATCATTGCTTTCAAAAGTTGTTCACATTCACAGTATGGTGGTAAGATCCACAATTAATATTTTACTAGCAGGTAATCGAGTGCTGCCTCTATCATTATGAATATATTTAAAGTTAGGTTAGTGACAAGTTGGCTTGAATTTTATGCAGCTCTATTTTTCGAAGTGAACGTAAATAATTCTCTGCATGTTCTGGGGTGAAAATGTATTTATACTTAGCTTAATGTTTGATAAATTTCAGATTACGATGTAGTGTCATTTATATTGATAAATTTTTTTCTTAATCCAATTTAACAGCCTGTGCATTAATATAGCTCATTGCCTACTATAGTGAAATATGTATATCGAAGTAATTTATTAGAGGAGGGGTGCTCATATTATAATTAAAACTTAAATGTGCAGATAGACAATGTCTGGTCTCACACAAGTCCCCAGTATTATAATCAAAATTTCTTCGGAAAAGAATAACATGCGATATCATGTCACGAATTAATATCACACACGATAATAGATAAAATCAGTCAGTAAAAAAATGCACTCAAAGAAAATTACCAAGCACAAAACTTTGAGAGAAAAAAGAAAATCCCCATCTTATTAACATCAGTTTCCCAGTCAACAAGAAAAAAAATCAAACATTAAGCTGTGACATAAAATTTTACCCACAAATCAATCAAATTAAAATATAAATTGTTTACATCTTTTCTTAAAAGTATTCACTCTGTTAGGAAAGGGTTCGAATAGTTTTGCAGGTTAGGCGTTCCAATCAATAATTGTCTTCATTAGAAAAAAAAATTTTTATTCATTCTTTGTGCCTGGAATTTTACCTTGAATTGGTGATAATTTCTTCCGATGTAATTTAGAATCCCATCTATTTTTTGATACTGCTAAAGCTTTCTATCCCTTAAGAATGAGGAACATTCCACAAGGCCGGCTTGTTTTACTTTTACTATGTAAAGGATCCCACCCCAGCGTGTTATCCAGCCCAATATCTAAGTCTAGTTGCATTTAATTTTTATGTCAGAATTCAAGTTTTAATTTAATTTAATTTAATGTCAGAAAAATTCCATTAAAGTAGAGATGTAATCTTTGGACAAATGATAGTATTCGAAAGCAAACCTTGTTCTCCAGTCAATACTGGCTGTAGGCACTCTTGGTTGTCGAAAAGCACAAAACTACAGCCGTCGCCACTCTTTAGTATCCTCGGGTCCATAATATCAAATATCGAAATACCCTCGTTGGAAATAAAGGCAATAAAATTATGAATACTGCCCAGAATACCCGACTGCGCGTTTTAACATGTCCCTACAACGGTACAGTAGCACTGGGGTATGGAGGGAGAGGTTGCAGGTGGTTCTAAAGCAGGAGCCGTCCCAGAGTCACCCTTGGGTGCTCATGCGAGACTACAATCTCATGGGAGCAGACCAAAGACTGAGAAATGGACAATCGATTAGCGTGGGGGTCACTGCGAGGAGAAATTGGTGGCTAAGGCAGTCGTTTTCCCTGGTTCGGAGGAATATGGGAGGCAGGGAGATCCTGAGAGTGTGGGGGAGGGATCGTGGCCTTGAAGGGAGAGAGAGGGAAGCAGGGTGGTCGTGGAGCTGGGATATAACCACTCGTCCTCTCACCCGAAAAATCTCTGCCCGTCAGAGTCGAACTTCAACTCGATATGGTCCATAACATAATATACAAGAGATGCTTCACCTACCGTGCTGTAATAATGATTTTTTCTTCGAAATCAGGCATTGGTGATTGGAAAAAAAGAAAGTATTGACTACCATTCTCTTCCACTAAGGAAGCCATAAGGCATAATTTTACTCAATCTAGGGAGCTAAGATACACCAGAATAAACCCTGGAAGTTTTTTATCTCAAGGAAATTCTCTTTAAAAAATACTCTGAATCAATTCAGTGCATATACGCGCAAATTTAACCTGATTCCATATGAGTATAGTTCGTAGAATTACCAGAGAAGAGATTGAGAAAATTTTCTGGTGACTCTTCATTAGGAAATGCTACAATTATTATCTTCATCTGACTCGGCCGTTTATGAAAAATTATGCAAGCACCTATACGTAGGCATGGATAGGGTATGAAAAAGGCAATTTGATGACTGAAGCAGGATTTGGGACCTAAAAGTTATTCAGTTATTTTTGATAAAAACTGGTCTTTAAAATGTATTTTTATAAGATGATAGACTATAAACGAGGGAGGCATGTGGTACTAAGTCCTATTCCTCTAATATAGAGTTGGCAGCCGCCACAGATCCCTCTGTCCCGCTGCCTGGCGCAAAAATTAGTAAGTTTACGCAAAATTGGGTGGACCTCGATTTGTCTAGAATTGTAATCCGAATGCTGAGTTTAGGCAACACTCGAATTATCTTAATTAAAAATCTCTGATTATTATATCGTGCCCCATGTAGTGCAAATGCGCCTCTCATTTAATAAGGGATTCTTTGATATGTACACACACACATCTATATATATATATATATATATATATATATATATATATATATATATATATATGTATATATACATATATATATATAGATGATGCGGAAGTACTCACGAGAGCAATATAACTTTTGGACGGCACAATAGAACACAGAATAAAACAGAGAACACGTAAAAGGACACTCACACTGTAGATGATTTAAGCTTTCGGCCTACTCCGAGGCCATATATGTTATGTATATATATACCCACATACTCATACACGCATATATTTATATGTGTATTTTTGTAAAGATGTTTGCATGAGGAATAAGTTTAACCTTATAAACGGCCCTGGAGTGGAACCCATTTCATTGGCTGCTTACGTTGCACTCATTGGAACGTAGTTGTTTGTAAATCATGGTGTGTCAATTCATTTATTCGGAAATTTTTCCCCGTACATCTAATATGATTTACTTCAAATTTCCATATCATCCATCAACACGATGTAGATATTGTATAAATTGTTGCCCTCCATTATGTGCGGCCTCATCACCACGTATGTCAGCCACTATATCATCTTCAAAATGTCTTTTAGCTTTTTACAAAGGAAAATTTTTGTGTATAGTCAGAAGAGTAAGAGTTGACATTTCCCTTCTCCACGCCAGATGTTACATTCGATACCCATTTCATGAAAATGCGGGTATTGTTAACCGTACTAAATGACATTTTCCCGATGACATGTCTTAATTTCCCTCGGGTCCCCGTCTGTGTCGAATCTGACGTAACACTTGCCTTTCACCGTGGTGGTGTCGAATTCCTAGCATCCAGGTTCTCATCCATCTTTTCATTTATTCCGGTTACTGTTCTGCAATCTTTACTCTTAGTTCGTTAAATCCACCTGCTTCTCACTGCAAACTAAATATCTGCGTTACACTGCCCAACCAAGAATTTCAAAAAAAGGTTCTTTTACTAGTTTATCCATTTCTTTTTTCGTCGATGCCTATGTGATGAGTGTCAACTACAAAATCACGATGTAGGACTGAGATTTTTGGCACATGGGCTAAATGCTCAAAACATTTTATCCAAGCATAATTCTGGATATACCCATAAGATAAAGTAATTTTTTTCCGATCCGATTGAATTCATGTCTAAGTTTGAAGTCGCATGATCATACAGGTCCTTGGTCTTTGTTCCCCAAAGTTTAGAATTCGAGGGACAAAATTTGAAGAGAAGGTACTTCATTACTAGGAAAAAATTGATCTATAGATTACAATGTTAGGACCTGTACCGATGGTGAATTTGGCTGCCCGCAAATATTTGAGTCTTTGATTACAGAATCTTACCAAAAGCCAATCAGAGTGGTTTAAATCTATGTCTAGGATGTGATAACCTACTATCCATTGCTTTTAACCTTCGTCCGGCCGAGGGATCCTATACCTTAATAACCGTGTTGCATTAAGCGTGCAAACTTTGCGATCTTCGTTTTCCAGACTGCTAATGTTCGAGTGTCGATTAAATAAGGCATGAATTGGACCATAAAGAGCGCAAACATGACAGGCAATTCTTAGTAAACATTCTCCGGTGTTAAGAGGGAAATACACAGCCATTAAAATTCATTCAGCCAGTTCTAACTTCGGGGAACGGAAATGTTGTCACAAAATTAATACAAGCTAAGCTATGATTCCGAGATTATTTAATTAAAAATAATTAGGGCGGGAGCTGTTGTGTTAGAGGTGGTAGAGTGGAGAGGGAGTTGAGGTAAGTCATTCGGTGAGCAACTGCGAAGGGAAGAACACAGGAAGATATTATTAATAGGGAAATGATAAGAGAAAAGGGCGTAATTCGTCAAATTAGCACGCTTTTTCCCGTATGCGATGATTTTTATTTTACTATAGCTGTTGAAACGTAAGTGGGAGGGGATTTGATGTGAAAGCACTCAATCACTAGTCCGTGAAAAGACTGATTTCTGTAACTGAAAAATTGGAAGAGCTTTCTGAACGTGGAAATAGAAAAAATATCATAAAAATTAAGGGATCCATTTTTATTCTCTTCACACGAAATTGAATAATTTTACTGAAGGAGTTTAACCAAGGTTAGCCTGTGTCCAAATTTATCCAAACGTATCCCGTCCACATGCAAAGGATATCCTTGATATAGCATTTATTCAAGAACAAATTATCAAGAAGTGGATTATCAGAGCTGAATATTCGGTGCTCAATATCGTCCATAAATAGCTCTTTCAAGAATAGTTGGAACAAGAACTCCACTGTAAGAGTCTTTAGCTGGTGAAATAGTCAAGTGTTATACGTTAAATAGCGTTTTATCCACAAGTTTCAAGGATTTAATCATTCCATTGGTGTGCGTGGAGATAATATTTGGCAGAGATTTTGCAACATTGATAGTTTTCAATACTCCGGATGAGAGCCAAAATATTAAAAATGCAGGTGCGCACTATCTTTGAGACACTTATTTTGGAAATGTGGCAGAGTTCACTTGATTTTCTCACACCCAGAGCCACGGAAAAAGAGGTCAACTCTCGAAAACGTGACGGTTTTCCACCTAGTGCACGTTCCGGAGGAGAAACTTCGGGAAAATTTGGTCTAATGATAACGTTGCGTTTGTGTACTTCCGGGAGACCAAAAAATGTCGGAGTTCGAAAATAAATGTTTTGCAGGCTCACTGTCTCCTTCGGGGATAAAAGGCTAGAGCAACATTTCTGAATCTCTTTCACATTCTGTGGAAAACTAGGAATGGAGTCATGTATAGATTAATCGCACTCGATTTTAAAACACCCACAATTATATAAAAAAATATAATCGTGCATATCACCTTATTTCTGAGTATATTTCCTTAAAGTATGAGTTCACGAATGGCTTCACTGTTTATCTATACAGTTCATAAATTGAAATAAGTTTATTATTAGAGTCATTCAGAGTAACGATTAAACAACCAATCGTTCGAAGAGGTTGTTGTAGGTTATCCTTTTCATAAAAGTTTTAAAATACGAGTAATAGTTATCAAATTTGAAGATTATCCTTAAAATCAGCATATTTATTCCAAGGTTAACGTAAATCGATGGATTATCATGTGTTCTTCTGCTTTTATCAACAATGTTTACTGGCCCTTCGAATCGTAGGACCTGAAACCTCTCTGATTTTCGAATTCATTGTTTCATGGTATTGCGTGTTAGTGTGAATGTAAGTTTTCTTTTGGGTTTATCTAATAAATAGGTCATATTTTGAAAAAAGAAAAAAAACTGTCTTTAAATATTGAATAAAATTTTCCCATTACCTGTCTCAACCTCTTCATGATGCATGACAAGTAAAATATAAATGAGTGATACTTTGTTATAAACATCGAATGAACAAAATTTTGCGTCACAGGGACAAAGTATAACTAGAAATTTTAATTCATTTCACTCAAAATTATTCAAATTATCGCGAGTTAAAATCGTAAGAGATAAGCAGTGCCCCGTCACGTTGGCGTAGAATGCAGGAAAAAACCCCTTCCCTCCGATTATTTGGAAAGATTCACACGCCCCAGCCGACCAATTACGTTGCGTTCCTCTCCAACGAAAAAAGTATCACCTTGCACAGATATGTGTAACCCGTATGACGAGGGTCCGGGGGAATGTCGGCAAGGGAGCATTCATAACAAATGTAATCCTCATCTGTCATGAATGGTCCATCAATTGGGGGGCCAATGAAGCCAATCATAGGGTGGTTAGGGAAGTGAATGGCTTCGTTTATGATCACCGAGGATGGAGGGGCGACGACGGAGGGGAACCGGGCGGAGAGATCACGAGCAAAGGGGGGAGGGACTGTATCGCCGGCAGCCCTGCGGCCAACGGATGCCACGACACCTCCCCTCACGACACCCTCAGAGCACATTCTCCATACCCATTCTTCCCAGAGAGAAACAGAGAAATGTTAATTGGAAGAGAGCGTTGTTTTGGGGATTCGAGGATGAATAAATGTAGCATTCGGGTATGTACCGGTGTAACATTCAAAATCATCTTCATAACTTGTAGACATTTAGATGAATAACCATGAATGCGGAGTCTTCATTTCTTCGTCCCACTCGTGAAGAGTTGACTGCTGGCATTGCCATTGCTTCGCTTCCTGCCATCACAGCAACGCATCATTAACCGCTTCTCATGTTGAGAATGGCCCCACCTACCGGTTTCATTCCCTAATCGTACATAATTCTAATACAGCCCACTTCACTAAGTAATTTATGACTTACGAAACGGAAAATATGGTATTATTAAAAGCTTACGACAGCTTTCATGAATTTCTTAACGAATATCGCTCTCTTCTTCTGGAAATTGACTCGCTACGTTTGTCGTTGCCAATCTCAAAACAGCTCATTTCTTTTGTTTTATTCATAGTAGTAGTATTTTAGGGGAAGCGACCGACAGCTGAGGTCATTTGTGCCATTAGGGATCAGCAGGAAAGGATGAAGGGTGGAGTGGAACTCGGCGGCATTAGCCTACTCTTAACGAAAGGCAAGATTAACGTCCCATCCAACGGACGGCGTTCTCACCCAAAGTGCCCTCCACAAAGCACCTCAAGTAGGGATCGGGATACCATCGAAAAGTATTTGTTTTCTTCAGGATATGAACCCCGGTCATCTCGATGGGAAGCCAGTATGAGGGCCACCGCACCATCTCGATTCCTTGTTGTATTCGTTCTGCTCCTGAAAAAAATATGTATGCATTAACTGAGGTATTATCATAGCTTGAAGATTTGTGGTCATATTAATTCATCTTGTCACTAACTTGCATTGAATAAATAATCCCAAACTTATGATTCAAGTTTTAAAAATGGTTTAAATAAATTTTTTCCAGCTAAAGACTGCTAGGAAAACTTTATTGGATGCGGAGCCTTCAAGATAACCTTATCCAGGGAATTTCGCCTGCTTAGTTTCTGTTCAGTACATAGATCGTAGGTGGAACATTCATGTATATTTTCGGATAGTTGGCTCAACCTAGCGCATGCCCCCTTTCTTTGTAAACCCGTGCGTGAATACCACATGGATTCAGCTAGTACCCTCTTTAAGGAATGTTTATTACCGAGATGAAGCCATATCCGAACTAATGCGGGACTCTGTGCCCGCCTAATCTCTGAAATCCCAGGGACTTCTTTTTTAGCCGTCCAGCTTTCACTACGAAAATAATTTCATCTGCCAGTCTCTGCCTCCAATACTACATCATTCAAATGGCAATCTAATCTATTTGTTTCCTTGCTGAATTAACGATATAGGAAAAGTGGTTTCTGTGGCGCACGCCTCGAAATTAATTAATTGTATGCCTCATCTTGCCACTATGTACGTGTGGTACTCCACCAAGATCATCTCCGGTTTGGGGATTACTCACATCAGGTTTACACACAAGACGGAGACCTTCCGTCCTTTCCAACCCTTCCGTTCTACCCACTTCCGCTCTTATCCTCCTGCTAGAAAACATTGGTTAAACTACGAAACATTACAGTCGTACACTCTATCACTCAGTACGTAATTTAAAATTATTCAATGATCAGTCTCACATCAAAATAGTATCGATATAAATGAAATCTTTTGATGGGTTGCCTGAAAGTCTGTTGACGGGACGCCTTAAATCCAACAACATGATTATATACGGCCTTATTTAATGGAATTGCTTCATATTCAACGAAACACGTGTTTTTACTCAATAATGCAATTACTTAATGTCATTACAAAACGTATTTCTTTAAATTATCATTTTGAATGAGTCAATTCAAACATTTGTAAATGTAGGCCAATATTCTTTCATTTTTTCCCGTATCTCCATTACTTTTACAGAGACCATTTAATGTTTACCATTTTTAGTAGTTGTTATGAAATTTTGCATCTCTTAAAAATTTTCAATTGTGAATTACCTCCTATTATATCATTCTATAACTTTCTAGGAATCCCATTACAACGTCATCAATTTTAAACTATTGCACCAGCATTGTTTCATTCCTTTCTTCAGCGCCTCTGTGTAAAAGGTGTTCATGTAAATATATTAGAATGAGCTAAGCGGTATCGCTAGTGAGATATAACTTCTTGAGTGAGATAGAAATTCCTAAGGTCGGCATGCTTCCCTCGTTTTATTTCGGGAAGGACATAAGTATCAGGACTCATTAAATTATGTTTTGATTGAGGTTTGCTTCCTTCCATGAGTTACGTCGTGGAGGAGAAATAGCATTGTTTCTACATTCGCGGGATAGTGTTCACGTAGCTCCACAGAAATAAAGATAAAGAATGAGCTTGGCCGAGCTGATTTAGCGTATCTAAGTAACTGGTTAGTCCTTGTGTCCCGTGCCTCGTCGATGGATTTCACTAAAAAACAGGGAAGGAAAGTACAAAAGCTTTAAGACAACAGGCGGTATTGCATCTATAAAGCAAATGGCATATTTTTTTTTACATAATTTTGACATCGTAGGAATTATTCAAATCATTAAACAAATGGACAACCTATAATGAGTTTCAACGTATGAAATTGCAAAAATGGAATCCTAAAGTGGTACATCAAATGGTGAATGAGATATAAACCACGATCATAAAAACAAGTATAATCCCTGCGCAGAATTTTTAGATGTTATCATTAAAATTCTGCAGACCTTGTGTTCCTTTCTTTTTTCGTGGTATATTTTGATGAAATAAATTTTCTTTCACCAAAAATTACAAAATGAACGACTTCTGGACTAAATTGTTTTTGCCTCATACCCTGGTTGATTTCATAATACTTGCTCACCCAGTGTTCTATATTCGAGCATAGCCTTTCAAACCTCTTCAATTTTTTACAACTCCTCCTTCCTTTCATTTTTCTTTCTTCAGATGTTGCTTTTCCATGACCCCGTCGCCAAAACTATTTCTTCCTTATGACTGCGATATATAACATTTCGTTCTTTGGATTTCCTCTCACAATCCCAAACCTCAAAATGTTCCCTCCAATGCCTTGTACTTCCCTTTCCTGAAAATCGGAACTATTCACCAATTTGATGAATATCAAAGAATTTATCTTTTTCTTTTCTTCTTTACTTAGGCTCTGAGTCATTGAGGCCTAATTGAATCCCTTATTAACACCTCTAATGAAATTCTTATCTCAATGTCTTAGACAATTATTATAAATATATCAGATTGACTTTTTTGTCATCACAATTACTTGAAGTTAATAGCTAAAGTGATTTCCTGTTGCTTTCCTCAATTATTTTTTTACCGTAATACAACTACTCAAATGGCCACCCCACTGGGGTCACACTTGTATAGCCGACTAGCTGAGTTACGTAGATTCTCAGAACCTATCGTAGTTTTCCTTCACTAAAACCTATCTGGTATAGATGTCCCTATCAGGATAATTTACCACTGCTCCCATCAACGCGACCATAGGGATGAGCAGAACACGTAAGCCCTTCCATCACGTCGTGGACCGCCAACTAAGCGTTACTTTCCCATGGTGGATGAGGCTCAAGTACGGCCGGGTTAGCGAGACTACTTAATCATAACCTCGTAATTTATATCTACCTGATTGATAAATAGTGTATTTAAACATATTTAGAGTGGATTTAATGACACCATATCCCCACAAATGATATTTAATCAGTGAACCATTGCTGTGGTCGCCATTTTTAAATATATTTTTATTTTCACCCAGAAACAAAATGTAATGGGCATCGGTTAAGGAGTCAAATTGGCTACTCTTTACATCAATGCTCAATATATGTCAAATAAGTTGAAGGGACCTCTCTGCAAAATATTATGTAGGTAGGGTAGGCCAACTATGGACGTTTTGTTTTAACCTGAACACGAAGTCAGTTTTATTTATAGCGAAGTGGAGTTTATAATAAACATAATATAAAGATAATACACGACTGTCATCATAAAATTTAAACAGTTCCAAACTTTTATCTTCACTGTCAGCCTTCCATTGAACGGCCATGAAAAGAAATAATGAAACAAATGAAAGGTTTAAATTCGGAGCATGCATTGTATTTGATTATTTTCGCACTGACTTCTAAATTATTTCTCATCATATTTAGAGCTATTTTATATATGAACCTAATTGTAATGGTTTGGGGCCCCTGCGGGATAAACGGAAAAAGGTAAACTTACTGATAAATCCCTATAAAAATAAAGTATGCATTTTAGCTACTATATTTTGTGCGGTAAGAGTATAACACAGAAGAATTTTCAAATGAAAACTAAAATTTTTCCATAATATAACACTTAGCCAACTTACTTAGCCATTGGAAAAAAAATTATAAATATATCATGAAAATATATAAATATGTTCGCATTATGTGGCAATAGATTATATGAAAACAATTTTGATAATTGAAAACTTAATTTAATAAAAAAATTACAAAAACCAGCATTTAACGAAATATTGTTTAAGATGGAATGGAAGTTGCCTAGGTAAAAGCAAATTTATGTTTTTTAGCAAATGACTTTATCACTAAACCTAATGGTAAAAACAAAAACGTACTAGGTTCCATCTCAGTCTATTTGTACACTTCTTTCATTAGAAACTAACTTTGCTTTTTTGTTCTATTTTCTGAAGTAGATTATCGAGGAACGAAAATGGTGAAGTAATTTATTCCTAGAAATACTCGTATTTAACCCAGTGATGTATTTGTTTCTCTCTTTTCATCAATGAGTGCCATTACCATTTCATTCCTGCCTAGACACACTTCTAAGACTCTTTCATAATATTCACAGGAAACTGCTTTGCACATAACACAACATAATATCCTCATTTTCTATGAAACATTTACTGAAGCTTCTACTCAACTAAAATTTGTCATCGTTATGTGATGCAATACTTTTATTCGAAATACCTCTGTCAACTAACATAAAAACTGAACTGGATTCTACTCTAGGTGAGTCTGCTCCTTCCTTTACAACAGTAAAATATTTGGAAGCCGAGTTTAAACGAGGCCGTACGATCTGCGATCTGTCAAGACGAGCATCGCAATGGGCGACCAAATGAGGCGACGAATCCAGAAAGGGTGAAGAAAACCCACGAAGTGATATTGGCTGAGCGTCGGTCGACTGAAAGTGCGCGAGCTAGCAGATATAGTTTGCATTTCAAAAAGTGCGGCATATAGCATATTCACTGAAAATTTGAAGAAAGGTGCTCGAGCAAAATAAGTGTCGTGAAAATGTTTCAATTGAGTGTTTATCAAAGCTTCACAGCAAAAAAGCACAGGGATAATAATAAGCGTGGGATAATTTTCATTGACTGATGAAATCTTGAAAAAGGAAAAATTATTAACGGCGAGTATTATGCAAACTTATTGCAACGTTTAAAAGAAGAAATCAAGCAAAAGCGGCCGCATTTGACTTAGAAGAAAGTGTTTTTTCATCAAGATATTGCACCTGCTCACAAATCCGTTATTGCAATGGCCAAGATTCACGAATACAGTTTGAAAATCTACCTCATGCACCCTGTATGCCCCCTCGGATAACTTTCTGTTCGCAAACTTGAAAAAGTGGCTCGGTGGTCAAAGATTTTCCGACCGGGAAGAAGTGATGTCGGCAGTAAATGGCTATTTTGAGGAGCAAGACATTTCTTATAATAAAAAGGGTAAAGAACTAATGGAACATCGCTGGAAAAAGTTCATATTGCTGAAAGGAGATTATGTTGAAAAATAAATACATTTTTTTCCAAAATATTTGTGTTTATTTGTTGGGTCAGTTACTTCTGGAACCATGCTCGTATAATGAAAATATGTGGAACCACAACTTGGGCAATCGCTGATAGTTTTGTATGCCGTGCATTAAATTTCGGCAACGTAACTTCAACAATATCAAACTTAAAGGAGGTATTCAATAAACACTTAAGTAAATGTGGAGAATTAAAAAAATAAAAACTTTCTTACCCCCAAAATTGAGATACAGAGACCTGAATCGGACTACTAAGAGCTCTAGGGCCTTTAAGTAACTAAAATATTGTAATAGATAGCTTTTTCACTAAAATAGTGGGTAACAGGGTGTTTCCTATTCTCCATAATACTTTGCATAATAAATACCAAGGCCTGGCGAAAAACGATTTTGATCGACCCCTTTCAACGTTTCAATATCAATTTGAACATTGTACGTAAATTGTGAACTGAATACGTATATTAAATTAAGAATTTTCCTTCATTTTTAAACAATTGACATACAATCGGCATTTTACATTGACAAGTCTGTGTTTAAATCAGTGTGGAATTGCACCTTGTTCAAGGGAGGAGTATGGGAAAGAGCTTCATGAGGACGTGGAAAACAAAGGTCTCAGATCTCTTTGGGCCATGAGACCTTTTTTAGTAAATGATTTTGCAACTAAATAGGAGGGTGTATACCGTCTTCGTTTTTGAGGTTACTTCTTTGCTTCATTCGCAGCTGTTATTATTTACGCGAAACCAAACAAAGTGTTCTTCATCTCTTGCGGTGTCACTCTTCTCCCTCCTTTCCTTAACATTTACACCTTAGTCATCGCAATCACCTCCCTCATCCTCTTCACGCCCTTCTTATTTTCACAATATTCTTTCCACAAACGTTTTTTTCCTTGGTGGTGGTGAACAATTTCCTGATAAATCTAGTTCCCTTAAATTATTTTGGTCTTTTACGATCCCAGAAGTAGGCCAGGTTGTAGATGCATTGATTAGTGAGTAAACACATCCACACACCAATCAAAATAATCTGAAACATGCTTCTTTGAGTCATAAGCATAAAAACAAGGTTACAGAGTGTAAAGAAAAATTAGTTTCAGGGGTTGACCTACTGGGACAATTAAACTCCAGCGAAACATTTCCGACTGTTCTCATTGCTAATCATAACAAATCAAATCAAACACCAGATGGAAGTAGAAGAGAAAGCAAAGCATTTAAATTGATATGAGCCACGATTTACAGTTCTCTAAGTACACTGTTACTTTTTAAATTGGCTTTCATAAAGATATAAATCTTGTCAACATATCAGTTCATCAACCCTGGATTATTACACATTTTTCCACTTTTAAATAGAAGCAAATAATTGGGGTCATAAAAAGCTGAAGATTGTTTAACCAGCTAATGGACAAAATAGCATACATCTAATGATAAATATATTCGGTTAATAAGCTGTTTCAACGCTATATTTTTTCAACACTGAACCAAGTGATCTGACCTGTCCCATGCACACATTTAAAAAATATTAAGTTGAGCCTATAACCACAATTTCCCGCAAGAAATTTCAACCGTTGAAAATATATTTGTTTTATTGAAAAAACCTGATTAGATTGATTAACGCGTTTAAATTAGATATAAATTGTATTAAATATAATACCACATATCACACTGAATTTTGATTCATAAACTGTCCTGCTGTCAGTGTCACCGTTAAACTTATATTTTAGTGCTATTAGAAATCTTCTATATAATATCACATGAATTATCACTAAAATTAAACTAATTCCTTCAGTGAAAATACAAAAAGTAGTTATTTCAAACGACGAGAAAGAAAATATGATTAGAAATCCAGACAAAATATAAGAATCAAAGTCATGAAATCGCGTTAAAATCTTTCATCATTTTTAATTTTTCTTCCTGGGACAGTATTTCATTTCCTCTTTTTGAAGTGCAGTAACGAGATAATCGTAATGTAAATATGTTACATTTATTACCATATAGATTTTATAAAAGTTAATGGAAAAATTCTAACAACTCAGCCTAAAGAGTGTTCTGATGAATATATAAAAATAATATCCTTAGGATTTGCATCTTGTACCAGCGCTAAATAGTGCATTTTTTGGAAATTGTCCTAACTTTCTCCTCACGTCGACAGGATCGGTAATTTGGTAAACTTCTCAAAAATAAATATTACAAAAACGTAGTTTGTACGCTAAAATAAATTTCCCACCAATTTACAACGAACACTACGGATGATAGTTACCCGACAGACGTTTCACTAAAACTAGTGGAAAACAAATATAATTGGTCCTAATGTTATGTTATATTCCAGAAAAAATTAATAAAATTTTAAAAATATCAGAGCTCTCGAATTTATGAAAGCTCTCAAAACTGATTGCTTTAAGTATTCTTAGAGCCGCTGAGCAGGTGGAGAAGGTTCTATGTTTCAATGTCAGACACGGCTGGCCACCTTAGCGTTGTACTTAATTGGAAGGGGAATCCGCAAATGTGCAAAAATATAGAAAAGCTGAATATAGTTTAAGGTGTCAGTTTGTGCCTTGTCAGACATTAATGTAGATTTGAAACTTCTTAAACGGTTAATTACAACGATAAAATTTTGCTGTGTACATTTACATAGTCGGTTACTTGGACTTATATAAATATAACATGTGTGTTCATTGCTCCTTGAACTCCCGCATTAACGCTCGGGAAGTTCCTAGCTTTACTCGCCTTATGCATTTCCTTTTACCCTTTCACAGTTCCTGAGATATTGTTTCATTTTATGTTGCCACATTTAAATCAATTATTAGTCAAAAGTTTACTCCATTTATTGGAAGTCATTTTGTTAAATCATTCTTCTTTTTCCAACTGTAACTTTCCCTTAGCCACGGCGGCATTTTTTATCGGTTTTTTCGATACATATTTGTAGTCGATTTGTTAAATTTCATGGCGATGGTCCCTCCGCCGCAGCGTCACTAGCCTACCTGGCTCGCCGCCCGCCCCATCCCTGGGGAACCCGGGACCCCTACTGCCTTCTCTCTTGGCACCGAATCGAAAGGGGAAAGGCGTCGAGGGACCGCCGCAATTAAAGAAAGCATCTTTCACACCAGACGAAACCAAAAAGAAATATCGAAAGGAAAAAAAGAAACCCTTCCCAAGGAAATTGCCTCACTTTTATTTCCTCCGTCGAGAGTTATAACGCTACCGGCCTTCTTTTTTACTCCCGGTCCGCCAAAGGTGAAAAAAGAAAGACACTTCGCGAGGTTTTATGAACGCTCCTAAAAGGGAAAGTAATGAGGCGGAAAGCGACGATATAAAGGCTCCTGGGTGGACGGGGAGGTGCGGGGCAAGGGGGAACGGAATGGAGGGGGAGTGGAAACGGGGCGGGGACACCTCCGTCTCATTTTTATTTATTTCCCAATGAATTGGGGATCGAGGTGGGAAAAGTTAAACCTCGGCCACCCGCCCTCTTCCACCTTCTGCGGCTAAATGAATGTGCGGGAGACCATTCTTTTGCCGTCCCGGGGCCGCTTGAGGCAGTGCCAGATTCGCGGCCTACGTTGCTACCTTCTCGGGCGAGGGGTTGTTTCAGAGAACACGGCAAGTGCGGGCATTTAAGTCAATAGCTGCGGCATACGGATAATTTCCCTCCCTCCTCTTCTTAAAAGACTGTATTTTTTAATTTCGATTCGTTAAATTTCACGATGATAGCAGTAATTAATTCATAAAATTGTTTTCTCTTCCCAAATCCCTTCATTTGGTATTAGTTATTAGGGGAGGCGACTGAGAGCTAAAGTCATTGGCGCCATTAAGAATGAATAATTGATTCGGTGGGACAGTTAGGGTATTGAGGAAGGGTGGAGAGAAACCCGGCGTTGGCAGTAGCATACCCGTAAAATCAGGCTCTAAGTGGTCCATAGTTTAACGACCTATCTAACGGATGGTGTATTTCACTTGATATGTTCGCCACATCCCATCCCATTTAGTCAATCCCGATCACCTCAAACGGTGATCGGGATTGACTAAAAATGTTGTCACCTCCGTGACTCTAACCAGGACCCTCGGGATGAGTAACCAGCCTCTCTTCTTTCTAGGCAAATAGGTGGGTCTTGGTTTTGGAAATTAAGATTTATTTGGAAATCCTTTGATTAGCGATTCTACCTTAGAAAAACCTACTATGTAGAATTTAAATACATAAGGAACGTAGGTACGGTCGTGCATCGATGTAAAAAAATGTCGATAACGTAAACTTGATTACGATTGGTACGATTATTGATCAAGTTTACGGTCTTGGAATTTTTTTGCTTACACAGCTATGTAGATACTGAGAAATGTGGTATGACATGCCTGTTACTGATATTCCTGTTCCAACATCCCCAATAAAATAGTAGGATTTTACTCGTACAGTCAATTGTAAAATAATGATACGAATGATAGCATATAACTGGAAAGGCAGAAAGTAATTTGCTGAAAACGTCGTACTTTTGAAAAAAGTTCTAAGATGATAATGGCAGGAAACTCAACGCCCAACATCAAGATCGTATACTCTCTGGGCATGTAAAAGCTTTTTTGCATTTTTTGTAAAAATAATTTTAAAGAGAATATATATATATATATATATATATATATATATATATACGAAATCCCGCCATACGGCGCACAAATATTCATTCAAACAAAGAAATAGGTATAAGGAAAGGGGATAGAAAAAAACATAAAAGGCGAACACAGAACATGTGGGGAAGGTGGTTTTTGAGCAGATCACGAAAGTAAAAATAGTTCCTTAACCGTGATTTGAACACCGGACCTTCCACTTGCCGGGCGGACGTGCTACCAGTTACATCACCAAGGAAACTTAATTTACCCTGAGATTTGCGATGTTTTAAGACGCCCAAGTGCTCCGAATCATTTGCCAAAAACCGCCTTCCCCACATGTCCTGTGTTCGCCTTTTAAGTGTTTTCTTATCCCCTTTCCTTATCCCTATTTCTATGTTTGAATATACATATATATATTCAAATACGAAGTTCCGCCATACGGCGCACAAATATTCATTCAAACATAGAAAAAGGTATAAGGAAAGGGGATAGGAAAACACATAAAACCTGTGTTCGCCTTTTATGTGTTGTCCTATCCCCTTTCCTTATACCTATTTCTATGTTTGAATATATATATATATATATTTATATGTGATTTCTTCGAAATAACACAGAAGTGTTGAATAATAAACTTAGACAGCAACACATAGCACGAGAACACATAAAAAGAAAATTCACAATAATAACTTGATAATTTCGACGGTCTCGAACTCCGTCTTCTTCGGAAGATTTGATATGACTCAGTCATATGAAATCTTCCGAAGAAGACGTAGCGTATATATATATATACATATATATATCTTTCAAATAAATATTTTTGTGACTTCCTATCCTAGCAAACTAATCTATATCAGATCCCTCTTCATCTCGGTGTACTTCTTTCCTCCCTTCATCCCGTCCAACATCCCTATCCTGTTCCTGCCCTTACCTCGCTCGCCCAAAATTCTCCCCTCTATTACCCTCTTCAACATTCCACTACCGCTCAATACGCCTTTCATCCATTTTTCCCGCCTCCATAGGATTTCTCTCAACAAACCCCTCTCCTCACCCACCATCTCTAGTATTTCCACATTTGTGTTCCATTCGGTCCATTTCACCTTCTCCATTCTTCTCCACACCCACATTTCAAAATCCTCCAATCTACGTCTATCCTCCTGCTTCAGTGACCACGTTTCCGCGTCGTACATAGCTACGCTCCATATCAGAGTTACATATGTATGTAAAACATATATATATGTATATATATATATATATATACATATATATATATATATATTTATTTATTAATTTGTTTATTAATACAATGGGAATCATTATTATTTCTGCAAATACTGAAATGTTTGATTTGCTTACTCTAGTATGTATGATGTGTAGTATTTACTACGATTTTTATCGTAAAATTTGGTCCTTTTAATTCAGGGATGATATTTAATTATTCAGCATGATTTTGATAAATTTTCATTTCAATGACACTCGCATATGAGTTTAACACTATACTAGTATTTGATTTATCGTGAAAATTCATTAAATATTTATAACCACATTGCAATTTACGAAGTAGACACTCAAGAGATGTAAAAGGGAAGAATTAAATTCCAGTTCTACTAGATGTCAAGGATATTTGTCTTCAGAAAAAATTATGTTAGTAGGAAATCAAGTTACAAGTGAATCACTAAAAATTCTTTACGAATTTCGC
Organism: Hetaerina titia; assembly: GCA_037158775.1. Taxonomy (NCBI): domain Eukaryota; kingdom Metazoa; phylum Arthropoda; class Insecta; order Odonata; family Calopterygidae; genus Hetaerina; species Hetaerina titia. The sequence continues at coordinate 9,265,572 of CM073779.1, forward strand.
CTTTATTATTTTCCTCCCTAAGCCGCACTATATTGTTGTATTGCCATGGAATGTGTGTTTAAAAGCCGAAGAAATTGGAGATACTTGGGTGACCTAATGATGACACTTAAGGGAAATATTGCAGTATCGAATTTTTTAACATTTAACCCTTACATAGCGATGATATTTTCACCGTTTCTTTGTTTCTATAAATGTGTAGCTAGGGTGGTATTTCATTGTTTGTGTTTCAACATCATTTACTGTCATTTATATATTTCACTGAATTTGTGTACGGAGTCATTTATAGTTTCCTGAAGCCATTTTCATTTGAATTTTTACTTTTTTTTGGGATTAGCAAGGTCCACAGACAATACATAACTCCGTATGGGATGATATAACCGAAGAAATCACTCTACTACATGAAGCAGCTTCAGAGTGGTTTTTTTCTGGTGCGTATAAATTATCTAGTATGACTTTTTTTTTGAATCTGGTGAATTCATTGAAATAGGGCTTTTGTTCAAATTTCCAAAGTTATGGGTTCATTAAGCTCCTTCAGTTGACCTTGAGCCGATGTTTGTTTTTACTTATATCGTTTAGTTTATTGGTTTTCTTATCATTCTCTTCACTGGCATGTACATCAATTGATAGCTCAGTCACTGTCTGACTAATTTTTGAGAATATTCTCCGGTTTAGTATTTAAATATTGGGAAGCTCCCTGATATAGTTGCAGAATATCTGAGAATTGTCATTTATGAACGAAGAAGGTAATGAATTATATTATCACTTTTTAGTCTTATCACTATATGAAATGCCATTATATCATCAGATTCGGACAAAATACGGGTAATTACAAATTCTATTCCGGATACTTTGTGCTTCCCTTCATTTGTTCCAAGTAATATGCATATCACGAGTTACGAGCTCGTAGTTCCCACCCCGACCTTACTTGCCTTACTGCCCCCTTTGTCACAATCTTCAATATTCCATTGAACTCAAAGCCGAGTGAATCCACTTTTTTACCTCATTGGAACTAAATTTGACCTGACGAACACCTTTGGCCAAATTCCTCCATCATAAATATTACGAATCAACGAATAGAAACTCTTCCTTACCGATTTTACTAAGCCCATGATGAATTCTATGGGGTTTTTATCTAATCTTAACAGCCTTCTGTAATCAAATTTCCTTTAATGTCTCCTTTTCTTGCATTTTTATCGCAAATATATAAGTCTGAACCTAAGCTATCCTGATCAACAATGACTTTTTCTCACTAAACATGATAGCCCAATAAATTCGCCACATGGTCGCTCGATAAATTCTTTTCATTTCTATTAAATCCATTTTATCTTTGATAATATGCACTGAGCTACTGTGCACTTTTCCTTTCATTATTACCAAACGTACTCTATCTCGTTGTGTAACAACATCATTAACTCTTTTTCGTAATAATCCAAGGATATAATTATTTCCGTCCATGTTTACGTTCACTCAAAAATCTTCTTAATAATATGAAAAATGGAGCTCATGATTACAAAACTGACTGCTACACCTGTTTTCATCGGTAAGAAATGCAGCCGGAAGCCATCTTACCGCAATCAAATTTCACTTGTTCTCATTAATTAAGCTTTCCTAATTACATGGCGGAGAATTTATTCGGATAGGAAGATGAAATCTATTTATGTTGATTCTCACAGATTACAGATAAAATATTTATTTAACGTAGTGTTCGTAAATGTTTATTATTGTGTACAAGAGTGAAATTAAAGCTTTAAAATATCGGGAAAACACGACTGTCGTTCAAAATCCATTTTCGTTGAAACTACTCCATCACTTTCCAATCCCATCCAACAGGGCAGTTTTCAGTTGAATGAGGCTTGCTTATGCTACTGTGTTCGTCGATTTTTCGCCTCCAAATTTCCGGATGTAATCCACCGTTTTCCCCAAATACCAACTCGGATCGTAATTTGAACTGAGTTTCAAAAACCGAATATTTTTAATACACTTCCGTTACCATTTTACGTTATTAGGACCTATTCACTGGTCGATAGCAGATGAATGAAGTGGATAGTCCTAATTTCAACCACGAAGAGCGGTAGACTTTACTTGAAACAGATGAAGTAGATGAATATTTAACTGATGGACGTGTCTCGTTAAGGTCACTTGACAGCATTGTAAAAATATTCACCTGATATTCGTTAATTCCGTGATAAATATTGTTTAAAAAACTTAACTATTAGAAAATATTTCTTTTAAAAAGGTTTATTTTGAATATGCGTGGTGTTGCGAATTGTCCGAAATTCAAATGTGGAATCACTTTGATTATGTGTTCAAGTAATTCAATTTCAATAATAAGTACGATGGAATTTAAAGTGTTACCTTGTCCTCTCAACATTTTAAAAGTATTGACACTAAGATCTTTTGCGGTTTCGACAGCAAAATAGGTTTCTCCTTTCCTTCTGTGGTCTTATTTCATTTACCGACTCCTTTTCTTTCATTGTTTAACTCACAATTATATATGCCCGAACCTAAGCTGTTCTAATCAACGTTCTCCAAGGCCTCTGGCTGAAGTTTCCTGTTGAACGTTCAAGAGGAGTATTAATTTCAATGCATGGACACTACCCATATATTTTTGGAACTTGCACAGTAATTGAAGGCGAAAGCCAAATATTTTTTTATGTTTCCTCACCTGCATTGCCGTCCACCCATCCACATAATACCTGCCCCGCAAGCCGCCGTGCTGGCGTGTGACGTGGGTGGCGGAGGTAGCGAGGATAAGCAAAATGTGCAAGACACCGAGGTAGAGATTAGATTGTAGCGGAGGGTTTGCATCGTCGGGGAACGCCGATGCAAACCCTCCGCTAGTTCTCAATTTACTGAAATTTTTATGTTTTCTTTTACTTAGAACATTTTATTTTTTGCTTCAGAATCAAAAACTTGGAATGTCCCATTTTCTTCCACGTAGCTCGTACGGATATATCTACCAGAAATCCGCTGACTGAAAATCCTTCCAGGAAACCAAAAACGAACCTTTGCGTCTGTGTTCGAGAAAGATAATTTTTTTGGAAAATTTATAGCACTCCTTTTGTGGGCGTGCGAAATATTTTAGGTTTATGTTTAAATCGCTATGAGACACTTTAACTTGGTGCACTTTGAATAGATTTTCACAAAAATATGTAAGATCTCATATTTATTAGGTGTACTTAATCCGCTGGTTGCATATTTCATCACGTGCGTCTTTTTCAGTCGTCATATTTGCAGATGGTTCTTTGAGTTGAAAAAATAAAATGACCTTTATGACTCAGAGCCATAACTTAAGGTTTGGTGACTATGTGACTCCTTTCTAATTCTCCAGGGAGGTAAGGCAAAGATTATTGCATATTTTATGCGTCATTTATTTCTACATTGAGTGTATTGCAATGAGATTTTCTACCTATTTCTTGAGCTGAAAGATCTAAATATAAGATGACTAAATTAATGGATATCGATTAAATTTTATAATACGATGCTTTCAGGAGAAATGTCGCTTTTACTGCAATACACCGGGTGGTTTGTAACTCTGTGCCCTCCGTTCTTCAAATGTCACCTATTAATTATTAATTAGCACATATTAAGTTATCTTAAATTGTGGTAAGTGCTGTAAAGTTTTTAGGAGTCTTTCTAGGGCATTTGTAGTTCTTTAAGGTGTTACTCAAAATTCCTACATACACCGAACCTCCTTCCTTTCTGTCTAAGTGAAAAGTAGATTCAGATAAGCACCGTTCTTGAAAGGTTACAGAAGTATACCGGGAAATAAAAGGTAGCTAAACACACTTTTTTAACTTACAATTAAAAAATAAATTTCTATGCCACCCTTTGATAAACTACTGGCGAAAATTCCCTAGTATATGCCTTTATTCCTAAGAAAGTTTCACAAATTACCTACCTTAATAATTAAAGTATTTCAATATTTCTCTATGTTAATGGTAAAATATAGGTGATAATTTAATTGGTGGAGTTTGTACTATTAGCATATACAGCAGCATACTAAAATGATGCCTTTTGGATGATAACGTTTTCATGCTCTTAGACGTTCATCGTAATGAACTAAAGACCCAAGTAAATACTTTAGATGACAGTTTAAAAGATTTTGTATACTATATCAACCACAAAACTGTGAAGATTTTGGTAACAAAATCTTTTTCGTAGAAAGGTTAAAATTTAGATGTTAACTTTCATAAATTGTTATTATTTGTTTGCTTACTTCAACTAACTCTTCTATTTACCATAATTAATTAAAATCTTATTTTAAATCGAATTGCATATTTTATAATAATGATGCAAAACTTTGGGAAAAGGATTTTCTCAGAAGTATGTTTTTAGCTAATTCTGAATAATTTCTTGAACGTGGTCAGAATTGGACTTTGGTCATGTTCTACGACATTAAATATCATCCACAGAAGTTTTCCTGATTTGGTAATGACTGTTCCTTTTGCCAAGGCATGAACTAAGCGATAGAATTCTTGCCTATTCTTGATTATTTCTGAAGGAAAATAATCGCAACTGGATTCATCTCCTTAGAGTCATGTCAGTTACGATTTTCCTAGACATCTATAAATGCAACAACCTTGGTTTTCCCAGAGTTCACAAAATTACCTGAATCTGAAGATATTTTTTGTAAAACATTGCTCTTGCTTTCTTTTTCCTTTGGGTTAACATTGAAAAATCCCACTAAGCACTCAGTAAAATTAATTCGGTTCGAATCCTCAACGGGGATGAAAATCGTTATTTATAATGCGGATTAAGATTTATTTAGATACGAGGAACATAGAGAAGCTGAATACGAAAGGGAAAGAGAGGAAAAAACCTGAATGATAACATGTCAGCTGTGCTACTCTTGTGCATTTTCAACTTAATGCCTATTTTGTAAATCCTTTGGTAGCCTCTTCACGGGAGCCAGATCAATGTCTCGCCGGATTACATATGAATGTATGAATAATCTACTTCGAGCCATCTCGATCATTTTACCATGGATGTATAAAATGCATAAATATTCACGCCACCCAGTAAATCTTTTCACAGGGCTCGTCGTTGGTACAATGCGCTGTCACAGTATAAGAGCTGTCTTGAAACAAGCACCATTACAGAGTCAGTTTTATTATTTTATAACAATTTATAAGGCTATTTTTAATGATACGCCGTGTATATTAAGCCCGTGTGATTCAAAATAGCATGAAAGGAAAGTAACGACAAAATCAACAAATTTAACATATACTACTGAATATCTGGCCAATTCAAGAATGGGGAAAATGGTGAAAGAAACTCGAAACTGAAAAGTTAATGGCTGTCCTTGCCATATTTAACGCATCAGGTGCTTTGTATAAGAAAAGAGCGCTAAAAAATGATGCATCAAAAATTAAACTTTTAAGATTGGTACAGTGCTGCGAGAAAATAATATACAGGAAATTAAAAAATAAGAGGAAAAATTGAGAGGAAAATCATGGGTACAATCGTTGACACAGATGGAGGAGAACACAAATGGCCCTAAAGAATATACAGGGCGTCCGAAGAAGCGTCCAAAGAAAGAATTTGGATACAAGGATTATGAAAAGACCAAGGATTATATTGTGAACCTGGAACAAGAAATGATGATGATCGCATAATCCTGTAGTGGTAGAGGAAGAAGAATAGTAATTAGACAATAATATTACTTCTGAGAAACAAGTCGTTGATTGTCGCCATTCGTTAACGCGGTCTTGAGTTTTTGTTCATCTCAGGGAGGCAGGAATTGATCCCTCTCTCTTACAGGGACACACCCAAAACTGGTAGGACTGATTTTCTCTGGCGCGAACGGAGCGGTGTAGGGGGGTCTGCCTGGCAGGGTAAGGTGGAGGGGGCTCCTAGTAACAGACCGACACAAATCTCAGTCACCTGCGGGCTGTCGTTGAGTGAGAACACCGTTTTTAGTGAAGCCAGGTTTTTGTCCGTGTCGAATAACAAATTGAATCTGAATTTAGAGCAACGTTATTCCGTGAAGTTTTGTGCGAAACTCGGAAAGACGGCAACTGAGACCCTCGAGATGATCAAGCAGGCTTATGGGGACACTACCATAAGCCGTTCCACTGTGGCACAAGTTGTTTAAAGAGGGTAAGGAGCTCGTTAAGGACGACCATCGCTCTGGACGGCCGTCGAAGTCAAGAACCGGCACGAATGTGAACAGAGTGAGGACACTGCTGAACACAGACCGACCCCTAACCAGTGAAGAAATTGCAGACCATTTGGGTCTGTCTGCATCCAACGGCCAACGCATTATTTCACAGGATTAGGCCATGCGCAAGGTGTGCGCCAAGATGGTGCCGAAAATTCGTGCCATGGCGCGCTCGTCGTCAGACAGCTCCTGGCCAAATACAGCGTTGCCACGTTGTCGCACCCGCCCTATTCTCCCGATCTGGCACCACCGGTTCTTCTTCCCCTTGATGAAAAGACACCTCAAGGGACGACGTTTTGTCTCGATAAAGGCCGTTCAAGAGGCTTCGACGAGGGTCATCAACGGTATCCCCAAAGAAAATTTCTAGCGGGCGTACGGGGAATGGGAGCAACGTTATACTAAGTGTGTAGCAGCTCCAGGAGCATACTTTCAAGATTATTAAGTTGATGTAAGTATATCGTCAATAAAATTCTTGTAAAAAAATCAGAGTGAAGCAGAATTACATGAGTAGCGGTGATTCTTCACTCTCTTCTCTTCCTATCCCTTTACACGCAAGTTCACACAGCCTATCACTTGACGAATGCTTTTCCTTAACAGTTCTAGAATCCCTACCCGATTCAGCCACCAACATAGAGGTGAGAACTCGCGAATCCGCATACATCCTATATTTCCGATCCTTTAAAATTCCCACCCTTAACCGCCATCTTTAATTTCTTTCCCAACAGTTCCTAACCTTCCGCCCCCCCTCCCCTCCCCAGGCACTCTTCCCTCAAAACCTCTCAGTCTGACCTGAAGAAGGCCTCGGAGTTGGCCGAAAGCTTAAATCATCTACAGTGTGAGTGTCCTTTTACGTGTTATCAGTTTTATTCTGTGTTCTATTGTGCCGTCCAAAAGTTATATATATATATGATGTGGAAGTACTCACGAGGGTAATATAACATTTGAGTCCAAGTCTGACCTGAAGAAGGCCTCGGAGTAGGCCGAAAGCTTAAACAATCTACAACGTGAGTGTTCTTTAATGGCTATCTATTTTATTATGTCTGTCCCTTTAAATATACCCTTATCATTGAGGTTATTTTTTTCACCTTTGGTAAGATTTTCGTATTTGAATAGGTACGTTTTGGCATGGTGATTTATTTTGCTTTAGTCGGTTATATAAACTGAGATTCATATATATATATATATATATATATATTTATTTATTTATTTATTTATTTATTATTAGGTAATCTACCGGTTAAGGTAGGTTTTTGGATGGACACAACTATCAAATAAACATTTTGTGACTCCCCACCTAGCAAACTAATCTATATCAGGTCCCTCTTCATCTCGGTGTACTTCTTTCCTCCCTTCATCCCGTCCAACATCCCTATCCTGTTCCTACCCTTACCACGCTTGCCCAACATTCTCCCCTCTATTACCCTCTTCAACATTCCACTACCGCTCAATACGCCCTTCATCCATTTTTCCTGCCTCCATAGGATTTCTCTCAACAAACCCCTCTCCTCCCCCACCATTTTTAGTACTTCCTCATTTGTTTTCCTTTCGGTCCATTTCACCTTCTCCATTCTTCTCCACACCCACATTTCAAAAGCCTCCAATCTACGTCTATCCTCCTGCTTCAGCGACCACGTTTCCGCGCCGTACATAGCTACGCTCCATATCAGAGTTTTTACGAGTCTTGTCTTAACATCCCTACTCAACGTCCCCGTCATCAACTCCCTCCTCCTTGAGAAAGCCTCCTTGCCTAGCGCAATTCTTCTCCTTACGTCCCTACCACTTTGACCGTATTGGTCCAAAACACTTCCGAGATATGTAAACTGCTCTACCTGCTCTATTCTTTCCCCGCCTATTTTAATATTTAGCTTAGCCTTTTTCTTTCTGGAAAATCGCATAACCTTTGTTTTATTAATATTGATATATATATATATATATATATATATATATATATATATATGTATATATATACATATATATATATATATGTATATATATATCTTTTTTTGACAAAGTTAGCAATATTATGTGGCAACTTACATACCTCTACCATGAATTACAACATCCAGCGTAATGTTCCTAGTCAGGCACAGCAAACGCTTTCATCGCCAATTTCCATAAATGTGTTGAATATGTCACACTGGCTATTTATTATTTAATTTATATTTTATGTTTATTAATATGTATGGTAGCTAAAATGAACTCTTCACCATAATCTTCAAATTAATTTATTTCATTTCAAGTGGTACATTTATTTTAAACGTTTCCCGGCCCCAGGCATGTAGCTATGCATACCTGCGTGCTCCTATTGTACTGTGAGTGCGACTTAATTTGATTGTGATGCTGAGCATAATTTCTGTAATTCCAGCGATGGAGCAACGCAAACTTAATCATTCAATGTCCCGGTGAGTCAGTCTGTTGCACCCGTACTAGTCATGTCCCATGGATCATCTATTTAGGGCGAGGAACCCCCCGTGGACCTCCGACCTCACTCACAACTGCCGCTCTCTCTTCCCACGCTTCATGCATTCAAAATGAGCTTCCAATGTACGGATACAAAGAATAGAGAGAGAAGGATGGGAGAGAGTGAGCGATCTTTCTGATTTACATCGACATCTACATGTTTATGTGCATACTGAAATTCATGTACCAATTTATAGCGAGGAACAGTGGAATGGACATGTGGGCGGTAAAGGGCCCTGCATTAGGATCGCGAGATGACATTAACATCAAAATGAATGAATGACTGTTTAAATGACCAGATATAAAATTGGAGAATACTTGTCATTTACCAAACATTTTAGTGAGGACCTTTTCCAGTTGTCCTATATCTTTCAAATGTATTGTTAATATCGATATTATTATTATGGACACAACTACCAAACAAATATTTTGTGACTTCTAAAAAAACATAATCCAGCAGCCTACTCTACATCAGGTCCCTCTTCATCTCTGTGCACTTCCTTCCTTCCTTCATCCCGTCCAACATCCCTATCCTTTTCCTGCCCATTCCTCGCTTTCCCAACATTCTCCCCTCTATTACCTTCTTCAACATTCCACTACCGCTCAATACGCCTTTCATCCATTTTTCTTGCCTCCTTAGGCTTTCTCCCAAAAAACCCTCTCCTACCATGCCTAGTACTTCCTCATTTGTTTTCCTTCCTTCTCAACACCCAAATTTCTAAAGCCTCCTATCTACTTCATCATTCTGCTTCGGTTTCCGCGCCGTGCACTCAATATCAAATTTTTACGAGTCTTTTTTCAACAGTCTTACTCAGCGTTCCTGTCGTGAACTCCCTACTCCTGGTGAACGCCTCTTTTCCTAGCAAATACTTCTTCCTTCGTCCCTACTACTTTGACTGTGTGGGTCCAAAATTCTTCCGAGATACGTACACTGGTCTACCTGCTCTAGTTTTCCCCTCATATTTAAATGTTTAGCTTAGCCTTTGTCTTTCTGGAAAATGGCAATATATTTTTTATATTGATATGGATTGATACTTATCCCATATCTATCGCACTGAATTTTCAATTCACTCAGCAATGCTTGGAAGCCCTTCGCTGACTGACAAGGAAGAGCTTGGTCATTAGCAAACCTACCTGATTTCACGAATTCCCAACCGACTTTCATTTCTACCTCCAGTTCTTCCCATGCTTCTTTAATCTTTACCTCCACATATTCGTTGAACACAACCGGTGCTAATGAACAACCGTGCCTTACACCTCTTCCTAGCCCTGCCCATTCGGACTCTTCCTTCCCCACTCGAACCTGAGCCCTCTGAGACATGCACCGGTTGAAGATTAGTTTCCAACCCTCGAATCTATTCCTATTTTTCCTAATATAGTCATTAGTTTCCCCAACTCACTCTATCAAAAGCCTTTTAGAAATCTATGAAAGAGGCAAATACGTCCTCATTGTATTGTATTCTAAATTACTCTCTATAAGTGAACTCATTACTCTAATGGAATTACCTGTGGCTCTCCCCCTCCAAAATCCAAGATGACCATCCACTATGTAATCATTTACCCTACTATCTATTTACTGATAATTCTGAGAACATTATCTACGCGAGAAATTAATCTTATTGTTATTAGTCCTCATATAATGTAGCCTTTACGTTTTTCGGAATAGGTACTAACACTGATCTCCCAAAGTCTTCCGGCCGGAGTCTTTCCTCATAGATACTACGAATCGGTTCAAAGAGACTCTTTCTCTCACAATTTCCTAAACCTTTTGTAGTTTCTCAGAAATTTTGTCTACCCCCACCGCCTAATTTGATTTCATTTCCCTTATTGCCCTTTCTATCTCATCGTCGAGTATGCCTCGACCTAAGCTATCTTCCTCTACGTCATATTCCTTTTCTATGCCTAACCTTGTTGACCTTAGTTCTTTACCATACAGTTCTTCTATGTATTACTTCAATCTCTCTTGGATAATTTTTATCACAACTAATATCTTACCCAACTTACCACCAACTGATAACGCAGATCTTCCTTTCTTACTTCCCGTTAGTGATTCAACCTTGTAGTGTAGCACACCAATTTCAACTTTACTCTGCAAACTTTCCATATCCTCGCAATGCGCCTTCCATTATATTTATTTTGCTTTTTAATTGATGCCATATCAATTTATTTTTTAACTCTTTTTACCTCTTTCTGTCTAGCTCTGCACTCTGTATACATTGTTCTATTTTATTCGCTCATCCTTCCTTGTAATAACCTCATTCGTGATCCATGTTTGGCTTGTCCTTATCCCATTAATGGTTCCTATAGATTCTTGTGCGGCTTTTGATATCCCTTTCTTGATACATTTCAAATTTTCTTCGGTTATACTCTGCTTTTTACTGTCATCTATGATTCTCTCTACAGCCTGCTGATTCTCCTTCCTTTTCAATCCATTTAATGCTCCCATATTCAATTTCCTAACCCGCCGCACCTCTCCTCTGTTGTTGAAAACGTTGCTGCTCTTCATAACAACTAAATTCGAGTCCGTATCCACTCCCTGAAATCTGTTCGAATTGATCACACTGAATCTTTCCCTGTTCTTGAGTCTTTCCCTAACCAAAATATAATGTGATACCTTTTTGAGATACCTTACATTTTCCATGTTTTCGCCTTTTGTGGTGTCGAATCCATATTTTATTGAAGGCTAACCCATGTCTTCTACAGGCCTCAATTGATTTCTCCCCGCGGTTATTACTCGTACCCAAACCTTAGTCCCCAACCTAATCACCATCTGTTTCTTCTCCTACCGTCGCATACTAATTCCCCATCACTATCAAATGTTTCCCTGCCGGAGCACGCGATTAATTCCTCTAAGTCTTCGTATTTCCCAATGACTTCTTCCTCCTTACGATTGCTAAATTCGATATATAAAAATAAGTGTATTTTGCAAACGAAGTAACGAGATAGCGCTATTGAACAAAAACACAGACAAACACACAAAAATCACATGTATTCCGAATTTTCGGTGTACAAACAATATTTTTCAAGAGGGAACCACAATTCTTAAGGGAGAGAAGAAACTGAGGATGTTCCTTCTCTCCCCTGACAAATATATATGTATATATATATATATATATTTTGTTTATTTATTGATACTTATCTACCGAAAATTTATTAGTATTTAAACTCGATTTTATCAGGATGCATAGTTTTCTGAATTCGCCGCCAATTTGAGAAAAGAAAAATTTCTTTCATTAATTCGCTATCTGTTAATAAGATATGGAGGAAGGATATATTGCCGAAGGGTTTGGGAATTCAATGTGTTCGAGGAGCGGTAGACGAGTGAATGACAAGTATAAGAAATCCCAATGGATCAGCGTGTTGGAAAGGACAAAGCATTTCCGAAGAGGAAGAGGTTCTTTGCGTTGAAGTAGGTGATGGCAATAGGAGAATAAAAAGGACCATTGAAGGAATTTAAAGGAGCTTCTTGCTCTAGTTCGAAGGATTGATAGAAGCATTGACCTAATATTTTAAACGGTCCTTTCTTAACTTTTCATGTTAATCTAAAGATAAATTGTACCATAAACGCTGGCCATTATTTTGAAAACTAGTTTCAATTTCTTCGCATCAGAATATTTGAGAAATTTGGGGCACCGGGGTCACAAGGAACTAAACGAGTTCTAAAAGAATGAATTTATTTGCCAGTCCATTTTTATTATTTCTTAAGAGCCCATAATCCAAAATTTTTATCGGTTGGAATGTGCTAACTGGTGATTCTCAAGCTCGCATGGTCTAATCATGTGTCATTCATTGACCCCGCCACCGGTATAATTTCGCGAGTATCATCAGCCATCAGAGTACATAAAAGATTGTTGCTTCTGTTTACTTTTATCTGTATATCATTAATTGATTGCCCCCGAAATTTATGGTTCGCAATGTGTATATATGTATGTAAAACCAGAGTTGTAGCTCTACATACCTGTGCACCCCTATTTTACTGGGAGTGAGCCTTAATTCCAGTGAGATTCTGAATCTAAATTATGTAATTACCGCTGTAAGAAATATATCTATCTATCTATCTGTCTATCTATCTATCTGTTTATCTATCTACGTATATATATATATATATATATATATATATATATATATATAAACCATAAACACAGTAATCAACCCGTGGTAGGTGATGGTAGAGCTCACCCATGTACCAAGCCCTATACGGCGTGTGAGTATTCACACATCAGGGTAGGGGGGCCAGTTCCTTTCCCTATGCCGGTTATGGTTTCCCAGGAAGATCTGCTACCCGAAAAATCAACTAGCTATATATATATATGTATAATCTTGAAAATGACGCTCTCCGGCGACGCACAAACACACAAACACTAAGATAATAGATATTACACACACAGAAACATAAAAGAAGGACACTTACAGTAGATATTTACGTTTCGACGGCACAGCCGTCGTCATCAGATTCTGAATTTACAGAAGAAGGGTGAAATTGGTGCTCTATACAGCAAGGTTAAGTTATTATCGGGAAGTAAGAAGGCAAGATCTGTGCTAACAGTTAAAGATAAGTGGGGTAAGATAATAGTTGTACCAGGAAAAATCCAAGAGAGATGGAAGGAATATATAGAAACACCGTATGGTAAAGAACTTAGGACGACAAGCTTAGACATAGAAAAGGAACATGACGTAGAAGAAGATAGCTTAAGTCCAGGCATACTCCACGATGAAATAGAAAGGGCATTAAAGGAGATGAAAGCAAATAAGGCTGTGGGGGTGGACAATATTCTCGTAGAAATGTTGAAATGGTTAGGGAAAGGTGGACAGAAGGCCATATATGGACTGATTCGTACTATCTATGAATAAGGAATCTGGCCGGAAGATTTTGTGAGATCGGTGTTTGTTCCTATTCCAAAAAAGGCAAAGGCTTCGTCATGTGAGGATTACAGAACAATAAGTTTGATATCCCACGCAGCTAAAGTTATTCTCAGGATCATCAACAAAAGGATAGAGAGTAAGGCAAATGATTACTTAGGGGATGATCAGTTTGGGTTTAGGAAAGGAAGAGGTACGCGTCATGCCATTGCAGTAATGAGATCACTAATCAAGAGGAATATAGAATACAATTAGGACGTTTTTGCCTGTTTTGTAGATTTCGAAAAAGCGTTTGATAGAGTGAATTGGGAAAAATTAATGCGTGTGTTGCAGAAAATAGGAATGGATTGGAGGGAAAGGAGACTGATCCGCAACCTGTACATGTCTCAGACTGCTCAGGTGCGAGTGGGGGACGGAGATTCCGGATGGGCAGTGTTAGGAAGAGGTGTAAGGCAGGGTTGCCCATTGTCACCGGTGCTGTTCAACGTATATGTGCAGGAAATGATTAGAGGCATGGGAGAACTGGAGGTAGGAATGAAAGTCAGAGGGGAATTCGTAAAATTGGTTAGCTTTGCTGATGACCAAGCATTAGTTGCTCAGTCAGCCAAGGGGTTGCAAACATTGCTGAGTGAATTGGAGGTTCAGTGCGATAAATATGGGATGAGAATCAATATTAATAAAACAAAGGTTGTGCGATTTTCCAGAAAGAAAAAACCTAAGCTAAATATTAAAATAGGGGTGGGAAATAGAGCAGGTAGAACAGTTTACATATCTCGGAAGTATTTTGGACCAATACGGTCAAAGTGGTAGGGACGTAAGGAGAAGAATTGCGCTAGGCAAGGAGGCTTTCTCAAGGAGGAGGGAGTTGATGACGGGGACGTTGAGTAGGGATGTTAAGACAAGACTCGTAAAAACTCTGAAATGGAACGTAGCCATGTACGGGGCGGAAACGTGGTCGCTGAAGCAGGAGGATTGACGTAGATTGGAGGCTTTTGAAATGTGGGTGTGGAGAAGAATGGAGAAGGTGAAATGGACCGAAAGGAAAACAAATGAGGAAGTACTAGAGATGGTGGGGGAGGAGAGGGGTTTGTTGAGAGAAATCCTATGGAGACAGGAAAAATGGATGAAAGTCGTATTGAGCGGTAGTGGAATGTTGAAGAGGGTAATAGAGGGGAGAATGTTGGGCAGGCGAGGTAAGGGCAAGAACAGGATAGGGATGTTGGACGGGATGAAGGGATGAAGGTGGTATAGTATACGGAGATGAAGAGGGACCTGATGTAGCTTAGGTTGCTGGATTGGCTTTTTTTTGGAGCTACAAAATATTTATTTGATAGTGGTGTCCATCCAAAAACCTACCTTAACCGGTAGATTACTTAATAATAATATATATATATATATTCAATTGCAGTATAACTGTAGTACATATATATATATATATATATATATATATATATATATATATATATATATATATATATATGTATATACTACCTTGAACAAAATGTTCCCGGAATAACCATCGCGTGGCGCTCCCATCGTTCCGATTTGATTTCTGTTTTTTTGTTAAATTGATACATCTGCTGTTGATATTCCCTTTAAATCTTAGTGTCATAACTTGACATTTGCAAAAGTTACGTAGCCAAGAGTACATCTATCTCTGTGTGTGTTGGCGATTTTTTCCAATTGCAGAAATGGATTTAAATTTGCAACAACGAACTTGTATTAAATTTTGCGTAAAAAACGGATTTAGTGGCGCACGGACGTTGGAAATGTTGGAAAAGTGTTTCGGCAACGATTCTCTAAAAAGAACGGTCGTTTACCAGTGGCACGAGCGGTTCAGAAGTGGTCGTGAGTCAATGGAAAATGATGAACGCAGTGGCAGACCATCGACATCGAAAGTCTGTGAAAAAATTGATAAAGTAAAAGAAATGTTGGTCAATAACCGCAAATTAACCATCAGAGAAATAGCGGAGGACTTGAAAATTGCCTATGGATCCGCCCAAGACATTGTGGTTAATGATTTGGGTTTCCGTCGTGTAGCAGCAAAGTTGGTGCCAAAAGACCTCAATTTCATGCAAAAAAGGGACCGTGTTGACGTCGCAAAAGACATGATTTGCGAGGCTGAATGCGATCCCACATTCATCAAAAGGATCATTACTGGAAACGAGACGTGGGTTTATGAGTACGACACGCAATCCAGACATCAGGCAAGTGAATGGCGTTCACCAAATGAGCCGAGACCAAAAAAACCACGTCGTTTTCAGTCAAAAAAGAAGGCAATGCTGACGGTTTTCATGTATTACAACGGTGTAGTGCATCATGAATTTTTGCCAGAAGGCCAGACAGTAAACAAAGAGTATTATTTGGGCGTTATGAGACGTTTGCTTGAAGCAATTCGCCGAAAGAGACCAGAAATCGTCGCACAGTGCGTCGAGACCGTCGCACAGTGCTATCATTATTCGTAATTTTTTGACGAAAAATGTAACAAATACCATCCAACAGCCACCGAATTCACCTGATTTGGCTCCCTGTGACTTCTTTCTGTTCAATCGAGTTAAAAAACCATTACGGGGAACGCGTTTTAGCAGCCGAGAGGAAGTAATGAAAACGCACTGATGGACATACCGAAAACCGAATATAAAAAATGTTTCGAGGATTGGATCAAGCGCTGGCATAAGTGTGTCGCAGTCGATGGGGATTACTTTGAAGGGGACAATATAGATTTAGATGAATAAACTTGTATTTTTAATTTTCTGAATAAATTCCGGGAACTTTTTGATCAAGGTAGTATATATATATATATATATATATATATATATATATATATATATATATATATATATATATATATATATATATATATATATATATATATATATATATGTACGACAGTCATGCTGCAGTTGAAAATGTTTCATTTGAAAAGGCACTGCCATGCTTAGTAACATATAAACATTAATAACTTTCATCTTTGGTCGTTTTATTCGATTCTTTTTCATTGGCCTTAAAATTTGAAATAGCTTAAAGAAGGCACATCGATGTGAAATACTATATACATGTGCTCGCATGTGTGCGTGTGTGTGCGTATGTGTACTAGTGTGTACGTATGTGTGTACATTTAAATACACAACGATGCTTCTTAAAGGAAGTTCAATTTTAAAGGTCACTAAATAAGAAAAATTTGTACTTAATTATCCAAGATGAAATTAGTTAGTCTTTCTAGGTTACTAAGTTTAAAACTGTCTTCTCATATGAAAAGTTGGTGACTGTAGTGAAAATATTTCAATTGATATTGGTGTTTGTTAAAATTTTACGTGTTACATCAACGATTATGTATTTTCAGGACTCAAGCCATATTTTGCCAACCTGAACGTTTAATGATTTCTGCACTGTTTTAAATTGGATGTTTGAACAATATGATGCGGTCAAATAGACATTGGCTTTAGACAGATGTGTGGGCTGAAATTTCTCTCTACTAATTGGGAGCTGTGGGATACCACCTGAACTGATCCCAGGGAAAGTTCTAAATCCGCTTAATGTGATTATGTTTGTCCCTTGTGGAATTTCTTATTATTTGTACAGTGATATTGCCCATATTCGACGAAAACTTTCTGCTAAAATATTTAATTCTTCATTTTCTTTCAAACTCGTGTATATTTCTACCGTTTCCTGAAATGTCTTAGCACTGGCGAAATCATGGCGCAACTACCTCTAACGATTCAAAATAATCTTATTATGCTATCTGGATTATTATAATTACAGGTCATCCCTGAAGAAAAAGTTAATAACAATTATAAATGTATGCTTGTTACGTTGTTAAATAGGTAGTTAGTTTTTTTGCGGGATAAAAAGAGTGAAGTCATAAAAATATGCGAATATCATAAAATATAATTAAATATTTTTAGTAATATCAACTATTAATGAGGTATAACTTTGGATTTCAACTTGTCCTTACCTTTAATTTAAACGCATTGAAATCTGAAGACATATTTTTAAATAACTTGAAATTAACAAGTCTGATAATGGTTTCGGCCGAATATTATACAGTGGTACTATCGCATTACCCTCTAGTTTACACTTCCTCTTTTTTTCTTTGAAGTTCATTCCATGAATGAAAAATGTTGCATGTACTGAATATCATGTAACTACTGCAATACATAAAAATATTTTTATCACCGCAGTGTTAGATTCTATGAACTTTGGTCGTCCGTCAGTGGTCAAGCCACGATGCAGCCATGCCAACTCTTTGCAGCTCACACTAATACCTTAGCTACTTAGACATCACTTAGAAACTGCTAATTTTGACGTAGCGTGACCGATTTAAATCATTTCTTTTTGAGATCGTGGGCATGAAAAAGACAAAATTTAAAAACTGACTGGAATTCAACTAAATAAGTTTTTTATCAAGTTTACACTCATCGGAACGTTTCAAGGAAGACCATAATATTTTAAGTGCTTCATATAACTGAAAAAATAGAACTGTTTTACGCATAAATATTTTGATTGACTGAAAAAGTGATGGTTAGCCTACGATTACTTTGACCAGCCTGTGAGAGAGTAAAATATCATCCATTTTTGAGAAAAGTAGGAGATCTTATTATCTCATATCAAAATAGTATATGTTAGTTTATACTTACACAATTATAAAGCGCTGTTGATACTAATTATTGTATTTTTTCATTAATGAAAATAACGTAGGTGTTTACCTGCAAATGTAATTTTCTAACATAATCGATTCAATTCAATTTTAACCAGCACACATGTGATTCCAGGGATGACCTAAATCATTTTAAAACAATGGAATTTCGCAGCAGATTTCTCTAATAAAACTCCAATTTTACTTGCTATTTATTACTCCTTTTTTATATATATATTTGTAAATTATTTAATGGAGTGGTTAATAATATAGCTTTTTATTTTAATTCTTGGGCAAATAACAATTTGGAATACACATCGGTATCTTGTAGTGTATGCTTACAGAAGTTATTGTATGCTGCTTCTTCTAATTTTCTATGAATCGTCATTGCATATTAATTTTGTATCGTAGTTTCAAATCAATTCTGGCTCCTCCAATTTTTTATTTTAGCCACAGTTTTCAACTTTTCTCTTATCACGGATTCTTGGGGCCACTTATAGATGGAATATGTTTTATTTGGATAATATATGTAAATAAACTTCCATTACTCGGATATATGGGCACCTCCGTGTAAATTGTGGTGGTATCATCTTAATCTTATTTAATCAATCTATTCCAAGATATATTTTTAATTGATAGCGTTTTGTAAAAGAATATTTTACAGAATTTTTATGTGAAAGGAAATATATATACATATAATATATATGTATATATATATATATATATATATATATATATATATATATATTAATTTCAAAGCTCTGTAACTTATTTCAAAGAGAATCTCATTATATTAAGAACTCAAGTTTCTTTCATGTAAGTTAGCCCTTTAAAACTTTAGGGTGGGTTTGATGGAAAGTCGTCTATGAAATTGAATCGAAGATATTTGACTGAAACCCATTTCTCTACAGTTCTTTCAATTTGATTTTTTTGCCGATACCCGGAAAACTCCAGCGTCTCAAAAGGTGGCCATTTCTGCCTTTTTTGCTCATTTGAAGGGAAATTCGCCCAGAGTGCTGGAGCACTTAGGCAGCACTCGAGATTTTTGCCACCTGTCGCACGGTGATTTCTTCAGCTTGATTGAAACTTTCTGTGAAAGTTTCGTCGTCAACCAACACTTGGTGCGTGGACCGCCGCCGCGCCCCATTACTTCCAGCCTCCGCAACACCCCCTACCGCCGGAAATTTAGAGGTTCTGCGTGACCTTTACCCTTAGCCGGAGCTGCTTGAGAAATGAGACGTGCTTCTTCGCCTTCCCCGCTATCCGCTTTGCAAGGGAAGCAAGGCCTTATTTTTTAGAGAAGAATTCGAACAAGCCTTCTCTCGTTCTCACGCTAATCTGATCCCTATTCTTGTTACGAACTCATTGGATTTTCCTCCACGTAAGGTTTAAATTAGAACGAGTGACCGTCGTTTATCTCCGGTTATGGTCGGATGAACTTGCTTTTCACGTAATTTTCTCACCTTCGGCCAGCTATTAAGATGGCACGTATTCGTTATACCGAACGGGGAACAATGGGGAAAGCCTTTTCGTCGATATTTCATCCTGTGAAACTCGAACTGCTGTGTATGGAGTGAAAATAACTCTCAAGTTTTTTCTTACCCGAGGTGTAGGCTGAGTGAACCTGCATAGTTTTTTTGAGGTAGTCTCCATTAGGGTTACGATAAATTTTTGGCTGCAATATTTTCCCCCTTATTTAATTATAAATATATTTTGGTTTATTTACGTATCATATGATTAACAGTTAATGGTTTGCCCGTACCTTCTTAACGTGTGAAACATCACGCAGGAGTTACGAGAGTTGTGATACGAAGAGAGTGGTGGGATATTTTTCCCCTTCACTCACAATTGCGTATAGTTATAGTTATATACAACGAAATAGTTATACATATTAGTTGAGTTGATTATAAATTTTCACTGGTTTAGCCGATTCTCGATTTCTATGATTTTAGTGAAATATAAACCACCAAAAGTGTAATAAATGCTACCTAATCGATATTATGTATACGTGTAGAAGTTCTCACGAAGAAGCACAAGGCCTTGGCGGATCAGGAGACGGCGCTTTTGGGAGAAATCTAGCGATGGCAAGAGAAGCTGATGGCGTTTTGGTTGGTAATGGAATACTGAATTCTGATAGAGGGTAGGACGTTAGACGTTAGAGAGTGTAAGGTACGGAAATAAGCATGTTGAACGGAAGGACGGAAGGTAGAAAGTAGTCGGAACTGAAGATAGATATTTGTGATGTACGAATATGTCTTGTGCTGTAAAGGTTAGAAATATGAATATAGTTAGCCCGCTTGTCCATCTTAAACCTTAAGAACCGTAAACGGTAGGCACCATGCACTGTACTCTACACTATTGAAAGCACGGTGCAGGGCAGAATATAGGTATGGACATGCGTACTTTTCACCAACCGATGATCTAGTGTGCTGGATGAATGACATCGTTGTCCATTGGTGGTGACGCATTCAATCAAATCATTTGTCAGACAAGTTCAACCTCTGTTTTGGGTTCCGCAGCGAGAGGGCACAGAGGATCGAGCAAACGCAGGAACACTTGAAGAGCAAGCAATCTCGGCCGTGGGAATGGAGCCATGGTCAGTTCACGGCGCTCATTCTGACGACTGTCACCGTCGTTTACTTGTTCAAGATTCCCTCCCGAACAGCGCTCCTCAATAGTTGGCCAATAGTTTTTTTATCAATTCCTTTTAAACTCTCTCCATGAATTTTTTTTTGTAAATGTTCATACATAATATATATTGAAATTGTTATTAAACAATGTAAATGTACTGCTGGTTTCGACAGACACGGGTGTGGTTCCCGTATATCATCGTATTTGAATTAACGACAACGATTCCCGGAGAGGGAAACATTTACTGCAACCTTCATATATCATTAGTTAAAAATCGGGTGCTCGTTCACCGTGGGCTTCCGCAGTGATTCAGTAATTGATAAGTTTTCTGTTGCGATTGGAACTCATGTTTTTCTCACGTTGCAGCACGCGTCTTCATGAGCAAAAGTCTTAAAATCTGGAATATGTGCTCTACCATTCATGAAAATTGAATGTTTCGAAAGAACTTTCCTGTCAAGTCGCATCATAAAAACGTCCTTAAACAGTCACTTATTTGTCCACTGCTCTATTATACCTCGCTATTCGTGAGCTTTCCCTTTTTATATTTTGTCTGGTAAATAAGTTGCTCAACTGTCTTTATGCGTGTTAATTTAATGGGCCAGGAACTTCACTTGGGCTAAATGGTGGCCTAGCTTCAACATTCGCCAACGAATGATTCATATGTGAAGAAATATGTACCGATGTAATGTAATTCCGCTAAATATTTTAAAGCGATAAAGACTGTGATTCAGTTATCGAATTTCTATGTCTTTTTTTCCGTAACTGTATTTTATTGAAAATTCTAGAGTGAAATAGGTTCAGTTTTTAAAAAGTAGAAATTAAATAATCAAAGTAACCCGCCAAATACTTGGATTTTATGGATGTAATCGCAATGAAGGATGAAATTTACACATTTAAAGGGGGGAGGAAATTTTTTTCCTGTGCATACCCTTAGATTTTCCACGCATTTCAAGTTTATAGTGTATCGCACCGATCGTAATATATCTATGGCGTAGTGGCCAAATACGTCAACTCGATTCGTGCTCTCTTGGAGCCAAAGAAAAGCAAAGCAATGCAGAGTGAGTTTGGCTTTTGAGGTGATAAGGGTAATATTTAACGTTAGTTTACACTTTAAACGTCTTATAAATCTTCACCACACATGTATTATTAATATTTATTGTTATAAAACATTCATTTTCTCAATTCTCTATTATAGGTCGTTATTTTTTTGCTTGCAGTGTTAACATGGAAAGGTACACGTCAACTTTGAAGGATAAGAGAGATTTTGATACACTTTGTTAACCTTTGAAATAATTTTATCATTTTGCACTTTAATAAATTACATACATTAAGAAATGCCGCAACATAATGCAGTTAAGTATAGAATTCAAAAAATATTCATCGGGTCAATTGACATTTTAACATATTTAAATAATCTTATTTGTTCTCATTATATTTTTAATGCCAGAGCAGCCCACATTATTAACATAGTGTATGAATTTAACGGGTTTTGGATTAATTTATTTTTCCTAGAACAGTAATTCATTCTCAAACTGTTTCCTCTCTTTTGGTGGTTTCTATTAAATCTAATCTAGTATGAGCAACCGAGTGCTCCTCCCCTATTCCGCTGTTTCAGTCTATGAAGTGTTCGAGAGGTTTATTATATTTCATAGGTGGCTGCTTTGTAGTCTCATTGTACAACGGTGATTGTCCGTATTTCCTCAAATATTTTTCTTTCTTATACTTAGGCTCAGAGATAGGAGTTTTATATCTTATAACAACCAGATTTTATTGATTGTTTTCAGTTTTAAATCTTCTAATTTCAATTTGAAACAAGCAATGCGAGGCATTAACTTTCTTGTGAATTTAATTTCATGGATATTGGAGACTTTCAACCAGTTTTAAGAAAAATCGCAGAATTCCCGTAATTTTTGCATCCACATCTCCATGGGAAATTGAAAATATTCGCGTTCAATTGATTAATTTTCAATTTTATTTCAATTAAGTTTCAGTTTAAACTATGGTGATCAGATATCCTTTATTCATTAAACTTCATTCATTCATGGAATATATAGTATAAGGAAAGAACTATGTCGGTCACAGGAAACTGGTAAATGTAGCAAGGTAATTTTACTACCGGCTTGCTTTTTTATGAAATAAGGTACAAAAATGAATATCCAACTAAAAATATATTCCCCCTAAGAAGTAAAAAAATTCAATATTCCTGAAATTTTAGGTTGCTGAAAAATGCATTTGCCTTTTATTAAATTTAAAATGGCATCAAGCCGTTATAGAAATGGACTTCCGTAAGTAACAGAGACTTTTTTGTCATTAAATTGTAGGAGTCAGAAAACAGCGAAATGCTGAGCACTTTGTAACCGTAATGAAAAAATTTTTATTTATGTTTGTACTATCCAAACAAACCTGTTCAACCCATGTATCCATACCGCGACGTTCTACAATATATATTGAATTCAAGTAGTGGGCGTAGTAATTGAACAGGTGAAGGAGCATTACGGAGCGAACGCCATTACAGATTTATGTTCTCGGAACTCCGAAACAATATCTTTGATGTTTTTTATGCTCACAAGGTTTTCAATTTTGTTTACTTACTCCATGGAATGATGAAAGTTCCCTCTGAAGACAGTGCTCGGTATATAGCCAATATTCTATCACGCGGGCGAGAACAGTAAATTCTCCCGTGTGATTAAACTGAACTCAGCGGAACGACACGGCGCCGCTAGTTTTAAATGTTGTGTTGGGTCAAAGAGGTCAGCATCCCTCCCTACTTAATGGATACATGTCTTCATCTCGTTCCCACTTGAATATTTTTTCAACATACATCCCCCACACTGCGGAGACCCGTGCGCTGCGAGTAAATTGCTCAAAGGGAGCAGGCTCACGGTGTTTCCCGAAGGGCGTGGGACGGAGAAACATGTGAGAAACATGATACAACCATAAACACAGCGAATGAACCCACTTCGAGTTTCCCACCCGTGGAGCATCTAAAAAAATAAATTTGTTTTAAATCTGCTCCCCAAACGCCTGTGCTAAGACAACGTCGCTGGACCGAATTTCGATAATTTCTTTCAGTATGGCCTCACATCTTCACCGACATCGTTGTGTGATTACGTGGACAGTGAATAACGGTTAATTCACCCCTGATCTGCAATAATTTAAGGAGAAGTTTACGGAAGTCCATAATGGAAAACAATGGTGCGTTACACCGTAAAGACTTCTCTGAGAATTGAACTCTTCTTTGTGCCTCTGAGGAAGGAATGAGATAATATGGAAGCAAGTCATCTTTCTTTCTTCTTTCAGGGTAACACGATCGAGCTCTTCTCTCGGGAACATTTAGT
The DNA here is from genome assembly GCA_037158775.1 of Hetaerina titia. Taxonomy (NCBI): domain Eukaryota; kingdom Metazoa; phylum Arthropoda; class Insecta; order Odonata; family Calopterygidae; genus Hetaerina; species Hetaerina titia. Next base: position 9,289,660 of record CM073779.1, read on the forward strand.
AGGATAGGACTACTCCAGAAGGTAGACTGGTATTTCATCGTGGCGTGTTAAAAGTTTAGCCCATGCCAATACAGAGATCAAAGGCAATCAGTAAGTATGAGGGGAGGCGACCCCCAAAAATGTTCACTTACACCGTTGAATGGGATCCGCAGTTAGTTGCTTGAGACAAGATTTTAGAGAGCGTGAATCGATGTGGGAAAAAGCCGGCGTCAGCATCAGCGTCCGTTAGAGGCAGATAGCAAGAGAAGAATGCTTTAGCTTCCAATTTGAAGGGCGGATTACTTGGAACTCTTTGAGGTCCCTAGAAACAAGACCCGCAGTGGGATCGGCATTCCACAGGAGATTTTTTTACGGCTACGGGAATTCATAACTTTGATTAAACTTTGTCTACAGATTCCATTAAAATCATCCCGAAAATATCAATTGATCCCAAATTTGAAGAAATGCCACTTTTGTGGAAAAATTCACCACGCATATCTAAAAATAAAATAGTCTGTGTATGATTACGCTCGGATGCTGTTGCGTGTGATCCCTCAAGTCTTTAAACAACACTCGGAAATGATAGTCAAGGATTTTCACCAATTTATGTAAAATTTAAATCGAATTGTGTGTAATAATTTTGATGAATGATGAAATGGGTTTATTGAAATTCTAACCTGTGAATAAATTTGAATAAGCGGTGGTAAGGGTGGAAAATGCTTTCAAAGAGAATTTAGAAGGAATTAATGATTGTGTAAAAAGGCCGTGATGTAGTATAAAATTCTCAATCCTTTAAGTGTCCCAAACTTTCAGAAGAGTTTACAAGTTTTCCAGCTCCATCGAAACGCAATAGGCATCTCATTAAACCTAGACGTTTCAAATTTTAAGATAATATTTAGCCGGAAATTTCACGTTCAGCGAATGCTAATGAGACACCCAGATATTTCCGTTCTTTCTATGCATTACCGGAGGATGCAAAAACAACTCATTTTCCACACCTACATTCATTCTCCGATAGGCATGGGTGCACCTTGTACCTCTTTCCAGTCCTTCTCACTTCCGACACAGATTGATGGGTCTTGGGGGCATTTCAATGAGGAGCACGCGGTTCTCAGCGGACGCGAAGCTCACAAGAGTGGAACCTAAATGTGTCGGATGATCAGCGGCAAAGATGAATTGAACGGAATAATGGATTGTGAAACGTACGGATTATTCTTTCTTTCCAGAGCTCTGCTGGAAATCATCAGAGAATGAAACTGGCATCACTTCAAAAGTACTCACATACGAAACCCTTCAATCCCTACCAAGAAAGAAACTAAATATCCCGTTATATTCTTGAACCGAATATGTCCCTAACGCTCGAGAAGGGGTTACACTTGAATCAGGTTATTTTTAGTACATAAACTGACGGTCATTCGAAGATATATTTGCAGGTGCAGTCACGTAATTTTTGTAGCCAAACGAGGAAAACCTTCGAGGAGAGATTAGGCCAAAATATTTGGAGAAAACTGAGGCATAGGGTAAAAAGACAAAGGATTAAAAGTATTATTTATTCATCAAGCTTTTATTAAATACACTACGATTTCAGTTAGTGCAAAACCTTTGTTCTTCTGAAGTGCCATTCCAACATATTATATGTGCTAACAACTTGCACTTATAACTGACTCTTATGAATAAAATACCACTCTATACTAAAAACCACCACTAGATTACAGTAATCCACAAAAATATATATTCACGTACTAATTAAGGCCTCAGATACCATGTAAAATGTTTATTTGTGTCATTAAATTGGGTTCAGTGCTATTTCTGGAGAGAAGCTGAAGCGTTGGAATTAAGATTCGTTTAAAGATTAAGATTTACTTTAATATCATTTTAAAATAATGCGAAATGCTAAAACCTCTAATAAAACTATTCACTATAAAGAACCGTAGCACGTGAAATAATTTCATGACATACCTTAGGGCAGAACCACACTTAGTCTACAGCCGTTTATATTATTATCTTTTGATGCCCACAATAACTTGTTTTTGACACCCTAATAAGCATGCTTATCCTCGTATTTCATATATTCATTTTCATCAATGCCCAAATTATAGCTGGAAGAGGTTTTATCAATAATATCCATTTTTCCAAGAATAATGTTTTCAAATATCTCTTAATAACTAAATTATACATATAAATATGTGGTGGTCTAGTGGGTAGAGCGTTGGACTAATGACCGGAGGGTCCCGGGTTCGATTCCCGGACAAGGCACTCTGGGCACCTGCAGCTCCACCCAAGCTAGTTGATTTTTCGGGTACCAGATCTTCCTGGGAAACCGTAACCGGCACAGGGAAAGGAACTGGCCCCCCTACCCTGATGTGTGAATATTCACACGCCAAACCGTCGGGTTTGGCACATGGGTGAGCTCTACCATCACCTACTAAACCGACCTTCGGGTTGATTACTGTGTTTATTTATATATAGTTTATTATATATATATATATATATATATATATATATATATATATATACACATGTATGGCGTTATTTGATATAATATATATTATATATTGCATATAATATATATTATATATATATTGCTGGGATTAAAATTACATACTTTTTTCTTAAATATTTTAATTGCATTATTGTCTAATATTTTAAAGATCTTTAAGGTTTCAAGATTTAAGATTTTTCCTACGGTGTATGTATATGTAGGACCTCTAATTTTCACTGCAAAAAATTTTTAATCATCACTCTTATTTTAAATCGTGTCCCTCGAGTAAATGATTATGATTTTCTTCTTTGTTATTTCACCTCGATGAACATCATAGTAGTGGTTTATTTATATTTTAGGAACTGCAAATCGTGTACAGGTTGACTGTATTGCCTGTTGAATATTGACTCTTCATCAACAGACGCTTTTTACGCATTTCTAATCTTTGTTAAACGATATGTAGCGGATTGAATAGTTATCGTGCATCATCTTTTTAGGATTCGCTGTAATATCTTAAATGAGAGTTTTGATCATGAGGCTAATACACCTATTGGTGCCATGTATTTAAATGGCTGACATAATCTGCTGTTATAGTCGTAGCTGTATAGTTATATCGACTGCTGTATTATTAGTTATCGTACATTGGCGAACACTTATCTAATATCGTATAATCGTCGTGCCGATTCTCTCGATCATAATAAAGGAACAATCCCATTCCTCCTGTCCACCATGGATGTTTCGATGCTATCGACCGCCCCTTACTTCTATCTTGGACAGCGCACCCTCTCCCTCCTATTGGGCGTGACGTAATTTACGGGCACATTGGTGGCCTGCCCGTTGCGCTCAAGGGTGGGAGTCCGGTGGAATGGGAAGGCCTTTTAGGCCCCCACCCGCTCTGGGTTATTCCGTGGCCGTGTTGCTCGGCAGACAAGTGTGAGAAAAGGCGAAGGTGAGTCAGGGGCGGAGAGAGGGCGCGGGCGATGGATGAGATGAGATGGGGCCGCCGAAGTGGGCGCCGGGAGACGGCGCGGGGGCGGGGCGGAGAGACGGGGGGAAAGGGCGGTCGTGGGGTGGGTGAGTCTCGCGGTGGGACCGTCGTGGGGTGTGAGGGACCGAGATGGAAGGGAGAGGGTTGAAGGTCACGGGAGAGCTTCGAGACGCGTTAGGAGTGACCAGAGAAACAGGTTCCGAGCTGCGCGAGCCGCACCATCATCGCCATATTCGACCGCCTGGGCCGAGAGGCGAGGGCCCATGTAGGGCTGTGCGATATTTAGTTGAAAACATCCACCCTCGATGTGAAAATATCGGGGTGGTGTTGATACTCTGGCGTAACCAAATTATGAGTCTATCGGGCAATATCGACATCGTTGCTCACATCTTCACGACTAAACGATAACCTCTTTCATCTCATATTATCAATCTATCGTAAACTGCTTTTCGTGTCGCACGGCTATTAATATTTGTGTAAACTTTGCACACATAATCAACTTATTACCCATGTTGCATTCCAACCAAATCGTCTCAAATGTTCAAAAAAAGATATGGCATCTCTACGGACAAAAATTGGTAAAAAAATGCTTATTCAAACCCCGCATAAATTTAAAAACCAGCGGCTACTTCAATGAAGTCTCGGATTGAGGTCTGGCAACGGAAAACTCATGCCAAAATTCATTATAAGCCCCTAAAACTATGTTTTATTTAGGCAGTGGTATTTGTGGAAAGTTAGAGTAATTTTAGCGATGTTTCTCGTTGTAAGGCGATAGGTATAGATACTTAGGTGATACTTAAACTCGCTTGGTTTTTATTTTTTTTAAAGGCTTTTGGAGTCGAATGTGCATATCGAAAGTCATTTACGCAGTACTTCTCGACCATTTCGATTGAATTTGTAAGCCTAATATTAATAGGTTGTGGTGGTGCTGATGCGTGGTCATATCGCACGGGTCCGTGGCTCACAGCTTCGAGAGATCGCTTCATCCCCTCCGCGCTGACTTCGCACCTCCCCCGCAATACCCCCACGCGCCACACCCCGTCTTGCGGATCACAGTGGTGCTGTTTGTGTCTAAAGCGTATTACTTCATTGTACAACATGCACACAGACTACCGTTCAAGAAATCACTAACGGGGAGTGTAAAACTCCAGCCTGTGGAGGAATGAGACCCGTCAATAAATCACTTGTATGACCACAACTCCTCACTTGAGAAGCCACGGAACTATTCGTAATTAAGGATTTACAAGGAAACCGAAAATAAATTCAGCGTGGTTGAATTAAATTTTCATCTCATCAGGTGCCTTTTCTTGAACTTTAAAAATAATTTGAATTTATTCACATTCCAATTGCTCGTATATCTTCTTAATAGTTCACATGATCGCTCTCCATGTGGAGAACAGATTCTTTGAACATAATCACTCATACCTTGCCTTTAAGAATATGTTGACCTTACGAAAAACATTGAAATGGAATGCAACATCATATTGGAAATTATAATGCTCGTGAGCAGCTCATGTACCGAGAAGGCAAATGCCCTTTTGCTAGCTGGGTTTTTTATTTGATATTTAATTGAATTTGTGATAAGTCGCCGGGTTTACACCGTCAGGAATCAATACGATCATTATACTTCAAACCTTCTGTCGACACCTATTATATTAGGGTCTCCTCCCAAGGCATTAGTAATGGTGATAGAAGGGATAGTTGCGTGCCTTTTGTGATTTTGATGAACGGATTTCTTTCGCGTTTGTTCCGCGTTATTATATTTCTCTTCTTTAACCGTTTGTTTATACAACCTAATGACAGATTGAAGTATTATTTTTACCGAATTTATTAAACTTAATAAATAAGCATTCGTTTCACTTTACATCAAAGTGATAGATTATCACGTTCCTCAAGCTAAGAAATGCGCACATTGTGGTTACCAACAAAGCAAAATTGGCATTCAAAAGAGATGGATAATTCTTACATTGCGAAAATAATTATGGCTTTAGTTTAAGCCTTTTATTTTTTTGTGATTTCCAGAATGTCACCTAAAACTAGGACTATGTCAAGGTCATATGCAAGCGCCAATTGAAAAGGGAATGGAAATTCTCAAGTGTCGGAAAATGCAGGAAAGTAATTATGTGTCTACAATAATGTACGTGTGTTCAAAAATATTTATTTTTATGCATTTAAGCACGTATTTCACAGAGGCAAATAAGTTGCTTCTTCAAAGAGGACATTGTATTTGTTAATGGAAAATAAAGAGACATTAAGCTCGAGGATTAAACCGGTGTGAGTTTTAAACCTGCAAACCTGGTTTAGATGACAGTGTAGTTGAGAATGCCAATAAATAATTCTCATCTTTTTGCATTTGTTCATATTTAAAGGTTTTTTTAGTGATATTGGCTTCAACAACTCCGTAAATGGTTCAAGTAAAAAAATTGATTTTTTGCGTTTTCAGTGAAGAGATGTTATTAGTTTAATAAATGCTTTATGAAAAAGAGTGACGAGCACCTGTGCAGTCGACTCTTTCCTCTTCAAGTATTTTATTTTAAAGTTTTCCCCCTTTTCATCCTGAGAATTCTCTCCTGCTATAATAGTCTTTTTCCAGCTTCTAAATGGCGTCATGAATTTTTATTTATTTTGTAAGTGAAAAATGAACAGTCATTTTGGTTGTGAGCTCGCTGTCTTGCCCATCGCAAAATAATTTTATATTCTGTCAGAGGCCAGCTTCATAGTGAAAGGAATGCAAAAATGATTGGCATTCTTTTACGTTACTCAACAAAGGAATTTTGGTTTCTTCGCGGCTTTTTAGGATAGGTGAAATCCATAAGCTCACAGGAAAATGATCATGCTATTTCAAAAGTTCAGACCCTTTTAATATGCAGGGAGGTGTGAATGGCCATGAGAATTTTATAAATCAGTCAAAATGCCGTGCTCAAGAAGAATAGTGACGCTTAAATGCCGGAGTTTCACCAAAGCTCGTGTTCTACATAAGAGAAAGAGCATAAAGAAATATTAGGGGTTATAAACAAGAATCACACAGTGCGCATGCCTGACAAATTGCAGAGATAATCGTAGAACGTGGACTTTAGTAATAGGATTATTAAAAATGCATAGGCAAGGGCTGACGATGGTGACGAAGTAAAATTAGACGGGAGTAGCGAGGAAAACTGCGTAGAAGTTGAACTTGGATGGATTGTCGTCAGCCAAACAAAATGTTTTATGCCAAAACCATAACACCACTTTGGGCTCAATAAATATGCATCAAAACCCATTCCAGTGAGCATTCAATTTATCACTGAGCATTCTGTTTAATTTCGTTTGGAAATATAAAATAGGATTAAATATCTGGTGAAAGCGTCACGATAATTGACTCATAGCAATAGGTATGACAGGGGCTGTGCATCTGATCTCTCATATAGTATTACAGAAGTCCTAGACTCTCAGACCCCCTGAACGTGATGAATCTCTTTGCCGCTTATTCATCAACTTATACTATCCTGCACGGCAGATCCTCAGAACTTATGGCAATAAAAGTCAAAATCATTAACGAAAGTCGTTTGAAAGATAAAATATTGTGCCAATCCTCATCGTGCATGTCCTGCAGGATTTAAACTGACAACATACTCATATCCCGAATTGATGTAATTCTCTGGTCGGTAGGCTGCTTAAAATTAACCCTATGCTTTATTTTTATCCAGGCTAAAAATAGAGTAGAATGGAGGGCTGCAATAAACTAATCCTAGGATTGAGATACTGAAGATGATGAGGGTAAATCCGGCTGTCTTCTTGAAAATCTCATTTGGTATGACTCACGAAGTCATGTTGGTGCAACACCCTTGCACGTTTCGTGCTATATCATTCGAATTTACTACGCGAGGGACAAATTATAATATGCTGGCATAATATATTCCAGTAAATGTTTTCAAAATGTTTCAATTCGTTATTTACCACAGAAACTGAAACTGAGGAAGATTAAAGCTTTGAAGCTAGATTTGAAGACAAAAGAGCTCTTGAAATTGACTAGAACACTTTTTAGTATACTTCATTAAAATCATTATAAAATTACATGTATTAAGTTAACGTGGTTCTATTTCATTTCTTTAAACAAATATCTCCCTAGGGGGGTAATAATAACATGTTTTTGAGGTTTTAAAAACAAAATGTGCCAACGCCATTCACAATATTCTACTCGAAGTTTGATTTGATATGCTGTGGGAGAGCTCACCAAATCACAGCTGGGTGTGAAATTCTCACATTAGGGTAGGGTGTTTCGCTTCTTTCCCTATACTCCTCGCGATTTCCTGGGAAAATATGATCCCCCAAAATTCTCACGGATTGGATAAAGCTGAGGTTAACCAGTGGCATCATTCGGTATCGAACTCAGGCTATCAAATCTATAACCCCAGTGCTTCAATCACTGAACTACCACATCCCTCATTCATATGAATATGAAATAACAAAACTTTTTTATTTACTATGAAGTGTGCTCACTTCCCATGCTTCATTTTTTAGTAATAATTTTATCAAGTTTTTCCTTATATAAGTCATTGATAACGTATTTATAGCCGGCCATTGTACGAAGTCGCAATTGATTGAATCCGTACTCTTTTATCGTGTAATTGCTAATTAAATTAAAAAATAATGTTTGCATAGAGTTTTTAATTATATAAAATTATTTTTTCAAATAGTCTGTTAATACCGCAATGGCAGATGATTGTTTAGGCAGAAGAGTGTAAATTAAACATTCACGCTGAAGATATCCCTATGAAAATACTCTCGCATCTCTTCAGTATTTATATTTCTTCGCTTATAGTCGTCCTGTGTGCTGGTAAACAGTTTTTGAAGAGAATAACGAACCATATAAACTAAAAACTATTGCATTAATTGTCATTCACTCGATGTGCTCATTTGTCATAGTTCATGGGCCTGTAGAAATTAAAGAGTTACTTAGACAATTCAAACATTCGAGAACTCCTTGCACACATTGCCCCATTGCTGCATTTATGGAAAATTCTGATACTGTTGACATCGCTACCAGTCTAAGTGAGTAGTTTAATTTCCCTTAGACTGGTTCCAGCCTAAGGAAGTTTTTTAACCCTGAATTTCTCTGCATTATTTATATTAATTCTATCCTATGAATTCCTTCATAAGTTCACCTGAATACGACTGATTAAACAAAGGCATACTGAAAAATGGGATATTAAAATAATTCAATCGAATGGAAATATGAATGTTATACATAAAAATTATTAAAGACAGGAATTCCCTTAGGCGTCATTAATTCTAACACATTTTATACAACAATTGTTCCATTGGTAAAATTCTATTTTAATCATCAATTTCGGCACTTAAGGACCTTTTAAAAACTAAAAAGGACCTTTTAAAAGATTTTCGTATTTGTAGCATGTGATATTATATTTTCGTAGAAATACCTTCATCATAGATAAATCATATATATAATGGAATTTACAACTTAATCTTAAGTAAACTGAGTTAAAAAGGTGGTAAAAGTATCCTAAAACGGAGAAGAGGCTTTCACAAAGATTGTTCTATTAATAGCAGTAGATCGCTCCATTCAGACGAAACTATCTGAAATCATAGATGAGATTACTTTCTATCCCTCCATCTTTTATTTTATACTCCAGCTGTAAAGGTACTACTTACTCTAGAAAACTGATTTTAAATGTAACTCTTCCTTACATCGTAATACGTGTATATTGTCAGTCAGGTGGAATTTTTGTTTGCATATATGTGTGATGAACGAGTAATATTAGAAGTTACTGGAAAAGTCTTTAGGTAAATTGATAGATGTAATTGAAATCATTTAGAAGTATACCCATAAAAACTTTTATATTCTTCTGATAGTGCCATGAGTATTCTCTTTATTCTTCGAGTTGATGAGCACAGAAATAATTATCGCAACTCCATTTTTGTGCCCTCATGGCGTTGAGAACGGCGACAACATAGGCGAACACTTCCCCTTTAGCTCCTCGCCCAAGAATTGATGTAGCACGAATATTCAAACTACGAACTTGACCTCACCTGTTAAAATGCTAATAATCAGCAAATTGTACAAATAAGATAATAAGGACATTCACCGTAAGTGACGTCGATAAGATATATGTTATTGAAATAACAAAAGGCAGCCTGATATAAAGATATAGAGTTTTTAATGTCAAGTAAACTTCGATATTAACTTTCGCTAAATTAATCATATATTTACAACTTTTACAATATCATTTGACTTACACATCATAATATATTTGTCTCTCTCATATGACTTTAACAATCATATATTTACAATATAAAACCTTATATTTTCAAATTTCATGATTTTTTAAAAATTGTGGAAGCTGAAGAATACATTGTATCATGTCCAAAGGCAGTGTCCTTTAAAATGTGAATCCATTCACGATGAAGGGAGCGACACCAGAATTCACCAACAGATTGTACTTTTAGTGAAAATTTTAGTGAAAAGTATGGGTGTAAATCACGCTGTTGTTACTGTAGTAAAAATATCGAATGACGAATGTTTTTTCCTATCATTTATAGAATCCCTATCCGATTCAGCCGCCAACATAGAGGTGAGAACTCGCGAATCCGCATACATCCTATATTTCCGATCCTTTAAAATTCCCACCCTTAACCGCCATCTTTAATTCCCTTCCCAGAATTCCCTTCCTGCACCTTCCCCCCATTTTTTAATATATATATATATATATATATATATATATATATATATATACGTATAATATATATATTCAAACACGAAATACCGCCATATGGCGAATAAATATTCATTCAAATTGAAATAGAGATAAGAAAAATGGTAAAGGAACACATATAAAGGACAAACACAACAGAGGTGGGGATGGCGGATGTGAGCAGATCACGAATGTAAAAATATTTTCCTCGACCGGGACTTGAACACCGGATCTCTCCACTTGCCGGGCGGATGCTCTAAACCACCTGAGCTATCGAGGAAGAGTACTTTTACTTTGAAATCTGCGATCTTATAAAGCGCCAAAGAGCTCCGAATCATTACCCAGAAGATGGCGTTAGGGAGCTGTTACACCCACCAAAGGAGAAATTGACAAACACAAGAGGAGAATGGACAGTAGGTTAGCAAGCATACAACATCATATAGGATAGGAACGGTGCGTTTCATGGCACGCATAGCCAGAAGAAGAGACGAGCCACATTGGCCAAATACACATTCAAACACGAAATACCGCCATATGGCGAATAATGTTCGAATGTTCGCGAATTTATGTGTTCCTTTACCATTTTTCTTATCTCTATTTCAATTTGAATGAATATATATTTATATATACGTATATATATTATATTTCTATATTATATATATATATATAATTTATATTAAATTATATATATCCACATACACAGTAATCAACCCGAAGGTCGGTTTAGTAGGTGATGTTAGAGCTCACCAATGTACTAAGCCCGACGGCGTGTGAATATTCACACATCTGGGTAGGGGGGCCAGTTCCTTTCCCTGTGCCGGTTATAGTTTCCCAGGAAGATCTGGTACCCGAAAAATCAACTAGCTTCGGTGGAGCTGCAGGTGCCCAGAGTGCCTTGTCCGGGAATCGAACCCGGGACCCTCCGGTCATTAGTCCAACGCTCTACCTCACCTACTAAACCGACCTTCGGGTTGATTACTGTGTTTATGGTTTATATATATATATATATATATAGAAATGAATGTTGAATGGGCTAAAAACGCCTAAAAAGCTTATCCACCTTAGAAAACATCAATTTAATGGTATAAGAAGGAATTAAAAATTAAGGCGTATCTTCTTAGCGCGTCCGTAACTGAGGTAGGTACCACGTGGGACGTATTTACCTCATCTGTGGCGCGTTTATTGAAACTGGTAGTGCAAGGGTTCATTAGAGCCGGTTCTTGCACATATTCACCTGGTCATTTTCTTTTCTCTCCATAGTCCGGTCCTATTGAATCAGGCTTTGGTGTAGCTGCATGCTCCATTATATGCTTGTCTTTCATCGCACGGTCCATCCAAATATGGGCCGGAGGAACCTCTTGGGGCATATTTCTTATCCCACCGCCACACCACTGAATGAAATCAAAGCTGGCAGCAAAGACATGACGGTTATTCATGCTCTGAAGACCAAAGTTCCAAAATGGGGCAATTTCATTGAGAGATAAAATTAGCGTTTCAACTTCAATTCTTATGGCAGTGAGTCGACATTTTTCAACATAATTGTAGATGTACATTTTTCCATGGTAGATTTATATTGAGGCACCACAATGAGTCTGCCTTGAAATCGTGGAAAAGCGACGCTAATTCAGTGTGCATTGATTAGTTTCCATTCTATTTCCATTAATTCCTATGTTGACGAATAATGAGTTTTCTGTTTACATTGGCTCTGTGAAAAAGTATTCTCCTTCTTTCCGGGTTGTATGTCTAATCAGCAGTTACAGGAAAAAATCCGACATCAAACGATGCCGGGTTTTGACTTAGGTTCATATTTCATCAAAAAGATGCTGATGTTTAAATTACACTGTCAGTAAGCACGGAGTCAGACTTTTGAAAATTGTGATGCAAGCTCTAGGAGTTGCCATTGATTTCACTCCAGTGCGCGAAATCTGAAATATTAAATAATCTTAATCAGAACACTAAGAGTTGTAACCATTCCTTTAGTATTATCTTGTTTATATTCTCCTCGCAACGCCACGGTTTAGAATATAATATCTCACCAAGAAGATAGGGTTCGTTCAACCATGGTTTTCATATAATGATCGCTGAAGTCATTAACATATTGTCGCCGCGTAACAAAAATGCCTGTGGGGAAAATACTATAAGCTTGGTTATAATTGAACGGCAGTATCAATCTTCCGAAAGTTAATTTTATTTTCAACGTGCACGTAATTCTGCTCGAATATATGGTCCTGATATGGAAATTTTCCTATGTTTTATGAGTTTAATATGGCATTTACTCGATGCATTGTCATTTTAACGCAGTAGAAAATTGAGGTTTGCGTTTTCCGGTATTATACGAGCTCTTAAATATGCGTGTGAAATTGACGTATAAAGAAAATAAATGTTTTCTTTAACGCAGGAAAAATCCGAGGCAAGATCCGAATTTCCCTTAGTTTAGATGCATCACATGTGCTAGAATTTCACAGTGCGAAAATCATTCTACAATCTAGGGATGTGTGCTCACCAATGGGGATTACGGTAACGTTTACTGTTGAAATATATCTCGAATTTTCTATAGGTAAATCTATCAGCTTTGGAGCTAATTTCCATGCATATTTTATCCAGCTAGTTTAGCCTATTTATATAATATGGGGTTGCGAAAGTTCCCACCGCCTCAAAACGACATTTAAGTCACATTTCTGCTTGGATTTCTTTATTCCATCCGTCGGTAGATATTGTCCATCCTAATTATGCTAGAAATCATGCCAAATTTATTTTTCTGTGTTTTTTTCTCATGGAAACCTCCCACATTGCATGGAAATCAAGCTTTACGGCATTTAAATCTACATTTTATATTATAACAGTTGGCTAAAGGCTGGGAATTCATCACCGATGGTAATGAAAACTTTTAGGAAATCAGGCGATATGGTAGTTAATTAGAAGTCTTAAACAATAGGATATTGGTAAAGGATGGAATGTTTTCAGTTTTTGTCGATTGAAAAACTTTTCACTCGGCCTATAATTTTCTGCTATCAATCAATCGACCTTCAGTTTGTTGCTGGCTGGGTTGCTCTGGTGGGTAAGTGTCCGCTTGCCAACCCAAAGGTCGTTGCCTCGAATACTGCCCAGGGCATGGTCGATATGTAACTCACTTTCTTAAGTACCTGGAAACTCAATGACAGGAGAAGGCTTGCCGGGACTCGAGAGGCATACGTGATGAAGAAACAGCCATGAACAAGAAATCGGTCTTGGTGAGCAAATTCTTTTAATCCAGGATTAAACAGTGATTAACGGTAGACGGAAACGAACAAGGACAAGGACCTAGCTAAATTCATGAACTGTGGTAATCTATATCTAATTTATTAGAATTGATAGCAATAAGATGATGAACAAACACTTTCCGATATGACATCATCCCTGCTTGCTGATGTCAATAATATTTCCATTCAGTTTATATCTTTCTATGATGAAGCTCCAAACACTTAAGGAATATTCTTCGTAGCTTTCTACTGCAAATCTAAAACTATATCCTCTTATTTTTGTTCCATTTTTTTCAAATACATTAAAAATAAAATTTAATTTGTGGACTATTAATAATAGTAAAATATTGAATTCCAATACCTGCGGAGAGAGTTTTGCTAAATTAATTGATTATCAGACGAAGGCAATACAAAAATATACTTACAGCATTAATTTGTTTGTAAACTTCGTTCGCCATTTTCACTTAGTCCATTAGCATGAAAAATTGTTTCGGTATTGACCATTTGGCAGAGAAGATTCTGGCACGCGTGTGAAAATGATTAAAAATATCCCAAGCCTGGTTTGGAATTATTTTTCTCAATAAACTTTGTAGAGAGCATTTTGTTTTGGATACTTACTATTGACTAGCCGAACCCTGTTTGAAATTAAAGTAGATATTTTATAAGCGAAATGAATTTAATGAACGAAAATGCTAGTTTTAGGGAAATTATGAAAATTAAAAAAACATTATAGGGAAAGTTTAGGTTTAATTATTTAGTTGTAACTCAATGTTATACATATTTTCTGCACCTTTAAATTAAATTTATTCATTTCGCATTTTAACTGTGTTAAATATATGTATTAATTTTCCTTGTTGAATGCAGTGCAAATTATCCATTAAAATGCCATTTCCCTTTTGGTAAAAATGTAATCATATTGTCAATTTAAAAAAAATGATTCACACATAATTAAGCACTAAATTTCCTTATTTCCAATTAGTTGACTCTTTATTGCGAAATCCAAATCACATGAATATCTCTTGAAAACTTATAAAGACACGAATGCAGACAAATTGTATTAAGAAACTCGTAAATATGTCTATTTTTTTGGCGGAGATGACCTCAAGGGTCGGTTGCCTTCTAAAGTAGCTTCCATTATTACTCGAAAAAATGACTTATCGGCGTGAGCTGTTTAAGGCAAATCGTTTTTTTTTCAACAAGACGGTACTTTTCTCCATTTCACTTTTCGGGAAAATAAAACTTATTTTTACTGAAAAGTTAGCCTTCCATTAATTTCTCCAAAATTAAGTTTTTACCCACGGTTCTTTCGATGAAAATGAGTCGTGAGTGTGGATTATCCTACTCTATTATTTAAGTAAGAAGTACTAAAATGTTAGAACGTTTGAGGATGGAAATAATTGGACGTTAAATCTTTCCTCCTGTCTAAAATCAAGCATACGCTTCTCACATTTATTCTAACGTGAGGCACTCGTGCCCGAATTAAGGAGCTTCATCTATTGAAGGTCACGCATTTCTCTGTCACGAGATAAAAAGCCACGATCCCCTTATTCATTCACATTTGCTGAAACGAACGGTTCATTTAGCGGGCGACTCGACGACATTGCGAACCCACGATTTCAAACAGAACGTCGAGTTTAGTTCTCCGTAGACGGAAGCAATCCGCTAAATCCCCCGATCCAGCTAATCCTGCTATCGGGTTGATGCAGTGACTTGTGTACTGGCTTCCCACCCCGACGGCCCGAGTTCGTAACTCAGAGTGGAATATTTCAGAGATATCTCAATCGATTTTAGTGGGCGGATTTACGAGTGCGCCGTCGATTAGATGTGACTTTGAAAGATGACGATTTGGTTGTTTCTGTGGCTCGATTCCCGTCCGATTACAAATCCCGACGGTGGTGGGAGTGTCTTTCATAGATATCCTGATTCCTGAGAGTGCTTCGTGTAGAGCGCTTCAAGTGGATACGCCATCCTTAGGATATATATCCTTATATATATATATATATATATATATATATGTGTGTGTGTGTGTGTGTGTGTGTGTGTGTGTGTATATATATATGTATATATATATATGTATATATATATATATATATATATATATATATATATATATATATATATATATATATATATATATAAGCATCATTATATTCTTGGGAATCATAATTGAGGTTGTTTTCCCGTTGCCTTCCTCAATAGTGTTTTTAACGTGACACCATCACTTAATGGCCGCCCCACTGGGGTCAGACGCCATTGCAGCCGCCTCACTGAGGAACAGACGCTGCGTGGACTACCTTTCGTCTGGCTCCTAACCTTCGACCTATCTGGCATGGGTGACCCTTCCAGGAGTAATTATTATTACTCCCGCCAGCACAGCTCTAGGGGTCATCGGAACACACAAGCCCTTCCACCACGACAAGGTTGTAGTCCATGGGAGGGATATATATATATATATATATATATATATATATATATATATATATATATATATATACATATATATATATATATATATATATATATATATATATATATACATATATATATATACATATATATATATATATTATATATATATATATATATTATTAGATAATCTACTGGTTATGGTAGGTTTTTGGATGGACACAACTATCAAATAAACATTTTGTAACTACAAACAAAACCCAATCCAGTAACCTAATCTACATCAGGTCCCTCTTCATCTCAGTGTACTTCTTTCCTCCCTTCATTCCGTCCAACATCCCTATCCTGTTCCTGCCCTTTCCTGGCTTGTCCAACATTCTCCCCTCTATTACCTTCTTCAACATTCCACTACCGCTCCATCCGCCTTTCATCCATTTTTCCTGCCTCCATAGGATTTCTCTCAGCAAACCCCTCTCCTCACCCACCATCTCCAGTACTTCCTCATTTGTTTTCCTTTCGGTCCATTTCACCTTCTCCATTCTTCTCCACACCCACATTTCATAAGCCTCCAATCTGTGCCTATCCTCCTGCTTCAGCGACCATGTTTCCGCGCCGTACATACGCTGTTTCCGCGCCGTTTTGATGAGTCTTTTCTGAACCTCACTACTCAACGTCCCCGTCATTCTCCCTCCTCCTTGAGAAAGCCTCCTTGTCTAGCACAGTTCTTCTCCTTACGTCCCTACTGCTTTGACCGTATTGGTCCAAAACACTTCATGTATATAAATATATAATATTATGTATACAAAATATTATATATATATTTATGTATAATATTTTATATATATTTTTGTATATATGCATATATACATATATATTTTCTGTATATATGCATATATTCGTGCTATACATGTCTGTATGAGGGAACAAAAAATATGTTTTGAAACAAATATATTTCATTCTGTGATTCTTGCAATGGTAGTCTTAAATACCTTAATCAAATTGTTGACTGTGAGATAGATATTCTTTTAAATGCGACGCAGTTGCAATTAGTTTTCGTTCCATTACATAATGAGATCATGTGTCCCACCCGTTCAATATATGTATTTGTTCTCAATGAGATTACATTTTTTCCCAGTCATCTGTTTAGGTAGCAGATATGAAAATATCAATCCTACAGTTATGCAAAACCGATCCTTTTCTTTGAAGTTTTAAATATGAACCATATAAATGGTCAAGTATTACGTTTGGGGTTCTACATGACTTATGTTGGCCATTAGACTCATTGAATAGTGGTTATATTTATTGTCTATCAGGAATTAGAGAGCTGAGGTCACCTCCGTTCTCGATTTGGGACATTTGGTTGATTTGATTTGACATTTGGTTTATGTTGGTCGGATTATAACAGGGATAAAAACCGAGAAAAAACTATGTTTTCATTAGCGTAATCATAATTAATATCTGGCTGCAAACCTGTAACATGTGGGAAACGTGGAAAGAGAGATAAAGTCACCGAATTACGCTGAAATTTTCAGATATTTCGGACACTAAAGTCAGAACCCCTCCCTTGAGAAAGGGAATCCCCTGTCGGAAGGAGAGGGGCGAGGCGGAAGGGAGGGAGATGACACCCCAACATCCCCCCACCGCAAAGCCCACCCTCCGATCACCCCCGCCCAACACGCCTTCCTCGCCCATCTCGTTACTTCACATCTTTTCCCGCGAACACCATGTTACTTCATATCTTGACTCCCTTTCCGCTCTCCGAACCCTCCCCGTCTCCCTTTCATTACCCCGGTCCTCCTCCCGCGCGCATAATCCATAACCCGTCACTCTTTACGCCTTTCGCTACTCCTGCCGTCCCTGCCCGCTGACTCACCACCGTCGACATTTACATAACAATCGCCCCCCCTCCCCCTTTCCTGGCCTTGTCCCCCCTTCCGTCATGTGCTCTCGAGATCAGCATGCGGCGCACCCCCACCCCTTCGAAAACAACCCTTCTCCCACCCCCTCCCTACACCCATAAATCACTCAAGCCTCTCTCGGACGTTTCCAGCTCGTCCTCCCGACCCCACGGAACCCGGGCGATCCTCCTCCACCTCCCGTCTCTTCCCCGCAGCACCTCTCCGTAAGCAACCGACGCACGCCCACACAAAGCATGCGTTGACACGCTCTTCGGTCGAGCAGAGGCGCCTTTTTCGCCGATCCCCTCCGTGGATCTTCCGAAACGAGGGACTGCGCGGAAAAGTAGTGGCATTGCGTTCATGCGACTCCGCGGCTGAGTTCGCGTCCGGCCCGGCCGGTCAGAGCCCGGCCACTAGTATGATGCGGAAGTCCGAAGCGCCCGCCGGCACTGCTGGCTCGCCTAGATGGAGCGTGGAAACGGACGGATGAGATACGTGGAACATTGGGAAAGTGGATCGGCGAAGAAAAGTAGTTTTGAAATCTCGTTGGGGAGAAGAACACTTTGAATTAAATGGGTGGGCGGAGTGAGGAACGGGGAAGTCTGGAGAAAATGAGGAAAGGATTATATTCATTAGGATGGATTCTAAGGCAATGAAAACCTAAATGGATTGGACAATTAGTTCGAAATTATTTATTAATTAAAAAACGTGATTGCGTGAAAAATTGAACGGTAGAATCGTCAAGGAAAATTTGGAGACAAGTACGTGTGCATAGGATACTCGGGATTGGTTTGGTGATTTGGCTGTCTATTTGGTTTAAATTTTAGCAACTCGGCTGTAAACAATCGAGGAAAGAAAACTGAATTCAATGTCATTGTATTCATTCGTTACTAATGGAATTTTAGAGCTTTAGAAAGTGGATGAGATCCAAGAATGAAATAAAGCTTATCAATTACAGACTACCGAGCAATATAACATAGATCTCCAAGATTTAATGTATTATTGCGATAGATGTCAGTGAAACGCCGGTAAAAATGCACTCATTCATAATCATTTAAAGAAAAATAAAAAATATTTATGAGCAGTGCATTAATTTTGCACGAAAAATACTGCTCTGAGTTTCAAACGGCCAAATCATAATTTCTGGTGTATATTTAAATCCTTCCTTCCCATTTGAAATATCCAATTAAAGGTCAACGCCAAGAGTTAACGAAAAATTTAAATTTCTACCATTTATTTCACCGGACTATAACGCTATTGCCTGAAAATATTTTCTGAAATATATTTTAGGATGACTTATAAATTTTATTCCAGCGGCAACAAAACATTTTCGTATGAACTATTTCCTCTTTCAATTATTTTAGTTGTTGGTAATTTTAAATTCTATAATATATTACGTCTTTCTGTCACAAATGTCTAATTCTTTGTCATCCTCCTCTCCGCTGATCTTGAAATTCTTCCTTTTACTATGGATTTTATCATTTTTCTGCACCTCTGTATATCTCCTTCGCCTACTACTTATCTGCTAATATCCCACCAGTATATTGGCATTTTGATTGTTTGTTACAATAATTAAATATTGATTAATTTATTTTACTCTCTAATGCGTTTATTTCTTCCATCTTTGTGAACAGCCATCTCTCAAAAGTCAACTATCTACTCTTATTTTCTCTCAAAAGTGATTCACTGGTATTATTTGAAAAATGTTTGTACTTGAATTAAGCAGTGCTGTGGATATCAAAGTATAAAAATTGACGTCATCAGTTATTTCACTAGTTTCCTAATGTGATATTTACTCCGTTTTCTTAAACACTTCTTCTAATATCCTCGTTGATAAGCTTCGTTTCGTCCAATATACTGTTTAAAAACTTTAAAAAATCTCCTGAAATTCATGTATGTGCTAATACTGTAGTTTTCACTCAGATAGGCGTCAGTGGTGGATATTTCAGTGTGATTCACGAAACCTCGACGCTTTAATTCCATACTGAAAAGTCTCCTGCAAATTCTTTTCCTTAAACCCCGTAATTTGCCCTGCCTCAATTTTTAAACCTTAGCTGACCGAATGTAACGAACTAAATTTAAGCTTCATCTTCCACGAATTTCTCATGTCTTCTTGACTCCCATTCTATTTTTGGTTTACCTGGCAATTTTTTAAATCTGTTCCTAGCATTAATAATAATTTCAAAGAGTTCCCATTGGTACAATAATGCCTATGCTTGGGGAAATTTTAACCGATAAAAGTTCCAGTTGGAGGCAATAAAACAGACGCTGTACTTCTACCAATATATTTATTACGTATTGATTCCTTATCCACTAATGGGATGCAATTGGGTCCCGTATCATTCATCAGATATGATTAATCACGTGAGTAATCTCCGAAATCCCTCCTTTCATTATTTCAGAATATTTTAGCAATATGAAAATATGATATTTTCAGTTGTGTCTCCGTTACCGGTGTGATTGCTTCAAAAACGTGCCCACCAGTGTGGAGCTATGTATGCTCTCATTGATGTATTATTCTTTCTTGTTTTCAGGACAGGACATGTGTGAATCAATTTGAAGTAATTCGCAAAAGTTCCCTTTAAATCTATTAACTAAATGAGCATGTGTTCCGACTCCCCGACTCTCCGTCTGAGTTCGCATTTTGGCTTTGGTGTTGGATCTTTCAGTGTGATTCCGATTCCAGCTCGGCTGCCATGAGGCAATCACTTCCAATGCAGAACTTTGTCCGTCAGATGGCAAGTAAATCTGAGGACTCGTAGAGATTAGGGCAAAGTCCACATCTTGTAGCTCTCAATCTTGCCTCCGCATATTAAAACCCTGCCTTAATCAAATTGCCCTTATGGGATCAGTGACATCATAAAACTCTCATCGTCCCGATGACTACCCTTCGCCCCCTTTCATTTAGTTTTGCGTCCATTGTCATCGGATTGAAGTTTACAAAATGTGAGATCCATTGGCAAAGTCTTAGGTATTTGGTAAAATTTGGAAATTTGAATAGTCGAAATTTGTCCCAGTAGGGAAAATGTATTATTATATTAAATGTATAATGAGCTTTGTGTTAATTTTAGCATTGTTCAAAATGATTCTTGTATTGCTTGTCCAGTGCGATAACTCAAATGGTGGTTCTTACGCCAAAACACTACTAGAACTACTACAATTTAATGATTGCAGCGCTCAAGCTTCTGAGAAAGATTTCACCCCTTTAATGAGTGACTTCATTTCTATATATTTTGATTCATTCACCCAGAAGCAGATTAAGGAGCGTGTCTTATGACCCAATAATGAATATCCTTCTAGGAGGTTCTATTTTCCTGTTCTAATCAAGGTTCAAGCTGAGTTTAAAGGCGTCCTCAAAAGGTCTTAATTTAATTTCGTGGTAACTTCCAATGTAGGTAGACTTTGAAATTTACTTCAGAATATTTTGTCAAATGATTCAATCCGACTCGGTTTTTCATGATGTCTTTATTTTTTATATGAGGCAGTGCAATTTTGGAAATACTCATGGTTTCCTGGTGATCGGAAAATGTAGAATCCAAACATACCTAAATTTCTATCCATTTGGCTTGATTTAAAAGTTCAACTATTTCATGGGTCTATCTTTAGTATTTATTGATACCGCAATATATTTTCAAGTAATTTGAACGTGAAAAGTATCTAGATTCTGCGTGTACCAATGTTAAATTAAATCTTGTTGCTTTTATCGCAAAAAAATGTGTCTTCACGGTACAGTTCGTCATAATTGTGAGCAAATATATGTACTCGTAAAAAAGCTAACATTTTTCTGCCAATAGTCTTTGAGTCCTACAATAATGTCGTATTAACTCTGTCTCAGTAATTACGTATTAACTCTTTAGCATATGACGTGTTGGTTAATTTGGGTAGCAAAAAATGGTGTTCCAAGTCTCTCCATTTGATGAAATAGCTAGCTGTAAAATATATCCGGGTGTGTTTTGTAAAATATAAAGATATTTTTTCAATATATTCTTTTCATAATGATGATTTAGATTCTATTTTCTAAACAGATGCGGTCCGAAATTAAAACTATCAAAATCCAGGGAACAAAAGGGAAATTCCTGTCGAATGAAGGAAATAAAAAGACGAAAGCGATGGGATGGAAAGAGAATTTGATAAAGTTTTGACGAAATATTACGAGTTGTGAGAGGAATAAAGAATTCCATAGATCACTCTTCGCGGCGATGAATTTCCCTGAATATATCGTTGTGATTTCGTTCACAGTTTCCATCAGTTAGTTACTTTGCCCATGGCAAATATTCTGACGATGCCTGTTTCTTTGCAACTAATATCGGTAATTAAAATGACAAAAAAAGGGGCGAGCACGCCTACTTGGTGACCGTAAATATTAACATTCTCTAATTCCATTTCCATTCTCTAATTTCCATTCTCGATATAAACCCATTAATTATTACTTTGTGTTTGCGCTGAAGGAATGAATCGTGACCCTACGTCAATCCAAGATCATATATACCATGTATTCACGTTTTAATATCTTATTATTAAATAGTGTACGTTAGATCTATCTTTTTATTTATTTATTGAACATCTTCATTAGGACGTGAATTAGAATTATAGTATAGTCCCATCCTCCACATAAACATGACATGGAAGGCATTTAGGCGCACGAAAAACTACCTGAAAATAGGAATAGAACCCTATCGATCTCTTAGTTCACTGCCAAAGAAGTTACCACGTTGCCATCGGGGTCTGCAAGCTTCTTTTGAAGCGTAAGAGTTTAGTCTCCTCATCTTTTTCGCCTTTCTGTTTTGAGACGCGAGTTTGAATTGCTCAATTACCCAATGCCTACTTTTAATAAAACTCATGTTTGATGCCGAGAAAAGATTTAATCTAATAAAAAAAATATTCCCTATAACGTGCCGAAATATTTATCATGAAAGAGCTGTTAAAAACACCAGTTTTAGGTTAAATAATTTCCCGAATCCTTTGGACTTTACTGACGCCGTTCACTAGCGATGAGATGGTTGTATTATCTTTCGAGGTGGCCAAATAGTAGTCCATATTTATGTAATACGGGAAAGTAGTTCTCCCAGGAGAATAACACGCCAGGGTAGGACTGTCAGATCCTTTCCCAGTGGCATATATGGTCTCCTAGGAAGTTCTGGTACCCGAAAAATCTAAAGAGACGTACCGGGAATCGGACACGGGCCGTGCGGTCAGTAGTCCAACGCTCTACCCCTGGATTACAGTGTAAAATAATAGATTATTAAAATAATAGTTAAAAAATAATTTTTTCATTGCAAACTGCAATTCGGAAGTATTAATAAACAAACGTTTCACCAGTGAGTCGTGCTACGGTGTAGCGAAACTAGTCGACAACAATGAATTGTTTCCTGTGGAAATGCAGTCTTTGATTTTGTGTGCGTACTTTATAAATGGATTACCACAAAATATCGGTCTCAACCATCTCTCAAAACATGAAGTAAGCTTTTTTTAACAAGATCTAAGTATACGTACATGCTGGAATATTAAATATTCTGTATTGAAAAGTGTAATGTATGATTTCAATATATATGTACATATACATATATAATTTATTTATTTACATACTTCGTTGCAATTAGGCAATTTTCCTGGTGGCAACGGTCCAGTGTGATCACTGGTCACTCTTACAATGCACATACATACACTCACAAGAAGAACAGATATGAGGCAAAATGCTCGTATATTCAATGACACTTTTAAGACTACCGACCTCTCCTTTACCATCACACAAGGATTAGGTGTACACCACACGAGTACATACTACGCACCGTCCATCGCCACACTTCGTCCGTAATCACGTACTCTTCAATTTCATATACCGTTCAAAATCGCGTCCCGTTAACACATTATTCATAGCACAAGTACATACGGTTTTATCACGTACATTTCTCACTCACAAATGAATAATATATACATATAAATAGTAATAAACATTTAAAATCATATATATATATATATATATATACATAAAATTTGAAAAGCAGTAAAATTATTAACAGCCCTGTTCGTAGGAGCATATTCCTGAAAACAAATTGAAATATTTCAGGAAAACGGTTTCACTCCTTGGTAGTAACAAAACCAAAATAATAAAAATTAAAAGCAACGTGATATCATTCAACTTCTAATGATTTATTCCATTTTTATTGCGTCCAATGGCCGTCGACTTCCTTCTCTTTCTCTCTTTACCAAATATTTCCTGATACTTCAATTCCTTTAACATTCCTCTATCTCCAATAATCGTATATTTTCTGGTACAATTTCATTTTAATATCTTTAACTACATCATTCTTACTCTCCATACAAAAAATTTATATGCATATTGAACTTCATACTGGAACTAGTTTTTAATTTAAACAAAAGATCATGCTATTCTGTTCAGACCCTTCCGGTTCCTAATATTTTTATAGTGATTGTAGAACTACTTCTTTGCGAAAGTCCTACTACCTCAAATTCACATATATGAGGCTCAATCCAACCCAATCAAATTACAATATTAAGTCAAATATTCGAAGATAGCAACTTGATACTGAATACATTGCACTCGAACCCCTCATTTTAAAGTAAGCATAAATAATGTAAAGGAATCGGGAATATGAGGAAAGGGATTGAAAGTAAGGAAATATCTGTTGCCTATTTACTGGAGGAACTTTTTTGCCAAAGATCTCCACCCCCCTTACCCGTAGACATCAGTTTCTCTAATATAATCGTTTGTCTAGTGGTCCAAACTGGAAACAGCCTAGTTATAATTTCAGTGGTTAATTCACCCACTTGTAATTTATTTATTAATTTTTAATCCAGCTTTAAATATTGTTCCATAATAATTTCCATTCCAGGCATCAGATATTGAAAATTTTCTAGTCGTCGGATAAGTTTTTATTGAATCAACTCACCCCAAAAGGTAAAGCCACCGACCCGTTTCACATACTCAGATGGCTGGGAAAAATGGTACTCCCTAATCTGGATACGGGTTGATTTGATCGAGGCGCCATTCACTTCACCAGAATCTTCATAAAAATTGTTCAACCCAAACCGGACCTTATGAGGAGACACCTCTGACTCCCGTGGCCTAGTGAATGTCATCTGGCGACCCCCAGCAGTGGGACCCGCGGAGGAGCAATTCGTCCATTAATCACACCATCCCCCACCCCACCACGAACACAGATCGACAGAGATCGCTTTTGAGCGACAATGGACGAGAATCAGACGTGTCGTGGGAGGAGAGAGTGGGGGTGCACGGCATAAGTAGGAGGCTGGGATGAGTTTGCGAGATCATCCCGCGGAACGACCGCGCGTGATGGTAGTCGTCGGGTTTCATATCAGCGGGTACGGAAGGAGGTCAGAGATCGATGAGGAGAGATCAGTTGAGGTGAGCACCTGTGAATTTCCACTCACCTCTGGGTACCCCCAGAGGATGTTAAAAGAATGGATTGGGGAATTAAGGGTAAATGAGAAAACAAACTGAATCCTCCAGTCAATTTGGTTAAAGCGATTATATCTTGGGGTGTAAATCACGGCATCCGGCTATTTGAGATTCATTGGAAACCAAGAGACCGACTTTTAAAAAGTGTAAACGGATAAAGATGACCCCTTCCGCTAATCTTAAGTTTAAATAGCTCGTAGGACGGTCGCAGATGATAGGCGCACAACAGTTTACATGGGAATCGCTTATGAAAAGTTAGGCTTGGGCTCCGTGGATTATTATTACGATATACACTTGCATCATTTCGCTTGATGATTTTAATTTTTGAAATGGAGTGGTGTGGTGACAGTGGCAGATACGCTAGTGAACCGTGAAATCGTAATTATTTAACACAAAATGCGGTAGTGCACCTTTCCTTTAATTATTTCTTGTTGGTCAGAAACACTATTAAAAGCAAGTAACAGAGTATTGGGCTATTACTAGCTTGCATAGCGGGAACAAGAGATCAGCTAAAGTTAAAAAAAATTGCCACTGTTATTTTGATAATAATAGCATTCTCATATCATTGTAAATTAATAATATTCGCAGATTCTGATTCTGGTTCTGGTGAACTTCGTTGTTGCCGTTTGATTAATGGATAATGAGGGCATATTATGGTCTTCCAAGGATTCAGGGCCTTAATAGCGATCTTTATACTCGTAGTTCTCTCCTTGCATTGACTATGCTGAGGATCGTGGGCCTCTCGAGTGCTTAGGCCTTCATATTCTTTGCGTAAGTGTCATCGAAGGAAGGGTGAGGAGATTTGAGAGCTCTTGAAATAAACCCAGAGAACAATTTCATTATTCCTGAAGAATTTAAAATCCAAAAAATAAAGGCGCCCACCCTTAAGACAAGAGGTTGACGACAAACAATGGATAAATAAATGCATTTATAGCTGGGCCAAACCCTTCGGAGTCGTAATAGTCGTAAGAGGTTTAAGGTTTTAAAGTTTCACTTGTCACTCATACAACAGATGCCTTTCTAAACTTGATTAGTTAATACTTTTCGGTCCCTATCATATCTATTCGTGAAAAAATACGACCGCTCCGAATTACATTACTATTAAAGACCTCGTAATAATAAAATCAAAATAAAATCGTTACGATAATTTTCCAAGATATCGCAAAATCAAGGTGAACCATTGAATAAACAAATGAAATTACTTTCATGCTTTTTTAATACGATATTGCTAATGTATTTATTCATTCCGAATTTAGCCTTATTATTTAGCCGTAGTCCGAAAACAGCACTTTTTGGCCTTCTACATCCGACTATTAACATCGGTAACAATGGACACGATTAGGAATACCTAATCTCCAGGGCAAGAAAAACGCGCCCAGGCGGTAATCGAACCCGCGACTATCGGATTGGCAGACGAAGACGTTACCTCGCCGCCGCCGGCCTCCCAAATAAATTGATAAATCGTGAAAACAACATTGTTTCTTTTCATTCCTTCTGGAATAATTCTATGAATGGAGAACAACGTCAATTTAAATTCAATGGGGAATAAATACCAATAATAACTTTAATCATAAAAAGTATTTAATCATCATCTTTATCGAAAGTATCGAGCACTATTCAGATTACGGTTCACATGGAACAAGTTCTACGTTGCTCTAACGGTGCGGGTCCATCATGTCCAGTTATTCCGAAGAAACAGGCGATCATTTGCTTCTATGTGCTTCGAGCACGAATCACTTTTGTCGGATTTTGCCCGTCTTCCAGAGTCATACAGTAGAATGCTGTTTTGTTTCGCTCTCATACGCATAGATCCAGATTCATCACCTGTTGTAGACAGTTTTTTATACACCGTGATTGTATTATTTGAGCATTTCTTTGCATCAATTGACATGAGCATCTTTTAGAACTTTGTCAAATTATGCGCGATCCAACGCGAATAATATGATTACAGCTAAAGGTTCATGCAATATCTTATTGGTGCTCGTCATACTAATCTCCAGGATGCTTCAACCTTACGATAAATCACATGACGATCTTCCTGTACTAGTTCTTGCACAGCATCATGTTTTCAGGTACAACAACCGATTTTGGACGACCTTCACGACTTTCATCGCTGATCGAACGGCGGACATGATGAAATTCGTTATACCAGCGTTTCACAGTGGCAAAGAATTGGGCTTTATCGCCAAAAATGGAAGTAAGTTGATCTATACACTCTTCTATCGATAATCCACGTCGAAAATCGCAAAACATTCATCGCACGAAAATGTTCACGAGTTACCTCCAACGGAAAAGAAAAATAATTAGTTCTTCCACATAAATAAAGAAAGAACTAAGAGAATAATCAAATAACTAAGTATTTTTCTTTTCCATTATGAATCGCTTCCACAAAATGACGTCTCAAACCATTCTTTTTATCGAGTTAACTCCATTTTTTTGCTGAGACGGAATTTTCGAGTCACTGTAAACAACGCAAGTTATGATGAAACAACAAAATGTTCTGAAGAAAATTAACGTTAAAAGGGTCAAACTTTCAGATGGAAACGTCAGATGGCGTCTATAGCGCTTATTGTTATCAAGGCTCAAATATAAATATTAACCCTCGTATTATTTCACAGTTGCCCAACGAACTAGTCTTCTGCTTTCTGCTAATATATTAATTCTTTCATTGTTCCTTTCGCTGATGTCTTTCAACACCGACTTATCGCTTCCTTAGTCTTTCTCATCAATACTCCCATCCTCCCTAAAAATTTCCTTTTAGACTTCAATACAATAATGGGGTTAAGAATGAGTTATTGGATTTCAATCTCAAATTTGTCCTTTTCATGTTTTTGCCACTATCCCTTCAAAGTAATTCATATTTTACTGCTTTTTAATATAATATAATGTATTTTCAAAATTTTTCCCTAGTACTATATTCCCGTCACTTCCAATTTCTTTTTGCTACTGCTCCTATCATTTACGGATCAGCTTACATGTAAAATCCATACGGGGCACAGTAGGTTTTCGTAAAGGTACCGGTATCCCATTGGCCTCTCCCATCGCTGGTGAGATTGATGCCTAAATAGCAAAACTCTATCGCTTGCACACATGTAACTTTTCGTAGACTTGCTACATGATTTCTCTTGGGATTTGTACGCAATCTCTATCTTTCCCCGAAATAATTACCTTCTCGATGTAGACATTGATGATCTGAAGCGGAAATATTGGTCCTCATATAATTCATCTTCCATTTTCCTCTCCCTAATTTGATATGTTACAATTGTCAGACCCTTCATTACTTAAGCCTTCAGATTAATGTTTATAATATTTTCACTTTTGTTTACCCTTTTATATTTTTATAAAGGGTACTTACATGTGTATTCTTTAGGTTAATCGGTATTTCTCTTCTTGAAAATATATCACTTAATTTGGTTGTATTGCTGCGCCAGAAATTAATGATATTTTGTTTTATTAATTCCGAGGGTATTGTGTCAATGCCTGATGCTCCTTTCACTCGTAAATATTCCACTACGGTGTAAACTACGACACATTTTTCTGCGATTTTTAACGCATTCAACATATTTTCTAAGAATTCTCCTTACGTAAATACAGCCGACGTTTCACCGGAAAATTCTCCTATGCTCTGGGAGTTACTTCTGGTGCAGGGGATTAAAAATCAGCAGAGGTGCGATTGGTAGAATCTGTTGTTAAGTTGGATGATATGATGTATGATATCAAGAAAACGATATACTGCCACCTGTGTATCGAACCTTGTGTTGTGTCGTCATCTCAAGAGTCATGAGCCATTGACACACGGGATACATTGTACGCCATCTCCGTAGGTTTTGGTTTGATCTAATTAGTAAGCTGGTGAATACCTAAACGGAGAATTTCTTGGCGGAAAGCCTTTTACTCTTCGATGTAATGCGGCCCATTAATGTGTCAATTCACATGACAGGGCTCAAGCCGCGGACTAGACGAGTCAATTTCTCCGAGACCACTTTCCAAGTACCTCGGCCGCCAGCGTAAAGAAGAGATCGAGCCAAAGTCATTTACTAGGTTGCCAGTGGTTGTCAGTAGCTGCTGTCTTTGAAAAACCGTCTCAACTCCGAGATAAAGGGGAATGGGAGTCCATTTTAAAAGCTTAGGTCCGAACACGCCACGTGTTATTTTCTTTCGAATCGGATGCGTTACAGTGAATCTTGGTAGATAAAGGAAGTAGTACATTGAACCTGAGCTAGTGAGTGATAAGAGAAACAGTGAACTTGCGTGCAAATATTTCATGTATATTTTCTTCGTTGATGAAATATTTATCTTAAATATTTCACCACTATATTTCTTAAAATTGAATTCTGCAATTCGTTTTTTCCTAACAATTTGGCTTCAGTATACATACTATGCCTGAGTATTTTTGAGATGTCAAATGCAAACAATTAGTGGCTCATAAAAACACAAGTAATTAATCCTTTTCTTAAGTGTTTCTTCCCGCAGAAGTTGGCTGGACCACCGAAAAATATTCTTTTTTATATAAAAAATATTATTAAGTGAAAAATGGGTCAAAAAATCTAATATATTAATAAAGAGTTCAAGAAAAACTTGTATCTTCTATCCCCCTTTCTAGTATGCTATATAGATAATATATTTTAATTCATATTTTTTGCAACCCCATAAAATATAATTGGATAGCATTTACCGTTTGAGAGATATCCCTTCGTGGACGTCCATTCCTGATTTTATTGACTCTGAGAGAAGT
Source organism: Hetaerina titia (assembly GCA_037158775.1). Taxonomy (NCBI): domain Eukaryota; kingdom Metazoa; phylum Arthropoda; class Insecta; order Odonata; family Calopterygidae; genus Hetaerina; species Hetaerina titia. The sequence continues at coordinate 9,319,520 of CM073779.1, forward strand.
AGCAGGTGTACAATCGAAACCTGATAGAGGATATTGAGAAGCTATGCGAAGGGCGCTAATTCAAGAATCCCGAACAGGAGCACCACTCGCCGGCGAGATAATTATCAAAATGGGCACGCAGCTAACCACCCTGATCTTTAGTTCGCGGAAAACACCATCCGTGTGTCCGTCAGTGGAAAAATCGGTTCGGTAATTGCCCTAGGATGTGGGGAGACCCGAGAAAACACCTTTGCCAAAGCCCAACAGATAGATAGATTAACAACAATAAAATATATATCGTCACAAATAACAGAGGAAAAAATATTACATATATATACCTATTATTATTAGGTAATCTGCCGGTGAAGGTAGTTTTTTTGGATGGACACAACTATCAAATAAACATTTTGTAACTCCAAACTAAACCAAATCCAGCAACCCACACAACATCAGGTCACTCTTCTTCTCTGTGTACTTCTTTTCTCCATTCATCCAGTCCAACATCCCTATCCTGTTCCTGCCCTTTCCTGGCTTGCCCAACATTCTCCCCTCTATTACCTTCTTCAACATTCCCCTACCGCTCAATACGCCTTTCATCCATTTTTCCAGCCTCCATAGGATTTCTCTCAACAAACCCCTCTCCTCAACCACCATCTCCAGTACTTCCTCATTTGTTTTCCTTTCGGTCCATTTCACCTTCTCCATTCTTCTCCATAACCACATTTCAAAAGCCTCCTATCAACGTCTATCCTTTGCTTCAGCCACAACGTTTCCCCGCCGTACATAGCTACGCTCCATATCAGAGTTTTTACGAGTAATTTCTTAACCTCGCTACTAAACGTCCCCGTCATCAACTCCCTCCTCCTTGAGAAAGCCTCTTGCCTAGCGCAAATCTTCTCTTTACGTTCCTACTACTTTGACCGTATTGGTCAAAGTAGTAGGGACGTAAGTTTTAGGGACGTAGGATTAGTAGGGACGTAAGGCCCTCCTATTTTAATTTTAGCTTTTAGCCTTTTTCTTTCTAAAAAATCGCATAATCTTTGTTTTATTAATATTGATTCTCATCTAATATCTGTCGCACTGAACCTTCAATTCACTCAGCAATGCTTGCAGCCCCTTGCTAACTGAGCAACCATTGCTTTGTCATCAGCAAACCTAACCAATTTTACAAATTCCCCTCCGACTTTCATTCCTACCTCCAGTTCTTCCCATTACTCTTTAATCATTTCCTCCACACATACGTTGAACACCGGTGATAATCGGAAACCCTGCCTTACCTCTCTTCCTAACACTGCCCCCCCGGACTCTCCGTTCCTCATTCGCACCTGAGGAGTCTGAGACATCTACAGGTTGCGGATCAGTGTCCTTTCCGTTCAATCCATTCCTATTTTCTGCAATACACGCATTAGCTTTTCCCAGTTCACTCCATAAATCGTTTTTTCGAAATCTACGAAAAAGGCAAATACATCCTGATTGTATTCTATATTCTTCTCTATTAGTGATCTAATTACTGCAATGGCATCACGCGTACTTCTCCCCTTCCTAAACCCAAACTGACCATCCCCTAATTAATCATTTGCCTTACTCTCTATCCTTTTGTTGATCATCTTGAGAATAACTTTAGCTGCGTGTAAAATTAAACTTATTGTTCTGTAATCCTCACATCATGTAGCCTTTACCTTTTTAGGAATAGGAACTAACACTGATCTCACAAAATATTCCGGCCAGATTCTTTCCTCATAGATACTACGAATCAGTCCATATTGAGTCTCCTTCCCACATATTCCTAAACATTTCAACAGTTCCACAGGACTGTTGTCTACCCCCACGGCCTTATATATATATATATATATATATATATATATATATATATATATATATATAATATATATACACAAACACACACACATCACACACATATATATATACATACAATTACATATATATATACATATATATATAAGTAATATAAAATATATACAGGTCAGTATAAATAATAATATAAATAATATACAGGTCAGACTCGGAGCCTCACGAAGGCCTCGGAGTAGGCCGAAAGCTTAAATCATCTACAGTGTGAGTGTCCTTTTACGTGTTATCTGTTTTATTCTGTGTTCTATTGTGCCGTCCAAAAGTTATATTGCTCTCGTGAGTACTTCCGCAATCATCTATATATATATATATATATATATATATATATATATATATATATATATATATATATATAGATGATTTCTTCGAAGTAACACGGAAGTGTTGAATAAAAAACTTAGACAGTAACACACAGCACGAGAACACATAAAAAGAACACTCACAATAATATCTTGATATTTTCGACAGACTCGAGCTCCGTCTTCTTCGGAAGATAAGATATGACCGACTTTTTACATATATATATATATATATATATATTCCCCAAGAATGTGTGAGTGTGTACTTTATCATATATGGTAGATTGTTTAATCCATTCACACGTGTAGCAAGCCTGAAGAGAAAAACAATGTCCTACAAGAACGCCAAAAATAGTTTTTCGGCAAATATTATTGTAGCGCAACGGTGCCTCAAATAGCTCGGTGTTATGTATGTAATTATTAGTTACTTTCTATCTATTTGAAATGTTTACCGGTATTAATCAACCAATTTTGATTTTTTTCATGCATAGATGTTTATAATTTTACTATCCAGCTTGGGGACATTGGCAAGCCCAATTTTTTCTCAACAATAACCCAAGTTAGTGCTTTTTTCTTTGCCTTTTTATATCTAGTCGGCCTTCTTATTTCTTTACAGTTTCCTGCATGTACACCATATTCCTGAGGTGTAACAATCCTGCCTGTGGGCGTGTGAACATTTCTGGTGGTTCTTTTCTCTCGCAAAAACAACAATTGTGCATTATGAGTGGTGTCTTTACACTGAGATTTAAGTAATGACGAACCAATTGCGAATCAAGCCACAGATTTTTCACCTCCGCATTCGGTTTCACAGAGAAAAGCTACTAAAATATAGCGTAATCTCTTGGGATCGATAAAGCAATGGCTTTTTTATCAACCTATGTAACTTTGACGACATACTGTGGCCCGTCTGCGAGTGTTCATCAACAAAGAAACAATATCCCATTGTTGTCAAAACAATTGATATTTTTCAGGGGCGCCAGTTTCCGACAGCAAATCACGCAGGGTTTTACCCTTGAATATTGGGCTCCAGTTCTCCAACTGGGTGGTCCCGTCACTCCTTCGCTTTGTTCGGCTCTCATCATTCTCATGTCTTGGAGTACATTCGCTTCGCTACTCACAACGCCCGGAGCTTTTAGGCGGAGGAAACTCTCACTGTCTTTCTCATTTTCTCTTGTGTTCTCTGCAAATATTTTTCGGTCGAATGAAGGTTCAACTCCAAAAATTCCTCCCACGTTATTGACGAGGAATGTAACGTGTTGACTTGAAAAGGAACTACTATTATTGTGGAGTTATAATATAAGTGGGCCCAAAGCGAACCAAATCATGTTTATTTTCTGAAGCTTTGAAGCTGTGTTAATGTTAGCGTAATATGTCATCTCTAAAGTGGCTTAGCCGTCACTGTTGTCTATGTATCTAGATTCAGTTCCATAGACAATTGTCTTGGTTTTCGTGACAGATAGAGGATAACCCAAGGTCTTTGCGTTCGAGTACAACCTCGGTTACTGCTGTTTTATTGGTTGGGTCTCTGATGTCGACGACGGCTGGTCTACAGTATCAGAAGGACAACAGAGATACCGGGTATGCCTAAGTCTTTGACCGTATACTACCGAAATATTTCATTTTGCTACAGCATATAACGTATTCATGCACATTCTTGGCATCCATTCGTTATTTCTTTTACTTTATGGTATAAAAAGGTATTATAGAAGAATTAAACAGGTATGATTCGCGTTTTTAAATTGTATTAACATAGTTAATAGATTGAGTGTACCATCGGAATCAAGCATTAAATATTAGTGCATTAACTTAAAATGATAATGAAGGGTAGTGAAATAAAATGAATTGAATCAAAGGATTTAAATTTTCAATCATATGGTTTTGAAACCATTAAAAGCTCCCAATATTATCGCACTGCCAAATAAATATGAACATTTATGAAATCTTAATCCCGCCTTGTCCCGCCATTTTAATGAAATGACGTCATTATAGCCGTTTAAGTAAAATTATGTTGTTGCTCTGCATCAGATTATCATTTTTATTAAACATCTGATCGGCCAAATTCATTAAAATTTGACTAATGCGATCTCTGGATTGATAAATAGTTGTATGATACTGTCATGATTCATGTGACTGTTCATCGTTTCAATTCCTGAGTCTAAGTTGTCAATTTAATTAAAATGCAGTACTGTTATGGCTGTGTTGGTGGAGAAATTATAATACCATGCGTCGTTTTCGCAGAGGATCGTCTGAGTGGTAGAAGCTTCAAGCTCCTGAGAAATGCCCTTCGGTCTTTTAAAGATACTTCAATCGGAGACGATAATCAAATGTACTTATTTAATTAGCGTCTCCCTCCTTTTTATAAATTTCATGATAAATTTTCCAAAAAAATTAAAAAGGACCTAAATGGTATAGGAATTTGTGCCTTTTGCGAATAATGTTATATTTAGGAAGCATTCTGTCTTTTTTTATCGCTAGAGAGATTGGATCGTGAGTGTTTGAGTCAGTGTCAATGTTGAAAAGTAATGCAACATCCATGTGAATTTTTTTAACGGATATGAAGTGAAAACACATTTATTAAACTCCCTTAATTCCTAATTAAACATGTTTTTTAAACTCTTCCATTTCCGCTTTTTTCCCAAAAAATATTTCATATCATTTTAACAATGGCGGCGGTCCTATTATTTCAGCACTGTTACAACTGTTATATAATGGTCCACATATTATCAACTTTTCGCAAGAAAGATGTGTGTATTAAAGCACCATTAATCCATAATTATTTTGTTGGTATTCCCTTGCTGCCATAATACCATGCATAAAATCATCGATACATGATGCCATTTTAATAAAAACTTCCACAAAAAGACACCTTTAATATCATCATTTGATATAGTGCACTTAAAAGTTTAAATGCAGAGAATGTTATGAAAATAGCATGCATTTTACATTTCGGTGCAACCTCCTTTAGATGCGAGCATTTTAGTGCGCAGGAAAGTCTACAACGTCAAAAGAACCTAAGCTTTTTGTGCTCGTGTACTCACGGCCATCCCCACATCGTCTCCTTTATCTTCGAGCGACTTTTCGCGGGACCTGCACCGTTGGTAAAAATTCCTGGGTCCGCCGCGTGGCCACGCAGCGTTCCCTTTGGAACCTCCAGTCGTCTAGGAGAAAAAAGAAAATACGGCTTGGAAGAGGAAACATTGGAAAGTGGTGGTCGATTTGGTGGGGTCGGTGTGCGAGAGGGTCGCCGAGGAGGGAAGGGGGCGAGAGAGAGCGCGTCACCAAAGCCCACGAGGCCCCCACATAATCGTCCAGCCTAAGTCCTCTCCCTCCCCTACACAAATGCATGCATATTATCTACGGAGCGCTTTTAACCATCCACCCCGGAACACTCTCTGCCTCGGTGCCTATATCTATCTCCCTAACTCGCCCGCCTTCCCGCCACGACGCTTTCGTCAACTCCCGCTCGCCCTCCCAATTCTCTCTCCGAGCCTCGTCCTCTTGCGGCGTGGCGAATGCGATTCGTTCCGGCTTCACCATTGGTTCACCCAGTGCCCATCAACAATGGGGGCTGTCCGCCATCTTGGGTCCGGGGCAGCTGCCCTTCATCTCCCCCCTTAAATCCCAATATGGCTTCAGATCGAAGTGGATGTTGGCTGATCCAATCCCTCGAATGCCAGACTACTACTAAGTGCGCATCCGAAAGCTGAGGGAGGGGGGTGGGGTGGGGCAATCAATTGATTCGATGGATCTTGTTTTTCTTTGAGACGATTGACTACGTTTCCGTCGCTTCTGTGATTAAAATTCTTCGTGATTTAGAGGAAACCGTCTGGTGGGCACGGTAAAAATTTTTCATATTATAGGTAAAATTCTGGAAATTAATTTTCCAGATTATCTCCATTTTGAATATGACTGGTAGGGATCCACTTCTATGTGTAACTGTATAACTGAGAGAGCATCACTGTTTGCGAAATTAGGATGACTGGAATAGATATGAAATATTGTTAAAATCACACTGGCTTGTGCACAATTTATTATGGATCATGAGACATCTCTCTTCGACGCATCCTTATTATATGTACATGTAATTCTCCAATTTTTTTAAATTGCCAAGTTTTCACAGAACTGATATTCGATTACCTTCTTCATTGATTAAAAAATAATGTCCTATATTTTGAATGTGAATTGAAAGAAAGCTTCTTGGAAAGAATGATTACTCGTACTACGATATTGGAGTCATGCGATTTCACTTTGGTAGATACAATATAATATTCAACAAATTACTGTAGAAATTCATTTAAATAATTTATGTAGAATGAAGAAGGAGAATATAAGCTAATCATTTTAATGGTAGCCTTCAACTAACCATTCCAGCTATTCATGAGTTAAACAAAAGCTAAACAAATACTATTCATCTTTTTATGAGTGGTATTTTGTTAAGTGACATTCAAGAAGTTATGTCGCACCTGTTTCAAGTGTTTTGCTACCTACTCCTTCATAATTGTTAACAAACATATACTAAGAAGTTGAATTATTCAAAATATAAGGGCTAATGCTATCAGAATAGCGTTCAATTTCATATAATGTCTTTTTGATGATATATGTAAAATATACCCTTTTGCATTTAATAAGGCTTTTTTTAAATAATATTTTCTTTTGAGATATGTAGTTAATCGATTACAATTAACCATTTTCACCGGTCAACTTATTGGAATGTTATTAACTTCTGACCATCATAATCCATTAAGACTAAAATCTCAAAAGGCTTAAAGGGCCAACTTCGGGAATGAAAGAAATGTAGCCATATAGCGAACCGTGAAGCCTATAAAGGGATGATGAATGGAAGTCCTTTTCGTTTCATGTTGGTTTTAAAAGCCCATTTGCCTTTTAAAAAACTGCTGGTTTCAGTGCCAATTGAAAGTGACCATAAAATATTTTCTGAAAATATATTGGGATTCCAATTTAATTCATGTGGAAATTATTTGCGCTCACGTTTCAAGATGACCCCGTCACAGAGTATCTCAGCGTAAATATTTTTTCTATTCATTGTTAGAAGAAATACTTCATGGGTTTTTGGCCTTTGCTGTGTATTGTATTTTCCTTTTTGGCATGACCTGATGAAGGCGTTAAAATCGTAAGAAAATTTATGTTTTTAAAAAGGCACACAAGGTCTCTCTCAAAATAAGTCGAATAAATTGGTGGAAAAAATACATTGCAGATCAAAGTACAGATTGCTAAAATTCTTCATAAGAGCACCCTTATGTAACGACACACAAATGCCAGTTCCTTGTACCCTACAGGAAGCATACCACAGCTAACCTACCTGTATCAACAGGACCCTCGTTTAGGCATCTCGTCGTGTCCTTTTTGGCATAATCCAGTGGTCCAAAATGGCACTCAAAGGAATTATACTTGGGTCGTACTCAAAGACCCATGTCTTGCCTCCAGTAACCACGTATTCTAAAAAATTCGGGTCAATTTCACTGTGGTCTAAGGTAGGATTCTCAGAGAAGCAGTCTTCTGACAGCATCTTGGGGACCAATTTGGCACACTTTTCTCATGGCTAAATCTTCAGTAAGAATGCAATTCACTGTGGTTTTCTAAATATTGCACTCTTCTGACAACATACTGACTCTTGGGGGTCAATCAGAATTAAGAATGTGTCTTAGATTTTACACGTTTTCATCATACTGTGTTGTTGATGGATTTTCAGGGCATTCCACATGGGCAACCTCCTCGTTACCTTCCCAGAACATCCGGTGCAAGCAGAAAAACATCACTTGATACATTTCTCCATCTACGTAAGCATTATGTACCATTTTTATGGTCGCGGAGCCCAATTTTCTTATCTTAATGTACAATTTTATCGCATCTTATTGCTCCATAGAAAGTGACATCGTGAATTCTTGGCGTGACTGTTGAACAAGGGTCCAGTCTAGCAGCAGTCCGGACATTGTAAATGCCCACAGTTAACTGACGTGGATCGCATTGCTTTCCCAAGATTTCCATTGCCTTTCCCACCACAAACCACCCTACTCCTGCTACCTACATTGGTGACAAAAAATCATTCTACTTATTTTTGGGACATACCCTCTATATGGATAAGAGTTTTGGTAGTTAGCCTTATCTGATAAATTATCTGTATTCTCAATTGTATTTATCGCCGCACCAAAACCATTGAAATTATATGATTTTCCTTAACCATCATACTCCCTGCTACATTCGATTTCATTCTTCGAAAACTCTTTCACTATGCAGACAATTATTTTTCATCGAGAGTATCAATATACAAAACAAGAAGATATTTGTCCGGTTAAAAATATATTCATTGTATATGAATTCTTATTCTTTAACAGCCAGTCTCTTCTCAAAGTTAGCATGCCTTCAAATCATAACTGATCAATTTGCATGTACGTTGTTTTACTTACTGGCCCTACCTTCATTGCCCACATATACTCGTACAAACTCGTATCGCACATTTAGTGAGCAGTTAGAATGATGCCACATGAGTTAAATGACTTTTACATTTTCCCTGATGGCTGTTCAATGAAGTGCTTTGATTTTATCTTAATGAAATACATGAAAATAATTAAATTTTATTATAATGTATGTAAGTTTCTAGGAGTAGTAAGTTTAAGTAGGATGGACACAAAATATATTGGATTTTTATAACTCTACTATTTTGGGAGGTTCCAATAATTTCATCGCATCAAGATAATGAATCAAGTCCAAAAAAAAATTAATTGTGGAGATTCAAGAAGAGTAATACATCTCTCACGAAGTTCACTAAGGGATTTCAAGACCCGAGAGAGCACAGGCGTCATGCATGGAACTCGATCACATCTATGATATAAGCAAATAGATGCTAAAAGAATTAAATAATTTCATTCAAAACACTTTTGTTACACTTTTAAAACCGCGCTAAGGATTAATAATTGTTCGCATGAGGGTTTTCCACTGTTATGAATCAACCTGGAATTAAGGGAGAACCAGAATGCGATGCTCGTTGGAAAAGTCTAATAATTGAATTATGGGTAAGTTACTAAATAATATTAATATTATAAAATAATAAGGAATTATGAGTAAGGGGGAAAAATTTGAGTTTCAAGGAAATGGTTATGTGAAAGTTAAATTCTACGGCGCAAAATGATAACTGCTAAAGCATATTATAAACTTTATTACTGCTACTATTCTATGCTATGGTGTTATAAGGTTAATGGCATGCTAATGCCGTGCCTCAACCGAGGATACGCTGTCATGATATTTTCTCTTTTCATTAGCACAAATGATTGTAGTGGGTCTTCGAACTTTGGTTTGTACTACAAGTGTTTCAGCAAACCGTACTATCGAATTATCGTTCTTAGTTAACAGAAATCCTATGCATCCAATAAAGGACGAAATAGCAAAAAATATACCCGAAAATAAGACTTTGTCTAGTGTCGTACGGAACTGTAGTTTGCAATATTGAACAATTTCATCGGTGTAATAAACACACTTTTAAAGGTAAGATACGAAGAGGGTAAAAGAAAGGGAAAAAACTTTGCACTTCCAAACACTTAATGGAAGTGCAAAGTTTTTCTCTTTCTTTTGCCCTCACCATGAAGGAATTCCACAAAGCTAAGCCTGAAAATCTTAGCTTAATAAGAAACGAGATTGGAGTGGAATGGTGTAGAGGGTAATATCGGTTTAGTTAATAGGACACTAAGTATATTTGAATATCTATTCCAGAATTCGCTCATGTGAAATCATAATATTGAAATTCTTGTCATGGTCACTATGAAATTTATCAGCCTATTTATACACACACACTAGATGATTTCGTCGAAGTAACAAGGAAGTGTTGAATAAAAAAACTTGGAGCACAACAAACAATATAAGAACGCAAAAAAGAACACACACGTTATTTCTTAATCATTGGGTACTACTGTTTCTTGCGAGGAAGACGAAGCTAAATTCCGTCAAAATTATTAAGAAATAACGTTTGTGGGTTTTTTATGTGTACTTATGTTTGTTGCTGTCCAATCGACGGCCGGTTGTCCTTTAACCCTAAGCTTTTTTAATTCAAGTCAACGTCCGTGTGGGTCTATGACTCACCGCACCCCATTCATTGTTGCGCTATATCATGGTCGTGCGAGATGCTCCTTGTTGAAATCGATAATGCCCAATATACTACCAAATTTGCAAATCCTTATTGTAACCAAATTAAATTGTTTCTACGAACCTTATATTCTCAGATTCAGGATACATAAATAAAAATGCAATGCTTAATCGAAATTAACAAAACCTGTGAGCGGATAGATATGTATTAAATTAAGTAACGTAATTATAGCAGCTGAGCTTAATGAAATCTTTGTTTCGAGTAAGAGAAATATTGTCGCAAGTAATGCGTGTAGATACAATGGACTCATGTTGCCTGCGAAAAACACCAGATAATAATTTATAAAATATCTTTCCTTTAGTCTAATTATTATCATGTACCATTGAGCAGTAAGATGGTTATAAATTTAAATGTAATATGGCATAATAAATGGCGGATACCGACTATTCACTCCACTGTTACTTCATGGATGGCGCTACGGACGTGATCGAAAATTTCGAATTCCTTAGATAATACTGACCCCCACCCTCGTCATTCATAAACGTGAGGAGTGGGCACTTTTTTTCTAAAAAAGATGATTCTGTGATGAAAGGTGTGTGCTTTGCCCCAAGCAAATGAAGCATGGATGAAGATGATTGTTTTTAAGGCTTCAGATGAAGCAAAATTGAAGATATCTTTTTTTTACTGATAATTTCTAACAAGACGTTGGCATGAATACTGATTATTTATTTTCACCAGGTTGATTCACCGTATTGCAGCGATGAACTACACGCTTCTTAGTGCTCAAAACGTGTTCCACCACCTTATGCTCCTTAATATATAACAACAGCGGGTATACCGCTTATGCTATCGAATTTTAAGATGGTCACTTTAATTACGATTTCTTTTCAAGGCTCTCACATTCAAATTCAAGTTGCATGAATGACATCACCATCCTTTTTTGGCAGTCATCGTAGATGTTCTATTTCAAGGAAAATGATGATCACGCGTTTTATTTTAAGATTAAAAACTTGAAGATAAGGTCCTCTGCCTTTGTAAATATGTGATAAATATTTTATTTGTACGTCTACCTGACATATTTATGACCAAGTGGCAGGAGTAATTTATCATAAACTATTACTAATCAGGTGGCAAAGGCGTCGTGTACATCAGTTATTTAATCAAGCCTTGTTTATGAATGAATCGTGTTTTATGTTCCTGTTTCCCTTTCCTTAAGGTTTTTCTTCCATTTCACTGTGCTAATGATTCATTTGATTTTCATAAAAAGATGTTTTATTATAAAACTGTTATTCCTAATAATATATATAAACTTAAGGGGCAAATTATTACATACATATGGAGTTTATTGTGGAAATATTGATACCAGCATTGCTATGAAGGTTTTCACCTCAAATACATATATATCCTTGTACTCAAATTACATTCTTTATCATTACGTATATTATTATTTCATAATTATTGGATATGTCTTAGGTGTACACATGCACATGCGCCCCTGAGTATGTGAAATATATCTGACGGCAATATCCACGTTGAGTCAGTTCTACCATGTCTACTTAAGGTTTGTCGAAATGACAAATAAATAATTCAACTAAATGTGATTTAGTTACACAGCCCCCGAGTCAGATTTTTGCTGCAATTATTTAGTTAGTACATGCAGAATGTATGCATAAATCAATGTAATGTGAAAACATTCGATGCAAACCATCAATTATATAAACAAAATGTGAATATATATATATATATATATATATATATATATACATATCTGATGACGACGGCCGTGCCGTCGAAACGTAAATATCCAATGTAAGTGTCCTTCTTTTATGTTTCTATGTGTGTAGTGTTTTTTGTGTTAGTGTTTGTGTGTTTGTGCGTCGCCGGAGAGCGTCTTTTCCAAGTTTATATATATATATATATATATATATATATATATATATATATATATATATATATATATATATATTCATATATATCCACACATATATTTCATGTCTTTCAAGAAACATGTGAAAAACGCCAGTGATAAACACAGTGTCATTTGCACCTATTAAATAATTTCGCAGGGGAAAACTTCTACAAGACTTCGGTTACTTGTCGATTACTCTCTTTAATCACCAAATGAACGCATTGAAACCCGTGAAGTGGTCGGTTAAAATGGCCCATGAACCACCCATTAGGTACCGTTCATAACTCCAGGGAGCCGTACCGATATGTAGACTATCTCAATAATCCTCCAGTTCAATCGTAATCCTGCCCACTCATTCACTCCTCCAGAAAAGACTATAAGCTCAGAGGCCAAGCTATACACACCGATTAAGGTAGGCTAAGATGAAATCCCTGGCTCATCCCACTAAGCAGTTTAGGCACACTCAAAACAACCTTAAAAATTAACCCTTGCCATTTTTATTCATAAGTTCTGACTTTTCAAAATGACATGCAAATTATTTTCTCTCCCTTCCCAAGACTGTGGAATATTTTACTTGTTCCTATGTAGTATCCCATGCCCTCATTCCATGAAACATATATATATATATATATATATATATATATATATATATATATCATTATTATTATTATTAGGTCATCTACCGGTTAAGGTAGGTTTTGGATGGACACAGCAATCAAATAAATTGTAATCCCAAACAAAACCCAATCCAGCAACCCACACAACATCAGGTCCCTCTTCATCTCCGTGTATTTCTTTCCTCTCTTCATCCCGTCCAACATCCCTATCCTGTTCCTGCCCTTTCCTGGCTTGCCCAACATTCTCCCCTCTATTACCTTCTTCAAAATTCCACTACCGCTCAATACTCCCTTCATCCATTTTTCTGCCTCCATAGGATTTCTCTCAACAAACCCCTCTCCTCACCCACAATCTCCAGTACTTCCTCATTTGTTTTCCTTTCGGTCCATTTCACCTTCTCCATTCTTCTCCATACCCACATTTCAAAAGCCTCCTATCTACGTCTATACTTTGCTTCAGCGACCACGTTTCCCCGCCGTACCCGCCATATCAGAGTTTTTACGAGTAATTTCTTAACCTCACTGCTAAAAGTCCCCGTCATCAACTCCCTCCTCCTTGAGAAAGCCTCCTTGCCTAGCGATATTATTCTCCTTACGTCCCTACTATTTTGACCGCGTTTTACCCTGAACCAGCAGCAAGTTTCACTACTAAGTAAAGGCCTCTCTTTCTCCCCCACCCCCAAAGTCAATCATGTTACCATCCTCTCTGACGCTATAAATTTCGCTAGAAATCTAAGATGGCGGCACTTCTGGTCTTCGCTACCCGCCAACTCTAATCCTCCCGCTCCCATACACTGCGCCTTAACTAAGTTCCGCCCGCCGTCCCACTTTGAGCCTAAACCTTTACCCCCGAATCACCCTGTCGAAATATTTATTAATCTTCTCCTATCTAAAATATCTAGTCCCTCTTTCCCCAACTCTCTGAATGCTAAACCGAACCTCTCCCTTGCAGTAGAATCCGAATTGAGAAAACTAATAAAAAATCCCAACCTGGTCATCACCTCCGCGGACAAGGGCTCAACAGTGTTAGTCTTAAACACCACTGATTACCTAAAAGAAGCCAATAGACTACTCGCAGACGTTTCTTCGTATAAACATATTCCGGCTCACCCTAACCCTGCATTCCAAGAGGAAATTATCGCTTTCCTCCGCGACAACGGCCCTAATGAAAACTTATCCCCCAGTGACATCTCCCTCATTTCACCTTCCCATCCAAACACCCCCCACTTCTATATCCTCCCCAAGATCCACAAACCCGAAAACCCAGGGCGGCCTATAGTCTCCTCCCGCAACTCCCCGACCGAAAGAATTTCCGCCTTCGTCGACCACTATCTCCTACCTTTAGTTCACGCGTTACCCTCCTATGTCAAAGATACCTACCACTTCCTCAATCTGCTCCACTCAATTTCCCTCCCTTCTGACATCAAGACCATTATGGCCACAATTGACGTCACATCCCTATACACCTCCATTCCTCACGAAGAAGGCCTTGCTTCCCTACGCCACTTCCTCTCCAAACGCCCTAGCCCTCAAACTCCAAGCACTGATTTTCTCATTGACCTTTCTAACATCATCCTCACCCGTAACTCTTTTTCTTTTAATGACAATTTTTACCTCCAAATCAAGGGCTGTGCCATGGGAAGTAGATTCAGCCCGTCAAACGCTAACCTCCACCTCTGTGTCCTGGAAGAGAAGTTCCTTACCAGTTACCCTCTTAAACCCCTTCTGTGGCTCCGGTACATTGATGACATCTTTCTACTCTGGCCACATAACATAGACTCCCTCAATTCCTTCATCTCCCAACTTAATGATTCCTCATCTCTTTCTTTCACTTCCAACATCTCATCATCACAGATCACTTTCCTCGATGTAAATATTTCCCTAACTAACAACAAATTTCTAACCTCCGTACATACTAAACCTACTAACAAACAACAATACCTTCATTTTAACAGCTGCCACCCCTACCACACCAAACGCTCCCTCCCTTACTCCCTCTCTATCCGCGGGCACCGCATTTGCAGTCATCCCGAATCCCTCAACAAATACCTCTACAACCTTCACCATTCCCTCCTCCAACGGGGATACCCAGATTCTCTCCTTCACAAAAAAATCCTAAAACAATCCTACACCCCCAATCCTCCCTCAACCACAGACTCCCACCCTCTCTCAATATGCACCACCTACTTCCGTGGCATCCAGTCCCTTAAATTCATCCTCAAAGACCTGTACCCCATCCTCAAAAATCACAACGTTTCGTCCAACATTCTTCCTAAATGCCTTTCTGTTACCTTCAAACGGCCCGCCAACCTATCAGATCTCCTCAAATCCACCAAGCCTCTTTCCAAATCCCCTCCCGCCCCCAGAATCACACCCACTCCGTGCTTGCGAGCTAGATGCAAAACTTGTCCTATTTTCACCACTCCACCCCTCTCCATCCCACCTTTTAACTCTCTCCCGCACTTCCCCCACTCCTCATGCACATCTCAGAATGTAATCTATCTTCTGACTTGCAAACTCTGCCCGGCATTTTATATAGGCCAGTGCTCTACACCCCTGAACCTCAGGGTGAACAATCATCGCGCCTCATGTAATCCCTCCTCCTCGTCCGCGGGTCTTCCCATCCCAAAACATGCCTCCCACCACAACACCCCCCTCAACCACTGTTACAATGTTTCCGTGCTAGCATCCCTTCCCCCATCCGATAACCCTATAAAATTAAAAACAATCGAATTGGCATTTATATGGCTGTGTAAAGCCTACCAACATCCGGGTCTCAATGTCGTTCACTACATGGGGGGGCTGGGGTGGATGGAGGTGGATTTGCTTCTTGCGAGGTGGTGGGACAATTTATTCATCCGCATACATGTTGTCATCCTTGTCCTGTGTTTTGACTTGTCAAGCCCTTATGATGACTTGTGAGTTGATGCCTTGGTCATGGGTGTTGTGGTATCTGTGGATGAATTGTTAGTTTTCTTTGTCGCTTGTTACTATTTCCGCATCCTCCTTATTCCATCTCCGCTCCCCTCTGGCCTCCCTTACCCCTTCCATAACCTCCTCCTTCACCCCTCTCCCACCACCTGTTCTCCGCTCCGCTTTCTCCCCCTCCCCTCCATATACCCCTTCTTCACCCTCCCCCACTACCTATTTTCCCCTCTCCCTCGTCCCCTACTCTCTCTTCACCACGTACCCTTTTCCACCGTCATATCTTATCTTCCGAAGAAGACGGAGTTCGAGTCCGTCGAAATTATCAAGATATTATTGTGAGTGTTCTTTTTATGTGTTTTCGTGCTGTGTGTTACCCTCAAAGTTTTTTATTCAACACTTCCGTGTTACTTCGAAGAAATCATCTATATATATATATATAACCATAAACACAGTAATCAACCCGAAGGTTGGTTTAGTAGGTGATGGTAGAGCTCACCCATGTACCAAGCCCGACGGCGTGCGAATATTCACACATCAGGGTAGGGGGGCCAGTTCCTTTCCCTGTGCCGGTTATGGTTTCCCAGGAAGATCTGGTACCCGAAAAATCAACTAGCTTGGGTGGAGCTGCAGGTGCCCAAGGTGCCTTGCCCGGGAATCGAACCTGGGACCCTCCGGTCAGTAGTCCAACGCTCTACCCACGAGACCACCGATATATATATATATATGTGTGTGTGTGTGTGCGTGTGCGTGTGTGTGTGTATGATTTCGGTGTAAAGTAAGTTTTCTTGATAGTTCAGGTGGTTAGAGCATCCGCCCAGCAAGCGGAAAGCTCCGATGTTCAAGCCTTGGTAAAGGAAATATTTTTACGTTCGTGATTCGGCCTGATTCCGCCTCCCTCAGCACTCTTTTGTGTTTGTCCTTTATCCTTTTTTTCGTTTCGTTTCTATCCCTTTTTCTTATATTCATTTCCATGTGATTTAATATTTGTTCATCGTATGGCAAGACTTCGAGGTTGAATATATGTATAAGGTGGAGTTGGTAGCACGTCCGCCCGGCAAGTGGAAGTCCGGTGTTCAAATCCCGGCTAAGGAAATATTTTTACTTTCGTGATCTGCTCAAAAACCGCCTTCCCCACATGTCCTGTGTTCGCCTTTTATGTGTTTTCCTACCCCCTTTCCTTATACCTATTTATGTTTGAATATTTGTGCGCCGTATGGCGGGACTTCGTATTTGAATGTGTATATATATATATATATATATATATATATATATATATATATATATATATATATATATATACATGTGTGTATGTGTGTGTACATAATTTCTTTATTTAATTGACTCCGTCCTACTTCATTTGAGACTGACCATGAATACGTATGCATGCATATATTTGTATATATATATACATATATATATATATATATTTATATATATATATACACCCCTCCCATGGACTACAACCTTGTCGTGGTGGAAGGGCTTGTGTGTTCCGATGACCCCTAGAGCTGTGCTGGCGGGAGTAATAATAATTACTCCTGGAAGGGTCACCCATGCCATATAGGTCGAAGGTTAGGAGCCAGATGAAAGGTAGTCCACGCAGCGTCTGTTCCTCAGTGAGGCGGCTGCAATGGCGTCTGACCCCAGTGGGGCGGCCATAAAGTGATGGTGTCACGTTAAAAACACTAATGAGAAAGGCAACGGGAAACCACCTCAATTATCATTCCCAAGAAAATAATGATGAACGCAAAACAGAAATTGAGTCCTAGCAACTGCGGGACTCGACCCAAGGGGCCGTGTGTCGTGCCCGGCAGCGGGGGAAGCAAGGCTTCCGCGGTCCTTATCCCACGAAACCCTTGTTCGGAAGAAATAACACCAGCAGGACAGAAGACGCAGATGAAGACAAAAGTAGTTAGAATAGGAACATGGAACGTCAGGACAATGTTGAGGAGAGGCAAATTAGAAAATATTAAGCGAGAGATGGAAAGAGGTAATATAGATGTTTTAGGTCTCTGCGAGGTGAGATACAAGGATAGCGGGGATTACTGGAGTGACAATTATGGAGTGATATACAGCGGCGGGGACGAGAGCCAACGAGGGGTTGCCATAATATTTAATAAAGGGGTAGGAAGAAGCGTAGTCAAAATAGAGCAAGCGACAGATAGAATTTTACTCGTAGAGATTAAAGCAGAGCCGAAGAACTTGGTCATTGTTCAAGTATACATGCCACCGAGAAATCACAAGGAGGAAGAAGTCGATAGGATATACGATGAGTTAGAGGATATAATCGCGCGTGTTCCTGCAGGGAATCATTTGATAGTGATGGGGGATTGGAATGCGACGGTAGGCGAAGGAAGAGATGGCGGCGAGGTGGGGGACTATGGCTTAGGCACGAGGAATGAACGCGGGGAGAAAGCGATTGAATTCTCCAGGAGACAGGGGTTAGTCATCACCAACACATGGTTTAGACATCACAAAAGGCGAAGGTATACATGGAAAATGTCAGGTGACTCAGAAAGGTATCAGTTAGATTATATGATGGTTAGGCCCAGGTTTAGGAATAGTGTGATAAATTCGCACAGATTCCCAGGAGCGGATGCGGACTCTGACCATAATTTAGTTGTTATGAATTGCAACGTCCGTTTCAAGAAGATAAGGCAAAGGCGGCGGGTTAGGAAATGGAACGTAGAAGCATTAAATAGGTTAACAAGGAAGGAGTATCAGCAGGCTGTAGAGAAAATAATGGATGACGGTAAAGAATTGAGTACAATCGAAGAAAAATGGGAATGTATCAAGCAAGGGATATCGGAAGCAGCAAAAGACACTATAGGAACCGTTAAGGGGAAAAGAATAAGTATACCATGGGTCACGGATGAGATGATTGCAAAGATGGATGAGAGAAGAAGATGGAAGAATGTAAACTCAGAGTTAGGTAAAATGAAGTGCAAAGAGTTAAACAAATAATTGAGAAGGGCCACAAATAAAGCAAAAGAAGAATGGTGGAAACGCAATGCGGGGATAAGGAAAGTTTACAGAAGAAGGGTGAAATTGGTGCTCTATACAGCAAGGTTAAGTTATTATCGGGAAGTAAGAAGGCAATATCTGTGCTAACAGTTAAAGATAAGTGGGGTAAGATAATAGTTGAACCAGGAAAAATCCAAGAGAGATGGAAGGAATATATAGAAACACGGTATGGTAAAGAACTTAGGCCGACAAGATTAGACATAGAAAAGGAACATGACGTAGCAGAAGATAACTTAGGTCCAGGTATACTCGACGATGAAATAGAAAGGGCATTAAAGGGAATGAAAGCAAATAAGGCCGTGGGGGTGGACAACATACCTGTAGAACTGTTGAAATGTTTAGGAAAATGCGGAAAGAAGGCCCTATATGGACTGATTCGTAGTATCTATGAAGAAGGAATCTGACCGGAAGATTTTGTGAGAACGGTGTTAGTGCCTATTCCACAAAAGGCAAAGTCTATATCAAGTGAGGATTACAGAACAATAAGTTTGATATCCCACGCCGCTAAAGTATTCTCAGGATCATCAACAAAAAGATAGGGTGGCGTGGTCTAGCGGGTAGAGCGTTGGACTGCTGACCGGAGGGTCCCGGGTTCGATTCCCGAGCAAGGCACTTTGGGCACCTGCAGCTCCACCCAAGCTTGTTGATTTTTTGGGTACCAGATCTTCCTGGGAAACTAAACCGGCACAGGGAAAAGAACTGGCCTCCCTACCCTGATGTGTGAATATTCACACGCCGTCGGGCTTGGTACATGGGTGAGCTCTAACATCACGTACTAAACCGACCTTCGGGTTGATTACTGTGTTTATGGTTTATATGGCAAGCCACTCTGGGCACCTGCAGCTCCACCCAAGCCATGTGGTTTTTCTGTACCAGATCTTACTGGGAAACCATAGCACAGAGTGGCTTGCTTATACTGGGCACCTGCAGCTCCACACAAGCCATGTGATTTTTCTGTACCCGATCTTACATACATGTATAATATTTTTTTTAATAAATAACAGAGAGATATGAGTGTGTATGCACAAGTTTAGGTACCCACATATACTGATTACATGTGTTTTTAGTTCAGTTTCTTAATGTCAACTCGTTGTTAAGTCATTGTCACGTCCATGATTCCTGATTCCTCATATACAATCGAACATTTGACATTTGGGTAAGTGGCTCCTATCCATGCCCTTGTGGCCATTTACAGCACAAACCGACCAACTCTCTCTGCCCCCCCCCCCATCACTCTCCACTTCTGCAATAGATTAACCGGCGAAATTTGTGTTGGCTTCGTATGAAATGTGCTGCGTGCATTTGGTCCGTGACGAAGCATCCAATGGAGGGATTTTCCGAGGTTTGGCTCATTCTGGCGCTCCTTTCAGCCCCCCACCTAGAGAGCCCTATTCTCTCCGCAGCCCTTGGCCCTTTCCTTCTTGCCTTTTCGATTTGGCCGTTACCAGTGGGGGGCCCTTAAAAATCTCCGGACGGCAATAAATTGCAGGATGAGCCGCCCCTGGGATCAGCTCACTGTGTTTTCACCCTTATCGTCACCTAAATCTCATCGTGGTAAACAGAGATATTTTGCCGAGTTGGTAAGTCACCCAGGCGAGGAGAGGGAATGAAACAATGTCAGCCTCTTCCAGAAGGATCCGCCGGGCGAAGTTTGCGAAGGCGGGCGCCCACTTGACCATCGCGCACCCTTTGAAGCCGGCCGAAAATGAGGGGAAAAGGTTTTGGCGGTCGTTGTCATAACGTTGATGGTTTCCCTGGTAGAGTATTTCGGGGGAATTTTCAATACACTTGGAGCCCTCATGAGTTTCTCGACAATAAAGAAATTGGGGCAAAGTTATTATAGTTTTTTCGACGAAGGGGTTTTCTTTTGGAGTAAATCCATGAATAAGGACCCATTTACTGACTTCAGGCATGAATACAACACCGTTACTTTTTGGTATCCAGTCGTATGTGATGAAACAAGAGTTTTCTATTAAGAAGCCCAACATGGAATCGGTATTTTTCTTTCAATCCCCGAAGTCGTTGTGATAATATAATTAAAATAGTCATTCTCTTAGACTAATCCTTTGGATTATTAAAGCCTTCATTAAAAATAATGGTCATTTAATTTCTGACGTAGTGCTTATTGCGTGGTCAGGCCAATTAAGTCACATTAATCTTAGAAGCAATTCCTAGAAAACATTACTTGCCAACTGAGTGTTTACTACCGGGAAGGAATTGGAGACTGTAAGTGGAATACTTAACGTGCATACCCGTTGCCCACTATTTCCTTAGGAAGTGGCTTTTAGTGAATTTCTCATACTTAAAGATTCAGATCTGTAGAGTACACTTCATTGACTGAGAGTTGGATTATATAATCTTTAATTAACGTTCCTCTCCTACTTATTTAAATAACTAATTTGATTTTATAGTTATCTGGTGCTTTGAAGCGGAAGTCATCACTGAAGTGACATTAATGAACAAGTAGACGATTTCTAATGTTCTTTCAGGCTATATGGGGTCAATTTTGGCAATTCGGGACCGTTTCGGCTTTCCCTAATATTTCAAAACGTAATTGGGTGCCTACGACGCCACTCCTGCTTCCAAGGCTGAGATACAAGAACCCCATAGGTCGTCGGACCATTTGTGTGTGATGCATTACAGAAATGCCGGGAAATGTATTTCCTGGGGTGATGAACTCTCCTCCCATATCCCAGCTGTCTGTGTTCACATGCTGCAACATGGACTTTTCCTATTTCAATTTGACTGATATAAATCATTAATTAGTTTGTTTCACTCAGTGTCAATTTATTTAACATTATTCCTAAATGTTTAAAAACTAAAATTTCCAAAAAAATGTGGTCAGAAAGCGATTTGTTTATCGGTCGTTTAGCGACGTAATGCCCGAGATGATTGAAATATGAGAACACTCACCAAAGACTGTGAAAACAGAAATTCGATATCCTGAATGAAAACTTCGTTGCAATTTTCCACAGTTAAAACTTTATTGCCGACCATGGTTTCGATACACTGTATCATCTTCAGGTGAGGAAAAGTACAAGGAGAAGGGATATATATACCAAGAAGGGGTGGCAGGGGAGGAGGGAGCGGGTGGGAAGGGGGGGTGGGGTTTTGTCATAAAAAGAAAGGCAGGAAAAACCAATGGAACCCCCGAAGTGCGGGCAGCTCACTCTTCGGGGGGAGGAGGGGGGGGAAGGTGTCGTCATAAAGGGCACTGAGGGAAGTTAATGGACAAAAGTGGGGAGGGGCAAGAGAGGAACTGAATGTCGTTAAGTAGCTCTATCTTCTGGTTTCTCCGTTGGATAATCTCTAAACTCTCGAGAGCGTCCAATTTCTTGCTCTTTTCGAATTTATGCAACGGCTTAAATTCAAAATCCGGGGAATGGTTCTTCTCCAAGAGGTGGGTGGCAAAGATGGATGTGGTGTTGCCTAACGTATAACATTTCCGATGCTCATTGATGCGTGTGGTGAAATTTCGTCCAGTCTGTCCCACATAAGTCGCATTACATTGGCACTTTAATTCATAAACACCACACTGTTTTTCGATGTCGAATTTATCTTTGTTTAAGCAGAGTGCTTTGGATATGGAAAATGGGGTGTAAAATGAAACACGGAATTTATCCTTGGGTAGAATGTTGGCAATTCTATAGGACAAAGAGTTTGAGAAGGGGATTTTGCACCATTTACGTGAGGGGTTGGAGTATGGCAGGAGGGTTGTGTGGAGCTCGACGGCACTTTTTCTCAGTTTTTTCCCTAATAGGGAATCAATGAGGTCGTCGTTGTAGCCATTCCTCTCTGCAATGAACTTGATGGTGGTGAGTTCTCGGTCAAAGGAAGTTTTAGGCATTGGAATGCTAATTAATCTGTGAAGCATGCAGTGGAAGCTTGCCAGCTTATGGGAAATGGGATGGCAAGAATCAGAAGGAATCACTAGGTCCGCATACGTGGGTTTCCTATAGATGGAAAAGACATGTTGGCTCTCTTTGATTTCAATCCCGAGGTCCAAGAAATTTATTGACTGGTTCACTCCCATTTCCATAGTGAAATTAATTGAATTATGCCTGTTGTTTAAGAACTGCACAAATTGGCTCAACTGCCTTTCACTACCACACCAACAACATAGTATGTCGTCCACATACCTATACCAATAGACGATGTTCTTAATAAGTTTTTCGTTGGAATCAAACAGCTTTTCTTCACTTCTTTTTCTTCATTTCTTCACTTTTCGTTCGATATCCTGCTTAAAGAACATCGACAATTTTGCTAAGGGTCAATTAGGACTAATTCAATTTTGGCAACTTTTAAGCAACTGTGTCCTAATTTTTAAATGCACTCTGCCGCCGATTATTAACTTTCCCATTTATCATGTGACTATAGACCGCGTTGTTTAAATCGGTGCCCAATCCATCCGACTCTCCCAATCATTATAGTGTTCTGTATCGTATTTCCTCCCCCACTGTATAATGCTTAATTTATTGGTCAATTTAACCGTTCATTTCTAGTACTTCCCGTTTATACATGTATAATATCCATTGCTCTATAGTATGTCTATGAAATGGTCCATGCCTGTGAACTATAGTTCCGTTGTCCAAGGTAATCCATTCATTGAATACGTCCTTAACTGAATCCATGTTTTAGTTGAGCACAGTAGATGCCTTTTCGTGGTAAGCAAATTCTCAGCTAGATCTAATCTCCACTTAGAATATTTGCAAAAGAAACGCTTGGTTTTCTTTTGCAAATAAATATCGTTGCCACAGAGTGACGCCTGAAGTTATCTCCACTTGGTATCCTTCAATCCTTTGTTGTTCTGCTTCCGAGTTTAGGGAAAGGTTCCACTGACTCTAGTTTATCTCTCCTCTTTACACCTGCCCACATCTTCCCTCTTCCGCGTACTAAGATTTTAGGTTTTCTTATGTTTACTATCGTATTAATCCTCAAGTATTTAGCGCATTGTGTTCAGTGATTAATGCAGGTCTTTTCGCTCTCTGCTTTTACTGTTATGCCACATGCGATACGGGCAAGTTAATTTTGTATTAATTCCTTATTTCCTCTTATGTCCATTTTCTGTGTTTTACAGCCACCTCCAAATTGCATGTTTAATATCTCTGATGAGGGATTAAATCTCTTCTAACTCCATCATTCATTTTTTTTGGTTCTATTATTCTGGCTACTTTCATTCTCATTTTAACGAATTGGATCGTTATACTTTTTAGGTTACCCTAATCTCGTTGTAAGTCATGTCATGGCATATCCGAGCTAGATGAAACTTGCGTCACTTAGTTCGTCATTTTGGTATTTCATCAAGCTGAGTTCTTTTTTAATTTCAAATGGGAAAACCTCGTAATAATATTAATGCATGCAACAGACGTAACATTAAGCTTTGTATTTCAGTGCAGGTTTAAAATTACAGCGAAAACATGTCAAACTCGGAAATACCGAAATACTAATCCATATTAATCGACTTAAAAAATATGAAGACGATACTTTCAAAAGTACCTTTGAAAGACGGAACCTGTGAGATGCTAACGAGAAATATTCTCTTCGCAATTATTTTATTGAATGAGTCATATTTTAACATTGGAGTGGCGATAGTCAATTTCGGTGGGAAATTTGCAAAAATTAATTCTATTCTTGCTTCATGTTGCTTCAGGGTTAAATATCAACTTTGGTTATTAACATCTGTTACTGGGTATAGGCAACGACTTCATTTGATGGAGGAAAATGATTTGATACCAATAGATTTAATTGTAACTTTAATGTTTTCAATGTCCGCCAAAACAAACATGCCCATTTCTTTATCATGTTTTAATATCTGCTTATTCGGGGAGTTGCTCAGGTGGGCAGAGAACTTTGCTTAATGATACAATGCCAATATGTAATTTTCATATTCTTCCTTGAAATTTGGTCTTAAAGAAAAAATATATAATTTTATCCTGTCTTCAGAGTGAGGGTTGACACACAAATATTCAATGGGCGCCGAAATGCCTGAAAGGAGAGTCGCATGAAGTTTTCCAAAAAATAAACAAAATAAATGTCATTACCTAAAGCCAAAGATTTTTCACCTAATATCATTGAGCGAAATATCAATATGTTGGGCTCGTTTGACATCAATTCATATCAGGGGAGGCTCGATGTAGCGTGACGAAATTTGGAAATAGGGAATAGGAGTGAAAAACCATAAAATTTTGTGTGACCTCGCAGAAGATATAGACGGTGCTAATGCACGGAGAGGATTATGATGAGTGAAGAGACCCTCGAGAATTATTTTCCCAGCTGTCCATTGGCACTCGTAACCGCCGGGGCCGAGGGCCCATTCCTGGACACGTGACACCCATGCATTGCATTCGTCATCACTCTTTCGCGTCATTTCCGGAACTTTTGATCGAATAGTTTCTAATGGAAAGAAGACCCTTTACTCCCCCTAAGGACTCAGGAGTGGGTTATTTTACAAGGAAAAAAATTATAGCAACGGGATATTCCACTTGGTTCTAATCACTCGCAAAAATCCGTAATAAACTTCCTGGTGCGAATACAATCTCCACGATAAAAGTTTTTCTAGGAAAATTTTCGTTGTTTTGTGGAAGCTGAACTCACTGATTTCTCCCCCTACATTATGATCCTGCTGTTTGGCCGCTTCCAGTATTCAGCTTTTATAATGTCAAAAGCTCATTAAAGACACAATCTCTAATACCGTGAGGAAAATTAATAAAGAGTGCCCATTAAAATTGAAATAAATTAATATTGACGTACACCGCTGAAAATTTTTCAAAATATTTACCTAACCTGTGGCGCGATCATGAATCTTCTTAATGCGTACTCTTCCCCCATTTATTCAATGGCTATTAGATATTCCCTCATTGTTCTTCAATTCCGTGAAAAGAAACCAGACATAATCCGATTTCTGACGCAGTCACGAACCATAAAATGGGTCCCATAGTCAAAGAGCATAGTAAACTCTGCTACAGAGAAAAACCGCCGTGTGAGTAATGATAGCGACATTGTGAAAAATGATCCAATCCAAAAAATTCCAAGTAGACAGGGATCGCCTCTTCACGCTGCTCTAGACTGCCCTCGCCCTCCCGTGCCCTCGACGTGGGTGTGAACCGACCCGGAGGCAGCCTAATGTGTACGCCCTTCCCATCTTCTCCTGTACATGAGTAACCTCAGGGTGAACTTGTTGTTTTGTCGTTCGCAGGGAGCAAGGAGACGGCTTTCATATACGCCGTGACGAGCGCTGGGGTCGTTCACGCCGTGACGCAGGCGTGCAGCTCGGGAAACCTGACGGAGTGCAGCTGTGACGGGTCCCGCCAGGGTCAGCCAACCCCCGAGGGCTGGAAGTGGGGAGGCTGCAGGTGAGAAGAGCCCCACCCCCTCCACACATTCAGGACTCCGCCGCGCAAATACACGCCATGCATCGGGCGCGTGGAGAAACGCGCAGAAGGGCGAGTTGTGAGCCAAAAATGACTGACTATTGGAGAAGACTTGGGTAGAGCGGCACTCCGCAGTTGAACAGGACGCTATTTGTAAACTGCCAACAGTTATTCAAAGGATGGTGGGATTTGGTGCGGCGGCCGGTGTTCCAGCTTCCCCCGCCACTAGGGCCTGCGTTTGAGACCCGGCGGGGGCACAATATTTTAGTGGTATTCCGATCTCTACTTGTGGTGTAAAGTAGAGAGCTTTTCAAGTTTAGTTTGATTGGGTGTTAAATTAATGTGACCCCTTGGCGTCTTTCGTTAAGCGTAGACAAATGCAGGCGCAGGGTTTCCCTTCACTCTTGCCCCATTTCCTGAATATCCTACCTCAACTATTATATCCTCTAATCCTTAATGATTCAAATGACCTAATCTGTCGGTTGTCTCCATTAATAAATGCATTTACAACTACAAGTCGTTATTTTAGTAATTTTACTCTGCATACGAAGTCCCAAGTGGTTTCAGTGTGTCGTCCGATTTTTTTCGTTCCGACTTTCTATTATATCATGACGTAGGTAGGAATATATTTATGTAAGTGTGTGTGTTATTAGCTACGCACAAATTTATATTTATGCATAAAATCCTGGTGTCCCAACACTCACTCCAGATAGTGTAAAAATACGTGTAAAATATAGTGTAAAAACACGTATAATCGGATAGACTGAATTGGGAGCCCATGAAAACATGAATATTGCCTGCACGACTTAAGTTGTTACATAAGTACAAATAATTCGAGTTTAGCACAAACATGTAGGGAGTAAATTTTGTCCCACGCAGTGGTAGGCTCCAAAATGAAAACTCAAGGAAATTGATTGTTGAACATCTCGATTGAAAGAATTATTTTTCCTTCCTACAGTCATTGAATACGACATTGGAAAACGACAATTCAAACTTCCCAACACTGAAATTTACCGTAATGCTAGTTGAACCAATTACTCTAATGGCTAGCATCTCCTTCCAAACGTTCTCGGGACAGCTTGCAGAGCAAAATGTAAGCGTACTGATGCATGAAAATAGTAATTCCTTTACTCGACCTGTAATCACAGTAATATATCAAGTATAGCGTACAGCTCCATCATGCCTATTGAAGCGCTAGTTTCCATTTTATCTGTTTATTCTGATAGAACGCGCTATTTACCGCAGCTATTTTGCTTTCTCCCTCTTGCTTCGTTCATTTCTAGTGATCTTGCGGTCTATATAGCCCAAATATTCCTCTTCTTTCAAGATGCCTTTCCTCGGTCTCTTTTATTTTCTTCCTAAAGTGATTATAGGCCATTAATTTTTTTTCGTGGTTTATCATTATGGTTTTTCCTTATCCATACTGACTGACCAAGCTAGTAGAGATTCACTTATGATGCGCAAAGGTTAACATAGTCTGGGAATTGGTGCCCAGCAGTCGATAAAATAAGCTTTTGACGGGACCTGCACTGGATATAATGTACATACCTGTGGCTTTTACATCATCTGGTTGATTAGATTGAGAAATCATAATCTTTCTCCTTCGAGAGTTACTCATTATAATTCCTTCTCTGGAGGCGACGGAGCAGATTTTAATGGGACTACTCGAGAGGAAGAGATTCGTCCCATCCCCTGGCAATAATCGTTATAATGTCGTCATTGGGTTAGTGCAGTGGGTAGGGCAATGGCTTCTAACTCCGAGAGCTCGGGTTCGAATTCCGGCTGAAGCATAATTTTGCAGATTCATCCTTATCCAAATTTATAGAGCACTTCAAGTGGCGTATGCCGTTCGTTGGTTAGAGTGTTAAAATGTGGACTATCGACGACTTTGATCATGATGACGCTAATTCTGACGCCAGAATTCCGTCTACCTATTTCCCTCCATTCTCTGAGCGTCCTCCCCCTACCGAATCACTCGCCTAATGGCACAGACGGCTTTATATGTCGATCGTTTCCTTTAATAACCGCTACGATGACAAATATATGGTCAGGTGGTATATTAGAAAATCAATGCATTCCATTTCTCCAGTTCGATGCACTTAAGGGGACGGAAAAATGATTTTATTCGAGCAAAATTGAGGTATTGGTCCTCCTTTAAATTCCCAAAGCAAATGATCAAAAGGTAAGTTTCCTAATAAAAAAAAGGTCGGTTTAGTAGGTGATGGTAGAGCTACCCATGTACCAAGCCCGACGGCGTGTGAATATTCACACATCAGGGTAGGGGGGCCAGTTCCTTTCCCTGTGCCGGTTATGGTTTCCCAGGAAGATCTGGTACCCGAAAAATCAACTAGCTTGGGTGGAGCTACAGGTGCCTTGCCCGGGAATCGAACCCGGGACCCTCCGGTCAGTAGTCCAACGCTCTACCCACTAGACTACCGCGACCCGCAAGTTTCTTAATATGCAATTAAAATATATTTTTGAATATACAATAATGGCGAATTTGACTTTTCTCCGAGGTGATACCCTCGCGAGAAGAAGTCTACGAAAGGAAGGAGAAGCTGCGTAAGAGCTGCCGCTGGAAAATAATAGATATACTGTATGCGTAAATTACGAGAAATTTGTTATATTACTTTCAAGGGAATAAAATTGAAATAAAATATAGATAATTATATAAAGTCAGGGGGTTTGGTAGTCCAGGGGTTAGAGCGTTGGACTTACTGACGTTAAAGGGCCCGGGGTCGATTCCCGGGGACGCTTCTGGGCACTCTCAGTTTCACCCAAGCTGTGTGGCGGCACAGGGAAAGAAACTAGCCCTCTTAGCCTGTAGTGTGACTTTCAACCTTTGGGCTCTGTGAAAGGTAAGCTGGCATTAAATTCCCAATAATACTAATCCACCTCCGTAAAATCGAGAAGCTAGGGGTCATGTTTACTTACCACCTGATTCCCGACATCATGACATTTTACCAACCAGTGTGAATCCTTCTGCGCCTCATTTACTGATAATGCTTTGGAATCTGAAAAATAAAAAAAGGAAATATAAAAACTTGTTCAAATTTAACTAATTTTTAATTATCATTGGGGTGAGTGCTAAAAGCAATGTTTACGTAAACCATTTTACGTTATGATATTCCAAGAAGTGGAAGATATAAATTTGAAAATTTTGGGGAGCAAAGTTGTTTTAATTCAGAGAAAGATGTTAGTTGTAAAAAATTCACTAAATTCTAGTTTTATTTTTGATACTGGTGTATTTTAAAATAATCTGGCGGAATATTCTTCCCAATTCACCCCACTCCGAGGAAAATATTTAAAAAATTGTAATCATTTACGTACGTTATCCTACTCAAGCATCAATTACGTAAATTAGATGCAGAGAACGGTCAACACTGCCATAGGAGTGACTCACTGAGGCTACCTTGTTTCATGAATGACGTGGATATCTTTGGATGTGTAACCAATCGAAAAAAACACTGAAAGAATTCTGGTCAAATGGTACGGGGCCTTGAAAAATCATATAACCACAAGTACCCATTCCAAATGTAATGGGGAAGTTGACGTGAGAAAATTAAGTGTTGTTAACTATGTTTACGTTATTGCAAGTGTTATCTTGGATATTCCACAACATAAATTTATCGTTTTCTCCTGACGTATGGCGATGGGGCCGAACTTCAGAGACAATGCAGAAAAATCCCTTCTTCCTGTCCGAAAGGGGTCTCATCACTACTCCTAATATACATAAGAATATTCTATTAAAGAAGGCATTAATTTCCAGACAGCTTTCATAGCAACAATTATTTGAAGAAAGTTAAGGCAGTTATAAGAAAGTTAGGGCAATCGATTTAAAAACAAGTTTCCGAAGTCTTCAATGTGTTACTTTTCTCATTGGAACTTTTTATCAATGAGCACGTATTTTTATGCACTCTTCCCTTTCATCCTCAGCACCATTACTGTGTGTAACAAAATTTGAAGAAACTGAGTGGCATGTTAAATACCAATATTGTATTACATACCAAACCACTAGATACATATATTAGCCTGAAAAATATCTTTCCGAAACATTGATGAACTTCTCCCTTTGAGAAACAATAAAAACTTCGTGGGTATGAGATGCTGACGTTTTAAAATTAACTGTTGATAATTTTTATGTAATATAACCATATCTTCAAACTCCAAGTTCAGCACACCAGGTGAGGATAAAGGTCAATTGGCACTAATTGTAATGCCTCTGGAATCCTTAAACATTCAGGTTAGGAGACCTGCTTCTTTCCGCTTTCCCACATGCGGTTTTCAAGGGCTTTAGTACCAAAAAACTCACCTTGGGTTTAGTTATGGACGGTCAGAGGCATTTACTGAATTTAAAATCAGACCTTTTTAAGGTCTATTTCCGAATATACCAGCCACGCTACATCTGCATCTACATAATACCCCGAAATTCGCCATAAGTGAGTGTGGCAGAGGGTGTTAGGTCAACATCCGTAAAAAAGAGTTAAACTACATGAAAATCCAACATATTTATGCAAATCTACACCGAAAGTGGCTCATATATTCACGTAAAAACCTTTTTAATTTACACGCACGGAAATACATGCTATATTACAACATGGTCGCGAAATGTATTAAAATTTACACTGGACTACCTGATAATTTTTTATTGGATCCAGTGGATAGGTTCGGATAAACAATTGAATTCACTTCCATCGTTCGTTGTTACTTCAAAATGGACCGACCGTTTGGTGACCCTACCGGAGCGTTTACGTTATGCATGTATAGCCTCTTGGATGATGAAATACATAGATATTAATTTTTATCGGGGATATTCCTTAAACAGAGTGCGCGTTTTCTGCATCATCTATAGGATTCACCAGATTCCGCTATCACTCCACTGTCGTTAAATACGTGTTTGATACAGGGATGAAAATTAAGGCGCAGGAGTGAAAATATTCGCGGAAACTCTTTATGGGTAATGTAAAATCCCTGATCACACCACTCATTTCGGGGTAAAACGCAATAATAATAATAAATGATCCAGAGGAAAGGTATACAGGGAATCGAACGATGCTAATTATGTGGCTGGGAAGAGGATAGACGACAGCCCCAATCCGAAATAAAAAGAATAAATATGGGGATAATAAAAAAATAAAAAAAGAATCCCCAGCATCCACAAACCTTCAAAACTCCCCTTCCCCACCGCTTAGCAATAAGGAAGCACAACCAGCACCCTTCCAACCCCCACCCTTCTGATTGCATCCCCTTGCCTCCAGCCCTACACTAATGAGCTCATTATGAAACGAAACCCGTTCGGAAATCTGACAGTCAGCTCCCTTGGGTCGGAGAAAATGAAGGGTGGGTTTGAGATGGTGGGAGGGTTGGGAAGGGGGCTTGCGAAGGGTTGAGGGGGGAGTTAGGGTTGGCTTCTGGGACACTGAAATGTGTAGCGTGTTCGGTGAGAGTGGTTGAGGGGATAAGGGGTTTGTTAGTGGCGTCCGGCTGCGGTGGATCGGGACGGGGTTTCGGCGGCGGGGTATGGGCGGGAGGAAAAAGGGGTCGACGGGGGAGAGGGAGGCTGCAGCGCGGCGGTGGGGGAGGAGGCGAGGTGCTCATAGTAATATGGACCCTCGGAGGGTTTTCCTTTTTCTTTTAATAGAGTAATCAGGAGGTGGGGGAGGAAAGGGCTCCGAAGAAATCCTACCATCAGCCCCAATTAATTCCTCAGCTTCCGGCCAACATATAATATTGCACAAATTATTTATTTCTTCGGCCATATCAAGGTATAAGGCAGGAGACATTTTGTCTCAGATGTTCTATTTTCCTAAGTAGTGAGATACGTATGAAAGTGAGGTATGCTGTCAGGAGGCGGAGACAGGATATCCACACGGTAAATTCGCACATTACGTTGTGCGCAAATATAATGTATGAGACGGGGATCTGGGTGGTGCGTACGCTATTTCACTAGCTCTCCAGTCCGTGGGCGCGGGTTCAATTATCGGAGTTTGAAGGACTGTTCAGAGGTATCACGATCCCTATTTGGGTGCCGTGTGGTGAGTACTTCCAGTGGCGATATTCCTTCAGATGGACGCTAAATTGTGAACCCCTTGATTCCATTCGTTAACCTGAATGCTGAAGTCAGGTTCCTCTCCGCTATTCCCCCAATCCTTGGTCATTCTACCCTCAGATCATTAACTACCTATCTCCAATGACGCAAATGACTTCAACCGTCCTTCTCCTCTTATAATAATTAAGAATACACCTTGACTACAGAAAATAGGGTAACATCCTCTGACCATTGACTCCTTTTTCTACGGTAATTTAAATCGGACTCAGCACATGAGTGGAAACATGGGAAAAACATTATTTCAAGAGATAAACTTTCCAATATAACACAACCTGACATACGGTAGAAAAATAACCTATTCTTGAATTCTTGGCCTGTCTACTTCCTTCCTTCATTTCGCCATCCGTGTCTATCCAATTCCTACCCTTTCTTCATTTGCTCAACGTTCTCCTCTCTATGACAAACTGCAACACTCCATCGCCAATATAAATAGTCAGTATCCATTTTCCCTGACTTCTTTGTATTTCTCCCAGCAATCACCACTCTTCCTTCATCAAGCTTATCACGTCCTCGGTTGTTTTCCCTTCGGTCCATTTAAAATTATCCTTCCTTCTCCATACCTATCATCTTGTTTCAACGGCCAAGTCTCCGTACCGTACAAAACCACACCCTCGTATTACATCATTGGCGTGCCATTTCTACTCGTCCGTACTCAACGTTCCTGGCATCGATTCCCTACACCTTGCGAAATCTAAAATCTTTACCTAACGCCATTCTTCGTCTTTTACCCCCTCTATTCAAACCATTTTGGTATGCAAGCCGCAAATCTCACAGATTCATGCCAATCTACACACACAGAATAATATGTGCACCTGCAAAAACTTTTATAACATACATATATGGATATTCATATTATATCAACTAACATGCCTACGAATATACCTTATGCCTGCGCAACGTTTAATATTGTGCTGACTTGAAAATTAAATGTCTTTAAAATTTCCATAGTGACTTCGGTTTCTTACTATCATGACTCCTGATTGTCCGGGGAAAGAATGAGTATTTGTATTTATCTGTACTGGAATCTATCTCCCTTATCTTTTTTTTTGTGGTCTGATCTACCTAAGTAGTGTGGGGCCGTAATGATCACTCTAGTGTCATTGTTAAACTCGGTTTTTTTGAACCTTTCTAAAATCTTAGTCTCGGTTGTTCTCTTCGCATCTCAAGTAGCTCCCAGCCTAATTCCCCTAAAACGCCTGTGACAATCGTCTTCTTGGAATACAATTTGTCACAAATCTGGCGGATTTTCTTTGGACTTTGTCTAATTCTCATTCTCATTTGAAAATCTAATTGGTGTAATGAATTATCTACTGTTTTCATTCCCTTCTCCAGTTTTACCCAGCTTCTTTTACCATTTTCTTCTCGAATACTTTAAAATTACGGCTGATAATGGGCACACTAGTCTTACTCATCAATGTCTTCTTATTTTTTTCAATGAATTAAAAATTCCAAACATTCACTCTGTCGAACGCCTTCTCAAAATGTACGAAAGAAACACTCTGATTTTATTGTCTCTCTCTCTCTCTCTCTCTCTGAGTAATCAGTTGCCATTTTCTCTAATTTATAATTCTGAGTTCCACTTAAGCTGAGTGTAAAATAAAACTTATTATTCTATACTCCTTTCGAATAGCTGCCATTACCTTTTTTAGAGTGGTTACATACACTCATTTGACGATATCTTTCGCCCAAATTCCCCCCAATGAATGCTGCGAACAAAAACTTTTTCTTCCATGCTCACCTAATCCCTTAAGTAGTTCCGCAAAAATATTTCCATCCCCACGGCCTTATTTAATTTCAATTACCTTAATGTCTTTCTATCTCGTAAGCAGGGATCTAAAAAATTCTCATCTACGTTTATTTCTCGTTCTGACATTGTCGATCCAATCAGCCGGAGTTATCCAAATGCAATGCTCTCGTTTACTACGACTTGGTTACGAGCTTGCCAACCTACTGAGTGATTTGCGCGGCATTGCTTTATGGAAATTGAAAGATTGGCCAACAACTTCATTACCATACCCACGAATGAAGTTTTTAATTCGCATACTTTGCATTTGCAATCTATTTTGCTTAAATCTAAACTGATTAGTAATTTATAATTTTTCTAAAATTGTGCATCCATTCAGAATGGAGCACTCTCTTATGTTCCAAGAATTAACGTTGAATCATCACGATATGAAGAAATCAATATCGCCGATGCTCTCATTATCATAGGAACCAAAGCCATTGAACGATGATCATGCCATTTAAAATAATTCTCCTAGATGCATGTGAGTGAATATTTCAGGGATCGATAATTATATTCGTCAGTAGCGGCGATTCGAGCATGAAGTTTACTCAAAATTTAAATTTCTCTATTGACAATAACTTAAATGGCAAGCAATAAAATACTGTAATCTTATTGTCATTGAAAGAAAAGTTTCCCTTCTCACTCACCACCCCAGTGACTACTTCGTAAACTAAGTTTTCTGCTCTGTGATACGTACCGCATACGATTGGTAACACAGAAATTCATCAAAACGGCTTAGATTTGACAGGAAACTGCATACAAAACGTGGTCGCGAAAGTTACGTTTTTCCGAGTTTCTGCGTTCCATTAATATTCCGCGACGGTTTTCTCACTCTGGAAAATATGCGAGATTTTTTCTGTAATTAGTCTATCCACTACCGTCCTGGAAATCCCGTCTTTAGAGATGCCCAAGAAGTTGGAATGATATGCGATGAAACAAGAACTCCAGGCAAATGTATGCATTTCCATAACCAAGCCGATTTTATTTTTTTTAATTTCTTAGAATCTTGTCGCATTCGTATCTACATTTTTTCATGGTTTATCCTCAAATACGAGGATGTGGAATTTCATGTTCAAGAAATTACGAACACTATGTATTCGTCCATTACAAATTTTACACAGAAAACCGTTTTCCCAGACAGTTTTCATCTTCCGGTACCTTAGGTTGACATTTTAGGTACGACATCATCATATCTTTGGGTTGAAATCAGTTTTCTGAATAAAAATTTCAGTGCAAACAAGGATAGATTTCCTAATATAATTATTGCATTTTCGGAAAGTGGAAAAAACTTCGACGATGTAAAGCTATTATTGATGGTCTATATTATCATTTGGTGATATCGTCGAAGGGAAAAAATTAAAACCTGTGTTCCAGTTTGTATTAAAAAAGACCATTTGCACTGAGAGGACTCCATCCCGGGTATGGTATGAGCTGGTCTCATAAGCTCAATCAATGGCACCACCAAGCCTGGTGCGCGAGCTGGGTGGCATAATAGGTTCCAGCATCTGGCAGAGTTAATGTCGATCAGTTCAAATGATGCCATCATGGCGAAACATGTTGGTGGACTAGTCCTTGTTATAGCGTACCGCGTATTTCGGAAAGCGTTGTTACATATTTCTTTAGTTTATTTTGATAATTTCTAATCGGACAAGGATTTTTAAATGCCGGGGGAAACTCCTTATATCCTTGCTCATTACGTACTTTCATTTTTGTAGGTGTTTCAATTTTCCCCTCTTTCTTCGTTTTTGCATGCTCGTTTTGCTCATATTGTTTGTACGATGATAAGATATTTTGGGGTAGAGTTTGATGCTCTGAAAACTTATTTCACATTTTGATTTTATGAATTTTTTTCTCCCCATATTTTTCTTCACTCGTGCCCTCCTATTTAAAAAATTTAAGCCAGACTATCTCTCAACCTTCGCTTAGATTTTTAAGACACCTATGCAGCCTCAAATTTTGGCAATGCATCTGAAAATTTCCCTTAAATATCCAAGTAGTGCGATTTCCTGCATACCGATGACTTGGTAAGAAACAATCGGCTGAGGCGAAGGGAGCTGAAACAACAATACTAGATGTTTGAATTTTTCTCGCCGTAGCCCCCAATTCAAGGTTAGTTTTACTCCTCCTTAAATATCAAAACCAGTTGACCCTCAGGTAGATAACTGATATTATAACGGAAGAGTTGTTACTTTTTCTTTCAAATATAAATTTTTATTTTTGCAAAAATATTGTTGTCATAGAACTTTGTATTAATCTTGTTTAACATGAGTAAATCTCTCCAGCTGGAGACTAGGGTGTATAATTGAAAATAATAGAGAGTGTATCCTTTTGAGTTATGTATCGCCTTCACATAATAACTCTGGAAACTATATCATATAACTAGGGTGCATGTTGTGGGTGCCCTTCAAAAATCCGAATGTAATATTCATGCCTTTTTGCCGCCATGAGAAACCCGCAGAAAGCGTGAACCTACCTCTTAGAGCTCCAGATTACTTGCAAAAAATTACCAATGTTCGCTTTTCCACTGCCATATCACACTGGATTTGATTTCATAATATTTCTTGTAGCAGACATACCACAGCTAATGGGTTATGAATTTCTGGGGGTGGTCAATGTGTCCACTGTGTTCACTAAAAAATGGCCATTAAG
Organism: Hetaerina titia; assembly: GCA_037158775.1. NCBI lineage: Eukaryota > Metazoa > Arthropoda > Insecta > Odonata > Calopterygidae > Hetaerina > Hetaerina titia. Next base: position 9,356,157 of record CM073779.1, read on the forward strand.
AATTGTTCGAGAGGTGAACTTTTTTGTAGTTCTTTCACGTCATTATACATAAAGCTATTTTCTATTGTACTGAGAATATTAAGTGGATTGGGTATATAAATAAATCTGGTGATTGGCATCTGTAATCAAAACAAGTTTTGAAAATTAAACTGTCGGAGAACAAATTTGAATGAGATTTGACAAAATATTTTCCTTAGCTGACTATAAATTTCATTAAACATGACCAAACATTAAATAGCGAATGACGGAAATCTATTCACATCATCATATTTAAATATTAGAATAATTCCAGTACATTACTGATAATTTTGAATAAAATATTAATGTAGAATCCGTTGAATAAAATTTAAATTGGTTCTAATTCAATCCTAAAATAAATCATTTTTTTCATTCCTAACACCATGCATTCCGTTAGAAATTCAATAGTCTAATGAGTGGACATTAGTATCAATGGCAGTAGCATGACACTATATGCTCAATGTTTATTCAGGTCGTGTAATATTAGCAGCCAATGTACATAACCAATCCGGATTAAATAACGTTGTCGCCGGCATTTCTCTCTGCAGCTAAAGCGAGCCTCATCATTCATGTCCAAGATCTTGGGGTATTTGTGTTGTAGTCCATATATTTGGTATTACTGATCGTTAATGATTGCATGTGGTAATATTTTCCTCGTTAAATTCCTCCCGTTCTCGTTCAAAATCAAATAGTTCGCATTCCTCATCAAAATGATGTTTAACATATCTCCGTCCATTAACCAACTGAGATGAAAACTATTTGGCGGGCGACATGTCAAGCATTAAAAGCCATTCCAGATCGCCGAGTGAGTGCATTCCATGAGCGCACGTCCGACGCTTGTCTCCGGCTCGATTGTGGCCATTAAAGCGAATTCACGTTAATCTCTTAAAGTTCGGAGTGCCGCTCTTCTTCGGGAGCACTTCCCAAGTTGTAATTGCCTGGTTTATCTTGCTTCATTGGACTCGGCTCCTATTATTCAGGCGACGAGCACGTGTGAGGCGAAGCGAGAACAGTAACTTTTAAGGGCCCGACTCGATGACCGTTCCTGTCTCCGTACCACACCGTACCCGATAGCCCCTCATCCGTGTCTGATTCGTATCCGAAGCGAGAAACGAGTTTTCCTCCGCCCGATACAAATTGTTTGGTAAAAATGGGTTCTTATCGGGTGTGGGATGTCTTGAAAAAGGGCCCTCCAGACGGTCACTGGATTCCGGGATTGGATTTATGTAGGTGTGCGAATAAAAACATTAGTTCGTTGTTGAACTAGAGTTAGATTATCTCGTCTCCGGGAAAGACTAAATGTGAATGCACAGCACAATGAGAAAAAGTGCCAGGGGGAAAAGGTTTCCCGAGGTCCAATTTTCTAGCATTAACTATCTTAAAAACTTAAATCTATGCGATAGGCATGCATCTTTTTTAAAAAGATGCATGTTGATCGTATTGTTCATTTTAATTCTTAACAAAATATTATTCCAACTGAAATTTTGCTTCACTCAATTTTTTATAGAGCGCGTTAGTTAACTTTTACCCAAACTTCAAGTTCAAGACGGTTTCACTGACAAACTAAAATTAATAAATTCCGGCAAATAAGTATTAATAGACCTTTTCCATGGAATAAAGACATCTTCTATTTTATAAACTCGTTCACGCCGCCACTCTAGTCCCAGTCCAGTCAATACCCAGCTGCGTTTTCACGATTATATTTTTTACACGCCGAATGCTAATTTACGGGATACCCATTGCTATATAGGCTACCACAGTAAAACTAACAATGTATCATCATTTATTAATACCATTTCTACTCTTCATACCTTATTAACTGTCGACTGGCATTGGGTTCAAAAGCTTTTCAGAAATATTCCGAGATCAGGCTTTTCCTGCTCCGTAACTTCTGCCCCCCCCCCCCGGGACTTTCTAAAAATTTCCTCCCTCCATGCTAAAGTAATCCTCCCCAAATTTCCCACACAAGGCTCTTTCTCGTCTTTTCCTCTTCCCTTGTACTTAGAGTCTCCCCTAAAGGTACCATTTCTTGGGAATCCAACGATTCCAAGGAAACTCACCCCCAAGAGGCTCCTTAGACGGCTGCTTATAAATAGCTGATGCTCATTTGTGCGCAGGAACCCTCTAATTTATCGTCTATTATTTTTTCTTACCCATTATCAACTATATTATTCCTCATATGGGCACTGCTGCCTCAACAGGTTTGACGCTACGCTCTGATTTAAGTCATAACGTCGTCTAATAATGCCTAATTTACATTTGGCCGTAATTGATATTCAGCGAATTGATGGAGAGAGAATTTCGGGGGCACACATAATGATCAAGTTTCGTGTTAGTCCATAACTCTCCGAGCAGTTTCTCTTCATTATTGTCTTGCGAGCTTGCTATATCCTTGAGGCTAAGTTGAATGCAAATGAGCTATTACATCAGCAACGGCCATTCCGTTGTTGAAATATCAGTTTTGTTGACTTCTCGATGATTCCACAAGTTAACGAAGTGCTGGGAAAATTCATTTGAAATCGGCATTTATATGGGGTAGTCCGATTGTGATTCATTGAGAATCTATTATTTAAACCATAAAATGAATTTTCGCACGATCTTTACTTTTTTTCTTGATTTTGAAATTCAGAAAATACATTCATAAGGAATAGTTGTATTCTACCTGTTATTCTACCTGTTTTAGGTGATCACTATAGACTATTATTTTTTAATGTTTACTCTTAATCATTTCCTTCCCCAGTTCCTAGTAATGTTTACCTACCCTCATGTCTTAGTAGCCTCTTCCTTCCTCTACCCCATTTACTCAACATTATTCCTTTCATCACGACCTTCAAATTGACCCCACTTTCGAATACTTCCTGCCCAAAGTTTTCTGCTTTTTTTGTATTACACTCAGAATATTTCTCTCTTAACCACAATAGCTAAAATTAAGTGTTTGACTTACTCTCAATTCAACCTTATTTCTCCATTCCTTGCCACACTCCCATCCCAAAAGCCCCTTATTTACACCTACTTGTCCTCTTGTCTCAAAGCCAGGTTTTAGGTCTTTATTGTGCTATTAGCGGGTCGCGGTGGTCTAGTGGGTAGAGCGTTGGCCTAATGACCGGAGGGTCCCGGGTTCGATTCCCGGGCGAGGCACTCTCCAAGCAGCACAACTCCACTCAAGCTGGTTGATTTTTCGGGTACCAGATCTTCCTGGGAAACCATAACCGGCACAGGGAAAGGAACTGACCCCCCCTATTCTGATGTGTGAATATTCACGCGCCGTCGGGCTTGGTACATGGGTGAGCTCTACCATCACCCACTAAACCGATCTTCGGGTTGATTACTGTGTCTATGGTTTATTGTGCTATTCTCCACTGTAAAGCCACTACTTATGTTTCTTTTTACATCCTTATTATGTATACCCATAATCATTTCACATCTTCTTGCAAATATTTCTGTCGCCAAAATAAAACAAAGATATATAATAAATAGTTAACAGAAATTTAACAGGTAAAAAATGGCTCTTCGGACTCCTCGCTACATTAAAACCTTTTACCGGTGCAATGAATTCATATTTTTAATGGTTCAAACTTTTAACTTAAAACTCACGATGATATTTTTATATTTCATGGCCATTCGTGTAACTTCTGCCGAATGGTGATCCTTTGAATATTGCTAACGTCGAATTTTAAATTGGATTTTATTTAGATCCCAAATACGTTTCGAAGTGGGTATATTCCAAAAATATCACATCGAACTTCTAAAGGGGCGTTCGGCAACACTACATCCTGATGTTGTATCTAAGTATCAGTACGATCAATACCTCCATTCGTCAAAAACTCATATGAATGGAAAACTGTTATATACGTATTGGGGGTCATATTGTGCTCGGAATATTTTCTATAGGTTGATCACGTTATGAGACTTCGTGCTAGTTTGGTGCCATTTCAGGTGTAAGTTCTCTAACGATACGCCTATATATGCCTAATTATTCCTTCCTGGTAATCATAGCGATCCCTTCCTATATAATATCAATTTTAGACCCAGAATCATTTTTTTCGTTTCATAAAGATACGACGGAGCAATGAGACCAACATGCGAGGGTGGGGTGAACAGTTTCCGACCTGACCTAGAGATGGCGCCAGCAGATAAAATTTTTGGCTTGTATTCTATGATATATACAAAGCTTGTTTCTACAAAGCTATATTTCATTAGATTGTATAAAAATTTGAAGGTAGATTGCTTTGTTATTATGTATTAAAGAGCCGACTGAAATAGGCGTCTCGATTGCTTACGTGAAAATGGAAAAATCAGAGAAGCCTGCGGTCATCAAATACTTTTATTTAAAAGATCTAACACCATTTCAAATTAAAGAAGAACTAGATTTCTCACAGAAAGACTCTTTTTCATCATATTCAACGGTTAAACAGTGGGTTTTACAATTAAAGAAAGGTCGTACGAGAACTTCTTACGAACCACGTTCAGGACGCCCCGTTAAGGTCAAACTCTTGATGAATGAATGATAATGGATGTGAATAAGATAGTTGAGACTACAAGGATGTCAACTGAATGTGTAGTCAATATTTAACATGAATATTTAGGTATTGAGAGGCTCTGTGCTAGGTGGGCATCGCGTTTGCTAACGCACGATCGAAAATTGGCCCGGAAAACAGTTTCAGTCGAAAATTTGGCGCTTTACAAGCTAAGCCCCAGCAAATTTTCGCGTCAATTTATAATTTTGGATAAAATTTGGACACACCCTAAAGGTAAAAAACTATCAAAACAATGGATTGGACCAGGTGAATCAACTCCAAAGAATGCAAAAACAATTTAATCTGCGAATAAGGCAACGACGACTGTTTTTGGAGTTACGAAAGGAAAGTATATAGACCATCGGAGTTCAATACTACGCAGAGTTCTTGCAATGTTTAAAGAAAGAATTTAAAAACAATCGGCCTCACTGAGCAAAGAAAAAATCACCATGTTTCACCATGACATCGCAGCTACCCATTCGTCGGTCGTTGCGATGGATGAAATCTTCGAATTGAAGCTCAAATTGTTCCCCCATCCACCATATTCAGGAGATTTGGCTCTCAGCTACTATCATCTGTTTCCTTTACATAAAAAAAGGCTCGGAGGTAAAAAAGTTGGAGACAATGAGGAAGTCATTGATGCTGTAAATGAGTATTTTGAAGAACTTGACGAATCGGATTATACAAATGGAGTCGCTGCATTAGAGCACTACTACAAAAAATATATTAATCTTGACGGAGATCATGTTGAAAAATTAAGCAAAAAAACGAAAAAGTTATTTTTTATTATCAGGCCGGAAAAATTTCACCCCACCCTCGTTTTACTGCTCATGTGCCTATAGATAGCGGATGGTGTTGGTTATGAAGACAGAGACTTGGTTTCCTGTATGGTTTTTCATATCGACGAAGAAAATGGGCTCTGGATAGACGGATACTTAATCCCTTGGCAACGAAAACGATAGTCAAGTTGAGCTTGACTTACTTTTAATGCTGCGGAAAACATGTTTATGGTATATTGAATTTTGTGATTGAACATGCCGAAATTAAGAGCCTAACAGGACTAGATACCGAATGTAAATTTGTGAGATGTTGCCTTTAGGCTATTTATGGCAATTTTTATGGCTTCAATGCTTTAAGATATTCTATGCAGTTCATATTGTGGCATTTACAGAGCTATAGACAGATTAATTCACTTGGTGTGTTAGGACAAATAAACCAGGCTGCCTTCATGGGACGTAGTACTTATTCACCATTGGGAATGATTTCGGCAATTTTTCCGTAGTAGAGATCCTGATAACAAAAAGTGAGGTAATGGTAACTTTAAAGAAATTTGCGAACCAATCGGAAGTCCTTCGAGGGAGGTTTTTCAATTAACTTCAGAGTAAAATGTATAGAATATTGTAGCAAGGATTTCAAAAGCTATGTAGTAAAAAAGAGATTACTTATGGATGAGGAGTAGTAGACACATAATAAATAGATGAAAAATTTAACAGGTAACAGATCTGCTATCTGGGAAACTCATCAACAGAATGTTTGTGCCCAGCAATCAGAAAGGGCTTTTCTATATTTTGGTCGTTGCTTATTAAGCCTCAGATACATATCCCAAAATATTTCTCTGGAAAATTTTGCAAAGGTTAACGTTAAAGAAATAGGTAGATGCCAACATTCAAAGATGCAAAGATACATGCATGTTGTGAGTCTGGAGTAAGATGGAAAAAGTAAAAAAGGCGGGAGGGAAAGCAAACAGGGAAGTGCTGGGCATAGCAGGGAAGTGGAGAGGATTATTGGTAGAAATCCAAAGGAGGCAGAAAAAGTACATGCTGTACATTTTGATTGGTGATTGGATGTTGAAGACTGTGATAAATTGAAATTGTACGATGAGTAATGTACGTAGTCACTGGCAATAGTTATTAATGATAATCTGAATATCAATTGTTTGCATGTAAGTTTATATTAGCACAATAATCAAAACGTGGACCCACTAATTTATTAATCACTCGCTGTAGTAGAAGTGTAGGGATTTGGGGCTTAAAATACTTTATTCCGTCTAGAAACTTGGTCGACATAAATCATCAGCATAATTGGGATGCCTTCTTTGTTCAGATTAGTTTAAGTTATTGCTTAGGTAAACACCTAGACATGTGGCTCCGTGCAAGCAATCTACAGTTTAGAATATATGGAGCCTTTAAATTAGAAATCCCAACTTATGCATGCCAATGTAACTTTTTATGTCTAACTCCGAGTCGATTTAGAGACAGCCAAAGATTTGAACTGGATTTTATTGTTTATAGTCGTTTGTTTCTGAGGATAAATAATGAAAGTATAACTGTAAATCTTCGGCGTAAAAGTGATATTTTCAGTGAAGTGTGTGGTTAAGGAGATCCTAAATACAGGTGTTGAAAAATAATGATGAAATAAAGTACTCTTTAAGAACTTCCCGTAAGGATTCTTGGCAAAATAAATCACTTCCACATTCACGCCAAACTCTTTTCTGACAGGAAGACCTTTCTCAGGGCAATGTTGGGAGAGACCTTTACCATTAAATGTTAGTTAAGTGTTTTAAAATTTACGAAAACTATAATCTCAAACTTTTATGTGTCCAAGTTCTCTCCCAAAAATAATTATAATAAATCTGGGGAAAAATTATCGCAGATCAAAGTACATATTGCTAAATTTCTTCATAAAAGCACCCTCGTGTACCGACACACCAATGCCAGTGCTTCCGCTATTTGTGGTATGCTTCCTGTAAGGCATCAATAGGACCCTCGTTCAGGCACCTCTCTGACATAATGCAATGGTCCAAAATAGCCCTCAAAGGGGTCGTACTCTAATACCCTTTTCTCGTCAACAGTGAGCACCTAATCTAAACAATTCGGGTCACTTTCACCGTGGTCCAAGAGGTCCAGGACAACACAAGCTATCTTCTGACAGCACCTTGGGGACAACTTTCCCACCGTTCCACTGGAGAATATCCAAATATGCCATTTCTATAGTGGGATGCTTTCAGCTAAATAACAACACATCGTGTTTTGGAGACATCATGCTTTCCTTTGATAAAAGGGATTTCAATAAATTTTCGATATTGATATTTCCTAGGATTTAGATCGTTTTGAGGGTGTAAGAGAGGGAAAGTGGGACAAAGATTCCTGTAAATTTAAGTCTTCTACGACGTCACTTAAAGAGAACTGAGTGAGTGAGTTCACGTTGTTCGCTGGGGAAAAATGCCCTGGATCCAGGCAAAACTTGAGCTTGCATAGAAATCATTCGCTATTGTTCACTTCACTGCTATCGCTATCAGTTAAACTCTCTCCGTGTCCTGTATTACCAAACCTTTCGCTGGTTTTGCATCCCTGCTTTTCGTTTTGCATTTATTGTACAGCTTGGACTTGGGCTTGCACAGCTTTTAAAGCACCAAGAGGTACCTTCGGAGCATATATAAGGTCTTTGAAACATATATATATATATATAAATATATATATATATATGTATATATATTATATATATATTATATATATATATAATATATATATATATGTTTCAAAGACTATGTGTCAGTCTGACCTGAAGAAGGCCTCGGAGTAGGCGAAAGCTTAAATCATCTACAGTGTGAGTGTCCTTTTACGTGTTATCTGTTTTATTCTGTGTTCTATTGTGCCGTACAAAAGTTATATATATATATATATATATATATATATATATATATATATACATATATATACGTTTCAAATGGAAACAGTTGGTTTAACAGCTGCCAAATAGGGGACCTGGCTCTGCGTATTTACAGGCCAAAGATTTTATGGGAAAAGGACACACGTTTACCGAGGTTGCATTAATTATTGGCTCACATGAGGTAGTTTTTAGTGAAATTAAGGGGGAAATTAAAGTTATGTACGGCGCGGAAACGTGGTCGTTGAAGCAGGAGGATAGACGTAGATTGGAGGCTTTCCAAATGTGGGTGTGGAGAAGAATGGAGAAGGTGAAATGGACCGAAAGGAAAACAAGTGCGGAAGTACTGGAGATGGTGGGTGAGGAGATGGGAGTTTGTTGGGAGAAATCGTATGGAGGCAGGAAAAATGGATGAAAGGCGTATTGAGCGGTTGTGGAATGTTGAAGAAGGTAATAGAGGGGAGAATGTTGGGCAAGCGAGGAGAGGGTAGGAACAGGATAGGAATGTTGGATGGGATGGAGGGAGGAAAGAAGTACGCAGAGATGAAGAGGGACCTGATGTAGATTAATAAATAAAAATATATTGATACATATACACACATATATACATATCTTATCAATAAAAAAAGTCATTCGGGTTCATATTAGTACATATCTGGAGTAACTCTTTCAGCCTCGCTTCAGTGTCTATAAGGTGTGGTAGTTTCCTCTTCTGTATTTATTATTTTCTGTACTTTTACCAATGTGACGAAAAAAGTACAGAAATAGATATTTAGAATTCAATATAAAATACATACGGCAACTAATATTTTAATTCATTCGGGCGAACAAGTCTCCTCACCTCCTCAAAGCGTCCATCCGCAAACGGTCTCATCTAGTCTATGAAAGTATCAATAATTTTTATAATCTGTTGTATTCATGAAATTTTCTTGTTCATTAGCAATTTTTCTAATCTTACGAAAAATCCATTCCATTAATGTGAAACCTTTGCTTTTTTTTACTTGTTTTCCTAATTATCGTAAAAATGAAATTTATGAGAGAACTTACAAATATCCCCCCGAACATCGCTTTAAAGGAGGGTAGCCGGGTAGAAGTTTAAATATTCAGATGATAGGATTCCTGAAATATTCGAGAGAAATTGAAATAAAAATTTGAAGCAAGAATCACTTGAATTTTATGATAACTGAGGGATTGGAAGGATGTTATATTCGATCAATTATTAAAATTAATTGAGCAAAGGAATTTTTCAAATTAGAAAATATAATGCGAATTTTCTCTTTTCCCTTGGTAACTCCATAATTTTCATTCAAGCTCGACCTCATGGTTGCAAAAAATTCTCTCGATAGTCTGTACTCCTGGGAGTATTTTTTGTGTGAAATGGTGTGAAATATTCTAAATCACTTCCGCTATTTTGGTTGCAAACAAAGTTAACTTTTAGATTTCGTAAACAGTCATAACTTTTATTTATACTTAAATATTTCAATTTGTCATCTATTTGGGAGAATTTTTTAATAATTAAGCTATTCAAATATTTGAGCTTTCTGAATTATTTTGAATCCTGAAGTCAGATATCTATTTTTTCGGAAAACTCGAAGACTTGAATTTATTCCAGATTGAAATCCATTTATCATCTTTTCAGATGTTAATTTGAGAATCCTTGAAATAACAGTTTCCAATCATTGAGATCTATCAATGAAACATTTGATCTCGTGAGGACAAGTTGCTAAAATATTTCCTGTTTTCAAAGACTAGTATTTTATTTAGCCAGATCTTACTTTAAAACCCTACAACTATTTTCTTTTCTGTTATCAGTAGCTGATTCGGTTTCTTATTTGTGCTTTTCCTTACTATCCATTATTTGCCCAAAATTTATTGAAATCTCAGACTTATTATGAAGAAAAATTAAATCGGTTTTGTTTCTAATGTCTTCAGCCTTTAGTGAGATAGAAAATTAAAATTAATTATTTATGAAGAAAGCCCACCGTCTTTCGAAAAATCAGTTGTAAATATTCATTTTCACGTAGAGCATGTGAAACGCCTTCCGTTTTGGCAGATGTCCTTGCCCTTTCTTCGCATCAGCCCTATCTTAATGGTTATGCCTGAGAATCCTTTGAAAACGTCACTTGAGTGCTTTTTGGATTTCTTAGAAATCAAGGTGATTGTTTGGTAACAAGCCAAGACTGTTTGGGTGAGTTCCCAACGGCTTAGAATAACGTCCGCTATAGAGTGCCACATACATATACTGAATTCCAAAAAAATTTCGTAGTTCTAAAGACTGGTTACTTAAATTCTTATTTTCCTTAAAGATTTCTCTGTTTCTATTGTGTTTTCACAATAATTTTAGAATTTATTGTGCGACCTGATGAAATCAGAAACATTATCTTTACTTTATAATAGTATTTTTAAGTATCGTTTCTTGAGAAGTGGGAATGGGAGATGAGCATGCTCCCTTTTTGAGAGAAAAGAGACCAAATCCTTTGTCATTTTACCATAGAAAAATAATTCCGCCAAGAAAACGCGGAAACCAATGATGGTGGTGCCGAAATAATATTTGTCTATTCAGAATTTCCCTGATGCGCCTTATGGGAAATTGGATGGCGATGCTCTGGATAAAGTTTTTTTGTGGATTACCTGCGTTTACCTCACTTCTTTACTTAAGTACCTTAAGGTTTAATTTAAGTAACTTGAGCAACAAATTGATGATTTTTCTCGACCTTACCCTTGCAGCCATTCATATCACTTTCAAGAAATTCATTAATCATACTGTGGGCTCTTTCTCAAGCACTCTTTAAATGGGAAATCGGCTTCCACCTTATTTTTACAATTAAGTTTGACATCTCATGTCTAAAATGAGAATATATTTTATTTCCAGTATTTTAATATTGTTTGGCGGTGATCCCGATACCAACATAGAGATGTTGAGTTATCGATACGAATATTTATTTTGGTCTCATCTTTCGAGAATGAATAAATATGATTTTTCTTCACTTTGTATACAATGAAGAACAAACTTGATTCAAAATTTTGAAAACATTAGTGGCAACACTAATCCTGACAAGGTAACCATAAGAGTGTGAAAATGCTACTCAGCGATATGAATGTACTCGTACTTCTGACAAAGTTTTGGTTTTCAAGCCTTATATTCACTTATTTATTTAAAGACTTGCCAAAATCAATCCATGAGAACAGCCTAGAATAAAACAGTTCGGTGTAACAATTTATGTATGAACTTGCTTGCATAATAAATATTCGACACAGTCAGTATTCATAAGTGAGTTCTCGGTAAGCAAACATTCGTTAAAACATTTGTTAGACTCTTTCGCAATTTTTAAGCGTTTTACTAATGCATTATAATGTGTAATACCCTTGAGAAGCATGCATTTGTGTTAAATAGGCTTCATGGATAATTATTTTTGGGCCTGACTTGTTAAATGACAGCCACTACTGACAAAAAATGATAAGGAAACGTGTCAGAAATTGGCGAAAATTGGAGGATATCTTAGTTAGGTCTACTTTCAGAAATTATTTTGATTGCCGATTGATTATTCGTTTTTTTCTTGCGATTTTTTTAAATAATTTTTGTCTTCGCCTACGCTACAAAGTAATTTCGGTGAATTCTCTTTTTATTATTTCTCTGGAGCACCACATTTTCAAACTTCTAGTATTTTTTCTAATTCTCCAATCGTTCATGACTCATAGCCGTGGAAAAGTAAGCATAAAAAAATTATGTAATTTTTAATTAACTGTATAAAATAGAGAACGATTAGTAGCAATTTTTCACAAGATTAGGTTCATTGTACGCCTAAGTTTCAATAAATTAAATCATCTTGGGGTTTAAAAACGAAGTCAAGTGCTGCCTTATATCCTTTTTTGCATCCCGGGAGAAAGGAGTGGGTATGGCAGGAAAAGAGAGAGGGGAGAGAAGGGAAGGTATGGCCAACCAACTAATAGGATTGCAAAATACAAAGTTTGAAGTATATTAAAAACAGTACATAAAATATCTGAGGTCCAATTGGATGATTCGCCGGTCACCCAAGTAGGTTTGATTGCGGTCCAGGCCAGGGGATAAAAGGTCCCGTGGAGGTGTCCCCGTTGGATAATTACCAATTGTTCCACGAGTCTAATTTTTTGCCTTTATTTAGCACATGTAGCACTTGCAATTTGAATTCATAAATGTGGTTGGTCTCAAGTATATGTTTGGCGATCACTGTACTACCTAAATGGCAAAATTTTATCATTCATTCATGGGTATATTTTTCAGTGCTTATTTCAACATAATTCTAAGAATTTCAATTGTTACTTTTCGGTTTCGAGTGGAACAAAAATTTAAAATGCCAAGGTATTAAAAGCATAGTTTTTGTACTGTATGTTCTACCAGAATTTGGCAATATACGGCAAGCCAGATTCAATCCAAGTTACATGTAAAATAGTCGAATGGTTCTGAATGTTGACCGAATCCACCAGTTTAATTTACCCCCCCTGTATATTTTTGACATCGCCAATAAAATACGGTGGTTAGCAATAAGATTTTGCGCTTTTCAGTATCTTCTCATCTCTTCCCTCAGATTGAAATCTTGGCCTTGCCACGGTGACTGTGATTTCTTAAGCAGCAAAACCGTAGCTTATTTTTATCTCGCCATGTCATCTCAGTAAATAGCACTTTAATCCTTCCGAATCTTAACTCATTTTCCGGATGATTCTGAATCATTCTAGCCTGTCTCAACATAGCAGTCTCGTCGGTAGTTTTGTCGTCGGCTTCGAAAATACCTAGTCCCACGAGCTTATCCCACGCTTGCATCTCTTCAAACCCCACCCCAAGGGCCAGCGGATCTCTCCCAAACACTCACGTGCTGCCTCTAAGTGTGGTGGATTTTTAACTTAACTCTCAGCTTTTTGAAGGACTTTATTGAACCTCGACTGAAAACTTTCTCCGATGGACATAACTTTGGCTTCTTACCTACGAAAAGCAGAAAAACAGAATTTCCGTTTCAGCTGAATATTTTACAAGGAATTTTGAGATTCGTGGCCGTTTCTTATAATCAATGCCAAAGTTTGTAATCGTTCTCCTGGATCCTTTTGGGCAGAAAAATTATTTTATATCCGCTGCGCTCAACTCTACTTCTTACCTTCGAAAATCCTGCCTCATCCTAACCACCCTTTTATGATATTTCTGCTAAAATGCCATGCCAAAGAAAGCGGGAGTGAAGCGATTTAATCCGCATGAGTCATAAATAGGTGGGCTTAATCCTGATCGAGACATTTTTGATATTTGGCATGAATAGTCATGGTGGACACTCGGGTTCTTGTGTGTAATGTCAAGATGGTCAAACATGATTATTTAATTCAAGCGTCGTAGAAAAACCAATGGTATATATTTGTCTGAGAGGTGTATTTTATTTAAATTTTCCATTTATGTATAGATGCATAGGAAACAGATAATGATGCATAATGTCTTGAATTTGTTTGCTCTCATCCATGCTTTCAAAATATAGGCAGAGTAAATGGTAAGAGAGAAATGGAAAAGAAGAAAGGAAGGGGAGATAATTCTCATTAAAAAAGGTATATTTGTGAATTTCCAAGGATTAGTTAGTCACTCAGCCTAAGGATTGCAACCATGGCTGAGTATAATACAGAATCAGAGTGATAGATATGGTGATCATTGGAATTAGTATGAAAATGATTTGATTCTTAATACATATGAAGGCATTAAAATTGGGATTGTCAAAGCAAGGGAGGAGAGCACATTACAAGAGAAAAGCATTAGGTAAAGAATCTTTTACTTAGAGGCCTCAGTTGATGACAGGCAGTAAACATTTGAGTCAGTCAACAGTCTGAGGCAGTAAACATTTAAAGTGAAGATGTAACAAAAATAATGGTGAAAACATTGATGGGATTATAATATTGTGCAGAAACTTACTTAATAGAAAAAAAGAATAAACGTAGCTTTTGGCCAGAGGCTTTTGAGATGTGGATGTGAGAGATGTGGGAAAAGTATAACAGACAGAAGAGAAACCAAAGGAGTTCAAGGAACAGAAGGGGAGGAGCAAAGATATATTGGGAGCCATTGAAAGAAGGCAGGAAAAGAGGATTCATGATATATCGAAAACTGTGATAAAGGGGAGAATACTGAGAAGATGGGGGGGAGAGAGGAAAAGAAAAGGCATGTTGAATGGTGTTGAAGAATGGTTTCTGTAAAGCACAGTATTAAAATATTTATTTAGTGGTACATGAGGAGGGGCTAAATGGTGTAGGGGGTGTAGATGCTCTCAGGCAAGGGATCATCAAAAACCTACCTTGAGCAGTAGACTACTAATAATAATACTAAATAAGGTACTAGAAGTGAGAATTTTTTTAGTAAAACATTTAATAGATTGCACTTGTGATTTCTAGTGACAATCTTCAATATGGTGTCCAGTTTGCAAGGAAATTTGTGGATGCACCAGAGCGTGAAAAGTCTAAGAAGGCATGGAGCACAAGAATGAAAATGAATCTTCACAACAATGAAGCTGGAAGACAGGTAAACCCTTAATCCATCTTTGTTTTGCTTTTCCAAGGTACCTCTACACTGAAAATCTTGGCAATTTCTATGATAACTTGTTTTTTAGACCTCTGTATGATCTGTTAAAACTAAGTACTTTGCTAAAAAATTGGTACATCTACTGTCCAGCTATCTGATTTCTTATAAATTCATGTTCATTCACGTCTAAGTTCTTTGACTTTTATATATGAAAGTAAAATTTTCGTGTTGACCAACTTATCAGGTATAATCTTCTAAAAATATGGTAAATGTTTCAATACTAAAATACATATATTGTTGAATTAAATCATTTAAATGTGCCTGCACAAATGGTTTCATTTTCTCATATGAGTTTTTGAAAAGAGGATATGCTTCTTAGATGAGATAAGGTTTTTCAATTATCTCTACCTTATTTAGAAGGTAATTCAACTAGGTAGTACACTTGTATCTTATTCATTATATTCAATTAGATTGTTGCCTTTCATTTCTTTCAAGAGAGTAGTTTTCTAACTGCTTCTTTGATTTATGATTCCCAAGTTGTTACATGAGGTTTTGACTATGTTAATTCAGTGAATCTCCATAAAACATCCAACTAGTTATTGAAATGAAAAAGTCTAAACATTATGGTCTTCTTTATATTATACTGATTAGAGAGACCAGTGGCATGAGTAACAAAGAGTAAAGGTGATCAAAGGTGCTCTCCTTTCCAAATTCCTATACTATCCTCAATTTTTCAAAATTCATGCACAAATATAGCATAGCTGTAGAGTTTTATTTTTGTTTTTCATGCAACCAAAAATAAAGGGTCAGCAGTTGGTATAAGCTTGAAGCTGTTCACTTTGCAAGGGAACATGGATTACAGTTTGTCCTTATTTAGTTAAGAGAGGTTAAAACAGTATGAAGTTTCACATCTAAATCCCAGAAGCCTATTTCACCCAATTCTTTTTCCATCAGGTACACTCATATTGTGTAATATGCTCATCTGGCTGTGTCTGTAAACTTTCTCTACATGGTATCCATTAAGGAGAGCATTATATAGTATCAGTGGCATAGATGGAGTGATATGGTTTGTGGACACATGATGCACGTTACACAATCCATAAAGCACTCAGATAGTGTCATTGGAAGTGTGCTATGCACTGTTAATATTCTTTACTGACACCTATGATGTATTTGATTAATTAATGGAATTTTTAAAGAGTAAGACCATAGAATTCCAACAGCTGAAAGGAGAGAAGCATATTTTAAGGTGTGAGGTTGCTGGTGAGTGTCATTGATGTGTGAAATCACTTATGGCCTATTCAATGTTAGAAGCTATAATCACTTGGTTCTGATGCCACTTTATGCTGCTGGCCCAAGTCTCTTACATAAGCCCATGGTAGATACCACCAAATGAATATTCCTGGACTTAGAAAGGCCTACCTTCTAAAATCAGTTGCTTTCACAATTCACTTCTCCCTTTCTGCTTTCCTTTCTCCTTAATTATTTTTCTCTACATCTTCTATAGGGATCACCTCCTCCATAATATCTTGTTGTACATCTCGGTGTCATAAGCTCTTTCAATAACTGTGTGATAGCCATTAACAATTCAGAGCATTTATTATGCTATTTTTAGGCTGTTCCCATGTAACTTAACTGTATACCATTTAGTAATCCTAATACAGACTACATTCATTTGGCAGAAACAAGAGAATCCTACATGTGATTCCTAATAATCTGTGGTTAGCACTCATATAATTTAAAAAAATGGAAACATATTTGCTGAAGTGTTCTTTTCTTCCCATTTTCTAATTTGTAGGTGGTATCATCCTTAATGAGAATGCAGTGCCGCTGCCATGGAGTTTCAGGGTCTTGTGAGCTAAAAACTTGCTGGCAGACAATGCCATCTTTTAATGAAGTAGGTGATACATTGAAGAGGAAGTATCGTCTTGCTGTTCAGGTAGCACGTACATTTAGGAAGTATAGAATTAGTTCAATGATGTAAAGTTAGGACACAGAATCCCATTATATGCTTCTATTATTTCAAAGCCTGTCATAGCTCTTTTATGTTTTCTTTGGTTGTGTGAAATCTAATTTTTTTACCCATCAGTTTCCAAGTACCCATACATTTTTTAAAAAATAAAATGGCTTATGGCATCATTATCAATGGCATATAAATTAGTCACATAATTTATAGCAATAATCATAATTAAAATTATTTAGATGACCAAGAGCATAATTATTTCATTTCATTTATAATATTAATAAATCATTAATGTTCAATGACATTGAATATTTTACATATTCAAAATTATTTCAGTTCTATTTGCATTTTATTTATCAGCTTATATATAGGTAAGAGATAATTAGGTGCACTAATGATTTTGCATCCATATAACTCAATTATCAACCCAAAGGTTCGTTTGGTAGGTGATTGTATAGTTCACCCTGTACTAAGCCCAACGGCATGTGAAATTCACACATCAGGGTAGGGGAGCAAGTTCCTTACCCTATGCCAGTTGTGGTTTCCCAGGAAGACCTGGTACCCAGAAAATCACTAAGCTGGAGTGGAACTGCAGGTGCCCAGAAAGGCTTGCCTGGGAATAGAACCGGCTCTTCCGATCAGTAGTTTTATTGCTTTACCCCTGACTACCGTGACCCACACAGATGCGCACACACACACACACACATGCACACAAATGCACACCCATGCATATACATGCACACACATGCACACACACACATGTTTTTATCATATAAAGGAAACGTTTGAGTATTCGGAAGAGATGGAAGTCTGAGGAAGCAAAATCCAGAGAATAGGGTGGATGTTCCAGTGCTTCATAGTGAAAATCTCTCAATATTCTCATTTCCAAGACAGATTTTTTAGGCAGGTGCATTTTCCTGATAGAAACAGTTTTTTTCTTCTCCAAGGTCTGCTTTCACCAATTTTTGTGTCCAGCTTCATTAGAAGGTTAGAATAGTACTCCCCAGTTATTGTTTTACCTTTTTCAAAATACAAGGATTAACAGAACTCCTTTTGCATCCCACAAACTGATGCCATGACCTTTTCTGCCGATAGCATCATCTTTGGGGCTAAAGAACCAATCTCTATCCACTGCATGGATTATTGTTTCATTTCTGGTTTGTAATGGCAAAATTATATTTCATCTGTTGTCACATAATGATGCAGAAATCGCTAATGTTTTTCATAGAGCACACCGAGCACAGTTTTTAAATTGTCAGTCAAATGTATTTTTGATCCACAGTGATACTCATCTTGTGCAAAGCCTAGTCATATGTAATACCTCATGCAAAATGCAATCAATGTGTTCTTTTGATATCCCTGTAGAATTAGCAATTTCCCACGCCTTTGTATGCAGATCTTTAAAAGTGATGGCATGCACTTTTTTGATGATTTCCAGTGTGGTTGCACTTTTCAGATGTCCTTCATTTGAATCATCCAGGCTTTAACAGCCATTTTAATTTTAAGTGGCAAAGCCAAGTTGTTTAATTTTCAAAGATCAATATGAAGATTTTCTACCAAGTTAAGCCAGAAACTTTTTTATTTAACAGCCAAATTTAAACTCAGCTGCCCATTAATTTATGAAGAAATTGAAGGGGAGGAGTTTCCATATAAATTTACATTCCTCAAATTAATTTTAGTTTGCTTTAAACCTTTACGAATAATTTCATCACTGGGCAGCAATTGATTTTTTCCATTTCTAATAACAAGCCGAACATAACTGATTCAAACGACTACCTACAGCAACCTGCTGAATGGAATGCCTAGAAATTTCATTGAGTGTATGCTCACAGTTGTGCCCAAGTAGAGATACCATTAATGGACTAGGCTGAGAACTTTTCAGACCACACACCTACATATATGCTAAGGCTGCATATAGTAAAGTTAACATATTCAGAATTAAGATGTATTCAGAAATTAGAGGAGAGTACATTTTATGAAATATGAGCCAAAAAAAACTGATATCAGAACATCTTAGGTTTTAATTTCTCACACTCTTTCTAAAGTGAGGCTCACTTCTTCCCTCTGTTTCATATACTTTGATAATTACAATTTTCCAACATTCAATTTAGTGGCAAATACAGAAATTTGGTGCTGACCCCTTTGCCCAAGAAAATTTATTTGGATTTAATATAATAATGGAATCAATGATTTAGCAGCAATATTAGCTTCAAAAGTGGTGTATTCAAAAGGAAATATGTAATAAGGAAAACCTTCTTACATATATAAATGTGGTGAAAATTCAGTTAGCATATTGTAGGTACCTATTCATAATTTTAAATTGTCTCTATGGGTATTTTTAGTATCCCTAACCAAGACATTAGCATTCTTTATGAAGATTTTATCAAGCGTGTTTTCTTATTTCCAGTTTCTGGAGAAAAAGTATAGCTCAACCAATTTTTCTCTATTTTTTTAAAAAGGGGAAAAAAACTTTTACACGCAAAAATGTGAGAATTTTTTATGTAAAACATAGTACTCTGATGAATGCATTACCTTTAAAAGGTTTGTCCTGCATCCATGTTAGCTTGCCCCATGGAATAATTTTAATATATCACCAATTTATTTTGATGTCAAAAGAAGAATAACTATTTTGAGTTTTTTATTACCTAAAAAGAGCACCAATATTTATCTGTTTCTATATTTATTATTCTATAGAGGTCAATATTTATCTGGAGTCTCTTCTATCGGCCTTTTGAGCCTGGAAAATTTTAGCTGGATTGGTCCAGTATTCATGGAAATACATTTTTATTCTCAAATAGATGTTTCATTTTTTCAATGGGTAAACATACAGCAATACTTACTTAAATAATACCTTAATTTGTATTTTATTCATCATAGTAAAAAATGATCAAACCACTTATGATTACTTACTTCCAAAAATTTTCTATGAATCAATTTCAGTAAACCTGTTCAAATATAATTTGGTCACCTTTTTAAGTAAAAAATCATTTTTATTACCACTCATCTATGATATAGAATTGATTTATTCCAAAAAGCATGTTACTCTAAATAAATTAAAATTTAGGTTATACTGTTTTGATTTCTTTTTATACCATGTCCAAGGGAATATGTCCTGTGTTCAAATTGTAATTGATTAATTATTAATGTTTTATAGTATGAAAAATTGTAAACATTTATAAATATTTTCTGCTCAAGGTGGCAACAAAAAATAAGAGACGTCTTCGGCGAAAGAATAGATCAAAGAAACAACTACCAGTGAGCAAAGGTGAACTAGTTCACATCCATAAGTCTCCCAACTATTGTGTTGAAGATCCTCAGAAAGGAATACCAGGAACTGCTGGGCGTATTTGTAATAAAACGTCAAACGGTCCTGATAGTTGCGATTTACTGTGCTGTGGAAGGGGCTATAACACACAGGTGATGATATTTAAGGACTACACTTGAATAAGGGAATAAAGGATGACCCTGCCCTTTGGCATGCTACTTTTTGTCCAATACCATGTTATAGAGGAATCCAGAGCTCGTAGCACTTGCATTGTAGGCCTGTTTTTAGGGGTTTGGGTGCTTAAACCACAAAAATGAGAGGAGTGTTTTTGTGTGGATGCCTTTCTGGAAAAGTTCCTTTGCTGTGCTCTTGCTTTGCACACTTTCACTTACTTTCCTCTCTCCTTCATATATTTGAGCACTACGAGCTTTGGCTTGGCCTATTAATGTGATCCAATTTAAAAATTTCACATAATACTTTTCATTAAATGCTTGAATATTTGGATTTTCATTGTGTATGTAAAATATGGAGCAAATAAGAGTGCACATGTAAAGAATAAGTTGAGAATTAAAAATGGTGTGAATCTACTAAGAATACCCAATTCTCTACTGTTCAAGTTATTGAGGAACAAAAATTAAAATTCTGTAACATAAAAATCAGTAGTTTTTCTGCAGTTAAGTTTAATAGTGCACCTCAGTAACAAACTTATGTAACACTTACTTATAGAATGTGACATCTTCAAAATATTTAAATTTTATCCAGAATATAAATACCTAGAATAAGTTCATATAGAATACAAATATTAATAAAATGAAAATTTTTCTTTTCTTCATCAGGTAATGAAGCATGTGGAAAGATGCCATTGTAAATTCTACTGGTGTTGCTATGTAAAATGCAAAACTTGCGAAACACAAATTGATCGTCATACATGTAAGTAATTTACAGTATAATTTTGAACAGTCCCTTCCTTGTGAAGGTGTTACCTGTAAATACATGTCATTTACTATACTTTCTGAAGATTCATCTTGGCCAATCATTGTTAATCACTCCATTTCCATAAAAATTAATGTGATCATATGTTGTGTTCTTGAAGAAAAAATGTGTAATATACTTTCTGATACCTTGTGTGATGTATTGTATTTATTAATCATTCCTATTAATGTATTGAACTCTTAAGTATTATTTCATTTTCATTTATTAATATTATGAAATATTTGTTTTTTGACTGAATGTTAATAATAACTACTGCTACGTTTTTGTAGTGTCTTCAATTTATAATGTGAAAATAAATGAGAGCATGTCAAAAATGGTTTCATGTTAACAGAGGATGTAATGTCTTTGTTATGTGACAACAACTATGTAAATACCTCTAATGGCATATATAATGAAGCTGGATCATTTATGCATTACATTTTTTTGATGAAGTATTCATAAGAACTAAATTAATAATAAAACACTGTATTCATTCGCGTGATTTACATTTTTATAGAAACACCAATGTACCGGTGTTATGAAGGTTGTCCATGCATTTGTGCACAAAATTAATATCAATTATATATTCAAGACAGCTTCATTCTATATGTACTTAATAAACATGATCAATCATACATCAGTTCTAAAATATCAAATATTGTTATCATTTTTACAGGCAATTCTCAATGTGGGCACAACTCTTGCACTCAGTTATTGTCATAATCTCATTTGCCTAGAGGTGTGAACATTGCAGGTTATTATTGCTTCTAATGAATGTTATTGAAAATAAATGTGTTTGTAAATGGTTGACTCAAATTCACGGTTTGTTGTTCCAGTATAATATCATGTGTAGTTTTTCAACTTTCCACTATATTTTTAATACTATTAAATTATTGTCAGGTATGTTTTGGGAATAGAGGTTTTAGATTAGAAGACTTGCTAAACATTAAGAGCTGAATTTACGGAATGGATAGTTTACATTTTACAAATGGAGATTTTCCATATGCCAATAGGATTAAACCAATTTAAACTTGAAACCATGGAAAATATTTTAATGAGGATATTCAATTATAATTACAGATAAGTTTACAAACATATTACAGATTGTTGTGTTGTCCCTACATATGCTGCAGAAGTGGTGCTTTTCTAAAAAAAATAGATGACACTAAATTTTTTGACTCTAGAAGAAACCTCATAAAACATGCTAGTTTAAATGGCTCACCTAAAAGATGAAAATCCCACTACATCATTGCTCTCTTTTTATGGTAATGATAATACTCATTTCCCTGATGCAATTCTCTTTTGCTCTACTAATCTCACAAGAATGAGGTTTTGCAGGATTTTCTTTCATATAAAATTTATTCTGCATCGATGATTCTATGCCTTAACTCCAATAATTGCTTTCTATTGTACTTCAACATACAGTAGGTAAATACTGTGATAACAAGTGCAAGGCCATGTTCTGTCCTGGTAATATGTGGATATACCATTTCTAGCCAATTAAACATATTAGTGACATAAAATTTGAACACTTTGATTTATCATTTACAGATTTGATCAAAATATAGTATATTTATTTCTCATCTGGTTGTGAAATAGTTTCTTAATGGTGGCTTAAGAACTGTTAGGATACTGTAATGAGGGGCATAACTGTCCATATTTAAGATGCTTGATTGATTTAATCAGGTATAAAAATATTTTAGGCTATATCCAATAAAATATCTATTGAAAATTGTCATGTGTACATGCTTCTCTACCAGAATTGTCCCTGACAGATATGTATAATGAAGTATTTCCTAAGAGTGACTGGGAATATATACATGTGGGTGGAAAAAGTACCTGGGAATAAGTCACTAACTCATTACAATCTTTCCATGATGAGTGTGACTTTCAGACATGTCAAAATTCAAGCATTCCAGGTAAAATAATTAGCCTGTCAATTCCATTTTTATGAGGCACATAAATATGCTATATTTATGGATTATCCACCATTTTTTTTATCTTCTTTGTATTATAGATGAGAAATCACTACATATTTAGAGGTTTCAAATTCATTTTATTACCACTGCAATAAAACTTTGTAAATTATCCTATGGTATAAACAAATAATCCATGAATTAAGGATAATATTTTTCTCCCCCGTCATGGAAGTTCTATGAAGCCAGCTCCTGTGACCAACTGCTCCCCTGGCATATTCCTCTGGAACAGATGAAATTATCTTCAGTAACGTCTGCTTCACAAGGTGCTTCATAGAATAGAAATTGATAAATGCAATTATTATCATTTTTGCATTAGGCTTTTAATACTGACAATGTTGATGAGCTTTGAGCTGTATTGATCTCGGTTGTATTATTATTTGTATGCTAACTATAAATAATTGAACAATCCTATATATACATACATATCTATATATGTACATATGTATGTATATATACACACACATATTTAATGTGAGTGTATATATATATATATATATATATATATATATATATATATATATATATATATATATATATATATCGATGATGTGGAAGTACTCACTATATATATATATATATAGTATATATATATATACTATATATATATATATATATATATGTGTGTGTGTGTGTGTGTATGTGTGTGTATATATTAAAAAAATATATTTACATATAATTTGGTAGGACCACAAGAAGAGTGCTAACTGAGAAATGCCTGTACATATGCTTGCCAAATTGTATTTATGTTTTTCTAAGCGATATTACATTTCATATATTATTCTTTAAATTCACATTTCTTAAATCATGGGGTGGTAAACTACGCGAATAAATATTGTAATACCTGTTTGAATATATATTACCTTTACGGAAGTATGATCGTTATGCTGAATTATTATCAACTTGCAAGAGTTAGCAAAAATGCTTATTCATTAAATTCAGATAAAATTTGTTAAGTGGATCCAAAAAAATTAATTAATGTATTGCATGTACCTGCATCAGCTGAATATTATCTTATTATTGTATGCTAAGTGGACTGCTTTCAGTAAAACATTTTATAAGAAGCAATCTGAAGTAACCCTGTCAATAAATTTTCAATACGCATATGTTCTTGAAAAGGCATATATTAAATACTGTTCTCTACATTTCAATGAAATAAATGATATTAAAATAAATTAAACTAGTCCTTATCAAATGATATAATTGGAGATTCATTCATATTCTCCCAACTGATATTTCTATATAACTTCGTGGCTTCAAGTAAGTTACCATTGATTCTCATTTCACATTTTTTAAATATAGGTTTGCTAAGAGTTTGCTAAAATCTTTTAGATACGGATGTAATACTATCATAATTTCAACATATGCAAATATTTATCAATGCATTGTTTGACAAATTGCTTATCTCAAAATGAAATATTTTTTAAAGTGAAAAATAAAGAAATATTTATTTATTTTTACTAAGTTTAATGTCCATTCCAAAATTAAACTGATTTAACTTCAAAATTGCTTGCTAGATTTCCATTTCCCACTCTGTAGTATTTAATATTGTGTGGAGTAAGTACTTTTCTGTGAAGTGTATGTATTTGTAGGACAATCCAGTACAAAGATAATTGCAATAAGTGGTGTAGAAATTGCACAATCTGTTGATATTTTTGCCAAGTATATAGAAGTTGAATATGTACCTTAATTGATTAAATTACTGCATTGATTATATTCATTTAGATAAGATATTTCTCCATTGATTGATATCAATAATTTCAATCGACTGTATATTTTATTAGGTCAGCCATTTTTCAAAATAACTTGACACTTAGGACATTTTATAAGTATGTTTATGTAATATTTGTTTTCTATAAATTGTCTGTAACTTCAGCTGATAAGATGAAATCATAATAGTGGATACTGAGTGTAAAGTTCCAAGTGATGAGGTTTGATCTAAATGACTGTGGCTTGCATGACTTTGGACTATATAATTTTTTATTTAGGTAGAAATAAACTGAAAAATAAATCTTTGTGATGAATTTTATGGCCTGTATTATATTATTAGAAACATGCTATCCTTTTTAATTTTATTTAAGTTTTGGACCACAAATAAGTCTTAAAAAAGAGAAGCTTAATTAAAATTTTCAATCTGCACACCAGTTTTGACATCAATGTGTACACCAATCTAAACTTCTGTTTTTCTCCACAATTCTAAAACATATTAACAAGGAGAAGAATTAAGAGAATGACCCTGGATGCAATATTTTAAAAGGGGTAAGTATTAAAAGATATCAAAGAGAAGAAATTATTAGATAGGACAGACATATGCTGATTATTGCTGAATGACAATTGAGTGCTGTCTAATCAAACTTAGGTTTGATGGCTGTTGTTAATTAATGATGGAATCAAAGAGCTAAATTGTAAGGTACTGCTAAGATAGGTCATCACAACCCAGAAAAAAGAACTAGAATTCTCTTCCAGGCTGAAAGGGTATCATCTTGTTGGTTCTTTTATTAATTGTTTTCATTTTGTAATTTATATATGAGCCTTGGAATTGAAACAATAAATTCAGACCCTCAAAAATCATTAATTATGGGTTGATTATTAAGATTCAAATTTGTTCATGTCATGCACTAATTTATTACAATGGTATTCAATTCAATTATGGATCATTTCTGTGGATTTCTCTATAGTGTCATTACATATCCCTTTTGAATTTGATTTGAATTATTGAATTACCAGAATTCCCCCAGCATAATAGGCCAAGGCATGAAAAAGTTTTCCTTTTTACATAGCAAAGGATAATTAGCACTAGTTAATAACCAAAAGTTAATTAAGTGAAACTTAATATATTCGTAGTTCTAGAATAAGTTCATTAAATTTTTCCTCTGGATGGAAAACTGCATGCATTCTCCTCATAATACAGAATAATAATATTCTTACATGATTAAAAAAAATAATTTAATTTAAAAACAACAAGTTTCAACAAAGTTAGCTATACCTACTGAGTTTTTGGTTAGGTTGTCTGAGGAGGAGTATGGTAGTTGGAAAAGTGAGGTGAGTTTTTTTCTTGAACTAATTCTGTAACTTATATGGTTTAGGTAGGATTTTTTTGGAATGACTGTGTACTGGCAAACTAATTAGAAACTGTCTTTGAGTTGTCTAGGCCCAAAAGTTGTAATAGTAGATTTAGGGGAGGCGACAGACAGCTGGGGTAATATGTGTCGTTAGGGATGGATGAGAATGGAGGAAGAGTGGGGAGAAACCAGGCATTAGCATTAGCCTATTCTTAACAAAAGGGATCAAGGGGTCCACAGATTAACGTTTAATCCAACTGACACCATATTTACTCAAAGTGCTCCCCACAAAGTACCTCAAATAGAGATTGAGATACCACTGAAAAAATTCGACCATCTCCAAGATTCAAACTCTCCCAAACCCTCCAAAGACCCTCTGGGTGGGAAGTCAGTACATTAGCTACCACACCACCTAATCCCCCTCATATTTACGTAATTTATGTCACCAGTATTAGTAAGTAGACAGTTTGAATGACCAATTAGAAAAAATAATAAGGAACAACAAACACAGTTACACACAGTCACAGTTAGCATTCTTTTCTGAGCAGGATTACCACTCACTGTTGAGGTAAATTTTAGGGGCATAGTAGATAGTGAAAGATCCCAATCCAGCCAAAGTGTAAGATGCCAATACTATACTCATAATCACTCCTGTACCAAAGGTCTCTTAAAGCCTCACAGAAATGAAGTGTAAAACAGTATAGTTTTATTGATAGAAAAATACAAGAGTGTGATAAAAGGTAGGTATTATTACAATGCAACAATTTCAGAGTGTAAAAATCATTCGCCTTGACCGGGATTTCGATCAAGGCAAATGGTTTTTACACTCTGAAATTGTTGCATTGTAATGCTACACGTAGCGGATGACTCCGTTAAAAGTCACTGTTGCGGCATCTCCCGTAGTTTTTTGAGATATGTCTAAGGTGGGTATTATTAAAAAGAATATATTTTCAATTTAACACAGCAAAAATATGAGGTAGAAGAGGATGTGAAACACTCTGCCAACTGCTACTGCAATGCATTTAAAATAAAAATGATGGAACCTTTAGTGTGGCATGAATGTTTCAATGTTTCATGAACTCAGAAAAATATCTTGTTAAATTTATGACAGTTGAGAGAGTACCTCTTATCGTCTCTTCTGTGGATGAATTACTTCATCAATGAATTTTAATTGTATTATATGCATTTACTATGATTTCCAAATGTGTACTATCAAGTCGATGAAGAAAAACATACATTACTATTGCTAATAAAATGTGGGAAATATTAATGTTGGGAGATTGGACTGCAATGGTAGTCAAAGGATGAGATTGGGTGTCAATCCTGTGGTTCTAAGTTTGCATAAATGACAAGCAAGCTTCACAGAATCCAAAATATGATTGAATTCCTACTTATTTCTGTCCATCGGTTCAAAATTCCCAGTAAATTTTTGTTAACCTACTTTACCTGACCATCAGATTGAGGGTGGTAGAGTCATATTCATCTTTTGATTACACCCACTAATTTCAGATCTTCTAAAAATGGCTGGATTCAAATTGACACCTTTAGCCTGCATAGATTTCCAGAAGACTTGCACACATAACCCTTATATAAACCCCCACCGTTTCTGCCTCCTGGTTGTACATGGCATATGTCTCCTTCCACATAGTTAACTGGTCAGCGGCCAAAAATATGTATTTATTTCCTGCATTACTTTAGAGAGGCGGTCGGTAGCCATCCCTTCTCTCTCCCTCTAGTGGCCAACTCACAGCCTCAAGGGCACTACCCTTTTTAAGACAGGGTTTTACCTCTGTATTTCCTTCATGTTTTGAGTGGGAGCCTCTGGCACTGCGTCAATTTACGCCGAAACCAGTTCATTCTCCCTCTCATCCCATTGTATACAAGCAGATCGGGATAAAACCTCAGCATTCTCATGTTTGTTTCCCAGCAGATTCACATTGGTGCATACTAAAAAAAATTCCCAGTACATGTTGTCCAAATTGGCCAGGCAAGTTGACTAGCATCAGAAGTTTACGCTCCTTCACATAACAATACTTTTTGGCGCACGAGGGCACCCTGCTGTAATTGGCCACGCCCCTCTCTAAAATTCTCATCGAAGTTTATGTTACGTTCAAGAACATACCAAATTCTTTCCAAAGAGAAGATTGGTTTAAATCTTATTAACTCCAGTTATCACCAAAGAAGATACCTACGTCGATTTGTCAAAAGGAAGAGTAATTTCAATCGTCCGGACACAAATGTTACCATACAGTATGTAGTAATACATACTGACTACTACCAAGAAACTATTTTGTATCTACCCAGAGTGAGAAAACTTGAGTAAATAATGAGGGAATGGCTGAAAGCACATGACGGAATTGAGTAAATAAATAGGAATAAATACAGAATCTTAATTTGGCAAATGTTCGGTTCATTTGAGCTTAGGAAGCAGAAACTAGGAAGCCCTGTGAAATATTTTCAGTATTTTTCAATTCTACTCGTAGCATGAAACTTGGTACTTTTTTAAAGAATTTTTGAAAGAGCTTGTGGCACAATTGACAGATCAACTACCGGAAAGGCATCATTCCGTTTATTTGAAAAATCTTAATTTACAAAATTCAAGGTTGATTTGAGCATACGGGCCAGCTAAACACGATCGAAACAAGCTAGGAAATCCAGTGAACACCTGTCAAATATTTCCAATTGTTATCGAAACATCAAACTTAGGAATCCCCAGGGAGGCGAAAAAAGGAAAGCCTTGATTTGGGTCGGCACTCAGGGTAAATATTGTACCATAAAGAAAAGTATAACTTTCTAGTGAACAAGAATCTAGTGCATTGTTTTCCAATGCCACGGCACAGAAATCCCGGGGGCAATTTAACGCCATTTCATGAACCTTTCATTGGTCCTTTTTATCCTACGTGACAGGTGTAAGGCCTCAGACATACTTTCCCAACTCTACCAGATGTAAGTAAATACAATTCCGCGAAGGCAGCACCTGTATACATGTCGTTTTTACATCTTTGCTGCCATCTATGGGTATTCAGAAAAACTCTCTTCATCTATGGTACTACTGTACAGATCGATATGGCGATTCGGTGGTGGCGCCATTGAGCCATTTGTTGAAGCCCGCGTTATCTCCGACTGTCGTGTAGGTGGCACCTTAATATAAGGAATAAGGCCCATGTTTGTGCCGTCAAGAAATATTTGTTGATGTTGTTGTAGTCATGTGGTTTTCGTTATTTGAAATGCATTTATATATAAAGGATACGCAAACAAAGAAGTCGACAGTGTATGGAAGTGCTATTAGATGATTTCTGTAATTTTCTGTGAAGTTTGCGTGTGTTTTTAACTGAAAAATGCATTATGGTTCCGAAAATGATGAATTTTCGGATACCTATGAGATGGCCTCCTGCGTTGTGGGGCCTCCTTTTTTGGACCGCATTTTGCAAAATAATGAGTTCCTATTGTTTATTTCGAAGTGATGATGGTTTTGTGTCATACATTAATAGTTCTAAACATATTCATGAGTTGAGGTTAGATATTCCCAGAGAGACGTCAAGTAATGTGAACGGCGATGAAGTTCCTGTGGAACCCATTCTCGGGTTGTACATTCAAGACTTAGCCTCAGTTCTTGCCACAAAGTTACGAGTCGTTAGTAATGATGAGTTGGGTGTCTCAAAGATGCAGGTAATGTATGAACGATGAATGCTTATTTGATTTCTGCGCGGTTCATTTCCATGTTGGTCTCGTAGCTATCATTTTTCATTATTGTCATGTTGTTTTATCATTCCTGTAGGAGGTGTATGATTCTTCGGAATTTTCTCCTGTTGACAGATCAGACCATGAAATAGTTTGGGAGGTGCGTAAATGCATATTATGTCACAACATTGGCAAGTTTAAATACGTCGGTGTACGCTGTGGGATCCCATTTTTCCATGTCTTATGTGCATACTTTTTTTACAATTGATGTTATGGAACATTAATTAATGCCAGGAAATATGTCTATGGGGTGTTTCCCACATTTCAAGTTTTCTCTCTGATGTATTGCTGTACAATTAGAATTGCATGCAACTTTAATCTTTTTCCTAGATTTTATTTACAACCCTAATTTTTGGAGTTGCATGAAGGGAACCAATTCCTTGAAAATTTGACATCTCTTCCGTATATCATTGCATGAAGCGTGGCGAGGATCCCTGAGAGCATGAGCCGACTTACGTTAAGAAATAGCTATCCGAGTTTAGCATACAATTAATTTCGTACCCCATATATTTCCATTACCATTCTGATGCACTGTGTGATAGTTTGTTTTTTACTCTCAGCTGGCCGATAGACTTCAGATGAAGTTGCGAAAATACATAGCAGTCCTTAACAAGAGTAAAGCAGCTATCGAAGAGCTCTTTTGGAGACACCCTCATAGGCCATATTCATCAGCTTACCCTTGTTGTGATGTTCCTGAGAAGAGTATTATGTATGTCTTATAATTACAGTTTTTTAATCATTGGAGTATATAATGCATTTTTATTAAAATATTCGTTTGGTCTCTTTTTAGATATAATGAACATTTTGGTGCAAAAGTATCAAAAGATTTTACTTGTGATATAACACCAGCATTGGGACAATATGCATTTAGCCCTGGACCCAACCTCACTGATGGTAGGTATCATCGAAACATACTTAATAATTCTTTTAGAATGGACGCATGTAGTGTGATTGAAAGTTAGTAAGTTAGTCAGGTGAACATTGAAAGTCCATTCGAGTATCTCATGGAACTCTTTTGAAAACTTTGGAATTGAAGTTTTAATTTTAGCCTGCATAAGGATCTCTATATTTCTTCTGTCCAAGATGACGGTAAGTGAAAAGCATTGCTTGTTTTAGACTACCTGTGTAATATGTTGGCTATTGTTCAATAAGGGAATTGTTCCATGTAACAATCAGTCATTTGCTGCGAGGGTTCTCGTTTATTTCAGTCTTCTCATCAAACTTGAAATCTCATCCCACCATGAAGTGGCAGTATTTCATATCGACTTCGGATATTAGTAGTGAATATCCTGCCCACCATTTTGACAGTGGCCCATCATGCCAGTATGAGGACACTAGACATAGGTAAATATCAAAACCTTTGTTTATTAAATATATACAAATGTACTGCTTTACAATGCATTCCTCCAGCTATGGACAGGTTTCTTTAATGGTTACATGAATAGCCTTTCTTAATTATGTATACCTTATTTTATGTCATATAGGGATGTGTTTCTGGCCACAGTGCAACCTTACAGTAAAACTGTTGTGATAATTGTTGACCATGGC
The DNA here is from genome assembly GCA_037158775.1 of Hetaerina titia. NCBI lineage: Eukaryota > Metazoa > Arthropoda > Insecta > Odonata > Calopterygidae > Hetaerina > Hetaerina titia. The sequence goes on from CM073779.1 coordinate 9,387,402, forward strand.
AACTCCTTGAGTAAGAATCAACTCTTCACCGCAAAAGCAGTTGGTGAGTGTATAGTTTTTAAAGTGAATGGGGGAATTAAATGGAAACAACCAAACCTGGTGAACAAAACTTGTCTTTTTCAAGGCACTACTGATACTCTAAAATTTTTTGTGTATCATTAGGTTTTTCATCTTGGCATGAGTCTACTCCTAGGTTCATCAATTTATCATTAATATTGAGTTTTGCTCAGCTGTAGCATTTTCCTTGTCCGCCTTACATGATTGGAATTGATGGTATATTCTTTCAAATGCCATGGGCATAAATTAAGTACCTTGCTTAGTTTAGTTTTAAAAATTGGTGACTGCCACAGTTCCCTCATGGTTTTGAGTAAGCATCTCCTTTTCATCATTTTGATTTGTTCATAGTGTATTAATGATTGATTTTACATTTTAATTTTCAGGCAAGCATTTGATTACCCTTTTGTCATACTATGACAAGGTTGGATTGATTGCTTTATCAGATGTGGTCACATACCCTGGTAATGAAAACTGTTCCCAGCAGTTCATGCCTTTTGCCACCTATGAAACAAAATTTCATTTTACTGGTTTCATTGACTCGCTGAAGAAATCTAAAGGTATTGTAGTTTTTGTGCTCATTATCTACACTCTCACAAGAATGAAACTTAAAATATATAATTTTACTTGCAGCCCCTACCAACCACTCACTGGGTTTTGAGCATGCTTTCAAATTGATCAAGCTAATGGCTCAAAGTAGTGACATATCTGAGGCCCTTATTGTTTATATTTCTCGTGGGCTTCTGTCGTCTTTGGAAGATGCCAAAGGAGTTATGGAAACCATTGCCGAGGGGCACCTACGTGCTAATCTTTCCATTGTTATTAATACTTGTGCTGTCATTGATGGTGTGTAAATATTCTATTTGGCATTAATGTGGTTATAATTAGATATCTTACATTTTTATGGTTTAATTTTTAATTAATTATGTCCATTAGATGGGAAACCATTGATGCTGGAGAAGCATTTTCTGCAAGATATTGCTGAACAAAATTTTCAAAAATACAATATCTCCAATGGGATTAAGGCACCAAAAGGAATCATTCAGCCTGTGAACTCTACTAAACATATAAGTTTAATCGCTGGAAAATTTTATTCAATTTTCAACATGTCTGCAAAAAATGATGCTTTATTTTCATTGCCATTTTGGGATAATGTTGGGAAAGGTAGGTTATTTGAATATAATTATATACTTTGACCCCACAAAAATGTGTAATTGAAGGATTTCACAAAGTTTGTCCTGGTTTATAGGAACAGTGATCAGCATGACCAAGCCTTGTATTTATCTGGCGGATGTTGTTGGTGTTGTGGGAATGGATCTTCATTTGAGCGATTTGATGGAAGACATCACATACTTCAACAACTATGGCAGCACATATTCATTTATCATCAATAAAGAAGGTATATATCTGATTTTCTGAATGCAGAGTATCTCATAAATGGACATTGACCCTTCAATCTTTGAATTCTTGGAAATTGATGCTGGAGTAATGCTTGAAGGAACTAGGAGAACTTGTGTCTTACAAGGAAAAAATTGCAAAACTTATTTAATTCATAAATGGTAAATTATTAAATTGACATTAGAGGAAAAGTGCCTTGGAGTTTACTGAGAATGGATGATATATTCTTTGAGGTAAAACACTTGGCTGCAGACTAATAGATTCTGAATTCGAATCCAGGTGTATCTCTGGACTCTGTCAACCATACTAAGGCAACATTTTTCTGTATTTACCATCCGGGAGGTGATTAAAGAAATAGTTTCACCACTAACGCCTGATGCATGGTGCCCAATATTATAGGGTGAGGCCCATGATGTATTTTCCCCTTTTTCCTTTGATATCAACCTTAAATTGTTACCATTGTTTGATGAAATGAGAGCAACATGTTTAAATCTCATATCACCACAAGTACTTTGTCAATGAAGTTTTATTGACTTAGTACATATTTTTTGCTTCTCTACTCTGTGTGTTACAGTATGTTTACGTAATGAACTGCGCTGTGTCAATTTTATTCTGGGCTGACAGTGCACGTTCATTTTGTCACAGTTATTTTTAAGAAAAATGTAAACAATCTAGATCTTTATTTTTATGTGATTGTAAATATAATCTGATGGGCACAGAATCTCTTCATTTCACCTTTTGTTTGTCTTGAAATGTATTTTCGTAGAAATTCATTCTGTAAACCGAACAAATTAGAATTGGAGAATTTTCTTCATGTTAATACATTGTTATTTGCCAGTATTTTATCTCCACAGTTGAAGTTCATTACATATGTACGTTTGAGTCATAATTTAATTTTCTCAGTGCAATCAAAATTGGAAATCTTATTAAATCAAATATGTTTTATGGAGGCTGTTTGTTCTACAGTACATGCAGAGGTTTTTGGCGAAGAAAGGTTTTATAAATTATGCCCAGTAATCAATTGAATGCAAAAGGAAGAAGATAAAGAAACATGGCTTATTCCTTTTTCCAAACTGGTGCTTTATTTTCATGGTACTAGCTGCCCACCCTGTGTTTGTATTTTATTCCAAAAGGAATTTGAAGGTGCATTTTTTGTTTTTATTCTTAATTTTTTCCTTTTCTTTCCTGATTTTAGAAATGATGAATCTGTTATAGATTAACATCTATAAAACAGTATTAATAAGTATTCTTGTGAATAGGATGTTACCTTGTTCTAATTCACTTATATTAAGGAATATTTAATTTGGGAAACATGTAACATTATACACTTAATTCTATAGTTAAAGTCATCTGAAGGCTCATTATTAGTGTTTTGGAACTATTTTCAATGCATTACAAAACTTTTTTTAAGAATCACTAAAAAATCAAGATTTCTGCTCTGAAATGAAGAATCTAATCTATTGAAACTTCAGGTAAACTTAAAAGCATGCTTCTAACATTTTTTTACAGGTTATACCATCATGCATCCGTCATTTCCTCGCCCCATTATGGCAGTGGAGCAGCCAATGCTAACAGATATTACAAATGTGGAAAATGTTGTCGATTTTTACAAGATAAGAGATTTAATATTATCAAATGCCAGTGGAAGTTTCAAGTTACCCTACAAAACCAAAGCACCTGTACCAAACTTTGGCAAAACTAAGGTAAGTTGTGGCCTAGATAAATATTAATGGAAAATATGAAGGTCCTTCAAACATAGTGACATGCCTTATAATATTCATTTGTACTTAATGCTTGATCCATTGTTCATCCATTGAAATATTAGTCTGACCTACAGTCAAGTGGTCAATAGTAGTTTGACCACACTAGTCAAAATTTGGCCTGTGTGCTCAGTGCACAAATTCATTCCTGTTGTGATTTCACATTTGTCTGCCATTCAGAAATGCTCATTTTTCTCGATATAAGTGAAACATGTTTAAGTTTTTCCATTCCAGTATAAGTGAAATTTATCTTGTACATAATCTTTGGGCAAAAATTTCAGGTAACCTATTCCTGGCAACATTTGGTGGATGCTCCGTATGTAGTTGTTCTAGCAACCATACACAATGGGGGCCCATTGCGAGAGATTAAGAATATCTCTCCTCCTCGTTCTGTTGACTTTGTCTATCACCGTTTGGACCTCCTGGACTCTACAAAAATATCACTCTGTCGCCATTTTCGTCAGTTAGCAACTCTGGGTAAGAATATATTTGTTGCTGTTAATTTTTAAAGTATACCTAATGTTTTTTTAAGTCTTTAAGTCTGCTGGAGATAACTAAAAGTGATCACCCCATTAATGCATTTGTGGATATACTCAGTACTAATTAAAATGTATCTGAAAAATAATATGAAATGTTTTTAATTATGAGAACTATTATAAGTTCTTATTTACTTCACAGTAAAGTCTTTTTATTTTGGAATTCAATAAGCCAAAACTGCTGGAATGAAATATTAAGCTTTAAAATAAATGGGCTTGTTAACATTTCCTTCAGTTTTACGTTGGGACTTATTCTGGAATTGTGATGCCATTTAATATATTCATCTAATTGTTGAGTAAATTTACTGAGGAAGTTTTCTTATCTTTTTTCTGCCATGTAAATTTTTTTTTCTACTTAATCCATTTACTTATCAAATATGGAAGGGGTATAATGGAATCTACATTTGCAATAATTCCTCCAAAAAGGTGTGTGGTTGGGGGTGCAAGCTCCAGATGAAAAGGGTAAGGGAGAGGACGGATGTTTGCAAGGTTAGGAAAAAGGTAAAAACAACCACTCCCAAACCCCCGAAAAGATGTGCCAACCCATATACATAGAGCAGATATCTTAGTTCCAAACAAGATTTAATTTCATCCATTGTCAAAGTTCTCATGTATACTGAAAAGGAGGGAAAAAAATGAACCACAGCCACTGATATGGTAGACCACCACCGTACCAATACAGGTCATGTAGAACTGGAGAGTAAGGTGCATCAAAACTCTGGTTATTTTTAATATGCCTTTGGACAATCTCTGATCCCATATATTCCAGATCAGCATGGTTTTACTGTATTTTTTATTCAAATATGTTATTCATGCTCTTTAATATGTAAATATTCTCCAATTAAAAGATTTTAATTTCTCTCACTCGCTCCTCACATGAAGATTTTAATATTAATAAGTGCATGTTCATTGTTAAAAATAAAAAATTTGGAATTTTCATAAACCGGATAAGAGTGTAGTCTCATTGTCTTCCAAGTTGTTGATGTTTGTTTTACATGAATAATTTCAGCATGGTTTTGGTTTTTTTGGAATTTAGCAATGAAATTTCCTTTTTTTTGTAATTTACTATGCTCAGAACGTACAGAGAATTAAATTATGAGCACACATTTATTTTATGTGTATGATTAAACTATTGTCACTATTTCAATTTATTACATTATGTAATTGCTGGTGATTTAATTTTCATATATTTCAGATACAGGAGTCATTTTCCTTTCTCCATCTTGCTTTCAATTCCCCTTTAAATATTTGGTTCCGGATGATCTTTCACAACTAAATGTACAAAGTTTCATGGCTTACTTGACTGATACTACCAAATTTCTTGCTACACCTGGTATAAAACCTGCAGCTCGAAACGATGTGGCAGCCATTACGCAGATCATGCCTCACTGGAAGAAACAATTTTATGGAAGTAAACTGAATAAGTATATTGTGAGGAGGTAAGAGAATTGAGATAAGTAGAGTAATATTTGTGCGAGTTTTGGAGGGATAATTATGATTGTAACTCTGTTAGAAAACTTAAAAAACTTTTGTGTACACACTGCAAGACATTGTAACAACCTCTTAAAATAGGTTTTTAAAAGAATCATGTACTGCAATATTTAATTTCTGAAATTATTATTTGGTAATCTACCAGTTAAGGTAGGTTTTTGGGTAGACACAACTATCAAATCACGCACTCACGCCTTTCATACATTTTTCCTGCCTCCATAGGATTTCTCTCAACAAACCCCTCTCCTCACCCACCATCTCCAGTACTTCCTCATTTGTTTTCCTTTCAGTCCATTTCGCCTTCTCCATTCTTCTCTACATCCAAATTTCAAAAGCCTCCAATCTATGTCTATCCTCCTACTTCAGTGACCACGTTTCCGCGCCGTACATAGCTACGCTCCATATCAGAGTTTTTACAAGTCTTGTCTTAACATCCCTACTCAACGTCCCCGTCATCAACTCCCTCCTCCTTGAGAAAGCCTCCTTGCCTAGCGCAATTCTTCTCCTTATGTCCCTACCACTTTGACCGTATTGGTCCAAAACACTTCCGAGATATGTAAACTGCTCTACCTGCTCTATTCTTTCCCCGCCTATTTTAATATTTAGCTTAGCCTTTTTCTTTCTGGAAAATCGCATAACCTTTGTTTTATTAATATTGATTCTCATCCCATATTTATCGCACTGAACCTCCAATTCACTCAGCAATGCTTGCAACCCCTTGGCTGACTGAGCAACTAATGCTTGGTCATCAGCAAACCTAACCGATTTTACGAATTCCCCTTCGACTTTCATTCCTACCTCCAGTTCTTCCCATGCCTCTTTAATCATTTCCTCTACATATACGTTGAACAGTACCGGTGACAATGGGCAACCCTGCCTTACACCTCTTCCTAACACTGCCCATCCGGACTCTCCGTTCCCCAATCGCACCTGAGCAGTCTGAGACATGTACAGGTTGCAGATCAGTCTCCTGTCCCTCCAATCCATTCCTATTTTCTGCAATACACGCATTCATTTTTCCCAATTCACTCTATCAAACGCTTTTTCGAAATCTACAAAACAGGCAAAAACGTCCTGATTGTATTCTATATTCCTCTGGATTAGTGATCTCATTACTGCAATGGCATCACGCGTACCTCTTCCTTTCTTAAATCCAAACTGATCATCCCCCAAGTAATCATTTGCCTTACTCTCTATCCTTTTGTTGATGATCCTGAGAATAACTTCAGCTGCGTGGGATATCAAACTTATTGTTCTGTAATCCTCACATGATGTAGTCTTTGCCTTTTTTGGAATAGGAACTAACACTGATCTCACAAAATCTTCCGGCCAGATTCCTTCCTCATAGATGCTACGATTCAGTCCATATAGGGCCTTCTTCCCACATTTTCCTAAACATTTCAACAGTTCTACAGGAATGTTGTCTACCCCCACGGCCTTATTGGTTTCATCTCCTTCAATGCCCTTTTTATTTCATCGTTGAGTGTTCCTGGACCTAAGCTAACCTCTTCTACGTCATGTTCCATTTCTATGTCTAACCTTGTCGGCCTAAGTTCTTTACCAATCAGTGTTTCTATATATTCCTTCCATCTCTCTTGGATTTTTCCTGGTTCAACTATTATCTTACCCCACTTATCTTTAACTGTTAGCACAGATCTTGCAATTTCTGAAATATTACTATGAAATTATCAATTTATATTTTTTTCCTTGATTCAGTTTTGCATTGCCTTTCTTTGGTTTACTTGATAATTCAGGTCTGAAATTTACTTCTAAATTCGATTGTGCTAGGTGTATCCAATTGGCAATGCAATCATATATTTAAAATATATTTGATTCAACATATTACAAAAATTTAAAATTCTTCAAATTAGTCCCCTGTGGTGTCTGTACGTTTTGAACCGCTACTCTTCCGTGGACCCTATGCTACCTCAAAGTTGTCAGTCACGTCAGTTTGGATCGTGTTAATGGTCCCAAAACAGATTCCTTTTAGACCAGTCTTGATTCTTTGGAGCAAAGAATGGTGCCAAGGGGTCCACAGTTTAACGTCCCATCCAACAGATGTCATACTTACCCAAAGTGCTCTCCACAAAGTGCCTCGAGTAGCGATCAGGATACCACTGAAAAATATTTGTTGTTTCCAGGATCTGAACCTGTGCCCTCATGATGGGAAGTCTGTACATTAGCCACCCCATCATCCCAATCCCCCTCTTGGCATCAAAAAAGACAACTGGCATGGTTTCCACTTTTGTTTTATTCTTGCCTTCTCAGGGTGAGGGAAATCTGGGGTATGCCATTTGGGTCTTTGACACTTCACCTCGGGGACATCCTCAAATACCCATGTTTTATGCTGCTAAAGACATTGTCCAAAAATATGAGGTTCAATTTTCGCATGTTCTAGAAGCTCACTGACGATCACCTTTGGGAGAGCACACGCGGCACCCAGTTTGCCGAGATTTTTTTTACCCAATTTTTTGGGCCTAATTGAAAACACTGTAGAGGACAAATTGAGAACTTTGATTCACTCAATCGATAACTCATAGTCATTGCATTTCCCAATCATTTTATAGGAAGTCAATTCCACTGAATGTTCCAATTCATGTTCATCTTTTGTGGATCTATGATGACATTTAACTCATTAGCCCAATTGTAAGCAGTCGGAAACGCAGGAACAGATGTGCCATGAACTTTATCCAACTTGACTTAGATCTCTTTCATTCATAAACCTTTCAGATAGAAGTGTTTATTCACCGTACGTAACTCAATTTTCCATTTTGCAACTAGGGTTTTATGAAAAGATTCCGACCTCAGCATGAAGATAACATAATTCTTCAACAAAAGTTTGGAAATATGTTTGAGAGTGCATTAATAAGTACTCACCAAAACCTCAGTCATTGTGAACAATCGGTTGTGTTCTCTCACTCAAACAACAACAATTTGTTGTTGTTTGAGTGAGTTGTTGTGAGGTTTCTCGTGAAAATGGACAAATTTGAGAATAGAACTGTCATTAAATATTTGTTTTTGAAAGGGAGTGCAACTATTTAAATGAAATACAAAAACGAGTTGGGCATTGTGTACAGGGACTCTGCAGCATCATATACAACTGTAAAATATTGTGCGGCTGAATTTGAACATGGCCGTACAAGCTTGGGTTGATGAATGTTTGAGATAACCAGAAACTGCAAAAGCATCCGATAACATTGAAAAGTCCACTAAATGGGATTGGACCGCTATCAAATTACATGTAAGGTTAGATGGATAGAAGAGGCTATGGGTATATTGGCTGATGCATTTGGCATATGCTGATTGAAATATTGACCCTGCGTCAGCTATGCTCGAATTGGGTGCTACAGTTTGCTCATTTTGGACCAAAACTGTTCCAACTGTGTGCCCCATAGTGGGAACCTTTTATCTATTCCTCCACATCACCTTTTGTACTAATAAACACAATTTTATTACTATAAAGTCTTGTATATATTTGTCTAGTCTCCTAATTAAGTATTGTAAATACTTGATAGCATCAGTGGCGCTGCCACGATATCAACTAATATGGTTATTTCTATTTCATTTTCAGGTACATCGTAACACCTCGTGGTGCCTTTCAAATGTACCCTGGGTCAGTTCTGGAACATGATTTTGACCCTACAAGGAGGTCTTGGTTTTGGGAAGCTGTGGAGCAACCCGGCCAAGTGATTGTCACTGGTCCCAGATTGGATGTAGGTGGAGCTGGATATGTTGTTACTTTGAGCCACTCTATTTTTGAAGGCCAGGCAACTACAAGGCATGAGCAATCAGACAGTGTTGCGGCAGTCGTTGCTGCTGATGTGACTCTTGGCTTTCTATTTGTGCTAATGCATCAAGCAGCTCCATTTTGCAACCAGGCAGGAATGAGTGTGCGTTGTTTTCTAATGGATCACCGTGGATACTTGGTTGCTCATCCAAGTTTGGTGTCTCCTGGTGGCAATGGAGGGCCTGTTGAGCAACGCCATGTCACGCATGGGGAATTTAATCTAGCTGGAGATTTGCTCAATCACTTTGGACTAGTCAGAAAAAGTCTTTGTAACAGTTTCTCTGATCGAACCATTCAGAGATTTTATAGATTCAATACCAGTATGTCAGGTGTGTTGACTAATCTTGTGCATGGTGAGCACTGTATTAGGTACCAGATTACAGCTGTGCCTGGAACCAATTTATTCCTTGGAATTGTGAACTCCACCTGCAATGTAACAACTTTCTGCCCCTGTAGCACTGTAAGTACCTCATAAATAACTCAATTAGTTAAATATTTTATGGTATAGGCTAATATGATTCTTGCACAGAAAATTTGTTGTCATATTATTGGTAACTAGACTATATGTTACTACAATTTGTGGTCACCTATAAGTTGAACATGCTATTACACTTTTCATTTATAGTTATAATTAAAAAAAATAGAATGATTTGCACTTGGAAAATATGAAAAGCCATTACTAGTCATGGAGTTTGAATAGTAGTCATAGTTAATCAGGAAATTCAGGGAAGTTCATTTAAATTGACTTTACTTAAATTTTGATCCACTTATCATTACCATATTTTAGAGCTTGTGCTTTTTCCAAGTGATGATTATAAACTTTGCATAAAAATAAAGATAGTCATCGAAAAATTGTGCAGGTCTTCCTCAGAGGGTCAAATAGTGAGCCATTGATCTTTAGATGGTTGATTATGTCTGAGAGTTAAGCCATTGTAATATTGGCAGATATTTACTTGACCTGTGTAACAATCAAGAGTGAAACAAGGGACAACCTAAGTGTTTGAGAGAGACCCTAGTTTGAGAATTTCCCAGAAAAGTGTATTCATGTTCAAAATAGGAGAAATTTTTAGTAGGTCATTACAGAAAAGAAGTGAAATCAAAAGTAAAGGATGATTTTCATTGAATTTATATTTCACTTAAATTTCATCATGTAGAAAACAGAAAAATTACCTGAACATTAAACTGGGACATGATTGTACAAATTAACCATGGCAAGTTATTTTGCCTTCATGAGGAAAATACTTCTTTTCTCTCCAATGTTTCTGTTGATTTTTAATGTTATGTGACTGTTGTAAAATATTAAGGGATTAAGTCTGATAATGAATAAAGTATGAGAATTCTGAAAAGCGATGCATTAAGAATGCTATAGGCTTGGCAATGCTTGTTTCCAGTGAACAATTTAGTGAAGAATACGGGAGTAGGTTAAAGAAGCACAAGGAAGAGGTGAGAAAAATTTGGAAATACTTGTGAAACTAAAAATATTTGCATCAAGTTGGTGAAAACTTTGAATAACCCTGAAGAATCCAGGGTGAATCTTTCAACCCCATTGTTTTTCATAGACTATTGGACTATCCTTTTAATCATGATAAAAAATTAACGCTGAACTTTGAATTATCTGCTGGTATTTAATGGAAATTCTAAAACATTGCAGATCAGACTTGGTTATTGAATAATTCTGTATGGAAAATAGAAAAACATTGTGTTTAGTAGTTTTTCTACGTAATCTCATTTAAGCTTGATACACTTTTCCCTGAGAAAAGGATGATTTTGTAATAATTCAAATTTTAATAACATCTTGACAGTATAATTCCATATATATATATATATACACACACACACACACACACACACACACACGCGCGGGTCGCGGTGGTCTAGTGGGTAGAGCGTTGGACTACTGACCGGAGGATCCCGGGTTCGATTCCCGGGCTAGGCACTCTGGGCACCTGCAGCTCCACCCAAGCTAGTTGATTTTTCGGGTACCAGATCTTCCTGGGAAACCATAACCGGCACAGGGAAAGGAACTGGCCCCCCTACCCTGATGTGTGAATATCCACACGCCGTCGGGCTTGGTACACGGGTGAGCTCTACCATCACCTACTAAACCGACCTTCGGGTTGATTACTGTGTTTATGGTTTTTTTTTATATATACACACACACACACACACACATTCAAACACGAAATCCTGCCATACAGCAAACAAATATCATTTACATAGAAATAGATATAAGGAAAGGGGAAAGGAACACACATAAAGGACGAACACAGGAGACTTGAGGCTTACTGAAAGGAAACATTTCTGATACTACTTATTTAGACTGTAGGGTGGATTTCAGTTTCATAGTGGTCCAAAAACACTCATTGATTGAACATTCTTTGCTCAGTGTGTTAGTCAGCAAGCATTTTCCTTAGCCAATTTGCACATAACTTGTGATGTCTGAACTTTTCTGTAAATAGTGGTGTATATAACAAGAGAAAATTGATCAGCCAAAAACCTAATCATCAATCGTTGATCACATGGCAGTTCTTGGTCCACTTTTTGAACGATTTCATGTGGGTGACGATCCATGAGTCGCGTTTTCTTCTTGAGTTTCTTTTCTTTACGGTCTACTTCATTTGCAGATGCAAACTTTAAGTCAATGTATAGTAAAATTAAAATAGTAAAATGAAGAAAAACCTCTAGAATGAAAATCGAGCGCATGCCATGCAAACTTAAGTGGCCGAAGTCCTCAACTTTTCACTTGGAGATTGGTCTCTGCCATGTTTGTAATCATAATGAAGAAGGGTGCAAACACACTTAATGACATTGGAGCACAATAGAATAGAAAATATTTTTCACTTCTCCTTTCATGGAAACATAACAGTATTCATTAACTCGTATTCATAGTTTTCTTATGTAAGAGTATTATAAGTCATGGTTTCATAGGAATGGAATGAGGTCTTTTATTATGAATTACTTCTGAAAAAAATAAATCCCTCCGATGAATGGACAAGTTAAAAAGTTTTGATCTATGTAAAAATTAGCCGTATAATGTATTTTAGGTTACTATTCCAAACCTCAAATATTTCATCATAAAATCTTCAAATATTACTGTCTCTCAAAATATATTTTTACGAGATTTTTGGGTGGTTGGTTCCAATTTGGGAAAGTATTCTACATGTTAGAGCAATGAACTGTATGTATAGTTAGTTAACGTAGTTGATATTGCTATGTTTCAAAGCTTTATCTTAAGAGTGAAGCAACAGTTTTTTGGAGTAGTTGGATGTTTTTGAAGACTTAAATCCAGGGTATTCTATCTATTCATGTAGATGGGGTGTATGTCTTCCCTGTTTTCCTATTTGCTCTTAATGGTGCAGTCTCATCCATTTCATAATTTTCTTATGCCATTTGAAGTATTTAATTTTAGATGTATTTATCAATTAATAGGAAGGTCGTCTGTGCCTTAATTGTAATCGAATGGAGCAGAATGAATGTGAATGCCCATGCGAGTGTCCTTTGCAAGTTGATGTGTGCACAGGTCAATTGGGCACCAAGGAGACAAAGAATCCCAGCTGTCCATATGTCACAGAGCAGTCAAGAAGTATTGTTTATAAGCCTGCTGTCCTGGATATACTGAAACCATGCTTCCTGTTAAACTGTGAACATTACACTTCTCAGAGGTATTAGAGATGGAGTATATATTACCTTGTTTTAATACTATGCTACATGCCCTGCTTTAACAATACTGTCTTTGTTTTTTGTAGTGACTGCTTTGGTATAGTTGGTTGTGAGTGGTGTCAAATTGATTCTGATGGCAAGTCTCCTTTAAAGGTGCCCTTTTGCTCTCAGCAAGCCAAATGTTTTAATGGGGTTCTAGGGACACAGACTCCATATGGGGATAGTCCTCTTGGTAAGTTTTGTGTAATCTTGTTAATACTTTTGTCTCATTATTCATACAAGATTATTTTGTGATATGTACAGCGGAATCTTGCTTAATGTGAATTATTCTTTTCGTAATCATTCTTGTAAGGAAAAACTCGTTATGTTAATAAATTTTCCCATATCAATTAATGCAAAATACAGGCACAATAATACATTCCATGCCACAACATACAAATTATGTAAACAAAAAATACCGGGACCGTAAACGTGAATGGCACCAAATAATAATAAATAGTAATAATAATAAATATAAATAAATAAATGGAATAATAATAAAAAATAATAATACATTTAAATAAATAAATAATAATAATGAAATTTATAATTAAACAAATTAAATTTTAAAAAAACACCAAACACACTCACACAAATTCGAAACAAATAATTAAAGAAATAATATAATAATAATAAAATCAATGAAAAATAATAAAACAAACTTACAACCACTCAATCACTCAGGTGAGTTACGAAACAACTTTCACTCTCGTGAATAACATTCACACACACACGCGGGGGTTTGCAAGGATCCCTCCTATGTCAGTGGCCCGCCAATCACACAAATAAATGAAAATTATTAAAGGATGTAAAGAAACAAGAACTTACGTGAATACACAGTCACTCAATCACTCAGGTGTGCTCGAAAACATTGACCTTTTTGATTCACATACAGGGTTTGTTCGGAAAATGAGTGTACTGAGCTCAGGAAAAAAAATTTATTACACTTTTACATATCTTAAGCTAATATTCCTCAAAATAGGAACCTTGTGAGTCGATACACTTGTTCCAGCGGCGTTCCCATTCCTGGAACGCTCCCGCGAAGGCCTCATCGGGAACCTCTCGAAGACATGCCGTCACGGCCTCTTTGACAGCATCCAAAGTCCCGTATCGCGTTCCTTTCAAACTCCTCTTTATCTTCGGGAACAGAAGGAAGTCCGGTGGTGCCAAGTCCGGGCTGTAGGGTGGGTGCGGCAGCGTTGCCACGCCGTCCGCCAAGAAGTCCGACACGACAAGCGCGGTGTGAGACGGCGCATTGTCGTGATGCAGCCGCCAGATGTTTTTGATCGCTGGCCAGACGCGGGGGACTCGTTTTCGAAGTCTGTCGAGCCCTTGGACGTAAAATGCAGCATTTACAGTTTGTCGTTCAGGTACAAATTTGTAGTGGACGACTCCCCTTTTGTCAAAAAAGACAATGAGCATCGCCTTGATCCGAGATTTGCTCATGCGAGCTTTCTTTTGACGGGGTGATGATGGGATGTGCCACTCCGCACTTTGTCTCTTCGACTCCGGGTCGTACTCAAAGACCCACGTCTCGTCACCCGAAACAAGGTTCTCTAAAAAATGTGGACCATTTTTGCAGTGATCCGCAAATTGTGTCGCGATTTCCAAACGATTGAGTCTTTGATCATAAGTATTTAATGAACACTAAAACGATGATCAGAGTTCAGTACATCGCGAACTTTTCGCACATTTTCGTCGGTGAGTGTTGTTGATGGGCGTCCAGGCCGTGGTTCGTCGTCAACCTCTTCTCTGCCCTCCACGAACATCTTGTGCCACCGAAAGATCATGTTTCTGGACATGGCTGACTCCCCGTAAGCCTGGTTAATCATACCGACAGTTTCGGTAGATGGTTTCCCAAGCTTTACCGCAAATTTGATGGAATAACGCTGCTCCAAAAACTTTGGCATCGCATTCCGTGACGTGGGTCGAGCGTGGAGGTTCGCGTCAACAGAGCTCCTCACTACACCAAAGCTCAGAGCCGACTGCCTTTTTCAGCGTCACTTGCCAACATACCCCTCTCCAATTGCAGCCCATCAGAGCGGTGCTGGGTGCGCCTGGAGCGGCGGGAAAAAATCAGTACACTTATTTTCCAGACGAACCCTGTATACTCACACGTTCAGGGTATACCAGGATTCTTCCTAGGCCAGGAACCCGCCAATCACATGAAAATAACTAAACGGAAAATAAGGGACTTCGGTAAAAACGCATTCAATCAATCACTCAGGTTTATCCGACCTTTGTGAAATGCATGCACTCACCCATTCAGGGTTTATCAGGATTCCTCCTAGGTCAGGGACCCGCCAATCACACGAAAATAACTAAACGGAAATAAGGGACTTCGGTAAAAACGCATTCACTCAATCACTCAGGTGTATCAGACCTTTGTGAAACGCACGCACTCACCCATTCAGGGTTTACCAGGATTCCTCCTAGGTCAGGGACCCGCCAATCACACGAAAATAACTAAACGGAAATAAGGGACTTCGGTAAAAACGCATTCACTCAATCACTCAGGTGTATCCGACCTTTGTGAAATGCACGCACTCACTCATTCAGGGTTTACAAGGATTCCTCCTATGGCAGGGACCCGTCAGTCACACAAACAAAATTAAAGAACTAAACTTGTGGGTAGGTAAGTGCCTGAGAAAACCTGACACCAGGTGTTTCGCCTGCCAAGCAGGCCTCTTCAGAGAAGAATGAGAATTCTGTTGAGGAGGTTTGAAAGAATGGCTCATTGGGAGGGAGAGGGGATGTTGGGAAAACCTCGTGATTGGACAAAAGAGAGGAGAATAGCTCGTCCAATGGGTATTGTTGGTTCAGTGGAGGTGGGGGAGGAAGAGTACAGCGAAGTATGACAGTGGCTAAGGAAGAGGGGAAGTTTTGGCGGTTGGTTTGATAATAGGAAGGGGGTGGTGAAAGGGGGGCTTTTTTGAAAAAGACAAAGAAACACTTAGTCATGTCGCACACCCTACCAAACTCGATCAGGGCATCAACCTACAAAGTTATTATCAGTTAATGACCACCCAGCCAACCGAAACCCCAGCCGTGTCAAATACAATGTATATACAACAACTAAGTATTTCTTTTCCGATATGAATCGCTTTCACAAAGTGACGCCTCAAAAACATTCCATTCAGGGGGGTGGAAGAAGTTTGGAGCAGGTGGAGAAGGGGAAGAAAGAGTGAGTTAACTGCGTTAGCAATGGGCCCTTGGTCGCTATTCATGGTATCTATACTGTTCTTTTTGATGTGGATGCATTCGTAATAGTCCAGCATGTAATCTGGGGCATATTTAAGTAGTTTTATGTCGACAATTGTGATGTTATGTCCTTCAGAGAACATATGTTGGGCAACAATTGGGATTTGTGAAAGTTCCCTAGTCTGACAAAAGCAGCATGCTTTTTGAAACGGGTGATGAGGTTTCTTCTGGTCTGTCCTACGTATGAAGAATTACATTGGGGACATGAGATTTTGTGTATGCCAGATTTGTGAAGGGGTCCTATGGGCTCTTTAGGGTTTCCAAGTAATTGTCTTAGTTTGTTATTGGATGAGAAAGAGGGTTTGAAATTGTGTTTCTTGAAAATGGTTTCTAACCCTTTGGTAGACTGTGGGTGGAAGGGAAGTTTAATATATTTCTTTTCGTTGGGCTGGGATAGTGTGGTGCTGGATTTGATTAGATTTTTCTGTTTATCCTTCTTGAGAATTCATTCGATTAGTTCTTCGGTGTAGCCGTTGGATATGGCGGTCTGTTTTATGGAGTGGAGTTCTTTCTGAAAGTTTGTTTTATTCAACGGTGGAGGCGGGGGTGAGAGAATGGAATGCTGCGTGTTTGTGGGTGTGATGGTCAAAGGAGGACTGGTGGATGTAGTTATTGGTGTGTGTGTTGGTTTTCGGTAAATATTAAATGAAAGCTGATTATTTTTCCTAGTGAGAAGAAGGTCCTAAAAGGGGAGTGACTTGTGTTTCTCAACTTCGCATGTGAATTTAATGGATGGGTATTGTTCGTTAAGGTCTTTCAGGAAGTTCTCAACGGAGTAGGTACCTGTGTCAAAAACTGCAAAAATGTCGTCGACGTATCTGTACCAAGTGTTGGGGAAATATTTAAATTTGCTTCGGCACTGTTGCTCAAAATATGACATAAATAAATTAGCTAGAAAGGGGGAGAGAGGATTACCCATGGTAGTGCCAAAGTTTTGTTTGAAGTAGTAGTTGTTGAAGGTGAAAAAATTTTGCTTCATGATTACGTTTGTTAAAACAACGTATTCATTTAAAGTTTCTTTCGAGATTGGTTTAGATGAGAGCCAATCTTCAAGGAACTTTAATGTTTCAGGTATAGGAACACTAGGGAAGAGAGATTGTACGTCAAAAGAAACCAGTATTTCGGTGTCTTTCAATTTGTTGTATTGAATTTTATTGATGAAGTCGGTAGTGTTCCTGATACTGGAGTGGTTTTGGAATTCGAGATTCGAAAACTCTTGGGTTAACCATTTTGATAAATGGTAGGTGGGGGAGTTAATAGCAGATACAATGGGTCGCATAGGGCAGTCGTTCTTGTGGATTTTTGGAAGGCCATACAGTCGGGGAAGGGTAGGGTTGGAAACGTGGAGTTTGAAGCGAAGAGATTTGTCGATCAGATGGGAGCAACCAGCCATCACTGCCTTTGTGTCCTGAATCATGTGGTTTAGAGGGTTTTTTGAGACTTTAGTGTAAGGATCACTTTCAATAAGTTGGGTCATTTTTTGAAGGTAGGCATCCTTGTCCAGAATTACACAGCAGTTGCCTTTGTCTGATTTTAAGTAAAAGCAATTTTTAGATTTGAGGGACATGATTATGGGGAAGAATTGGTTGTGGCCATTGAAATGATATTGAGAATGGGAAATGTTTTTCTTTAATTTAGATTCGCAACTTTTGCGAATGTAATTCTTTGTGTGAGTATTAAGGGACTTAATGGAGGACTCGATGGAAGCAATCAAGTCGTGGAGGGGAGGTTTTTTGGGGGCGGCACTAAAATTGAGTCCACGATTGAGTAGGGAAACTTCTTCTGGTGAAAAATGTATGTCTGAGAGGTTTTTCACGAAAGGGTAGGAATAAACAATGCTGGGGGGGATTTTGTTCTATCGGAAATCAAAGATGCCTATTTTTTGGAGAGGGCGAAGGATTTCATTTGATATTTGTGTTGACTAACTAGACGAGAGTGAAAGTTATTTCGTAACTCACCCGAGTGATCGAGTGGTTGTAAGTTTGTTTTATTATTTTTTATTGATTTTATTATTTTATTTCTTTAATTATTTGTTTCGAATTTGTGTGTGTGTGTGTGGTGTTTTTTTTAATTTAATTTTTTTTAAAATTATAAATTTCATTATTATTATTTATTTATTTTAATTTATTATTATTTTTTATTATTATTCCATTTATTTATTTATATTTATTATTATTATTTTTTATTATTATTTGGTGGCATTCAAGTTTACGGTCCCGGTATTTTTTGTTTACATTGATTCACGACCGTAGCTATGTTCCTTGTATATTTAAATATAAATTATGTTCAAGGTTCATTCAAAGAAAATTATGTGCACAGTATTTAGGAAAAAGAATCATCTTCATATTTTTTCTATTGTGCAATCAACCAATCTGGAATGTAATTATGAATTGTAAAAAAAATCGAAATAATTATTATTTATGATACAGACAAAGCTGTCTGGGGACATTAGTTATTCCCAATCCTTAAAAGTGGTGAGCATTGGCTTGTTAGGGTGCCTCTTAATTTACAATGAAACAGAGGATGAATCATCTTCATCTTTTCTTCTATCATACAGTATATTTCCCAACCTGGAATGCAAATTTGATTTTTAGATAACAAAAAAGAATTGAGTGAGTAGTAATTCAGGCAGTCATGCTTTGAAGTTTTCTGCTGTCTTTGAGTTGGAACTCGCTGCTTCACATGGTGCTATAGAAACCAGTTCTTCTCTTAAACTTCTGGAAACCACTAGTGATATCCCTTTAATTCTTCGCCTTCAACCATATCATAATGGTGTATTAACGAGGTCCAGGAAAATCACTTTTGCCTTCTCACAAATGATGTTCTTGTTAATGGCATCAACTTACAATTGGTTTTCGTTTATTCATATGTGAAGCTACTTTTCAATATCCTTGAGAAGAAATAATTGTTGTGTTGGTATTTTTGTCCATCCAATTGAAACATCTCTCTCCTTAATTTTGCCCTCGTTGTAAAGGATAGTGCAATTTGCCTACGTAGACTGTATTTGCATGCTAGATGAGCCACGGTCACACCTTGTTCTCGCGTTTCAAAGATTTTACTTGTCATCTCTATGGTTATTTTTATAATTTTATGACCATCTTCTGGTGGCTCATTTTTCAAAGATGTTTTTGAAACTATGCCAAAAATGTTTTTGAACTGCACAAAATATTTGCAAATAGCATGTTTGAACAAAAGTTTGGAAAAATGTGTGGTCACTGGCAACACCCAGATGCTAGGAGAATGAGTGCTAAACAAACTGAAGTAAGAGGCACCCAAGAATTCTGGGAACTACCCACTCCTCATTACTCATAATGCAAAAAGTTGTTTGTTAAGCGAGTCTTTTAAAAAAATAATTTTTGCTCATAATGCAAATTATTTATTGTGCAAGGTTCCACTGTCTTAGCCACAGTGCAACTGGGTTAGTCTATACAATTTTACTTTTAGGTAAATCATAATGGGAAATTTTGATTTCTTTTAATTGGTCATATTTTCCTTTTGTTATTTCATATTATTTATTTTGATTACATACGACGCGTGTTCATAAAGTAAGGCCCGTTTGGTCACAGGAAAAAATATACTCATATGAAACACATTTTATTGGCACTTTTAGTTAGCTACAAACCTACTTCACTTATCTACATAATCGCCGTTCACTTCTAAGCATTTTTCGTGCCGCTGCACCAGCTTCTTTAACCACTCTGCATAGAAACTCGCCGCCTGAGGGTTGAACCAATCGACAACACCATTCTTGAGTTCCTCTTCGCTTTCGAAACGTTGTTCACCGAACCACTGTTTCAAGTGCAAGAAGAGGAAGTAGTCGCTGGGTGTAAGGTCAGGACTGAACCGTGGGTGGTTTAAAGAGTTCCCAACGACCCAAAAACTCTCGTCCACTGGACATTCCTTGCTCTTTGTGGTGGTCGGTGAGCATTTTCGGTACCCACCTTGCATGCAATGTGTGGTATCCGAGGTTTTCCGTAACAATATTGTAGACAGTAGTGCGTCCAAGTTGAGGAAATTGTTCAGTCAGGCCATTAATTGTCAATCGACGATCACATCGCAGTTTTGTTCCACTTGCAAAACAATTTCATCGGTCAGAATACTGGGCCTACCACTTCGCTCTTCGTCATGGACATTTGTTCGTCCATTTTTAAAATCACAGCACCATTGTCTAACCTTTCCTTCACTCATAACTGTAGGTTTATAAACTAGGCATAATTCCCGATGAATTTCAGCAGCCGACAATCTTTTTGCATACCAGAATCGTATGACAGAACGCACTTCACAGCTGGCGGGATCAACGATTGTCGCGGACATTGCTGTTTGCATGCACGGACAAGCATACGACTTCTGAAACAAAACAAATGCTGCTATAGCTTCTCAATGAATCAGTAGATGGTGCTACAGGAGCAAAACTGCGTTCTGAAGCACCAATATTTAAATATAAGCAAACAGTACTTACTTTAAGAATACGCCTCGTATTTTGATGTACATATTTTGATGTACATATTTTGATTATCATAGCTTATTAGGCTGATGATTGATTTTTGTTAACACTGTGAGCTATTATTGCAATGTGCTACACCTTGTATAGGCTTTTACTAAATTTTATCCATTTATGTGTCAAAATAGATGTGGTTAAAAATGGAAATTTTTGAATGGACAGGGAGTATTTGTTAGCTTGTCAAAATTATGCAAAGAGTGAGAAAATGTTCAGCATATTTCTGTTTACCCTTAGATGAGATCAATGCTTGAAATTCGTCTCTGCCTAATTAAGGACACATGCATTCCTCATGGTAAGCCATTGGCTTAAATAACAGGTAGATGAGTCTGCTAGAAACATGGTGCATTTGGTGAAGGTATTTTTTTAATATTCAGCCTTTTTTAACTTTAGTAGTAAAATAACGTGATGGCTATGTTTACTTATGCTGGGAAGTAACCAAGATTTTTTTGTTATCCAAATTCATTCCAACTGTCAAAGTAGTGGTCAAGCAAGTGCTCAGTCGAAAACAAATACAGATAGCCCAGAAAGCTATGTACCACACATCTAATCTTGACAAGCACCAGTGGCGAAGAATTCCATTTCTTGGCCACATTTCACTCAGGATACAATAATTACTCTCCAAGAACAAAATCAAGACAGCATTTTACAATACACATAATTTAAAAAACATAATAATGAGTTCACTCAGGGACAAAATTGACATAATGCAACAAAGCAGGGTTTATAAGCTCAATTGCACATGTTGCAATGCCATCTACAGTGGACAGACAGGGAAGACATTTGATATTAGGATTTAAGAGCACCAATCAAGCTTCACAAAGAAAGACAACTGATCCCAATTCGCCAAACACCTCTTGGAAAAGAATCATACCAGTAACTTCACACCAGACATTCTTCACACAGGAAAGAAAGGATGCTGGTTGAATATTTTGGAGGAGTTGAAAATTTGGCAATCCCTTCAGTCAAACAGATTTGAGGTGGTGAATGAAACAATATGCCTCTCTTGTTGCTCCCTCCTCAATTTCCGAAAAGGCTCTAAAATCTTTCCTCACCAACCCCACTCCCACCAGGGCAGTGATGACCATCGACTGTCCCTTAATGATGGTCAAACCATCGCAGACAAGCACTCCCCCTCCCCTTCCCCACAAATAGGTGTTTGCACCAGTACTCAACTTACCCCCCTACCTTCCTCCCCTCTTGGAGCAAGGCTATATAAGTTGAAAAATTTTTCTTGTGTGTCACCTGATGATAATGTGCAGCATCAATACCATGATTGTGATAAAACCCAACCCCCTGATCCCTTTCCTCCAGGTGTTGCACCCCCTCCCTCACACCTTTTTGGTGGCTCGCAGGGTATTGATGGAGATGCAGATGTTGTGTGAAGTAATAAATCTCCATGTGGAAGTGCAAAGTTTCTTTCTCTACCCTCTTCAGCATAGCATATCATGTAGATTTGGAAACATAATGATGTGGAAAAAAGAACAGCTGGAAGCAAGGTATACATTATTTTACCCTTGAAATAAAACTTAAGTTTCGAAAGTGGAGTAATGATGCTGATCAATATCAAGGTGGTACTGGGAAACCATGGAGCATCTCAGTTCTCCATGGACACTAACTGTTTTACCTGTGACTAACCCCTAACCTCTCAAAGAACAGCAGGTGCATAATGTGGTTAAAGTCTTGTATGCCATAAGGCAGTCCATCACAATATTAAAGGTTATGGATCAGTTGACTGCATCTGAAGACTTGTATGGGTTCAGATTACAATAAGTGTATGAAAAGTTAAATTTATGTTAAATAAATACATATCAATATGCTCATATAGCATATTAGTTCCATTAATGGTTTAATGTATTCAAGGTTGTCCATTCATGCTAGGAACACATAAGTAAAATCTTTTGAAATTACTTGTTTCGATGTGTTGGAGAATTTTAAGAATTTGGCTTGCATGCAGGCAGATATGGTTTTTATATGTTCCTAATTTCTTTCTTTCCAAGATCCCTTACCATCAGAGGATGCTTCATTTAGGTCCACCCCTGTTGGTCCAGTTGCTGGTGGCATAATGGGGTTTTTTCTGATAATTGCACTGATAATATATTGCTACCGGCACCATGTTCATCGAAATAATCACTCCTACTTAAGCTCTGTACCTGAAACAGCTGTTAGAATGTCTCAGTTGGACAATGAAGTTGATGATATGGACAGCCATGAAGAATCACTCTCAGGTAAGTGGCTATTGGCTCAGGTATTGGCTATCACTGTGGAAGTTTGGTGCCACTGTCATGTGATGCTTGTGCATCATATAATCTCCTAAAATTTGCAAATTACATAATCCTTATACTGATGTGGCATATTAGTGATGTAATGATTTTCCTTTCGAGGGTTACTAAATCTAAGAATGGTTTTCACTTTATCTTAAACTTTTTTTGCATTGTCATGTATAGATGACTTTTTTGTGAGTAAGTTGTGAGTGCATCTGTGAGCAGCTACATTTCTCATGAATACTTTGGACGCCTACACCCATCGCTTTCTCCAGATCATCAATTTAAAAAAAACTAATTGTATTATTTTTTATACTCTTAACTTTCATGTTAGACAGGATAGGAACTATCCTTTGGTTGTAAAAGCTAGATTCATAATAGGCCCTATGCCATTTATAACTTATTCAACATATTTGGGGCAATGACTATGCTTGCTGGAGTTATTTATTACCACCCCTGTTGATACTCTTGAATAGAGAGATGTGGGTCATTCAATAAGCTCTTAGAAAAATTGAAAAACATTATTTTGGGTAGATATTTTTTTTCAACATAGTCATCTTTTAGCTCAACACCTTTGCACTTTTCCCAGTATTTCTCTAACTTTTTTAAGCTTTTCGAAAAGTAAAATTTCAGCGAGTCTGCAAAATAGCCATCTGTGTTGGTGTTGACCTCCACGATTGATGTGAATTATTTTCAGCCGAGACATTTTTTCAAGTTTGGAAATAAAGAGAGTCACTAGGAGCCAAATCTAGTGAATATGATGGATGTTGTAATAATTTGAATTTTAATTCCTTGCACCATCGAAAATTCTCCATGTATTGATAGAAGAGAATTTTTTTCTTTGCGAATTGACAATGGGATTTCTTGATCCCTTTGCTGAACTGGTGCAATAACAATA
The DNA here is from genome assembly GCA_037158775.1 of Hetaerina titia. NCBI lineage: Eukaryota > Metazoa > Arthropoda > Insecta > Odonata > Calopterygidae > Hetaerina > Hetaerina titia. The sequence goes on from CM073779.1 coordinate 9,411,048, forward strand.
CGTAATACTGTCCACTTATTATTTGTCCTCATTGAAGTAATCATTGTAGATAATTCCTCATGCATCCCAGAAAACTGGCCATCACCTTGTCAGCTGACTTAACCATGTTCACATTCTTTGGAGCCAGATTGCCTTTAGAAACCCACTGTTTGACTATTCCTTTGCCTCAGGAGTGTAGTAGGATATCCTTGTTTACACTTATGTTTGTATACTAGGGTATAAGGTATAGGGTATATATTCAAGCGTATACAGTAGTATCAATAACCATAGTTGTGTATCAATACGGAAACGCCTCAGGATTGTGATGGAAAAGTACCAAGCCAGCCTCTGAATTGGCCACACAACTGCATTAATTCCTTACTGAGAGCAAATGCGACACCTATCTTACCAAAATTTTTTCCACACCCAATTTTTTATGCATAATTGAAGACACTGTACCTTGTGAAATGCCTTTGGCCTCATTTATTTTGAGAACTTTGATTCATCGATCAATCAAAAACATATCATTGCCTTTGTCAATCATTCTTGAGGAAGTCGTATTAACTGGACATCCCTAATGATGTTCATAATTTGCAGTTGTATGTAACTCATTTATCTCATTGTAAGCAGTCAAATATGCAGGAGCAGATGTGCCATTAACATCATTCAACTTAGCTTTTATCTCTTTTCATGTTAAGCATCTTAAAGAGAAGTTTCTAATGATTGCATGAAGTTCATTTTTGTTTCTTTTTTCAACTAAACATTAGGTTGTTGGCTTCAGTCAACTATAAAAATGAAGCCATGTGATGTATATAGCCGAAACATTAAAAAAGTATCCTAATGAGATATTAGGAGACTAAAAGCAAACCTTTCCTGGTATTCCTCTCTTGGATTTTCTAAGCAATTATTGAACAACCCGCATAGTATTATAATTTTTTGTTGAAATATTGACATTTCCATTATTCTTGACGAATTGCCCTTCTTTTGTGATATTTTATGAAATCTTTTTCTTTATTGCTGAATCATTTATTACTGCAAATAATTGGGAGTTGGCTAATATATTTTTTCTTGAACAGGGAACAATATATTGCTAAACAGACAGGAACCAATATCAGCTCCAAATGCTGGATTAGCAATATCACCATATCGTGTAAATACAGGATACCGGAGGCCACCAGGTGGTGACAGTGATCATGGCTACTCTACCATGACTCCACATGAGGACTCAGAGCACGTACCCACAGTTGAGCCACTTCTTCTGCTCTTACCTCCCGATTCAGAGCGGAGGCGTCCAACGCCTTCCCTCTCTCCTCCGTCATCATCTCGAGCCTCTTCTCCTTTCCCACAGTCACCCCCAGCAGGGGTATCTCCGCCACATCCCACTCTTCCATTGACTGTGTTGCCAGAGCAACCAAATCATTTGTTAGCCCCTGTTACTGTTCACATGGTGGACATTCATTAGGGTGATAATACAGCCTTTTTATCATTCTCATTAATTTTACATAAAGGAAGTGGGTACACTTTTTTTTACAAAGAGTTACCATTTCTTCAATTACCAATTGTTTAAATGTCATCTTGCAAAGTGGTGAATCATGTTTATCCAAATAGGCCTATTTTAATACTGCTTTAATTGAAAATCTAAAGATTTACATTCTATGTTTATTTTGTAATATATATGATCCTCACAAATGCTCTATCGTAAAATTTTTACATACATTTTATATAAAAATTGGAAACTTAATGACAGTATTTGCATTAAAAGAGAAGCACTGGAAATTAACATCTAAAATTAGTGTTAATGTGCTGGCACTAAATGCCTTAATCTCCTTTTCACCACTTTCTGATATTACCTAGTTTTTATTTAGTATTTTCTCTGGTACAATAACAATACATGCTAAGAGACATGAATGAATTTTTCATGAGCAAGGATCACAGTTAATCTTTGCTCCTATCTTGAAACGTAATGAAGTGTACTTCAGAAAAAAATCAGGAATTGGTACTTAATATTTAATGGTTGCTATTATGGAGGACCTTAGAAAATGCTTTGGTTTTCTTAATAACTGGTGCAGTTTCATTGTGAAAGTCCCTGGGTCAGTATTTAAAGCCATTATAATGTGATGTGGAAAGCTTTGAGGAACTGTACACCAAAAATTTAGTTTGGTATAATAGCTACAAATATTTCTGTGAATATGTATTATACTTCTTTAAAATAATGTAAAACATATTTTCATTACAAACTTAATTGCTAGCTAATAAGGGCAATTGGCAGTCAGAAATCTGAAAATGATTTCGGTGCAAAAGAAAGTCAACATTATTGATTTCCAGGCTCGTAAGCCTTCCCTTCATTCTACCTCAGATATTGTTTGGTGTAAATAACTTGTCTGCCATTATTGTGTGATTTGTGTTTGGACATTTCTCCAAGAGACTTCGACTTATGCTGTCTGCAGCTGATGAAATCAGGGATATGTAATAAATAATATCCTCAAAAAATGCTATTTTTTGTATAATTGCCATTTTAATTTTTTTATAACTTAACTGTAAATAACACTTGGTGAGTTATGAACTAAACTAAAAGACTGACTTTGTAAAGTGATCTTTTTATTTGACATTTGGAATGTACCTCATGATTTTTCCTGGGCAAGCCACTTGTAAGTCACAGTTATTTAAAGATGATCATTGTTTTAGCATGGGAAACAGATATATTTATGTAAATGTAGTTGGTTGAAATTTTTTTTGTATATGTGCCAATGATCATTTCCCCTCAAGGAGCCATACCTTGTTACTTTATTACCATTTATCTATCTAACATGTGGTCTATTTTTCTGGCATACATTTACAGATCTTTAAAGCTCATGGCAATTTTTTTCTAGTAGTGTGAATTATTGAGTGTAATTTGTGTTATAATGCCTGCAGTAAGTTTAATGTAAAAATCTCTTAATAATTAAAAAGGTTTGATTTGACAAATCAACTTCTCACTGGTTCTTTCCTTGAATAGGGTATGGCATGATACCATAGTAATTTTTTTAAGCCAGCTTATTTCCATCTCTTCATATTCATTTTCAGTTGACCCACTCTATTCTGGGTAGCACTTAAATAATGATTTTTGGCTGGTGTGTCCTTAAGCATGTCTTTCGGTGATGTGACTAATGAGTGTTAACATGGAAAATGTATGTCAGAATTATACTTAATGAGTAATATTGTTGGGGGAAATTTCACAATGCTTAGCTATGACTAGAATGAAATATGGCATTTCTTGTTTTTGCATGTAAATTTACATTTTTTTGCAATGTTTGTAAATGACTGCAATTTTCTCATGGTGCCGATGCTCAATTTGCAGAAACTCTTTTTTGTTGCATATATTAGATTCTGATGATTTTATCATTTATTGTAGTAAATTATCCTCACTGCATATGTATTCTTGCAATGAATTACATACCCTCTGTTATTCAGAAAATTCTTTTGTAAAGGTTATAATAATTGTGTAAGTGCAGTTATTTTCCTGGATCCATGAGATGTTAAATTATATTGGAAAACAATTGATTTTGTTTTGTTTGTAAAAAAAATTTTAACATACTTTCATTAACAACTACAAAATCTTGTATGGGTTAGACTTTCATGTATTTAAAACCAGATTTTGAGTACCACAGTTAACAAAATGAGAAAGAAAGTGGTGCTTAAAATTAAGACCAGTTACAGTACCAGTACAGTAAATTGAGTTTTACATTTTTGAACCTTCACCTGGCAGCTAATTTTACCTCGAGGTATTATTATTTCTTCTATTTAAGATTTTGACCAAATGTAAAATGATTAATTTTATGTCATTCAAAATATTAGCCCTCCACATGCCTTTCTTCTAATGATATATTTGCAGCATATTTGAATTTTTTGCTATTTTTGTCATTAGTTGAAATTTTGTCAGTATTAAATGTAGCTATGGTTTCTTTATACTTAAGTGTGCCTGTGTAAATATATGAGTGTCATCAGATGGAAGGTGGTTGAAAATGTTACAGTGTTAGAAGTGGATAATATTTCATTTGATGATAAAATTTCATGTGGAGTTTATATATTTTTCTCCAAATTTGGTTAATGGAGAGAATGACAAAATCTCCTTTTATATATACATATATATTATAAAATGTTTGAATAAAACTATTTTATTTGAATTTGTGCCTGACATTTTGAGTGAACACTCTAGTGTTAAATGTATATTTTATCTGAATTAAATAGTTCCAGCAAGACCTGCCTGCTATAACCTTCATTGATAATGCATGTGATACACTTACCTAAATATTTTGGTGTTAAATTTTTGAGCTTAATTGAGACTGGGCCGTTCTAAACCCCACTGCAGCTAATACATGTACATCATTGCTCCAATGGATGTACTAATTTCAAAGCACCTTACTATCAATCCTGTTATAGCAACTTCACAATGACAATAATATAAGTCTTCACCTAGTCAGCAAGTGGCATTGACCTGGAATTATTAAATATTTGGTGGACTATTGAAGCCCACTCTAAACTAAGCACATTAAGAAAATATAGCCACCTGTGTTTTACTATTTGTGTTTCTGTTAGTATTGTTACTATATGATTGTTTAGTGTATTACAGTACTTTAATTTTTAAAGAAAATGAGTGATATCAAATTAGGTCATCAATGATGTAGTGATGAAATATTTATTTCAAATTGTAATGGTAGTGTAAAAATTATTAAAATGAGTTTATTTAAGTAAGAGACAATTAGGGTGGAAATGGTAGTGCCAATGGGATCATGAATAAGTAAAGAAAAAGAGGCAAAAATTGCTGAGGATTACTTTTCAAACATTCATCAGTATTCGCCAATAATAGGATCAGGAAAGATATTAATCAATAGATTTTGTTGGGATTAATTTTTTCAATTCTTGCACCACAAGTATCATCTTTGTGATCATGTTATCCATTGATCTTCAAAATACTTTATTTTTAAACCTTATTTATGTACTTATTCACAGATATCTAAATATTATATTTTGCTAGCCATGGTTTCCATATTTTAATCTATAAGAAAGTTGAACAAATGATGATAGAAGTAGTTTCATCAATTTAACAGGTGACAAGTGCATATAGGTTGAATTCATTAAACAAACTGTCATTTAAGTTTTTGGGAGTAGGGGCTGAAGAAAAATGGCTCAAAAGTTGCTAGTAGTTGAAAGTTTTGTAAAAGGAAGTAGTGTAGATGAAGTGGCTGTAAGGTCATAATTATAATTTATCACATTTTGCATTAATATAGTCCAATAATAATTTGTTTTGTTGTAATAGCTACCAATGTGATGTTATTACCATTTTAATTTGTATTTCTTCATTTGTACAAAATATAATAGCATACTTCAGAGTGAGTATGCATTTAATATGAGTGGCTCCAATTTTTATGGAGGTTATGGACCAAACTGAATCAATCCATATGCTGGAGATGACATTATGGTGGTAGAAATTCTCTAAATACCTGTGGTATTGTATTTACAGTATTTCATCATGACAATTTGTTCCTTTAAAGTACCCAAAATGTTGGCATATTAGAGGACACCTTGATAGCTTAACTGGCTGAAACACTTGACCAAACATTGAGAGTCCAGGCAATTGATTTTTACTCCCTGAAATTGTTTCCTTGTAATGCACATTTAGCAGATGACTCTGTTAAAAGTTGCTGTTGTGGCATCCCCACAGTTTCTTAGAATAACTTTATATCTTCATTTTATGACACAGTAATTCTTTTTCAATATGTTCATATTAACCGTGGTATAAGCAACTCCTTTGGCACAAAATTGAGCCGAGGCATTGTTTGCAGAAAGCTGTTTTATTTACATATAAATGAATGAAACATAAATAGGAACATATTTATGTTAAGAAATGAAATATTTACTGATTTACATACTATTTTACCCATAACACTGATGAGTTGTGAATTTCTTCATTATGAACATGATAGTAAGTTTGAATTTAGGATGCTGAGAGGTGCCATATCAGTGCACTGCCATAAAAGAAGTCTGCCACCACATCTAAAATGTGGAATGGATTACCAACATTCTAAAAAATTCTAAATATGTAAAAAGGTTGCAATACTAAAGTTTTCAGAGAATGGCGAATATTCTCATAAAAGTATAACTGTGGTGCAAAAGTTGTTACCAATATTTATGACTGAATAATGTTTACATTGATGCGAGTCTTAATGATTCATGTGACCAGATGGGATCCTATAGTAGTAAATATATGTTTGATATCATTATTTTAGCTCAAAAGTGTAATCATTGTGAAGAAAATATGTGCCTGGGTTACTATGCCCTTCATAGTACTATAGAAAACACTGGCAGTAAAAACCTGGTACCTCAAGTACTCTGAATTTTAAAAAGAGCTATTTCAGAAATTCTTGAACCTGACAAGGAAACATTATTTAATGAAATAAAAACACTCCCAATGCTTCATAGAAAATTTGAACTTTCACAATTCAAGCTTGGAAAATACAAAAACTTACAATTAACCAATGAATACATATAAAAGAACACATTATTACAGAAAACTGCCAAATATGTGGTAGCTGAATGTTGGCCATTTTATTGGCGTACAAACAAAAAATTCACTAGCAAATCTCCAATGGCATAGTTTATATAATATTTACTATTATCATGATGTTATTTATTCATTTTTAAATATTGTCTGCACTATTCACAAGCATGATGTGGTAGTAAGCCAACTTAATCATCTACTAGAGGCAGTTTCTTCTTGATATCAACGCTGATTATATGTTAGTAGTTAGGTTATGTATGCCCTGAGAAACTAAAACACTCAGATTTAGCAATCCACAGAATAGGCATTAGGTCACAATTGTAGAACAATTTTTCTTTATGACTACTATTATGAGAGGACTATATAAAAATATGTTTGATTTTGCATGTAGCTAAGGTTTAGGCCAACCAATAATAGGATGTAGAGTAATGCAAATTATTACTTAAAGGATAATAAGTTTGGACATAGGAAGTATAGAGGCACCGCAATAGTGTACTGCCAAAGGTCATCCATTGAATTATTACAGAATATAACCAGGGTTTATTTATTTTGTGGATTTCTAGAAGGCAGTTAGTAGTGTAAATTAGATTGCATAAATGAAAGCACTGCAGAAGATAGAAAAAATCAGAGGGATAGATAATTTATGCCCAGCGTGTGCATGTCTCTGACTGATCAGGTGCATGTGGTGAATGGGGAATCAGAAGGGTTATTATAACCTATGTTTTTGAACACATGCATGGAGTAAATGGTAAAGGGTTATGGAAATAGTTGGAAAGAGAATAAAATTCAGGGGGAATACATAAAATGATTTATATTTGTGGATAATTAAGTTAGCTAGTCAGCCAAGGGGTTAAAACCATTGCTTCATGCATAAGAAATTTGGGGTACTTGGTATGGAATGAGAATCAGAAACAATAGCTATGAAATTTTCTGTAAAGAGAAAGTTTAAGTTAAACGTTTAAGTAAAAGGACATAACCTAAAGCAGGTAGACTCTTGGAAGTGTTTTGAATTAAGATGGTCAAGGCAGTGGAGCATGAGAAGAAGAAATGCATTAGATAAATGGCTTTTACAAGGAGAAGGGAGTTAATATCAGGGATGTGTGTGTTTATCCAAAGCACACCTTAAATGGTAGACTCGTACCTTGAATAAGGTTATGCTTTTGGGTGATGCCTACATCCCTGTAGAAATGTGATTACTTCAAAGATTATGTTATGCAGCAATTACTTACCTTTACTTTGCAATTTACTTACCTTTAAAATGATCCAGTGGTTATTTTGAAATTGATTAGTACCTAATTGTGTGTAACTATACAAAGATATTCATTGAATGAGTGGTTTCCTACACATGTTTGCATTCACCATCAGACAATAGATGCGCATTAATGTACTAATACTAGGACACATTGCTAATCATGTCAAATAAAGAAACATTTAAATGCATCACAAAAGTTTTCTTTTTAACATCCCTTTTCATTTAGCAAATTTATGCAAACGATTTTTTAATATTACATAGTATGCTTTTAAAATATATTTTTCATTGAATTTAGTTTTTATTAACATCCTTCATGACCTTAATTTTGCTTGCATATATCATTCCTCTAAAATGGAAGTTAACAATGTCCTCAAGGAGCAATGGTTCATGGGTTGATCCAAAAATTCAAATTCAATTAGTAATTAAAGACAGTTATCCACTTAAAATTTAAGACATTAATGGAAGTAAATACTGTGAACTTAATAATTGAACAAAAATCACATTTTTAAAATTTGTTCTAAAGAATTACTAATTCATCAATTTAAATTTAATAGCATATATACATGAATACAAACAGGAGAAAGAAGTAAATACAAGGTGCAAGAAAAATATAACCAAGAAGTTTTTAAGAAAAGTATATTTTTGAAGCAATCAAGCTAAATATTTGAGTGATACCTATTCAAATTTCAATATTCACAATTATAAAATAGTAATAATGTAGCAATATTGTTTAGCATTTATTTATTTAAGCAATTGGATTATATTACCAGATATTTCAAGTTACATCTTCTCAGTAAAATATTATGATAATTTTGGTTTAAAGTATAACATTAGCTCTTAGCCAAGTAATTTTAGCAAAGTTTGCACAATTCATTACCAACCACCCTGTTCAGGGAAAGATTGTTTGATATCCAGATAAATGGATGGATGGATAATATGGTTGGAGAGATCAGTTTTAGGCACTAGTTAATGAGTCCATAAACAAAGACTCCTCTTATTCATTCATTAGTAGAAAGAACTGGGGTGGATAGAACCTGGGTATAAACCCAGCTTAAAAAAATTGTTTCTACTACCATTGCAAATTACATAATAATATTAATGACCAACTCAACCAACACAAAGATTATGTCTCAGAATATGATTAGAATTAAGAAACATTAAGCCAGAGACGTTTAAGCATAAATTTGAGAGAAATACCATCAGAATACCTTACTTTGTGCCCAGTTCATGAGATGTGAATTGTAACCTTATTTCTTACTCTCTGAATTGCCCACAATTTCATGGGAAAATTATTAACTACATTGGGACTGACTTTGTATCTTAGGGGAAATTTGAATAATTTATTTGGCTAAGTCGATGGGATTGGTTGTTCTTGTTTTGCAAGAAATGTAATGGTTTGTGTGTAAATTGTTTAACTATTCTGTAATTTAGTTTAATTATTTGGAAACTGTTAAGTTAAACTGCTGATATTATGTTAGAAACATAAAATTCACCCAGACATAGTGATGAGATGGTATGCCTGAAGTAGTAGTTATTAGGTGAGGTGACCCACTGCTGAGGTAAAATGTGATCTACATGTACCTCTATTTAGGCATACATTGAAGCATGCACTAAAATGTGCTGCATTCAGCAAAGATCATCATACTCTAAGAATTAACTGGTATCTCCTGGTTCATTTCACTATATCATTTCTATTACTTGTAGCTTAATGGTACCATCTAATAACAGCTGGTCAGTTGCCTCACATATTAACTTTATGATAGAAAACTCTCATGTTCATTTCATGTGGGATGTTTTGTTTTTCAGTTGTCTGATTAGCACCAATTAAAAAGTAAAAATCAAGATTGGAAATAGATGTAAATTCTTTCACAATAATCCCTTTCAGTACATGAAAGTATAAGAGAAATAAAACAGAAAATGCTTTAAAATTAAGGTTGCCATAAAGGTAAGGAAAGAAACTGCGACAATATTGCTAGCTTATTATTTGTTGTTCTATTTTTAAAATTACTATAATATCCATAACACAATACATTCACAAAGGATATGTTACATGTGTCAGTACCCTTGCCGCATCAAGTAGGGCTAAAAATGACAAAACAGGTAAGTTGTATCAGTAATTTTTAACATTATCTATTAGTGATGACCTATATTATCCAAAAGACATAGTTACATAGAGTTTTACTAGCATGATGAATATTAGCAGGTAACTATGGGACTGTGATTTAGAAACACTTTGGGTGATGATAAAAACAGAACTTACAATAATTTTATAGTTCAGGACATTTTTATTTATTATAAAAATAGTTAAGATGCTTATTTGATAATGAAATTTTGGATGATCCCACTTTGTTAGGACATATGGCAACCCTATTTTTAATGCAATATAATGTTTGTTGGTCAACTACCTTCCTGAGTGTTTGCATTTTTACTGTAGAGAACATTTTTGACCGAAAGAAAAGGGGATAGGTATTTGATGTGTCCAATGTAACTACAATGACTCATCACTCACATTCAATTTACTGTGCTCATTGATTAGAATTTTATTTAGTAGTTTTAATGATAGTGGAATAGAATACTTAGTATTCCAGCATGTATGCACCAAAGTATGCCAAGTTTTTCCACTGTAATATCTTCTAATGCTGCTTGAATCAATGTATCATTCATGATAAAAAGAAAAATTGGTCCTGAGGAATATCCTAAAATGGTGAAATGGCTCTCTTAAGAATGACCTGTTAGGCTATGCTCTCTTCAGTTACGTTTATATGCAGATGCTACCTCATGCATTAACACTGGGCTAAGTAAATAGTTTTTACAGTGGAATTTTAGGGAGAGATAATAATGCAATAATTTCAGAGTGTAAAAATCATTCGCTTTGACCAGGATCCCAGTCAAGGCAGATGATTTTTACACCCTGAAATTGTTGCATTGAAACGCATATTAGCAGATGACTCTGTTATACGTTATTGTTGAAGTATCTCCCACGGTTTCTTCGAAACAGTAATAGAAGAAAAAAGGTTATTTCTTCAGTCAAACAAATATTTAAAAATGGTGCATGAAAAATTCAAAATGATTATTTGCCTAAAATCAAAATGGCGAATTATTAGAAACTTTCCTAATCAATCAGTGATAAAATATATTATTCTCCTAATATAGGTTCCTGAACAGTATTAAATAATATTTGGCTTATGAACTTTGTTTGTTTTTTTGCACTTGCACTTTAAGTATTGTGATGGTAAATATGGTAAATACCGTTAAAGTTTACTATCACCTTGATGTGGATTGCAGAATGTATTCCATGTTGTAATTTTTGCATCATTAAAAAAAACTTGGTATAAAAGTTTTGGTGTACATTTTCAAGATTGAACTCTCCAGCATTCATTGAGTATACGTGAGTAATCTATGTATAGTTATTTCTAATAGAAAGGCACACAAATAATTTCAAGGGTGAGTTTTAGAGGAAATTACAAAAGATACGCAATATTTGCTTAGCTGAGAAAGAAGCACAAGAATACCCAAATTGAAACACTGCAAGAAATGCCTTCTAGACACTCCACAGTATTTGCAATGAAAGTACTTATTTAGAAATTTTAAAAGAAAGACAATGGAAAAGAGTGATTTATCTCTCATTTATTATCATATTCTGTACAAATGAATGATTTTCTGAATTTTTAATTTTAACAATTTACATCATGGCAAATTTGTCTATTTTCCAGTGAATTAATACAATGCATTTAGCGGTTTAATTCCTGCCCAGCAGCTATTTAGTCTTTCTGACTAATCGCCATTTATATTAATATATAGATATTTCATCTTAATAACTGTGATTTTGTAACTTGTTCATTCTTTATGAAAATCTGATAAGAATTTTAATCAATAACACAATTAAGTTTACTTCAGTGTTGAAGTAAATTTTTAGGAAATTTTCCAGAATTAGCTACTTTAAATAATAATAAATATTTGCAATAAATTATGTTAGTAACTCAATCAATGTTAGTAATTTTTTTGTCATGATTTAAGTGGTTCTTGTGAAATTTTTGATAAAATATTTTACAAAATAAGTTCAACTTATATTATTCTTTATATATTATATAATTGTAAATTGCGCAGAAAAATAACTGACTTAGTTGTCAAGCCACTGTCTTCATATGGGGTGGATGATACCCAATTTTTGGTTTATTAAAAGGTTGAAAATTATAACAGTCCAAGTTTTCAAGGCATAAGAAAACGTCAAACTTTTCTGAAAAAACCAACAATTTTTCAAGATTTAAATAACACAATTTAATTCTTGTTCAGCTCTTTTGGTTATAAAAATGTCATATGCTTGTGAAAACATTTTGAGTAATACAATGGATTATTCGACATCATTTTATAATGTAGAATATATTAATCAAACTGTGGATCAAAAATTAATTCTTAAAATTACAACATCTTTGATTTTTTCATATTCTCACTATAGATAATTTTGGTGCATTTCATTGATAGGACAAGTAACATTATTTTTGCTGTGGTGTACCCATTTTACTAATTCTTCTGCGTGTGATGTTCAAGCAAGACTAATTAACAATATCATAAGATTCTTCAATTTCAGTCAATAGATCCACAATGCCACGACTCTACTTGTACACATAGCTTCACTATATTTTGCAATAAAAAGTTCTTCAAGTTCTTCAATTTCATCCCTTAGAATAAAGCAGTAAAGTTAGACATATGCAGGTGTGCACACACAAATCCACATGTACTCCTTGTTTCTTCAGTGAAATGTGTCCACACAAGCATACATGAATAAGCATGTACACACACTTTATTTGCTCATGTGATGGCATATTTCCTTCCCAAAAAAATACCTCTGCAATTATGTTGTGAGCAATGCACTAACTTTTGTAGAGGATTTGTTAAATATTTTCTAAATTTCATTCTTAAAATATGAGTTAAGCCATTGCATGAGTAAATAATGTATATTTATTTTTTCATTATAAGAATGGTGTTGCTTACATTCGCTCATGTGCAAGTGAAAAGTGGCTTACAATTGCTCATATACAAGAGAATTTCATATATACAAGCACATTGATAGTGATAGCCATAACAAAGGAACTTCATTTCACATACTCCCAGAAGTGCAACAAGCACACAATAAAAAAAGAGTTTACAGCTGTTAAAGAGGCTTCTGTGCAAACTTCTAAAAAGTTGAAGTTTACTCTCAGAATATACTTTGAATATTTTAAAGAGATTATATTGATTTAGCACTTGGTGGCTCCATTTGTATTCAAATACCTTTTACCTGCAAGTACTCCCCTTCTGGGAATACGAAAATATTAACTTGAATAATTTTATTCAAGTTCACAGAACTTCTACCTGTTTGGCAAAATGTCAATACAATCAAGGCGAGTTATGCATTATATTTCATTGGCATAAGCTTAAGTAAAAATAATACATTATACGTCCAATCTTTTCTTTCCCTTCAGAACATGCCACATGATGTAATAACAGGGTGTGTATAAGGCAGTTAAATGAATGCATACAACAAGTTAAACTAGGTTCAGCATGGACGATAGTAATATTAGGCAGGATCTATTATTGCCAATCGATATGTTGCTTGATGAGACTGCTGGAACGGGCTCGTCAAAGGCCCGCACCTTGGCTAAGACACATGCCTTGCAGTCATTGTCCCACTTGCTGCTCCCACACCCTCAATGCCTAGTCCAGTTTGGCCAGATAGACCGCCATTTCCTAGGCCTGCCCCAACCAATCCCACTCCTACAAGACCACCACTGCCTCCTGCTTCCTTGAGCACTTTGTCTGTGTCTGTCAGTGCGCTAGCATCAAAGTCGCACTCGCAAGGTATCTCAGCCTCCCTGGGCGCCACCTCTTTAGAAATTTTAACACCCATCACATCTCCAGTTGCTGCTGCACTGCCAGCAGACATGGCCACTATAGGGGCCGATAATTCAGAAGCAAATGGAGAGCAATGGAGCTGCACTTCTAATGCAGAATCTCTACAGGTTCTTCGAGGACTACTTTTAGTGGAACTTGATACAGATTCTGGGTTAGAGCAGATGTGGTGACGGTTGCAGGAACTTCCACCACAGTTGACTGATTGTCAAGAGCCCATAAGCGGGCTGTAGAGGTTGTCCAGGGGAATATTAGACATGACAGAATTTTTATCTGGATTTTCATAAAAACGCTGTCGGTACTTTCTTGCGGCTAGTGTCACTAAACAAATGACCGCAATGAGGCTTGTAGCTAGAATCCCAAGTACAAGACCAACTGCTACATTAGATGTTCTTTGAATCCCTTGAAGCATGAATTTTGCATCTTGAGTTTTGGCAGTTGTGCAGGATATGTTGATATAAAACCCTTGCTTATCTTCAAAAGTGATACAAAATTTATACCAAGTGTCTGGAATGAGATTATTAATGGTGTATGAACGGCCAAAAGAGCTAACACTTACCTGATCATCTGACCATTTGCTTTCACTTGAACTGCCTCCTATTAACTGATACAAAATTTGGTAACTTGGGAAAGCATTACGAGCTGTGCCATTCCATACAAGGGTAACAAATGTTGATGAGACACCAGTGGGAAAAAGATGAATATCAATACCGGTAACTTTAAGGGACACAGAAAGGTCATCTATTCCTCTTGTATTTTCAGCTACACATGTATAGCGTCCACTGTCTGTTGCTTTCAGATGGTAGAATATGAGTGTTCCCGGATTACGAAGTCGGATTCTGACGGAATTGGACGTGGAGTTGAGTACAGTACCATCTGGTAATACCCAATGCAGCTTCGGCAAAGGTATTCCTAGAGCACGACATTCCATTGTCAGTGGATCTCCCAATTTACGAGTTAATGTTCGATTTGAGCTAAAGTCAATAATAGTCGGTGCACATTCCTTAGGTATGTTTCGATTTTCCATGCTTTTGATCACCTTCAATCTATTTTCAGGGGGCTGATCGCAGATAATATGACTGTCCTCCTTGAAGCTCACCCTATATTCAGCTCTGGGTTTCATCATTTCTTGGCGAATCCAACGCATATTACAATCGCAGAGAAGGGGATTTCCATACAGTGTTATTTCAACATCTGGCGGGAGATTTTCCACTATTCTCTTGCTTACGCCCCTTAAGTTATTGTTGTGGAGGTACAGCTTTCTCAAGGCGGTTGCATTAGCAAATGCCTCTGGATCGATAAAAGATAATTTCTCATTATCATGTAGACGAAGTACTGTCATATTGAACATGTTATGGAATGCAAAACCATCGACTATTCGTAAATCGTGAAGATTGTGCAAACTGACTTCTTGTGCCTTAATTTCGCTGAACGAATATGCTTGTAGCTTACTTATTGGATTGAGATCCATCTTAAGGTATCGAAGATTCGGTAAAGCTTGCAAAGATGACGTAGGAACGGCTGCAAGTAGATTTCCATCAATGCTTAATGTATCTAATTTCTCAAGACCATTGAACCCCAAGGGCTCAATACCATTGATCCTGTTTCCACTTAGGATAAGCTCCCTTAGTTCTGAAGCAGCACGAAAAACATTTCGGTTGATGTGATGAATGATATTATGAGCAAGGCTAAGATTGACCAAGGCTTTGAGCCCCAAAAACCATTCCTCATAAAGGGAACCGATCATGTTGGAGTCGAGAGATAATCGCCTCAAATTCTCTAGGACCCCAAAAGCTCTGTCTTCAATATAGGTTATTCGATTCTCCGTGAGTGCCAGAACCTCAAGTTGCTCCAGCCCAGAAAATGAATCGCTAAACAAGGTCGAGAGGTCATTCTTGGCGAGGTTCAGATACCGGAGAGAACTCATGTTCTGGAAGAGAACCCCCCTCCCCAGAGACTTGATCCTGTTCCCCGACAAGTCGAGTTCCTGTAAGTTGGACAGCGAGGGCAGATGTTCGTGGATGTCCTTGAGGACGTTGTCCCTCAGGGAGAGCGCCTCGGTGGCCACAGAGATTTCGCTTGGGACGCTCTCGAGGCGGCGGTTAGAGCAGTCTGTGGTGAGGAGGCGGCGCTTGGATACAGCCGACATGAGGTAGGCACAGCGACAGGTGGAGGGGCAGGGCAATAGGGGACGCGGTGGGGGCGGAGGTGCTGGCGGTGGCCCCGCCGCCACCCCCGCCGCCCCCACCGCCTCGATCGTCCCCGGTGATGGGGCCGCACCCCCGGTGGAAACGCCGCCACTGCTGGCTACGGCCACGGCTGCCAAGAGAGCACACACACCCGCCAGTGAGGGAAGAGCCTTCATGTTCCGGGAAGAGTCGGACGTAGCGTCACTTCGGCCGCCATTAATGGAGCACTGAACGGAGAGAGAGAAAAGATAATGCATGTTAAAGATCGATTAATGCTCAAGCCACAGGAATCAGAGTTGTTTCGCGCCCAATGGTGTGGCACAATCAAGCTCTTACAGTTCAAAATTCTGTATTTATCTTTATAATAAAACTCAGTTTTTTAAATTTTTGGGTTAAAATGTTAGGAAGGGATTATAATGTACCAAATTCACTTCATAAGACACGGAAAACGAGCCATTATATCAACTATAACTCTGAGCAGTTGCTATCAAATTTTATTATTACATGAAAAATATTTTTTTTTAGCGCTGGACTATGTGCACATTTTTATCTTTAGCTACCCGTGTCATTTCCGGAGATGTTATCATGGCTTCCACCTGTTTCGGAAAAATATGAATGCATGCTCTAATACGCAGGCACTATACTTCAATGTGTGGCACCTCGCTAATGAAATTGTGGTGAGGAATAGGAATCATGTGTGATGCGGTCCAATATGCGAGTAATTACTATATTCTGTCTTCTGTCTAATTTTCGGCCGTTATTTTTGACATAACATAGCACAGATTACCAAAATTGTCGTTTGAATTTTACAAATAATAAAACTTTCCCCAAAGTCTAGAGAGAGCAGCAAGATTCCAGAGAGTCGGATAAAAAGACACGTGAACCGATAGAAAAGAAAAAATAATGGACTCACACAAAGACTCACACTCTGAAAATTCACATTTATGGAACTTGATAAGCGAACCAGTGCTTTTTCCAATACTTTTCTAAATGAGTCAAGATGCGTCAAATAAAACTGACGCTTCACCAAACCTCAACAAAAGCAAATTACTCAAAAAGAATCTTTCATCTCAGAGCTCACATGAATTTAATTCCTCCTTAATGGCTCTCTTATTTCAACTGGTTTTATCTTCAAACTCAGCACCGTATTTCATGTGATAATTGAACAGGGAAAAACGGTTATGATTGAATGTCATCAATTATTGTTATTTTTTTGGGATTATGTTGATTCCCTTGATAATTTTATCTTTTAATCCTTTAAAAGCAAGTCAAAAGTATACATCCTTTAAGTTAGCTTAAATGTATTAGGGTAATAGTTTTGTAATTGCTGGAAACTTATTGTAAGAATGGGAAGTTAATCTATTCAGCTTTGTGAATTGCGTGGTAGATGAAGTGCTGCTGAGTGCGTCAGGAGTAGAAACAACAAAACTAATCACTATGATCACTTGTTTAATATTCATGTGGAATAGAGTGGCCCTCCCTAATACCGATATATTACTTAATATAAATATAATATATAAACGCAAAAAATTGTAGGAACTGCTTCAGTGGTGGCACTGTAAAGTAAAATGTTTATATCTGAAAGAAAATTTCTATCCATGTAAAATAAGTTAAATAAACCTAATTCAGCCCTAAAAATGTACATTTCATGAAAAAGTGGATTCAAAGAATCGTACTATCATCAGAGATATAATATTTCTACTGAGTTCCTAATACTGAAATTGTTTTTCTTTGAAAATTTCATAAGTAGCACAAGCAGAAAGGTTATTAAAATGAGCGTAAAATCCATATGAATTTCTTCCAGAATAAGGACGACAACATTCCTTCGCAACTTATGCTCCATAATATGGGTCCGCTCTCACTCTACATGTTGGAATTTATATCCACAAGTGCAAAACTCCTTTTAGATAGTACATGGTGCAAATTCGTAAAAATTGATACACATTGGTATAAAGTCCATAATTCTTATTTTTTCTATTGAAAAAATCACGTGAAAAAACAATGACACCGAAATCCAACTAATTCCTCATCGATACTTATTAATAATATTTTCTCAAATTTAAATGTTGTACACCCTTATTAACGAGAGGCAAGTGCATTACTCACTCTAAGTTCTGGTTTCAAAAATCATAACATACACATATAAGGAAGTATTTAAACGAAAACGAATCTCTGGTCTGAAAACCAGTGGTTCGTAGGAACTGCTCCAAGGTTATTTATGTTTATTTAAATATTGTATGCATCGCATTGCAATTACGCAATTGTCCTGGTGGCAACGGTGAAGTCTGGTCAACGATTACTCTTAAAATTCACATACATATATACACAAGAAGAACATATATGAGACCAAATGCTCTTATATACAACGACATATAAAGATTACCAACCACATCTTTACCATAAAACATGGGCTACATTTACACCATACATGCCACCATGTCCATCGCCACACTTCATCCATAATCACGCACACTTCAACATGAAGTATGCGTCAAAAATGCTTTCATATCGCGGCATGCATCAGTATTCTTAGTAAAATTTCTTTAGGGGCGTAGTCTCACGGCTTCCTTTTTGGATAAGTGAATGGCATCCACAATTTTTCTGTCAAGAAATGAAAGAGAGGAATCGATTTTCTTCTTCACCATTTTTTTTCAGAAATAAGCAGGTACTTATCTGCAACATCTTTCAACACACTGGGGTTCCATCCGACAACTTTTGTTCCCGGAACCAATTTTTTTTAATTCTTACAAATTGGTTGGGAATCACTCAAAATTATTTCATTTTCCGTTTCCAAATATATTTCAGAAATTTTTTCCAAACCAAGACTTCTTTCTCACTCCAAATTTGGGCTTAAACGGTCCTCTTCATCCATTCAAATAACGATATCAATATCCTCGGAAGTTTCGTTCACCTCATTCGGCGTGTTCAACAATTTGCCATCCATCCATAGCTTGTCAACAATAACCTCGACCTTTTGAAAAATATGACCCTCATATAGGTGTAATATTGCTCTAAAAATCAAAATCGAAGAAGTTATGACATCATTTGTCTCCAATATCCAAATCCAATGTCACCCAAGTATGATGTCATTTGACATCAAGTGGGTCTCCAGTTATGCTAAAAAATCCTAATAAGGTTTTATAGGCAAACACCTACGCACAAAATTTACTTTCCTTCACAAATTGAATAGGAAATCGTAATTTTCAAAACCTTTTCCAAAGAAGTGACACAAGTATTGCAAGACATAAATATTAGTGACTCCACAGTATTAAATTTCAATTTTTCCATCATAATAAACACCTAAAAGTTAATTGTGTCCTGGTTAATGGACTCCTGAATATTCATGAATTGAGTAAGCAGTGACATGGGGAGTGTATTGCGTAAGAGCAGGGAAAAACCTTATGCTAAGTTTTATTTCATACTTCACGGCATGATAAATGTGAATCACAGATTCTGCATTTATAAACAATTCTTGGAAAATAATTTCAACGGATAAGGGATATGCTTTTAGAATAATGAAACATTTCATTGAGTAAAGGGTTAAATGATACTCAAATGAACTATGGAAATAACTACATATTGGGAATGAAAAGCATTAGATGTTATTAAGGGAGCCAGGCAAATATAAGGAGTGAAATAACGAGATATTCAAATGCGTAGAATGGGGTTAGGGTGTTTAATGAGAGGTTAAGCAAGGTTTACATGTATACGTATTATATAGAGTCTGGGTTCCTCGAAAACCTGTATTAACCCGAAAGACTATGACTCCTTATTATAGTACAGGCCTTAATCTCCTTTATACTGGAAAACACTTCGTATACAGGGTTCGTCCGGAAAATAAGTGTCTTGACAAATAAGTCTTTTTTGACAAAAGGGGAGTCGTCCACTACGAATTTGAACCTGAACGACAAACTGTAAATGCTGCATTTTACGTCCTAGTGCTCGACAGGCTTCGAAAACGAGTCGCCCGCGTCCGGCCAGCGATCAAAAACATCTGGCGGCTGCATGACGGCAATGCGCCGTCTCACTCCGCGCTTGTCGAGTCGGACTTCTTGGCCAAGCACGGCGTGGCAACGCTGCCGCACCCGACCTACAGCCCGGACTTGGCACCATCGGACTTCTTTCTGTTCCCGAAGATAAAGAGGAGTTTCAAAGGAACGCGATACGGGACGTTGGACGCCATCAAAGAGGCCGTGACGACGTGTCTTCGAGAGGTTCCCGATGATGCCTTCGCGGGAGCGTTCCAGGAATGGGAACGCCGCTGGAACAAGTGTATCGACTCACAAGGGTCCTATTTTGAGGAATATTAGCTTAAGATATGTAAAAGTGTAATTAATTTTTTTCCTGAGCTCAGTACACTTATTTTCCGGACGAACCCTGTATTTTATTAAACGGAAGAGTAGAGAAAACCTTGAAGTTAAAATTTTGAATCTTATGCATAAAGTTATGATTTCTTTCAAATTGACACCACGATGCTAATGCTGACCTAACTGGTTTTGGAAGCAAGTCTTCATTTACTTTTATTTTTAATTATCGGCCTACCATAACATGAAAATGTACATGAAGAAGTCACGATGATACTACAATTTACTGAAAAATTAACTCCAGTCCACAAAAATATTAGAGAACTCGACATAATAATAATTATTAACTCCCAGTCTTACTAAAATAAATAAAAATTACAATAAAAACATAAATATATCTATAAAATTAAGGTTTAGTATAAAGCATTCATTTTTAATACACGCTAGATGTCTTTCTTTTTAATCTCCAATTAAGTGATCGTTAATAATGTTACGTAAATGGGTCTTAGGTATGATTAAATCTGTTAAGCTACTGAGTCATATGTAGTCAATTGACAGATCTTCTATAAAGAAATGCGATTGGATGTGATAGGAAATAGACCGATAAGTTAGAACTGAATGTATCCCAATTACTTGGAGAAAATTCAATTTTTATACAGCGTCCCGTGATTGGGGCAATTGTCAGTGGGTTTATTAACTCATATAAGTTTGATAAACTAAAACCAAAGCCATACATACGTACTTGATATTTTACCTCCTATTCATAATTTTTCCACGACGGTAGATTACATTGCGGTTTTCTATGGAGCTATCCCTCCCGGGATGTTACATATCCGGGGATCAGTTAAGTAGTCACCAGTATTCCAATTAGGAAAAACGTTTAGCGTTAGATAAATTAAATAAATTAGATAATTTCAATTACAAGTTTTCTTTAGTATAACTTCAAATGTAAGTTTAAGATTAATTTGATAAATTTCAAATGTAAGTGTACATTTAAAATGTATGTTTACATTTTTTACTCTAAGACATATTTGTAGGATAAAATTGAGGGAATCCATCATATAGGAACTTGATATGAAATCAATTACTTTAATAAACCTAATAACGTGCTTTTTTGTACATTTATTGCAAATGTTTTGAATATTTATGCCGATACGTGTCTAGTTTTTAACGAACTATAAGCACACCGGGAGAAATAATTGGGACCAGTGAGATTTGCATCTTAGATTCCTTCCATAGGATCAGATAGTTTGGAATTAGTCCGTTTTATATTTTTTTAAATGGAGAGGAAACTAGATTGATAATACTTTCTGGATTTTACCACTATCAGAGAAAAAGTGTTGAGACTCCATTGGAATGCACCCAAATGCATAGTATCCTGAATGTACCGCCGTACACATTACATTATTTAGTGCGGGTTGCTTAAAAGAAGGATGGCTTCGTTTAGAATGCATATGGCTTGATAAGTAATGAATAGAAATAATCTAGTACTATGGCCAAAGGTATATAAAATTGACCAATCGGGGTAAGGGGGGTAATTTTATTTACATATCCCGCGTATGGTTTCCCAAGATGATCTGGAATCCGAAAATTTACACATTTTGAATAAAGCTAATTGTGCCGAGGTATCATAGGGAATCAAACCGAGACCCTCCAGTCAGTAGTCTAGCGCCCTATCCACTAGTATTTCACTCCTCTTACGACAGTATGAAGAGTGAGGCATAAAAAAATAACAAGAAACAAGGGGCGTGATGATGTTGGAATTGATAGGAATGTTTTGGTTCTGCTGGGTAAACAATATTTTAAATGGCATTCAGGATTTGCGAAATTAAAAATGCTCAATTGCTTTCCAATTATCTAGTCCACATTTCCCAAAAACCCCTCTTTTATTTAGAAATTTTTAATTCCCTCTTCAATCACCTGATCCATTCCTCATTATTTCTGGGTAAATACGTACCTAAATTAGGTGTCATTTATCGTCCCTCTGTATTTGAGGACACTCTAAACATATTGAAGTCTAGGTCGTATTAAATTGAGTTCGAAGATGAGAAGTGGTCGTATTGACCAATAATTATGTTCCAATTCAATCTCTTCGCGTCTGAATCTTAGCACTTGATAACACACGTTGGTTATATATAAATAAATTAAATGAAACACTACTGAATTACTATTAACTTTGTAAGGATCCACAGTTTATTTAATAAAAAAATGGCAAAACTAGTTTTGTTCGATAAGGTTTCATTAGGTGCGATTCCATCGCAAATATATTCTGACTGGTTATGTATTGTGGCAGAAATGAAAAGGAAAGAAATTAGTTGGAAACGGTGCGGTAGTTGCGAATTTGTGGGAGTGTGATTCAGATGAGCTGACAGAAGAACGACGAGGGGATAAGGTAGTGGAATATTAAAAAAATGATAAGGAAAGGGGACGTCATTTGTCAACTTTCCGTGAATTTGCTAACCCATGATGATCTACATTTTTTCCTTGGTTGTTGAGGCGCTCGCCATTTTCCTTCGAATGGAAGGGAATGGGCGTGAAATTGCTCCAATACCCAGGGTAAATTAAGTTCTTTAAAAAATAGTCTGTATCAGGCTGATTTCGAAAGATATATTATTTTTCTCTCTCTTTGATTTCTCTGTTCGATTTTACTATGCACATGACGTCATAGTCAATGTACCTGAGCTTGCAAAATCCAGTGTGAATACTATGGAATCAGGAATGACGTGTTAGAAATTTTGGAAAGAAGGCTGGCAGTAGAAACAGACAATAATCATAATAATTTGGCTGGAAATAAGAAGCTCTTTTTGGACTGAGAAAATGAAAATTCAGGGCCGGAGTAAAGGTTTATAGACAATAAAGGGTAAGAGGTAGTTATATTGTCTAAAATGAATGAGTGAATGGCTGAGGTGAATATTAAACGAACCTTTGTAATAATATAATGATAAAAAAGATAATGAATGCGAGTCATATTATGCGATGAAAATGAATACAGGAAAATTAATATGCTATAGAACTCATTCTGAATTTTACCGCTTAATATTGAGTCCATTTATGAGATTGTTTCCCCCAGGCAAATATCACTAACCGCTCATAACACCCAACTTTTCCGTCCGAAAAGACATGAAATCTTTTCTAGATGATCTTCCGCTTTTATTGGTTGGGCAGAAATCAGTATTTATATAGGAAATGACTCATATTACCTGTAATTTTACTGTGTATCATATTCAACCTTTATTGTTTCAAATTGTGTATGTATAGTGTTACGTTTCGTATGTGTTGCATTACGTGTTTTAGTGGTGTAGTATGCATTTTCTAAGGGTAAAGGAGGATATTTCCAATAACACACCGTTCGTTCGTAAAGAATGCTTCATAATTCGCATGCATGGACTCGAAAAAAAATATAAACAGGGAAAAATATACAGGGAAAACATAACAGCTCTAAAAAAAGGGGATGGAACACTAACACTCGTTGACAATAAGGAAAAGGCTAATGCATTTAATAATTGGTATGCAAGTGTATTTAAGGTGATGGTAAACAAAAAGGATCCTGTAGATACATCTCTGAGTAAACAAGGAGTAGAGATAATATTAAATACCAAAAGTATTAAAACGACGAGCGCAGAAATTAATAAAAAAATAACGAAAAAGAGGGCAAATAAATCAAAAGGGTCCGACGGTATCTCAATTGACTTGCTCAGATCGGGTGGTACTGTAGTTTCAAATTATATTAATCACTTATTCAATGTTACCTTAAACAATAACGCCCTGCTAAATGATTGGAAGGATGCATATGTTACGCCAATTTTCAAAGGAGGAGATAAGGCACTAGTTGATAATTATAGAGCAGTAAGCTTGACATCTGCTGTGTGCAAGCTATTAGAATAGATATTGGCTGATTATCTCTGGGATTTGTGAGAGAGTGAGAATTGGTTGTATAGTCGCCAATACGGTTTTAGAAAAGGGCATTCTTGCGAAACTCAGCTATTAGGGTTCTACCAAGAAATGGTCGACTCTATGGATGCGGGAATAGAAGTGGATGGTATAATAGTCGATCTGTGAAAAGCCTTTGACAAAGTTGGCTACGATCGCTTAGTGCTAAAGATGGGCCAATTGCCACTTCACACTGATGGAAGAGTAATCTCGTGGGTCAAAAATTTCATGGAAGGTCGATAACAAAGGGTCAAATTGGAAAAAGTATATTCTGAAAAGACAAGGGTAACATCGGGTGTCCCACAAGGAAGCGTACTTGGCCCGTTCTTGTTTTTAATATACATAAATGATCTCCCAGTAGATATTATTTCTCAGATAAGACTTTTTGCAGACGACTGTATCATCTATAGGAAAGTAGAAAATGACAGAGACCGCGACATACTTCAAAGGGAAATTAATAAAATGGCGGAGTGAGTGACAAATAATGGGATGGATATTAAGGTTAGCAAATGCAAATCCATCACCTTTAGTAACAAGGTAAATGGAAACAATAGGGAATATACATTCTCAGAAAATGTCATTCCTAGAAGTGATAGTTGCAAATACTTAGGTGTATATTTAACCAAGGATTTTGGGTGGGGGCTAAATGTGGATCACATTTTTAAGAAAGCTTTGAAAATTCTTCATTGGGTGATGAGAAACCTCAAAGGGAGCGTTAAAGCAACTAAGGCGAAGGCGTATCAGACCCTGGTTAGACCAATTTTGGAGCATGCTTCTCTAGTATTGGACCCTCATGAAGAAGGACAAATCAAAAAACTAGAAAAGGTGCAAAGAAAGGCTGCCCGATATGTACTGGGGAAGCATAGGAGGATGGATAGTGTGTCTGACATGCTAAAAACGCTGGGCTGGAAACGTTTACAAACTAGAAGGGAAGGAAGCAGACTTTGTGGAATGTTCCGCATTCTGAATGGGGAGAAGGCTTGGGCAGATCTAAGGAAAGAGGCGGGGAACCCGAATTTTATAGGGAGAAATGATCACAAATTTAAGGTAAAATGCCGGGCACAAAGAACGAATAAAAAAATTTTTCTTTTCTAAATAAAACAATTGTTGATTGGAACAATTTACCTGCAAACATTTTTAAGCCCTTTCCTAACCTTTCTTTTAACCTTCCCTTACCTCTTTTCTGACTGATTTTATTTATTATCTTTTGTGATATTCATTGTATTTCAGAAACCATGTTATTTTTCCAAGGCAAGTTGGGACACTTGGGACTTGTGTGCCACCTGACATTTGTCTATTTGCACATGTACATTTTAATAATAATAATAAGAATTAAAATAATAGTACAAAAAATGATAATTTGAAAGTGAAGTACGCTGCTAATTGTGCTAATAAAGTAGATCTCGCAAATCAGGTCAATAATTTCTCGGACGTGTGAGAAAGCCCCGAGATCGAAAGAATATTGCACATTTCGGGGTTGTTAGCCACTGAGATATGTACAATTGAAGATGTCACGCACGACAAGGTGACCTAGAGTAACTCGGACGAAAAGGAAGACAGAATCTTTCTGTTTGTGAAGGAATCTGAGGAACATGAAGAATTCATTGCATCATGAATCTTCGATGCGTCCCGTTGGAAAGAGGACCGAAAGCCAAAGAGTGCTGCGTTCTAAGC
This sequence comes from Hetaerina titia, assembly GCA_037158775.1. NCBI lineage: Eukaryota > Metazoa > Arthropoda > Insecta > Odonata > Calopterygidae > Hetaerina > Hetaerina titia. Next base: position 9,436,803 of record CM073779.1, read on the forward strand.
TTTTCTTTCAGGGAGTATTCCACTTCCATCCACTCAATGTATTCTTGGCAAAGATTTATAATTTATACGTACGCCTTTCAAATTTTAAAATAATTTAGCTACACACGCCGTCTGTGAAATAAATGCGCGAACTGGGGTAACCTGGCGGCCATGACGCGGATTATAGCCCCGCCCACCAGTGGCGTTAGTTGCCTGAGACCCAAGAGTCGTCTAGGCTTGGCGAATCGTTGAGCTGTGCGTATGGTGCCAGGTATGTCAGTTTCTGTTGGTCTTATTTTTACTGTTTGGAAATTAACGAACACAGGTAGCAACGAATCAACATCAAGATTTTTGGTAAGTTCTATAAAAGTTATCAAGAAAATACTGAAATGTTGGCTGATTTTTACATTGATAATGCCCTGAAGAGTGTTTTAAAGACGGCCGACAAGACGCCACGGATGATGCAGGGCCGGGACGACCTTCAGCCTTCTGTGATGCCGACAACATTGATCGTGTGCGATTCCTTGTCCTTACCGATCGTCGAAAAACTGTCCGAATGATAGTTGATTAACTGAATTAATTAAAATAAAAATTGTACACTATTTTGAACAAACATTTGGGTTATTGAAAAATTCGTGCAAAAATTCAGCATTGATTTTTTCACCAGATTTTTCACCAGTTTCTGGCCGAAATTTAACCCCATCCTTGATCATTCTTCTTATTCGCCAGATCTCGCCGCCGCGAATTGTTCCTATTCCCTAAATGCAAAGATGTGATGAGGGGACGTCACTGGGAAGATGTTGACACAGTAAAAGAAGAAACGGCAAGACAACTAAAAAGCCTAACTGCCGAGGACTTCCAAGGGTGCTTTAAACAGTGAAAAAGAAGATGGAATAAGTGCATAGCAACGAATGGAGAGTACTTTAAAGGGGACAATAACGATGTAGACTAAATTTGGCAAAATAAAGTTTTCAAGGTCCCAGTTCGCGTATTTATTGGATAGACCTCGTATAGTAAGGCATATTTGCCAACATATTTAGAGTTTTCTTTACGCCAGCTGAATAATTTTTTGAAGTGGAGTGAAGTTCAGTAAGCTGGTTCCCCTAATCATCATTAAAGAGATTTTAAATGTAAACCTAAACTAGTTGTATTACATATACGCTTATCAACGTAGTAATTGTATCTGAAGAATCAGTCAGAGATGAAGAGCATTTTGTGACCTAATCTTTAGAACTTTGATCATAAATTGAATTTTTATTGACCTGTAAATATTATCCTTAAATGCAGTACAATACTTACCAAGTCACAAGTCTGATGTAATTAAACTGAATTAAAAGAACTGGAAAATTAAGAGACACTATGCAACAAAGGAAGGAACTAATTTATTATAATTAGTTTCGTTGAAGTCTGGCTGAAAGGGGTATACGAGTATTGTGAAAGACTAGACCACAACTTCAAAAATGGTTATTCATTATTTCGCCTTCATACGTCTCATTCCTATTTCCATTTGTAGTTTGTTGATTCATTGCTTTAAATCAGTTCTTTACGTAGAATGTTTTCATTAATATCTCAAATACTCTCTATGAATCTGATATACTACCTTGATCAAAAAGTTAAAATAAAAGTGAATTAGGGACCTCTTTTCCTGGCTCAATGCTTTAGTTAAAAAAAATAAGTTCATATTGGTAGAAGTCTGTGAATGATATGATTTAGCTTTATGGGGATTTATCTCTTGGATTAAGTTGATAAATTGCCATAACCTGGATTAGGCCTCTTCCCTTTAGTCAAGTGTTCATTTATGAGTATCATTTATGTAATAGAATCATATGTTTATGTGGGTACTAATCAAAACCTATTTTCATAAAGAAGAAATCCCTCCTTGCAGGTTTTTTCGTAATAACTACTTTTTGGTTTTTGGATGAACTTACAAAACTTGTTCCTTCAAGAAAGTATTTTTCTGGGAATGAAGAAAATTCCAAAATTTAGTAAACACATCATGATGTTGTACCTGCATGAAGGTCATCTAAAATTTAGTTCTGGACCCATTTCAGCCTTTGGGTGACCTTTATGTGAAAAAGTCTAATTGCTCATTTTTCCTTCTCTGCAATGTGTAAGGATTTTTCGAGGAGTATTTGTTTTTGCAAAAGTATGTCTCTCCTGAGCTTGATCAATTGGTATTCATATCTTCTCCTATACCTATAAGGTCTGTGGGTACCATGTGCCATCTACTTGTGAACAGTTCTCTGTTCAATGCCAATTCTTTCATGCCTGCATTGGAACACCAATGTTTTATGCCATCCAGATTCCATTCTATACTTTTCTCTTGTCAATTTTTCTTCTATTCTACCCTAATAATATTTACTCACTAGTCTAAATACATTATATACTGCTCTACTAAACTCCCTGTTTCTTATATTTTCTATGCATTCTGTCAGCTAGTACTTTTCCCTCACTCTCTCCAGAACGTCTTAATTACTTGTAACATTTGGTGTTTTCCTGGCATATGATTGCAGTGAAGTCTCTGATGATTTTCCATAGGATCAGGGTGTTAGATCTTGGTGGAAAACACACGAAGACTTCATTGCTTACTTCATTTGTCCAGGGTAGTTTTAACCTTCAATGGCAGCACCACATTTCAAAAGCTAAAGTTTTCTTTTTTTTCTCTTTCTAGCAAGAACTTAACTATCATGGCATATACACATGTATATCCACATTACATCCATTGTTTTATATGAAGTATTTGTTAACATCTCTGCTGATTATTTCAAGTGTAAAATCCTGCTTTTCATAGTAAACGCTTCTTCAGCTGAAGCTATTCTGACTGCGAAATTCTGCTGTCTTTTCATTGGACTTCATGCTTTCCACCAGTTCCATTCCATGTTTTCAAGGCAGGAGAACGTCTTAACCTAGGTCAGCTTATCTCCTGCCAGACTGACATAACCCTTTCCATCTCCATCTGCAGTCCATTTCAATGCTTCATTTTGCTGATAATTATTATCAGATGGTATTTTTTTCTTTCATTGGTAATTTTTTTTAAGAGTCCTAGTCCTAGGCATCTTCTCTCCATGGCACTGCTGTCATGAATCGATTCAATAGAGAGTAATATCCCAGCTCATTCAAGGGTAATTCAAAACATCACTACTTCCAACTTAATGTTTTAAAATATATAAGCATTTAGTTATTATCATCAGAGCAAATTAAGTAGACTTTCAAAGCAAAGGATTAAAAAACAATGTGCATAAGTAAAAATGAATAGACTCGGTTGTAGTACAGGGTGCGGTAACAAAACTTACTTTTTTTAAAATGCAAAATACTTTCAATAAAGGAAGTTATGTTGCCAAACCTTGTGTAAGGACTATAAATATTTATAAATTCATTGGGAGCATGATGAAAAAATTAATTTTCCATGCGATTTCATAGTGCATGCAGCATTATATGTTGGTGTAAAATTTTTCTTCATACCTATAGGTAAAGGCAATGGCATAATTACAGCTCTCCGAACATCAACTTGCCAATTTCCTGTGAAAACCCCTCACAAGCAAGGAGTACATTTTGTGTATAAAGGCCATTTTTAGCCAAATTGACATTTAAAGCAAAAGACTTAAGAATGGGAATTATTTTTGAAAAGTGATGATATACTATGCATCAGGGACACTTTAGTAACATTTTCAAACTTATAAGGAATAAAAATAAATGGACGCTATTTCTGATGATTTAAAGGAGAATGTTATGCTTCGAAATATTATCTTCACAGGGCAAATAATAATAGCCAAAATTTAAGTTGAGTAAGGTTCTGTTTCTATCATAGATTGTTATTTTTTATTGCCAAAAAATAATATACTAACCATGTTACCATTATCTTTTTATAGCAGGAATTTTCATATATGCAGTACTCATTGCTAATTTGATGAAAGTGAAAAATTATAAGTATGAATCAAAAAGTGCAATTTTCCATATTGCGAAACGTTTACAATATTCATCGTCACCTTTTATGTGATGTTTAAAATTTTATTGTTTTGTATTAGAAAGCAGTATGTTTGTGATGTGGCTCAATGCAAATCGGAAGTTCGCTATTTCAACTAAGATTCGTCTGTTATAATGTAGGTGATTACCGTTTCAAAAATATCATATTGTATTTTTATATCAAAAGTGATATTGTTAATTTTTGGTCAAAATTACACTAGCAATGTTTTCATTGAAATATTTCTGATATAATATTATCATTATACCAATGTAGTAATGCGATTACAGACGAAATTCCAACTTTTCCACAGGAAATGTCTTTGTTAAATCTCTAAAAAACTGAAATATATTTTTTCACTATTTACTAATGTGAAGCCTGGCTTATAATCTATGTTTATTTTTGAGCAAGTTATCTGCCATATCTGAATAAGAGGTGTTCCCTTAAGGTAGCGTAAGAGTTAGTTTACTTTAAAATAAATGAAGCCATTAAAACCATTATTTTTCGATGATTTACAACAAATGGATGTATGTAAAGTATGGACCTTTATGCCAATCTCATGAGTTTACCAAACATCCAAGGTGATTACCGAATACATTTGAAAACCAAAATTTTGCTAAAATAATAAAAACATAAAAACTAGTAGAATGTCAAATCCATTATTTGTAATCCATCTACTAAGTGCTACTATCATTTTTTATGCATTTAATTTAATGAAACATCCAGACAAGAAATTTTATGCTGAAATATTATTTTAAAAGTTTTAGCAAGCAGCAATTTAATGAAAAGTGAAAAAGGGCAACCTGATGAACGAATAAGACCGAGAAACCTGAATGCCGCACACGTTAAGATACGTCACATTTAGTCAATTCAATTAATTGCTGTCATAACATTTATAGCAATTATTTATTTTATGAAATTACTTATTAATAACTAAAGGTAACAAATTATTAAGAAGGTAATTAATGGCCGATAATATGAATAAAAATATATATATTTTTAAATAGTATTACCGTTAGCAAAAATAAGTTGAAACCTTTAGGTAGAATGCCTAAAGATCATATGTAATTATATTTGGATTTATTATATCTTACGGATTCATAAGGTATACCTCCTTGGGTGGAGCTAATATCGGTTACCTGGTACTGATATTCTTCCCTTCGACATTCTTTTGCCACTGATCCGATACTACTATTCTGTATTACTGGGTATCTGAAATGGAATGTACATGATTTCCATGCGTCAAAAGTTTTCAAAAATGTAAATATTAATTCATTGAGGGATGCCCGTATAATGAAGGTGCGACTAAATAGTACGATGAACTGGAGGGGCTACCCCAGTCTAAAAAATTTATGTATTTTACGCATTTAAAATTATTTAACGATAGCATCCAAAACTTGATCAAAGTTGTCTCTGCAAACAGAATGCTTTTTCCTTATATAATCAGGAATGCTTTTTAAAAATATGTTTCAAACCTAGATTCCTTTTTTCAATTAAATGTTTGAAATGAATGCCGATTCAATTAATTGAGTTATTTAGTGTAGCGTTATAAAATGCAAATTAATTCAGAATGACGATTCAAGTAGTGTAAAAGTAGCTAATAAATATCGGTAACATTATGTCAGTTCAAAATATTATCACAAAAAATATTTTTTAAATTTTTTTATGTAAATAAACATTCTAGATCTCAAACACGGGATAAGTCAAGTGGTATAAAAAAGAAAATAATTGCAAGGGAAAATATAAAAATGGTTTGGAAATCGTAACTAACAGAGTAATCATCATATAAATGAGCAAAAAGTGGAAATAAAAGAAGGCAAATCAGAGCATTGGGGAGAAAAGATAAGAAAAGAGGGAGGTAGAGAGGACTAGAAAGAAACCGCTGCCTTTTAGCGGAATATTTCCCCTCATGTGAAAAATAGGTAACGTTTTCCCTTTATTCAAATGTGGACAAAATTATTTCCTTGAGTCTTACCAGCCTATCTCATTTCTACCCATTATTTTAACTGTAAATTATCGCATTATCAATTAAACACTTTTATTTTTCACTCATTCATTGACTTCTGAAGAGTAACATAGTTGCTTTCATGGATCGTCGAAATTAAGTAAACTTTCACTTCTACAACATCAATTCAGTTAGTCCTTCTAGCTCTCATCTCAAGTGGTCGCCTAATTCATCGATTTTACAAAATGTTTCCACAAAATAAATCACTAATAACTACCTTGCAAACTCGAGAGTCACTTTAGTATTCTTGGTACATTCATGGAAATGTTGTCTTCATTCCTAGCAAACAGAAAACAACGTCTTGTAATTTTTTAGTTCCACTCCTTTGTTGCCCCTGTTACTTCTGGTGTTCCCCAAGGAGTGTCTTAGCATTTTGTTATGAAGTTTGTCCATTAAGTAACGAACGTTTGGAAATAACGTATGAACATATTGACATGAAAAATATTTAATGTATACATTTGAAAGGAACATTCTTAAGCTATTTTTCTAAATAGCCACCATTTAAATTGTGGCGTTTATCATGACAATAATCAAGGTTTTTAATTCCGTCTCTGAAGAAATCTGGCATCTTACATTTGAAAATGTTATTTAAAATTTTCTCCAAAATTCATAGGATCCATAACCGTAAATTGGCGATTTTCACGAATTTTTTCTTTGATTTTTACCCTCAATTTATCTGTCACAAGGCTAGGACGACCGCTGCGGTCCTCATCGTGAACATTGGTCAGGTCATTCTTAAACTGAATGTACCACTGCCTCACTGAACCTTCACTCATTATTTTGTCTCCGCACACTTCACAAAGTTGCTATTGATTTTTAACTAGCTTTTTGTTATTTACCAGTCAAACCTAATCGCAAATAGGACTTCACAACTCACGGGATTTTCTATTGGAGTGCATATTTTAACAGTTCGCTACGAGCAAAGTAGAAAAAGTACAGTCTGCACGCTACCACAGCAGGATGCGTACTGAGCGTGGGGACGTTTTGAACCAAAATGGGGGCTCTAACCCTACTCATTTTCAAGCTAGGCCGAAACGGAAGTTACTTTCTTGACATCGCTCGTATTTTTGCTACGCAAATAAATTGTTTGAAGCAGTAACTGCTGCATCATGCTAAATTATTCTCTACTCAGATTACTGCAGATTTTCAAGAAAGTCGATTCCATCGGCAACATCATCAGCTTACAGAATGCCCTCAACGCAATTAATGAATCTGATAAAATAAAAAAATGGTACTTGGTGACTAAAATTGAATTCTGCCAAAGGTCACAGCCCAGAAAGATTTAGGCATCATCTTTGAGTATACTTCTCACAAAAATTCTCTTTCGTGAACAGTTCAGAAGTATTTTTCCTAAAATTAAATTATTGGTGGGAATAGTTTATCGGTACGGTGCAAAACCTAACTTTCCAGTTCCCACACTTTTCTCTTTGCCTGTGTCTGCTGTCTTCTGTCCTTGAATACTCTTCTAAATAGTCACATTTTGGCAACGTCTCCACCAACTTCAGTCAAATATTTAGAGCGCCGAATGAATTACTTTCTCTTGCTCATCCGCTACCGTCATTAACACTTCCGTAATTCTCGATAGCTTATGTCAGGTTTTCTCTCGTCAATTTTTCCCTAATGATCATCTCTGCGTGCGTCGGAAATGATTTATATGTAGAGCCTGTGAGGCAATTTTTTCTGCGATCATTTCAAGCGACCAAGTACCCCGATTCTATGGCCTAGAGATGGCGTTAGGGAGGTTTCACCCACCAAAGGAGAAATGGACACCACACATACAAATATTTCTGTATATATATTTATTTGTATGTGTACACATACAATATATATATATAATATATATATATAATATATATATTATATATATATATATATATATATATATATATATATATATATATATATATATATATATATATATATATATATATATATATTAATTCAATGGCTATTGAATTATAAAAGCAACTATGAACATATGAATGAGATTTTGTGATAGTTTCTAAGTGGGATCGTCGACCTCTGGAGTGAGTCTACAATTACGCTACAGCTTGTTTTTAGCGTTCTTTAGTTGAGTGAAAAATTAATATTCACCGCCTGTGGAGGGTACTTGAACTTATGACCAAAGAGCAGCGAGGACGTTGATCAATAAAATATTCATTCGGTAAAATTACTGTAATATGAAATGAACTCTTTTAACCCCCGTCCAGTACCACTCATGAAATAAGGGATTTGTTATGAAAATTTATCCACCAACGCGTTGAAAGAAGCAAGTGAAAGATGTTATTTATGAAGAAAATGGCGAATAAACTTTCCTCTTATCTTTCTCACGAATCAGATATATGAGGTTTTCTTCAAGCTTATAGCGAACGGTAAGAATGTACGCCGTAACCTTTTTCTGTTGACTCAATTAAAGCAAACGGAATCTGTCGTATCGATATAATCTTCCACGAAATACTTACGGTATTATATCATGTTCTTTTCGACAGGTAAGGGTGTGGCAACGGCAGAGGTTTAATAAACACATAGTAAGGTGTTTGAATACTCTAAACATACATTAAAATATATAGAACTGCAGTTCTACGTTATTACAGTATATTTGACTGCGTTCTAATTCGTTGACAGTTACAAATATACAATGTAGAGTAGAAAATCGCATTTGAGAAACTTATTACTTGATTAAAATAAATTATTTTTAAAGCTTGGAAAATAATATTTGCGTCCTTAAAAACATGATTTTTCGTGCCTTCTCGGATTAACTCATGTTCTGGGAAACAAAAGGAGAATATTTCGCTCCAATGTTTTCCCGAAGCCTCTGTCGTTTCCCAGATACGAATTTAGAAAAACTACAGACAATATTGTATTGTATAATACTTATATAAATTTAATACATATATATATATATATATATATATATATATATATATATATACTATAATAAACGACAGAGGCTTAAACTGGGTTCGATTGCCGGGCAGACCTTTCTGACCACCTGCAGCTCCACCCAAGCTGTGTGATTTTTCGGGTAACAGATCTTCATGGAAAACCATAACCGACAAAGGTAAAGGAACTGGCCCCCCTACCCTGGTATGTGAATTTCAGGCGGCTTGGGGCTTAGTACTGGGTGAATTCTACCATCACTTACCAAACCGACCTTCACGTTGATTACTGTATTTATGGGTTTTTTAAGGTAATCTACCGGTTAAGGTAGGTTTTTGGATGGACAAAACTATCAAATAAATATTTTGTTACCACAAACAAAACACATTCCAGCAACCTACTCATATCAACATCAGGTCCCTCTTCATCTGTGTACTTCCTTGCTCTCTTCATCCCGTCCAACGTACCTATCCTGTTATATATATCGTGGGGATATAAAAATAGATATATAAAAATATATGCATAAAAATATAAATATATACTATATATAGTTGCTCAGTCAGCCAAGGGGTTGCAAGCATTGCTGAGTGAATTGGAGGTTCAGTGCGATAAATATGGGATGAGAATCAATATTAATAAAACAAAGGTTATGCGATTTTCCAGAAAGAAAAAGGCTCAACTAAATATTAAAATAGGAGGGGAAAAATAGTACAGGTAGAGCAGTTTATATATCTCGGAAGTGTTTTGGACCAATACGGTCAAAGTGGTAGGGACGTAAGGAGAAGAATTGCGCTAGGCAAGGAGGCTTTCTCAAGGAGGAGAGAGTTGATGACGGGGACGTTGAGTAGGGATGTTAAGACAGGACTCGTAAAAACTCTGATATGGAGCGTAGCTATGTACGGTGCGGAAACGTGGTCAATGAAGCAGGAGGATAGAAGTAGATTGAAGGCTTTTGAAATGTGGTTGTGGAGAAGAATGAAGAAGGTTAAATGGACCGAAAGGAAAACAAATGAGGAAGTACTGGAGATGGTGGGTGAGGAGAGGGGTTTGAAGAGGCAGGAAAAATGGATGAAAGGCGTATTGAGCGGTAGTGGAATTTTGAAGAGGGTAATAGAGGGGAGAATGTTGGGCAAGCGAGGTAAGGGTAGGAACAGGATAGGGATGTTGGACGGGATGAAGGGAGGAAAGAAGTACACCGAGATGAAGAGGGACCTAATATAGATTAGTTTGCTAGGTGGGGAGTCACAAAATGTTTATTTGATAGCTGTGTCCATCCAAAAACCTACCTTAAACGGTAGATTACCTAATAATAATAATATATATATATATATATATATATGTATATATATAATATATTTTATATATTTTAATATATTTTATACATTTATATTATATATACTATATGTATATAATTAACATAATATATTAATTTTGGTGAAGTTTCGTATCTAATACATTTTACAAATTTTTTACGTGAAAATACGCTATTAAAACTAACATTATTTATTTCTTCTTTTATTCTATTTCCTTAAATAACATAAAATCCAAGTAAATTAGGACATAATAATAGAAAAAGGAAAATTAAACAAATGTTTTTTTCTTACTTGTTTTCATTTTTTTAAATAGAAAATTTTCTCGCTCTCATAGTCTTTTTACGGACTGTCTTTTTGACAATTTTAATTTTCTTTATCTAATTATTGAGGCATTAATTATAAATTCAAGTGTTCAGTCCTTATATTTTAATGACCTTTGGAATCTTAAGCAGTTAGATCTTGGGACTCAAAGTGCTCATTTCACCGTCATTAACCTTATTTTTTTAATCAATCACACGGCTATTCATTAGAGCTTTGCAAAAAAATATTCAGTTTTTTGATATTGGAGATATAATATAAATATGAATGCTATAAATTTAAGCTGCAAACGGTTAAAAACAATTCCTATCTTGAAGAAAGTTAACTGATAATTGCTAATTATTTTATGACACAATTAGCCCTTAAATTGCAGAAAACACCGGCAGTGTTGACTCGGCTGCTTTTAGGCCTGAAATCCCCTTTGATATATTATTTTTTTAAGTATTTTTTTATTGTGTGCCAGTTCTCTCATCGGATAATAACGAAATGTTGCAGCGATAATTTCGTATCTTTGAAGATGCCTAAGAATTGAAATTGATACTTGTGGTGTCATCTTTTCTTTCATTAAGTGTCTTCTATTTTTCCGGCCACTGAAAAAAGTGACTTGACCTTCTTCACTGCCCTTTTTGTGGAGAATAACGCCACATCCAACTGGGAAATGGAGGAGAGGCATTGAAACCACGCTATTTAAGTTTGCCACCTAATGTTCGGCAGTCTCGCTCGCCGAGGCACCGGTGTTGGTAACACCGGGGGTACCCCACGGCCGACCGCGGTCTTCTTAATTAAAGCGACGCCCCTAACTCGTAAAACTTCAAAATATTTTCCGGAGAACCTTGATAGTGGAAGCGGCAAGGCTTGCGGCCAGCTGTCACCCCGTTTAGGTCACCCGCGCACTCCATTGGGGGTTAGTGAGGTGGACGGAGAAGTGGACGTGGTTAGGACCAAGGAAGAGGGTATTCTTATCCGAGTCGACCGACCGAATAGCCGTGGAAAGAGACCGTAGAGTTGTAGGAGTCGAGGAATGAAACATGCGGTCGGCATAGAACATAATCGAGGGAATACACGAGGCGACGACGGGAGGAGAGAGTTTTGTGCGGAGAGAGAGAAAGGAAGAGGAGAGGGGGAAGAGATGAAACGAGGACGGAAATTAAGAATAATAGCTCATAATCCAACCTCCACAGCTAGCATTAACGATGTCTGAAAAAACGGAGTAGCATACTTATTTGGTCATGGGGCTAAAACTGCACTAATTTATCCTGAATAATTCATTCTAGTATTGTTGGATATTAACGCGTGCGTCAACCTATTGGCATAGGGTGGGAGGGATGAAAATTAATGTCACAGACTATTCTTCACGGAAAAAAGCCGAAGAATTAAATAAACGGAAGAACTGCGATGAATATCCGGGAACAAAATAGGAGGAATAAAAAAATTCGCATGAATCGATAGAATCGCGTAAGAATAGGGGAATGGCTTATTGTTATCACTTCTCTTTTAAGGGGCTTTATTCGGAGATAATGGGAAAGGGGCGTGGAAGGCGTCAGGAGCTTTGGAGATAAAAAGAAAGAGAAAGAGAGGGCAGAGTAGGAGAGAGAGAAAGAGACAGCCGAGACATTGGAAAAAGGATGGAGCTCCATTTTCGGGATTCGTATCTCTGGAAGGGGTGGTCGGGGGAGGCTTTTCCAGATTGGCGAGGGAAAATGGAAAGGGCTTGCGGGGAGGAGCAGTGGATTACGGGGGATGAGGGTGGGAACGAGGAATGGTGACCGATATAACAGGGAATGACAAGATTTTGTGGCCGCGTCGGACGAAACTTAACGAAAAGGAATCGCCTCGGGTGCTCTCTTATGGTTTTTAATGGTGGTCGACGCCCGAGGTTGGTCCAAATAAAAAGGAACGGCACGTTGGAACTTAAGTCCTTTGGCTCAGCTCCGAGATCGTAAACTTGTGACAAGTTTGCTCATGTTTGCGATTTCTAGTCACCGACAAAGCTGCTGTTGTCACCAGATCGGGTCTGGGAAGTGTAAGCTAACGTGAGAAATCATGTAAAAGGTAATTGAGACCCCATCCCGATTACTTATCCGTTCAATGAAGGGAAAATGAGGGACAATACTCTCGCATTTGAGTTCTCATACAGTGGCTAAATCGGTACAACTATATTCGTGCTGTGTATACATCGTCATCACATCAAATCGTTCCCTCGGATAAAAATTTAACTGCGAATCGATAATTGTTTCAATCAGAAGTAAACTAATTCTGTCGCTAGATTTCTCTCTACGCTGATAGAAACAAGGTCGTGGATATCTTTCTAGCTGCCTATACACAGCTACAGTATTTGTACAAACTAGGCTTAGAAGGCACTTGAGCCTAAACAACAAATAAAATATCACATCACCAAACCATTTTTCTACTGATGGCGGGCAGTGGGTCCAAGATTTATGTTTAGCTCGCAAAGATATTCTGACTGGGACGGGATGACGTATAATTAATATCGCAAAATAAGTTTTAAAGTTTTCAAAATAAAATTTCTACAAGAAGAAGAAGGAATGAATATGAATCTCATGAATCAGAAGGAATGAGGAAAAATCGCTTAACGGTGTGAAAAACCACAGAAAGTTCTCCAGGCATGCAGTGGAAGATGAGCGGCTCTTGCATCCTGAAATCTGATATCACTTGGCATTTCCATAAAATCTTTTAGTTCACATCCGTCAAAAGTAAAAAGAGTCAAAATAATATTCGATTACAGGATCAAAACTGGATGAACGATTTCTTGAGGAAAAAACCCTCACTTCGTCGAAATTACCCCTTTTTGAAAATATGAATATCGAGATCCAGATGAAAGAAAATGGACATCATTCATTAACCTTTATTGAACTCACATGCGATTAATGTGTTTTTAGTACCGAAGGCTTTTTATCCGGGCACCTCTCAAGAATAAATACCGCCCCGAGGGGGTACCTGAGACCTGAATAAAAATAAAATTGATATATTGAGAAAGTTTTCGAATGTGATGTTCGAGGCAAATGGCAAATAAAAAAAACAAGATGAATGGGTAGGGTGGCAAATGCAGATGCTTTAAACAGAGGGAGATAGAGAGCGATGGGGGAGGGGAGAGGAAAAGAGGGAGAGGAATAACGGCATGGGTTATGGTTGGGAGAGATATACTCTAGGGACGGGGAATGAGTCCCCTTCGCAAGGGTAGAGGAGTGAGTTTGATGGGTCACTTTCCGAGGGGGGCGATGGCGTGTTTAGGGACGTTCGGGAAGAAAAATGGAGACGAGGAGGGACAGAGTGGGACGGGAGAAGGGGGTATTAGATGGTTTAAAGGCAGACGGACAATATTGAGCATTAAAGAGAAACGCCAGCGGAGGAAGGCGTCGGCGGAGCGGCTGGTGGACCAGCAACGCCGAGAAAAGTAGGATTCGTACGTCTGCGGAGTTGCCTTGAGCGTTGGGCGGATAAAGTGCCGATTTATCAGAGGTGGAGGACACGTGTCGGAACAAACGACCCCACGCCCGTGTCATAAACTTATCGAAATCTTGCCACAGCCGTTATGCTTGGGGATTTGAGTGGGTCTGCCAAGGGGGGACATGGCCCCTAATGGGCGGCTATGAAGAGGCGTTGGAATATGCCTCACCATAATGTTTAAGTTGAGCCTTGCTTCTTCAACCAACGCACATATTTCCCTTACGCACTGCAACGGAGAAAATGACAATAGTGTGCCCACCAAGGAAACATATAAGCCTTGTACATGAGTGCATGAAATTTCAACTGAATGTTCTTGCAATGCCAACAAAAATGTGTTAATTCTCTCTCATCTGCAAAATTATTTTTTATCATATGGATTGAAAAAATAACAGCAGAAAATTAAAAAATGACACGTCAGTTCAAGCATAATTTTAAAAAGAGACATGGGTAGGGCGTTGAAATTCAATAATACCATGTAAATAAACAATATGAAAAGGTTAGCAGGTAAGAAATTTTATTTTCTTGAATAAAATTCTGTCAAATATATCATTGAGTAAAAAGAACATGTCAATATACCTCATATGATAAATACGAGCCATACAAATATACTTATTCAATCACTAGTGCTAAAAAATAACATTGCTATATAAAATTGATGATTGTTGGCAAAATTGAATTAATTTCTGTTGAATTTAATTATGTTGGATATCTTATACCAAATGTAGCTTATGTAACAAATGGTGAATATGTTTATAATTACCCAAAACCGAATAAGTTTACGATTTCCTAAAAACGAACAAACTTTATGAAATATTGCGTTATCTAATTTGTAATAAAATTAGGAAATTTATATCTATAACAGTTTTAATAAGGCTTCATACTTCTTAAATGGGCGTAAAAGAAAAAACATCAAAACTTAAGCATCCTTGCTACATAAAACTGAAGGTTGCTTAATTCAAAAATACTATTTTCCATAAACGTTTTCCTTCCATTGTTTTTTTGCATTCTCTCTCTCTCTCTCTGTCTCTCTCTCATTTACTTTTTAACAATCTCATTTGTCAAAAAACATTATCTTATTTAAAATAAAAATGTCATATCTACTTTTTTTTCCTCGGCGTAAAACGTATAAAATACTGGTGAGAGAGTGTATGTAAAATTAAAGCGGCAGGAAACATTCTGAGCAGGAGTAAAAAAAATGAGCAATTAAAATGTATTGGAAGTCTCACCATCCTCTTAAGACAAGAACTGCATTGCATTAAACCTCGCTTTAATTTCTACGTTCCCCAGTTTTATTAAATACTTTTAGTTCTGGCCTATCTTTTCACTGTTTTCTGATTATTGCGACCTTTATATGAGATCAGGAATAACATATAAGGACTAAAATGTTTTAATTACCCAAAACAATTAGTGCTTTTAGTCGGGAAATGAGAAACTTAGCGAAACAATGCGTGCATTTCATGATGATTAATAAACGAGAATTTTAACTTAAATTTTTCCCTTTTCATCTTAGACCGTGTTCAATTTCTTTCCCACTGAGAATTATTTAAAAAATATAAAATCTAGATTTTTTATTTATGAACAATTCTGTCTTTCTGTAATCCGATACCGTATAAGAGAGTAGTTTATGAGAAATTTCAAATATACTCCTTTTCGTTCCAAATTTATAAATTACAAAGGAATTAAAAAAAAGCTATGTGATGGAAAAATGAGTACGCAAAAGTTAATCCACTTGAAAGCTGCAACCTCTTGAGTATAACTACTATTTATTGAATACAACTACTATTTACTATATAACTAAAACTTTACCATGATATTATTTAACCTTTATTGACTCTTTGATTGTCAAGATATTAATTTTTGAAAAATTTAGGCCGGAAATGAGCCATCGTGCGACTTCCAGAAACTGTATTTGTTAGATACAAATGTAGCTTATGTCAAAGTGTAGTCACAAAGTGTAGTGTCAAAATGTAGCTTATATCACAACGAAGTAACCAGAAATCAAAATTTAATTATTTCGTTAATAATAAATAGTATTATGTCCCCTGTTTTGTACATAACTGACTATTCTGGACCTTTGATTCATGAAAAATATATTATTTGGGGTTGCTATTTTATGCAAAGACTATTCTTTCGTCCACTGCGCTTTCATGCAGAGCCTCGCTCAGTTATTTAAAAGAAAGAAAAAGAGAAGTGCCTGGTCCGATTCACGAGATTCAAGTGTACCGCACAGCAGTCACTAATGATGAATTTGGAAATACCCCGCTTTCTTTTGCAGGGTTAAATATCACCTTAAAAATTTTGTAACGATATACGATCCAGAAATTTAAATGAAAATGAAGACATCATTATCATAAATAAGTGAATTAAATAATTTTTTTAAAAGCCATAGTTTGGAAAAAAGGTACACAATGAAACTGAAACAACAATTCAAAATGTTTAATATCAAAACGTTAATCACGAGGCAGTTGATATTGAGTCAGTCAGGTGATGGAGTCTTCTGCCACTCATTGATTCATTTATGTAAGAACTGCTGAAGTAACTTAATATTTTAGGGAAATTTGAACCCTATTCAGCTTAGCGGTGGATGAGACTTCTTGGTTTGCAAAATAGTTATGAGATTGAAGATGCCTCTTGTTTCACGTCCTGTAACACCAAGAATTTAGCAAATTATGTCCACAAAACTCCTATGAGATACTTAATTATTTGAAATCTACACAATAAGGTCCTTAATATCAATAGCAAGTGCCTAGCTGAAAATTTAATTCACGAGAAAGGAAATTTCTTGTTTCTGCTTCTTTCCACCATTATTAATTTTATATGTACTCAACTTCGAGAATATAAGAGCTGTTTTCTTTTCTTGCATGAGTATTCATTGTTATCATTAATATTTAATAACAAATAGAGTACTAACAAACGATATAAAAGGCAATTGTACGGAGTATAATAAATTTGTTTTGGCATTTTACCAGCAGACTCTGTGTAAATCTGTTAGTGCGATAAATGTTTTTCTCATGAATCACTCGATATTGACGGTTATAATTGGCAGATACTGATTCTTAATTTACTCTAACCAACGACATAATCGACATAATCTCATCTGCAACTACTTAATACTCCGCAAGCCGTACCAAGGACGTGTGGCGGGGGGTGTTAGGGCACTACCCGTAATTAAGAACAAAACGCATGCAAAACCTACAAATTTATAAATTCCACAAACAAAATATGGTATACATTCATGCAAAAACCCTTACACCCAACACACATGCAAACACATAGTTGTGCACTCCTAAATTTGCGATGGATAATTTATGAGAAATTCTGTACGATTTTTACTGCATTTAAAAATCTAAAAATTTCTTTAAAGCGATGCACAAAGATGAAGGGGCATCTCATTAAAGAGGGAAGAGCCATAGGTGCGCTTTTCATACAGAGAATCGATGAGTTTGGCCACGATAACCAATACTTCTTTTGTGATGTCTTCAAGGTCATTTTTCTGAGCTTTCTGTGGAGGGAATCTCTCATTTCGCCGGGATAAGTGCGCGTCGTCATGTTCCAGGTCCATTGTAATATTACATTTCCCGGAATATTTTTATTTATTTTTTTTTAATCTTCGTAACATGTGACCATCCCGCTCTTCTCGCATTTTAGTTTTCATTTCACGAGTTCCATGGTTTGTAGTAATTGGATTATTTTCGCCAGCGGTCCTACTCAAGCCTTATGAATATCATTTTCTATTAATATTCCTGTTGCAAGACTAACTCTCATGACTTCTCATTCCATTTGACGACCCGTCAGATTCCAGAAGATTATTGCCCACGTTATTCCTTTGTTCATTTCCGTCTATGGCACTTTTATATTCTTGCACATGTGTTTTGGTCTGCATTCGTAAATACTTTAAAAATGTGTGAAATTGGAATTCACTTCGACTGCCCTACCGATATTGCAGTGCTCCTTGTAAATGAAGCTTATGATCCATCTACTTTGCTCTGGATGTAGACGTCTTTCTTTACAGTGCCATTTAGTTTTGCATTTATCCCCACTGTAAGAAGTAATAGTGAACAAGAATACACATACATATCTCAGATCGTGAAATGCATATAATTTTTATATATATATATATATATATATATATATGGGGTCACGGTGGTCTAGCGGGTAGAGCGTTGGACTGCTGACCAGAGGGTCCCGGGTTCGATTCCCGGGCAAGGCACTTTGGGCACCTGCAGCTCCACCCAAGTTTTCGGGTACCAGATCTTCCTGGGAAACCATAACCGGCACAGGGAAAGGAACTGGCCCCCCTACCCTGATGTGTGAATATTCACACGCCGTCGGGCTTGGTACATGGGTGTGCTCTACCATCACCTACTAATTTTGATTTTGTGTTTATGGTTTATATATATATATATCTATATATTCATTCACGCATAGAAATAGATATAAGGAAAGGGGATATGAAAACACATGAAAGACGAACACAGGACAGGTGGGGAAGGTGGATTTGAGCAGATCACAAATGTAAAAATATTTCCTTAACCGGGACTTGAAAATAAACTCCAAAGAAGTCTAAGACACGACGTAGCGTTTTCTAAACCTATGATTGACTTGGCATAACTCGCCGAGCTTATTTTTGTGATTAGCTCCAACACATACACTAAAAAATTGTTTTCTCTTATCAGCTTATTGAAAACGAAAAGCTGTGGGGATCGGAATGATGCCGTGGCTAACGTACTGGCTTCCCATCCTGAGGGTCCGGGCTCGAATCCTGGTGGTGTCCCGGTCCCTACTTGTGGTGCTTTGAGAAGGGCACTTTGAGAGAATACACCGTCCGTCAAATGGAACGTTAAGCTGCGGGCCGCTTGGCGCCTTTCGTTAAGAGCAGGCTAATGCCGACCCGGGTTTTTCTCCACGCTTCATTCTTTCCTGTCCATCCCTGACGGTGCAAATGACCTCAAGTATCGGTCGCCTCCCATTAAAACACAACTACTACGAAAAGCATGTTTGGTAAGCGTTTAAAGTTTAGAATTCATGATTAATATTACAATGCAATTTTCCAATTATATTAATGTTTATATATTGCTGAATTAATAACATGCTCTTAAATAACTGTGATAGATAACACACAATTTATAAAAAATGATAATGCAGCGAGAAAAAAATACGGAAAAAGCATATATCTGATATACTGGTCTGTTTTGGGAATATATTTTTGGTAATTACATAATTTTTATTAGTCAAAAGGCTAAAAATATAATTCCATCATCACCTAACAGTTGCTTTAATTTAGCTACTTCGCTGTTCACCGCCATTTCCCTAAATAATGGATGAAGACCGGTTATTCTATGAAATATATCGGGAAAATTACTTATCGCAAATGCACCGAAACGTGGAAAATTATCGATCGACTTCTCCAAAGCCCATTGCTTAAAAATAACACTACTCAGAAATGGAAAAGAACCAAAGTTGATGTGCCCAGCGCTCTTAATTTAATTAAATAAAGGAACCTTTGCGTAAGTCTTTAGACCTATTACCTGTTTCAGGTGTTGTCCTCTGACCCGATGAAGATTCATTGAATTGAATGCACGACTACAAAGAAATTCAGCGAGAGTAGGAGTAATGCGACACGGGGAGTTGTTCGACTGGCACTTTTCCGAACCGCAGTGTTGGTCTGGTCGAGTTGGTACTCCCAGGGTAAAATTTAGCGAAACCTCAGCATGAATATTCAATAAAGGGCAACCTCTTCCTCTCAAGCGTTAAAATAAACCTTTCACTTTCCCCAATACTCCAATCCTTTACCTAAGAATCGTTCGAATTGCAAATGACTTAAAAAACAAGACATTCGATTCTTATTTCATTTAAGCTCGATCTTTCTATGCTCCCAAGAATTGGAGTAAGGACGGCAACCTATGGATTGGAATGTTGCTACTAAACCTCTGATATGTCGAATTGGTGTGCTCAGATTAACTTTTCCGACTATCGCCTTTCAAGGAACATTTTATCTCTGCCCTTTTCGAACGGGTGCATGATTTCGTGCGCAAATTGACCTCAAGTCGTTGTATTTTCATCACATGGGATTATATTTCTCATCTGTAGCTTCATCCGAGTAGTATAGTCTTCAGATAATTCGCTGGGCATAAATAAATTCCAAGGTATAAGATTAATATATGCAGAATAGTAATCTCGTTTATTATAATTTACACTGTATAGAGTTATAAGTTGAATCAACTTCCACCACCAAGCCAAACCCTTACGGCTAACCTTAAAAATTTAGGGGTGGAATTGAAAAACCCCAATTACATCTTGATTCGTTATTCAATGGATGGAATCTTGCACTTGGATTTTATGAGAACTTTTCAAAGATGGATATGAGAACGTTTCCGTGATGGATCTAATTCGTGAGAATTGTACTTCACATTAATGGGAAAACTTTACACGTTAATTTCATTAGAGAGAACGAAACCCTCGGCATTGAGTGGTATTGCTTGGTCTTTCTCGGCTTCCAAGGTGTAACTTATCTTCGGTCAGCATCATATTTGAAATAGATAAGTGAAGTATTTCTGTACTTGGGAGAAAATACAAATCATGACGGAAAGAATACTATCATAATAAAAAGAGTAGAATAATACCAAAGGTAAAAAAATATCTGGATCGCTTATTCTTTGAAAAATACTCAAAAAACTCACCACTAATTTGTGCGTGATTCAATTCGATTTTTAAATTACTTATCACGGAATTGTCATGCCTAATACTTCTTATATTATATTCATCCTTGAGTTATCATACATTCATGCTTTTTTCCTACCAAAACCGATTAATTCATCACGTAGTGGACCGAATGCTGTTTTTCATGGCCCCTTGTAACATGTTATGCTATAGCTTGTTAAGACAAAATATTTGCTCAAAAAGAAAGTTACTAATGAATAAATGCAATAAACTTCCACTTCGATAAGGGGCAAACTCGTTCCTTTCCCAGATTTTAGTCGTGACTTCAAAGCAAAGCTTTTTTTGCTCTAAGTACTTACTTAAAGACTTCTATAAAGTATGTATATATATATATATATATATATATATATATATATATATATATATATATATATATATATGTATATATATATTATATATAATGTTTTCGTTACATATACATTTGATATATACATACATTACATATACATTATATATATCTAATGTATATGTATATATTTAATATTCCCACAATAGATTGGGATTCGTACAGTTTTATAAATGGAGGTAAAGACAAGGATCTATGCGAGTCCCTCTTATTCGCGTTCACCTCGAATTCCCTACATCAATTAGTCACTTCACCAACAAGGGGAAAGAACATTCTTGATCTGTTAGCCACAAATATACCCGAAAAGGTCTTAAATATAGAAGTTGTTGACGGAATCAGTGATCACAGGGCTGTAAACGCTAAATTTTCTCTAAGTGTAGATAAAGTCAACAAACCTAAGAGAAAGGTGTATTTGTTTAATAAAGCGGACTATGATGGCTTAAAATGTGAATTAATAAGTTCTTTTTTTATATTTGACGAATTAAGCAAAACTAGTAGTGTCGAGGATACTTGGAATAATTTTCTTAGGATAACACGTTCAGCAATACAGAGGTTCATACCTAGTAAATATATAAAAGAGAATAAGGAACCCCGATGGTACAACTCTGAAGTACGGAAATCTCTTAGGCGGCAAAGGGTGTGCCATGCCAGAATGAAAAACGCAGTTAAAGATTCCTCCCCTGATAAAATCAACGAAACCATACAGAACTACAAAGCATCTAGGTCCACTGCCAAGAAGGCCTTCCGGAAGGCGCTAGCGGAATTCAAAAGGAAAAAATTAGGCGAACATTTGAACGATAACCCAAAGATGTTTTGGTCCTACGTCAGGGAAGTGCAGGGAAACGAGTCCACCGTAAACTCATTGAATATCGAAAAGGGGGATAAAGTAACGAGTAGTTTAGATAAAGCCAACATATTAAACTCATTTTTCCAGAGTGTTTTCAACATATCCTCACAAAATACACCCGAGAACCTTCCGAAAATATTTCAGCATTCAATGGAAGCAATCAATATTTCCACCCGCGGAATAGAATTACTCCTTAAAAACATAGACCCCAACAAATCTCCGGGACCTGATGAGATACCGGCACGCGTGTATAAAGAACTGTCGGATGAAATTGCCCCATATCTAGATATAATATTTAAGAAATCATTAGCAGAAGAAAGCGTGCCAACTGGCTGGAAGGTAGCTTCGGTAACACCCATATTTAAAAACGGAGACAGGGAGGACCCCAGTAATTATAGGCCAATATCGCTGACTTCCATTTCCTGTAAGATTCTTGAACACATCATTGTTAGTTCCATGATGAGGCACCTCGATAGCCAAGATTTATTAATTAATAACCAACATGGCTTCCGTAAGGGTAGATCCTGCGAAACTCAACTCGCACTTTTTGTACATGATGTATTAAACTCCGGTGAAAGTAATATTCCAGTTGATGCGATATTCCTAGATTTTAAGAAAGCTTTCGATAAAGTCCCTCATTGCAAATTACTGGCGAAATTGGAAACCTATGGAATACACGAAAGTATAATTAACTGGATTAAACAATTTTTAAGTGATCGTGTCCAAACAGTCGTCCTGGACGGTGTATCATCCGATACTGTCAAGGTCACGTCGGGGGTACCACAAGGAAGTGTCATAGGTCCCCTCCTTTTCCTTATTTACATAAATGACCTCAGTACCGTAGTTAATAGCAAGCTCCGTCTTTTCGCCGATGATGCAGTAATTTATGGGGACATCCGAAGTCACGAAGACAGAGTCGTGTTAGCCAACGACCTAGATGCAATTCAAAATTGGTGCGATACATGGCAATTGGAATTGAATTTTAAAAAATGCGTAGTAATACATTTTTGGGAAAAGAGTAATTCCCTCCCTTATAGTTACAAAGTGAAACAAACCAATATCGAGAGGGTAGATTCCTTTAAATACTTGGGTGTAACAATTACTCACGATCTGTCCTGGGGAAAACACATACGAGAAATATGCGGTCGTGCTAATAAAAAATTGGGATTTGTGAAAAGAGTGCTAGGTAAATGCGACGAAAAGGTGAAAGAACGATGTTTCCTTGCCTTGGTCAGGCCCCACCTAGAGTATGCTTCCAGTATATGGGATCCTCATAACATAAATTTGGTTTCGGAATTAGATCGAGTTCAGCGGAGGGGGGCTAGATTGGTCAAACATTGTTATGACCAACTCAGCAGCGTATCCACTTTGCTAGACAATTTAGGTTGGGATTCTCTTACACAGCGGCGTTTCCAATATAGATTAAACTTATTAAAAACATTTAAAGATGGGCCCTTTTCCGATGACATCAAGGATATAATACGAACCCCAACGTATTACGGTCGAAAGGATCACGAATATAAGACTAGAGAGATAGACTGCAAGACTGACAGGTTTAAAATGTCATTTTTTCCAAGAACGATAAGGGAACAGAATGCTCGTAGTCGAAATTCCCCAGGACTTAGTTCATTACAATAAGTATTAACGTACAGGTTAGGGACTTCGCGAGGATGTGTATACATGTGTGTATGTATGTATATGTATGTGTGTATATATACATATATATATGTATATATATTTTTTTTCCCTACAGGTTCCCCCCACCTTTCCTCACCTAACTCCCAACCCCCTCAACCCTTACCCTTCCCTCATGGTGCTACACCCCCTGCCACACACCTTTTTGGTGGCTCGCGGGGTACTTATGTAGATGTAGATGTAGATATATATATATATATATATATATATATATATAATGTATATGTACACATATAAAGTGGAAATTTACATAAATGTAGAATATCAAGAAGTTTAATGAAATCAAATAAAGCATTGAAAATGTGTACTATGAGACTTTAAAGTCCCGTCGTTAAACAGTGTTAAGGAAATATGCTGATGGTTAAAGGTCTTGTCTCTACAACAGCTACCATGAAAACCACTAAATCACGCCACGGAATATAGACAGCAATTGAAGTCATATGATCACGGGAAGACAAAATGTCCTCCCAAACTCATATCATTGCTTTGATTAGGATCAGGAACTCCATTCTCCATTACTCCTGTCACGCATTTGTCACGGCAGAAACATGTCTCAGAAATTTAAATGGCTCTGACGTTTATTTATGTAATTTTATGCTAGTAATACCGGAAAATATAAATTTATTAATTAATAACTGGCTGCAACATAGATCTAAACCTGAACCTCTTCTAAAATGACTTCTGTTTACTCAATTATATCATTTTTGACTGATTCACAGACCAGGTATGAAGTCATGGTGGTGATATGATTTTGGTCATAATAATTCTCAGTTCATCAGGTTCATCACCACCTCTCCATGAAACCTTTACGGTGATGATGCTGTAAATTACAAATGAACTTTAAAGTTGAGTTTTTCAAAGGGAGGAGGGAAAGGTTTTTAAGCCTTTAGATAGCATATACTGACAGAACGTTAAACGAGACTTAGTTTTTGGCACTACTTGGACGTATAGCCAGCCACCTCTCTCGCATTCAATGGTCGTAGACGTGTCGAATTTCTGTTCTTTTGACAATATAACGGCGGGGTGGTAGCAGTTTATTCTTAATTGGTCCGAAAAATTGAGGCCATACAAACCCTGGGGAACTTTATTTCGTTACAATGCAGCGGGAATACTTCCTTTTAATGGCTCGGTGAAAAATATCAAGTTTCGAATGGGCCCTTGCTCGACAATTCCACGCGAGGGAAATCATTCGGTGAGGGAGGGCTGCGCGCGTGAGGCACTTCCACGTGCGTCCCAAATCGCCATCGACGTCCTGAACAAGTCCATGGGAAGGGTTTTAGAGGGAAGAAGGGACAGGCGTCCAGCCGGTACGCGCTAATACGACAAAAATTGAAGTGAATTGGAAGAAAATGGACTTGGGTGATGAGCATGTAATGAGACTATTACGGAAGTTGATTGGGAACGGGCTCCTGATGGAGCGAGGAGAGGAAATGGGAGGTAGGAAGGACGTATGGGGCGGGGAGTTTTACCGTGGGGGAGGTCGAGTGGGTATCGGAGGAATGATGGGAGGAGGAGAGTGGGTTATTACGAATTCCGAAGAAGGCCGGAGCCAGTTGGTATTGCGTGGACAGAAAAAGGCCGTAGGGGGGCCGGATTGTTGAGGGCCGTGAGAGTCGGGAGGGACTGGCGAGGGAACGCCGGGCGAGGGTTGGAGCGAGGTTTCCGGGATAGGAC
Source organism: Hetaerina titia (assembly GCA_037158775.1). Lineage (NCBI taxonomy): Eukaryota > Metazoa > Arthropoda > Insecta > Odonata > Calopterygidae > Hetaerina > Hetaerina titia. The sequence goes on from CM073779.1 coordinate 9,462,009, forward strand.
GGGAATGAGAGGTGGGAGTGGGAGGCGAAGTTGAGTGGATGTGAGCGATGCGGATGGGATGGAGGAGACGAGGGTGATGGGCAATGGGAAGGACGCTTTTATTAAGGGCGAAATTAAGTACATCGGATCCCTTCCCATATCCCTCATCAAGTGGCCGCCAGCCAGCCGATATTGGAGCCGGTACAAGCGCATCGCTTTTCATTTGTAGCAAAAGGTTACGGGGAAATAAACTCTAAATAGCGAATAAAAATCTTAAAATTTTCAGCAAGGCTTATTAGTTTTAAGATCCGTCTAGTGTGTTGCCTCTCTAGCACATCTACAGTATACAAAAGCCTCTTACTCTGCCTTTTGAAAAAGCCTCGATAAAGGCCACCATGGATATCTTCACAAATAAAAACTGCTGCGGTAAAATTATAAAATATATTTTTTGTATATTCTGTGTGTATATACATTTCAAAGATATACAGGGTTCGTGCGGAAAATAAGTGTCTTGACAAATAAGTCTTTTTTGACAAAAGGGGAGTCGCCCACTACGAATTTGAACCTGAACGATAAACTGTAAATACTGCATTTTACGTCCTCGTGCTCGAAAGGCTTCGAAAATGAGTCGCCCCCGTCCGGCCAGCGATCAAAAACATCTGGCGGCTGCATCACGACTTGCGCCGTCTACCACCGCGCTTGTCGTGTCAGACTTCTTGGCCAAGCACGGCGTGGCAACGCTGCCGCACCCGCCCTACAGCCCGGACTTGGCACCACTCTTTCAGTTCCCGAAGATAAAGAGGAGTTTGAAAGGAACGCGATACGGGACTTTGGACGCCGTCAAAGAGGCCGTGACGACATGTCTTCGAGAGGTTCCCGATGATGCCTTCGCGGGAGCGTTCCAGGAATGGGAACCGCCGCTGGAACAAGTGTATCGACTCACAAGGGTCCTATTTTGAGGAATATTAGCTTAAGATATGTAAAAGTGTAATTAATTTTTTTCCTGAGCTCAGTACACTTATTTTCCGGACGAACCCTGTATATATATATATATCTATATATATATATATATATATATATATATATATATATACTACCTTGATCAAAAAGTTCCCGGAATTTATTCAGAAAATTAAAAATACAAGTTTATTCATCTAAATCTATATTGTCCCCTTCAAAGTAATCCCCATCGACTGCAACACACTTATGCCAGCGCTTGATCCAATCCTCGAAACCTTTTTTATATTCGGTTTTCGGTATGTCCATCAGTGCTTCCTGCGATTTTTCCATTACTTCCTCTCGGCTGCTAAAACGCGTTCCCCGTAATGGTTTTTTGACTCGATTGAACAGAAAGAAGTTACAGGGAGCCAAATCAGGTGAATTCGGTGGCTGTTGGATGGTATTTGTTGCATTTTTCGTCAAAAAATTACGAATAATGATAGCACTGAGCGACGATTTCTGGTCTCTTTCGGCGAATTGCTTCACGCAAACGTCTCATAACGCCCAAATAATACTCTTCTGGCCTTCTGGCAAAAATTCATGATGCACTACACCGTTGTAATCCATGAAAACCGTCAGCATTGCCTTCTTTTTTGACTGAAAACGACGTAGTTTTTTGGTCTCGGCTCATTTGGTGAGCACCATTCACTTGCCTGATGTCTGGATTGCGTGTCGTACTCATAAACCCACGTCTCGTCTCCAGTAATGATCCTTTGGATGAATGTGGGATCGGATTCAGCCTCGCAAATCATGTCTTTTGCGACGTCAACACGGTCTCTTTTTTGCATGAAATTGAGGTCTTTTGGCACCAACTTTGCTGCTACACGACGGAAACCCATATCATTAACCGCAATGTCTTGGGCGGATCCATAGGCAATGTTCAAGTCCTCCGCTATCTCTCTGATGGTTAATTTGCGGTTATTGACCAATATTTCTTTTACTTTATCAATTTTTTCACCGACTTTCGATGTCGATGGTCTGCCACTGCGTTCATCATCTTCGATTGACTCACGACCACTTCTGAACCGCTCGTGCCACTGGTAAACGACCGTTTTTTTAGAGAATCGTTGCCGAAACACTTTTCCAACATTTCCAACGTCCGTGCGCCACTAAATCCGTTTTTTACGCAAAATTTAATACAAGTTCGTTGTTGCAAATTTAAATCCATTTCTGCAATTGTAAAAAATCGCCAACACACACAGAGATAGATGTACTCTTGGCTATGTAACTTTTGCAAATGTCAAGTTATGACACTAAGATTTAAAGGAAATATCAACAACAGATGTACCAATTTAACAAAAAAAACAGAACTCAAATCGGAACGATGGGAACGCCACACGGTGGTTATTCCGGGAACTTTTTGTTCAAGGTAGTATATATATATATATATATATATATATACATTCAAACAGGAAATACCCCCATATGGCGATTAAATATTCATTCATATTGAATTAGAGATAAGAAAAATGGTAAAGGAACACATATAAGGACGAACACAAGAGAGGTGGGGATAGCGGATGTGAGCAGATCACGAACGTAAAAAATATCTCCCTCGACCGGGACTTGAACACCGGATCTCTCCACTTGCCGGGCGGATGCTCTAACCACCTGAGCTATCGAGGGAGCGTACTTTCACACTGAAATCTGCGATCTTATAAAGCGCCAAATATATATATATATATATATATATATATATATATATATATATATATATATATATATGCGGGTCGAGGTGGTTTAGTGGGTAGAGCGTTGGACTACTGACCGGAGGGTCCCGGGTTCGATTCCCGGGCAAGGCACTTTGGGCACCCGCAGCTCCACCCAAGCTAGTTGATTTTTCGGGTACCAGATCTTCCTGGGAATCCATAACCGGCACAGGGAAAGGAACTGGCCCCCCTACCCTGATGTGTAAATATTCACACGCCGTCGGGTTTGGTACATGGGTGAGCTCTACCATCACCTACTAAACCGACCTTGGGGTTGATTACTGTGTTTATGGTTTTATGTATATATATATATATATACATAAATCCTCATCATTATATATATATATATATATATATATAATGATGATGCTTAAGTACTCACGAGAGCAATATAACTTTTGGACGGCCCAATAGAACATGGAATAAAACAGATAACACGTAAAAGAACACTCACACTGTAGATGATTTAAGCTTTCGGCCTACTCCGACGCCTTCTTCAGGTCAGACTGCTATATATATATATATATATATATATATATATATATATATATATATATATATATATCCCTGCCATGGACTACAACCTTGTCGTGGTGGAAGGACTTGTGTGTTCCGATGGCCCCTAGAGCTGTGCTGGCGGGAGTAATAATAATTACTCCTGGAAGGCTCACCCATGCCAGATAGGTCGAAGGTTAGGAGCCAGACGAAAGGTAGTCCACGCAGCGTCTGTTCCTCAGTGAGGCGGCTGCAATGGCGTCTGACCCCAGTGGGGGGCCATTAAGTGATGGCGTCACGTTAAAAACACTCTTGAGGAAGGCAACGAGAAAACACCCAAATTATCATTCCCAAGAAAATAATGATGGACGCAAAACAGAAATTGAGTCCTGGCAACTGCGGGACTCGGCCCAAGGGGCCGTGTGTCGTGCCCGGCAGCGGAGGAGGCAAGGCTTCCGCGGTCGTCATCCCAAGACACCCTTGCAGGGAAGAAATAACAGCAGCAGGACAGAAGACGCAGAAGAAGACAAAAATAGTTAGAATAGGAACATGGAACGTCAGGAAATGTTGAGGACAGGAAATTTAGAAAATATTATGCGAGAGATGGAAAGAGGTAATATAGATGTTTTAGGTCTTTGCGAGATGAGATGGAAGGAGAACGGGGATTACTGGAGTGACAATTATAGAGTGATATACAGCGGCGGGGACGAGAGCCAATGAGAGGTTGCCATAATATTAAATAAATGGGTAGGAAGAAGCGTAGTCAATATAGGGCAAGCGACAGATAGAATTTTACTCGTTGAGATTAAAGCAGAGCCGACGAACTTGGTCATTGTTCAGGTATACATGCCACCGAGCAACCAAAAGGAGGAAGAAGTCGACAGGATGTACGATGGGTTAGAGGATATAATCGCGAGTGTTCCTGCGGGGAAACATTTGATAGTGATGGGGGATTGGAATGCGACGGTAGGCGAAGGAGGAGAGGGTGATGAGGTGGGGGATTAAGGGTTAGGCACGAGGAATGAACGCGGGGAGAAAGCGATTGAATTCTGCAAGAGAAAGGGGTTAGTCATCACCAACAAATGGTTTAGACATCACAAAAGGCGTAGGTATACATGGAAAATGCCAGGTGACTCAGAAAGATATCAGTTAGATTATATTATGGTTGGGCACAGTTTTAGGAACAGTGTGATAAATTCGCACAGTTTCCCAGGAGGGGATGCGGATTCTGACCACAATTTAGTTTTTATAGAATGTAACGTCAGTTTCAACAAGATAAGGCAAGGGCGGCGGGTTAGGAAATGGAACGTAGAAGCATTAAATGGATTAACGAGGAAGGAGTATCAGCACGCTGTAGAGAAAATAATCGATGACGGTAAAGAACTGAGTACAATCGAAGAAAAATGAGAATGTATCAAGCAAGGGGTATCGGAAGCAGAAAGGGTTTTTGGAACCATTAATGGGAAAAGAATAAGGCAACCATGGGTCACGGATGAGATGATTGCAAAGATGGAAGAGAGAAGAAGATGGAAGAATGTAAACACAGAGTTAGGCAAAATGAAGTACAAAGAGCTAAACAATAAATTGAGAAGGGCCACAAATAAAGCAAAAGAAGAATGGTGGAAAACGCTATGCGAGGATATGGAAAGTTTACAGAAGAAGGGTGAAATCGGTGCTCTATACAGCAAGATTAAGTTATTATCGGGAAGTAAGAAGGCAAGATCTGTGCTAACAGTCAAGGATAAGTGGAGTAAGATAATAGTTGAACCAGGAAAAATCCAAGAGAGATGGAAGGAATATATAGAAACACTGTATGGCAAAGATCTTAGGCCGACAAGTTTAGACATAGAAAAGGAACATGACGTAGAAGAAGATAGCTTAGGTCCAAGCATACTCGACGATGAAATAGAAAGGGCATTAAAGGAGATGAAAGCAAATAAGGCCGTGGGGGTGGACAACATACCTGTAGAGCTGTTGAAATGTTTAGAAAAATGTGGAAAGAAGGCCCTATATGGGCTGATTCGTAGTTTCTATGAGGATGGAATCTGGCCGGAAGATTTTTTGAGATCGGTGTTAGTTCCTATTCCAAAAAAGGCAAAGTCTATATCATGTGAGGATTACAGAACAATAAGTTTGATATCCCACGCAGGTAAAGTTATTCTCAGGATCATCAACAAAAGGATAGAGAGTAAGGCAAATGATTACTTAGGGGATGATCAGTTTGGGTTTAGGAAGGGAAGAGGTACACGTGATGCCATTGCACTAATGAGATCACTAATTGAGAGGAATATAGAATACAACCAGGACGTTTTTGCCTGTTTTGTAGATTTCGAAAAAGCGTTTGATAGAGTGAATTGGGAAAAATGAATGCGTGTATTGCAGAAAATAGGAATGGATTGGAGGGACAGGAGACTGATCCGCAACCTGTACATGTCTAAGACTGCTTAGGTGCATGTGGGTAACGGAGAGTCCGGATGGGTAGTGTTAGGAGAAGTGTAAGGCTGGGTTGCCCTTTGTCACCGGTGCTGTTCAACGTGTATGTGGAGGAAATGATTAAAGAGGCATGGAATGAACTATAGTTAGGAATGAAAGTTTGAGGGGAATTCGTAAAATCGGTTAGGTTTGCTGATGACCAAGCATTTTTTGCCCAGTCAGCCAAGGGGCTGCAAGCATTGCTGAGTGAATTGGAGGTTCAGTGCGATAAATATTGGATAAGAATCAATATTAATAAAACCAAGGTTATGCGATTTTCCAGAAAGAAAAAGGCTAAGCTAAATACTAAAATAGGCAGAGAAAAAATAGAGCAGGTAGAATAGTTTACATATCTCGGAATGGTGTGGACCAACACGGTCAAAATAGTAGGGACGTAAGGAGAATAATTGCGTTGGGCAAAGAGGTTTTAACAAGGAGTAGGGAGTTGATGTCGGGGACGTTGAGTAGGGAGGTTAAGAAAAGAGTCGTAAAAACAGATAGAATTGCGCTAGGCAAGGAGGCTTTCTCAAGGAGGAAGGAGTTGTTGACGGGGACGTTGAGTAGGGATATTAAGACAGGACTCGTAAAAACTCTGATATGGAGCGTAGCTATGTACGGCGTGGAAACGTGGTCACTGAAGCAGGAGGAAATATGTAGATTGGAGGCTTTTGAAATGTGATTGTGGAGAAAAATGCAGAAGGTGAAATGGACCGAAAGGAAAACAGATGAGGAAGTACTGGAGATGGTGGGTGAGGAGAGGGGTTTGTTGAGAGAAATCCTAAAGAGGCAGAAGAAATAGTTGAAAGGCGAAGGATCTCAGGTTTTCCCGGCGTATGGTATTCAAGAAATTTTCTCGGGTTTCCCACCGGGTCAGGTTGATGAAGTGCACCAACGTTTCGAAGGCTGACTCTGCCATCGTCTTCAGGGTGATGTGACTTCACCCTGAAGACGGTGGCAGAGTCAGCCTTCAAAACGTCGGTGCACTTCATCAACCTGACCTGGTGGGAAACCCGAGAAAATTTCTTGAATAGTTGAAAAGAGTATTGAGCGGCAGTTGGATGTTGATGACTGAAATAGAGGCTGTAATAGAGATAATAATAATATTAGGCAAATGAGGGAAGGACAAGAAAAGGATAGAGATGTTGGACGGGATGAAGGGAGGAAGGAAGTAAACAGAGATCCCTCTTGGAATCTGATATAGAGTAGGTTGGTGGACTGTGTTTTCTTAGGAGTCACAGAATGTTCATTTGGATGTTGTGTCCATCCAAAACCTATCTTTGACGGTAGATTACTTAATAATATAAATATATTAACTGGACAAGACTATTTACACGAATTCGGAAAACATTCTTAAGTGGCATTAACCGTATCAGAGACAGGTTATGCATTAACAATTTGTTGATTGTTTACAGAGACTTGTAGTTTTAAACATAATTTATTAATTTAATTTTTTCATGCTATATTTGTTTCAATAGAATAAAAAGAACGATAGGCCGTAGAAAATTTTGATATCTTGTAATTTTTACAATGGAAAAATCGTTCAAAATTTGAAGAAGAGAGTGTCTAATTCTTTTTTTATAACTCCATTTGCGATAAATATAACTGGAACATTAATATTGAACATATACAATAAATATTCTCCAAAATTCTTGGATGTGATTGAAAATGAGAACTGGAAAAGGTTTACAAGGATCGTCCGGAAAATAAGTGTACTGATTTTTCCCGCCGCTCCAGACGCGCCCAGCACCGCTCTGACGGGCTGCGATTGGAGGGGGGTATGTTGGCAAGCGACACTGAAAAAGGCAGTCGGCTCTGAGCTGTGGTGTAGTGAGGAGCTCTGTTAACGCGAACCTCCACGCTCGACCCACGTCACGGAACGCGATGCCGAAGTTTTTGGAACAGCGTTATTCCATCAAATTTGCGGTAAAGCTTGGGAAATCGTCTACCAAAACTGTCGGTATGATTAACCAGGCTTACGGGGAGTCAGCCATGTCCAGAAACATGATCTTTCGGTGGCATAAGATGTTCGTGGAGGGCAGAGAAGAGGTCGACCACGGCCTGGACGCCCATCAACGACACTCACCGACGAAAATGTGCGAAAAGTTCGCGATGTACTGAACTCTGATCGTCGTTTTAGTGTTCATTAAATACTTATGAGTTATTATTTAGTATAATTAGCCAGTCTTTGGGAATGTTGAATTACTTATGCGCAAGAATAAAGTTTGAAAAATAATTTCAATTGTCTCAACTAGGTTGGACTAGGTAATTGCATGGTATCATTGCACTAAAATTGAAGCTTGATTTCGAGGTTGCATTTTCACCTCAAGGTATTAGGCTAACTCTATTTCTTAGAATTATAAGAAAGAAGTATTTCATCAAATTAAATTAAAAACGTTTTTTTTCTTCCTGTAAACACAAAAAAGAAAAAAACGGTATTTTGGACTGAAATGAAACATGAACTAAAGTTCAAGATAAAAATTGACAGCTAATTAGTGTACAGCTGAATTTATCGCCTATCCTACAAACTTAGCCTCAAACTTTACAGCATTTGAGTTAAAATCATACAGGTTCACACTCAAAAGTGGTAGGACTGATTTTCTCTGGCGCGAACGGAGCGGTGGAGGGGGGTCTTCCTGGCAGGGTAAGGTGGAGAGGGCTCTTAGCAACAGACCGACACCAACCTCAGTCGCCTGCGGGCTGTCGTTGAGTGAGGACACCTTTTTCAGTGAAGCAAGTTTTTTGTCCGCGTGGAAAAACAAAATGAATCTGAATTTAGAGCAACGTTATTCCGGGAAGTTTTGAGCGTAACTCGGGAAGACAGCAACTGAGACCCTCGAGAAGATCAAGCAGGCTTATGGGGACACTGCCTTAAGCCGTTCCACAGTAAAGAAAGTTGTTTAAAGAGGGTAGGGAGCTCGTTGAAGACGACCATCGCTCCGGACGGCTGTCGACGGCAAGAACCGACACGAATGTGGACAGAGTGAGGACACTGCTGAGCACAGACCGACGCTTAATCAGTGTAGAAATTGCAGACCAGTTGGGTCTGTCTGCATCCAACGTCTAACGCATTATTTCACAGGATTTGGCCATGCTCAAGGTGTGCGCCAAGATGGTGCCGATAATTCTGAGTGTCGACCAACAGGCAACGCGTGTGCGCATTTTCGAAGAAGTGTTAGCCAATTTGCACCGAGATGAAAATTGTTTGGACAATGTGATAACTGGTGATGAAACATGGGTTTTTCAATAGGACCCCGAAACGAAAAGACAATTCCCGGATTGGCACACTTCCTCGTCCCCACGTCCAAAAAAGGCTCGCATAAGAAAATAAAAAATCAAAACTATGTTGATTGTGTTTTTCAACCGTCATGGAGTGGTTCACAAGGTGTTTGTCCCACCAGGGGAGACTGTGAATCCGAACTTTTACGTGCAGGTGCTTACTCGCCTCCGAGAACGCATGAAAAGAGTCCGACCGGCCATCGCAAACTGCTGGGTGCTTCATCATGACAACGTGCCGTGCCATGGCGCGCTCGCCGTCAGACAGCTCCTTGCCAAATACGGCATTGCCACGTCGCCACACCTGCCCTATTCTCCCTATCTGGCACCACCGGACTTCTTCCTCTTCCTCCGATGAAAAGACAGCTCAATGGACGACGTTTTGACTCGATAAAGGCCGATCAAGAGACTTCGACGAGGGTCATCAACGGCATCCCCAAAGAAAATTTCCAGCGGGCGTACGGGGAATGGGAGCAACGTTTTACTATGTGTGTAGCAGCTCAAGGAGCATACTTTGAAGAATATTAAGTCGATGTAAGTATATCGTCAAAAGAGTCTTTTAAAAAAATCAGTCCTACCACTTTTGGGTGCGCCCCTGTAAGTCAAATTGGTTCCAACAGGCTCAGCATGGCAACGGTGCTTCGGTATCCGTCCTGATAAGTGGAGTTTACATTTAGGTCGCAAAATTTCTTATTTTTCTCATATAGTGCCAACTATACAGTTATTTGTATCCCTCACCGGGTGGTTAGCTGTGAAAGCCCAGGTATTACGCGTTGATGACCTTTTTTCTAATTTTTAAGTATTGCATTTTAAGTATTTAAACATTCATTGTCTTAATGAAATAGCGTAAGATATTCTCTCCTACCGTTCCAACAATAGAAGATGTTTATGACATACTTTGGAAAATGGTGGAAAAACATTTTATGATATTGACCGCTGAACTAAGAATCCTGGAGTTATCCGAGTAAACTCAATTTATCTACAAAATGTATTACTCTTTTTGGCTCAGCTGAGTGAGTTAGAAAAAAATCTCTTCCATTCATGAGCTAAGGTTCATGAATGGGAGCGGTTTAAATTTAACTGCGAGTAGTGTGTATAAAGAAGTAGTTTTGTGTAGTAAACTCATGGATTTTTCACATCACTAAGATAAAAAATTTTGAATGAATAAGTGTAAACGATCTCATTAAGAAATTATAAAGATAATCCATAGTTAAATTAACACGCATATCGATATATTAAAACTATTTCCCTCCTACTTCTGTTTTAATAATGAAAATATAGAATTCACAATGTTGAATGCATCATAAATTAGTCAAACAATGGAACTAAAAAATATATGACACTTTTTAAACATTTTAGAACATAAAGTCGTCCTTAACTCTAAAATAAGAGTCTAATAATCCACTCTTTATCCGCTTTATTCATTATGGATATTAATTTTCATCTATTAGCACTAACAATTTCCCACTCTTCATCATCATAATCTTTACATAAATTAAATGAATTCTAAAGCTACACGCTCGTCATGAAGACAAAGAGAATAGCTGGAGAGGATTATTATATAACTTGGATTAAAACGACTTGGTTCTCTGGTGAAAGCTATGGATTTGCTTGGACACTAATGTATGTTCAGGCTGCCTACAAAAATTCCCTCCAGTGAAGAGGAAACGCGGCAAATTAAAAACCTAAAAATGACGAACGTTGACGAAATAATGCTAGGCATTGAGCTATATATATAAAAATATTCTCTTGGAAAAGGAACTGGCCCCCCTTTCCTGATGTGTGAATTTCACACGCCGTCGTGCTTGGTACCAGGCGAACTCTACGATCAATCTCCTACTCTGAAACTCTCGTACCATCAACACCTACCAAACCGACCTTCGGGTTGATTACTGAGTTTATAGTAATATATATATATATATATATATATATATATAATACTATATCAAATAAAAGGCATCGAAGATTCAGGTTGACTGGAGCGACGATGAGAAAAGAATTACGAAAAAAGTTGTCCGGAAGGTTATCAGAAGCTGATAGACGAACTTCCCTTAAATTTATCATTTCCTTTTCCCCACCACTTCCACCTCACTAATCTCATCCATCCCATTCCCGATCCACCTCCGCGCTCCCTGCGGGAAGCAAATGGCAGAAAGGAGCATGTGGCATTAAAACAAACGAAATTCACGAGGACGAGTGAGAGAGAGAAAGAGGACTATGGAAATGTGGGGGCAGAACGAGCGTGGGAGGAAGCGAGTAAAGGGCCGAAGCGTGCAGGGGAAGGTCGTAGGTGCGAGGGGGATGGAACATGGGGGAAGGAAAGAGCAGATAATGCAATGGGCGGCTGCGAGGAGCGCGCGGGAAGCCTGGGAGCGGTCAAAAGGAAGGCTTAAATGGAAAAGGGAGCAAGGGTGGAAGAAGTTATGCGTGCATGGAGGCTAAGGGGGGGGGGATGGTGCGCGTGTGGAGGCGGAAGGCCTCGGGAATTGCGTTCGGGTTGGGGGCAGGTGGGGCGGACGTGGTTTAAAGAGAGCGGATGCGTGAAGGGGTGCGCCCGTGGATGAGCATGGGGGGTGGGGTGGGGCGGCGGAAGCGAGATCGGAATGAGGGGGTGGGGGGCGGGCGAAGGGAGTGGGGGCGAGGACGTGATGGGGCGGGGGTTGGTTTTGCGGGGGTGGGGCAGGGCGGGGCGGAGGGGTTCCTCCGACCTCCCCTCCACCCCTCCTCCCAGGAACTTTGCCCTCTTCTTCCGACCGTTGGGGCCGAAGGGGGCGGGAGGGCGAACGGAGAGGAGTCGAGAGGAAAGGGAGGCACCGAGGGAAGTAGGACAACCAGGGTTGGAGGCGGGGGAGAGGGTGCCTTCTTAAGAAGTTTTCGAGTCGGGTGAGGAGTGGAGGAGTGTTTTCGTTCTCTTTTATTAAGGTACAGAGACGATTGAATTTTAGTTCTTGTCAGAACTGGCCATTGGAATGCTGTTTCCTTCATACTACCCGTTTGGAATGACTTTTGAAATTACTGTGATGTTAAGTGGGCTGAAATGCCACTACGCTATCGTCAGCTTACGAAGAAAGCATGGAGAGTGAAATTATATTTTAACATTTTTGTTTGTAATATTTTAGCAATAACAGAAAGGCTATAACAGAACTGAAAAATATTATTGAATCATTCGAAACATATAAATGCCATTGTTTTTGGGATTGAAGTAGGTAGTGCAGAGAAGAAGTATTAGATTCAGTCTCAGGTTTTTCTTTGTACAATGTATACTTTTTTAAGACAAATGTGACATACAGAGTGAATTTCCTAATATTTTTATTTCATTTTATCATTTTCGTTATTTCAACACTAGATAATTCACAGCCGAAAAGGAGGCATCACTCTTTTTACGTATACTCCCCCATGGCTAAGGAATGGTAATCCCATGGGGATGTAGGAAGACAGCAGGGGAAATAGTTTTTGGATTAGGTAACGTAATGTATTTGTTGTTTGTTTTGACCGCTGGAATTGATGACATTGGCAGAACAGGAGGTAGTGATAATATTTTTTACTTTTAGAAGCCCCAATGTTTGACGGTACTCCACAACAATCAATATTTAAATGTAAATTTATTATATTACACCATAGCATTCAAAACAGGGGATGTATCCGAAGCCATAACCGTTGTATTTTCAGAAGACTTTTTTTCTTTCAAATTGGTGTGATTTTGGTGGCGTTTACTTATACTTATACTATACCTACTTATAAAAGAAAAATTTGTGGAAAAATTTCGTGAAATAATTAATTTATATCCATGAATTTGCAGAAACGTACTAAGAAAGCAATAAAGAATTATTCAGGTTGACTATAAGAGGCTAAAATACAGCACTCATTTTTTGGCCTACTTTGTATGAAGTCACGTCCAATTTCATTTTCCGAGGGTATTAACATGCAGTATATCAGAGTCACATGTCATGACGGAAGTGGGCGCTTAAAATACTTATGACAAAAATCATTGCTGATTTGAGTAATTACTAGGCTTTATTGAGACGACTTGGGTATGAAGGTGCAGCAGCAGCAGAAACACACCTAATTCAATAAAAAGGATTTGGAGCAAATTATTTTCATTCAAGTTTGTGATTTTATGTTTGAAAGATTCATCTACATCTACATAAGTACCCTGCGAGCCACCAAAAAGGTGTTCAAAGATTGAGGATATATCTGTACGAATTCAGTCTACTATGTAAACTTTTTAAAATTTATATTTGAAGTAGAACAATCCGGTATGCATGTAAAAATATCATTTATTACTTCTGCTCAGTTGATTTACAGTTGAACTTCCAAAGTGTCTGAAAACATTGTGAATGGAAGCATTCGTATTTTGAAATGAGAAGTGAGCGTTTATTACGTTTAGCAATATCCGAAATATTAATTTCTGATCAAGGAGTGTGTTTCGTACAAAATTTTAAGAATAGTCAAAGTGTTGCACTATAGGAAAAACAAATATACTGGCCTTTCACTCCCTGTCACGAAAAGGTACCTCCATGTTTCCCACTTATAAATGTGTCGTTGTCTCCAAAAATATGGCTCTAATATAAGAACAACAGAGATATTTACGGGTAAAACTTTTTGTTGGAATCTAATTTTCAAACGAGAGAAAATGGACTAAACCTTGCTGCGATTTACATAGTTAAAAATCATTAGTTATTATTTTAAATAAATAATATTTTTCCTTTAATGTGAAATTTTTAGCCGAAATAGAACGATATATTGGAAATGAAAGAATAGTAACTTTGTGATTCCACAGAAATTTTGTTTATTTCGATACGACCCGGGTTTCGACGTTCAGCGTCATCTTCAGGTAAAAACTCTTACAGACATCCATCTATATATACTACATTCCGGTAGGTATATATAGATGGATGTCTGTAAGAGTTTTTACCTGAAGATGACGTTGAACGTCGAAACCCGGGTCGTATCGAAATAAACAAAATTTCTGTGGAATCACAAAGTTACTATTCTTTCATTTCCAATATGAATCGATTCCATAAAGTTACGCCGGAAACCATTAATTATAGAACGATATATTAAAAAATCAATCCAATGAATACAAAATACCAAGTAAGTAGTCAAGTCTTCATGAAAATTGGGAGCGTATTTCTTAAATTAAAACATTTTATTATGAACTGAGGGAAAAATTATACAAAATAAAGTAAACAAAAGTTATTAAATGCTAGAATAAACCATTTCATTCACCTTTTCATAACCCGCGCATCTTAGATGCAATGAAGTAACCGCAATAAATCGGAAGGCGAGATCACATTCTCAATTTTGGGACTTGGAATGGAATGGTAACAATGGAACTTTTACTCCCTTATAATCCGCTACCATAAAAGCTGAAAAATTAGAAATGGTTTACAATATACGGATTTAATAAAGTTCAAAACTAAATTATTACTTCAGAATGAGCAATTTTATTCAATGTCTGCCATTTTATCGCCTGTTTTATATTTCAATTAAATTAAAAAATACGAGTACTAAATTAATCCTAGTATTTCTTACGTTACATACAAGTGTGTCTTAGAGTGCCACTATGCATGTATTAGCGCTACCAATTCATTAAACCGCTCCAACAGGGCACGCTTGTCCATTCGAATGCGTTTAGTCCGAAGTGAGGAAACGCGGCACCCAACACGAGGATAGGTTACGCATGTTCAATTCTTCAACCAATGATATAGGCGTAGTTCGTAGCCTCTGATATTTCTCTAACCTTAATTCTACGGTCGTTTGGCAACATTTGGTAAACTTTTTTGATGTTATCTGGGGTTGTCACAGTTTCCGGTCGTCCCGAACGCCCACAATAAGTCATGGGGTACGGCCCTGTTTAAATTCAACTGTCCGAATTTCATGGTCATAAATGATATAGCAGAGTCCCCGTACACAGCATCCAACTCGTCTTTGATTTACGTCGGCGTAAAGCCTTTCAAAAACATATATTTATTGACAGCTTGATAATAAATTTTTTTCAATTGTTACAAAAAACCCACAATCACTCACGGAAACGATTTTCAACCAACATCTGAGCGTCCAAATTTGCTGAAACTTTGGTGAGTACCTTCTAACGCATACATAGGTAAGCAAATTCCTTAACTTTTGTTGAAGAGTGCTTCCATCTTCAGGTAGGGGTCGGAAATCTTTCACTCAACTCTCGTATATTCAATGTAAAGTAACGGTATGGAAAGGGAATAGATTGAATACAAATGCATTACAATTGTTTTCATACTAATTTAGTACAAATAATACTGGAATCTAAAATTTTAAAAATGAACGCCGTTGATTCCGTAGTGTAAGAAAAGGAAAATTTACTATAAATCTGCAAGTTTCCCCTTAATGAGATAGTTCATAAGAGGGTTGGTTGAGCATAAGCCTCGTCCCAGGTATCTCGTGAAGAGAGTTTTTCATGAAGCATCAGAGTAAAATTTCGTTTCAAATTATCCCGCAAAATAAAGGAAAATATTTGTTTGCTGAATTACAGGGAAATATACCAGTAATAGGTGATATATTCTAGGATCCCATTCTATTGCTATTGCTGCGGACTTAGCTTGAAATAGACAATATAAATAATTGGCCAACAGTATACAACTTCACGTATGCGTAAATGAAGATGCCATATGCTAAGAGTCTAAAATCTAAGACAGATTTAAAGACACAGGAAAGTTGGAATTGATTTCAAAATAAGCTTTACCAAAACACCATTGACAACAAAAGGCCCCTCAAAAAGTGTTGCCTTAAGTATTGCCATAAGTGAGTAAGCTGATGTCACCTCGAATACATTTTTGTAAATTCCTACTATGTAAAAAAAACTTCTGCACATATTCACTACAAATGTACTGCCATTAAGTTATATAAACGAAGAAAATAAAATAGCTTTGAATAAAAATATACTGTTAAGTTTTAACGTATAAATTAAAATGAGTACCTATATGTGTATAGTTTTAACATAACATACAAACATTACTTAACGAGATAATATAGCATTTAAAATAATAGAATACTCATGCAAGTAAAAAATTAAGGGTTATAAACAGTAAACGAAATCTTATAAGACCTACTTGTTTTACAGACACGGGAAGTCGACTTAATCATTTGTGCACATTGAGAAACTTTTAGATTTTTCCCAAACCGTATGTCCTCTTCATCATGAACGGGGATGCTTCATACTCCGTGTCCGGCGAGAAGAGTTCACTGGGCGCTTCTTCACCATACTGCAGGGCTCAGGGGGCCAGTTCATCTGAGGGGTGTAGCCGGGTCTGCTATTGAGCAACGTCACGTGCACAGAAACGAGGACGATAAGAATCGTAGCGTCCGAGAAGTTCAGAGAAAACTCTCTCATTCGACAAAGCATGAGCATTGGTGACGACTTGTAGCCTACTTTCTACTTTGCCATAGAAATTCTAATTTAACACATTGAAGGAGAAAATTAATTCGATCCAGAATTGGTAGGAGAGTAAAATATGGCTAAAATCAAGCAATATAGAACCGGAATTTCACTGCATCATTAAACAATTCCTTAAACCACACACCATTGTGGCGAACTAAAGAGTAATATGTAAATGTAGGAAATAGGTTGTAGTAGATCAAAATTAAACAGGGCGTTCATGTAAAAATATTTTATGATTGATTAAATTTTGCCAACAGTCACTTCAGTCACTTCAGACCTGAAGATGCCAGCGGGACTGCTGGCGAAACCGTCGTCAATAGACACAACTCAACGCGGGAGGATCCCGAAAAACGTACAGATTGCAACGTATAAAGTGCTAGAAAAAAAAACGACGAAAAGAAGACAGCAAACAACAGCTATTTTTACATTATAAAAAAACCTTGGATGAGAGGGAATGTAAACCCTAAGGTAAAAGCGGAATCCGCAATAGCGGAAAAGTAAACACAACTGGGGTAATACATTTTCTTCCTAAAGTGCTTTTATGGACATTATGGGATAAAAGCACATAATTTCTCACTAAAATTCATTTTTTAAATCGTGCAGCTTATTGTTCTCCCAATGATCTTTGTGTGTGTGTGTAGAAATTAATGCCACTTCTTTTTTGGCGCTAGCATTTTAACCTTCCTTACATTTGTGGCAGCATGTCATTTATGTTAACATTTAATCGCTTTGACAAGCCTTGTGTTTTATAAAAAAGATGATAACATAATTTTTGATAGGAAAATATACCAGCGAAAAATACTGATTATGTCATCCTTTTACGGAAATAAAGATTGAACAAATTTCTAACACCTACAAAATGTCGTAATGAATCTTTTATCACGCAATCATATTTTTAACAATGTTTCTCAATCAATGATGTTGAAATTTTGGAGGACTTACTTTAATAAATAAAGTCAACTATGGGTAATACGTTCAAACTATATTTAATATTAATTATTTTGTTGGAGTATTTATCCGCTATCTTTATCGACAGGACCAACCTTTCAGTTGCCAAGGAAAATATAATGTCTATATAAATTTATAATTAATGATATCGAATTCAAAGAACTGCGGGAGATGCAGCGACAGTAACTTTTAACGGCGTCGTCCGCTAATACCAACTACTGTAAAAATCATCCCGGTCATATAGAATTCTACCCTTTAAAATTTTAGTCTTGGTAATTAAACCGTTTGTAGGAAATTTTAAACCTTTATCGCGCATGAAGAAAGAAGGGCATCCACGTTTATCACTTTTCTCAAAATGTTTTTCGGATTAAAGTTGCAAAGATAATGTGTGTACACCGTCCAGAGAAGCGGACTGAGCTTCAAGAGCTCCAACTACTAAAAATAGAACGGGAGAACGTGCTATGGAGCAAGTGAAGTGGAGTTCATATTGGACTCGGGGAAGCGGAAAAGGAGCAGTTTTGATTGCCACGTGAGCACCGAGCTTCGTGTTTCTCCGGCACCGCCCATTCGTCGTCTCCTCACACCAAACTTAGTCGAAAAGTTCACCCCAGAGACGCGAGACGATTCGAGGAACGTTAGACGAGACGAGAGGTGGACGGCCAACGGACAAAGCGACCCGGACAGAACGGGAAATGGGGGCGTCCCAATTCTCGGGGAAAACGCTCCGGGAAATTCGAAGGGGAGCGGAAATGAGGAAGGAATGAAAAAAACTTTAATAAGGAAATGGAGAGCATTAGGACGATGTAAGGGCAAAAAATTTGGCAGGAGGGTTGGGGAGTGCCTGATATGTGGGCCTACTCTCAACTCCCCAGTGCGTCCCATGCGATGGAGGGAGAGAGGGGTTAATCGCCACGAAAAGGAACGAGGCGATGGAGACGGGCCGTGTGAGATCCTTCGCCGCAACTCTTCTTTGCTTTTGACGCGGCGGAGAGGGAGTGCCGGGGAGATTGCTATGGAAAGGAAGTGTTGGAGGAAAGGAGAGTCAAGGGTGTATTGCGGGGAGGCGGGGTGAGTCGGGGATGGGGAGGGTTATCGGATGTCGAGGCGAGTGCGTGATCTCTCAATGCATCTGCCCCCGCGCCCGCTTCTCCCTCCCATCTACCCCTCCTCCCCGCCCGCCGCCCCAACCCACCTCCCGCACGGGGCAAATCGATAATACGAGGGAGGGGGCGTGGCATTTGGTGTGCGGGGAGGAGGGAACACGCGGCCCCGTTTCACTCCGGGCGCAGCATCCGACCAAGAAAGCCCTCCTCCGACCGCCCCCACCCCCGCGCCGCTCCCGAGAGCATCGAGGCGCCTCCCCCCGCCGACACGGTGCCCGGCCCCCTGCCCCACCCTCGTCGTGACCCCATCTCGCCAACCTACCGCCTTCCCCGCTCCCCCCTTCTTCAGCTCGCCACTAAGTTCTCCCACGCTTAACGTCACTCTCCGTCCCCCGATCAGCCATGTGGCCTCGAAAAAAATCCAGCACTTCTTCCAGTCGCCCAACCGCTCCTCCCATATCCTCCCTCCCACGAGAGCAAACTTCGCAAAGTTCGAACTCCGCCGCTCTTCCATTTCTACCTTTTTTTCACTTGCGATTCTGCCGCTTCCCACCCGTCGACGAAGGGGAGATGAAAACATCTCCCCTATTTAGTTTGTCAGCACCTCCGACAAATGTTGGACCGAAATGAAATTTGATGGGTTCCTCGAGGAGGGTGTGGTGTTTCTCCATATGCACCCTCGAATTACACCTCTGGCGGAACAAGTTTACGTACGTGCGTACGTAAGTTGCTATCTTACCAAAGCCCGGATGAGGTCCTCTCCCACTTCTATCGCTGGCGCAAATGATTCTCCATGTAATGGTAACGTTCGCTAAATGAACGAGCTGCATTTCCATAGAGGAGCTCGGTAAGAGGATACTAGAAAACATTCAGGCCGTATGTTACCAGTCCTTTTTAGTGCTCGTATTCCGGGAAATACTCTATCACTGAGAGCACTTGGACTACTTCAGAAAACTGAATAATGCGTATGATGGAGCAACGCACGGTGTGTCATTGGGCGATGTCTAACTTTTTATCTGATACAACAGTAATTGTTTGGGCCGGCTTTGGTTCTCGTTCAGAATGATGAATGTGTAACATTAGAAAATGCGTCGTTCGTCGAATTTTTTTGTTCAATGAAATTGAGCCATATTGTCATAAAAATTAGCACATTTCTGATCACATATTTTCTCGAACTGCATTCCGCTCTTCCTCCAGACCAAATACTTTCAAAAGACAAATATAAACTACATAAAATTAATCATTTCACTCGATAGCATAGTAACTTGTTTTTAAAATATGGGAACCTGTTAAGTGCATATTTCAGAAGGCTTTCTCCTGCAGTTACTAATATTTTGAGTCTATAAGAGATATTTAAGGAACAGCGTTTTAAAGTATCTGCAATCAGCGAGAAAATGCGTGGTGAGAAACACTGTAGCATAATTAGGTAATCTCCCGGGTAAGGTAGGTTTTTGGATGGACACAACTATCAAATAAATATTTTGTAACTCCAAACAAAACCCAAACCAGCAACCTAGTCCACATCAGGTCCCTCTTCATCTCTGTGTACTTCTTTCCTCCATTCATCCCGTCCAACATCCCTATCCTGTTCCTGCCCTTTCCTCGCTTGCCCAACATTCTCCCCTCTGTTACTTTCTTCAACATTCCACTACCGCTCAATACGCCTTTCATCCATTTTTCCTGCCTCCATAGGATTTCTCTCAACAAACCCCTCTCCTCACCCACCCTCTCCAGTACTTCCTCATTTGTTTTCCTTTCGGTCCATTTCACTTTCTCAATTCTTCTCCACACCCACATTTGAAAAGCCTTCAATCTACGTCTATCCTCCTGCTTCAGTGACCACGTTTCCGCGCCGTACATATCATAGTTTTTACATATCAGAATTTTTACGAGTCTTGTCTTAACATCCCTACTCAACGTCCCCGTCATCAACTCCCTCCTCCTTGAGAAAGCCACTGCAGTATGGATGTTAAAAATTTTTTTTTTCATAATTATTCTCCTAACGAATAAATATATCTTTTTCCAGAAGAGGCTATCGCTTCAGAATATTCATATAGAGTTTCCGACAGAATACGAATAATATATTTTCAAAAAATTTCACTGTATCATCTTAGGGCGTGTACGATAAAATTAATTTTCGTTTCAATCAAAACCTTCCACAAAGAACCAGGGATTAATTTTAATTTATAATGAGATTTCCATGTAGTCTTCAATGAACAGGAAAATATACATTTGCTTTAAATTCTAGCGACTCATTGAAATGAAAAGTAATGGGGTCAAAAGGTCTTCTTGAATACCCAAATGTTTGCCACATTAGATTTATTTCGTCATTTCCAACAAACGACTCACTGTTTGGCAAAACTTCAATTACGTTTTCCTTTTGGAATTGCCCATTAAATGTGTGGTAAACCGATAAAGAAATGAGATTTATCGCACAGAGAACTAATTTATTTGTATTTCTCCAGCGGGTAAACCTGATAAAATTTCCATTCCGGGAGTTTACTATAAGATTCTAAGGTTTTTCATAAGTATCGTCATAAAATATATGATCAGTTAAATGAGTTAACGGTAGCTAATTAGCTAATTACGTAGTAAACGGGCTTGCATAACAGTGGAACTTTCAGAATCAAGTATTAATGCTGAAACGATATCCAAATCGTATAGATTGCCCTGTTTTCAAACCAACAAATGCGCCAAATTAAAAATTCAAATAATTGTTTCATGGTTGTGGACACTACCTATTTTTCAAAAATCGATTTTTTAAAATTAAATTTATGATTTAAAATTTAAAAGAGATGCAAAATTAAAATCCTGAATTTGAAATTGAATTTGAAAATTTTGTTTTCTCTTAAACTCCTAGCATGCCTAAAAATAGCTTTAACAAAATGTAACGATAACACCTGACCCGCGGCGTGGTGGGTTAAACGAGTAAGACACCTGTATTTCAACTTGAGAGTACCAGTTTGAAATAAAAGTGACGCATTTGGATTTCATAATACGCAAATCAATGAACAGTGTCAGTACCGTACCCGTAATATGTAATTATGTAATTTGCACAGCGAATAAAATGATACCCGCGAACTTATCTTCACTATGATCGCTATAACACGCATTTATTTTCTGTTTCTGTGAGTTGCATCCAATCGTCTTAAGAGCGTGGGTGAGTCGGCGACTTGAGGGAGGAAAGGGACTTGGGTTTGGCCACGCCTGCTTTCCCGTGGGATCCTTCCTCTAAATGAGTTCACTCTTATCGGCAGGGCATTGAACTCTCGGCGCCAACTCAATTTGATGACAAGGCACTGAGGATTTAGCTTCTTTGTAATTGAAATTCCAGTGTAGAATTTCAGAGGATATTTATGTTTTATGGTGCAAAGCCGAATTACGGTGAATCGTTTACTCGCATTAGGTACTCGATGGTGCTTTGAATTTTATTTAGATGCACGAACGTATAGAATATATTAAAGTACGAAAATATAAAATTCGTGTGCATTAATTAAAGTTAATTATAGATTACCGTTAATTATTACTTACTATTCATAGTAATTTATTTATGCATCAACGAATTTTAATCCTCATTGATTTTAGTGGGAGACGGAATATGCTCTTACGGTTGTGTGGGGCAATCATTTCGTGTGTAGCTTAGAAATATAACAATTTTACCGTGGAAAGATTCTTCAATGTGACTTTAACAGGGGTTTCTTAACTTTTGGTCAAAACGTTGTGCTGTGATCGCATAACTTTTCCTTTATGAAAATTATAATAAGAAAGATTAAGAAGTTAACCCCAAAAATTACTTGGCACTTTCTCTATTTCTAACTCGTATCTGTTAGATTCCGATCGGTTGTGCTCGTCAGTGAAAGCATCAATCCATTCTCCTTAAATACGAAGTTCCAGGATTCGCTATCCACTCAGTCGCTTAGTAAACAAACTGCGTTTGTTTACTGAACAATCGTACACTGCCATGCATAAACCCAATATTCTTCGGTATTGGCATGACGGCTTATCGGTGAAAAAACTTAAAAGAACTGTTACTTAGACGGATCCCACGCAATTCAATATGTTGATGAATGGAGATAAGCCATGATAAAAAACTTTATTGATACTTTTAGAATCGGGATGGATAAATAACGATAGGTATTTGGGATCGAATTTTTTTTCAAAACTGCCGCTGGATTCTCAAATTTTGATTCCACAAAAGAGGGAAAAACACTGTTTTCTGGCACTGCAGTCTTAGCGCTGCAATCTAAAGCGAAGGTTGATGTGAACGCGTCCTTTCTTCGCATTATCGAGAATTTTACCACTTGGAAATTATATCACTAGTTGGTTTTCCGTTGATGACTGTCAAAATGCTTCTGTTCCAATTCTCCTCTCCGCGGGAAATATTCCCTCCAGCCAAAATAACACCGAACCAAGATTCACGCTGGTCACTAAATAGCTGGAAAAGCATTCTGGGATGTGTGACCTTCCCGTCTCAAAATTTAAACGCCTCTATACCAACAACAATCAACAAAATTAAAATTTTTCTTTGAATACGATTCGCATATTCGAAGTTTTGAAAATGTTTTACGCGCTGTCTGCGACAGCCATATTTCATTTCGGTTCTCTTTGTTTAACCCTGTTATCTTCAATTTAGCCTGATTCTTTCTTATCAACTTCCTTATATCTGAAATGTATACACTTTTCATAATGGCATCGGTTTAAATTTCGACAGAATAAATGCAATTGAAAAAATTTTCAAAACATACTTTTCCATATCCTTTCAGTTTGAGCATTAATTTTCTCCATTTCGGCTGCGATCTCCTTATCCCTATCAACTACCGATATTCAGAGGCTTTGCAAAGCAATACGTACTTATCATTGATTGGGTTGATTGGGTATTTGGGTAGATGGTGGAATAAATTTATATTAAAAATAAGTATAAACTATAATTTTTATTTTTCGTGTAATTCGGTGTGACGTCATTTCTTCCCGCACACCAAAACATACAATACGATGCCATCGCACCACGGTGAGACTAAATTTGGATCTGATGGCGAAAAAATATTGCGTATGTTTCCATCAACTCAATGGCGGTCAACATAGCTTATTTTTATGTTACATCACAGTGTGATAAAGTAAGCTAGGACATTCTTCGTCAAATTCAAAGCTTGAAACCATCATTTGAGCGTGATCTACTAGGAGAGGAAAAAGGCTTGCTGTTTTTACGATAGGAAAAGTATAATTTCTCTATGAAAAAGTACAATAATTAGTAAGTGAAGCATGGGTATAAATAAACATAGTTATTTTTCATTAGAAAACACTTAGTCCATTGTCATATATTATTATGCCATTCCTTTCTTTATCCTTCTTCTATCTGGGCAAAAAATGAAGTGGACTTGACCTATAGATTCCTTGCTACGGTTCTGGGTTCTGTTGTTTCAGGATAAAGCAATTTTTTGGGCCCTTTTGATGAAGAACTAATAATTTTTCTCTAAAGCAGTAAAAGTAAGTCAGAGGTTACCAGAAGCATACGGAGCAGGAGTTACGTACGCTAAAATGCTTAGAATAATATTATCCAATTGAATGCTGTAATACTTCTACATTTTGTGCCCATGGAATCTCTTGATTTCTTATTCAGTAACACGATTCATAAATAATAACATGCAGCGAACGATGTCAGTACCGTGATCTAAGGTCCCCCTTGTACGAGTGGAATGAGGCGCTTACGCGGTTCGTTTTGAACTCCAATTAAATCATGGCTCAATTGATTATGGTTCTGCGCCATTATCAAAGGATTTAATTTAATGTTATAAATCAATAATTGTTATAATCAAACGAAATTAGATTATAAAAACTTCTACCTTCTCATTTTTACACCAGTGTCTGTTAAAATTACCTCACGGTTCACAAAGACAGATCCCGATCGTCCCACCAACTAATGTGAAGCGTTGGCCGCGGCCGTGATTATCTCAAATATAATTATTGTTAGGTCTTCTCTAAACTTCAAAATACTTTGTTAAACCCAGTCTTATATTATTGATGAAAGATTTTGTCCAATCTAGTGTCCATGGGGAAATAGAGTCCCTCACCTGGTGGAAACCCTAATGATGATCCAATTTTATCAGCAGTTAAATGAGATGATTAATATAATTTGTGAATAAAAATGTGCTGAATAGCTGTAAAACTTGAGATGACTTAAAATTTATTTTAAGTGATCGGTAAAAATGTCTCAATGGAATATTACTACATTCTTTCGCCTCCATGAATAGCCAATAAACGGTGCATATTAAACAATGTTTTCCAGCATAACGGCACGTGCACCCACACAATACACCGCAAGCCACAGCAGGGCGTTTGGCGGCGGTGATAGTGTACTAGTTATTTATGCATAAATATGCAATATCAAGGAACAATATGAACAAATAACACCTACTCTTCACTCACGAAATAGGGAAAGCCAATATCAAAGCGATTAAAAGCCTGCCCTTAATTTATGCAGTGGAGCATGAGATGCATGATCATGGAGAGGGTGACATTATTATTGCTAAAAAAATGAATATTTTAATATCGGTTGCAAAGCATTTCTCCTCACATAAAAGCTGGATAAATAATGTAGTGCAACCTTGTTTGTTCCATTGTACCCTCGGCCGCAAATCCACGTATCGCCTCGTGCGCCGTGTAAATTTCCCGGATGCGTGCAGGCCTCTTGAAACCTCTCCCTTCCCCCATCCAAGTTGCCCTCATCACGTCTCCCCTTTCCCCGGCCGCCCCGCGTGGTTCATGCACCGCGAGTTCATTTCATCCCAGGTCTCACACAGAGCACACCGAGACGAGAAAATGTCTTCCATTTGCACACGAAAAGGTTTCCTTTTTTTAGTATTTTCTTTCCGCGCTACGGAATTTCTGCGGGGACCATAATTCCCTCCCTCACCTTCTCTCTCTCTTTCTCTCTGCGCACAATATATATATATATATATATATATATATATATATATATATATATATATATATGTATATGTATATATGCGGGTCGTGGTGGTCTAGTGGGTAGAGCGTTGGACTACTGACCGGAGGGTCCTGGGTTCTATTCCGGGGCAAGGCACTTTGGGCACCTACAGCTGCACCCAATCTAGTTGATTTTTTGGGTACCAGATCTTCCTGGGAAACCCTAATCGGCACTGGGGAAGGAACTGGCCTCCCTACCCTGATGTGTGAATATTCACACGCCGTCGGGCTTAGTACATGGGTGAGCTCTACCATCACCTACTAAAGCGACCTTCGGGTTGATTACTGTGTTTATGGTTTTATATGTATATATATACATATATATAATAAATATATGAAATATACATATATATATATATATATATCGAGAGATGGAAAGAGGTAATATAGATTTTTTAGGTCTATGTGAGGTGAGATGGAAGGATAGCGGGGATTACTGAAGTGACAATTATAGACTGATATAGAGCGGCGGGGATGAGAGCCAGCGAGGGGTTGCCGTATTATTAAATAAAGGGGTAGGAAGAAGCGTAGTCAACATAGAGCAAGCAACTGATAGAATTTTACTCGTTGAGATTAAAGCAGAGCCGACGAACTTGGTCATTGTTCAGGTATACATGCCACCGAGCAACCACAAGGAGGAAGAAGTCGACAGGATGTACGATGGGTTAGAGGATATAATCGCGAGTGTTCCTGCGGGGAAACATTTGATAGTGATGGGGGATTGGAATGCGACGGTAGGCGAAGGAGGAGAGGGTGATGAGGTGGGGGATTAAGGGTTAGGCACGAGGAATGAACGCGGGGAGAAAGCGATTGAATTCTGCAAGAGAAAGGGGTTAGTCATCACCAACAAATGGTTTAGACATCACAAAAGGCGTAGGTATACATGGAAAATGCCAGGTGACTCAGAAAGATATCAGTTAGATTATATTATGGTTGGGCACAGTTTTAGGAACAGTGTGATAAATTCGCACAGTTTCCCAGGAGGGGATGCGGATTCTGACCACAATTTAGTTTTTATAGAATGTAACGTCAGTTTCAACAAGATAAGGCAAGGGCGGCGGGTTAGGAAATGGAACGTAGAAGCATTAAATGGATTAACGAGGAAGGAGTATCAGCACGCTGTAGAGAAAATAATCGATGACGGTAAAGAACTGAGTACAATCGAAGAAAAATGAGAATGTATCAAGCAAGGGGTATCGGAAGCAGAAAGGGTTTTTGGAACCATTAATGGGAAAAGAATAAGGCAACCATGGGTCACGGATGAGATGATTGCAAAGATGGAAGAGAGAAGAAGATGGAAGAATGTAAACACAGAGTTAGGCAAAATGAAGTACAAAGAGTTAAACAATAAATTGAGAAGGGCCACAAATAAAGCAAAATAAGAATGGTGGAAAACGCAATGCGAGCATAAGGAAATTTTACAGAAGAAGGGTGAAAATGGTGCTCTATACAGCAAGGTTAGGTTATTATCGGGAAGTAAGAAGGCAAGATCTGTGGTAACAGTTAAAGATAATTGGGGTAAGATAATAGTTGAACCAGGAAAAATCCAAGAGAGATGGAAGGAACATATAGAAACACTGTATAACAAAGAACTTAGGCCGACAAGGTTAGACATAGAAAATGAACATGACGTAGAAGAAGATAGCTTATGTCCAGGAATACTCGTCGATGAAATAGAAAGGGCATTAAAGGAGATGAAATCAAATAAGGCCATGGGGGTAGACAACATTCCTGTAGAACTGTTGAAATGTTTAGGAAAATGCGGAAAGAAGGCCCTATATGGGCTGATTCGTAGTTTCTATGAGGAAGGAATGTGGCCGGAAGATTTTGTGAGATCAGCGTTAGTTCCTATTCCGAAAAAGGTAAAGGCTACATCATGTGAGGATTACAGAGCAATAAGTTTGATATCCCACGCAGCTAAAGTTATCCTCAGGATGATCAACAA
Source organism: Hetaerina titia (assembly GCA_037158775.1). Taxonomy (NCBI): domain Eukaryota; kingdom Metazoa; phylum Arthropoda; class Insecta; order Odonata; family Calopterygidae; genus Hetaerina; species Hetaerina titia. The sequence goes on from CM073779.1 coordinate 9,489,330, forward strand.
AAGGATAGAGAGTAAGGCAGATGATTACTTAGGGGATGATCTGTTTGGGTTTAGGAAGGGAAGAGGTACGCGTGATGCCATCGCAGTAATGAAATCACTAATCGAGAGGAATATAGAATACAATCAGGACGTATTTGCCTGTTTCGTAGATTTCGAAAAAGCGTTTGATCGAGTTAAATGGGAAAAAATAATGCGTGTATTGCAGAAAGTAGGAATGGATTGGAGGGACAGGAGACTGATCCGCAACCTGTACATGTCTCAGACTGCTCAGGTGCGAGTGGGGAACGGTGAGTCCGGATGGGCAGTGTTAGGTAGAGGGGTAAGGCAGGGTTGCCCATTGTCACCGGTGCTGTTCAACGTATATGTGGAGGAAATGATTAAAGAGGCATGGGAAGAACTGGAGGTAGGAATGAAAGTCGGAGGGGAATTCGTAAAATGGTTAGGTTTGCTGATGACCCAGCATTAGTTACTCAGTCAGCCAAGGGGTTGCAAGCATTGCTGAGTGAATTGGAGGTTCAGTGCGATAAATATTGGATGAGAATCAATATTAATAAAACAAAGGTTATGCGATTTTCTAGAAAGAAAAGGCTAAGCTAAATTATAAATAGGAGGGTAAAAATAGAGCAGAGAGAACAGTTTACATATCTCAGAAGTGTTTTGGACCAATACGGTCAAAGTAGTAGGGACGTAAGGGAAGAATTGCGTTGGGCAAAGAGGCTTTCTCAAGGAGCAGGGAGTTGATGACGGGGACGTTGAGTAGGAATGTTAAGACAAGACTCAAGAGTAGGAATGTTAAGAAGCAGGAGGATAAACGTAGGTTTTTGAAATGTGGGTGTGGAGAAGAATGGAGAAGGTGTAATGTACCGAAAGGAAAACAAATGAGGAAGTACTGGAGATGGTGGGTGAGTAAAGGGGTTTGTTGAGAGAAATCCTATGGAGGCAGGAAAAATGTATGAAAGGCGTATTGAGCGGTAGTGGAATGTTGAAGAGGGTAATAGAGGGGAGAATGTTGGGCAGGCGAGGTAAGGGCAGGAACAGGATATGGATATTGGACGGGATAAAGGGATGAAGGAGGTGTACGGAGATGAAGAGGGACCTGATATAGATTACTCTGCTAGGTGGGGGGTCACAAAATGTTTATTTGATAGTTGTGTCCATCCAAAAACCTACCTTAAACGGTAGATTACCTAATTATATATATATATATATATATGTATTAATTAAATGATGCGGAAGTACTCACGAGAGGAATATAACTAATATGATTTCTTCGAAGTAACACGGAAGTGTTGAATAAAAAACTTAGTAACACGCAGCACGAGAACACATAAAAAGAAAACTCACAATAATATCTTCATAATTTCGACGGCCTCGAGTTCCGTCTTCTTCGGATGATAAGATAGGACTCTTATATATATATATATATATATATATATATATATATATATATATATATATATATATATATATATATATATATATATATATATATATATATACATATATATATATATACATATATATATATGTATATTATTAGGTAATCTACCGGTTAAGGTAGGTTTTTGGATGGACACAAATCTCATATAAATCTTTTGCAAATCCAAACAAAACCCAATCCAGTAACCTACTATACATCAAGTCCCTCTTCATCTCTGTGTACTTTTGTCCTCCCTTAATTAATTAATGCGTGTATTGCAGAAAATAGGAATGGATTGGAGGGACAGGAGACTGATCCGAACCCTGTACACGTCTCAGACTGCTCAGGTGCGAATGGGGAACGGAGAGGAAGAATTGGAGGTTCGGTACAATAGATATGGGATGAGAATCAATCTTAATAACACAAATGTTATGCGAATTTCCAGAAAAAAATGGCTAAGCTATATTTTAAAATAGGCGGGGAAAAATAGAGCAGATAGAACAGTTTACATATCTCAGAAGTGTTTTGGACCAATACGGTCAAAGTGGTAGAGACGTAAGGAGGAGAATTGCGTTGGGCAAAGAGGCTTTCTGAAGGAGAAGGGAGTTGATGACGGGGACGTTGAGTAGGGATAACTAAGACAAGACTCGTGAAAACTCTGATATGGAGCGTGGCTATGTACGGGGCGGAAACGTGGTCACTGAAGCAGGAGGACAGACGTAGATTTTTGAAATGTGGTTGTGGAGAAGAATAGAGAAGGTGAAATGGACCGAAAGGAAAACAAATGAGGAAGTACTGGAGATGGTTGGTGAGGAATGGGGTTTGTTGAGAGAAATCCTATGGAGGCAGGAAAAATTGATGAAAGGCGTATTGAGCGGTAGTGGGATGTTGAAGAAAGTAATAGACGGGAGAATGTTGGGCAAGCGAGGAAAGGGCAGGAACAGGATAGGGATGTTGGACGGGATGAAGGGAGGAAAGAAGTACACAGAGATGAAGAGGGACCTGATATATATTAGTTTGCTAAGTGGGGAGTTACAAAATGTTTATTTGATAGTTGTGACCATCTAAATACCTACCTTAACCGGTAGATTTCCTAATAGATAATATATATATATATATATATATATATATTTACACATATAAACTGACATGTGTGTACATAATTCAAATAAAGTTGGCATACTTTGAGATACTCGTGTATGAAATTTAAATTTCTCACTCATAGACACCCATTTAATTATGCATTGACATTCCCATTTCAGTTACGTTATTGAACAGTACAACAAGTCCGAAATTAATCACACCAGCTGACCTTGATTTTCGTCAAGCACAATTAAGTATTCGATTAATCAACGTATTTATCTAATTGATGATTGAAGTTGTTTGCTGAACTATTTGCTTTTCTGAATTTATTAGATACAACGAGATCACTAGAATGGCCTATTTGATTAAGTTTATTTCTCCCATGGAAAATAAAAGGAATGTGAAGATATGGTGTCGTTGGGTGAAACAACGTGTTTGGTAAGGCGGGAATAGATCTGACCCTTTCCGCATTCTTGAGAACTGACACCACCGGAGTTATGCATTTTATCTTTGACAATATATCGTGTCTCAGCCTCGGGCTCATCAAATAGATTTTAAGCATGAATAGAATAGAATTACGTGTGGCTTAATTGTATTGAAGTTATCTCTTATTTCATACAAAAGTAGATTTCTTCGCCTAAAGAAGGGCAAGGGTCGGGATGTTATGTAAAAACTAGTCATTCATGATATATTTATTTTCGTGTTGTTGCTTCAAATATCATGACCCTGCGGAAAGTGTCTGCTGATTCATTCTTAATTGATAACCTTAGGAATTTGAAATATACGCTGTTATGACAAAAGTATTCTTAAATACTCGAAAGTATTTGACCGAATGTTAAAACCGATTAAAATCAGAACTGGAAATTTAGTAAACCAAGACATGAGAAATGTCTATAAAAGATCACTTATGGGCTTTTTCAGGAGCCACCTCTAAATATACCGCTCAAATACGAAAAATATAATGAAAGCATCTAAGAACTAAAATAATTATGCTAAGCTCATCATGAAATCGGAGCACTAGAGCTCAAGGAATCATTCATACAATTCAGCATGTAATATCTGTGCATAGAAAAGTGAACGTTATGGAAATATCGCCAAATATTAAAACAGGTAACATATGGAGGGAAGAATTTCATTTTTACAATTGAAATGATTTTTCACGGGATTAAATAATTTTTCGATTTTTTGATAGTGAGTTGAAATTTTTTATAGCGCATTTTTATTATTTTACCACGAGAGTTAACATTTTTAATTGATTTTTGGCGAAGAAGCATTTTAAAAATTTGTTTTACAGATTTTTTTCCAGTTTTTGGACAAAAATGAAATTCACTACACGCAAGGACACATTCAGGGAAGCTTAAAATCTGTTAAGTTTCTCTTAAAAACACAATAACAAAACATAAATATTCTTACGACATGTTTGTCTATAAATCACGGACTTAAATCCCAAAAGCGATTATGTTAATTTCACATGGCTTCAAATCAAATCATTTCGTTTTTGTATTAGTTTTAAATGACTTCTTTGGATTTTCAAAGGTACTCTATGCAAATCTTTTTGCGAAATTCATTTTTAGCCCATAGCAAGCTTGGCAATGAAATAGAACTTACAAGATTATGTAAGTGTGTGTATTATGTTTAGAAAAATATTTAAGATTTTGACTCCTTAGGTTCTGGTATCTGTTTAGAAATTTGTTGGCTTCTAATTCTGTGTTAAATTCAACTACCAAATATGGATTGGAGACTTCAGTAGTCAGGAGTGAAAAGCGGTAAATACATGTAGTAATCTCATTACAGTATTCATCTTCCTTTTAATAATGTCGCTATACATCATTTACCATTGCAAAATATGCCTTTTATTTATTAATCAAACAAATCGCACATTAAAATCAGAGTTTTTCCATTGCTCCTAGATTTTTTTAGTTTTTCTCGGCGTGAGAAGGTCATGAAATATCTATTACTACTCGACTAAATCTATGTGTTGACATCTCGCGAGAACTGAACGTTGGGGAGTAATTAAAAGAAACAGGCACTCAAGAACTACCAGGAGGTAACGGGTGCCGCTTTCGGCTCACAGCAATTATAGCATCCCAGCGTTTCATTCCTCTTACTCAACCATTTATTATGAAAAAAACCTAATGGCAAGTGTGGCTAAACCTAGTTGTATAGATGTAAACGCTTTACCATAAAACCAACGAGATAAAAGTAATTCCCTTTCCTCCAATTCATTTCAAGATTTATTTATTTTTTAAACTACACAATACACTGTACGAATTTTTTTCATGCCTCTGAGAAGACTCTCCACAACCTCCGCGTGGACTACGCCGAAGGGAACTTGCATTGAGTTCCTATCCACTCTATCCATCTTAAGTCACCCTCATGCTCTGCTTTTCACCACAGAAGAAAACTCCCACTTTATCGCCACACTTGTCGGAAGAAAGCCAATTTATTCCTCTAAGACACCGTCTGAGACTTAATTTCTCATATTAATGCGATAAAAACTTAAGTACAAGCTTAAAAAAAGCCACAAAATCCAACTATAAAACTTTGAGTAAGGTATTTTTTTAAAATATTTACAAAATTTTGCATCACTCTCGGAAAAGTCAATAAAGTGAATAGGATACTATCCCAAATTTTTAACACAGGTTTCCTATCTGAAAATAAATAGTTAGTTATTCCATATATTTTTTATTAAACACGACCTAGCTTTCGACTTACAAACTCATCATCAGGTCAACTTTGTAAGTCGAAACCTGTGTGGAATAACTAAGTATTTCTTTTCCAATATGAGTCACTTCCATAAAGTGACGTCTCAAACCATTCTATTCACAGGTTTCCTTTTTAAATCACGTGTTTCGATCATGTATGGCATACAAGAAAGAAATATTAGAAATTCTAAATGCTTAGTAGTAGGTGTAAAACTAAGCACAATATTTACTGGTATTTTACCCTACTATTGCCTTGAATTAATCATTTTCTGTTCCAAATGGCTCTGAAAAGCGTATGATGAGGGGGCTTCGCCTTATCAAGAGGTCAGGTTGTGGCTTATAGGTTGATTTTCAACCATTCTCCGGAGTTATTGGATGAGAAGTGTAGCAAAAGTCTTCTCTTAACGCTCGGCCGTTTCTGTGATTAATCGCACTGTGGAGGGCTTTGAAATATTAGCCGATTGGGGAGAAATACCACTCACATCGTCCCGAGTCTCAAAGGAACGGACAAAAAGTTTCAAGGAAGTATTAATGCCACAAGTTTTTATTGAGTGAGCCGTTCTTCGGGACTGCCTTTCCTTTTGTGAATAAGTGAAATAGTGTTATCGTGAAATTGGAGTGTGCTCGACGAGCCGGACAGTTTAGAGATGTTTCTGACAGTTAATTTGAAGAGAGCGGTTCTTGTGATTATTATAAAATGACGTTGGCATTTTGGTCTGGAATGACCTCATAAGTCTGAACATCAAAGAGCAGAGAGAGCATCATATTTTACGGAATTTTCAAAGAATTATCTTGGTTTTATTAACTTTTTACCGCGGAATTCAGTACAAAGAAGTACTTATGTGTTAATTTCAGAGAAATTAATTAACTGAGTCAAAAATGTACTCAGTAGAATGATAACTTGACTTGGTGCCTACTTGAAAAGAGCGTAAGGAGGAATAAATTACTTCTGTTAATTTTAACCCTTCTATATCTGAATTCGATTTGCATGCCTACATCACAAGTCTCCGTTACAATGAAGGGATGACAGATTCGTAAAATAAATTGTTTTTTGTCAGAAATGTCGCGCTGGCAAAAAGCTTCCTGCCGAGCTCTTATTAAAAAAGGCATAGCAAAATCCATATTGTGACATTTTATTTAGGTTGAGGTACTGGTGTATATCTGTTTTAAAATCCGCATTTTAACGCAGCATCACTAATTCTAAAACCACATAGAATTTAGTTACAGGAATAGTTTAAAAACTACATATGTATTGCTTCCGCTGTCAGCATAAATTATTTAGCTTGTGACAATGTTTAAATAATTTGGGGAAAATAGTAAATAGCACGTATACAGATAGAAAATTAATGAGTAGTTTAAAATGTCTTTTCCTTAGCCTCAAAATTTGATCAAGATTGTTTTGGTAACACAATAATCTTAGTGAAATGTAAGGATCTTGTAGCCTACTAAGTTAGGTTAGCAGGCAATGACGCAGTATTCTGGTCGCAATCTTGGTGGGGATTATTGACATCGGAACGGTGTGATTTACGGTATCCTGGGATATTCTGGCAAATTACAGGCAACATAGGGCATTGGGGAATAGGATCCTCTGCTCTGAGTATGTGAATTTCACACACTGTAGGGCTTAGGACGAAGTGAGCTCCAGTTTCATCTATAAAATCGTCTATCTGGTTAAATATTGTTTTGGTGTTGATAAATTTAAATATTCATTTAAACATCCAGAGTTTCTGAAATCCTTGAGTATGGAAGGTTAAATAAAAATACTCTCGCCTTAAAAACGTGCTAAGTTTGCTTGGATTAGCCAGCAGTGGAGCACGTGAAACTATTTAGTAAAGTTAAGTTCTGCGGGAGCAGTATTTCAGGTTTCAGGGGAAGCTGTGAAAGGATATATTGAATTGGCCATTCGACAAGGGTTAAACCCACAAACGGCTGGTCAAGACAGACAGGCCAAGGCCGACCAATGGGGCTCCAGTTTCTCGAGAGGGATGCGAGAGTCTCCATAAATTTTCTCCCGACTTCTTTCAGAAACCGAAAATTTTGTCACTCCGAAGTGGGCGAAGTTCTGACGAGGGTTACCTTCGCTCGTGGGAAATATCCCCACTGCCACGTCTTCGGAATGCAAATGGCGCGAGCTAACGCCATAACTTCGAATTTTATTTTTCTATGATATTGAGGACTGGTGTGTGACTGGAAAATTTAATTTTTCGTCCGGTTTGAATTACTCTTTAATGTGAGTGTGAATGATTTCAAATATATGCAAGGTGACAAAACTACTTTGTATTATTTTAGTACAAGTATGATATTGAAAAATGAACTAACATATATTCGAATTAAGGTAAATAGACACTTATACATATATATTTTAACGAAAATATATATAAAAATTTTAGTACAAAATATGCAAAATTAAATACATAAAAATACGCATACACATATATTCCTAGGCATGCCCTGGAATCAAACCTGGTTCCTCAAGTCGGGACTACCACGTTCTTTCTACATGTATGTATGAATGTACGTATGTATGTATATATACATACGTACGTACGTACGTATACGTATGTACGTATGTATGTATATATATATATATATACACGGCCATATGTATATATATGCACACACTTATATTTACATGTGCACCACACGTTCGCTTTTTCCAAGCGTTTTTATTTTCTGGTGAGTGTGCTTCAACCCTTCCGTAGCCAAGCGATTAAAGCCTAGAGGTCGTCCCTTCTCCACTTACCACTTGACCTACCTTAGTCAGTGGTCCACTTAACTTGAAAAGGGTTGAATAAAATATGACGTTCTTACATGTGTTCTGCCAAGGAAAATCATATTAATGCATAAGACCATAAAATAATTTACGAGAATTCCCGTGGGCCAAATTTTGTACTGCGGTGTGAGGATTAATTTCTCTGTATTCCGGTTTGGGAGTGGAACCAGGTCCCTTATATATTTCCCCGGTAATGCTAAACCTAACCAATAAAATCTCTCAGCCATTTTTCAATCACGTGAAAGTTTTGAGGCAACTTCCTGGGGTATCCGTATTTCCCACATCATGATTTGCCAAGCCAAAAAGGCTTAGAAGCAGGAGCATGCAATTTTGATGCCCTTCCTCGATGGGATTTTTGGAACAATAAATGTACTTAAATGCCATTTATATGTTTGAAGTGCTTCATAATTTATTCCAATGAAGAAGCTACATGTAACAGTAAGTAATCTTTACTTTGTCTTTTCGTTAATAGAAACAACTTAAAATTTAAAGTCATGGAGATGTCTAAGCGAAATATCATATGCGGGTGAATCGGATAACAGACGAAAAATCCATGCATTTGGGAATACCTATTCATTGGCAACTAGTACTAGCGTAAACATCAGACTTTTAAAAAATCAGTTTATAATGGCTGTTTCCAACCATTCTTCTTAAAATTTGCCAATAGGGACGGAATATGCAGTTGGGGCACTTAGTTCGCCTATTCAATAACCATTCTGCCATTATTGAGAATTACTTTTAAGAGAAATAAGAATGGATTGTGAATATTTAAAAAATTAGAATGATGTGAAATATATGAATGGGAAATATATATAGGGTGTAAACACTTATTTAGAAAATATAAATAATTTTGGAACAATGGCCAACATGTACGTCTATTTATCAACCTGAGGTTTTGTTTGATTGGTTGAGAGCTTAGTTTTCATTAAGGTCTGTTAGTGCGTGAAATTCAGGAACTTGGGTAGCTAGGTAATAGCAGTTACGTTTCCTGTTTTTGCTGAGGTTTCTCAAAAAGTTCTATAATGTAAAATATAACGCTTTGGGTTTATCTGGCTCTGTATTAAAATTGATTTGAGTCAGAGACTCGGGTGTCAGTAATCATAGTGTACCACGCAATCCAAATAAATGAAATTAGTGAACTTTAATTATGAAAGTAATTTGTCTACATCATTCCATGAGTGTATTAATAATTTTTTATGTGTAATATGTGGCTTACTGCATCCCAAGATGCAATTGTTTGTTAGATGGTAGTATATGTATTTGTATGCATGTAGAATGAAAGGATTTTAGTATGAATATATACGCCATTGTGGGTACTATTTTGCAAATGTGTTCATTTTGCGGTTTTGTTCCTTTTTAAGGGTTATGACCAAACACCTACCGCCACACACCCTTGCAGCGTGCAGATGTAGATATAAGTCTATATTGAACGAATACTAAGCAACCTATACATATAAAAGTGTATCTCGTCATGTGATTAGGAGAATGGATATCTGTATGAATTAAATAATCTAACTAATATTGAAAATAACGAACAAACTTGCGGCTTAAGAGAATCTAAAGTGAAAAATTATCGGATACAATACCTATCAATGATGAAATAATGTATATACCCCTTCTGTAAGAGCAAATATCACCGTCGGTTTTTCGTTTCAATTCTCACAATCGGTATAATTTTACAGTAACCGATAGTGCAACTTTGGATAGATGCGAATATGTCCTTTATATATGTTTAGCTCTCAAATTTGGTGTAGGAGAAGCCAACGGTTATGTTTCAATGATAATTTTATCATGCAAAATTAGCTTTTAAAGAATTTCACTAGTTGAAATGGTTAAAAAAAATATTGGTCTTGTTATTAGCATTTATACTTACATTGTTAAAGCGCTTGAATTCACGCCGTTAATGCTAAGATGCGCTCCTCACCGGGAAGAATGAAATAAAAAGAGGCAAACGCCACAGTATAATTAGATATGAGGAATGTAGCGCGCAAAAGGAACCAATTTGTTACGATGATGTCAAACACAGCTTCGCCTTTTGTCACTTTATTAGAAAACTTTCGCGTACTATCACACATTGTCTTTATGCTTCTGATGTTGCTTGTTATGCTTATGATGTTCCACGTGATGGGTAGTATGCCAGGAAGCTTATTTCAAAGCACTCATCTTCGTATTGAACTTGATGCTCATTATGACTGCTCCGCTGTAACAGGTTTCCATTATGAAGTTCCGGATGTCGCCTGGAATTTCCTCCTCCATTGTGACGAACTGGGTTGATGGCGACTACAATGAAGTTCTAGCAGAGTTGAAGTTAATAGTGGAAGTACACACATACATGATATTTCTATAAATATATATATATATATATATTTATGTATATTTATATACATACAAGGGTAGTTTGAAAAGTTTCCGTTGTAACAAAGGTACAAGATATTTTTTCAGAAATTTTCTGAGGTCGGAAAACCTTCAAACCACCCACGTATCAATTAATATATATATATATATATATATATATATATATTTGTATTTGTTTATTTATATATGATTGTTGCTGAAAATATTTCTGTTGATTTTTTCCATGCTCACAACCACACGAGAAAAATTCTTAGAGTGAGATTTGCGTGAAGACACGAATGCTACCGTGGAAAACACCCCGCAGATGAGTTCGTTAGAAATTTTGGACTAGAGATGGGGGAAATAATAGAGAAAAACGACGTATATATTAGCTAAGTGTAGGTCAAAAGGTTAAAAGGGTTACAATTGTTCGTACTGAGACAGTCTCAAATACCATCTACAAACAAAGAGTTTCAAATAAGTATGTTATATTAACAGTAAATGAAACCTATTTGACATGCATGTTCCGTGGATTGAAGGTACTTCTCTCGCGTAGAAATATACTCCTGAACATGCCAGCGTATATATTTTATGCTATTTACTCAAAAAATTATCATAACTTTTCAGTATATATTTGCGAACTTTTGGATAAAATTTTATTTTTTTTATATAGTACCTAGAATGAGCATTGAATTGTTGTAATGTCCTTAATAAGAACTAAGATTTTGAGGTTGTTGCAATCCACCCTATACTAAATCTTTTGATAATCACTTTCGGCCTCGGATATTTTGCGCATAGTATGGAAATATCTCTATTCCCTATCAATCAAAATAATTTAAATAATTTGCAATAGGAGATAAATAAATTGAATATAAATATGAAGGAACAAAAATTTGTAATATACACGGAAAAACCCATTATTTAGTTATAACAATTAGACTTGGTCACAATAACATACTGAGAGGCCACTTCCATTTAGGGGATAACTTATGCATACTTTTTTGGCGACAATCCAGTTTTAGGTAAAGCACCAAGTTTTTCCTTACTAGTAATTCTTAGTGCTGTTACCAGATGCTGATAAATCTCTTTTCGTGTCAACCAGCCTAAGCACCTTACTAAGCCTGTCGGATGCTATAAAACACCGCTCAATCTTCAAGTTTGAAAGTACAAACTGTTTAATGATATGCCTGCTTGATATTTCTCTCTATTTATCTTAACTTATGTGAAGAAGGTTTTGCTACAGCCATTTTGTAGAATCTCGGCGAGCCAAACTCTATTTTACGAATTTCTCAGTTTTGAGAGGTCCTCGATAAATTACACATGCCTACAAAAAAAAATTTTTTTTGGTGCCGGGAATCTTTGTGTTGATTTTAACAAATTTTTGTAGAGCTGAATCCAAATATGAAATCCAGTTTTATTTAACAGCTCTACTTTTTTAGATATGGCACATCTTACGATTAGTTGTTTTAATATTTGATATATTCCGGAAAATAATTTTCAAAGTTAAATCAATCTATAAGTATACATGGGAATATATGATAAAAGAAAATAGGAAAAATATTTGTGAAACGTGCATACTTGGGATATTTTGGTGTTAAGCTTGGTGACCAAGATAAAACATGGGCACCGCATTTGGTGTGTAAAACATGTACTGAACATCTGCGGCAAAGGACAACAGGACAAAGGAAAAGTCTAAAATTTGGTGTGCCAATGGTGTGGAGAGAACCTGTGAACCATACTGACGACTGTTATTTTTGCATAGTAAATGTTTCGGGAATTAATCGAAAAAATCGCCACAAGTGGACATATCCAGATTTGCCTTTATAATGGCTGTTTCCAACCATTCTTCTTAAAATTTGCCAATAGGGACGGAATATGCAGTTGGGGCACTTAGTTCGCCTATTCAATAACCATTCTGCCATTATTGAGAATTACTTTTAAGAGAAATAAGAATGGATTGTGAATATTTAAAAAATTAGAATGATGTGAAATATATGAATGGGAAATATATATAGGGTGTAAACACTTATTTAGAAAATATAAATAATTTTGGAACAATGGCCAACATGTACGTCTATTTATCAACCTGAGGTTTTGTTTGATTGGTTGAGAGCTTAGTTTTCATTAAGGTCTGTTAGTGCGTGAAATTCAGGAACTTGGGTAGCTAGGTAATAGCAGTTACGTTTCCTGTTTTTGCTGAGGTTTCTCAAAAAGTTCTATAATGTAAAATATAACGCTTTGGGTTTATCTGGCTCTGTATTAAAATTGATTTGAGTCAGAGACTCGGGTGTCAGTAATCATAGTGTACCACGCAATCCAAATAAATGAAATTAGTGAACTTTAATTATGAAAGTAATTTGTCTACATCATTCCATGAGTGTATTAATAATTTTTTATGTGTAATATGTGGCTTACTGCATCCCAAGATGCAATTGTTTGTTAGATGGTAGTATATGTATTTGTATGCATGTAGAATGAAAGGATTTTAGTATGAATATATACGCCATTGTGGGTACTATTTTGCAAATGTGTTCATTTTGCGGTTTTGTTCCTTTTTAAGGGTTATGACCAAACACCTACCGCCACACACCCTTGCAGCGTGCAGATGTAGATATAAGTCTATATTGAACGAATACTAAGCAACCTATACATATAAAAGTGTATCTCGTCATGTGATTAGGAGAATGGATATCTGTATGAATTAAATAATCTAACTAATATTGAAAATAACGAACAAACTTGCGGCTTAAGAGAATCTAAAGTGAAAAATTATCGGATACAATACCTATCAATGATGAAATAATGTATATACCCCTTCTGTAAGAGCAAATATCACCGTCGGTTTTTCGTTTCAATTCTCACAATCGGTATAATTTTACAGTAACCGATAGTGCAACTTTGGATAGATGCGAATATGTCCTTTATATATGTTTAGCTCTGTTTACTGTTTAATGATATGCCTGCTTGATATTTCTCTCTATTTATCTTAACTTATGTGAAGAAGGTTTTGCTACAGCCATTTTGTAGAATCTCGGCGAGCCAAACTCTATTTTACGAATTTCTCAGTTTTGAGAGGTCCTCGATAAATTACACATGCCTACAAAAAAAAATTTTTTTTGGTGCCGGGAATCTTTGTGTTGATTTTAACAAATTTTTGTAGAGCTGAATCCAAATATGAAATCCAGTTTTATTTAACAGCTCTACTTTTTTAGATATGGCACATCTTACGATTAGTTGTTTTAATATTTGATATATTCCGGAAAATAATTTTCAAAGTTAAATCAATCTATAAGTATACATGGGAATATATGATAAAAGAAAATAGGAAAAATATTTGTGAAACGTGCATACTTGGGATATTTTGGTGTTAAGCTTGGTGACCAAGATAAAACATGGGCACCGCATTTGGTGTGTAAAACATGTACTGAACATCTGCGGCAAAGGACAACAGGACAAAGGAAAAGTCTAAAATTTGGTGTGCCAATGGTGTGGAGAGAACCTGTGAACCATACTGACGACTGTTATTTTTGCATAGTAAATGTTTCGGGAATTAATCGAAAAAATCGCCACAAGTGGACATATCCAGATTTGCCTTCAGCTAGACGCCCGGTGCCCCATTCAGAAGAAATACCGATCCCAATATTTCAGACGTTACCAGATACTATATATCTAAGGAAGAATTTGAGTTATTTGAAAACATTTCTCATTCCATTGACGATAGTGGCAGTGACTTCGAGGGGGTATCAACAATTCCTCAACTATTTAATCAAGATGAACTAAGCGATCTTGTTAGAGAACTGAACTTATCGAAGGAAGCATCCGAACTACTAGAAAAGGGTATGCTACCCTTCTTTACTCAAGAAGACAATCTTACATTTTGTTTAGACGTTAAGGGTCTTTTGGAAAAAATGGGACTACTATCACAATATGATGCTAGTGATTGGCGTTTGTTTATTGATAGCTCCAAGCGTAGTTCAAAATGTGTACTTCTTCACAATAATAACAGGTTTGGCGCAATACCAATCGCTCATTCAACTAAAATGAAAGAAGAATACGATACAATAGCATTGGTCTTACAGAAGATAAAATACCAGGAACATCGCTGGGTGATTTGTGTAGATTTAAAAATGGTGAACTTTCTTCTTGGGCAGCAAAGTGGCTACACAAAATATCCTTGTTTCTTGTGCCTCTGGGATAGCAGAGACAGACAAAACCACTGGATTAAGAAGGAGTGGCCTAAGAGAGAAAACTTGGTTGTTGGGAAAGAAAGCATCATTGCTGAATCTTTAGTTGAAAGAGAGAAAATCATCTTACCGCCTCTACATATTAAACTAGGCCTAATGAGGCAATTTGAAAAGGCTCTTGACAAGGATGGACCATGCTTCAGCTACTTAAGACTAAAGATGCCCCATATAAGTATTGAAAAACTTAAAGCTGGTATTTTTGAGGGGCCACAAATCAGACAACTTACAAAGGATCCTGCTTTTGTCGAGTCAATGAATGAGATTGAAAAAATTAGTTGGATGTCATTTGTTGAGGTCATAAAAAATTTTCTAGGAAATCACAAAAGTGAAAATTATATTGAGCTGGTAAACATTATGTTCATTAACTTCAAATCACTTGGATGTAATATGAGCACAAAAGTTCACTACCTACACAGCCACTTAGACAATTTTCTTGGAAATTTAGGAGGCACAAGTGAAGAACAAAGTGAAAGATTTCACCAGGATATAAAAACAATGGAAGCTCGCTACCAAGGAAGATGGGATAACCATATGATGGCAGATTACTGCTGCTGCTTAAAACGAGACTGTTTGAACAAAGTGCACTCAAGAAAATCGCGCAAAAGAAGCTTCCGATGTGTTGAGTGATGTTTTTATGTATTTTTGTCTTTTCAATTTGTTTTATTACAGTAAAAGGTTTTAGTATTCGTGTTCAATTGTATTGTAAAATTCTGTTGTGTTTGTGGGTGATTTAACAGCCCTAGAAATAAATCAAGTCTTTATATTTAGTGGGTTTTATTATTAATATAATATTCCCATATGATCATGTAGAAGTTTTTTTTACGTAAGTAACAACATATCTATGTCTTGAAAACTAAAGCTGATAGGAAAAAACTAGGGCCATAACTGGATTCAGCACCCCAATTGTTCTTTAAATCAACATTAAAAGCTCCGGCACCAAAACCACTGTTGGCCTGTGTTATCCTACACGAGCTAGCAACCAAAATGGCATTTAAGATTGACCCAAAATAAGTTCTTTGTTTGGAAAACATCCAGAGAATATTTCAAGAAACTGTAACAGTAACTTTAACGGAGTCATCCGCTATTTGTGCATTACAATGCAACAATTTCAGGGAGTAAAAATCATTCTCCTTGACCGGGATTCGAACCCGGATCCCTCGATATCCGGCCGAGTTCTTTAACCAATTAAGCTACCGAGACGTCCTCTTACACTCTGAAATTTTGGGGGCTTGATTGTCTATTGATTCTTGAAATTTTTCTAAGGTATGAACAGCCTAAGTGTTTGAATTTGGCTTTATTAACATCGTGGACTGTGGCGCGTCGCGCACGACTACGAATGCCTCTTACATTGTATGTACGGTATTTCGTCATAACATCTTGTTCCTTTAAAGCCCCCAAAATTTCAGAGTGTAAGAGGACGTCTCCGCAGCTTAATTGGTTAAAGCACTCGGCCGGATATCGAGGGATCCGGGTTCGAATCTCGGTCAAGGCGAATGATTTTTACTCTCTGAAATTGTTGCATAAAATCCAGAGAATACGTGTATATGTATGAAAGTAATTTTGTGGTATAATGACCGGTAACTCTGATAATTTAGGCTGAAAAAATCATCATATCACAACATTTATGCTGTTTGTAGACGATTGTCCAGTTCATGTTTCAGTTCATCCGAATAGAATATAAAATATGTCTTACAGGTATGGTTAAGTAAAAGGAATGAGTTTCAATGGAAATTTAAGCATTTTTAATATTTAACTAATATTCATAATGACAACGGTAAATTTAACTTCTTTTTTGATATGTTTAAAAAGAAGTAGATATATTTTTGTGCATTTATGGCAAAAGGTAATTGCGGCTCCTTGAGGAACGCTCGTTGTAAATTCGAGAATAGAAGTAACACGTTTGATATTATAGAAAAAATTCAGATGGTTCTGGGCGCCGATTCTTCTTGTAACGAACAAAATTACACACAATTGATCAACGCAAACGACTATCACCCACATTTGTGAAACGTCACGTCTAAAATTCACGTATTTGACTGGAAATTTCGTATTTCATTCGTTTTGAGTTCTTATGGGTAAAGTATAGTTGAGCTTAACGGAAATATTGGAGGTAAGAGTATTAAGAAATGACATCATGATACATTACGAGAATAAAATATTCATGGCCATTGAAATTAGAAAGCGAAGTCATATGCGAGGGTATTCACAACATGATTCAATAACAATGTTTTTAGCTAATGTTTAGAATAAAACCTGTATGATTACATGATGAAAAATTTTGCCATGGTGAATGGGTTCTTGCTAGAATGTACACCATGTTTGGTTTGGGGACTATAATTTTTCTGGCTTCTGCATGTGATTTTTCTAAAAAAGGGGGGGTTCCCAAATGCCACCCGCCAAACGTACTTTCCGCGGTTTGCAGGGTGTTGAGTAGACTTGCATGTGATATAACGTCGCGGTAGTTGTCAGGAATGATAAATAAGTTTCAAGCTCCGATTGCTTAGCTATCGCTAATCCTTCAAACTCATGAAATTCGCTCCACTGTGTACGGTTTACCATTTTTCCTCCACACAAAGTTGTTTCTAACTTAAGGTGTAAAATAATGGCATTTATTTTTATATGTTCCTTCATTTAATTATTACCCAAGTGTGTATTATTGTGTGTTTTTTTAAAAGAAGGATAAAAATATCTTAATTTCGGCTTCGTATTACTTGATTTTCACCTGTTACGAAAGAAAACAATTATTTTTTTCTTAATCAGAAAAACTCATTTAAACACAAATGCAGGATTTAAAATCATTTTTGAGACTACCTGTAAGGCTCAAGTTGTGTAAAAATTACATCCTTAGGACAATGGTCTTTCAAGTTATCACCCACTAGCTCACTGGTGCTAGTTAAAATTACGAGTATATAGCTTGAGAAAGTAAGAAGGCAATATCTGTACTAAAAGTTAAAGATAAACGGAGAAAGATAATAGTTGAACCAAGAAAAATCCAAAGGAGATGGAAGGAATGTATACAAACACTGTATGGTAGAGAACTTACGCCGACAAGGTTAGACATAGAAAAGGAACATGACGTAGAAGAAGAGAGCATAGGTCCAGGCACACTCAACGTTGAAATAGCAAAGGCATCAAGGGAGATTAAATCAAATAAGGCCATGGGGGCACACAACATTCCTGTGGAACTGTTGAAATGTTGAGGAAAATGTGAGAAGGAGACTATATGCACCGATTCGTAGTATCTATGAGAAAGGAATCTGGCCGGAAGATTTTGTGAGATCAGCGTTAGTTCCTATTCCGAAAAAGGTAAAGGCTACATCATGTGAGGATTACAGAACAATAAGTTTGATATCCCACGCAGCTAAAGTTATCCTCAGGATGATCAACAAAAGGATAGAGAGTAAGGCAAATGATTACTTAGGGGATAATCAGTTTGAGTTTAGGAAAGGAAGAGGTACGCGTGATGCCATCGCAGTAATGAAATCACTAATCGAGAGGAATATAGAATACAATCAGGACGTATTTGCCTGTTTCGTAGATTTCGAAAAAGCGTTTGATCGAGTTAAATGGGAAAAAATAATGCGTGTATTGCAGAAAGTAGGAATGGATTGGAGGGACAGGAGACTGATCCGCAACCTGTACATGTCTCAGACTGCTCAGGTGCGAATGGGGAACGGAGAGTCCGGATGGGCAGTGCTAGGAAGAGGTGTAAGGCAGGGTTGCCCATTGTCACCGGTGCTGTTCAACGTATATGTGGAGGAAATGATTAAAGAGGCATGTGAAGAACAGGAGGTAGGAATGAAAGTCGGAGGGGAATTGGTAAAATCGGTTTGGTTCGCTGATGACCAAGCATTAGTTGCTCAGTCAGCCAGGGGGTTGCAAGCATTGCTGATTGAATTGGAGGTTCAGTGCGATAGATATGGGATGAGAATCAATATTAATAAAACAAATGTTATGCGATTTTCCAGAAAGAAAAAGGCTAAGCTAAAGTTTAAAATAGGCGGGAAAAAATGGAGCAGATAGAACAGTTTACATATCTCAGAAGTGTTTTGGACCAATACGGTCAAAGTAGTAGGGACGTAAGGAGAAGAATTGCGCTAGGCAAGGAGGCTTTCTCAAGGAGGAGGGAGTTGATGACGGGGACGTTGAGTAAGGATAATTAAGACAAGACTCGTAAAAACTCTGATATGGAGCGTGGCTCTGTACGGGGCGGAAACGTGGTCGCTGAAGCAGGAGGATAGACGTAGATTGGAGGCTTTTGAAATGTGGGTGTGGAGAAGAATGGAGAAGGTGAAATGGACCGAAAGGAAAACAAATGAGGAAGTACTGGAGATGGTTGGTGAGGAGAGATGTTTGTTGAGAGAAATCCTATGGAGGCAGGAAAAATGGATGAAAGGCGTATTGAACGGTAGTGGGATGTTTAAGAAGGAAATAGAGGGGAGAATGGTGGGCAAGCGAGGTAAGGGTAGGAACAGGATAGGGAATGAAGGGAGGAAAGAAGTACACAAATATGAAGACGGACCTGATATAGATTAGTTTGCTAGGTGGGGAGTTACAAAATGTTTATTTGATAGTTGTGACCATCTAAAAACCTACATTAACCGGTAGATTACCTAATAGATAATAATAGCTTGATATTCCTAGAGAAATTTCCATTTTGAAACTTGCCAGCCACATTAAAACTGATCGAAGTTAAGAAACAGCCCTGCATCATAAAAGCTATGTATATCTTGAAAACGAATATATCACGCAGTTTTGCGTTTTTGTAACACTACCGAAAAGTATGTCAGAAGATAATCCAAATATTTTTATTAAAAAATTTCGTAGAATTGAAATAAATCGTTGTCACTTTCCACTATCTCAGCAAAGCTAACAAACACATCGAAAGTGCTTCAGACCATGAGAGGAATAATTTCCCCTGCGCAGAAGGTTAAATAAAATGCTCTATAGCATTTGACTATCCCAGGTTTCCATTCTCTCTTTATATACCTCCAAATATGATTTTTCAAATACAAGCTCCTCTTAACCCTTGAAGCTGCGTAATCTCCGGTTATCTTCACAAGAAATATAATGGACATTACATTGTTTCCTTTTAAAATTTCAACTCAAATTTTAACACGTTCTATACCTTTCTCTTCTCTTAACGTAATTCCCTGATCGGGCACTTTCAATTTCCGCTGCACATATTGTTATTGAATGGAGAATTTGGAGATAATACATATGAATTAAACCTTTGAATGACGCATCCCATGAATTATGGTTTCAGCAAAAAATATAATTTATTTTTAACAAATTACCAGAAAATTAAATAATTTTTCTTTCTGATTCAGACTAAAAATTAGTGGCTCCTTAATATTCAAGAACCTTGATCAGCGCGGGTTTTCATATAGTCTGCTATTGTGTGTACCTATGGCTGGAATTCTGCCATACTTCCCACTTTTCATTTTATGATCGAAACAATATTAAAGGAGATGGGCACATGAAGTAAAAGCAGACAAAGAAGAGGAAATATTAATTCCGCCTAGGGTTCCGAGACTTTCACATTCTTATAAATAGCCTGGTGATTTTAAAATTACCTATCGAACAAATACTGAAATAACTGAGGAAAGTGGGATCAATGGTTGCGAGTCAAAGACATGTGACGCAGAGCTCATTCTCAAATCCCAAATGCGCGGCTTTCGTTCAGTAACTTATTGCCTTCACTGAATAAATTTTTCTAAAACCAAGTCATCCCGGTACAAATTTGACTTGTGTATTTGTGAAAGATTAGTTAAAAAAGATTAGAAAAGAGTGTAGCATATTTGCTAAAATGGCGTATGAATTAAACGTAAGAATAGCCAATTATTGGAGAAGAGGAGCCGTACAAATGAACAAATCTACGATAACAAAACAATAAAATGTATAACTGGAAAAAATATAAGTGTAATAGCAAAACAACAACCGCTATTACATAAGTCCCTCCCTTCTGGCTCAAAATTGAAATTAGGTTCATACCAGCGGTAGCAGTTAACACTGCTCTACCTAGTGACGGACCTTAAAAATCTCTCTGGACAATGGAAATAATTAGAAGTTCAAGTGGGAACTCCTTTGTTATCTTTCGCTTCATCAATGGTTCTCTAAACCTATAGGGAATGTATTGTGGAGACATATGCCTTTCTTTGTCACATTGAACACATAGAGGGTCAAGATTTTATTGCTGAATAAAATCGAAAAATAACAGAAAATCAATTTAGAGATTAAACAGTTGAAAGTGTATAAAGCTAAGGAAGGGTCAATTTGGCATAGGGAATAAAATGTAACTGACTTAATTCATGGTGATTTTGTCTTCACGCTGACAGATAATCATCAATCTCCAAGTAGAAAAGACATTTAACTTTGAATTTTCATTAGACTGTGATCTAAAAAACGTTGGATATAAAAAATCCCAAAGGAGAATGAGAGACTTGGAAGCATAGCGCAGAAAATTCTGGAGATCAAATAGATAATTTAAGAAAGAAGAAATAATAGAGGGAGTTTGTGAAGGGTGAGGTTGAATGTTTTAAGGAAAAGAAGAACCAGATAAATTGGACACTCACCAGACGTGTGCTTAGCAGGATTTGTTAGCGGCATAATAGAAGGGGATATAAATGGTAAGTTTCCACGACCAAAATTAAGGGAAAAAACCAATTAATGAAAAAAGGGAGATGCGAGAAAAAAAGTGCTCTTTGGGTGGAACGAAAAGAATTATCTCAAATGAATATCAACCAGTCATTGAATCGAAAGGATAATAAGAGTCTTTTATTGTGTGTTTTTCCTAGGTTTTCTGTATGGAGAAAATGACAAATTATGCGAACGCTATTCAAAATATTTTTAAAATTTTAATTTGTATTGACGGGGAGAGATAAACTTAAAAACGTTCATAAATTGGAGAGAAGCCTTCACAAAACGTTTAAATCTGACTTTAGTGAAATTCTTACGAAAGAAAGTAGACATTTTATATTTCGTCTATTTTTTCGGTTTGGCACAGGGAAAGGAACTGGCCCCCCTACCCTGATGTGCGAATATTCACACGCCATCGGGCTTAGTACATGGGTGAGCTCTACCATCACCTACTAATTTTGATTTTGTGTCTTCGGATTGATTTCTGTGATTATGATTTTTCGGTTTAAGACAGTATAGTGAAGATTAAAAGTAAATATTTCCCGTAGCAAAGGGAATAGGCATTTGCAAAAACGTTTAACGCGTTGTTATCTCGAGGACTATTTTGGTAAAAGAACGTAGAGATTATGTGATGCGTGGTATTCCATTAATTGTTAATATACAGAAAGACTGCCAGCTACAGTTCAGCTAAGAAAATTAAGAGGCATCACCAGCACTTGAATGAGGAACTATTTTTAACGTAGTCACTCTAGGCACGAATGCAAAACCGAAAGTTTCTGTTTTGCAAACTTTCGGTTTTGCATTCGTGCCTAAAGTGACTACGTTAAAAATAGTTCCTATTTACCTACCAGCATTTTTTGGAATCTAGGTATCTTTTACATCTTTTTGCCAAAGTTAATGGTAAAATCATGCCTTATTACATATTATCTTATCAACTGTGGAATATAGTAAGAGCTTTTCTCAAATTATTTTTTTAAGAGTGTGTTGGCTCGTGTGCTTTCTAATTATAGGTAATTTGTTCGAAGTGGTCCAAGGCTGATAGCCTTGATTTTGTCTGGAATAAACTTTTACTAAACTAAGAAACTTGTTAAAATAATAAACTAAACTAATAAACTTGCTTTCAAGATCCAAGAATTCTCGGTTCGTCAAATATGATTTCAGATATGAGTTGAGGGAGCATGCAATTGCAGTAAACTTTTTTAAAATTTCAATTCAAGGTATTTTAATTATCAAAAGGTAGGTTTCGAGAGTTCCTTACTACCATGCACCACTCGTGTCAGGAGGATTAAATATTATTCTCGAGTATTACATAATTGATTATTTATTATTAAATTTTGTCATGGCTTTTTCCTACCTTCGCATTGACTGAAAATCTGATAACCTCCTTTGTTCTACTACGACCTTTAACCTACTAATGTCGATGAATATTTGCTCTATCCACTTTCTCTGCCTTCATCGGATCTCCCCATACAACTTCTTCTCTTTTACGATTTTTAAATCTCTACGGTTATCGTCCACTCTGCCCAACTTAAATTCTCCATTCTCTGTCACACCCACATTTTAAAATCCTCCAAATCTACATCTACTCAATACCCCGCCACCTACTGTGAGGGCGAGTGGCGGGGGCTGTTAGGCCAACACTTGTAATAAGAAAAAAACCGGATGACAAAGCCACAAATCTATAAAATCCACAAAATAATCTTGGTATGCATTAATCCAAAAGCCTCTACACCCCACACATGCAAATACACAAACTTCCAACTTATATACATATGCATCTACAAATATATCTGATATCTTTGCAATGTTTAATTTTGTCACGACTTGTGAATTAAATGTTTTTAATGTTTCTAAAATAACTTCGATTGATGTGTGCTCCCCGTGGAAGGCGTATGTGTTTGTGAACCACTCGCAAATATTTTACTTATTTGGCCGTAGTTAGTACTGAACCCTATTTCATATTCTATTTCATAGTTTATGTCCTGTTCGCCACTTCCTTGGTTCCTAATTTTCAAAACTGCGCACTTGTCCATACCAAGCATTCATCCCCATTTCTTGCACCAATCCGAGAAAGTGCTAATGGAACAGATTAATAAATAATAAACATTCGATGAATAATAAGATGGCAAAATAGGTCTGATAAAAGCTCTGAAACGAGGCTAAGGTAACATTAACGGAAACCGTTTGAGGCATGCGTATTTCTGGTTTGATAAAGCCGGCCGGGGGAAAGTGGTTGAGATGAACTTGGAGATGAATACCCTGGGAGGGAGGGAGATGAATACAAGGGAGAAATAATGACAGATAATGTACCGGAGAAATGTTAGCAGCTTATTCGGTCTGAAAACTGAGAGAACAGCACCGTAAATTATTCTTATGATAGATTCTCAGTGATTAATCCGTAATAACGGAAAGGATCCAAAGAATACGTTTGTTTGAACCGCTGAAGATAATGGGGTGTAAAGAAAGAATTTGATTTTCTGACATTTTCCATTAGTATTATTCAAGACAAATGGGAGTCCTTTTTTCTGATTTAGTGGTATGTACGACTCGCGTAAGAATCTCTTGAGAAAGCCGAAACATTTCTTACTCCAAGTGTTAATCACGTGACTTCACATCCAAGGGTGCAAAAAGGCCATTGTATATTTAAATGGGAAATACACCACCATCGGCCTTACGCTCTTAGAAGTCAGTCTTAGAGACATTATAAACTGAATTGTGGATGACTCCGGGTAAATTACGGCTACCTTGGTCTGCTAGTCCTCGTCCAGGGACCGTTGATTTATCTAGGTAGCAGCCGCCAATGGTGTGAGATTTGAAGTTAAAAAACATTTAGCACAGTAAAGCACATGAACCACAGCTCAAAATAAAAAAATTAAATAATCCTTATGTTCTTTGTATTTCTCAACTCTCTCTCTATAATGCAATGCTGCAATGAATGTTTATATTTTAATACAACCACCAGGCAAATACTGATAATTATAATTCCTGATATAACTTCTCATAATCATATGCTCTAGTTATCATACATTTCCCCAGGACACGCATCATTATATTATAAAAACCAGGCTTTTTATATAATGACTACCCAAGGTCGTGGTTACATTAAGCGGCCTTTGTTGATTCCACTAGATTAAAAATTTCCTGAACCCGTCGACGAATACTCGAACAACGGTCACTGAACTCAAAATCTATAAATTAGGAAAATATATACTGAGCTTTGCAGTAATCTGGATGTGGCCCGGAGCTTGTCTTCAGTTTTAAAGCTATGATTTTCCATGAATGCTGTGAATAAATAATGGCGTAAACTTACTGTTTTAAATTTTCAAGCATACCCTCGATTATATCATGTCCGTAGAACCCTGATCATGAAAGTCCTGATTCGGTCCACATCATCCCGTGATGTCATCCGCTCTGCCAAATGTCTTTTCGGCCTTGTGAATCTTTGACCCCGCAATTGTATATTTCATCCCATTGAAATTACAGCACTGGCAGTATATGAAGGCAAGTATAAGGAATTTAATCAGCAAGATCTCATTATTAAAACACTACAACAATGTTTTGTTGAACACGAATCGTATCGTAGCATTTATTCCGTTGTGTTACCCAGTATGTTAAATATATCTATAACAAAGTTCTAATGATGTTAATAGCAACAATACGGATGTTAAAATTATTTTTTTCTTTAAAAGACAAAGAATTTTAAAATATAAAAATAAATAGGTATAACTAATAACTACTACAGCATATAGTTACAACGAATGAGATCATGAATAACTTAATGACATGCTTTGCGACATGCATTGTGCACCGGGTTGTAGATTCAAATAGACTTATTGTTTTAACTAATTATCCGACAAACTTTTCGACATTAGTGAAATTCAACAAAGGTGGATTTTAAACTTGAACAGATGCAGTTTGGAAAATAACGATCAACAGTCACAAATAATTTTTTTAAATAAAGCGGAAGAAATTGTAATTTTCATGAATAACGTATGTACGATGAGCCAAAATATCACACCATGCAACACAGGGCATGAGCCACTAAATGCGCCTTATAGCCATTGACGCAATGGGATCAAGTGAACAATTTATTTATTTTTATCAATGGGTCACTTGCGTTTGCAGAAATTGAGTTACATGATCATACAGACATTTATATATAAACGCCACTATTTTATATTTGACGCTTCTTCGTGAAAAAATAATATTTTGATAATTAAAATCTGTACATTATAGAAACCCATTCGTGTTTGGCGTCAGAATAATTGGAAGCGCAACGATGTGCACTGCGACATTAACTTGGAAGGTAACAAACTAATTTGTTCAAAAAAAGTTTTTCCAATGATTAAAAATATTAATTACAAAAAAAGAAGACTGCCGTTAGAGCCCCATTAGAATTTGGGTTTTTACTGAATAACATCTATAATTACTTTCTAGTATTATAAATAATTACCTTGGCAATGGAATTAAATTGTTGAAAAAGGGAATAATATTCGTATGCAATGCCGTACGAATTAACTGCAAATGTGTAAATGGATGGTAGCCGAGAAAAGCACCAATTTATTAGAAGTATATTTGAACGATTATATTTGCCCAAACAAACGTTTCACAAGAATTCACAGAAAATTCCTACGGGGCACATTTACATTTCACAAAAACCGATTGAAGACATAAAAAAAATTACTTTTAAATGTGAAAGAATCGTTTAAATAAAAAAGAGGAAGATAATTGGTAATGGATACCGTATATTTTCGGAGAAAATGGATTTTAGGTCATGCCAAAAGTCTAGCGGAACAATTTTCATTGTTTACATTTATGTAGATTCAACGAAGCGCACTTTTATATAGAACTGCAAATATCAGAAAATGAAATCTATGGATAGACCGTTTATGGGCATTGCTGGAGCGATTGAGTTGGGTTTTCTGGGGCAATACCTCGAGTAGAAAGCCATTTGAAGCCCTTTCTTTCCTCTCCAAGCTCCTAAACTGAGAACACGCTCGTGTCCTAACCTCAATAGCGACTGGATTCACTCCAAGGTACAGGACACCCAAGGGAGTCCTCTCATACGCCGTAAGACTTTTAACGCATCAAATTCCTAAGTTGGCACAAAATTTCGTCTCAAATGTCTCTCTGGCTAGTGGGAGATAATGAGTATATTTTGATCGGAGATCAATGATAAATAATAAGGAATTTTTTTTTAGTTGCAAAGAACTACCCGATGAATAGCAAAAAATAGCACCACATTACAATTGGAGGGGTCTTATTAGGTAATCTTTTCGGGTTCTATTCGATAAATCTCCATGATACTATATATCTAAGTACAAGTACATAGAACTATTTACGTTTTATTGTTACATCAATTAATTGAGTTCCTGATTTCGATTTTTAAACATTGTATAATTATCACAATAGTAGCAAGTCAGTATATTTTTCTTTCCAATAAATATTAGAACAATAACTTTCTTCACTTCAGCAGCAGAGTGGAAAATGACACTGAAACTAATAACTTCATTCGATTGAAAAAATCGGTAACATTTCCGACCTATATTCCGATTATTTTATTTTAACAATTTTTATTCCAGAGTATAATTTTTAGTCCTAGTTATGAAATAATATAGCCGTTAACAGTGTTGGATATTTTACGTCACATTTGCCTTATTTAATAACTTAGTGAAAGATATGCTACGATGAGCTTGGTGTTTTATCTTGCTTGGGTTAAACGTTTTAAATAATGTAACGATCCTGAAATTACATTACAAAAGCCAGAGAAAAGACGTGGGGCTGTAATGCGCTAGGCTGTTATCGACGCGGGGTGCTATAGAGAGGGCGAAGTGAACGGTGGTGGTCTGACGGAGAATGAATTCATATGGGATTCCCTAGATGCAATTAAGTATCACGTCAACGTACGATAATTTCTGTTATCAGACGACTACCAAGGAACTTGCTTGGAGGGTTGCTTTGTTTGCCAGGTGATTAAAGCCTTGTCGGAGCTTAACAAGGCCTCGGCGGTGGCCGGAGGTTGGAAGGAGGGCGCGCAAGCTACTTGGTCACTCTTTTTTTATAGGCCTTACTCGAGGCTTCGGTTAGAATATCCGCTCGGTCAGATTTGAAGCGAAAATCCGCACACATTAGCCCTAGAGACTCGGGGATTACGTATCGCACTTTCGTCTGAGCTTTTGTTTTCCAGGATTTTCTCACCCCAACCCCAACGTCCAGTTTATCCCCACACTACTTTCCTCGCCCTCCACTCCCAGTTCAATAACTTGTTAAAACTTAACGAACGCTTGGACGCCGACGGAGTTTTCCAACTCGAGTTCAGGAAAAAAAACCTGGCTCCTCTCACACACCGCACCAGTGTCGACATTCTCTCCACTCCTCATTTATTATCCACCGGAACGGGCGTACTCAACATGCATATTCAAATATTTATTCTCCAGAGAGTGCGGTATTTTTTCATCGAAGTCGTCGAACTGTCGTGAGGAAGGAAAGAGGGAGCATGGCGGATGGTATGAAAAGACCAGACGGACTGTCCGAAGGGCATATAATAAGTGCGAGATTGGTTTAAAATCCGGGACTTTAACACGGCGAGTGGCGGTGCATGTATCTTGAGTCCCTTGGACGCCGGTCGCGCTTTGCCCGCCGCGGTGTGCGAAATGAGAGTTCAAATAGTTCAAAAGGGGGGAGGGGTTCGGAAGGGGGCGTTTGGGACGTGCAAAGGGGTGAGGTTTTGGTTGGATGGGAGATCGGCCGGCCTTTTTACCTCATTGTAGGGCGTCTCGCCGCGAGAGTTTACGCCGTGTTCCTCGGCCCTCCGCGTCCTCTGTCCCGTGTTGACATGCAACACGGTGCCGTCTATTTGATCTGGCAATTATTAATGCATTTCATTTTGACAGATGGTTGGCCGAGTTGGAACTGGATCTCAGCCTCCCTCCTTCTGCCATCGCTTTTCCGAATAGAATAGAGCATCCGAGGCCCTTTTTTTCCCGGAACAATGCGCAAGGATAATTGGACGTAATTTGATTCCCGGGTACGGAGGCTGGGTGGAATTTGGGAGTTTTTGGTCGCTACCGTGGTACTAGGATCGTGACTTAAACGATTTCGGTGGCCCAACTTCGAGTACGTTCCTTCCCTTCCTCTCTCGCCCACACCCTTGCGCCCTCCCCCCTCTCCCTTCCCCCCAAGGTGGCGCGATGGTAAAAGATGGTTAAGCTGAGAATATTTCTACCCGGGGGTAATGAATGTGGAAAAAAATTGGGACGGCCAACACCAGGAAAATTTCCGCACCGATTTATCCTGGGACGTTCATTGTTTTTATGTGATATCACGTGATAATTAATCTCCGATGGGAGTTATTTCCAAATCCACGATTGCGTGGAAAAACTTCATTCTTTTAAAATACGCTTCTGAGCGGAAAAACGGAGAATGAATACCTTCCACGGGCTTTAAGTTGACTTTTTTTTAAACAATTTTATAGAATCTTGACTGCAGAAAGGTATTGGTCATATTACAACAAGGACCTACTGTGTAGCACTAAACACTAAAATAGGGTTCCGTAGAATTAGAGTAAAGTAGTAGAAATATTGGCTGGTAAAAACTGCAGTATTCATCAGAAAATACTGACAACTTTTTCTATGACTGACGGCAGTGAGAACGCTCTTATCTTCCGTTCGTGTTTGAGAGGAATAGTTGATTTGAGAGGAGGCATTAGAAGAGGGCTTCGGTAACTCTAAGCTTTTCTTGAGCTCGGTATTTTTTTTTTTGTTTCATGGGTATCAATGAGCAACCCTTGTAATAAGCTTAAAACACTCGGAATGGTGTATGTGAGCGCGGGACAACATACATTCGTTTAGTTATGAATTCAGATAGAATCTAGTAGGTTATCAATTGATAAAATCAATTTCAAATCAGAATTTAATAAAAATATTATTAATATTTTAACACAAGAGTTCATCCTGGATTATATACGGCAAATTTTATTGCATGATCGTTAACAACTTATAGCATGGAATGATAAAAGAGCGGGAAAGCATAACAGTTGAACAAGAAAAAAATCCAAAAGAGATGGAAAGAATATATTCAAACACTGAATGGTAAAGAACTTAGGCCCAAAGGCTAGATGGAGAAGATAACATGAAGAAAAAGAAGATAGCTTAGGTACAGGTTTTCCCGATGATGTGATAGAACGGGCATCAAGGGAGATTAAATCAAATAAGGCCATGGGTGTACACAACATTCCTGTGGAACTGTTGAAATGTTGAGAAAAATGTGGGAAGGAGACTCTATAAGAATGAATTCGTAGTATCTATGAGGAAGGAATCTGGCCGGAAGATTTTGTGAGTTCAGCGTTAGTTCCTATTCCGAAAAAGGTAAAGGCTACATCATGTGAGGATTCCAGAACAATAAGTTTGATATCCAACGCAGCTAAAGTTATTCTCAGGATGATCAACAAAATGATAGAGAATACGGCAAATGATTATTTAGGGGATGATCAGTTTGGGTTCAGGAAAGGAAGAGGTACGCGTGATGCCATTGCAGTAATGAGATCACTAGTCGAGAGGAATATAGAATACAATCAGGATGTTTTTGCCTGTTTCGTAGATTTCTAAAAACCGTTTGATGGAGTAAAATGGGAAAAACTAATGCGTGTATTGCAGAAAATAGGAATGGATTGGAGGAACAGGAGACTGATCCGCAACCTGTACATGTCTCTGACTGCTCAGGTGCGAGTGGGGAACGGAGAGTCCGGATGGACAGTGTTAGGAAGAGGTGTAAGGCAGGGTTGCCCATTGTCACCGGTGCTGTTCAACGTATTTGTGGAGGAAATGATTAAAGAGGCATGTGAAGAACAGGAGGTAGGAATGAAAGTCGGAGGGGAATTGGTAAAATCGGTTTGGTTCGCTGATGACCAAGCATTAGTTGCTCAGTCAGCCAGGGGGTTGCAAGCATTGCTGATTGAATTGGAGGTTCAGTGCGATAAATATGGGATGAGAATCAATATTAATAAAACAAAGGTTATGCGTTTTTCCAGAGAGAAAAAGGCTAAGCTAAACATTAAAATAGGAGAGGAAAAATAGAGCAGGTAGAACAATTCATTGAGAACAAATACATATATTGAACGGGTGGGACACATGACCTCATTATGTAATGGCACGAAAATTAATGGCAACTGCGTCGCATTTAAAAGAATATCTATACAGTCAACAATTTGATTAAGGTATTTAAGACTACCATTGCAAGAATTGGAATGTTGTCTACCCCGATGGCCTTATTTACTTTCATTTCCCTTAATGCTCTTGCTATTTCGTCGTTGAGTATGCCTGGACCTAAGCTATCTTCTTCTACGTCATGTTCTTTTTCAATGCCTAATCTTGTCGGCCTAAGTTCTCTACCATACAGTGTTTGTATATATTCCTTCCATCTCTCTTGGATTTTTCTGATTCAACTATTACACATGCCAACAGTGGTTTTGGTGCCGGAGCTTTTAATGTTGATTTAGAGAACAATTGGGGTGCTGAATCCTGTTATGGCACTAGTTTTTTCCTATCAGCTATAGTTTTCAAGACAAAGATATGTTGTTACTTACGTAAAAAAATCTTCTACATGATCATATGGGAATATTATATTAATAATAAAACCCACTAAATTTAAAAAGACTTGATTTATTTCTAGGGCTGTTAAATCACCCACAAACACAACAGAATTTTACAATACAATTGAACACAAATACTAAAACCTTTTACTGTAATAAAACAAATTGAAAAGACAAAAATACATAAAAACATCACTCAACACATCGGAAGCTTCTTTTGCGCGATTTTCTTGAGTGCACTTTGTTCAAACAGTCTCGTTTTAAGCAGCAGCAGTAATCTGCCATCATATGGTTATCCCATCTTCCTTGGTAGCGAGCTTCCATTGTTTTTATATCCTGGTGAAATCTTTCACTTTGTTCTTCACTTGTGCCTCCTAAATTTCCAAGAAAATTGTCTAAGTGGCTGTGTAGGTAGTGAACTTTTGTGCTCATATTACATCCAAGTGATTTGAAGTTAATGAACATAATGTTTACCAGCTCAATATAATTTTCACTTTTGTGATTTCCTAGAAAATTTTTTATGACCTCAACAAATGACATCCAACTAATTTTTTCAATCTCATTCATTGACTCGACAAAAGCAGGATCATTTGTAAGTTGTCTGATTTGTGGCCCCTCAAAAATACCAGCTTTAAGTTTTTCAATACTTATATGGGGCATCTTTAGTCTTAAGTAGCCGAAGCATGGTCCATCCTTGTCAAGAGCCTTTTCAAATTGCTTCATTAGGCCTAGTTTAATATGTAGAGGCGGTAAGATGATTTTCTCTCTTTCAACTAAAGATTCAGCAATGATGCTTTCTTTCCCAACAACCAAGTTTTCTCTCTTAGGCCACTCCTTCTTAGTCCAGTGGTTTTGTCTGTCCCTGCTATCCCAGAGGCACAAGAAATAAGGATATTTTGTGTAGCCACTTTGCTGCCCAAGAAGAAAGTTCACCATTTTTAAATCTACACAAATCACCCAGCGATGTGCCTGGTATTTTATCTTCTGTAAGACCAATGCTATTGTATCGTATTCTTCTTTCATTTTAGTTGAATGAGCGATTGGTATTGCGCCAAACCTGTTATTATTGTGAAGAAGTACACATTTTGAACTACGCTTGGAGCTATCAATAAACAAACGCCAATCACTAGCATCATATTGTGATAGTAGTCCCATTTTTTCCAAAAGACCCTTAACGTCTAAACAAAATGTAAGATTGTCTTCTTGAGTAAAGAAGGGTAGCATACCCTTTTCTAGTAGTTCGGATGCTTCCTTCGATAAGTTCAGTTCTCTAACAAGATCGCTTAGTTCATCTTGATTAAATAGTTGAGGAATTGTTGATACCCCCTCGAAGTCACTGCCACTATCGTCAAAAGAATGAGAAATGTTTTCAAATAACTCAAATTCTTCCTTTGATATATCTGGTAACGTCTGAAATATTGGGATCGGTATTTCTTCTGAATGGGGCACCGGGCGTCTAGCTGAAGGCAAATCTGGATATGTCCACTTGTGGCGATTTTTTCGATTAATTCCCGAAACATTTACTATGCAAAAATAACAGTCGTCAGTATGGTTCACAGGTTCTCTCCACACCATTGGCACACCAAATTTTAGACTTTTCCTTTGTCCTGTTGTCCTTTGCCGCAGATGTTCAGTACATGTTTTACACACCAAATGCGGTGCCCATGTTTTATCTTGGTCACCAAGCTTAACACCAAAATATCCCAAGTATGCACGTTTCACAAATATTTTTCCTATTTTCTTTTATCATATATTCCCATGTATACTTATAGATTGATTTAACTTTGAAAATTATTTTCCGGAATATATCAAATATTAAAACAACTAATCGTAAGATGTGCCACATCTAAAAAAGTAGAGCTGTTAAATAAAACTGGATTTCATATTTGGATTCAGCTCTACAAATATTGTTAAAATCAACACAAAGATTCCCGGCACCAAAAAAACTTTTTTTTGTAGGCCTGTGTT
Source organism: Hetaerina titia (assembly GCA_037158775.1). Classification (NCBI taxonomy): domain Eukaryota; kingdom Metazoa; phylum Arthropoda; class Insecta; order Odonata; family Calopterygidae; genus Hetaerina; species Hetaerina titia. The sequence continues at coordinate 9,522,085 of CM073779.1, forward strand.
ATCTTATCCCACTTATCTGTAATTGTATATAGTCAATATTCGTGGAATTTTAAAAAAATCTCTATCTATAATCGAAGTAAAACACTAAAAAATTGTTTCCGTATTCTTTGTTAATAAAAATTGAGCTTAACACACACACTTTGCATTAGCGATAAAAGGAATATAGATTTTTTTCTGAAATTCAATTGGACAATCGTAATATACAGGGTAAATCTGATTACAAACTGAATTTTATAAATGACGATTCTGCTTGTTTGTATGATGGTCAATAATCATTAATTAATGGAATTGAAAAATAACGATCAAACTTCAAAGTTTTGATCGATAGATTTGAAATATATTTCATTCACTGTTTTACGTTGACGAGTTTTCACTTGATTCTCATCAGTTCAACACAAGATATCTGAGGATAACGTATTGACAAAGGCTTTTCTCATTTCCTGGCTACGAGTCAGTGGCGATCCTTTATGAGGGTACCTAAAGGTGATAGCATTTTAGAAATCTCTTCCTGAAGGGGAGCAAACGAATAGTTCACAAAACGACATCTTGTAATGAGGAGACGGGGTACAAAGCTTGGCTTCATTTCGGAACTGGTTGTAATCAGCTCTCTCTCCCAGTTAACCCAACGAGGGAAAGAGATTTCTGAAGGCGGGACGTGTTAAGTGCTTCAGTCGTTCTCCCAAAGAACGCTCGAACACCTTTCTATTTTTTAAGCTTTATGCTGCCCTTTGTGAAATTTCTATTTTAGCAAGCGCGGTACTGGTGCCATTCGAACGCGCCCACAGGCGACTTGAAACTAGGACAGCCATTGGTAGTTAACAATTCTCCAAAGGGGCCCACGTGGTTCAAAGCCCCTTTTCACGGCACCTACGGAGCGGTAATCTGTTAATTTGCCGGCACACCAGCGGGTATTAGCGAGAGCGAGAGAGGTAGGAGGTTTAAGGGTTTCTAGGGGGGGGAAGTCGGTGGGAGAGTGTGAGGAAGGCGAGGATAAAACCACAGCCGACGGGAGGGGGTGAGGGGGAGAGGAGGGAAAAGGGTTGGCGGAAAGGAGAGGTACAAAAGTGGGGGAAGGTTTTGCAGAAGCACTCGATCATTCCCTAGTCGAGTTGGCTTCACCACCCTTCGCGCACTTTCGCCACATTCGACGGCATTATTTACGAGGCGTGTTCATTAAGTAAGGCCCGTTTGGTCACAGGAAAAAATATGCTCATATGAAACACTTTTATTTGCTCTTTTAGTCAGCTACAAACCTACTTCACTTATCTACATAATCGCCGTTCACTTCCAAGCATTTTTCGTACCGCTGCACCAGCTTCTTTAACCACTCTGCATAGAAACTCGCCGCCTGAGGGTTGAACCAATCAACAACGCCATTCTTGAGTTCCTCTTCGGTTTCGAAACGTTGTCCACCGAACCACTGTTTCAAGTGCAAGAAGAGGAAGTAGGCGCTGGGTGTAAGGTCAGGACTGTACGGTGGGTGGTTTAAAGAGTTCCCAACGACCCAAAAACTCTCGTCCACTGGACATTCCTTGCTCTTTGTGGTGGTCGGTGAGCATTTTCGGTACCCACCTTGCACGCAATGTGTGGTATCCGAGGTTTTCCGTAACAATATTGTAGACAGTGGTGCGTCCAAGTTGAGGAAATTGTTCAGCCAGGCCTTTAATTGTCAATCGACGATCACATTGCAGTTTTTGTTCCACTTGCGAAACAATTTCATCGGTCAAAATACTGGGCCTACCACTTCGCTCTTCGTCATGGACATTTGTTCGTCCATTTTTAAAATCACAGTACCATTGTCTAACCTTTCCTTCAGTAATAACTGTAGGTTTATAAACTAGGCACAATTTCCGATGAATTTCAGCAGCCGGCAATCCTTTTGCATACAAGAATCGTATGACAGAACGCACTTCACAGCTGGCGGGATGAATGATTGTCGCGGACATTGTTGTTTGCATACACGGACAAGCAAACGACTTCTGAAACAAAAGAAATGCTGCTATAGCTTCTCAATGAATCAGTAGATGGCGCTGCAGGAGCAAAACTGTGTTCTAAAGCGCCAATATTTAAATATAAGCAAACCGTACTTACTTCAAGAATACGCCTCGTATATCCTCGCAAGACGGCGACGGAAGGAAATGGATGCAGGGTGTGTTCCGTTATGTTTACAAGAGACTCCGGAGTGGTGCTACAGGAGAAATTGCAGTACAATAGGAATGGTCAATCTATCAAAACTCACCTAGGACGGTCAAGAAGTAAAGGGGTTTGTTTCAACGGAAATACTATATGAACTATACGTAAGGAAATGTGGACAACTCGAAATATTCTATGTGATAAATTTTAATTTATTACGTCCACCACAATTCCTAGTGGCGAAGGTTTTGTTAAAAATTCGTCGCTGGAAATCACAGGAGTGGAATCGATTCCATAGCATCGCAATATCCATTCATGAGAAAGTGACTTGACCAGCGAACCTTGCGTTCAATTACAAAATGACAGAATCCGTACGGTAATCCTGACAACAGGCACAATTGTTCATGTATCTAAAAACAAGCCATTCCGAAGGTAAGATAATCCCTAATTTCCTCACTTTTTCCAACATCCTCGTCTTCCGTCTCATTCAAAAAGTTTCCTTTTTCGACTCTAGTTGGACATGACTTATTCCCAGGCCTCCATATTACTCTGTTGCCGGACCAAACAGCTAGTTTTAGCTAAATTTTCCATGCATGTCTCTTAATTTCATTTTCCACAATTTTTCCCATAATTTCCGATGATTCAATTTCTACTTGAACTCAACCATATACTCATATCACACTCAATTTTTTTAAAGTTTTCCTATGTTACTCTCAATTACTTATATGTTTAAATCCTAACCGCTATTCACTTTACTCTAAAAACTCATTTGAAATTGTCCACTCACCTTTCATAAATTCTAATAGCTGTTAATAATGAACTTAGTCTCTTGCCTGATGTAACAAAATCAGAAAGCTGCAAGAAACGCCACTGTTCTATGGATACAAGTGCATGAATATTGATTTAAATTGCTATTTATATTATATTTAATCCTTTTTATATGCACTCTCATTTCTCAACAAGTTTTCTCCATTATTCTTCAGTCAGGGGTCGGACAATCTGACCAGAAAACATTTTTTCAGTGAGTCACAAGTAAATTTCAAGTCTAGTGATCCGCTAAAACCGCTATCACTATTCTAAACCAGCTATCAATGGTCATAATTCTCTTTCTCGTGCCTCATAACTTTGGTAGAAGGTTTATGCATGCACTGGACATGCAGTGTACTGGATGAAACACCCACTCAAATTGGGGGTATTATTTTTTTTGACAAATGTGTAACCTTTCCCGAGACATGATCCAAATCCTAAGTCTTATCTGGCGAGTTTTTTATTCAACAGACAGCCCTAGTCGCTTAATTTGCACTCGGGCTGTTTTTTTATTCTTTTACCACGATAGCTATTCATCATTATAACTTCACAATAAAAACTAATCAAAAAAATAACTGGAACTGAATTAACTAAGCGAGACCTATGGGTAATTTTATGGGTGGATTACACAACAGGTATGAACAAAGGATTACCACACCTCATCTAAATCACAAAACAGGAATTAATTTAATTGTCTGTACGATAATTCCGCGATTATATTTTGTAATACTCTTAAGGTAAACCCTCCATCAGTACACTGCATGTCCAGTGACAATTATTAAGATTGGGTCAATTAATTGCCCGAGTTATCTCCACCATTATTGCTCCTCTAATGGTAAAGGGGCAATTCCATGAAGTTTAACTTGAAATTAGATTCGATGTTTTCTCCAGGTAATACACGTTTCAACAATTAAATTTATTTTTCTCCACAATATACTTCTACAATAAACATATATTCTTGCACTTTTACATCTACAACAAAGGTTGACATTTTGATCCTAAGGTTTACTATGCTTCTAACTATATTATCCTTTCTTTTCTGAAGGAGTTCACCTACAACCCGCTTTAATAATATTTGAATCGCATCGAATGCTTTTTATAGCAACCATTTTAAGTAAGTAAGTAATTATTACTTTTCTCTGCAATAGCCTCAAATTATCACCTGCCCTTATTACTACATGTTGTATCTTCCCATGCTATAGCAAGAAAAATATATGAATAGAAATGGCAACTCTGGTAATGAACCTTTATGCGCTAGGCTAGACTACTCGACAATAGTCGATTCTACATTGGTAGCTAATGTCAATTAAACCCTTTGCATCAGCACTCCTTCCAACATCCCAGCTGTCCCTTTCCCCAACACAACTCAATTAGAGTCATACTCTGATCGTCTTTTCCTATTTTCATCCTCATCCTCCATCTACCAATTTTTTTTTGCACGTTGAGTTCTTGATAACTGTTTTACCGTAATAATTTAACGGCATTGGTATTGGTAAAGCAAAAGCAATCACATCATTGAGAGTCCTTCGAATAGTACTATAATTTAACTTATATAATCGTCACTTCTATACCATGTCACATCTAGAAACATAGTAATTTACTCGTGGAAGTAAAAATACATTTGGAATATAGGGAACACGTTATTTCAAAGAGTGATTCGTACGCCAACTGATGGTGGTTAAACAACCAACGATGGCGTGTTTGAATGTTATCTAGCAAGATTGATATGGAATTTTGTACTACAATATTTAAGATTTTTATTCATAATACGACTACAACGAACGGAGAAAAGAACACTCATTTTTTCCTCTGGTATATAGACACTAGCGGAAGGATACGAGAAACCACCACTCCCTAGAATAGAAGTCTTGCATTCAAATGTGACATGATGGCCCAAGCTTAGAACGTTCATTCATGAACAAGAGGCAATTACTATGTTCAAAGAACCTAAGACTGGAAAAAAGGCAGTAATTCGTCAAGACTTTCGTGTGGAGAATGGCGCTCTATGGTTCCGAGACCTGAAACATTGGAAAAGTGGATCAACGAAGAATAGAAGCCTTTGAAACATGGTGCTGGAGGAGAATATTGAAGATTAAATGGACAGGCAAAGTAACGAACGATGAAATATATAGAAGAGCAGAAGAGGCCCATATGGAGAACTCTACGGCAAAGAAGAAATAGATGAATTGGACACAATGGATTGATGAGGAATATAATAGAAGGGAAGACTCCATGAGGAAGACCAAGAGACATGTACGAGTACATAGGACAAATCAAGAAGGACATAAAACAGAGGGTATCAAGGATTCAGGGCATTGACACTAAATAGAGTAGAATGGAAGGCTGCAGTAAACAATCCTAGGATCGAAATACTGATGAATATGATAAACATTAACTAAGATTTAGTTTACGATGGGAATATATAATTGTACTTAAAAAAGAATCCTCCCTATAAATAATAGAATACAATTAAAATTATTAATAATAGCTACATTAGTTTCCTTCATTAAAAATATATTCATTGGTGTATTTTTAATGTCTCTATGTCATGATGCGCGTCCATTTACTGAATTACCACCCGTATGAATTGTTATTAGCTAAGCTCATAGAGATCTGGAGGGTGTTGTTGAAAAGGGAAAAAAACATGAAAAGGGAAAAAAATATGAAAAGGGATATTCGGATAAGATGGGGAGAAACGAGAGATTCGGATAAGATGACAGGGAAGCAATATTGGATGGATTTATTGGCCTCCTCTAAGCCTCTCTACGGATTGAAGGCGATAACATCCTCCTTAACGTCAATTCTGGTTGAGCACCCCATACTAACTGTACCCACGGGACCTCTGCCCACATGCAAAGGACTTAAGTGCTCTGACAACTCCACCAACCTGGACCCGAATTTACTTGTGAATGAAGTATAAAGCAAATTCTCCTTTCTTCGAAGGCGGAACGACTTAGTGAATAGATTTTTTATTAAACACTAAGCTTAAGAGTCGAAGAAGCTCAGTTTCCACTCCACAAAACTGACCTCCATTTGCTCACTCCATATTACTGGAAATCGGACTCCCAGCAGTCAAAAGGAGCGTTTGATAAACACAGGCCGAAGGTTTATTTGGATTCCTCAATTTAGAATCAAGTTCTGTTAAACTACGTATAAAAGACATTGACCTTAAAGCTTTCTTTGCGAAAAAAGTATCAACGGTATGTATTACAAAACATTTACTAACGTACGAATATGAGCTAACATAATTAATTCTCTTTCAACTTTGAAAACAGATTCCTAGTGATCTACTTACATTTGACAATCATTCTAGTGCCCGGCTATAATTAATCCGACGTAATGGTTAATATATTTCTATAATGCAAACCATGTGATCAAGCTTAGCTCGCTTTTATTGATTTCTCAACTCCTTGAAATGTTCTGAAATTATATGTAAATATTTTTCAATTTTATTACATCTCTTTTGCATGACGTACCATAGTAGCGCACATTCTAGTTTGGGAATCATTTTTTGCAACGGAATTACCAAAATGGTATTCCGTATAAACCCTGGTTCCAAAAGAGATAAATTGAGACATGGATAGGGTAAGCATGAGCAAATGAGACAAATACAATTCCGTACAACGGTATATAGCCATAAAAAAGTCATAGGCATAGGCATAGCGACGATTCTGCAAACTCCTTACAGTCCTATTCCCAAAAGTGAGATCCTTCTTAGTTGCAATTGATAATAGCAGTCGCAATGAGCTTAGGTAATGATGTACGATAATAGATGCTTTGAATTCTCATTAGGGTTAATTATTAGATTTCAAGGACAATTTCTATTCATAGAATATGTTTAATATTTCACCCAGTAGGTAAGCACTGAAGTGCTTTAACACTGTTAAAGCTCTTTCCACTGATTTTTCTATATTTAGTATTAATTGAGTGCAAGCACCGGAGAAAAGCTGGATCAAATAATAATATAAAATTAAAAAGGACATTATGCACCATCTTAGTTGTAATAAATATTATGTTATAATTTTATTATGATTGATGCTTAAAAATAATTAGTAGAATTCTCATCAGAATATTGTAATCTCTCGAATGAATAGAATGACTCGCATTAAAAATTATTTTTGTATATTCTTTTATTCTGGAGTGTATCTTTCGAGATAATCGCTAATAGTCGTTTTATACACGGCATTGTGTCAGTCATTACTGCTCAATATATCCGTCATGAAAATTTTAGGTGATCGATAATAGTTTGGTCATCCTGCCTATACTCGAATAACTATATTTATGACCAGCAGACCATATCAAACATTGGCTATCCGCAATTTTTATTAGTGAGGATTGCATCGTTCTGAATTTTCTTGCAAGCGAGCACAGTGCCATGAATCTTTAAACGGATACATTTACGCTTATAACAATTTTTAAATGCCGAGAGAAAAGATATATGGGCACATTTAACTAGCTGCGTTTGAAACCAATTACGACGTGGCTTTTATTTTTAGCACTTTGAATTGGATGGTAAGTAGAGTTTTTCCTTTTATCAGATGCAAAAACGTAAAAATTCCATCCCGGCCACAGATATGAGGCATATTTGGGCTGCAATTTTAATGACGCTTCTTTTAGGTTAATATGCACAGCAGTAAATGTCACAATTTTTCATTTCCATGAAGTCTTATTTATTTCACATCAATCCGAAAGCAGTACTTCAGCATTTACATCGGACTTTTCACAATAATACAACAGTAAAAAATTAGAAACACCAAAACCCTAGATGGAGAAAAACACACCTACGCAGGAATCGAGCCCGCGACCTCTGGGTTAGCAGGCGAGGTCATTACTCCGCCGCCACAAGGACTGAGCATGATATTTTAAATATACATAAAGAAAAAATGTTGAAAATATTCATTTAAGCAGTTTTAATGCTCTTCTACCGGGAAATGTCTGATCAGATTCCTACGCATTGAACTCAAATCCATATGTTACTCTCCTTTACGTCCTATACAGGTATAAAGATTCCACATTGGGTAAATATCCCAAAATCATGTGGAAAATGACAAATTCGGAGAGGTGATTTCTGAAATGTTTAGCTCATAAAGACGGGAATTTTCTAAGAATATTGGAAAATTCTGTAAATTCTAGTCATCACACCATGACGTTTTCCCGAATTTCCGAATATTTTTTGGTATCTGATAGGTAAGTACCTTCGATTCGCTAAAAACGATTCAGCAAAATTAAGTCAAAAAAATTCGGCAATGCCTGGAAAAGAGCACGGAACAAAAATTGTTTTTTTATTGCACCGAATACCCTCGGGGCGATGGTAGGGTCACGAGAGAGCTGCAAGATGAAGAGAAAGAGGTGGATCGCGAAGCGGAGAATAGTGCCAGAGCCACTGAATGGGCTCACATTCTGGTTGACAGGCTATTTTCTTCGGTGGAACAAAAAAGGTTAAGTCGACAGTTTTTCTCTAAATGATCTTCATCTCAAATAACAGGTGCAATCTCCTTTTAGTGAAGAGCGTGCCTCAGGAGCCACAGTACTCCATTATCTGCATGGCAAACAAAATAATAGATAGTAACTATTCTGAGGTAAAATCGAGGGGAATAAATTTCTTCAATATTCACTAGACTCAGAATCGAGACCCCATCAACCGATTTTCGGTCGTTTACTCAATCAATTAGGATCGTCGCTCGATTAAGAAGAGAGTTTAATTACTGGGGAAATGTATTTTAAAATTGCAATGTTCTATTAAACTTTTAGAGCAGAGGAAATTGGTCTGTGTGGAGTGAATGAAGATATCAATCAAAATAATGTTATTTCAACCAAATATATTTTCATGATGGGCGTAAAACGAGACTTTTTTGAAAATGAATGTTAAAGGAAATTTATGGGATGTAAAACCCGTCACGAATTGAATACTTTCCTCATGTACTGTTTTTGGTGCAGCGCGCAGTGTGGTTCAGTTATTATATTTGCTAAGGTGATTGGCTGAAATTAACTATCACGGTTCAACGAGACGAAATCGCATGAAGATTTTTGGATTGATTTCAAACATAAATTAACGATAAGACATGTAACTGATTAACTGGTAGAAATATTAGACTGAATGCTGTATTTTAAATCAGTTTTTGCTAAGAATATAACACCAAAGAAGTGTACGATATGTACCTGTCTTTGTTTCACAACTTCCCCCGTTTTGTAAGTTATTTCGATATATAATATTTAAAAACCTACTGATTTTTTTTAATTTCATAGGCATATTATTACTCTTATTTTAAACACCCATTGGACTATTTGTGTGACTTCACATGGTGTGGCAGCATATTTTCATTTTTTGAAAGTGTTTTGCGTCTGAAAAATGGAAGTTATGCTGCCATTCCCTGTATCTATTATTCGACAAAAAGACCACAAATTAATAGAGTAAACGAGTAGCTCAAGTTCTTGTCTGAAATGGTACTTACTCTCACTTCCATGTTCAAATATATCTTATTCAAGATAACCCTTAATAGCTGTTACTGAAAAGTATGTACGAGGAAAATATTCTTGCGCAATTTTCGTCAACATCCCTTTTCCTATTTTTGCCTTTTGGACCCTGCATTTGGTATAGTTAGCCGATACGAATACGACTTCAACCGTATGAGGTATATTTATGATAAAGTTCAAATTACTCAAGTGATTTTCACTACATAAATATCTTATTTATAATATAATTGCAGTTTCCAATTGAATAACTATGTGATCACGATTATGAAACAGGATATATTTTTAATGTAAGGAATTTGAGGCACAAATACAACCTTGGTAATCCTTTAGCACACATCAAATATACAATATAGCATGAAGAAAAGTGCGGTTGTCAATTACTTTAATTATTAGACAATAATATCCTAAATTGCTCTTGCCTGAGTTGTCATTAGTTTTACACATCACTTTTCTTTTTATTGGATTTCCTCCGAGGCTTATCTAAATGCTTAAAAAAACTTGTTCAAGATTTTCCAATTTTTTCAGAAAATGCATATTTTACGTCATTATATTTTTATTTGATTGTACTCTATTCCTTAGATTAATGCATTCATTTTACTCTTATTATATTTTGAATCTACATGTCTTAGACTGCTCAGGTGCGAGTGGGGAACGGAGAGTCCGGATGGGCAGTGTTAGGAAGAGGTGTAAGGAAGGTTGCCCATTGTCACCGGTGCTGTTCAACGTATATGTGGAGGAAATAATTAAAGCGGCATGGGAAGAACTGGAGGTAGGAATGAAAGTCGGAGGGGAATTGGTAAAATCGGTTTGGTTCGCTGATGACCAAGCATTAGTTGCTCAGTCAGCCAGGGGGTTGCAAGCATTGCTGATTGAATTGGAGGTTCAGTGCGATAGATATGGGATGAGAATCAATATTAATAAAACAAATGTTATGCGATTTTCCAGAAAGAAAAAAGCTAAGCTAAATATTAAAATAGGCGGGGAAAAAATAGAGCAGGTAGAACAGTTTACATATAACGGAAGTGTTTTGGGCCAATACGGTCAAAGTGGTAGGGACGTAAGGAGATGAATTGCGCTAGGCAAGGAGGCTTTCTCAAGGAGGAGGGAGTTGATGACGGGGACGTTGAGTAGGGATGTTAAGACAAGATTCGTAAAAACTCTGATATGGAGCTATATCGCTATATATGATGTAGCTATGTACGGCGGACGGTAGTATGATGACATAGCTATGTACGGCGCGGAAACGTGGTCACTGAAGCAGGAGGATAGACGTAGATTGGAAGCTTTTGAAATATGGGTGTGGAGAAGAATGGAAAAGGTGAAACGGACCAAAAGAAAAACAATTGAGGAAGTACTGGAGATGTTGGGCGAGGAGAGGGGTTTGTTGAGAGAACCTTGGGGCTGTCCGCGAACCGTGAGGTGTCCTCCGACGGCGTCGAAAGTTTCGAGTCCGCGACGCTACGGCTTGGATGGTCCACCCGACCCGTCTTGAAACACAGACCAAGGAGTCTAACATGCGCGCGAGTCGTTGGGTCGGACACGCTCCGTTAAACCCATAGGCGAAATGAAAGTGAAGGCCGCCGTTTCGGTGGCCGAGGGAGGACGGGGTCGTTCGCTCGTTCCGGCGGGAGTCGGTCCCCGCACCCCCGGGGCGTCTGATCCCTCATTGCGAGGCGCACCCAGAGCGCAAACGTTGGGACCCGAAAGATGGTGAAATTGAAGTCTTCATTACATAGCCCTCAGAAGCTTCCGCTTCCCTTCCTCTCGAATTAACCACTCACCACGGCCAAGGCCACGGTACGAACGGTAAGCACTTCTGGTCAATCAGGAACATTTCCTACGAATGACATTCTTGAGTTGAGATACTATGCATGAATCTATTAAATTTAAAAAAGTTTTAATTTGTCCTCGAAAAGCTGACAAGACCACATGCCAATGCGAAAAATATAATTCGTTGTCTCGGGCGTGACTTCATGGAATCGACTTAACGTAACGAGAAAGAGAAACTTTATAATTCCACATAGAATCTATGTGGAATTATAAAGTTTCTCTTTTCGTTATGCGAAAAATATGTATCAAATTGTAAATTTAGCAGTCATGTAGACGCTCAGTGAGTCACAATGTCTATTCTAGAGATTATATTATGCTCGTATATACCGAAGAATTCTGCATATCCGGGTTTTCCCCGCGTTGTTGTTTGAAGCAGACAACAGTTTCGCCGAAGTTTCATCCGGCGTCTTCAGGTCGAAGATGAGGGACTCAGATTTTGGCCGTCCTTATATAGATGGTCCCGTCCAGGTGCTGCTCTCTGATTGGTCCTTTTTCGAAGGACTCTCTTCCACGCGTTGTGGAGATGGTAGCCTTCATCTCTATTGAAATTCGCCGGGTTTTTGGCTATCTCAATAGCTTCTCTGATAAGGCGTGGGTAATATCTAGTTTCTTTACTTATGATTGTAGCGTCATGGAATAGAATATCATGGCCGGGTTCACTCCATTTATGCTCGGAGATGGCCGAGAGGTGAAACTGTTTGTTCGTAGTAGCCCGGAGGTGTTCTTTCATCCGAACTTTCATAGCTCGGCATGTTTCCCCAATGTAGGCTTTCCCACATGAACACGGTACTTGATAGACCCCTTCGTATAGGTCTTTCGAGATTTTGTTCTTCGGTCCGGGGAGCGCGTCCGCTATTTTCTTGGTGCAGTTGAACCTTGTCACCACGTCGTGCTTTTTTACGGATTCTGGCTATCTTCTCGGATGTTCCCGATACGAAGGGTATAGTCGCGTATGCCTTTGGGTTCGGTTCCGTCTGCTTGATTGACTTGCCAGAATCTCGTCTTCGCCTTTCTTCCCTGGCGGTTCTTTTTAGGACCATATTGTTCCGATAGCCGTTTTGTTGTAGTGCTCTCAGGAGATGTTTCTTTTCAGTCAGCAAAGAATCGGCGTCAGAGATTTCATACGCTCTGTGAACTAGTGTGTCCACCAAAGATGTCTTCTGGAGCGGATGGTGGTGAGAGGTTGCGTTTAGATAACGGTCGGTGTGCGTCTTCTTTCTGTAAACAGCATGTCCCAGCTTCCCACCACTCTTCTTTTTGACTAAGACGTCCAGGAAAGGTAGTTGGTTGTCCTTTTCTACTTCCATCGTAAATTTGATGGAATGATGTTGTGAGTTGGGAAATTGAAGAAATTTCTGAAGTTCTGCTGCGCCGTGCTGCCAGATGACGAAAGTATCATCCACATATCTTAACCACATCCTAGGTTTTTTCTCGTACTGATTAAGGATCTTTTCTTCAAAATGCTCCATGAACAGGTTAGCCACTACCGGAGACAGCGGCGAACCCATGGCTGCACCCTCTGTCTGCTCGTAGAATTCTTCGTTCCACAAAAAATAAGCATTCGTGAAGCAATGCTTCACCAGTGTGGGGAAGTCTTCCGGAATGCCGTTGGAGGTTAGGCCTCTGATGATCTCCACCGATTCCTTAATCGGGATGTTAGTGAACAGTGAAACAACATCGAAGCTCACCAATAATTCGTTGCTGTCCATTGTGATCTTTTTCAGGATGTCGATGAAATGCCGGGAGTTTTTCACGAATGACGATGTTTTTCCTACGTAGAACTGTAGAGATTGGGCCAGGTATTTCGCCAGTCCGCATGTTGGAGCATCGATCTGGCTGACTATAGGTCGGAGTGGTATCCCCTCCTTATGTATTTTCGGCAGTCCGTATAATCTGGGTGGTTTGGGAGCCGAAGAAAATAGTCCACGTTGTTCTTCCATCTGAATGAGGGATTTCTTTATTAGAGCTCTGGTGTTTCGCTCTATTTTTGCTCTCGGGTCGGTCTTGAGTTTCTTATACGTCCCGTCTTGGAGAAGTTCCGTAATTTTGCTCCGGTAGTCCTCTTTGTTGATTACCACAGTTGCGTTCCCTTTTTCTGCAGGTATTATGAGAATGCTCTCATTTTCTTGCAGGTTCCTCAGAGCTCGTTTTTAGGCAGTTGTGATATTAGACTTAGGTGGTCTAGCGTTGGGTAGAATGAGTGCTACTTCTTCCCTTATCTCATCAGCGTCTCCCTTGGGAAGCTTTCGGATGGCCGACTCGATACCAGTTATAATCTTCTCCCTCGGTATCACGGTAGGAGCAATGGCGAAGTTTGGACCCTTGGATAGGACCGCAGTGCAAGCGTCATCTAAGATCAGATTCGTTAGGTTGACAATAGCACGGCCCTTTTCAGGACCATCAACTGGGTGTTGCCTTGAGTTCAGCTTTTCAAATTTTCTGATTTGGGTATCCCGGGTTGACCCATGGGCAGTGCGGGAAGAGTCGTAAGTTATACTTTCGATTTTGTCCCAATCAGAGGCGCAAAGAATGTCGCCCAACTCGAAATCAACTCGCCCAAATCTCGAAAGACCTATACGAAGGGGTCTATCAAGTACCGTGTTCATGTGGGAAAGCCTACATTGGGGAAACATGCCGAGCTATGAAAGTTCGGATGAAAGAACACCTCCGGGCTACTACGAACAAACAGTTTCACCTCTCGGCCATCTCCGAGCATAAATGGAGTGAACCCGGCCATGATATTCTATTCCATGACGCTACAATCATAAGTAAAGAAAGTAGATATTACCCACGCCTAATCAGAGAAGCTATTGAGATAGCCAAAAACCCGGCGAATTTCAATAGAGATGAAGGCTACCATCTCCACAACGCGTGGAAGAGAGTCCTTCGAAAAAGGACCAATCAGAGAGCAGCACCTGGACGGGACCACCTATATAAGGACGGCCAAAATCTGAGTCCCTCATCTTCGACCTGAAGACACCGGATGAAACTTCGGCGAAACTGTTGTCTGCTTCAAACAACAACGCGGTGAAAACCCGGATATGTAGAATTCTTCAAGCCACCGCCGCGAAAATCTATGCAGCCATGTACTCGTATAGACCATTCATGTAGGTAGATATTCGTATTTATTTTGAGTCGATATTGAGACTATGGAGTCTCTTCTACTACCTAACCCCTCGTCACACATTAGCAATATTAAACTTAGATAAATTTTACATAAATATCAATTAAATTAGTACATATAATATCTTAGGACTAACATAAAGCAATAAAATACATTAGTTGCCTAGTTAATAGGTAACTATAACACAAAATATACAACATGCACACATAAAATACCTACAAATATTATACATATCAATTTGCATGCAAACAATACTTTTAAAACAATATGCCTGGTTTTATTTACAAATACGAAGTATGATGCTCCTGCCAAAGAAAAAGGAAGTATCTCGAAGTTTGCTTATAACAGTATTTTTACTGGTTGTGTTGCTAGGAAATTAGTGATTTATGAAGTGCGCGCTGGAATGATGGGAGACAAGGTGAATTAGTTATTACGGGTTCATTCCAATGACGACATGCTGTGACAGTAGATGACTGGTTGTATGTAGTTGTATTGTGATGAGTAATATCGAATTCATGATTACCTCTGGTATTTAGTTTATATATTCTATCAAGGCTATTAAAATCATTGGTAAAATACTGAGGGGTTTAATAATTTAGAATTTGGTAGAGTAAGGACAGCATGTGGAGCTTCCCGCGAAAATCCAGAAATAGCCAGTTAAGTTTGTTATATATTCTGTAATGTAATCCATAATTTTCACATTGAAAATGAAGCGTCAGGTCATATTGCCGCATCAAATAAAAGCAATATTAAACACATTATAGCACATTAAAAACCATTAAAAATGCAGTTAATAGGTACAGGAAGTCATCTGTGAGTGATCATTTAATTACACATGTTGCGCAGAAAAACATCATGATAATACGAGGCTTGGATCTCACAGCGTATATCAAGGCATTTCTTCAAGCTTTAGTCCATGTCTTGTCATTAACTTAATACTCGTATAATATAATACATGAAAATGATAATAACATGATAAATCTTAATAAACAATCCATTTTCTGAATTTTTTTCTGATTTCAATCGAAAATGTACGTTAGATGAATTTGAGTATGCAATCGACATCGTTTTTCATTCAAGCGAAATGACATATATTTACGATATGAAATATATTTAAATACTTCTAATAAGAAATAACGTAGGTTGGAGATAGTTAGCTGACAAAATCGTTGATTAATTGCCTTCAATTTATGAGGCAATTATTATTCTTATTACGCATCGTAAATACCGATATTTTTACGAGTTAAATCAAATTCTCTTCTTACCGTAAATTATGCTTTAGAATCGGGCTATAGTGTGTAATGACTGTTCGTTAATTGGCAAATATTCCTTGTAATTAAATAAACATTATTTTTAATATTCGCCTTTTTAGTCATCCGTACTCATAGCATTGGTAATAAAATAGATTAACTTGTATTTTCCATAAAATTAATTTATTCCCATTAATTATTTTAACATAGATTGAAATTAAACAAAAATTCATTAAAACCAAGGTCAGCAGTCAAATAGTTTTAGTGAACAGTTTAAATTGTCTGCTTTCTTTATTTGGGACGAACTCACAGATTGAAGCCTGATGTAATTATATAGATTCCTGGCTCATTAAACATTTTTTTGGCCATCGACGGCATTATTTTCCCGAGGACGGCCGATGAATTTAGTCTTTTGAAACGAAGCATAGATTGAAAGGGAACTTAATAGACAATCCGCTGTTGTCTACTGAAGGGAAAACTAGACCAGAGATAAAATAAAAGCGTAAATGAATTGTTCATTAAACGATGAAAACCCCAACCATTTAAGTCGCATCATGTTCGCATCATGTCATGGCATATTGGATAGCGCAGACTTGCCTTCCTTCGTGGAAGACTGCAGCCGGATGGAGCGCTCCTAGTTAACCAGGACATGGTAATTTGTCAGTTTAAGCGGAAATTTACGAAACTCACCTCTGGCGCCTGTGGAGTGATTTTGATTCGGTAAATAAAATTTTGACGTGATTATGGTGTGGCGTGATTACGGTGACCTTTCTCCCAGCCTGTCGCTCAAGAATCATGGGCGAGGGATCATGGATTTGGGTGCTGCGGAAGTGGGGTTGGGCCTTGGGACCTACTGGGCCTTCCCTCGTTAAGGTCGTTCATTTGCGCAGGCTCTCATCCAGTTGTATATTTCTCTAGCCCCAGACATTCTTCGTCCCGTGGAATCGAATAAGTGATCAATGGAATAATAGGAGAAAAAAATCAACACATCTTCGATGCTCATTAAAATTTGATTGCGGAGTAGAAGAAAAATGCCACCAGTTAACAAAATATGACTTTAGGTTTTTATTACAATTGCAATCAAGAAGATATAATGTCGTAGCTACTTTTCAAACACATGATTTCTAACCTTATGCCAGCCACTAAGGTTAGACGTGTTTTACGAGCTCGGCGATTTTCGTTTGTTAAAAGAAATGGATCAAAGAATTTGTATCAAATTTTGCGTAAAAGATGAAGTAAAATATAACGAAGTGTGTGAAATATTAACGAAGGCCCTTTGGTGGGTCTGCTGTGAGTAAATCAAGAGTTTACGAGTGGTATAAGCGTTTCCAAGAAGGCCGTGAAGACCTTGAAGATGACGAACGCCCTGGACGCCCCAGCACATCAACAATCGATGAAAAGGAGGAAAAAGTGAAAGTGTTTATGAACGATCGCCGAATCACAATTAGAGAGGTCGCAGATTATGCTGGCATATCGATTGGATTATGTCATGGCATTTTTTTGGGTATGAAACGCGAGGCAGCAAAATTCGTTCCAAAATTGTTGAATTTTGAACAAAAACAGCGGCGAATGGAAGTTGCTCAGGAGTCACTAAATGAAGTAAACGACGATGTAGAATTACTTAAACGTAACGTAAAACATAGAATTATAAAAGGTGACGAAACATGGTTTTATGTATATGACGTTGAAACTAAGGCTTAATCATCCCAGTGGAGGCATTCTGGCTCGCCAAGACCAAAAAAGACTCGACAAGTGCGGTCGAACGTGAAGGTTATTTTCACTATCTTCTTCGATTTTAATGGCGTAGTGCATCATGAATTCCTGCCGCCAGGTCAAACGGTCAATAAGAAGTACTACCTACATGTTCAACGCCGTTCACGTGAAGCAATCCTAAAAAAATCCCGGATCTCTGGATAAAGAATGTATGGCTTTTGCACCACGATAATGCACCAGCTCGCAATTCATTGCTCGTTCGTGAATTTTTGGCCAAAAACAAAACTGTTACTTTGCCCCATACTCCATATTTGCCAGATATGGCTCCGTGTGACTTTTTCCTATTTCCAATAATTAAGAGAACCTTGAAGGGCCGTCGTTTTACCGCCGTAGATGACATAAAAAGCGCACCGCTGAAAGAACTAAAGGCTATCTCAAAGATCGAGTTTAAAAAGTGTTTCGGGGATCGGAAGAAGCACTGGTAGAATTGCATAATCTCCAATGGGGACTACTTTGAAGGTGACTACATCAATGTATAGGAATAAATAAATATTATTGTCCGAAAAATTAAAATTCTCAATATTTTTACACACCTCGTATGACGTTTGAATTGAGACAGAGAACAACGGAATTTAACAGAATAATAACTTGGAGAAAGGAATGAAAATATGCAACACGATGAAAAAACCTACAGTTAATGAACTAAAGAAAAGAAAACACGAATATGAAATAGGGAAATCAAAATTAGAGTAAGTGCAACAGATTTTCTCTTTGAGGAACAAGTTATAAGAAATGGAAAATTAAAGAAAATTTTAGAAGAATAGCACATATACACCTGTAACAAGGGAAAGTCATAGAGGGAACATACTAACACCAATAAGTACGCCTAAAAGTTAGGTACCATGTGTTTAAGGCACACAAGTTGTAGCCAATCTCTCTTGCGTCTCTTCAGACGTGATATGTCGCAGGCAACAGCAGAGAAGACATGATTGGAATAAAAAGCATAGTAGTGGAAAGTGGGTATGGTGATCAAACCTTAAAAAATGTTCGGTGGTAAATTTCTTTAAAAGATGCTCGGCCTTTGTTTATCAATTTGTTTTAACTGATCTAGAACTAGTTGATATGGTAAAATACTTAGGTGTTCCATTCACTAAAGACTACTCGGGGGACCCGCACACGTAAAGTGTGTGGGCAAACATAAAAAATTGGGATTTAATAGACGCGTTTTCGGCAGAAGTGACTCCAAGGTCAAGAAACTACCACGCTCTTTTAAGGTCTCATTTAGAATATGCATGCAGCCTATGGGATTTGAGTGAGAAAGGCTTCATTAAGGAAATTGAGGAAGTTCAACGGCGGACAGTACGTTTCGTTACAAGACACGATAAAACGAAAAGCATCACTGAAATGCTTCTGGAGTTGGGGCAGCAATCATTAGAAGAAAGACTGTAGATAGATAAAATTCGACTTGTCACCCTCGGCTTCTAGGAAATAATTTTACTTAATTTGCATGCACTTTCACTAGCCTTGTGTTTTTTCTGGTCAAAAGCCTTTCTTTACGCATGACCGCATTAGAATGTCATTATATAATGTAGGGTTCTTCACAGTATTGCTGGTTCTGCTTTCCATGTTTTTAAGTTTACCCTTCCATCCCTCGTCTCTTTCCGTGGAGGGAACATCCCGTTACCTGCAGCTCTGGATCACGTTTTCTTCCTGAGCCCTTAGGGGATGAGACCGTTGAATGTTGCATGTCCATGTGGTAGTGAAATTTCGCCGTCTTACTTGGGAAACTTTTGCACGTTATTGGATACATTTCTTACTTTAACCCAAGGTGCAATTGTTTGTCAGTTGACGGTATACGTATTTATTTGCGTGTAGAATGAAAGGATTTTTGCATGAATGTATGCGGCACTATGGCTTGATTTGCATAAAAATTTTATAGATTTGCATACATGGTTCGTCCGGAAAATAAGTGTACAGATTTTTTCCCGCCGCTCCAGGCGCACCCAGCACCGCTCTGACGGGCTGCGATTGATGGAGGTATGTTGGCAAGCGACGCTGAAAAAGGCAGTCGGCTCTGAGCTGTGGTGTAGTGAGGAGCTCTGTTGAAGCGAACCTCCACGCTCGACCCACGTCACGGAACGCGATGCCGAAGTTTTTGGAGCAGCGATATTCCATCAAATTTGCGGTAAAGCTTGGGAAATCGTCTACCGAAACTGTCGGTATGATTAACTAGACTTATGGGGAGTCAGCCATGTCCAGAAACATGATCTTTCGGTGGCACAAGATGTTCGTGGAGGGCAGAGAAGAGGCCGACGACGAACCACGGCCTGGACGCTCATCAACGACACTCACCGACGAAAATGTGCGAAAAGTTCGCAATGTACTGAACTCTGATCGTCGTCTTAGTGCTCGGATGATAGCAGAGCAGTGTAATGTGCCAAAAACAATAGTGCACGAGATTATTAGGGACCAATTACAGATGCGAAAAATTTGTGCAAAGTTGGTGCCGAAAGTGCTCAGTAATGATCAAACACTCAATCGTTTGGAAATCGCGACACAACTTGCGGATCACTGCAAAAATGATACACACACCGCCGGACTTCTTTCTTTTCCCGAAGATAAAGAGGAGTTTGAAAGGAACGCGATACGGGACTTTGGACGCCGTCAAAGAGGCCGTGACGACGTGTCTTCGAGAGGTTCCCGATGATGCCTTCGCGGGACCGTTCCAGGAATGGGAACGCCGCTGGAACAAGTGAATCGACTCACAAGGGTCCTATTTTGAGGAATATTAGCTTAAGATACGTAAAAGTGTAATACATTTTTTTCCTTAGCTAAGTACACTTATTTTATGGACGAACCATGTATGTGTGTTGATTTTGCATGTTTTTGTTCGCCTTTACGAGTGGTGACATAACACCCTCCCGCCACATGCCCTTGCGGCGGCTTGCAGGGTAGCATGTAGATGTGGATCAAATGGCCCGAATAAACAACAAACTTCTACCAAGTGAAAGAGATGAAAAACGAGATGACGTAGCAGTTACGCTCTCATTTTTGTTCAACTTGATAATATTTTCAAGTTAAATTAGACATCAGGATATATTTTCGCGTTACAATGTCATGATGCCCTCTTCTATAATTGCAGGTTTTTATTAAGTATGAAATGCTAGCTACTTCTCAAGGCTTTACTTGTCCTTATTTTTTATGGAAAGTGTAACTACTTAAAACCTACGTTGTTACCTAGGAAGTCACTCCTAGGAAGGCTCATGTGGCGAAATGTGACTACCAAAGAATGAAATTAACGGTTATGATGGCTGTGGGTGTAGGAATAATTTTATGATAAAAGCAGACAAGAAGAAGAATTACATTAATAGTAAATAATTTGAGGTAACAGATTGCTTGCTTTACAGCATCTGTGAAAGTCAAAGTACTTAAGCCCAGAGAAGACACCAAAGCAAATAATAGTGTACGGCAAAACTTACGAAGCAAAACTGAACACGTGAGCTTTACTCTCGTTTGTTGGACTCCATTCACATTTCTGTTAGGCGTAAATAATATTACTTGAATTGTAATAAATACATATTTATTATTTGTCAGTAATATGAACCTATTGTGGGGGTTGTTTGGCAATAAGTCGTGGTGGGAAGGTTGTGCATCATCATGACACAGCATATGACCTGGCACTGCAAGCTAATCGAAAATAGTTGTAAAACTTTATGTAGATGCATTATTTATATGGCAATGTAGATTGAAATAGGTTTTAAAAAGTGTATAAATCACACCTATAACGCAACAAAAATATGTACTACCCTTCATATGCAGTAAGCAAGGCGATGACGAAAAGTTCAAAAAGGTGTAGAGTTGAAAGTTTCGTGAATACATCAATCCTCGAAGAGGTCAACTAATATGAAGCCCAAGTGGTGAGTGGCATCCAAGCAATCCCAAGGAAGATGACTATTGATGATGATGAATTGAATTTGATCCCCAAACAAAAGGTCTAAGAACGAAGGTGACATCGGAAGGGTCTTGAAAGGAGTCACCCCAGGGAAAAAAATGTAGACACGCTCTAGCAAAACCCCGCTGCGTCTCCACCTCATGCCTCATCCGAAAGTTCGGTTTCCCCCTGCTTCATCCGACACGAAAGTTTCTCCGTATCCCCACCCCTGAAACGAGGATCATGCAGATAGCTAAAGGGGAATTTTTTTTACCCCGCGGCCTTTTTTTCCGTCCGACTTTTTTCCGGACCCTATAAACTTTCCCTCGCATCGCCGGACGAAGTTTCGACGTGATACAATTTTAAAACAAATCAAACTTTTAGAGGGCATGGGCTGAGGCGGAGTAAGTTTTGACACGACGGGGTTCTCCTCTATTGGTTTGTGGCTCAAATCTGGCACACGACGTCGCCAGCGGTTGATTCTAAGACAAAAGAATCACATTCCCTCCGTCGCGTCACATCCCTGACTAATAACACGTACACGCTTACATTTTTGGACGAAGTTTAACTCAGCCTGCTAATTAATGGGTTGGCATAAACATTTTCACTAAGGATATTTAAAAGTGCTCTTTCTTCGGCTGAGCTTGCAACATTATAGTATACGGCTTCACTTGCGGCGACGGCCGGGTATAGGCACAACGCTGTATTCCAACTTGCAAGTATTATTTGAACGTAGAAATAAAAAAGAATGTTAAGCCAAAAAAAAACTTATAATTATCACAAAGCAGATTTTGAAACTTTTGCCAGCCATTTAAACTCTTCACTACACGATTTCAAAACGCGCTTAAGTCTTGCCACCGTGGAAGAAACTTGGACACAGTTTGTCCAAATTATGCAAAAAGGAATAACAGATTTCATCCCTGTAAAATACGTTAAAGCAAATCGCGACCCCAGGCGGTACAACAAAGGCGTTAAAAAAGCCCTTCGAAAGCAGAGAATGTTACACTCTAGGGTAAAGAAAGCATGTCTGAACTCATCACCCTTGGACAATAAACAGCTTTTGGACAAGTATAGATCCTCTAAAATTGAAACTAAAACACAATTACGTAGCGCTTTGCAAGACTTTAAACGTAAAGTACTCTGCGAGTATTTGAACACTGACCCCAAAGCTTTCTGGTCATATGTTAGGGAAGTAAATGGGGGTCAACAAACCGTGGCTTGCTTAAGGGACTGCAACAATATAATTCATACTGACAGTGAGGGTAAAGCCAACATTCTAAACGAATTCTTCCAGAGCGTCTTCACGATTGATGTAGCCACCACGTATCTCCAAGAAACAATATATACTGAACCCATGGCAAAAATAACAGCGGACGAGCAAGGAATTACCAAATTGCTCAAAGACATTAAACCAGACAAATCCCCGGGTCCCGAAAACGTACCAGCTAGAGTGCTAAAACACTTAGCTCCTAACATCGCCCCGTATCTCGAATTTATATTTAACAAATCACTGACTGAGTGCAAAGTCCCTAAGAATTGGAAAACCGCGCAAATAACGCCTATTTTTAAAAGTGGTGACAGGGAGGACCCCAGCAATTACAGACCCATTTCTCTCACTTCTATATGTTGCAAAATTTTAGAGCACATAATTGTCAGTTCCATAATGAGACATCTTGATAACATTAACTTTTTAAGTGACAATCAACACGGATTCAGAAAAACCCGCTCATGCGAGACCCAATTAGGATTGTTCACACATGACTTACTTTTATCGGGTGAAAGTGGTAGGCAAGTGGATGCGATCTTTTTAGACTTTCAAAAGGCATTTGATAAGGTTCCGCATGGTAAACTCATCCATAAATTAAAGGGCGCAGGTATACACAAGGGGGCAATAAATTGGGTTGAAGACTTCCTTTCAGACCGGGAACAGAGGGTAGTCCTTGACGGCGCTAGTTCTACCAGCGTACGAGTAACCTCGGGGGTTCCTCAGGGAAGTGTTATCGGACCGTTACTATTCTTGATTTTTGTTAACGATCTGAACCGCGAAGTGAAAAGTAAGATAAGGATGTTCGCGGATGACACAGTGATTTATCGGGAGATATCTGGGGATGAGGATCGTTTAACTCTAGCACGAGATTTAAATAGCATTAATGAATGGTGTTCAAAATGGGGATTGCCTTTAAATCTTAATAAATGTTCGGTGGTAAATTTCTTTAAAAGATCCACGGGATTAGTTTACAAATTAGCTGGAGTTGACCTTGAAGTAGTTGATACGGTGAAATACCTAGGTGTTACATTCACTAAAGACTTAACTTGGGGGACCCATATACGTAAAGTCTGCGGGCAAGCATATAAAAAATTAGGATTTATTAGACGCATTGTCGGCAGAAGTGACTCCAAGGTCAAGGAACGTTGTTATCACGCTCTTGTAAGGCCCCATTTAGGATATGCATGTAGCGTATGGGATCCGTGTGAAAAAGGCCTCATTCGGGAAATTGGGAAGGTCCAACGCCGGGCAGCTCGTTTCGTGGAAAACTGTTACGATAAAACAAAAAGCGTCACTGAAATGCTTATGGAGTTGGGATGGGAATCATTAGAAGAAAGACGACTCAATGCTAGGTTAAACTTACTAAATAAATTCAGATCCGCATGTTTCAGCACCGAGGTCTCGAAAATTATTCGCGCTCCAACATACATTGGTCGCTTGGATCATGGGTACAAAATTCGGGAAATAGATGCCAGGACTAGCAGACTCAAGGACTCCTTCTTCCCACGGACAATACGGGATAACAACTGTAGGGTCACACTCGGAGATAACAAAAATGCCACTTGCCACCCTTGGCGTCTAGGTAACAATTAGTTAAACTCAATTGCATGCACTTTCACTAACCTCCTGTGTGTTGTGTCAAAACCCTTCCCGCATGCCATTAAGTAATGTATTGCTGTTTACAGTAATGTGGTATTTCTTTTTTCCTTTTTTGGGTGGTGACCTAACACCCCCCACCACACGCCCTTGCGGCGGCTTGCGGGGTATTATGTAGATGTAGATGTATTAACAAAACCACATAACAATAAAATCCTGAAATACGTGGATGGTCTGAAAAGTTTCCGACCTAACAAAGATACAGACCATTTCTTCTGATATTTTCGGAAAATTTTTATCCTTGAATGTGCAACTGCATTTCAATTGAGTGACGTAAATAATTGCATAATCCCAAGAAATGAATTTTTCAGTGAGTTATTTCTCTGGTGGATAAAAATTATTGAGTGTTAAATAAGTTTTCAAAAGTTTTGTTTTAAACCTACTTAAAAAATGGCTTCGCAAATAGTCAAATTACACATGTATCAAAAGATTCCTATAGACATGATGCTATTTCAAACCATAAACAATAATTTGAATAACCTAAGACGAGTAAATTAAACTGTCCTCCAAAGGAACTCTTCTCTTCCTCACAGCGAGTTTCCACCTTTTTCCAAGTCATTAAAGTATTCTCACACATGTCTTGTTTTGACTAAAAAGGCTGTACATATATCTTCAAGATCAACCGAAGACATGGCTTGAGAAGACGAGTAAGGAAATGGTCAAATTTTTAAAAAGAAGGTGAGCGAAATGTAGAGTAAGGAAAAGTTTTGGAACACAAGTCAGAAGAGCGACCGGCTGATGAATGACGCAACACTCAGAGAACTTACCCTCCTATTTTCCTGCAGCTCTATTCCGAACGCTTCTCAAATATCCAGACGGCCTTTCGACTTGAGGAGAAGGATTTAAGGAGATGAATTCAGAACTGTGGAGAGAGTGTAAAAGAGATTTGCATCCTTGGAGCATACTTGTTGAGGTAACTCGGGCACCTGCATCATAACATGAACTTGCCATACCTGAGTGTGAGTTTCATGTGAAAGCACTTTCACCTGGCTGCAACGGGTGTCATTTTTCACCAAGGCCACTTGTTCTATATTTTTCGAAACGCTCTGTTATTTTCGCATTTCCTCCCAAAATTACTCGTCTGTGAGTACTGAAGACTTAGTGCTTTTCCCAATGTATTTTCAAGCTAGGAACACCGTATTCATACTGGCAAATTTGGATCGTACTAAATAAAGATTCCTCTCTATTCTGAAAATGAAAATATATATCTGTGGTACAGATCTATAGGAATTAGCAGGATTGAATTCTATTGATTTCCATTCATTATAGCTTTTTGAAATAATTTAACGTAGGTTTATGACCGTTTTGGTCAATGTAATTTGGGTCTTAGTTTTTAGCTATAATTCTATAAACTAAGGAAAGTATACATTTTATTATGTGGATTCAATACAACTCAGTTCTAGGATGAAATTCAAATGTGTAAAGTATTTCTTCATAATTATATCTCTTTATGTTGAATGAAAATAGAACGTAGATTCAGTTGGATCGGTGATGCATGCACAGGTCTGTACATACCTGTACATGTTTTACCCCTAATGTTTCACCTGAGATTTCTCTTCAAGTCATAACGTATGGTATAATATTTGTTGCTAAAAACCTTTGCACCTATTGGTGATGAATACATCCAGCAGAAAAACAGCAGTAAGGAGTTTTCCATTGGATACCAAAATTAGACCCGTATTTCTTGTTTCAGCAATTTCAGCTAGAGCCAAATACTTTTTGTATGTCATCGCAAATAATGGGATAATTGGCCCATAAAACTAATAATTAGAAATTAAATGCATTCAATTTAACTACTAAAGCTTGCGTTGTTAATTCTAAACCTACCAATTATTGACTTCTTCGATATTTCCTACTCAGTATCGAGTATGTTACATTTAAGACAGTGATATCTAGCTCCGCATTATATTTTATTAGAATCAACTCAAAGACTAAAAACTCCAGTAAATATAACAAAATAGTGCTACTTGCCTAATATCGGTATCAATACAAAATCTCGGGCCAGAAGCCATCCGACTACGTCGTTATTTCAATATATACTAAAAATTTTAATTAATAATTCTGTGAACAGGAGTCACATCTGAGATTTCATCATTACGGTTTGAACAGGCATGAGAGTTAAATCCTTTTTTATACGAGCCATATACTGATTGGATGGCATTGTACCCCAGAGGGCGAGCATTGAACTAAAATAGGTGTGCACTTTTCGACAGTCTACCGGTAAACAACTGGAACGGCACCCCAATTTCACCAATGGACTTTGAATGAAAGAAATTGTTTCGTTAAGGATCTGCTGGACACAGAGAGGACAACTACGAGAGTAGGACCCTTAGGGGGAAGGATTTTCTTCTCCTAGACGAAGTCCGACGCCGTCCTCCAACATCGCATTTTGATATAAATTAGTGTAAGTTGAGGTCGTGGCTTTGCGGTGTTTCCCAATTCCTTGTCAGATACCACTCCTTGTTCCTCGGGCACTTACCATCCTCCGACGTCGTAATCAACTCTCGGCGCCGTCTAAAAAATTTGCGAGAATTCAGTGGATGGTACACGCGAAAAAGAACCAAATTCGAAGGCCAATTTCACAACTTAGGTTTTTTAGGAGACGCCTTTCGAAGCAGCGCGGAGCACAAAAGCCGTCGCGGAAACAGAGCAAAGGTATTGAATGCAACAATCGCGTCGACCCCTTTTGGAGCAAACCCAGACTCCGACGGGGTATTTTTTGTGAGCACACAGGGTCGGGATAATCCTGCTCCGGGAAGAAAATCCTTTGATCGAAGCATTAAAACTCAAATCGCTACGCCGATGCTCCCAAGTACGATTCAAAGCTGGGGATCTGGATCGACGGGCACAATAGTAAAGCCACTTTGGCATCCTAAAGCGTTCGGCTATCGGATTTGGCGTCGATGGAATTTACAGCTCAGACGGAAGTAGGAGATACGATGGAAGTCTCTGTACCCTTCAATACTCTGCAGCGAGCTAACTTGGATCTCAGTGTATCCAGACGTGCAGCTGCGATAAAATGCCAATAAATCTAAAGAAACATGTTAGGGAATCGATAAGACGATATATCCTAAACGATATTATAGCGGTTTCGCATTCCTTAAGTTGTTAGTCTTAACTTTTTTATATTTTCAGTCCATGTGAATACAAAATTTTTATATAAATTGAATACTCTCAACTAGACACTATTAAAAGAAATGTCGTGGTAAAGATTTCAGTTATTCAAAATTAGTCGATTTTTATAAAATAATCTAGAGAAATTAAACTAAAATTCAGAAATGGATTCTCCAATAGCTAATTTCCTCATTTTTATAATATCATAACTCCACACCTTCCTGTTTTATTGAAGAAACACCGATTTATACACAAGGGAATTGTTTGCCTTCGTTAATTTCAATACCTAATATAACTACTTCTCGCAGCTCCCTCTGTCCATCATGAGTGATATACGTATTCAAAGAAGATCTTGGACAGTTTCCGTCCAAAAATGTTTCTATTCTTAATATACAATAATAACATAAGCTCACAAATTAGTAGCAATCTCAGATTATTTGCTGACGACACTGTGGTATACAGAGAAATATGGAGTTAACTAGAACGCGAGCTACTCACTAGAGACTTGGACACAATCTCAGATTGGTGCAATGAATGGGGATTAATGTTTAATATAGACAATACTGGAGACTTGATATTTTTGAATAACCGAAGGGGCGAACGGGACATAAACTATGAAATAGAGGGTTCAGTGCTAACTACGGCCAATCAAGTTAAATATTTGGGGGTAGCCCTAACACCATGCCTTTCATTGAGAGCACATATCAGAACAGTATGCGGATCCGCTTTAAACAAATTTGGCTTTATTAAACGGTTGGTAGGGAAATGTAATGAGAAAGTTACAGAGAGGTGTTATTTTGCTCTGGTAGGACCTAACTTGGAATATCTTGCAAGTATTTGGGATTCTTGGGAGAACATATGCAAAAAGGTTTAGATAAAATACAGAGAAAATCCGCCAGATTCGTTTAAATTGTTATAATAAAAACACTAGAGTGACCGGTCTCTTAGGAGATTTAGGCAGGGAACCACTTGAAATACGAAGAGAATAAGCGAGACTTAGACTTTTGGAAAGGTTCAGAACAAACGATACTAAAGGAATTATAATGGCTCCACACTAGATCGGACCATGAAGATAAAATAAGAGAGAGAATTTCCAGTACAGATAGATTCAAATACTCATTCATTACCCGACTGATCACGAATCATAATATTAAGAAACCGAAAGCATTTTATAAATGTTAAAAACATTTAATTTACAAGTCAGAACAAAATTAAACATTGCAAGGAAATCACGTACACGAAATATTCAAATTATTCTCGGTAATATATCCTAGTAAATATAGGAAGTATATCCTAGGAAATATTCTACGTGTATGTGCATGTTAATTTTTGGTTTGAGTATTTGTATTGTGTGGGTTTCTGCATGAATGTGTTTTTGTGGATTGTATGGGCTTGTGGCATTTGCGTGCGTTTTTTTCTTAAATACGGGTGGTGCCGTAACACCCCCCGTCATCCACCCTTGCTACGGCTTGAGGGGTATTGGAAAATTGAGGGGTATAATGAAGATATAGATGTCGACAAAGTTTTCTCTTTCTTCCTCTTTCCTGTTATCCAAACGTTTCCCTTCTACCGCAACCTACAGCGTCCTACTAGCTCTTAACTAATTATTATGGAAAATTATTATAAAAGAACTAATAATTCCCTAGACGCTGAGGGTGACAAGTCGTTTTTTGCTATCTATAGCTATAACGTTACAGTTGCGATCCTATATTATCCGTGGGAAGAAGGGATCATTGAGTCTCCTAGTTCTTGCATCTATTTCCCGAATATGATATAGTATACATGATTCAAGCAACCAATGCAGGTTGGTGTGCGAATAATTTTCAAGGCATCGGTGCAGAAACATGCGGATCTGAATTTATGTAGTAAGTTTTAGAATTTATTTAGTAAGTAAGTTAGTATCACATTGAATCTTCTTTCTTCTAATGATATCTATTCCAACCCATTTCAGCGAAGCTTTTTGTTTTATCGTAAGAGTTTTATAAAGAAACATGCTGCCTGGCGTTGAACCTTCTCAATTTCCCAAATGAAGCCTTTTTCACTCGAATCCCATATCCTGCAAACATATTTTTAATGAGGCCTTACAAAGGCGTGGTAACAACGCTCCTTGATTCACTTTAACCGACATTACGTCTAATAAATAACAATTTTTTATTTGCTTGCCGGCACACTTTATGTAAAATTATATAGGTCCCCCAAGTTAGGTCTTCAGTGATTGTAACAGCTAGGTGTTTTACCGATTTAACTATTTCTAGGCCAATTCCAGCTAATTTTTAAACAAATTCCAATGAGTTTTAAAAGAAATTTACTACCGAATATTTATTAAGATTTGATCGCCATCCCCTCTTTGTACTGCCCTTCAATTTATTACAATCATTTCTTCTCTGTTGTTGTCTTAGACATATTACATCTGTGGAGAACTATACATCTATGAGCCATAAAGTCACGTTTCTTAACTTAATTAGCGTATTTTTAGCTGTTAATGTTTTCCTTCTCCGACTCCCTCATGCTACAGGTGTATGTGCTAAAGAATTTTACCACCGAATATTTATTAATCATTTTGATTACCATTTAGTCATGTAATCTAGATTCTGAGTTAGAATTAATCGATTCTCATCCCCTGATATCTCCCGATAAATCACTATGTCATCCACGAACACTGTTATCTTACTTTTCACTTCGCGGTTAAAAGCGTTAACAAAAATGAAGATAAGCAACGACCCCGACTTCACTTCCCTGAGGAGCCCCCGAGGTCACTCGTACGCTACCGGCACTAGCGCCGTCAAGGACTACCCTATTTTCCCGCTCTGAAGGATAGTCTTCAACCAAGTTTACTGAACCCTTTAATTTATGAATAAGTCTACCATGGGGAACCTTATCAAATGCCCTTTGAATATCTAAAAATCGCATCCACTTGCCTACTACTTTAACTCGATAAAAGTAAGTCTTTAATTAGTTTGTAATTTAAATAGCTTAATATGATAAGAATATAGAATTTTCATAAAGGTAGTGGTTTTGTTTACAAGTTGAACATTTGCACGCCATCCTACTGGCCATCTGAATAAACCCTCAGCAATTCTAAATGAGAGTAGAACGGCAAGGGAGTCCGCCAGGTGGTGGTTTGGCAATTTAAGAGAGATAGTGGGAATAAAAGAGTCCAAGTACCGTACATAATCATTCCAACGGGGAAAACGGGGACCATAACTACGAAAGAAACTGTGACAGTACCGTGATATTAAAAATAAATGGCTCTGCAAAATGTGTTTCCGTTTACCGTCACGTGAAAGTTCTCGCTCAGAACGGCATAAATAGCTAAGACACACTAGCAGTTAGAAGGCAGAGGACCTCCGTGTTGCATAATGAAGAGTTTTTGAAAGTTAAATTGAAGGATGGATTACATTAAGGGGAGTAACTTAAACCTCACGGTGACTCCTTGAGTGCAGTGAGAGGTCTTGTCTGCTGCCTCCATAATGATCGAGTCCATTTGTGTATCGCTAGGACTTTTCTCAGCTGGTGAAGAGATAGGGTACCGCACAATATCCCTTGGAGAAAAGGGTGATATCAAAGACAATCTTGCAAACGTTTGCCGGGAGTGGCCTATTCCCGGTTCTTATGCTAAGAAACATTTAGCATCTACCAGGATTCCGTCAGATCGTTACTCCGAATTTCGACGCTCCCGCTATCAAGTTAACTGCATGTTTATATTTTCCACAGAACCATTTCTAAAGGAAATTTGAATTTGGAAAACAAAATTTTTAAGGAGCTCGTCTATCTAGACGGTAAATCTATTTGATTATCTTGAAAACTTCGATTCTACATTAAATCGTTTTCATACTCTCAACCGTAAATACGGCCAAGCGTTAAATTATATTCCGGTGGTAAAGTCTTTTTATGTTAGATTTAGCCGTCATAATTTAGAGACCCACAAATTCTGGAACATTTGAAGCTTTATATAAATATTAAAAAAGAAAAAAAATATTGTATATTATATATTATACTCTTTATAGAACCAAATAGAATTACATTAATCGTGTATTTGTGTCATCTTAATAGTGAACGTCTGTGTGTACACGGAACATGATATGTAAATGGGATGTTTTTAATTTACTACCTACTCATAGCATCTTGAAATCGTGGCATATTGAAGTCATTCCTTTTGGTTACGTTTTGAAGGTTATAGTGAATTTTAGTCCTTGGGCGCCATCCTTTCCTCTGTATAAAGGACAAGGTCAGTAAGCAGAGATATAAGAGTTTTTGGAATGTTAAGGTACTATCTTTGGAATATAGAACTGATAAATAATCATATTAGAATATTAAAATAAGATATTGAATTCTAACACTAGTTGTGTTTCATCAAGAAATTTCAAAGCACATTAGATAAAGGTTTTGAAATGAAGATAGATTTAGAAAATAGGAATAAACATATTGTGATGTAAGGACACATTTCAGAGAACAACCTGGTACCTAGCATGTTCACACCATGTATCCTTCATGGTAAAACATATTTGACAGCATACGAACCTTATGGCTCAAAATATGCTTGCAAATAGTCACGAAATAAAATCACGGAAAAAAGCGGCAAAAGATAATTATTTTAAAAGAGGAACCATGATTTGACGAAGTATAGAAGTGACGATGAATTGATGAAATAGGATGTGGATTCTA
Source organism: Hetaerina titia (assembly GCA_037158775.1). Classification (NCBI taxonomy): domain Eukaryota; kingdom Metazoa; phylum Arthropoda; class Insecta; order Odonata; family Calopterygidae; genus Hetaerina; species Hetaerina titia. Next base: position 9,554,049 of record CM073779.1, read on the forward strand.
ATTTATGCTACCCAGTGATAATAGGCCGGACACCTTATTTAAACAAATTTATCGTCCACTCTTGAATTTCGAAATCGTTTTTTTTTAATAATGAAATATATATGAAACAATCATAATCCTCAAGTTTGTGATTACATTATTTTGTCTAGTCTAATCCTCGTATCAAGTCGGCAAGGAGAACTTCTATTTTCGAACTCTTTCAAAACTGATTCCTTTATTATTGGAGTTTACTAATCAGTAAATCAAACATATTTACAAAAATTAAAAAAATACAGTTGTGGATGACAAGACCGTATCTTCAAACTTTGTTGGTAACGTTAGAATCACAATGGATAAATACGGTTCCAGAAATCACCACGTTCATTGAGTTAACAATTAGACTGGCCAAATATTTTCCATCTAAAACCCCGTAGAAAACATCATTCAAAGAATAATTCAACGAATATCGTAATATCCACCTTGATTACTCCTGTTTTTGAATAATATTGCCTGTTGTATCTCTATGACTAAAGTAAAACGGCAGTGGGCTATAAATTTAAATAATAGAATCACGTTTGAAATTTGTTGAAATCCATATTTTAAGGAGATGGGATGGCTCAATACTTAGCCTTGAAATAAATACTTTCCATGAACCTTTATATAATTATTTTCCAAATTGAGGATCCTAAACAATTATAAAATAATTTGTCACGATGTAATGAGTAAATTGCGGAACATTTAATAAAAATCTTGACGTTACATAAATAACTTCTAGTGTCTGCCATCCAGCTCGTTTATTATTGGCTCCTAGATCTAAATAATCAATTCTTGAAAGAAAAGTTCTTTTAAACTGTTTTGTTAATTATTTTCACTTAAAGAATAATTCTCTTGTAAAGAGTCTTTCAGTTCTCAATTATAAGTGTTCTTTACAAAATGTTCTATAAGTATTTAAAATTTTAGTATTATGAAGAATATTTTTAAGATACTCTATTTTAATAGCAAATGATAGCAAGGTTTTGACCTCCTTGTAAGAAACACTTCTTTAATTATTTCACTCATTTTCTAACTTTGTTATATTTATTTATGTATTTATATGTGTATATTGGTTTATTTCATTACTTACAACTATTTTAATTAGCCTATTAACATGTTTTAATGATTCTACAACGGATAAAGAACATACATTTGGAAATGAAAAAATGTTGATGCAGCTTTATGCTCAAATACTCATCAATAAAAAATGTTTAATTAAAAGAAAGAGGAAAATGATGGGTGCACAAATGTGATAAGAATACTACCTTGAACCAAAAGCTCCCATCGTTCCGATTTGAGTTCTGTTTTTTTGTTAAATTGGTACATCTGTTGTTGATATTCCCTTTAAATCTTAGTGTCATAACTTGACATTTGCAAAAGTTACGTAGCCAAGAGTACATCTATCTCTGTGTGTGTTGGCGATTTTTTACAATTGCAGAAATTGATTTAAATTTGCAACAACGAACTTGTATTAAATTTTGCGTAAAAAATGGATTTAGTGGCGCACGGACGTTGGAAATGTTGTAAAAGTGTTTCGGCAACGATTCTCTAAAAAAAACGGTCGTTTACCAGTGGCACGAGCGGTTCAGAAGTGGTCGTGAGTCAATCGAAGATGATGAACGCAGTGGCAGACCATCGACATCGAAAGTCGGTGAAAAAATTGATAAAGTAAAAGAAATGTTGGTCAATAACCGCAAATTAACCATCAGAGAAATAGCGGAGGACTTGAACATTGCCTATGGATCCGCCCAAGACATTGTGGTTAATGATTTGGGTTTCCGTCGTGTAGCAGCAAAGTTGGTGCCAAAAGACCTCAATTTCATGCAAAAAAGAGACCGTGTTGACGTCGCAAAAGACATGATTTGCGAGGCTGAATCCGATCCCACATTCATCAAAAGGATCATTACTGGAGACGAGACGTGGGTTTATGAGTACGACACGCAATCCAGACATCAGGCAAGTGAATGGCGTTCACCAAATGAGCCGAGACCAAAAAACCACGTCGTTTTCAGTAAAAAAAGAAGGCAATGCTGACGGTTTTCATGGATTACAACGGTGTAGTGCATCATGAATTTTTGCCAGAAGGCCAGACAGTAAACAAAGAGTATTATTTGGGCGTTATGAGACGTTTCCGTGAAGCAAATCGCCTAAAGAGACCAGAAATCGTCGCACAGTGCTATCATTATTCGTAATTTTTTGACGAAAAATGCAATAAATACCATCCAACAGCCACCGAATTCACCTGATTTGGCTCCCTGTGACTTCTTTCTGTTCAATCGAGTTAAAAAACCATCACGGGGAACGCGTTTTAGCAGCCGAGAGGAAGTAATGGAAAAATCGCAGGAAGCACTGATGGACATACCGAAAACCGAATATAAAAAATGTTTCGAGGATTGGATCAAGCGCTGGCATAAGTGTGTTGCAGTCGATGGGGATTACTTTGAAGGGGACAATATAGATTTAGATGAATAAACTTGTATTTTTAATTTTCTGAATAAATTCCGGGAACTTTTTGATCAAGGTAGTAAAGTAAAGTTGGCGTATGAAGAGCAACATGAAAAATGGTTAATTCTCCAGAAAAATAAGTAAAAACATTCCAATGAATAGTAAGGCAAAAAGAAAATTTTGAAATAATTGAACTTTAGCATTCTTTTGCCGATCATTTCTAAGCTTTTGAAATTATACCAGAATTCTCAACTTATAAAACTCATGAGATTCATTTTAATGCATGGTTCTTTACAAAGAGACAAATAAGCATTTATTGAAGGTTGAAAAAATATATTTAATGGTTTTCTTGAAAATTTTAGAATAAATAATTGACACATTTGCAATCACCTTAGAAATGAAAGTTTACCTAAGCACGAGAAAAGAAGAAAAAATAAGTAAATAAACCAACCAATTTGCCTAACATAAAGCGTTAAGTTTTCCCCGCCTCCCTCTCCCGCCAATCCTTTCTCATCCCCTAGGAATAACAGAAGCCCCGGAAACTTTTCGCCCTTTATTCCACTCGAAAAATTATCTCCTTCCAAAAATCTCCGAGAAATTCCCTTAAGTGTCCATTTTTCGCTTGAAATTTGGGAGAACTCCAACTTCGAAAAGCTGGCGTGAAAGGAGGGAGAAAGGAGCAAGTGGAGAATCGGACTTCAACTCCCTTCATTGAGAGCGACGGGAATATAAACCCCCGAAGGAATCGGCCACCTGATTAGTATCAGTGATGCGAATTGCAGTAAATATTCTGGGAACAGGGAACTGATTTTCAAGTAGTACGGAAGAGGTTTCGAGAAGTATCTCAGACTGCTTCTGTACAAAGCCCCTTCGCAATGAAGAAACTCCATTAATTCGGAATTTGAGAGGTCGTGGAAGCGTAAAATCAAATCAGTTCGTTCAAATAGACATCATTTGGGCTTAGCCCTAGAATATAAAGTGCTAGCCCTAGAGCATTAAGTGCTGAATTTGACTTAAAAATATTATTTAGCTCTTGGATTTAGGGATAAGGGCATTGGCCTGTCGAGTTATTTTATTTAGTTAAGTATAAAGTTTTTATTCTCTTTTTTTTCGTTTTATCTAAGAAATATCGATTTAAATTTTTCCAGATCTTTGCATATGCCTAACAATCCAATATTCTCGATGCCATGGCTGAAATCAAATTTTGAATGCGCAGTGCTGGAGTTGCAAAGTCTCTCATTCCAACAGAACATTCCTCATAGTCATCTAAAACCTCTGTTGATAACTTATGTGCTATTCGTGAGATCGATTTAAAATTTAAATCTGTTAATCTCCATTAATCAGAGAGCGGCGTGTGAACTCGTGATGGTCGGAGCAAATCTGGCGGTTGAATTTTCCCTCAATCCCCTCTCCACGGATCTTTCGTATTTCCCTCCGTTTCGTGCCCTTTTCCTCGACCACCTCATCAAAAGGACATCATGGCCATCTTACCTTATCAGGGGAAGCATTCGACTTTCGGAGGCAGGCGCATCGTTTGTGAGTGAGGCAAGGAACGAAAGAGAGAAGGAGGAAAAAAATGTTCTCGGGAATTCCAACCGCAAACTGCCTCCCTGCGCTACCGCCTTATCTACACCAGTTCGTCCTAGCAAACCACGCTCCGAGTCCCGTTCCAACCCGAAAATCAACAAGGCACGCGCTCTGCCCCGTGAGGGCGCAACCATGTGCGCGACACCGCCTGTCAACTTCGTGGACTACCCCGAGGACCACCACACATTGTAAATGCACCGCGTGGTGTCAAAAAGAGGCCACGAGGAGGCACGCAAGCAATACAATAGCCCGATGCCCAATACAGAATCCTCCGATGGGAGGAGAAGAAATAAGGGAGAGCAATCAGCTTAGCGAACTTTGCTGTTGTCTCTAAAACTGGCAACTTTTTTCTTGCTTTATTCCAGTCGTTCGAAGAGGAAAAAATCATCAATGCCAGTTTACCCGCTACATTGAATGTAAATTCAAGTAAACATTTATTTCCCTGTATTACCAATATCGAAAATACCACATGACAGAAGACAGGAGGAATTCCGAACCATTCTTTAATAAATAGTTTTAAATTCTGATTCCCAACAATTGACATAAAATGGCAAAATATTTCTATTTCTCCTTTCATCTGGGTAGTTTAAATATATATCATTGTGTGATAAATGAACGAAAGTCTTCTGTTTTGGTCTGGTTTTCTCTTTGAAGTTCTTAATGAACTTCTGATAAGTGATATTTTCAAGTAAACCTTTTCGAATTCCGTAAAACTTATGAACAGATCAAACCTTGGTGTATTCAACCCACAATTTATTCTAATATTGACGATTATTCGGAACTCTGGCCGGAAAATTGATCAATATTTTCGAAATATGTGCTAAAATTCGTATCTATTATCTTATCAATCAATCTTTATTTCACGAAACTCTTATAAACATCAACAAATAACAAATTTTCCTTCAATTGTCAGTAAAAAATGCATTTAATTACACATTCGGCTCTTCCTTCTTTTTATTTTAATTATTTCCTTCTATTCAAAATGTGAACTACTTAACGTTAAATAACACCTCTCGCATCATTAAATGCCATTTTTCTTCTCACTCCTGAAGGTTTCACGTTTCTAGGGTACTAATTTAAATCGATTTAACTTACTGTCTTCAAATTTATTTAATTCTCTAAACTCATGGATAGCAAATACTTAAAATTGTATTTCACGGAAAATTTCACATAAATATTTGAATAATTTCTAATTAAATTGACTTATGTGAGTCGTACATGAAATATTTATAATTACACACAAAGTATTGACATGACTCGGTGTAGGGTACGTGGATTTTAAACCTGGTATCTGTCATCAGAAACCATTTAAAAAAACAGCGAGTTTCGATGCCAGTTACCTTAAACCGTTGATCCTTGATGGTTGCATCAAGGGACGAGTTCTCATGCCCGACGTCAAATGTCGAGTCGTTCAAATTTTAAGTGCAAACTGTCAGATAAAACGAAAGCGCATACCTGCATGCTTAGTGCAAAACGTGCCAGCTTTGTGAATTGTCAATTCGTCGATTCAAATGCGCTCTTACCTAAATGGCTCCTCTGACCAAGATGAATATAATTGCAGGAAACGAGCGGGTGGGGAGGATGGGCCCGTCCCAGGTATTATCATCCCCGAGGATAAGGACGACAAGTATCCCACATTAAGAAGACACCTCGCATTACCCGCCACAGAGCACCAAGGTGCTTACCACGCGACTCTCCAGCAGAAATACCTGTCGTAGCCGGGATTTCAACCCATGACTTCAGTCATGATTATAAATTTAAAAAAATGAAAGTCATCATATCTATTCACAAATTCACAAATTCATATATGACAATTCACAAATGAATATATATATTTATATATATTCATTTGTGTGGAACACCGTATAACGACTTCACATGACCCCGATCCCGCGGATGTTATAGCCCGTCTACGTCACCGACGCACATATTGTGCACACCTCCGAACAGCACTACCCGAGCCCTCCCTCCACGATTCCCTCCGCGCCCATGTCTCCCTCCACAGCCAACATCGCCGCCGCCCTCAACATCACTTCATGCTTCCACCTACCTCCCGCGATCGATCTGCCTTCAACCAACTTCGAGCAAACACGCGGGACCCCGCCTCGCCTCCCTCTATCGTTCCCCCTCCACGCCGAAAGAGCGCCCGCGAGGCGGGCCGAGTGAGAGGGGTCGGGCCCCGCGGGGACACGGAACAGTTCGGCGGGCCCCACCGAGCGTCAGCCTCCTCCCCGATCAAACCAAGCCGGTAATGGTAACGAATTCCGAGCGGGAGGGAGATACTCAAATTACTCCGAAGTCGGCGAGCATGACGCGTGCCGCAATCCTCCATTCGATATTTTAATTTCATTTCTTTTCCTCCGGAGGGAGAATTATTTTGGGGGCAGGATTACGGTAATGTCATTTGATCCCCACTGCCCACTCTTACTTTGCTCCCCTCTTGACTGCACTGCTCTTCCTCTACCTTTCCGACTTCCATCATCATCTCATTCCGACCCCATGTCGCTCCGTTTCCGCCACCGCCCCAGAAATTTCACAAAGGGGTGTTCCGTCAATTTGCTTTATTTTGGCTGTTGGTGTGTTTGGAATGGCTGTCTCATTAAACCTCTCTCGTTGCAGTGATGTAATTATCCTCCGTTGGAGAAGATCGAAGAGTTAAAAAAAAATCGGTCGGGAAAAGCATGATATTTGAGAAGTCCTTGGCCCTGCTCATTGCTAGTTGGTAGTTCCTTTCCACGCGAATCGATGATGGAAGGTGACACACTACACTAGTTGTTTTATAATTAGGCTAATTTTACACTAATTAAGGCAGTACGTTGAAACTTTGATTGATCCCATACATAACTACGGCTTCAAGTGCCCATTCGGAGCGAACGGAGTTAATAATATGCTGTCCATGGGATACGTTAAAGAAGGTGGATAGTATGAGCGAAGGGCCTACGTATAATGATGTACAATCCTTATCTATCAGACCTGTATAATCTGGCTATAGCGATTTTTGCCAGGAGGCAGAAAGGCCACATTCAGCTACATCCCGATTCTTGACATGTACTCAAAAAATTAGCATAGATCGTGAGATCCGAAACAAATATTTTTTCAAACTTTGATTTCCCATTTTCTCATCTATTAAAATCTGGACTGACAATTAAACGGAAAAGTACCAGGATTTGAGCGAATTTAGGCGGGGGCTAAAGTTGATGACTGCGTAGGAAACAGAAGCTTAAGGCGAAATTTATTAAGTGTCAGAAATGAAAATTATTATATTCATGCATCTAGCTCTGTGTGGAATCCGTCGGTTGTAAATTGCAACAGCTTTTGCAATCAAGAAAATAAACTCTGAAAATTTACTTTATTTATCTGGGTGCACTTTTAACGTTGTTTCTGCCGGGTACACCGTCAACTTGCAGGTGACTATGAGCGTTGGTGTACCTCCATGCGTTTCCCAATTCCCGTAAACGTAGAGGACGCATGTGTGTGTGTGTGTGTGCGCGCGCGAAAACTTCGGCTGAGTTTATAAATAACTGAGTTTATAAAAGAATTTCGGTAATTAAAAAGATCACCACAGTTTGTATTTCATGGAATCTATGAAAAGGGTAGCTAAAAAAATGAGCTGAAGAAGAACATATTATAGGGTCAAGTGAGAGATTCCGTGCGAAACCTTATGCACAATAACAGGAACCCTTCCTAACCTCCTTTTAATAGAGAAATATTCAATGATGATAAAACCAAAATATTTGTTTTGAGTTAACATAGAAAATGTGATGGTTTTATATGATGGTTACTAGAGAAAACTATGACATTCAGTTTTCTACATTTTTTCATATATAGATTTAGATTTATAAAAAGGAAGAGTACATGCCTTTTTCTAAATCAATCGCTATTAATTCAGCTAAAGTATTATTGAAACTGTATCGTGTATTTGGAATTTGCAGTGTTTAATTAAATTGATTTATAAACTTTTGTTAAATAGAGCCAATTTTTGTAGTGTATATTCCTTTATAATATTATTCTTAAACCTTGGAAAAGTTGAACTTCATACCTTACGAGAAAGAAATCCTTAGAGATATTTCAGTCCTCCAATACACCATAGGGTTTCGGAGGATAAAATCAAAAGACCAGCTATGGTGTCATTATAAGTTTATGAAATTAAATATGAGCTATAACCTCATGAGTAACTCTTATGTTCACAAGGTCTTTGACGACTTCGGATATTTCAACTTGTTGACATTTCTCACATCAGGAGCTACAGGATAGTTTTTTTCTATAAAAGAAACGACAAAGCATTTATATTTTTCATAACCAGATTATATAGACGAAAGCAATTGTTTACATTTTTAACAAAATCATAGTATTATTAACAGTCATGATCTTTAACAGGGCTACAAATCTTTTGTCCATCTGAAAACTGAAGAAAATTTTCGTGTAGTATTTCACCAACGCTATCGATTAAAAATATAATAAAAAATAATATAAAAAATATGTATAAATAAATATAAAAATAAGATATAATATATAATAAAAAACAGTATTTAACCCGAAGGTCCGTTTGGGTAGGTGACGGTAGAACTCACCCAGTACTAAGCCCGATGGCGTGTGAAATTCACACATCAGGGTAGGGGGGCCAGTTCCTTTCCCTGTGCCGCTTATGGTTTTCCAGGAAGACCTGGTACCCGAAAAAACCACATAGGTTTGGTGGAGCTGCAAATGCCCAGAGAGCCTTTCCCGGGAATTGAACCCGGTACCCTACTGTCAGTAGCCCAACGCCCTACCCCTGGACTACCGTAAAAAAATAATATTATTATTTTCATTGTTTCAATGTAAACGATTTCATCAAAAAATGTGAATTATTTGATTTCATAGATCTCTATCGCAGTTATTTTTTATAATTTATCAGTCATGGCGACATAAAAATCCAAGAGATGAACACACTGACTGAAAATCCTGGAGGATTCAGGTTGATGTTTTCCTATTAAATTAAACACGCAGTTTAGGAACTCTGTGAACCCTACGACATGAAATTACTGCATTCAATCAAAAACTATGAATCCGGTAGCTGTCATTAACAACATTTTAAATTTAGAATAAAATCAATACAACCATTGCAATTACTTGTATACGAAATTTTTTCGACATAAATATAACCTTGAAAGTATTTTCTTTCCAATATTGAGGGTTGAAATGAAATAACAGTGTTTTCACACTGTTCAGAGGGAGCATAACAGTGTTTTCTACTACTAACTCATATTACCGCCATCGTTTATCGTTAAAATATTTTCCAGTATTTTACTAAAAACATAAGGTAAGATTGAAATTTGAAAATAAGGGCTATCTAGTCCCCCTTGGTAGAACTATGAAAATCTTTCTCATATTTCATTATTAAATGGGAATTCCCATTTAATTAATTCCATGGCATCAGATGTAACTTAGGCAGCTGAAAATCGTCGCTGTAGCGTTTATTCAATAAATATATGTATATGAAAACAAACAACTAAATGTACTGACATGAACAACATTTATCGTATTGATCAAATGAAAGTTTCTCTAATATTCTGGTAAATCGTTTACGAGGATTTAAAAGAAAATAAAACCAGATATGCCCTATTTAGACTTAATATGACATGAGGAGTATAATAGCGTAGCATGAATGAAATTATTACAAAAAAAGTGATATCTTAGGCACTCTTCAATGTAATAATAAGTAGTATTTTGCATAGTAACAACTACACATTTATCAAAAAATCAAATTAAAGTTACAAATCGAATTTTAAAAACACATGAGTTAATTCTTTTATTATTATTAAAAAGATAAGGGGAACATTCATGTAAATTGATCGGGAGTTCATATTTCAGATAATTGTGAGAGAGAATATGGTCTTAGACTGTGCCACGAAATACATGCGTCGAATTGCTCGGCCTTGGTTTGGAAGAATTGCCGGTCACCGCAACGCTTTCGACTGGGAAACTCGTTCCACTTGGCCGGACTTTGGCCTCACCCAGGGATTTTCAAGGGGACCGAATTTTCGTGGCGGGCGTTTGGCAGGGCACAAGGGCGGATACGTGAGACGGAGGCCAGGGGGATTTTGCGGCCCATTCACACACAAGTGCCTCCCTCCCAGGTGACCCACTGATACTTTCATCGGGCGTTTATACGGCGGCCTGCCAGCGATTTTGAGCTCGAGACCTTTGCCCTAACCCACCCGCTAACTTCTCCTCACTCTCCCGTCCTACGCAGCCACATGCCAGAGAGGGGGTGCCACATGGCATCCGCGCTGCTACCTCTTCCTCGCGAACCCAGCCAAAGAAGCCCCCCTGCACCGCTACCCTCTCTCCCGTCCCCGAGGCCAACTCCCTCTTTCGCAAAACCTTCTGCCTTCTAATATTCCCCGAAGTCTCTCCTCCACCTGCACATTCTCCAACACCCATGGGACCAAACACAGCCTCCCGCTCACCCACGCGCTCGCTCTTCGACGAGAATACGCCGAAATTTCAGGAGGCTCACACTAGCCACCGCACAGTGAATTTATATTTTCTAGTGGTGTAAAACGCCGTGAGCCATTAGGGGGCGCTATCGAAGGAGGAGGTGGGGGATAAAATTTAAATAAGCCGGCATCCCTCCGACCGGGCCAACAGAGAAATAACGAATACGTAAAATCGAATACGATCTATTCCCGGATGCTGGATAAAATCCTGCTTCGTTTTTTATTCATTTGAAATCTACGGAGTCGCAGTGCTCCGATGGAGCGCAGTCGTTGGAGGAATGGGAAGGGTTTTCGGGGTCCAGTCAGGCGCGAATTCAAAATTCGAAGCCTGTAGCGTGTAAAAAAAGGGAATACGATTCCGAACGATGGTCCATCCTTTCCTATTATCTTTAGGTCGAGTAACTGAATTCGCGACTTTAGATTTCTCGACCTTCTATCCCTGTGGTGGCCAGAAAAATAGCGTTTCGTCTCCGCTGAGATCGTCCGTGTGCCGAATACGTTTTGGGTTTGAAAATATATTTTTAAAGGGTCGAGCGATTAAAATTGTTGAGTAGAAATTTAATTTTTGGGAATGGATAATGATTTATTTCACTGAATATGCACACATTTTCTCAAGAGTAATTAATGTCACAATATCCAGTTCGCACAAGCTTTCAATGTCGTTAGCCTGTGTCATGCAGCGATATGGCGCACGTAATGATGACTATTGAATTTCTATTTTGTCGAATGAGTTAGGTACTTTCTAGGGAAATCATTCATAGGAATATGAAACTAAAAACTAAAGGGACATACTTAAAACATAGTGAAATGGATTACTGTCCAGATTCCTCGTAGATTCTTGAAAAAAATCTACTAAATTGATATCTCGTAGAAGGTGCCTCTTAGGAAGTGAATGCAGTAAACTCAGGGCTCTTAGCTGTTTTCTTTTTCCAAGATGATGTTTCACTTTTATTACTTAAGTGAATACTTGTAATGGACTGATGTGGCTTTGCTTGAAATCATCCAGATATCGGTCGTGATTATTAATTTGGCCAAATTAATCCTGTTTGGCAGGCATTCTATCAAAATTATAAAAATAAATAGATGACTCTTCTTGTTTTTAGTTTAAGAATATGGCAATCCAAGCCTAAAAGATCTTTCGTCCTGGAAATGAAGGGGATTCAGGCGTTATAACTCCATATATTTATTCAAAATTCAAGTCATTTGGTAATAGGAAAGGCTACGTTATGGTATTTATTAATATACTTCCATTTGTTTCCAAATAATTGTTTTACAAAGTTTAAATATTCAATTTTTGGACTTCTTAAGTGCAAGTTATCAAATTTCATCTACTTACATCTCTGTCTGCACAAAACCCTGTAACGGCGCCGCAAGGGCGTTTGGCGTGCGGTGTTAGGTCACCACCCGTAAAAGGGAACGAAACAACATGCAAAATCAACACATCCAACTAAACATTTAGAGCATTCATTAGAGAAAGACTTCATTATTTATAATATGTATAAATACTGACATCCTTGAGATTTAGCATTAATGTCGCGAAGATAGCATTAAAAGAGTTTTAATTGGAATAAGGTAAAATAAAAACAGGAAAACGTCAATTATTTCGTAGATTGGCATACTTAGAATAGCAAGGACTGTATGAAATGTAGTGTCATACAGCATGAAAGATTACGTACCCAGTTTCGGGAGAAGATTTAAATTATGATTACAATCCACAAACAAAACATGGTATGATTTAAAGCAAATTCTACACACATACAAATACTCAAGCTACCAACTAACGTACACATGCGGCTACAAATATCACTGATGTCTTTGCAATGCTTAATTTGTTTCCGACTTGTAAATTAAATATTTTTAATGTTTCTAAAATGGCTTGGTTTCTTACTATTATGATTCCTGATTATTCGGGGAAAGAATGAACACTTGAATATATCTGTACTAGAATCTAGCTTTGTGGTCTGATCTACCGAAGCAGGCGAGGACATTATAATTTCTTTAGTGTCCATGTTAAAATCGTTTGTTCTGAACCTTTCTAAAAGTCGAAGTCTTGCTTGTTCCATTCGTACTTCAATTGTCTCCAAGCCTAAATCCCCTAAGAGACGTGTCACATTTGTGATCTTATTATAGTAATTTTTAACGAATCTGGCTGATTTTCTCTGTATTTTATCTAAACATTTTTGCATATGTTCTCCCAAGGGTCCCAAATGCTAGCGGCATATTCCAAATGAGGTCTAAATTGAGCAAAATAACACCTCTCTTTAACTTTCTCATTACATTCCCCACCACCCGTTTAATAAAGCCAAGTTTCTTTAAAGCGGTTCCACATATTGTCCTGATATGTGCTCCCCAAGAAGAGTGTGGTGCCATTAAACATTATGGCAATCTGATTCAAACCTTGAGCACGTGCAATAGCAAACATCTACACTGCAACTAACTACTCGTTGACAAAAATTGAATACCCAAAATCCATCACCGCTCCTAGCGGCGGCCATGCTCGCAGACTAGGCGCCATAACCCCCATAACTCGCTGCCTTTTAAAGTGGTTGACCGATTTGATGTTTTACTTATTGCTACGAACGCAAAAAAATGCAGGTATTTTTAATTGTAAAAATCATCAACAATATCGCTATTAACACGCGGTCTGACTACAGTCAGTCCACAATATTTTCCATTGGCACTTCGGAGGTGAAAATTCTCTCCCTAACAATGCAATTTTAACGGCATATATCAGAAGAAAAAAATGAGTTTTGAAGCCGTTCTCTAATTTTGAAGCCAGGCGACCGGCGCAATTGTGACCAGGAAGAGAGATCCATTCGTAATGAGGACGACTAAACGATTCAAGGTCTGGACACTCGCGGAATATATGGGCCGCGTTTGGTCAATAATATGGTCACTCCCATTCCTCCCTGCATGTTTTATTTATTTGAGAGCACTTTTGAGCTCTTTTTGTTGATTTATTTAGCTCCGAAAATGATCCTTGGCCTTAATATCCGAGTTCGTTAAAAGGTAGTCGTTGAGTCACACCCTAGCCGTCATTTTCGAAAGCCATCCGAGTCGCCGGAATCAACTGAGGGCAATTGATGCCCACTGTCTCGCGTGTACATTAAACTGTTTTAATGCTTAACGCTTACGTCTCCTCCATCTCGCCCCCCTTTTTACGTTATATTTTTAAATGTTCCAAAATGTGTTTTGATAAAACCTTAGGGGGAAAACAACCGATTCGCTAACTTCCGACATGGCCATTTAGTTTTCAATTATAGGCGTTCTGTTGCACTGTGGAGTAAATAGCTTTTTGAGACATTCGTCAAAGATAAACTTTAAGCTAATTTTTATTAAAAACTTAAAGCATATTATTTCACATACGTGACAAATACACTAATCGACTTTGTGTGGAAATCATTTCCGTCTATAAGAAAGTGGTGAGAAATCATTTATTCTCGATTTTTCACTGATAAAATCAATAGAGTATACTTTATTTGTAAAAGTTTCAGTCCCAGAATGATCCATTCCATTATTTAAACATTAAAATGAAAAAAATTAAAACATTTTTGTGAGATATACAGATAACTTTGACTTTAATTAAGAGAACTCCCTTTCAAGTCTGGCATCGATAAAAACTTAAACAAATGAAGTCCCTTAGTTTTCATAACATTGGAAAGATTATGCATCAAAAAGTTATTGGAAAACGGAAATGCTTTCAATATATGAATAAATAATGAAGGTTGTCCAATAATGAAAAACTTGAATATTTTAAGGGAGCCGTTTCTACATCAACTAGTACTAAATGTATTTCACAAATATTTAAAATTACTTGCCATATCTCTAAATAATGATTCCGATCGTTTCAACTTAGACTAACGAGGATTTTTTATTAACTTTAAAAATACCAATTTCATCCCGAGTGTTAAACAATCTCTCCGCCCTCTTTTACTCTTGCTAATGACGTTCTCAAAAAGGAGCAATAAAATGTGGTTACGAAGTTTCTAATAGCGCAAATTTATCGTGTTTAAGTCAATAATGTTCACATACCCCAGGCGATTTTCCCGTTTGCCGGGGCCTCAGCAGCGGAGAGTTCCTATCCTTACATCTGCCGTTTCCACCCTTCAACTCGGGTGCCGTTCTCTTCCTCTCAACTTCCCACATTCCCCGACATCCCGATTACCCAGCCCACCAACACACCATCTCCATGCCACAACAACCACCCCTCATGCCCCTGCTCCATCTTTAACTCGCACCCACCACTCCCACCTGTCCCCTTATCCCCACATCTGGGATGTATACGTGGAAACTTGGGTTTCCCCGGAAGCCATCCATCATTTTTCACGATTAGGCCAAGCGGAGGGAGTATTAAGCGCCGTGACCATGCAGGGCTCTAAGCATCGCGGAGTGTTTATTTTTCGACGGAAAACGTCCGCGATCTGCGGGGTTGACATGAATATACCATGCATTACGATCCGCGGGGAACGCTGAGCGTCATTTGTTTATGCAGACCCGTTCCGCGTGCTCCAAATGGTGCTTCTGTGTGTGTGGATGGAGTTGGTCTGTTTAGGGGCGCACCACGGTAAGGCGAGAACGGAGAGTGGCCCGCGGGGTTTATTTCCTGTCTCAGTCGCTTAATATTTGTTTTTTTCCATCGAGCAGACGGTTTTTCACGCCTTCCCCGCGTGACCTTCTTTGCGTGTCCAAAAAACCATCGGCCGCACCTTATCGTCCGTCTCGGATGGTTTTTCTTTCTCCATACCCCCGCAACCCTACCTCATAGGGTCTGCTCCCGCACCGTCTGCAGACCCCCTCTCGTTCTCGCATCCTCTCCCGCCGCTCCTCACCCGCTCATTCTCGGCCACATCCATTCTTGCAATATTTAGCGCGGGCGAGAGGGGGTCGATAGACGCCATCTCTCTCTCTTCCCCCCCTCACCCTCTCCTCCTATACCCCCCATAAGGCTACTCTTTCCCGAGGACGACACTACGTGACCCCTTCAACACGCCGTCCGCCCCAAACTCTCACCCAATGCTCTCACGCCTCTAGTTCTTCGCCTCGAGCTTCCCTCCCGCTCGCTTTGGAAACCCTCCACCCCCACCTTCTCTCCCGTCCTAATCCCCTCGGGTCTCCCCTCACCCTACCTCCGTTCGGCTTCACACACCCCCCCCTGGCTTTTTTCGCGCCAAAAACTTTTCCGCCACTCGGACCCGCCCGCCTCGCTGGCCTCCGAGACCACTTCCGCTCCTCTCCAACATTAATGGACCACCATCCAAACTAACCCCGGACCGACTTGACCCTCCCTTACTCCCGCCCGCACACTTCTCCCCCGGGCACGCTCTCTCTGGCCCCCACGCCAGCCCCACCGCTATTCTCCCCACCGACCGACCCTTCGCTCCGGACTCCGCCATCCCGCT
This sequence comes from Hetaerina titia, assembly GCA_037158775.1. NCBI lineage: Eukaryota > Metazoa > Arthropoda > Insecta > Odonata > Calopterygidae > Hetaerina > Hetaerina titia. The sequence goes on from CM073779.1 coordinate 9,569,971, forward strand.
CCACGCAAGCCCCTTCCCGTTTTGGTGAGGGAGGGTGGGGGGTCGGGAGCAGCGGCAGGGGTGCCCTTCTCCCTCCTGCCCTTTTGCCAACCTGCCTCCACATCCCTTCACCTCGCGTGCGTTCGCTCGGGGGAGCGCGATCCAGTGCTCGAGAGGGTATATTGACGTGTGTGCGCGCTGGGTCATTAATGTTTTCTTGTATGTGCATCAACAAACATGCGCAAACAATGCTTAAAAAAGACTAATATTAAAAGTAGAACGCACAGAAGTGGGCACTGAAACAAGTCTTCGCGTTCCGACGGTCAAGACTGTATTCTTCGGAAGAATAAATAACACTTATTACTAATGAGTATTCTTTACTCACCAGAGAAAGACGTCCCTGAACGTAGTATCAATAGTAATCAAGGATCTCGTGTATTCTATACTTCAAATTTATCTTTTTTCACCGAAAGTGTTGCTGCTCCGCAGTGCTTTTTCTTGAAGTTTTTTTCTTTAGGTATGCGTGCATGCATATATAACCATAAACACAGTAATCAACTCGAAGGTCGGTTTGGTAGGCGATGGTCCAGCTAACCCAGTACTAAGCCCGATGGCGTGAATGTTTCACAGGATGATTTGGTAGCTCGGGTGAAGCTGCAGGTGCCCAGAGTGCCTTGCCCGGGAATCGAAACCCGGACCCTCCGGTCAGTAGTCCAGCCCCTTGGACTACCGCCACCCACATATGTACATATATATATATATATATATATATAGTATATAAAAACATAAACACAGTAATCAACGTGAAGGTCGGTTTGGTAGGCGATGGTCGAGTTAACCCAGTACTAAGCCCAATGGCGTGAATGTTTCCCAGGATGATTTGGTAGCTCGGGTGAAGCTGCAGGTGCCCAGAGTGCCTTGCCCGGGAATCGAAACCGTGACCCTCCGGTCATTAGTCCAGCCCCTTGGACTACCGCGACCCACATATGTACATATATATATATATATATATATATATATATATATATATATATATATATATATATATATATATATATATATATATATATATAAACACAGTAATCAACCCGAAGGTCGGTTTAGTAGGTGATGGTAGAGCTCACCCGTGTACCAAGCCCGACGGCGTGTGAATATTCACACATCAGGGTAGGGGGGCCAGTTCCTTTCCCTGTGCCGGTTATGGTTTCCCAGGAAGATCTGGTACCCGAAAAATCAACTAGCTTGGGTGGAGCTGCAGGTGCCCAAAGTGCCTTGCCCGGGAATCGAACCCGGGACCCTCTGGTCAGCAGTCCAACGCTCTACCCGCTAGACCACCGCGACCCGCATATATATATATATATATATATAATAATAATAATTAGGTAATCTACCGGTTAAGGTAGGTTTTTGGATGGACACAACTATCAAGTAACCATTTTGTGACTCCCCACCTAGCAAACTAATCTATACCAGGTCCCTCTTCATCTCGGTGTACTTCTTTCCTCCCTTCATCCCGTCCAACATCCCTATCCTGTTCCTACCCTTACCTCGCTTGCCCAACATTCTCCCCTCTATTACGCTCTTCAACATTCCACTACCGCTCAATACGTCTTTCATCCATTTCTCCTGCCTCCATAGGATTTCTCTCAACAAACCCCTCTCCTCCCCCACCATTTCTAGTACTTCCTCATTTGTTTTCCTTTCGGTCCATTTCACCTTCTCCATTCTTCTCCACACCCACATTTCAAAAGCCTCCAATCTACGTCTATTCTCATGCTTCAGCGACCACGTTTCCGCGCCGTACATAGCTACGCTCCATATCAGAGTTTTACGAATCTTGTCTTAACATCCCTACTCAACGTCCCCGTCATCAACTCCCTCCTCCTTGAGAAAGCCTCCTTGCCTAGCGCAATTCTTCTCCTTACGTCCCTACCACTTTGACCGTGTTGGTCCAAAACACTTCCGAGATATGTAAACTGTTCTACCTGCTCTATTTTTTCCCCGCCTATTTTAATATTTAGCTTAGCCTTTTTCTTTCTGGAGAATCGCATAACCTTTGTTTTATTAATATTGATTCTCATCCCATATTTATCGCACTGAACCTCCAATTCACTCAACAATGCTTGCAACCCCTTGGCTGGCTGAGCAACTAATGCTTGGTCATCAGCAAACCTAACCGATTTTACGAGTTCCCCTCCGACTTTCATTCCTACCTCCAGTTCTTCCCATGCCTCTTTAATCATTTCCTCTACATATACGTTGAACAGTACCGGTGACAATGGGCAACCCTGCCTTACACCTCTTCCTAACACTGCCCATCCGGACTCTCCGTTCCCCACTCGCACCTGAGCAGTCTGAGACATGTACAGGTTGCGGATCAGTCTCCTGCCCCTCCAATCCATATATATATATATATATATATATATATATATATATATATATATATATATATAGTATATAAAAACATGAACACAGTAATCAACCCGAAGGTCGGTTTAGTAGGTGATGGCAGAGCTCACCCGTGTACCAAGCCAGACGGCGTGTGAATATTCACACATCAGGGTAGGGGGGCCAGTTCCTTTCCCTGTGCCGTGTATGGTTTCCCAGGTAGATCTGGTACCCGAAAAATCAACTAGCTTGGCTGATATATATATATATTCATTCAAACATAGAAATAGGTATAAGGAAAGGGGATAGGAAAACACATATAAGGCGAACACAGGACATGTGGGGAAGGCGGATTTTGAGCAGATCACGAAAGTAAAAATATTTCCTTATCTTTACTTTCGTGATCTGCTCAAAATCCGCCTTCCCCACATGTCCTGTGTTCGCCTTTTATGTGTTTTCCTATCCCCTTTCCTTATACCTATTTCTATGTTTGAATATTTGTGCGCCGTATGGCGGGATTTTCAAGTTTATATATATATATATATATATATATATATATATATATATATATATATGTATATAACTTTTGGACGGCACAATAGAACACAGTATAAAACAGATAACACGTAAAAGGACACTCACACTGTAGATGATTTAAGCTTTCGGCCTACTCCGAGGCCTTCTTCAGGTCAGACACGAATGAGTCTGACCTGAAGAAGGCCTCGGCATCTGTTTTATTCTGTGTTCTATTGTGCCGTCCAAAAGTTATATATACTATATATATATATATACATATATATATACACTGTATACATATATACAGTCTGACCTGAAGAAGTCCTCGGAGTAGGCCGAAAGCTTAAATCATCTACAGTGTGAGTGTACTTTTACGTGTTATCTGTTTTATTCTGTGTTCTATTGTGCCGTCCAAAAGTTATATATACTATATATATATATATATATATGGGTCGCGGTGGTCTAGTGGGTAGAGCATTGTATCACTGACCGGAGGGTCCCGGGTGACTATATACACTGTATACATACATATATAGATATATATATATATATATGTATACAAATGTATTCAAACACACATACAGATTATTAAAGCATAGAGACACAGAAAGGACACTCACATTATGTAGTTTACGTTTCGACGGCACGACCGTCGAAACACGTACACACGTATATAATGGATATGAAATTGGCACTAGTAGCCAAGGGCAATAACAGAAACACCCAAAAAAGAGAAAATCACTTTCTATTTTATGTCTTTTTCCACTAGTAGGAACTTCATATACATTATTATTCACGTCTGTGAAACTTTTATAAAAGTAATATATATACATACATATTTATATTCAAACATAGAAATAGGTATAAGGAAAGGGGATAGGAAAACACATAAAAGGCGAACACAGGACATGTGGGGAAGGCGGTTTTTTAGCAGATCACGAAATTAAAATTATTTCCTTATCCGGGATTTGAACCACGGGCCTTCCACTTGCCGGGCGGATGCTCTACCACCTCAGCTAATAAGGAAACCTGATTTACCTTGAGATCTGCGTTTTTATAAAGCGCCAAAGTGCTCTGATACATACTACCTTGATCAAAAAGTTCCCGGAATAACCACCGTGTGGTGCTCTCATCATTCCGATTTGAGTTCTGTTTTTTTGTTAAATTGGTACATCTGTTGTTGATATTCCCTTTAAATCTTAGTGTCATAACTTGACATTTGCAAAAGTTACGTAGCCAAGAGTACATCTATCTCTGTGTGTGTTGGCGATTTTTTACAATTGCAGAAATGGATTTAAATTTGCAACAACGAACTTGTATTAAATTTTGCGTAAAAAACGGATTTAGTGGCACACGGACGTTGGAAATGTTGGAAAAGTGTTTCGGCAACGATTCTCTAAAAAAACGGTCGTTTACCAGTGGAACGAGCGGTTCAGAAGTGGTCGTGAGTCAATCGAAGATGATGAACGCAGTGGCAGACCATCGACATCGAAAGTCGGTGAAAAAATTGATAAAGTAAAAGAAATGTTGGTCAATAACCGCAAATTAACCATCAGAGAAATAGCGGAGGACTTGAACATTGCCTATGGATCCGCCCAAGACATTGTGGTTAATGATTTGGGTTTCCGTCGTGTAGCAGCAAAGTTGGTGCCAAAAGACCTCAATTTCATGCAAAAAAGAGACCGTGTTGACGTCGCAAAAGACATGATTTGCGAGGCTGAATCCGATCCCACATTCATCAAAAGGATCATTACTGGAGACGAGACGTGGGTTTATGAGTACGACACGACATCCAGACATCAGGCAAGTGAATGGCGTTCACCAAATGAGCCGAGACCAAAAAAACCACGTCGTTTTCAGTCAAAAAAGAAGGCAAAGCTGACGGTTTTCATGGATTACAACGGTGTAGTGCGTCATGAATTTTTGCCAGAAGGCCAGAAGAGTATTATTTGGGCGTTATGAGACGTTTGCGTGAAGCAATTCGCCGAAAGAGACCAGAAATCGTCGCACAGTGCGTCGAGACCGTCGCACAGTGCTATCATTATTCGTAATTTTTTGACGAAAAATGCAACAAATACCATCCAGCATCCACCGAATTCACCTGATTTGGCTCCCTGTGACTTCTTTCATTTCAGTCGAGTTAAAAACCATTACGGGGAACGCGTTTTAGCAGCCGAGAGGAAGTAATGGAAAAATCGCAGGAAGCACTGATGGACATACCGAAAACCGAATATAAAAAATGTTTCGAGGATTGGATCAAGCGCTGGCATAAGTGTGTTGCAGTCGATGGGGATTACTTTGAAGGGGACAATATAGATTTAGATGAATAAACTTGTATTTTTAATTTTCTGAATAAATTCCGGGAACTTTTTGATCAAGGTAGTATTGCCCGAGAGATGGCGTTATGAAGCTGTTTCACCCACCAAAGGAGAAATAGACGGGACACAAGAAGAGGACAGGATAGTAGAAAAGCATTCATGAATGCTTTTCTACTATCCTTTCCCCTTCTTGTTTATATATATATATATATATATATATATATATATATATATATATATATATATATATATATATATATATATAGATGTATGTATATATACCTATGCGTGTGTGCACCCGCCTGCGTGAGCTGGGTACACACGTGTATGTATGTGTATGTCATTTGCGTCGCATGACGAAGGATAAGGCCATGAGATGAATATTATTCTACCCACCTCCCGAAAATCACCATTCCGTTTCGGCGTAGTCAATTTGAGGATTCAAGCTTCATAAAAAGAGCTCATTTTAGCCTCACGTCCGAAAGCTGAATTCAATAGAGTTTCGATTAAATGCCGCAAACCGCTCGGGTGAAATGTATCCCCATATGAAGTTGGAACCTATCGCACCCCCAATGGGCCTTGGACCAGACTTAATAGTTATGGTTTCCTTCATAAAGCCCGTATCTGATGTAATCCGTTATGCTTGAAGGGACGGAGAGATTATGAGAAAAAATATATAAAGAACGAATCATCTTAAATCAAAAGAATTCCAAGTCTAGGTGCGTTATCCTTTAGGGTTTTGTGACTTAAGCAGTAAATGAATGCGTTTATTTATGTGCTAAATGTTCTTTTTCAGTGGTACGAATTAATGATCACTGGAGATAATGTGAATGTTTGTTTGAAAAATAAAATAGCCGAATTATATGCAGGAGTCAGTTTTATGCTATGGTTAGGAGAAAGAAATATTATTCTAATCTGGCCTATTCATGTGAACCTCAAATCTCGTAATACATCGGTTTAAGGGGTCATGAAAAAACCATTATAACCTCACAAAATTAATAACTTCCATGCTTTATTTACATAGACGGTTGATTTTACCAATATAATAATTGGAAATGGTTTTAACCAAGGCCTAGCTGCCAGCTTAACCAGCCTTCAAGCTGCATTTACTCCTTTGTGATTGATTTTGAATGCAATGATTTATGGAAAATACCAGCAATTCATTAGAGTAATTTTAAAAATAGTTATTTCAGTGGAATATTGCTATAAGTGAATGAATGAGAATTTTTCTTCTGTGACGAAAATTTCATCGCAGTTCCATAGTTTCTCTATAATTTTCTACTAGCCTTCGAGTTTTTACGTTAATTTATCTCTAAAACTACGGTTACGCCACTACCCTGCTACAAACTGGGATAAGAGATGATCCTTATATTGATTCGTATCTACGAAACCACATTCTGAAGGAGTAGCCCACTAATTTATAATAAAAACGGCTGAAAACCATTTTTTGAAGAATGTGGTTATTTGCTCTTTGTCCATATCTACTCATCCGAGATGAAACACCTGGTAATTGATGTATTTTACTTCAAGAAAACCATTTCGGTATAATTGAAACTAGATAATAAGAAAATATCTTGAATACTTATGTTACGGTACAAATTACGGTAGCCCCAACTAAACAAAGTCAGTAGGATACATACTTGAAAATTGCCAGTGATACGCATGATGTGGTCTATCTTAACGGGATATTTGCACGCATTTTTCGACTACAAAGTAAGGGGAAGGAAGGTGAAGGGATAAACGAGTCTCTGAAGGCTACCTACTTTGTATGAAATACGTGTAGAGACTACAGTGCTTAACGTCCCATCCGGCGGAAGGTCTTTTGTACTTCACGTTTCCTGCTGGAAAATAGGAAAGGAGGAGAAAACTGTAAATGTCGGAATTTGAAACCAGGACCAGATAATGAGACGCCGGAATACAATGGCACATTCATAAGCGGGCAGGAAAATAGTGATAAAGGAGATAAAGCCTAAGTACACATCTCCGTTATTAAAGTTTACAAATAATATACCATCGGTAATTACACTTCAAGAAAAGTTTCAAGATATTTATAAAACCTCCCTGGAATTAACCTCTGTGTTGAGGATTGGCTCAGGAAATGTGCCTGCGTAATAACCCTTAAGTTAACTTTGCAAAATTTGCATACAGAATGCATCGCAAGGATTTTAACCTGTCCCCGGAGCATGATTTCCACAGCCTCCGATGTAATTTGAAGGAGACAAGCAGAACATCACTTTTCATAAGTGGACTTGCGAATCGGAGGGACACATCTCTTCGTTTTCACATTTTCTGCAGGCATAACATGCCGGTTAATAAAGCATTCTTGCCGGATAAGGACTAGGATTTCACAATTAGCTTGCCTTTGCCTCAGACCACAGAAGAGCTCTCAAAACTTCCGCGGACGTAAGCGTGTAAAAAGGTTGCACACTTCCATTTAATAGCGTTTGAGACGGGAGGGCAATGAGAAGGGTGTGGGGTGGACGTAGAGCTTGGGAGGGAGAGGGATTTACAGCGGGGCGTAGGCAAGACAGCGACGCGCAGAAAATTTCCCCATAAAGGAAAACGAAGCAAAATAGGCTCCATGCATAAAATTACACCTCAATTTTCCCTTGATCTTCAGCCAAAAACGTTAGGCACTGAGGTGTCAGGTATATCCCATCCTTACAGCATGTGAAATATATTAAAAATTGATCTCCGAATGGGGTTTTTGAGAATCAAGCGGGATCGTTTCATTAATATCAACAAAAAAAATTTTTCTGTTCCATTATATATATATATATAGTACAGTAGGCCGAAAGCTCAAATCATCTACAGTGTGAGTGTGTCTTTTTACGGGTTATCCGTTTTATTCTGTGTTATATTTTGCCGTCCAAAAGCTATATATATATATATATATATATATATATATATATATATATATATATATATATATATATATATATATATATATATATATACAACTCTTATCTTATATTTCATTATATATATGTATACATATATATATAAACCATAAACACAGTAATCAACCCGAAGGTCAGTTTAGTAGGTGATGGTAGAACTCAGCCATGTACTAAGCCCGACGGCGTGTGAATATTCACACATCAGGGTAGGGCGGCCAGTTCCATTCCCTGTGCCGAATATGGTTTCCCAGGAAGATCTGGTACCCGAAAACTAGCTTGGATGGAGCTATTATAGCTCCATCCAAGCAAGCTCCATTCAAATACGAAATCCCGCCATACATATATATATATATATATATATATTGTATCTTTAATTAGTATTACGCATATTGATATAAAATATATTTTATGAACAATTATAATTTCCTTCGAGCCTGCTAATACGACCCCCATTGCTCGAATAAGAAAAAATGAGATAAAACCTGCAAGGCAGGCTGACGCCCGTCTTTTGACTGCATTATGCATTGAGGTTTACCTCAATGCATAATGCAGTCAAAAGACTGGAGGTTTACCTAAATTACACTCACACATAAATACGCGCATTCAAAATAAAAAATAATCTATCTATTTCAGTACTATATACAGGGTTCGTCCGGAAATTCTGGTGACAACTTGTCAACAGCCAATAGCTCCACATCCTCTATTTCAAGGATTTGTTAAAGTCTGACGTTTATCTCATCCTGCATTTCTGTAACGTTTGACTAAATCTAGCTTTCAAGCTGAAAGCTTTACACACAAGTGAGGTATTGGTACGGAGATCGTTATTTGGTAGTACAGATTGTAACGAAACAGTTACTTTCAACGTTAACATGATTGTAACACAATGATCAAAATATTTGAAGAGTAAAGAAAACCGCACAAATGAGGCAGTCTCGTTTTTGATACAGAATTAACTCATTGAAAGTTGTCCAATATTATATAAAATGTGCATATTATGTAGAAGAGAAAAATAGAAATACTGATAACTCCTCCTAGGATATTTTAATTGATTTTTCCCTTATATCCAGTTTAAGTAAAATTAAGATTCCCGTAAGGTAGAGAATATTTCCGGTGTTAATTATATCCATACTATAAATACCTTATCCGTAGAACACTCGTATTCAATACAATAGACTGCATACATGGTTCGTCCAGAAGATAAGTGTACTGATTTTTTTCCGCCGCTCCAGGCGCGCCCAGCACCGCTCGGACGGGCTGCGATTGAGGGGGGTATGTTGGCAAGCGACGCTGAAAAAGGCAGTCGGCTCTGAGCTGTGGTGTAGTGAGGAGCTCTGTTGACGCAAACCTCCACGCTCCACCCACGTCACGGAACGCGATTCCGAAGCTTTTGGAGCAGCGTTATTCCATCAAATTTGCAGTAAAGGTTGGGAAATCGTCTACCGAAACTGTCGGTATGATTAACCAGGCTTACGGGGAGTCAGCCATGTCCAGAAACATGATCTTTCGGTGGCACAAGATGTTCGTGGAGGGCAGAGAAGAGGTCGACGACGAACCACGGCCTGGACGCCCATCAACGATACTCACCGACGAAAATGTGCGAAAAGTTCGCGATGTACTGAACTCTGATCGTCGTCTTAGTGTTCGGATGATAGCAGAGCAGTGTAATGTGCCAAAAACAATAGTGCACGAGATTATTAGGGACCAATTATAGATGCGAAAAATTTGTTCAAAGTTGGTGCCGAAAGTGTTCAGTGATGATCAAAGACTCAATCGTTTGGAAATCGCGACACAACTTGCGGATCACTGCAAAAATGATACACCCACCACCGGACTTCTTTCTTTTCCCGAAGATAAAGAGGAGTTTGAAAGGAACGCGATACGGGACTTTGGACGCCGTCAAAGAGGCGTGACGACGTGTCTTCGAGAGGTTCCCGATGATGCTTTCGTGGGTGCGTTCCAGGAATGGGAACGCTGCTGGAACAAGTGTATCGACTCACAAGGGTCCTATTTTGAGGAATATTAGCTTAAGATATGTAAAAGTGATATATTTTTTTTCCTGAGCTCAGTACACTTATCTTCCGGACAAACCCTGTAGCAGGAACCTCAAAAATAAAACAGAGGATCTCGAAATCATAATTAAAATTCATTCCGCTCATTAAGTATTAAACACAGAGAGTTGCCTGTATTGTGATATTAATGACCAAGAAATGTTCCCAGTGGATTTCACAGTTCACCGACACAATAGAGGTACAAGACCCGGGGGAGAATTTTCTGGCAGTAAAAATTATTTTTGAAAGCAGACATATACATAATACCCAACAAGCCGCCACAGAGGCGTGTGGCGGGGGGTGTTATGTCACCACCCAAAAAAAGGAAAAAAGGTAAAACCGCATTCAAAACTAACACATGCATGCAAACTTAAATCCACAGTAGTGCATACATTCATGGAAACATCCTATCATTTTTTCACGCATGCATATACACAGCCACCTCCCTTCTCTCCATAAGCATGCAAGTACGTATGCTTAATTATAACAAAAAATTGTACCTTAGGATGCAGCAAGAAATTTATCCAAGAACGTGCAAGCTAAAGTTTAGTAAGTAGCAAGGCGAAATACCACCACCATAGGAAGGTGCAACATGAAACGATTTCCTACACAAGGTGAGGAATTTTTCCCAACGCTGTAGGTAGGAGGATGGCTCCCCCACGGAGAGGTACAAGGGATAGAAGGGGAAATATAGGGTACCAAAAGCAGAGCAAACAATACTGTAAAGAGCACTACATAACTTAATGGCATTCCAATGCGGTCATGCGAGAAGGGTTTTGACAACATCACATAGGATGTCAGTGAAAGTGCATACAATTGAGTATAACTAATTGTTATCTTAACGCTGAGGGTGACAAGTGGCATTTTTGTTAACCACGAGTGTAACCCACAAGTTTTTATCCCGTATTATCCGTCAGACGATGTGTATTTGAAATTAATAACATAGAAAGTGTTCGGTACACCGTCTTGCGGTCTAATCAATCCGAGATTTACACATGTTCTTTCTATATACCCCCAGACTCAGATTTTAGAACACTTCATACTCTCAAAAAACAAATATACAAACTTACACTAAAAATAATAACAGCATCAACATAATTGGTGGTGACTTTAACCTCCCTGGTATCGATTGGGACATTAAAAGCGTTAAATCACGGACCTCCTATCGCGAATCTTGTAATTACTTATTATAATTGGTGCAAAGAAACTCGCTCCATCAAGCAGTACGCATGCCTCATTCAAAATCATTCGCCTTGACCGGGATTCGAACCCGGATTCGATTCGATCCCTACCCAATTGGGTAGGGATCCGGGTTCGAATCCCGGTCAAGGCGAATGATTTTTACTCTCTGAAATTGTTGCATTATAATACACACATAGCGGATGACTCCGTTAATAGTTACCGTTGCGGCATCTCCCGCAGTTTCTTGAAGTCCCTAAGAATTGGAAAACCGCGCAAATAACGCCTATTTTTTAAAGGGGTGACAGGGAGGACCCCAGTTATTACAGACCCATTTCTCTCGCTTCTATGTGTTGTTATAAATAATTGTGCTGTTTCTGTTAACAATTTTGTTGATAAAAATCACTAATAGGATGGATATTCTACAGTTGTCTTAAAATCATTTTACATAGAAAGCGAAATATTCTGTCCGGTATAATCTTTGCTTTTTATGTTACTGACAAGTATTTCAAAGGCTGAAAATAAAGAGAATTCATGACTGCGATTTTTAACCTTAACGTTTTAGCACTTCTTTTGCTATATGTTCATAGCTATTTAAGCTCAATTAATGGAGTATTTTTCGATTAATGGACATATTATTTAAAATAAAAATGCCATGATAGAAAAGCATAGTTTTATTGCAGTGACTATATCTCCTCATATTAACAGTTAAAAATAAATACTCTGATTTGGAAACTTCGAATATGAGGGTTTGCATAGGTTTTTGTATGAGGAATTTTATCATTTTCATACAAATAGATTTACTATAAGTGTACGTCATCTTCAGGGTCTTCATAACAACAAATACCGGCAATTTACCGGTGTATAAAAAACATACCGCCCGTTGAAAAACAACTGAGCTATTCACCTTTCGTTGTTCACTGCATCATTGGAACAAGATGTGATCTTAAATCATTCACTTCCGCATGAATTACTCCGAAGTCTGCACTGCATTTCTCAGAATGCATATTTCTGTAATCATGGGAACTCATCATTAACTCCGAATCGTCTCTGTTAACCGTGCAAAAGGCGCGTTAAGTGTAAACATACTCCCACGGAGAAGCAGGATGGATTCTACCTCTACCCAATTCCACTACTACAACCCAATATGCTCTTATCATCGTTATAGTGACCGGCGAATACTTAAAAGTTTGGGTTTTACCTTTCCCACGACCAGTCACCAAGCAGCAAACATTTTCACTGTCAACTTGGGTCGTGTGGCTAAAGTTAAAGGAGCATAAAATCGCCAAATGGTTATTGAAAATATGTCATTGAAGTTTTATATTGGTATCATTAGATTAGTTAGACATGTGAACGATAGAAAGATACCTTTCCTGTAAGTTTATTAATGACATTTATGTGCGACGTTTATAAAAATCATAAAACAAACGGGCTACTAAAGAAAATGTACAAAGCCCATGTATATTCCTACTGTAACGTAACATCAAGAAAGAGCGTAAAATCATATAAAAAGAGGGATAAGCCATAGAGGACCTCTTTGATTTTATAATTGAACTTCTAAAATCGATAGAAGATGGCTCAGTACCTCGCGACTGAAAGCTAGCCCAAATAACTCCCATCTATAAAGGGGACGATAGGGATAAACCAACGAATTACCGACCCATTTCCTTAGAATCGATTTCATGTAAATATTAGAACACATTATTGTCAGTAGCATTATGAGATTTCCTGATAGTAGGAAAATACTAATCCATGTCTAGCACGGATTTAGGAAGAGGAAATCTTGCGGAACAAAATTAGGTCTTTTCATTCGCAATATGTTTAGATCGGAAGTACCACACAATAAATTGTTACACAAACTTAAATGATATAGTATCAATGAAAAAATAATAAATTGGATTAAAGACTTCTTGTCAAATCAATAACAAGTACCAGTCGTCATTGGGTTTGACTCAACAGATACTGGAATTCGGGCGTCCCCCAGGAAAGCGTAATAGGGCCGCTCTATTCTTCATATGCATTAATGAATTAAACTCACACGTTAGTAGCAATCTCAGATTATTTGCTGGCGACACTGCGGTATACAGTGAAATAAGGATCCAACTAGATCACGAGATACTCTCTAGAGGCTTGAACACATTCTCGGATTATTGCAAGAATTATGGATTAACGCTTTAAATAGACAAATGCGCATTTTTGAAATTTTGGAAGAAAGGAATTGGCAAACAGGTCATAAACTATGAAATACAGGGTTTCAGGCTAACTACAGCCAATCAAGTTCAATATTTGGGGGTGGTTCTAGCACCACGCCCTTCATGGGGAGAACATATAGGGGTAATATGCGGATTCCCTTTAAAGAAACTGGGCTTCATTAAACGGGTGGTGGGAAAATGTAAAGAGAAAGTTAAAGAGAGGGTTTATTTTCTCTAGTAAGACTTCATTTGGAATATACCACATGTATTTAGAATCCTTGGGATAAATTTGGCAAAAAGAACTAGATAAAGTTCAGAGAATATTCTTAAAAATTCATTAAAAAGAGGAGAAGATTCGTTAAAAATTGTTATAATAAGAAGACATGTTTGACAGGTCTCTTTTAGGATTTAGGCTGGGAGCCATTTGAGATACGAAGAAAACAAGCGAGACATATACTTTAAAAAAGGTTAAGTACAAATGAGTTTAACTATGACACTTAGGGAATTATAATGGTCCCATACTGCTTGGGTAGATCCGACCACAAAGATTAAATAAGGGAGAGAGATTCCAGTACAGTTAGATACAAATACTCAATCCTTCCTAGAACAATCAGAAATTATAATAGCAAGAAACCAAAGTCACTTTAAAATATTAAAAATATTTCATTTACCAATCGGAATCAAATTTAAAAATGCAAAAACATCAAGTAGTATTTGTATGTGCATTTGTGTTAGTTGGTAGTTTGAGTGTTTGCATGTGAGTGGGTTGCAAGGGTTTTTGAATGAATCCATACCATATTTTGTTTGTGGATGGTATAAATTTGTTGCTTTTGCATGCTGTTTTTTCTTAATTACGGGTGGTACCCTAACACATCACGCACAACGCATCAGATGCAGATAATCATTATAGTAAAAAAATAGATTATAATAGAGTTGGGAGTAACATCCTTATTCCCTTTGAATTAAAAAGTAGTTCTTTGTCGTCGCGAATATTATATGATGGTCGAAGAACACATGCTACAGGAAAAAAAGTTCAATCACGCCAAATACAATCCACATCTACGAGGAGCACCGAGGTACCCTTATAAGACAGCTCTAGGGTGTATGACAGGGATGGATTCCAAATCAGACATTGAAGATCAACAGTGAAGTGTGTCTTTATTTTTTTATTTCAATAAATATGTGAAATAATTTAAATTACGGGTGAACGGATAAATTAAATTCGTTCACCACGGTCTTTATACATGATAAACATCCCCACGTACAAGACGAGCTGTTAGTCATAGAAAGGAAATTAAAATATATTTAAGATAACAAAATGGTAACATATTTGGCTACTTAAAATGAGAAATGAAAAGTACTTTTTCGTACCCCTACCCAAGTCACTTACAGCTAATCTGATCGCTTGCCGTTCGTAAGTAATATGACATCTTAAGCATATAGTTTAATGAATTAGAGCACTGTTTATTAACCTCTCATAACCAACTCTTAACCAACATATACTACAGGGTTCGTCCGGAAAATAAGTGTACTGAGCTCAGGAAAAAAAAATATTACACTTTTACATATCTTAAGATAATATTCCTCAAAATAGGACCCTTGTCAGTCGATACACTTGTTCCAGCGGCGTTCCTATTCCTGGAACGCTCCCGCGAAAGCATCATCGGGAACCTCTCGAAGACACGTCGTCACGGCCTCTTTGACGGCGTCCAAAGTCCCGTATCGCGTTCCTTTCAAACTCCTCTTTATCTTCGGGAACAGAAAGAAGTCCGGTGGTGCCAAGTCCAGGTTGTAGGGCGGGTGCGGCAGCGTTGCCACGCCGTGCTTGGCCAAGGAGTCCGACACGACAAGCGCGGTGTGAGAAGGCGCATTGTCGTGATGCAGCCGCCAGATGTTTTTGATCGCTGGCCGGACGCGAGCGACTCGTTTTCGAAGCCTGTCGAGCACTTGGGCGTAAAATGCAGCATTTACAGTTTGTCGTTCAGGTACAAAATCGTAGTGGACGACTCCCCTTCTGTCAAAAAAGACAATGAGCATTATAAACTTATTTTCCGGACGAACCCTGTACTATCTGGCTGGGAAAAAAGCATATATCCCATCCCTGATATCTTACCAAATTATTCATCCTTTTCAATTGGCGCAACTGACTTCAGTTATCAGTCACCTCCTCTAATAACTACATAAGTTAGGAAAGAGTGAGAATATTTCAAACCCATCTTAGAAGGAAGCAGGAGACAAGGGCTGAAAATTAAAGTCCCATGAGTATGACAGCCGTAGTGTGTAAGTTCACGCCGTTGAATCACGACTGAGAAACTCCAGTGCCATGAACGGAAGGAGTGTTCCGAGTAGCTGAGTTAGTCATTAAATTCTATCTCATATCAACTGAAAGCCCTTTAAAGAAAATATTGAAATTTTTCCTCATCAAATTTTAAAGTGAATAAAACCACAGAGGTATATCAACATACGCTGGCGAAATGAAACTTAGAAAAACGATAGTTAATTTGTAAAGTAAAATGGTTTTGAGCGGTAATGGCTCTTGTCGATCAGTCCGAATCAGAGATATTTTGGGTTCACCGCCGGTACAACATCAACAATACACCTCTTATTCCAGAATTGATTGCATTCACAAAATCACTTCACAGGCAGGAGGGTCTGCGCTTGACATTTGAGTTAGATGGCGGGCTGACATCGTTCGTCGAGGCTGCTTCCATCCATTGTGCTCAGGACTTAAAAAATACCGCACGACCAACATTTTGGATGGGAACGTCATTCAAAGTAAAATAATTCAGTTTTAAACAAGTTTTCATTCATTCAGGAGGTCGAATATGTAAAATCCGCTGTGCTTCAGCTTTGATTCATTTAGAGGACATGAGTTTTAAAAACGATCTAACTCTAAATACTCAACCACTAAGGGAGTTCATGACGTTTTTGCTTTCTGATCGTGAAATATATACGAGCGTGAATTCATCGCGGGAAAAAGCTGATTTCTGGGCTACGTTCATCTGTACCATGAAGTCCATAATACTTTACCATGAACCGTTGGCAATGCGGCTTTGTGAATCTCTTTTTAAATCCTTAAAATAAAATTGTGTTGATAAATTAAAGGAACAGGTGGAGTAGTATAAGTATATATTAGGGAAGGAGGCCTACGGTGAAGGTCAGTTGACCTTATGGTCCTTAGAGGTAGTTAGGCAATTCGGTAGGGGTATAATTTTGATAGGATTAGTGGCGAAAATACCGGCGTATATTACATCTACATCTTCTTAAAAACCCGCAAGCCGCCGCAAGGGCGTGTGGCGGGTGGTGGTAGGGTGCCACCAGTCATTAAGAAAAAACGCATGCAAAAGCCGCAAATTTATGAAATGCACAAAAAAAACAAAGCATGCAAAAACACGTACACCCCACACACATAAAAAACACTCAAATAACCAACTAACATGCACATGTACTTACAAATACACCTGATATCTTTGCAATGTTTAATTTGTTTCCTACTTGTAAATTAAATGTTTTTAATGTTTCAAAATGGCTTCCTTTTCTTACTATTATGATTTCTGGTTGTCCGGGGAAAGAATGAGTATTTGTATCTATCTTCTTTATTTTATCTTTGTGGTTGGGACATTAGCCTCCCCTTATCAATGGGCGCCAACTGGTCCACAATTTAACGTCCCATCTGACGGACGCCGTACTACGCTTGAAGTAATCTCTACATGGACTCTTAATTAGGGATTTGAATAACCCAGAAAAAATCAGCAACTTTTAGGATTGAAACCGCAGCCCCATGGGTGAGAAATCAGCTCACTAGACTCCAAGCTGGCGTCCACACTTTTTCGATTCAGCTGTCACAACCCAATACGAATGTCAGAAAGAGATGGACGATTGTTGTAAAATGCGTTTATAAACTTTTCATGCAAGAAACAAAAATGGATATTTTATAATTGCATTTTCAAGTAGTACTTCCTGAGGATACATACGCTTGATGCGGAGTCTAATGAGGAAAAATCTTAAAAATAATGAAATTTTAACATCATCTACTTTTTCATAATAAATTGCAAGAGCGTATGGCGGGGGCTGTTAGCTCATCACCCCTAAATGAGAAGAAAATCACATGCAAAATCATCATATCCATGCAAACCTAAACAGATCCACAGTGGCGTATACACTCATGAAAAAATACTTTCAACCTACACGAATGCAAATAAGTATACTATCAAGTGACAAACAATTGCACCTTTGGGTGCTGTAAAAAAATTATCCAGTAGATTCCAAGCAATTTGACAAGTAAGAAATGATATTTCCACTACCCTCGGGGTACTAAAGTGAATAAAAAACAATTAGTTGATTCTTGTAATACGTGAAGCGTAATTTACTCATTTAGATGGGTATTTGGCATCGTTCACCTTGGGTCCACACTTTTTCGATTCAGCTGTCACAACCCTCTGTAGTTAGTACGGTTTGACTATTAACATATTTCTTCTAACTGTTAATTCAAGCAGTAATTCTTTTAATGGCATCGTGTACATGTCTGGAGGAGGAGTTGAACATTGAAAAAGGAATACCTTTAATCCTTTTATTAATTTGTAACTTCAGATCTAGAGCGGAACGAGATACAGACAGTACTAATGAATAAAATATGTATTAACCTAATGATTTAAAGAAAACTATGTATTAAACTATGCTAAACAAAGTTAACATTTTGTTAAACGCATCACCCTGACTTACAATAAATACAGTATCAATAGATTAAAATTAATGAAATATGAATAAATGCAAACAACTTTGTTCATTCAGTGATCGAGAGCGAAAACTTGTAAGTTTTTTACGGTTGCACCATGTACCTCTAGTTTCTATGGTAGGATAAATCTTATGGCTTGAGATAAGGGATATACACACTGATGTGTATCTTTTGAAATATTACCAAAAATATTTTGCACCCCCAGTGTAGTGTCTAAAGAAAGATTTATTAAAAGGTTTATCTTCATCAGATGAATGTGTATCGAAATATGTGACCAGTATCATAATCAGATTTGATGCCTAAAAAACGCGTTCTTTTGTGGAAAAAAATCTATATTGAAGCACCTATATCTTAAACCCCTAACTTTTTTTATTAGCTTGCGGGATATTAAAACCGTTTAACAAGTTGCTTTCATAAAATTGGCACATAGTTGGTTTTATTGCACTTCACAACAGAAATTTTATCTTTACTAAAACTTATGGGCACAGGCTCCAGTGAAGCTTTGCAAATGATATAGGGTATCTGCACTTTAAAAAAAGTTCATATACTTTTGGATATGGCGTAATAAAACCGCAGTGCCATTTGACCAACAAATCATTTAATTTTTTAAAGCTATTTTCTCTTTCTCCACACCTCTTTATTTATATTCAATTTTATTTTACTAGCGATAAAAGTATGAAATAATGTTCCTGAAAAGTATAATATATCATGCATCAGATTCCAATTATTGATGGCCAAGAGTTCTCAAGTAGTATATAAAGACTAAAGACGTTAACCGTAATTGAATAATATCCAGAGGGATTGCCATTGGTTTGGTTTTGTTACATTCATTCAAGGGTGCTTCCTTTTGAAATTTATTTTGAAAATATAATTATCTTTGTAGTTCATGATATTTTCCTTACTTCTTCGAATAACAATAGGGTAATATACAACAGAGGGTAATAGACAAACATGGGCGGCCATAGTATGGAAAAGAAAGGCTGGAAGCATGGTAGTAGGCAAGGACCAGGTGATTGATAGAATAATATTTGTAGAAGTATGAGTATATACTGAACAAATGAACTTTGAAGTGCCATTACTCAGGTCTGTATGCCAAAAAGTAAACATTGGGAGGAAGAAATAGTCAGGATATCTGATCAATAAGAGGGAATTATTTCAGGGACCCCAAGAGGAGCATAGGTTTCTGGATGGACACAACTATCAAATAAATATTTTGTTACTCCAAACAAAACCCAATCCAGCAACCTAATCTACTTCAGGTCCCTCTTCATCTCTGTGTACTTCTTTCCTCCCTTCATCCCGTCCAACATCCCTATCCTTTTGCTGCCCTTTCCTCACTTCAACATTCTCCCCTCTATTACCTTCTTCAACATTCCACTGTTGCCGATCAATACGCCTTTTATCCGTTTTTCCTGCATCCATAGGATATCTCCCAACAAACCTCGCTCCTCCCCCACCATCCCTAGTACTTCCTCATTTTTTTCCTTTTGCTCCATCTCTTATGATTTAAAAATAGGTTGGAAGGTTTTAATTCTAAGAATATCAGTATCCACTGAACATCCCTGATCCGATCGAATAGGGACCACAAAGCATGCGGCGGAAGGTATAAGCGAGACGAGTCATCTGATTTACAACCGAGGCATTAAGACTGTCATTTAACTAAATTTATTTGAAGGTATGAGTGTTACCCACACTTGATCCTTTATTAAAGCATAATAAAGAATCTTGTATTTGCTTCATTTTTAACAATTAATAAATGTCTTTACTTGTAGAGACTTGTAGAGAATAATCTCTTAAGATTAATTTAATAAGAAAAAACAAAGAATAATTCCAATTAGACAAAGTTTTTACATGTCCATGACAGTATTTATCTTTAAGATTAGATATCAATATATTCTCTATTGATTTAAATATGGACAGAAGCTTCCGAAACTCAAGACTTGACTTTGACAGTCAAGTCCGTTTCCAATGCTAGACTAGCTGTGTCACGGAAACTATATATTTACTTCAAAAACTAGACCGCATATGGGTCATAGTGCTCGAAAAATTCACATTGCTTCATTCAGAAGTTAATTTCACAACATATAAATCAAAATAGAATCATTTAATCCATGAGTGTTGAGCGGAAAGGAAATTCAACTATCTTTTTCCAAAGGAGAGTAATGATGGAAGGAAAATTGTGTTTGACAAGGGGCAAGTATTGGAAAGAGACCGTTAATATGACGCTCTTGCCCACCCCGAGGTATTTAAAGGCGTTGAAACGTTCTCCTCTCCTCTCTCCCTCGCGAAGCGACATCTCCTAAAACATATCATTCATTGCTGGGAATCAACTTAGACGAACCAAGTGAAGCGACGGCTATACTCCGCTTCCCCATTGTCATGCCGTAACGAACGCTCATCTTTAAAGTGGTAAGTAGAGAAACCGTAAACCTGAAAACGGAATTCTAACACACCCAACGACGACGGTGTGTTTTAATAGTGAATTTATCCCGTTAGAAAAGTGTGACGATGGGGCAATCAGACGGAATCATATCATTTTTTAAGTTAAGGTGAGCGCTATTTTTCTTTTGCCTAATGAAAACCTTCTCCGTAAGAATAAATCGACCCTCACCCACCAGAGGCTTTCTTTTTTTATTCCACCCGGTATTATTTCTCTCGTAACGGGATCTTCCTTGTTTTGCCTTCCGCGAGAAGATCCTAAAAGTCGGCTTTGCTAGGGAAGGGAATTCTTCGGAAGTAGTAATTGCTCCACTATATTCTCACAACTGAGCTTCGGCTTGCACTGCTAAGGTATGTGGTAGGTTTTCCTTCAGTTTTATTAAGCGACATAATTTCCTTGACTAGAGAACATTGTCCCGCCAACCAACGCACATCTGGAAACACGTTTGCGTGCCTCAATGCGTTTATGCAAACAGAAAAAATATTAGGGTAGCCTTCCGTTATGAGAGAAAGGCTTCATTGAGATGAGTAAAATCCTTGTTAAGTGAAATAACCTGATTATTGCAGAGGATTTCAACCGTATCTATATCGGACGATAAATTAGGAACATTTAAATGCGCGCTCAGATTCATCAAGCAAAACATTTAAGCTTTTTATAATGTTTAGGAATCCTATCTGGTGCTAAAATCCCCTTAACACAAAGGTAATGATAGCAATGTTACATTGTACTTTTTCATCCACGTGGACTGAGACATAACAGTTCATTTATATTATATATTTGTGCTATAATTTATGAATATATGGTGACCTTACTGAAGGATGGCCGCTATCAATCTCAAATCCATATTTACATGTACTTTGAGTAATTTGACATGGATATTTCACAACAAAAAAAGATTACCGAACCCACTTTTGAGAAATAAGTAATTTTATTAACTACTTCGAAATTGATTACATATCATTATTATTTCCACATTTGTGATAAATTATAATCTCAATATTTTGTATAGTATTAGTAGCTGTAAAATATGCTAATTGTAGAAAGTACTTCTTTTTATTATGTGCCCGTTTTGTTACTACAGCACTTTACTTACTTGGCAATCTATGACACATCAATTTACCGTATATGACTTAGTCTTGAAAAACTTTTATAATAATCATGATAACATGAACTAACGACTAATATGATAACAGAGTGCGTGAGATTAATACGCATTCATTTTTTAACATGATGTTCCCTAGATATACTCAAATAAATGGTAAAAACACCATGCAAAAAAGAATACAATTATTTAATTAAAAATGGTCTATACATTCCGTATGCGATAGAAATTCCGCTCACTCATTTAGCTCTTATTCGTTAATAATGAAAACCCAAGAGTTTAAAGTTTCACCAATCTCAAAAAGTATAAGTTTTTCAAACTTAAGCATGACGGATCTAAAACTGAAAATAAACCCGATAGTGCAGTAATTGACTTCGTTCTGCATACATTTGCTGCCTTATACAGACCAAGCCATCATGATTAATGATTAACAAATAGCATGCACGTGGTTTATGTTTGCCCAAAATATATTTTCTTAACCCGGCATTGATTCCAAATTCTACAGTGTAGCTCTTGCATTTGCTTGGACAAAAATAGAGACTATTAATACAATTCAAAATTGTGATTAATGGAAATATACTCTTCCGCTTTCCTTTTTGCATCTCACTATCTGCGTATGACCAGGAAAGACTATGCGAACAAATAAAAAGTTCATCAGGACAACGAATACTTATTGTGGGGTTTCGTGAGGCATATCAACTCGCAGATGAAATGAACCTCGCATGTGTGGACAATTGACACTTTCGGGATTATCTAAATTTCCTCCATTCCGTCATATTCATCTAAAGTCGATGATTGTACCGATATGTCTTGCATCAAATACCCATCAAATTTTAAAATATGAAAACCTATGATAAGGCACGAGTAAACTAACTTATTAAAACTATGTTATTTTTCTTTTATTTAAAATTCAAAAACCATCGGAGAACGCCTTTCAATGTCCGATTCAAATATTCAGATTTAATTTTTTTAAACCGCAGCCATTTCATCGTCAACACATTTTCATGATCAAATTGATGAAGCAGCACAAGGATGAGTCACGATACACTTATCCGTAACTTGTTTCATTAAGTATTCAGAAGTTTTGTTTGTCAATTACTTAACAATTGAAACCACTCTAAATCTACGTAATATTTAGTAAATTTAAAGTTGACTCTGTACGATATAGGTGGTATGGAAGCTTATGTGGCTACAAAGGGGCGTGGTAGTTCAGTGGACAAAGCTCAGCTTCAGACCTGAGGGGTCGGTCGAATTTGATACCAGGTGACGCCTCTGAGCACAATCAGAATCGTCCAAGCTCAGTGTTTCTTTTGCCGAATAAATCGACTTTGGTTGTCAGAGATTGTTACTAGGATAGAGACTGACGCCCCAACCTAGGTGTATGAATTACACAGGCCATATACGACTAAATAATTGGTGATCTCTTTCTTTACATACCAAGCGAACCTTAGAGTTCATTTATTTGGAGTTGGTAGCAGCAAATTAATTAAGCTGACGTACATTTTCATAAAATTAAAGAAATTAATTCGAAAGGTAATGGAATTAAATCTTAAGAAGCAAAGGTTTTGCTAACATTGGTCAACACGAATTGCAACGCTCGACATTCTTTTAACCTTGCGTTAAGACGTTAGTTTTTTCTGATATACAAACTTGAACATTTGTATAACTTTTAAAAAGCTGAAAATAAATGTAATGCGCTTTACCAAAACTTTATTACGGGTATGAAAATATGATAAATAAAATATGTCTGTGGAGGATTATGCCGAAAAACGTCGCCAGTGTTATAAAAAAATCATTAATTTTAGAATGAACAAACCATAGACTTGCAGCAAATGTAAGTAGTTATAGTATGTAAATGTAGTTGTAATTGAAGTGGTACGTGCTTTCCTAAAAAGAAAGTATTTCGAGATATTTTTAAATGTCAAATGTTAGTTGCATAATGGCGACGAATACATGATTGATGACGATTCTTCTTAGGTTGGAGCATAGATATTACGTTACGGCGACTTAAGAAGGATGATAAATATATAATTTAATATATACCTTAAAAATAAATACCTTGTTTACTATGAAATCATTTTACTTTGACAGCTTTCACGTAGTATTCCTTCTAGGATTAAATAATTCTTCAAATAAAAATTTTAATCATTTTGTAGTCTCTATTACCCGACCTCGTTTACAAAGCCCATTTTGATATAAAAATGTGAAAAAAGTCTTCAATATAATTTTAGTCTTGATAATTTGTAAATATTTAGTACAAGGACAGGCAAAATTATTTCTCTCAAGAGAAAATTGTTATACTTTGGCGTTCAAAAAGTTTTAAATAATAATGCAACCATTTCAGAGAGTAAAAATCATTCGCCTTGAATGATAAATCCCGGTCAAGGCGAATGATTTTTACTCTCTGAAATGGTTGCATTATAATGCACACACAGCGGGTGACTCCGTTAAAGTTACCGTTACAGTTTCTTGAAATTTTTTTAAATAATAATTATTATGCGCTAGAAGGAACACTATTTATATGAATGCACTAATATTATTATATATTAAAGTTCACCTTAATTCACCACATTTATTGTATATATTTTAGCGAATAGAGTATAGCATATTGCATATATATGCTAAACTTATAAGTCTATTATTTCGGTAATAATATAATTATATTTGTATAGCTTAAATAAGTTAATAGAATATCTAAGCCTAAATAAATTTTCAGCTTTGGAAGAGTGTTGCGTGTTTCCCGTAACTCATTTGCGTTCTCAATAGAGGTCGCAGAAGATGAAAAGAAGAAAAGCAGAGATATTATCGGAAACCACTATAAAAAAAGCATTCATCCATGGACAAAAGGTAAACATCTCCTACCGAATTAAGACATAGTTCTTTCATATTTTCCTGAGAGTTATAATATTGGAACCTCGGGACTGGCAATGTGAATAATCCCCCGGATGGAAGGATGTCTCCAAAACCGATATTGAAATTTAATATTCATGCAAAATAAAACCAGAAAATGGATCGAAGACTTGGAAAAGCACCGTCTTATCAGAGAGAATATATATTCCGACCCTGTCCCGCTTCTCAAATTTTCTAGGAAACTTGATATAAAACGTTCATAGAAGAAAGAGGGAATCTTGGATAAGACACCGGCACCGTATTAAATTACGTTTCTTGATTCTCCCAACCAAGTTTCTAATGACTTTCTAATTACAACGAGGCTCCAAAATAGTTTCCGTCAAAGCGTACTTTACTTCTTGTATTCCGGGATGTGTCACCCAGATAATTGTCATTTCTTGTCGCCCGAGAATTAGTTTCGGGGCCAACATAATGGACGGTGTGGCAGAGTTAGGGAGCTGTGGAATGTGATCCATTCTAAAGAATACCCAGCCCACGCGCCATTCTCCGCAGCTCAGTAACCTGGCAAGGCCAAGGCATCTCATGAACGCGGCGATTTAATTTTTGGCGTGCATGCATACCGTGCGACTGACCTTCATTTTTTTAAGGTATCTGTGAACAATCAAAAGTCCTGTAATTAAATCTCGAGGATTCCCATTTAAATTTTGTCACGCAACTATATTTGTGGCTGTATTCGGTTTTTTTCTCTCCAAAATATTTCATTTACATTAAAAATTCTAGCAGCAAAAATAATTATAACAATTCTAGACGGAAACAACTTTCGCCAACGCTGAGTGTTTATAAGGCCGAGAGGGGATGGGAAGTGTCTCGGGTGTATCCGGAGTCCATCTCTAAATGAGACCAGAGGGATTCCTTGGAGGTAAGGTCGAGAGAGAAGGAGTAAAGTAGCCAATAGTGAAACAGGCAGGCGACAGATATGCGAACGATTTGATGACGTCCTTCCTTTGACTGATATTATTCCAGATAATTGAACAAGGACAGTAAAATCAGTTGTGCTTTAGAATATGAAAATAAAAACCAGAATCCCAGCGCTTTTGGAAATATCAATTTGATTTGCTAAATTACAGGCCAGATAAAGACATTCCTAAGATCTATGCTGTTAAGAACGATGCTTTCAAGAACAAGCCCTGTCAAATATCCACTACAGTAACTCGACGTGGAACAAACCCTTTGTGATATAAATATCATTATGAGTGAAAACATAGCTTTGAAACATAATATCCAAATTATTTGAGGTTGCTTGGGAAACATGGAAAGACTTCTATTGCCATACAAAAAATTATATTACTAATAACTAGTAATCGAAAAAAAACTTTCCAAATTCGTGACTCTAATAAAAATTTCTCATATTTAGTTTAAAGTAATTGATAAAGTTTAGATTTAATCACTTAAACTTCAATAAATAACTGTATTTTATGGAATCGGATAGTGAATTATTTTCTTAAGTTATCACCAATCAACCCTTAGCGTTGGAAAAAATACGCCCAGGCAATAGCCATATACCTCAATAAATTTATGTAGAAATAATTATCTGAAAATTTCTTTCTACTTCACAAATGGAATGGTTGCAAAAAAGGCCTTTAGAAGCACATTTCATAAATTATATAGATATAATGAGATTAGATGAACTGTTCCTGTTGAGTTTTTTCTATCCGCAGAGGAAGGTAGTCTTGCCACCGAAATTTTATGAATACGTGTCAGTTGCCTGTTTTGTTTTTCTTTATTTTTTTGGCTAACGCCATCTCGCACATTTGTTTAAATTATTATTTTCATCAGTGAGAATTTCGTACAAAATATAAAAATATTTTTTTTGAGAAAACTTTTGTGAAAATCTTACGATATCTAAAAATATATATTTCTAGAAAAAATATATATATTTATTTCTACATATATATATTTCAATATATATATATATATATATATATATATATATATATATATATATATATATATATATATATATATTTCTATTTATATAAATATTTCTAATTTTAATAAACATATTTGTATATAAATGGGTCACGGTGGTCTAGTGGGTAGAGCGTTGGACTACTGACCGGAGGGTCCCGGGTTCGATTCCCAGATCTTCCTGGGAAACCATAACCGGCACAGGGAAAGGAACTGGCCCCTATACCCTGATGTGTGAATATTCACACGCCGTCGGGTTTCGTACATGGGTGAGCTCTACCATCACCTACTAAATCGACCTTCAGGTAGGTTACTGTGTTTATGGTTATATATATACATATAGATATATTTATCATACATATAGATATATTTATATACATATATGTATATAAAACTTGGACGGCACAATGGAACACAAGTTAAAAAAGGTAAAACGTAAAAGGACACGCATTTAAGATTGTTTAAGCTTTCGGCCTTCTCTGGGGCCTTCTTCAGGTCACACACATTTATATATCCGTTTGATAACATTTAGCCAAAAATTACGAGTAAAGAAAAGAAATATAACAGATAAATTAACTCGGACAAAAGTTTATCAAGAGGAAATATTCGCCAAAACCCACTAGCACGTACAATTCACGGAGAATTCGACACGCCCATTTAATTCCGCTGAATACATTTTTATCGGTACCGTACGGAATGGCGACGAGGGAGGGAGTGGAATGAAGAGCAATGAGAGAGAGAGAGGGAAAGAGCAAGAGAGAGAGAGAGATTAAAAGCAGGGGCATATCGCAGGGGAAATCACCACTAACGACTCGGGGAGAATGGGATGGGGCGCGAATTAAAAAAATTGAAAATCAAAAAACCTTTTTACGTTTGGCGCGGCGATGGTAGATTTCTTGTGTTTTTCCTTCGCCCGGGCGCATGTTTGGCTGTGCATACGAATTCTTGCGTGTATTCGTTAGAATTTAGCGAGGGGGTGCCGGGCTTCAGCTCCAAATCAAGTGCATTTGCGAGCCCGTACCTCCACTCCCACCGCGACCCTTCTCGTGCGCCCCGCGCGCGTTCCCCCTTCATCCGCCTCCACCCCGTCCCCCCGCCTCTCCCTCGCCATCCCCGTGCGATGTGGAGTGGCGCACACGCTCTCTGCCCCGAAAAAAATCCCAAGGAGCGTCCGTCCTCTTTAAGGACGTGTCCGTCGGCGGCGGCCGATGAGGAGGACGAGGGAGGTCGTTGGGCGTCGGGAGATCGCACGTCGGGTGTTCGTGAGCTAATCCGAAAAGGACCAAGGAGTGGGGAGCGAGAGAGATGCAGGGAGTTAGGTTTACCCACGGGGGGGCTTGAGGGCCGCCAGGTAGGGACTCGGGGGAAGGGCGCTGGCGGTGAGGGGAGCCGGTGAGAACTTCGTCGTCGGAGGCGGAGCCTCGAAGCGAACAAAAAGATCGTCGGTCGCTTCACTTTTCGTAAATTCAGAGCGAAAAGCTGTCAACATCATCGCTGATGATGTTGGAGGGATATTAAAATCCCTTAATGTTTATTGCCCAAGCCCGGAGGCGTTTATTCCCCCAACAGAAGTTTGGACAAAATTTTTCGGGCTTAAGAGTCATCAGTGTGCGTTGGAACAATTAAAATTAAGTTTAAACTCCGAAAAAGCGGCCATTCTCTAGTAAATCCAAGAAAACGTATTCGAATTGTACCAAATAAGGAGGTTTTGGGCCACCATTGGTGGTTTCTCCTAGATAAAAATAAACTATGATGCTTATATAAGGGAACAGGAATTTCATCTTATGATTATGGCCACCGAAGCCGGGTGCGCGTTACAAAATTCAACAACTATTGCAATAAGAATATAGGGAACGCTCGTGTCTTTGGTGTGGTGGGAACCACAGTCCAAGATGTCTGTTACTAGTATCCTAGAAGTCCTGGAGGGTCCACGATGTGTCGGTTTAGGATGCTCAGAGTGGAGAGAGGGTTGCCTCTCGGGAGGGGGAGGCCGCGGGGGTGTGGCTGAGGTGACACGGCCTGTCACTCGGAGATCGCTAAGATTTTGGCAGGGGCCGGGAGGGTGGGTGGGCAAGGTTGATGCTGGTGGGCCGCCGCGGAGGAGAACGCTGGCCGCACCGAGGGGAGTGCGAGTGAGGAAGAGGGAAAGGAAAAAAAGTCCCGTTTCCCGCTCTCCCGCATATCGATCGCCACGGAATTCCGTCGTAGCTTCCGCCTTGCTCCCTCTTTCTCTCATGTCCTCCTCCCCGTCCCTCCTCCTGAGCCCCCAACGCCACCTCCCCAAGCCCTCGTCCTCACCTTCCTCCCTCGGCCCACCCGCCCGCCCGTCTCCGCCCACAGTGGAAAAGGCAAAAACCCCCGTGCGAATCGCGGGAGGGAGCGGCCCCATCCCCGACCCAATACAGTACACACTCACCCGCACTAACGCTCGAGCGGTCTGGTCGACGGAGGGCGCATCGGCGGCAGCGGCGTCGGCGGGCGACGTCGGCGGGCGGCAGCGACGGGCGTAGGCGAGCGCTAGGGGCGCGGCTAGGCCCCGCTGCTGCTGTAAGGCAGCCAAGGGAATGTCCACGAGGCGGTGTGGAGCTCGGCGTCCGTGCGAGATTGGGGGTGAAGGCGAAGCGGTGAAGTGGGGCGTGGGGCCGGATCACTGCGCATGCGCCGCCGCGAAGGGGTGGTGGGTGTCGGCGAGGAGAGGTCAAGGGGAGTGGGGTTAGGTGGGTGGGCGAGGGAGGGATGCAGTTAAGAGGCTGTGCGGGGGACCAGGGGGGGCGGAAGGTGGGGGAAGGGAAGGGAATGAGGGAAAGGAAGGGATTGATGTATGAGGATGCTGCTTGGTCTCCGCGAGGGGGCGAGAGGAAGGAAGGAGGTCGAGAGAATGAGAGGGGGATGGATAGACGAGAAGAACAAAAGACGGGGATCCACTCAAAAGCGGGGTCGGGGAGACGAAATTGAGACCATCAGCAGCAGCCGAGTCCGGCTCATCCCGTGGAACGACTGTCCGCCCACCCAATAATAGAAAAGAACAAACAATACAACTATTTGAGAGTGGATATGTGATAAAGACGCACTGTTTGAACTTTGACGGAAGAAGGAGGTGGAAAAGAGAACATGTACAAGGCCTCGAGTCCTCTAGGTCAATCAAATAAACGAGAAGAAGTGAGGAAATCACACGGCAATAGGGAAAAGAGACGAGAGCGAAATAGGGAATATTAGTTCGAGGCGAGTCTTCAACCTATCTCGTAACTTCGACCACCCACACGGACGGCGAAAAGAGTGAGGATTACGGGTAGGAAGACGTCATTGAGAACATCAAACGCAGCATTTTCCGCGCCCTCTCCTCATCCATGCACACGCCCCTTATGCCATCTGACCTCAACGCAATCCAAGTTAATGACAAAAGAAAACGAGTCGAATGGCGGATAAGTTTGGGGAGGATAAGAGAAATGAAATGAGAACGTGTGGAGGAGAGCGGGTGGACGGTGGGCTATGGGACATTGGGAGTAAGGGATGGCTGGAAAAATAGTCCGGAGAGATTTATATGTTTTTGTGGAAAACTCTCCGAGTGAGGGAAAGAGGGTTGAAGAGAGAGAGGGAGGGAGGGACAGAGGGAGTGGGGAAGTGAGGGAGAGGGAGGAAGCGAGAGCGGGAGTGAGATTTTGAGAGAGAGAGAAAGATGGAGGTAGATGGAAAAACGGATAGAGGGAATGCGTGAGGAAGAAACATGAAGGGAGAGAGGGATACCCAGTGTAGTATCATTCTCTTCGTGCGGCATACATTTCACGCCTCGAAAAGGAAAAAAG
This sequence comes from Hetaerina titia, assembly GCA_037158775.1. Taxonomy (NCBI): domain Eukaryota; kingdom Metazoa; phylum Arthropoda; class Insecta; order Odonata; family Calopterygidae; genus Hetaerina; species Hetaerina titia. Next base: position 9,600,389 of record CM073779.1, read on the forward strand.
TCTGAAAAATCCCGAGGAAAAGCCCATGATGTGGCGGGGAGTTAACCGTAGAATGCTGACGTTTATGATGACGCCGGAAGGTCTAGAGTGAATTATTGATAAACGTTAAGCCCACAATGAATTGCACTCTCGTGGTGATAAATAGCAGATGACATACAATGACGAGAGGGCAGGGGGTGGGCCTGTTTCAGGATGTGAAGCCAGGATGTCGGAAGTGATAAAAAATGGTGAACCTCCTATGAATGCCCCGAAAACTAATTTCCTCACCATCGAGGAAGGTCCAGCCGTGTTTTTTGACTCCATTAATGAGGCATCCTCCATTTATTTTTGCGCACGGACACGGTTTATGTTCGGAGTGGTTTCGGTGACGGCACGGGGTTTAAACTATCGAGACACTCGCGTAACAGAGTCGGCAGTACTCGGAGCGGAGGCAAAAGGAGAACGCTATGGGTGCGGGGAATGTGGAAAGTTTCCCCGAGAGTCGGTGGCATATGCGCCGGAGTGGGGCCAAGGTTTTGGCGATTGGGGAGGTGGTCGCGTATCGGCAGAGGAGAGAGAGAGAGTTTGGCCGAAGGATTAGGAGCAGAAGAGAGAATCCACATTAATAATAATTAATGCGGAATGGAGAAATTATAATTTCTCCATTCCGATACTAAAAGTCTCGGTCGGTATCGATGGTCTCGATGCGTATATTGAGCGGCTTCTTCAGGCTGGTCGAGAGGAAGTCTGGTCGAGGGCACATGGGATCCATGCCATCCTCTCGCTTCCCCGTCAGCCTTATCCAAGTACGAATCAACGAACCCTGCCACAATTTTCGTAGAAACGTAGGGCTTAGAGACGCCTTAGCCGTCGAGAGTTACGCCACATGCATACTCAATTTCGCTACTGCGAGGAGGATCATAAAACTTTATGTTCCGCTATGCCAGTCCCGAGATACGGCTACAAAAACCTGAATTCCTTCTCCAACTTCATGCTCTTCTTAAAAATACTTGCAAATCGTGAGAGAAAGCGAAGTTATTTATTTTTTAACATGTTCCGACGTTCTATGTCGTAAGCTACCGAGGACATCTTCCGAAATATCCAAGTGACCGCATCTTTAGGCCTTCTTTCAACCGCGATATTATGCGTTTTCCATCTAGATTTCACAGACTACACTCACATGCCTACCTCTGAGTCTTAATAAAGACTCCTAATTTCATCAATTTTCCACGAATTCATTCACTATGTAACGTGAATCATGGAGATTTTAATGTAGAAACAGGATAGGTAATTATAATGCTTGATATCGTGCCTACTAATTTAATATAGTTTAACCATAGAAGGACTTTTCATTCATCATTGCAAATATATTAGAAGAGAAGTATCGTGTTTATTTAAGGTTAATGGATTGCTAATCCCATATCTATTCGTTAAAGAATAAGCCGAAATTTGGTGCATTAGATGAGGGTAGAGCTCAGCTCTAGAATTTGATTAAGATTGACTAGAATTTTCTAGGATGGAGACCAAAGATATCACCTGAACTTAAAAATCAGAACCTCCAAACACATATCCAAACGCTCCTGCCAGAAGCCTTGTACACCGTTCAATAAATCTGATAGAAACTCTCAACATTGCAATTATAGATTAATAAAACAAATCCCTGGGATTCCAACCCGTAACTTAAGGATTACCTAGTGTCTTAATTAACATTGTTAAAATAGTTTGGTTTTCCAACTTTGGTGCGTTTGCGTTCTTGTATCTCGTATTGCAGGAAAAACCTTTTCCGCTGATATCAGGACGAGAGACAAAATAGTTGACCGTAACTGATCAGTTCTTTCAATTACTTCTTTATTCGCATTGAAGTGATCAGATTTCTGTGATAGAAGTAATCTTAATTTTTTACAAAGTTCTCGTTCATATTATTTTACTGATTTTCATCAGCTTATAACCAAAGTGTTCTAAGTTCTGCTGAACTGATAAGATATTAGTATTCAAACTCAAAATAGTATGAACTTTAAGGCAAACTGAATCATTTTTTTGCTTTCGTTTCGTGACGAATGTTGTATTCATCTTCCACGAGTAGTTTTCAAACTTCTTCTTGAGGAATGCTTCCATGCTTGCTGAATTAAAGACTTACTGTCACACTATGCATCTTATGCTAGAGATCTAACAAATTTTAAAAAAGGAAAAAATTCATCAAAATTGCATTTAAATTGACACACAAATATTTGAATATGCATGACTATCGTACTTTGAATGAATTATAAAATTTCTGCAAGCTCATATATATTGTCAACTTACAAAATGTATCTGGATGACTAAAATAATTAGAATTTAATGAAAAAGGCATTGAAAAAAATTATAAAAAACTTAATGAAAATATGAAACCTGCCGAATATCGGAAGTGATAGCAAGAGAGAACAAGAGAGAACAACATTTAATCCCTTTTAAAGAGTTCATTCCAAAGACTTTATAATTTAACTTTCACCCGTTTTGAATTAATCAGAATGATCAATTTCTTTCAAAAACTTATACAGGTACATTTTCCAAGTGAGAAAAGAAAAACGGATACTATTTTTCTCGTTTCATGAGAAAAGTTGACTTGATATAAATGTTCATGTTTTTCCACATCGTTAATGAATCAATATTCAATTCATACACTAATGAAAATTTACTTTCCATTCCAGCGGGCATGAATTTATGTTAATCAGGGTTAAAAACAGAAAAATGACAACATTTGTCGCTTCCATTTGAAAGAGTTATAGTTTTCGGTATTAAATCTTTCAAAGAATAGTGTTCTTGCCATTTAACTTAAGGAACTAAATTTAAGACAACATCAATGTTTAAGGTAGGATTTCAAATTGTGGACTTTTTCACTCTAAAGCGTTACATCGTTAACCAGCTAAGCCCCATCTTTAGATTTAGAATAATGATAACGGCGTGATTTCCTTCCTCTTCACTCAGAGTAGTCCAACTAATATCACGCATTGACTAACAGCTTGTTAAATATTACTTGAACGGACGTGATTATTTAAAATAATTCCCCATTCACTAATATTGTGTATCTGAGGCTAACAACAGATAATTTTGTTTGAACGCAGGCGTAAAAACCTTGACTCGTGTTCACTTTTCAATCCAGCTAAAGAGGCCGACTGCTTGGGGCAATAGGAATTTGCCTACCAGCAAGCCAAGAGAGGTTTCATAATTGCTGACTTCTCCTGTAAATTTTAACACACTTGTTTAAAAATGTTTTTGTTGAAGTTAAAGGTCGATAAATGTGAACAAAGCAAATAAGGACTGCTTCAAAGTAAGCCGTCCGAAGTGTGCAAGAGTGGCGCCTTCGTTTCTTGGGCAACGTGCCAATTTCCTTCCAGGATCCATTTTTCGGAGGCACCGTGCATGCTCTCATCTTTGCTGCTTGGCTGACTTGCTCTCAATGAGGATTGACTCAAATATTTTACCGATCCTGCACTAAGCGACTCATATAGGGGGAGGGTAAAAATATTGTGCCATATTTTTAAAGCAATTAAAACAATGAAGAAGAGTGCACCTTCGATCGCCTCTAGAAAAAGATCAACTGTACCACGAACCTTTTCACTTGGCGAAGGAATATTGAGTGCACTTCACTGTCCAGGTCACCTAAGCCGGGGAAATTCTTTTTCTTGAATAAACTCATTTTAGATAGTGTGTATTCCGTAACAATATGAACCGAAAGTCCATTTACCAACCACTTTCACCGCCATTTTACATAAATCTTTGGAAGAGGGGTAACGAAGGCCAACGAAGCTTCCTCATTAATCATTTCCATTCTCTCCGTATTACTCCTCCATGGGATGCCATTTTCTATCTCCACCTATTCTGGGCGGATTTAAATACCGGGGTAAGCAAAAAAATCATAGTGCAGTTGAAATTTACAAGAGCACCGAAAATATATAGGAGAGAGGGATGATCTGCCGTGACCTCTCCTTGTCCGGCACCGGCAAAATTGAAGAGGTTGTCCCCGCCACCACTAGAGTTCTTTGTCAATACCGTTCATCCATATTCCTTGGAATTCCAGGTCTAAGACAAGATGAATATGATGGGTTCCCCAGGTTATTACCCTCGTAAGCGTCTTAATGTGACATTAATTTTATTGTCATTTTAACAATGCAATCCATTCCTAAATCAGTCGTGTGGCACATAAAGTAATTTCATTTTTCCTTTTTTAGAGAATAAATTTTCATCAATCGCAATAAGTTTGCAGTGAAAGAATATAATAATATTTTAACCAATCTATAATTTAAGTTGGAAGCTAACACTAAAATCAATATGATTATCACTGCATAGCATCCCAGCGCATTTCCAAGTTTTTCCCACTAAAAAAGAATTTTTGACTGATGCAATAAATATATTATCTATCGATCTAATCTATCTATCGATCTCTCAATATAATTATTTATCGTTACTAATGAATAATTTATAATAGATTTATTACACGAGTATACAATCCAAAATAGCATTCTTCTAAAACGTTTAAAAAATCAATATTTCAGGAGCAAATTTTGTGTAGGCTCTCACGTTAGGAGGACAAGAGCTTAAAAAGAGCAGGAATGGGTTCTTTCAATATTGCTACATGGATTTAGCACTCGTGTATTGATTCTCACGTTCTTCAAAAAATCCTTCAAGTTTTCAAGATTGAAACTGAGTTTCCTTATTTAGTTATATTTTGTGTGAAAAATGTCGTCCGAATGTCACTGCAAGAGTGCAAATAGCTTCTTATGTCCCGATTAACCTCTTTTAAAGTTATGATTCGAAAATTTCGGCTTTCGTAGATCGGAATGCGCTGAGTGGAGAGTCGTCCAGAATGTTGCGTTTTAAGGTCTTTCCTCGGCGATAACCTGCACCACAAAGTACAAGCCAGGCATCCCACTAAATGACTTCAAAACATTAATGTCTGAGGCTGATTTCAAACAGTTGAACTTTTGGTAAGTATGCCCATGTCCGACTGAAAGTTTTGCTTTGCTACGCGCTATTCATGGATTTCTCGATTGTAAAATATACATATCAATAGCTAAATCATGAAGAAACTCAATCCTCACAGAGGGATTTTATATAAGGTGTCTAACCTGTACAGTCCTAAGTCCATAAATCAGTCGTGCTTGAAATTTTATCTAACATATAAGGCGGCCAAGATTAGAGAAAAATTTAATCTTTAAGAAAATTTGCGTCACTGGAAACACGAAATGTCTGGAAAATGTGAAAAGAAGTCAGGAGATGAAACTAGTATTTGCTTACAATAGGCACCGATACAGTTAGACATTATCCCTCAGGCAATATTCTGAAATTTATGTTATAGGCACATAGAATTCAAGGAGAGTTCGGAATAGGGGTGATAACTCAAACATTACCAGAGTTTGTGTACGAAATTTTCTTGTTGGAAGTGTCAATGAGATACTAGTACTAGGGAGGCAAATAAACATACACTTCTTCTTAAGGGAATATGTGTGGGTAGTTGTGATGCATTAATATTAATGCATCAGAAATTCAGGCTTCAATGAAAATATGTGGAACAAATAGGTTTAAGATTTTGTCTCTTTTCATGAAGTTTTAGGCTAAACACGACTTCGGAATTGGTCCCGACAGAACGTGCTGGTACATAAAAATATTGATCTCCCAGATGATATGAAAAGCATTTTCAGAGAGTGGCGTTAGTCACGTAATATTCATGTACTGTGAGCGTAATACACGTACATTACGTTTATTGCCTTTAATTTTCTCTTAGGAAACCAGAACCTGCCAATTTTCTCCAATTCTGGAAAAATTAATTTAAAATATAACAGGCTATCAATATTTCTGGAGGATTGAATATTTCTCGTTGGACCGTTTGCTAGTTAATGCCTTGCTAATTAATTTACTTTTGCATGTTATTTAATTTACTAATTTATTTAATTTTGCATGTTAATACCTTACAAATTAAGTGTGTGTAGGCCTATAAGGAGCAGTTGAAAGTGTGTACTCTTGGCGAGGCATGCCCAAATCACCTGCTGTTGGAATTGAAAAAATGTGAGAAAAAATAAAGTTTCGAATGAACAATGCAACGATGGATATATATTTTGTGGAATAATACGATAAAAAAAAGATGACTAAGTGAACGATTGAATGTTTGACTAGTATTTCGGACGAGTGCAAAATTTGGGTGCAGGATTGTGTTTTTAAAGTTACAGCTGGGATGTGAATGGACATGGGAAAAGAATGGACAATATATAAAGTGAATTTTATGGTGAAGAGTAGGTGACGATAAATATAAATGCAGCTCTTACGACTTTCTGCCGGTGGAGAAATGTATGCTCGCTGTGGAAAGCATAAAGAAACGTTGAATGCGGCCGGCCCGCGGTACTTAAGTCATCCAGGAAAGAGTGAGTCAGGATCCAGGAGCGAATGAATGAATGGGTAAATGAATGACGGCATGTAGAATGTTTACGTAACTCCAAAACCGCATGGATGCATAAAAGTGGAGAAGTCGAGTTGGGGGACTAATGGAGGGACAGATATATAAGAGCTGGTAGCAGTCGAGTCAACAGACATGACGATGGCTTTAAAGCTTTTGGGAAGGAGACAACTTCTACCTTACTAAATTTGGGACATAATACTTCAAAGGAAAGACATTATAACCTAAGGATATTTTTATTAATGCAGGAGACTTGATTTATGTAATTTTCTGGGAATCTGAAGAAATTGATGCGCGGTTATATAGAATGGGACGACGGTTATACTTGCATTAGGAACTGCGGAAGTAAAATTTTGGTTTGTAACTCCCACGAGCTCTCCTGTAGTTAACATTTACTCGAAATCTTCATCTGTGAAATTGGATAGCATTATCTATTGAAGGAACTTCACACGCGTTTAAAATATATGAAAGACCAAATTATGGCTACTATCAACAATAGTAGACATGATTAAATAATTCTCCTTCTGACGCACGGAGTTTACTAAACTTGCTTCAATAATTGATAAAAATATATTTATTTTCAAAAAATTAACTTTTTATTTGACCTCAAGGTCGAAAAGTTTGTGTAACAGTCGATTTAATTCAAAAAGCATAGATTGAAATATTTCTCATCTCTGAATAATATGATATAGTCTGAGCCGTTATCTTTCCAAAGGAGAATGAAACATATAACTCATAAAAAAGCAGACCCGCCTTTTCCATATGGTTCAAAGTTCAACCACGATGCAAGAGAATGGCATTTCAAACAAAACTTGGTCACCGATAAACTGTATTCAATTTATGCGTGGTGGATTTAAAAACTCCTAAAATCGAGGAGCGATTGTTGATGGAGGAAGAAATGGCGATGGGGGACTACGCTTTAGGCACGAGGAATGACCGCGGGGAGAATCCAATTGAGTTCTACAGGAGACAGGGTTTAGTCATCACCAACACTTGGTTTGGACGCCACAAAAGGTGTAGTAATACATGGAAAATGCCAGGTATCTCAGGAAGTTATCACATAAATCATATTCTGGTTAGGCACAGGCTTAGAACAGTGTGATCAATTCGCACAGCTTTTAGGGAGCGGATGCGGACTCTGACCACAATTAAATTGTTATGAACTGTAGCGTCCGTTTCAAAAAGATATTGCTGGGGCGGCGGCTTAGGAAATGTATTTAGAAGGCATAAGAGGATTAACAAGGAAGGGGTATCAGCAGGCCGTAGAAAAAATCATGGATGACGGATGAGTTGGTTAGAAAGATGGATCAGAGGAGAAAATGGAAGAATTTAAATAAAAAGCAAGGCAAAAGGAATTATAAAGTGTTAAATAATCGAAAAAGACGGGCCAAAAATAAAGCAGTAAGAAGGATGGTGGAAAACGCAATGCGAGGATATGGAAATTATACATAGGAAGGGTGAAATTGGTGCGCTGTACAGCAAGGTGAAGTTATTATCGGGAAGTAAGAAGGGAAGCCCTGTGCCAACAGTTAAATATTAGTGGGGTAAGATAATAGTTGACGCAGAAAAGATCCAAGAAAGATGGAAGGAATACATAGAAACACCATATGGTAGAGAAATTAGGCCGAAAAGTTAAGACAAGGGAAAGGAACATGACGAAGAAAAACATAGTTTAGGTGTTGGTATATTCGACAATGAAATAGAAAGGGCATTAATGGAGATGAAAGCAAATAAGGCCGTGTCGGTAGACACCATTCCTGTGGAACTATTGAAATGTTTAGGAAAATATGGGAAGAATTCTCTATATGGACTGATTCTAAGTATCTATGAGGAAGGGATCTGGCTGGGAGACTTTGTAAAATCAGTATTAGTTCCTATTCCGCAAAAGGTAAAGGTTACATGATGTGAAGACTACAGAACACTAAGTATGATATCCCATGCAAAAAAGTTTTCCTCAGGGCCATTAACAAAAGGATATAGAACAAATCAAACGATTACTCAGGAGATGATTGGAATCGGTTTAGTAAGTGAAGAGGCACCCGTGATACCATTGCATTAATGAGATCACTTATCAAGAGGAAAATTGGAATACAATCAGGTCTTTTTGGCCCCTTTCGCAGATCTCGTATTTGATATTGTGAATAAGAAAAAACTAATGGGTATACTATATGTAGAGGAAATGATTGAAGAGACATGGGAAGAACTGGAGGTAGGAATGAAAGTCGGAGGGGAATTCGTAAAATCAGTTAGGTTTGCTGATGACCAAGCCTTATTTTTTTCAGTCAGCCAAGGGGTTGCAAACATTGCTGAGTGAATTGGAAATTCAGTGCGATAGATATGGGATGAGAATCAATATTAGTCAAATAAAGGCTATCCGATTTTCCAGAAAGAAAAAGGCTAGGCTATACATTAAAATAGGAGAGGAAAAAATAGAGGGTAGGTAGAACAATTTACGTATCTCGGAAGTCTTTTGGACCAACACGGTCAAATCTTCTCAAACCACGGAGACATCTTCTTACATTCTGAGCATTTAGAGGTTTTAAAGGAACAAGATGTTATGACCAAACACCGTGCATGTAACTTCACAAGTATATTAGATAATGAAAATTTTTAAGGGAATCGTAATTGGCTAAAGCACTTGACCGGACACCGAGGGACCTGGGTTCGAATCCCAGTCAAGGCGAATGATTATTATACTCTGGAATTGTTTCATCTTAAATTCAACTTTGAAGCTTCGATTGCGTACCATGTCTTCAATAAAAGAACAAGAAAATGCGATAAAATGAATTGATATAAGTACTTGAGTGTAACCTCGTCCAGTTACAAATCATGGCAAAATTTCACAATGAATTATTATTTAAGGCAATTTCCCGGCTAAGGTAGGTTTTTGGAAGGAAAACTTTCAATCAAATATTTTGCAACTCCAGACAAAACAAAATCGAACAACATGCTCTGCATCAGATCCCTCTTCATCTCTGTGTAATTAAATATATATATATATATATATATATATACATATATATACATATACATATATATATATATATATATATATATATATATACATATACATATACATATATATATATATATATATATAGATGATGCGGAAGTACTCACGAGAGCAATATATCTTTTGAACGGCACAATAGAACACCGTATAAAACAGATAACACGTAAAAGGACACTCACACTGTAGATTATTTGAGCTTTTGGCCTACTCCGAGGCCTTCTTCAGTCTCTGTCAGTCTGACCTGAAGAAGGCCTCGGAGTAGGCCGAAAGCTCAAATAATCTACAGTGTGAGTGTCCTTTTACGTGTTATCTGTTTTATTCTGTTTTCTATTGTGCCGTCCAAATGTTATATATATATATATATATATATATATATATATATATATATATATATATATACATAGATGATGCGGAAGTACTCACGAGAGCAATATAACTTTTGGACGGCACAATAGAACACAGAATAAAACAGATAACACGTAAAAAGACACTCACACTCTAGATGATTTAAGCTTTCGGCTATATATATATATATATATATCTTCAGGTCAGACCTGTATATATATATATATATTCATTCAAACACGAAATCCCGCCGTACGGCGAATAAATATATTCACATAGAAATACAGAAAAGGAAATGGGAAAGGAACACACATAAAGGACGAACACAAGAGAGGTGGGATGGCGGACGTTAGCAGGTCACAAATGTAAAAATTTGTAAAAATTGTGTGTAAAAAAATGTAAAAATTTTCCTCGACCGGGAATTGAACACCGCATCTCTCCACTTGCCGGGCGGACGGCATATATATATATAATATTATATCTATAATATTTTTATATATAATTTTCATACATGCACATACATATATATATACATTTGTGTGTTTATATATATAGTATGTATATGTAGGCATAAAATTGTGTGTATGTATTTTTTTATAAATATGTATACATACATGAAATTACACACAGTCTCTGTCGGTCTGACCTGAAGAAGGCCTCGGAGTAGGCCGAAAGCTCAAATAATGTACAGTGTGAGTGTCCTTTTACGTGTTATCTGTTTTATTCTGTTTTCTATTGTGCCGTCAAAATGTTATATATATATATATATATATATATATATATATATATATATATATATATATATATATATATATATGTATAAACTTGGAAAAGACGCTCTCCGGCGACGCACAAACACACAAACACTAACACAAAAAACACCACACACATAGAAACATAAAAGAAGGACACTTACATTGGATATTTACGTTTCGACGGTGTTAATTTGTGTGTCAATATATATAGTATGTATATGTAGGCATAAAATTGTGTGTATATATTTTTTTATAAATATGTATACATACATGAAATTACACAGAGATGAAGAGGGACCTGATTTAGAGTATGTTGCTCGATTGTAGGACGGGGAATGTACAGTATTTCCATTCCAATCAATTACAGTCTTAACAAAATCTCCAACTCTATGAAAGTCGATTAGTTAAAAATCAGCGACTACCCTCAAATTGCCTCGTGTATCAGTCCTACAACGTCCACACAGGCGCGATCGGACCTTCTGCAATGTCTGGTCGATGATGAATGAATTGGCTCGCCTGACGCGGACCGACTCTCATCGACTGACCCCCGTCATATTTTATCAGCACCACCCTCTCCCACCAATTATAACTCGGGAGCGTCGCGCGCACACACACACACACTCAAACGCACGCGAATAACAAGCACATTCTTTCCAAATCTCACGTTATCCTGTAATATTAAAAGGCCTTTAAAGTGGTGGGTTTGTGAGATGATCACTCAGGGCGGCTAAAAATAAAATATGGAGTACATGAAAGCATAGCGCACGTAGGTTTGGCGCGGGTGTCGGAGGCGGAGGGTTGTAGTGATTTGTTTTGAGTGCCGGGGACAGGGCGAGTGGGAGTTGGGCGCTGGAATGATTCAATTACTTGGCACTGAATTCTGACTCAAAGTTAGCAGCATCGTGATTGATTTTAGGCGGAGCGCGTGGGGGAGGAGATTGAGGGGCATCGAGTGTGGAGGCAGGAGAGGGTGATGAGAGTCGAACCGGAGGGTGGGATGGGCCGAGGAGGGCAAATGGTGGATGTGACGAGGACGCATCAGTGATTAGATCGCGTAGGAAATCGATGGTTGGGGTGAAGAGGCTTGACTTGGTTTCAAGGGAGGTTCGGGATTGGGGTGCGTTCTCAATATCGATGGTGCAGCGGAAGTCGTGGAGTCTGGAGGTGGGGAAGATTATTGGGGGAGGGTCAGAGGGGGTTGGTTTGATGGGACGTAGTGAGGGGAAGGCGAGCAATTTTAGGGGGTACAGTTCGTGGAATAATTGATTGGCCGTGAGGAAGGTATCCTCCAGTAGCACGCCGGCCTTGGGAACGGCGAGGATTGGGAAGTTTTGGGGAGTACGAAGGGCGTTTGCGGGGGGACGGGACTTGTGTGGAGGGGCGAAGGAGGGCTTTATGGTGTGGGCCGATTGCGAATCAGGTCGAGAGCCAAAAAGGCGAAGGTGGCTCGGTCCCTTGAGCGTAATCGGGTTGGTTCAACGGAGGCGATTCCTGGGGTCAGGGGCGAACGAAACTCCAGCCCACCCCTGGGGCAGTTGGGTCGGGGAGGCCGGAAGACGACGATTAATCGCTCCGTTCGCATCCCATTTTAAGGTATCGATAGAGAGAGAATTCGAGAAAGAGTAAGAGCGGGTGCCCGGTCGGGCTGTACGTGGCAGGGAACGAAGCTCATTCGGGACTTGAAGGAGAGGACGGGTTGTACTGCTGTACTCAATGCTGGGGATGCGAGTTGAGTGTCGCCGCGGAGGATCATGTTTTGTCGGCTCGCGGGTGCAGCGACTCTATCGTGCGCGCATTGTCAAACGCCAGCACGCGTGAGGCAGTTACATCAAAGAGCGGTCGTAGTCCACAACACTTGCCGGCGCTCTTGGCGGTATCTGCAATTGATGTTTCAGGTGTTGTTTACGTAAACTTTATATTCAGCGAAGAGTGTTACGATAACGACCACTTTTTATACGTAAACGGACTGCTATGAACTGAACTACTGACTGATTAAAGCGACGCGAAACGTATGTTCCCACAATTATAATAATATACCTATTATTAAATAGTATTATATAACTAAAAATAATTTGTTTTAACAACGTCAAAAATAAATTTTTTGTTGGCGGTAATCCAAACGTTACCTTAGTGATAAAAACAGATAGTGAGAAGTCATGAGAATTCATTAAATATACATGGTCAGTTTAACTTTGTTTTGAAGTAGCCCAGTAATTTTTAAACTACTGCCGTCTGTGGATTTTGGGTAGAAATGTGACTTATTTTTACATATCTGACGCACACAGGGAAAATTCATATGCCTCCAATTTAATATATGGTAACCACTATTCGTATTCTGTTTGAAAAAATTCATTAGTTAATAACGTTCTATGTGTAATACATTCATTTTCTTTTGAGTTTACCATTACAAGGACTTCCATGGAATATCAGGCTTTGCATCCCTCGTGTGCATTTTTTTCCTATTTTTCAAAATCATTACGGGTTTTCCTCCACATACACGATAGAGGAGTTAGTAAAAATAAAAAACTTTGAATTTTTTTATTGAATCAAAACCCTTCAAACTCTATAGAACATGCGTGCATTCGGAAAGTGGGATTAAAACTTTTCCTTTCTGGTCCGTGTTTCTTCGGCGAATGCATGCATTCACTTTTAAAGCCTCTAATTTAAAGTGGAAATTAATGTATGTTTTGCTTAGTTCATGAAAATTTCAAAAATAATAAATACCTGGAACTAGTCACATTTTCAGTATTTTTTCTGAGAAATTCCGAGGAGAAAGTCGAGAATAATCTTTTTTCTTTCACTTTTCGACGTTCTAACCCAAGCTAGACGTGCTAAGATTTTTACATATATTTGAAACATTAAATTTTAAAGTAAAGTGGCAAAAAAAGAGAAAAAATAAATTTACACCTACCGTAAAACTCTGTTCGACCATGATAAGGTAGTAGGCGAAATTCATGGCTATTGAGTATATGAAGAGTTTCTCTCTGTCATTGGGAGGTTGTTCACATAAAAATCACATAATTATAAAGATATTTTTCATATTAAAATTTGAGCAATATTCTAAGTAACTTAGAAATTCTAGAGCCCTGGCAAAGTTTGAATTACAAAATATTTAAACTTCCACATGAGTTTAAAATTTGCTAATTTCCATCCGCGATACAATATGAAGATTACTAACCTTATAAGTCACCGTGCCTAAACATTTGTCATTCTAGTAGAGTGAGACGCCACCGCCCTTGCAGCGGACAATTCTACAGCAGTGAACCCATCCAGGTCATAAAACTAATCTCGGTTGTATGTGACCATTTTTTACATAGAGATGCACTCATGCCAACATACGTCTCAAAAATAACGATATTAAGTCACCCTTATTTCTAAGACGGGATATTTATGCGCAAACATCGTAAATTACTATTTACAGATCATCTGGAGTTCTATCGACTTACATCACAGAATTCAGATTCCACGCAGGAACGCTTTCCTGGATCAAACATGTCAATACTTATTACATTTTTCATTAGAAAAAACTTATAAGACCTACACATTCTCTACAATTTTACCTTCTTTACACAAATTGGGCACTTAATGTTAGCAGCGCTGTGAGTAAGATTTACTTCAGCATTAAATTTGTTAATCCATGGCAAAATCATGTCTTTCTGTGCTAAATGCCTCATAACCCCATTTTAGTTAATTTTGGTTTCTGACTCGTATATTTATAATCAACTTCAAAAAATGTATTTTCAGATTTTTCCGTTCCTTTTATTTATATTGAATGTAATGCATCATTGACGGAAATAAAGATTTCTGTTGATCCTTCAACGGAATTTACTTCGATTGCAATGACATTTTTTTTTATTTTGGGGTTTTCTTTATGGCAGCACAGTGGTTGGCTGGAAAGGATTTTTTGTGATTTTCTCAGTCATTTCAGTAGATGGTTTAACTTCCTTGGCGGTAAAGATTATTTTTGGAACATTAAGATAGGCAATACATCTAGTATTACGATTCATTCCCGACTTTTTAGACATTTTCTTTTCAAAGAATTCAATGCAGATGTTTGACTGCGAATTATCAATCGCTACCTTCACTTCTTTCATAGAATCAACCAATTCTCCCATCTTGCCTTCAAAAAGCTCTGGTTTTTTATAATTTTGAGATAATATTGTACTATTGTTTGAGATGAGGGTAAAAAAAGAATCTTTGCACTTCCACATAAAGATTTTATATTCTTCAAGCCTTAAATGCAGACGATGCTTTTAAAGGTTGCATCAAACTTAACCACTTCACTCCTCACTTAACGGAAATATTTTTAAAAAATCTATAAATTACCAAATTAGGTATTCAAAGAATGCAGGTGTTGAAAACTGAAGTTATTACAAGAAGAAAATAAGAACCAGCGTCCCTTCGGACGGGATGATTAATAAAGTGTATATTTTGGCCGTCCAGACATTTGTAGTGGTCTACGCTCTTAGATGTATTTTCTTTTGATCCTAATACGTTTTTTAGTCTCGCTTTAGGTTTCCCGAGTGCTGAACCGACACTTGAGTTTATGAATCAGCCATTCGGCGGGAGGAGACCATAACCGTTATATTTGGTTGAGAGGGTCCATTTCTCCCCAAACACTCCCAGAATGTGCCTACCTAGAAAAGCGACATGAATCTATAATAATAATGAAACAGTAGTCGCCAAATAATGTCAGTAAATAGAATATTCAAGAATACCGACGTTCATGGCAAAGTATTGGAAATTCAGAGTGAATTGAATGATACCGCAAACTATGTAAAGTAATGTTAAAAGGATTCAAAAGAATTATTTAATAAAAAGATATTAATATTGGTCTGCAAATAAGTAAATTTGCAAACTAATATTATAGATTTAGCGAAATAATTTCATATTTAAGAAAAAATTTAAACTTTTCCATCTCTACCTCAGCCTACCATACCAATTGATTCATTGGCAACTCCAAGCATATCTTACCCTGTAAGCCGCGACGTTTGTATGGCAGTGGGTATTAGATGACCAGCTGTTAATGCAATGAGGTAAATAAGTGACGAGCGCATTTTGTGTTAGAGAAGTTCGAATTGTTTTACGTGATATTTTTATTGTTGTAGCCAAGAATTATGTCAGAGAAAAATAATATCTTACATCCGTTATTTCTGCTCTCAGCTTCAATTTAAGTTTCGTTGTTTTATCGCATACCAATACTATGCATACTAAAATTATTAGATCTTTGTCAGCATTAAAAGCAAATGATTTGTATTTATCTTATAGTTTATGTGGTGTATGCAATCTTTACCCTTCCAGAGGCGTCAAACTTGGGTAGTCGAAGACCAGTTACGACCACCTACTCAGGGTCTCAGAATGCTCGACGCGCATGCAAGATTAGATCTACACAAAAAGAAATGGTACCCTCCTTATCTACGTTAAATTAATTTGCCTTTCTGCCTATGATTCATTTAATGATTTCAAGTATTTAAATTAGTGTATTTTTACAGTGATTCCAAATAACGGGGAACATTTTTTTATCAAATTACTTGGAAATTTCTAATCAAATGCTCCTTTTCATCAGATCGTTGGCTTGTGCTATGGTGCTGATGTAAATAAATTTAGTGCCACCCGAATCAATGAAGTTTCATTTTAGTAACAATAACTAAGGATAACTCTTAATTAACCATAACAATGCGATACTGCTGTGAATATGCATTCATCATGTGTTCCTTTGCATTGATAATCAAAAAAGCCATATGTTACAATTAAGGTCAGCATTTGATTATAACTGTAGAATACTGTAAAGGGAAATTTGATAAAAGAGTGAAAAAGAAGTAATAATAATTGTCTATATATTATATTTTTTGCTAATTATGCACTTCAATTGAGGCATATTTGAATGAATAAATCAAGTTTTTCCGCAAAGAAAATTTCCATGTTGACTAATGGAAAATATTTCAAGGAGTTGAAATTGGAATTACGGATACGTAGCTGTCAGTCAGGGTGATCGTGTATCATTTATTCCAAAGTATATTCTTTGAATCCTTTAAGCAAAAGAGATGGCATCAGGTGTTCTCCAAGGAAGTATCATCGGTCCTCTTTTCTTCCTTACATAACGAAAGTTCCACCATGGCCATTAGTTAGCATCTCTTGCTTGTTGGCGACTTAGTCGTTTTGAGAAATATATTAGTTCCGGCCTTACATACAGCCTACTGCAAATAACAACAGAAATATCTAGCGCAGGCTTAATACGATGTGTAAGCGTTATTCATTCATACAACCGCACTTGGGGAAACATTCACGAGGAAAAGGTAGGCTTAGATAAACATAAAAGCTAGGGACATAAACTAGAACAGTTGAACCGGTTCAGATTTTTGGGAGGGTTAGTAGAGTAGTAGGGACATAAAAAGAGTAATTCCGTTGGGTAAGGTAGCGTTCAAAAAGACGCAGGAGTTGATGACAGACATACGCAGAGTAAAAGCGCAGAGGAGACACTAATGAAAACTATAATACAGAGAATGATTTTTCATGGTTTGAAACTTATTAATTTCATTTTCCTGAGGGTAAGCGAAGAATAGTGAAGAAGGAATAATGAAGAAAGCAAAATGTACGGAATGAATAACTAGTGATGACGTTCTAGGAATGGTAGGGGAAGACAGCTGGCGGTTGAGAGGAATGTGAAGAAGGTAGGACAATTAGACACAGGGTATATTGAGAGGAAAAATGATGCTAAAATGGGTAATTGAAGGCTGGGAAAGTGATGTAGAGAGAGGAAAAGAATAGATATTTTGGAAGGAATCATTGAAGTTAAGTAATTGTATAGTGCTAAGGAATGTTATATTTTAATATAGAGTTTAAGAATATTGGGATTAAGGAATTTTTGTGTCCTGGTATTAGGGCTTGTGGGTACAGTAGCGTGTAGTTATAACGCCTGTCAAAAGCCCATAAGTCGCTAAATTGCTGCTAATAATATTAGATTTCGTAGCATGGTTAAAATTATTTTCAATTATTTTAATTATTATTATTTTATGTAGAAAATAAATTTTTAAACTCCTAATTATGTTGTTGTATTCCAGCTGTTAAATCGCTTCTGCCACATACCCTAGTGATGGATTGTGGTGTTTCATGCAGACGTAACTATCGTGCTTGAAGTTATTTTTATTGTGACATGGCTAAAACAGGAGAAGTAACTGAAGTTCTTATGCGTAATTAAATAATTCAGATGCCGCAACGTGGCAATGGACATGAGTATCAAAATATAGCCGGGTGTATACATTGTAAGAAACTGTGAAATTTCACAACGACTTCTTAAGCGGAACCGATCGTTCATATGCCCTTAAATGAGGGAATGACAGAGAGGAAAGTCAAGTCCAGTGATTTTTTACACTGCAAAATTCTCTCACTTCGATCCATAAATTAATATTAAACTAAAATTCAAGAGACGCTTTGGCGTCCATTTTCACCAAAATTTCAAATTCGGCTTTCAAACTTTTTGATGAAATAAGTTTATTCCACTTGCTGACACATCTTATCCCATAAACGTAGGTGGAAAGAATTAAAAATTTTCCGCTTAAATGCTTGCAATAAGAAATTTAAATGTATGAAAACAATGAAAAATACACTTAATAGATTTTCCAAAATATTCATGACATTTGATATGAGAAAGGACACATATACTATATTATGAAACTTACAGAAAGTGCAAGTTTCCATAAGCGTTAGGTAGAGCATAAAATATAGCGCCACATACAGGGTGCCTTCCGAAAGAAATACATTTATTTTTCAATTAATTTATTGAGTTGATTTGCACAAACACTTAAAATAATTCAAAGAACTGTCCTTGGGCCTCTAGACATTTATTCCAGTGACTCTGCCGTGAGCGGTACACACCCTGGAAGGCGTCTTCGGGGACCTCCCGGAAGGTCTTCGTTACGGCTGATTGGATCTCTTCAATGGACGGAAAATGGGTTCATTTCAGAGCTGCCTTAATCCGAGGGAGCAAAAAGAAGCCTGCTGGGGTGACATCAGGATCATAGGGGGGTGGGGAAGCGTTGGCGCCTGATGTCTCGCGAGTAACTCACACACTCGTAACGCGTTGGGGCAAGGAACGTTGTCGTGATGGAGTTGCCAGATGGCGAAGATGTCTTTTCTCGTTCTGATGACCCTTTTTCGGAGTCTTCTCGGCTCATCCACCTATTAGACAGCGTTAACTGTCTGTGGCAACCGTCTTGATACTCAATCGGAGGGCAGAGTCCAAGAGTTGTCTTACACGAGCCATATTGTTGTCGGTTTTGCTGGTTGATGGCCGCCGAGAGCGTTGTTCGTCGTGAACCTCTTCCCGGCCCTCCTTAAGAGCCCTCAACCACCTCAAAACTTATGAGTAGGGTAGAACAGAGTCCTCGTAAGCCTCACATATTATTTTTTCAGTGTATTCAAGTGTGGTTCTTAGTTCAGCGCAAAACTTAATCGCGTAAAGTTGCTCGATTGTCGATTCATTTTCCTTCGTAACACGGTCAGGGCGCAGAGGTTTACAATAACTTACGTCCTACCGCTTCCACAGATTGGAAAACACTAATATTGATTTTTTGACAAATCTTATCTATCCCCCTATCTACTCCAAGCAATTTGATCCCACTCCAACCAATAGGAGCGGCCCGGAAAATTCAATTGCATTACTTTATGAAAGCACCCTGTAAAAAGGAACACACCCGGAAAACGCAAGCATTGGCAAAGCAAGACAATAATGTACTCCCCATTTGATTTAGAGTCTTTGGTGGCCATTCATTTATGGGTTCTTACAGTTGTATGTTAAATATTTCCTGGTAAAAGGTTGTCTACGTAACTCCACTTACTGTTTCCCCAGCACACGGAAAACCTACGTAACCCGCAAAATGAAATACAGAAATAAGAAGAAATAAAAATAGCACTCTCTTTTTATTGGAATTTCTGTGGTTCCAGCCACAGTCTGCTAGAATGAATATGAGTAGGGAGTAAGAGGAGAAAGGGACAATTTTCGTAGGAGATTGGTAAGGCTGAGTTGTGAGGAGGAAGGATTTACGCTGGTAAATCCTTCCTCCCCTCTGTTGAAAAGGGGCGGACTAGGTTTAAGAGATAAACAGCTGCGGAAGGAGTGGGAAGGGATTTTTCTTCCTGCGCATATTTTAATCTTAGTAGCTGAAAGGGTTTTAATAGCCGTATACATATGCATAAACATGTCTGCTAAAAATATATACTCGTACATGTCTTCATTTACAGAATTTATCATTTTAATTTTATTGGCGTGCATGTAAACTGGAGGGAGAAAATCACGTAAATATTGTAACCTAAATCGGAACAGAATTATAGCAGAGGATATTTTAGTGTTTGGGAACTCGAACGGGGATAAACGGATGAAGGGGAGGGATTACAGAAGGTTAAGAGGTTATTAACTCTTCAATTTAGTGGTGCGGTTCTTCGTCTGATGTGGAAACTCCGGCGAAATTTGCGTTTAAGGTATTATTACAAGAATGATTGGTAAATTAAGGTACTATTACTTGTGTTACGCGGTGCTTCTTTAAGCACAAAATGCATCCACTTTAGGTATGAAAATTTTGAGAATGTATTATTGGGGAAATTAATACCTCAAAGGGTGGGTGTAGGTTTTGGACCTCGCGTGCCTGAAACGAGTCGGAGTGGTATTAGTGTTTTTGCAAGGGACCTTAAAATAGCAAAGATATTCACGAAACATATTTTTAAACATTAAGAGAACAGTTTGTCAGTGGTTTTGTCGCCGGAATATTTAGATACCCTACGCCTGGGAAGTAGGTTTACCAAAGATAAAGATTTTTTTTATTCCTGTCGGATACTTTCGGGATGAGAGACTTCAGAGTAGAGAAAAGTCAGGAAAAGAGTTTTTTACATATTGTGATTTATACGGATCCCCTGGCAAGATATATTTGACAAATTGGTGATATTTATAAGGAAGGAGTAAGCTGAACGATTTTATTCAGGGCAAATTTAGAACAAAGCAGGTGTATTTTGTCCTGTAGACCCATCAGTTAAATTTGTTACGCGTCAGATATGACAAATGTTATGGTGAATGAGAGTCACCAGAAAAATATTGATGAAGTGGAAAATATCTCTATTCATTTTGAAGTAGGAATCAATTTTTTAAATTTTTTGAGTTAAGCATGAACTTGCGAAATCATAGAAGTAATGAGAATGCTAACGTCAGGATTATGAACTGGAGCGTAGCAAGATTGTGTTGCTTCAAATACAGCTACTGTATTAGTTAAATGCCTGAACTTATCAAAATAAGGTTTTGAGTGGAAAGATAGATGTCTTATTCGAAGCTTGTGTAAGAATCAGCCTTCTGCGTTTTAGTTTTACATTGGAGAACCGGCATAGGATGTTAAATAGGGGAAAAGAGAATACAAAAACAGCGGGGGATGCTGCGACAGTAGCTTCAACGGAGTCATCCGCTGATGAGTATTATACTCGTATATATAAGGATTCAATGCAAACACTATTTGCCGGAAATGGTATTTAAGAATAGGTATATATCATGACAGACACAAACTTTAGAAGAATCAGGGTAGTGCTACGGGTGTTGATGAAAGTGGGCGGGAAGCTGATTATGCTTAAGTGGATATGCCATTCTGTTTACCCAGAACCAGAAGTTAAAGTAATTTCAAAAGTGTCTGATAACATGTCAAACTTAAGAAGTGAAAAATTGTTAGTTTACGTGATGCTGAGAAAATATTCAAATATATATTTAAAAGTTTCACATTGGAAAATTATTATAAGTAATTGAACAGGGGAAAAAAGAGATGGATTCAAAATCCTTTGCCGGAATTTGCGGCATAATTTAAGATAAGTCAGATGGATTCGAGGGAAGTGAGGCAAAATAGTGGAGTACGCGTAGTACATATAATAACAAATAAAATAGTAACAGTATATAACTATTACTATTATATATATAACAAAATAGTGGAGTAGTATATATAATAACTAATTTAAAAGTAAAAATTTCAATGATTTAGCTGATTACAGAATTCAGTATTTTATATAGAGATCAGTTCTGCTCTTTTTTGATCGAACGAAATTAAGTAAATCCACATCCAATCCAGTAACAGATAATTGTGTTATTATAATATTATATTCAATTAAAAAGTCCATGCCAGAAAGATGTAAAGGCAACTTTGTTGAGAGAGTTATGCGTAAAGACGACTTATATTTTATGTTCATTATGTGTTTCGGACGTGCCACTTAACAACTATTTCCGGCTGTTATATTCCTAGGCCCGGTACCACGGACATCCTACAAGAGTAATTTCAACTGGTGACCTTTCCAATGTAATTTTGCGTCCAAATTATTTCGTTTCTATAATATTCCGTAATAATAAATGATAAAATATATATCCAACAAAAATTCAATCTTTTTGATGTTGAATTCCCAAATGGATTAATTTTATATGCTTATATTTCAATTTATGGAACCATTAGAGCAATTGTTCACAGTAAAAAATGAAAGCGTATACGTGAACAGCTACAGTTTTTTATATCACGGAAATAATTGCATTTTGCGAAAAGGGGCTGATGTTACTGTCATATGGCGTGCGGTAGTGTAAATTACTAGTACTAATTACCGGTCTTGAACGGTGTGACATGTCGCATTGTGGTTAGCAAAGAATGTCAAAACTATGGCTAAGAATATGTACTACGGATAGGTGTGGGAAAGTCTTGTTTGTTCAAGGTAGTGTTCATTTAGGCCATCTCTTTTGTTTAGTGGTGCTACTAGCGAGACGCAACGGCTTATTAAAGCAAAAATTTACAGCCTCATTTGTGAGCATGCTCCAAATGCGCTTGGCTTGGAGGGACTAATATGGTAGGGAATGTTTGGCCGTCCCGCGTTTTATGTAAATGTCGGTATCACTCCTCAAGGTACTTTTTATGGGCGGGCGAGGGCGCTGTATATTTGGGAAACGCGACAGCTCTTATCCCCGAAAGAAAAACCCCTGGGTTGGTTCTAAGAGGGTCCCAAATGTTTTGTTTGAGATGGGATGATACCTGAAGAGTTAGGGGAGAGAAGAGTGGCGTGAGGTAAATTTAAGTTTCTGCATTAGGGAAATCAATTAATGGTCTCCGAAAGATTCGCATAGAGAGATAGAATATGGGAGTATTAAGGGATGTAATATCAATGGAGGAAATAGAGGAAAAATCACTATGCGAATCTACAAAAGAAATTGATGGTAAAATTATAAATGTATAGACGATACCTTCTTTTTTCATAACAGAAGCCGGTAGTCTTCGTGCTCAGGGACCGTTGCTGTGCCTGAAATCGAACGCTTGGTTGTTTTGCCAGAAGCGGATAAGTTCAGGCCCGTTGACATCGCGGAGAACTGAAAAAAACACGCGGGTGGTTAATTTGCCTTTTATAGTCGCCAGTCGCGGAACGCGCACTAAGAGTCGTCAAGATTACACCAGGTGCCTTATGGAACTTCTCAAACAGCCAACGTATTCCTGTCGCGTAGAGATAAGGCATTTCGGAGCGGATACCATTCATCGGCTTAATTTTCTTGTACGGAACTGTGGAAAAATTAGACATTTTCAGTTTTTTAAACGGGCGCGGTTGTTTAAGGGTTCAAGTTCGAATTTGCATGACTTGATATATATCTTTGAACGCTGGAGTACTAACAAAGAGTAATATGACACCATGCGGAAACCCCACAGTTTTTTTCGTTTCTCATCTTAGCAATTTTTCTCGGTCATACTGCTTTCAACGTTTTTTCAGAAATTTAGCGAAAAAAGAATAACTTTTTCTTAGTTTTGTAAATTCTAGAACTAATTAACCTAGCTTTAGTTTTTAGTATGCAATTTTTGACGTAAAATTAAGTAAATTATGAGGATTTACCATGTTTTTTCTTACATATCATAAAATAGCACCTACGTCATTGCATTTCACATAGACAAAAATTGCCCGTGGGTAAATAATATGCTTTATACAATTAAATTCGGGAATAATGCTATTATCAGCTATTGTTTCTCAAAAATCCATCTTTTTTAAATTCTCCGAAGTATCACAATATGTCTAATACCCTTATTTTTAACATTTTCATAAGTTTTTAACCAGCAGTCAAAACGTCGAAAGTTCTCCTAGAGTACAATGAGGGAGTAAGGAGTTTTATAAATCTTTTCAAACCATCCCATTTTCAACACCCCAAAATAAGGTCTATTTAATCATCATTTGTATATACTAATGTCTTCGGTATCACTGTGAAACCACGCTTAAACTAAAGTGATATTTTTACAGAGTGATACTTAAATTCATGTAAAACGCCGTGAGTTATAAAGTGACACTCGCTATTTTTTCTGCTTGTAGTTAATTTCAGTAAATTAAAGAGAATATAAAATATCATCCTTGAATCTTGATATTAATATTCAGTTGTGTATTATTTGTAATTTTAGAGAAATGAAATACCTGCAAGTGTTTGTAAGCTGAGGATCAATTTAAAGAATATTATCAACATTTTGAGGTATTTACATCAATGGAATAACAGGTGTGAAAGCCCTCTCGTTACTATTGCTTTCGTATGCTCAGTAAATTTATGATTGGATACTGCTACTAAGTTTATGTCCTAGGTCATATCTAATGAACTATGGTCTTCATTTTATTTTCGGAAGGAGACGTCAGTGTCTGGTTGATTTAAATATCAAAAAGAGATCATGTGTTGAAGAAGAATTCCGAAGTCGTGAAATAAGGAAACCGGCGAGGATTTGGGTGAAATCTTTGAGACCAGGTAAAATATTGATCGTACAGGAATATTTCTGTGAATAAATGTATCAAAAATTCTCAAACTGAATTCATAAATTTATTTTGATCAGTAAAAGTAAACAGTCCCACGCAGACCGTAAACACACAATATGTAGTCCCTTTCTTCCCTTTAAATCAGTGATATCATCAGACAGTTTTATATTCATGGGGAAGCATATAGGTGGCATTGATTAGCATTTGAAATGTGCGGAGTGTTACGTAGATATTCGACATCTTGTGAATTATATTGAAAAATAAAAGCTACAATGTATGATCCGACAGTCTCAAACTAGATTTCCAACTTTATTTCAAGCACAGGCCAAATTAGAAAATGTTAAATAATTCAAAGAGCCTAGGAAAATTTATGGAATCGATGGATTGCGCAGAAGTTATTTTCCTTCTCCAAAATGTATATTGGCGGTCTACCTCAGAGATTGTAATCCACGTTAATATTTACGCATGAAAATACTTCGTTAATTTTAACATTATCATGTCCCTATACTTTTGCTGCTTTTGTTTTTAATGCATGCCTCTGTATTTGTACTATCAAACAGACTTTCTCGTGCCACTGTTATAATAACTCGAAAAACAATCCAGGAATAATACAAGAGTAAAATCATAACAATTTTTCTATTATTGATCCTCTTTATCTGTAAAAAAAGGCTCTAAAAATCCCCTTATAGGCTTCCTTGGTTTACTGTACTTGCTCCAGAAAACCGAAGTTATGTGGTTCATGTCGTCTTCTATGCATTACCTTTATTATTCCTTTTGCAAAACTAAGAGATTACTTGCTGAAAAAATTGGAGGGTGACGATGAAAATTTTATAATAAAATATAACTTCAAAAAATAAAAACGTGAAACTCGTCTAAATTTTTATCACATTTTTACAGCTCAGTCGAATTGTTCTATCTATTTATTGAAGTTATATATTATATATTCTTTCAAAATGGTGAAAGGTTTCATATCATGATTAATACCATAAAATCCTGCGCCATATGTCATAATATTGAAGGAATATTTGGTAATTATTTCATTCACTTAGATGTAAGTAGCCAGGTACCCGACGGTGGTAGATACTTTTAACTGTTTAATATTTATTTTGTGGATATATGTCGAGAATCTATTATCTTACCATGAGACTTTACTGTCGAGAATTTATTGTCAAAGAGCCACGGTGGCTGGTGGCTGCAAAACATTAGGGGGAAGAAAATGAAGACCTAGAATCCAAATTTGAATACGTGCTGAAAAATTCACATTAACAATTCCTGAAATCTTGTTTCAGAAAAGACGCGATACTGAAACGACAAACCTCTTTCAATTTCTATTACAACGAGAAACATTCTACTGCTGCCTACATCCCCACCAACTTTAGTTTTTCTATTAAGGAGACGGTAAGATGGAAATCCTGTGGAATACGGAAAGAAAAGTGAAACTTTGACTTTTTATGCCAACTAACACAGGATAATCTGGAAAATGTCAATAAACCATTCAACGAACCCTTACGAAATCGCAAATAAAAATTATAAATTAAATTTCAAACGCGTATAAAAACTGAGGTTCAGTAATCGACAGATGTGATGGTCCGGTTCGGAGGACAAACGACAATTAATTTCCTTTATCCCGGTTCCAAACCCAGGCAATAACTTTGAATATCCATGAAAGCACACACCGAAGCTTAACGTTTTTTTCAGGCAGAATATTTGCAGACAAAGAGCCTAATGGTCAATTACGAATAAATGCGATGAAAAATGACCTAGTGTTACATTCAATTCGAATACCAGTACGAGAAGAGCTGTCTCCTGAAGAAAGACCTTTTCCTTGATTAAGAAGTAATTTGTGGACGATATTTAGATGCACAAAGTAACTCATTTAATTAATTAATGACTTTTCCGATTTCTTCATGATTGAGTCATTGTTTTCCGCTCGTTTTTCGCTTATACTCATTACTATAATCATTTTTAACCAACGTATGGCAAATATTTCTGCTTGTATCAAGCTTGGTAACTGTCTGTAACACATTAATGTTACTTCATCAAAAATTTTTACAAAGTACCTTTTAGTAAGGTAGTTTTAAAAATACTTTTTTTAGGTTATCTACCGGTTAAGGTAGGCTTTTGGATGGACACAACTTTCAAATTAATGTTATGTAACTCGACACAAATCCCAATCCAGCAACCTACGCTACATCAGATCTCTCTTCATCTCTATGTACTTCTTTCCTCCCTTCATCCCGGCCAACATCCCTATCCTGTTCCTGCCTTTTCCTCGTTTGCCTACCATTTTCACCTCTATTACCGTCTTCAATATCCCACTGCCGATCAATACGTGATTCACCTATTTTTCATGCCTCTTTGGGATTTCTCTCAACAAAAACCTCTCCTCGCCCAGCATCCCTAGTACTTCCTTATTTGTTTTCCTTTCAGTCCATTTCAACCTTCTCATTTCTATCCCAGACCCATATTTCACATGCCTCCAATCTACTTCTATCCTCCTACGTCAGCGAACATGTTTCCGCGCCGTACATTGCTACGCTCCATATCCATATATAAGTTTTCAAGAGTCTATTATTAACATTTTTTCTCAACGTCCATGTCATAAACTCCCTCCTCCTTGGAAAAACCTCTTTCCCTAGCGCAATTCTTCTCCTTATACTCCAACTACTTCGACAGTGCTCGTCGAAAACACTTCGGAGATACATACATTGTTCTACGTGCTCTATTTTTCCCCTCCTATTTTAAAGTTTAGCTTAGCCTTTTTCTATCTGGAAAATCGCATAACCTTTGTTTTATTTATATTGATTTTTATCCCATATCTATAGCACTGAACCTCCAATTCAATCACAAATGCTTGCAACCCTTGGCAGACTGAGCAACTAATGCTTGGTCATCAGCAAACCTAACCGATTTTACGAATTCCCCTCCGACTTTCATTCCTACCTCCAGTTCTTCCCATGCCTCTTTAATCATTTCCTCCACATATACGTTGAACAGCACCGGTGACAATGGGCAACCCTGCCTTACCCCTCTTCCTAACACTGCCCATCCGGACTCTCCGTTCCCCACTCGCACCTGAGCAGTCTGAGACAGGTACAGGTTGCGGATCAGTCTCCTGTCCCTCCAATCCATTCCTATTTTCTGCTATATAAGTACACATTAGTGTTTCCCAATTCACCCTACCAAACGCTTTTTCAAAATCTATGAAAAAGGCAAATACGTCCTGATTTTATTCTATATTCCCCTCGATTAGTGATCTCATTACTGCAATGGCATCACGCGTACCTCTTCCTTTCCTGAACCCAAACTGATCATCCTCTAAGTAATCACTTGCCTTACTCTCTATCCTTTGGTTAATGACCCTGACAATAACTTTAGCTGCGAGGGGTATCAAACTTATTTTTCTGTAATCCTCACATTATGTAGCCTTTACCTTTTCCGGAATAGGAACTAACACTGATCTCACAAAACTTTCCGGCCAGATTTCTTCCTCATAGATGTACGAATCAGTCCATATAATCTTATTCCCACATTTTCCTAAACATTTCAATAGTTCCATTTCTATTTCATCGTCGAGTATGCCTGGACCTAAGCTATCTCCTTCTATGTCATGTACCTTTTCTATATCTATCCTTGTTGGCATAAGTTCTCTACCATACAGTGTTGCTATATATTCCTTCCATCTCTCTTGAATATAAATAGTTTATACAAGTGAATTAAAAAACAAAACAATATGTTTAACGACCAAATATTTTTTGATACGTGTACTTTCAATGCATCGGCGTCATCCTCAGGTAAAAATTTTTAATACCCTCAGGAAAAATTAGAGGTCCTCAAATGTGATGTAAAAATACATTGTTTTTTTTTACTTCAGTGATAATGGATTCCTACAAAGTTAAGCCTGAATACATCGAATATAGTGCATTTATACAAGGTTTGTAATATACGGTTGTTATAAAAAGAATCGAGAAAAGTTTCGAAAAAATAGATTTATTTAAGTTATTACTGTAATGCCTCAAAATTCTTCAAACTACATCTCTAGAGCTGCGACACACTTTTGCCGGTGGCTTTTCTATGACTCGATGGCTCCCTGGTAGGCGGATTCCGGAAAGACTTAAACGGTCCAGGTGCTAGCTTCTTTGGCGGTACTTAGGGTCCCATTTTGGTGTCCTTTCAGGGAGAATTCCACTTTTGGGAATAGAAAACAGTCTGTTGATGCCAAGTTAGAACTGTAGGAGAGGCTAGGGAATCATCGCGATGCCGTATTTTATCAGATAGGTAGTTACGTTGAAACAGACGTGGCTGGGTGCCTTCGGGATGAGTTTAGTACAGATCATTCGCATCGCCAAATTTTCAGTAATAACTTTTCACTGTCATGATCAATGCCAATTCGATCAGGAAAACTTACGGTCCGACTTCAGCACTTCACGAACTCGTTGCATGTTGTCGTCGGTTCTTGACGTCGACGGTCGTCCAGTGCGGGGCTCCTCCACACTCTCTCGGCCATCTTTCAAGAGTTTGCGCCACTTAAAAATTACATTTTGTGGCATGCTTTCACCCTTGAAAACTTGGCGAATCATCATCAATATCTCCGTACCCAATTTACTCAGTCCATCGCAAAATTGGAGACAACAAATATTTTCAGGGATATCCCGATCCCTACTTTAGGCACTTCGTGGAGAGCACTTTGACTGAGTACGACGTCCGTCGGATGGGACGTTAAACTACGGACCCCTTAACGCTTTTCGACAAGAGTATGATAATGCTGACGCCGGGTTTCTCTCCATCCTTTCTTTCCCAACCATCCCTAATGGCGCAAATGACCTTAGCTGTCGGTCGCCTCCCAAAAAAGAACTATTTCAACATCCGACAAAATTTGGTGGCGTACCGCTACTCAATCGTTCACTGCAGTTTGTACGTGCACCGAGTAACTCGACAGGAGTCCGCTAAAAACGATCTAGCCTGAGCGAACTATCGCAGGCAATTGGCGCTTAGCGAGTGTTGAAGCTTAGTCCACCCCACCACCGACCCGGCGGGGTTCGAGCGTGCCATAACGTACAGTCACGTCAGGAAAAAATCATTCCCGATACTATTTAACGATATGATGTATTTTAAATATAAATTCTAAACGTCACGAATTGGTAAACTGCAACTAGTCATATAAACGAAGATAATATCAATTCAAGTGAGAACATCAACTCAATGACCTTATTTCTAAAGTAAAATTTACGATTTTCAACAGGATGGAAGTCTTCACGTCCTTCATAAAAAATTGGTTGAATAGCGGCTCACACATTACAGTCTTAGATTAATTAGCCTAATCAATCCATTAACTGTATGTATTGATTCATTATAATTTTATATCATTTTCCTTGTTCAAAATGCAAGACTTAACCTCAGTTTACCTCTTAAGTGTGTTTCGAAGTGAACTAATGTATGTTCAGAACAGGATATTTTTCAATAAATCTTAAAATTTTTAATGTGGCTTTCAAAGCCAAGCGAATAATTTTTGCCCTTCATACACACAATATTCATCCACTGAATTATTCATTGGACTCGGCATGCAAATATTTACTACGGCGACAATAATTCATTTGCAACTTTTCTAAAGAATGAAAATTATTACATGCAATTTTCCCTGGCCTGAATGAGCTCCAGTGATGCGACCAATTACAAAAAAGGTGTTGCATTGGTCAAGATCTTAAAGGGATAGATTTTAATTTTTTAATGAGTTTTTTATGATGGATACTTCAACAATGGTTATCATTACAGTAAAACCCAAATTTATTTTTTAAATTAGAAATCATTGAGAAAATATGTAACTGCATGGAAACTTGGGAACATTGTTGAACAGTCTTATTTTTTGAGAAATGTAATTGTATTTATTAAGAAATTTAGTCTTTAATAATTCTGATTAATTGAATTAATAATTTAATAATAATGTGATCCAAAGGAGAAAAAGAATGTACATGTAGTGCATTTTGATTGGAAATGGAATATTAAAGACTAGATTTCAAGGTATGGAGTATGTAGAGATAAATTTGGTAAGCGAGGTCATTGGAGGAAAGGACTAGATATGATGTATGCTTTGAAAGGAAGTAGGAAGTATGCATAATTGGATAGTTAATTATTTTATTGCAAGGTACCATGATGGTTCCAAGGAGCTGCTTAGAAATGTGGAAGTTTACAGTCTATGGCCTTACAAAACGTGTCTAGAACGGAAGAATCTTAAAGGAAAATTATTAATATGGATTTTAGCGTTATGGTTCTCAAATTGCTCAGATGATCATAAAAAAGGTATCCATGATATTTTCAAGAAAAGGAATCTCGCTGTAGAGGTATTTATAACCACTAATGGCCGCCAAAATGTGCTCAACTATAATGAGGTCTTCCCTACGCGATGGAATTCGACGAACCCTATTTCTGAATGGGTTTTATTTTACAAAATGGACTTTTGAGTTACTCTCTAATTGACAAGATACACTCTTTGTTAAACGCCTATAAATGACGATAATTACCATCAACTAGATCCATGAATTACTGTCTAAATTACTATTTCACCGACCATTCCCAAATTAGCGATCCCTAATTTTGAATTGGGGTAAGGTTTTGTGTTGTGTTGTTGTTAAACTGCACATTCTTATTTAACCACATTTTTCGGGTACAACTATTCACCTCCTTTTATGGTAAAAGTACACGCATTAACGTGTAACTGTGGGAAAATATCCTCATGGATATTAATAGCACATTAATATGTGGTGATATTTAAAAAAAAATTCCAATATATTTCCATGGTCTCTATATCAATTGTATATTCACCCAGACTTATCATGGCGGATAGTTGTGGACGATTATACAATCAAAATAAGTATAGGAAAGAAAATATCGTCTACTTTAGAGGAATAAATAATGAGAAATTCTAACACTTACCGACAGAAAGAATCACTGACATTGCTCCTGAATAATGTAATGTTCGAATCAAAAAATATTAAATAAAAGCCTTGTACGTGTTTGCTTGACATTTAGAGATCTTAAGAATCGTCTCTGATACATTTTTCTACCATTAATACAACTACGTTAGTATTATGTTAGGTTGTCAAAAATACCCTGCGACATAAAAAATAACCTCACTGAAATTCACAATACAAATAAGATCTTCTATCCGCTAAATACTTGAATAATTTTGCGTACATAAAGTAAATGGTTTTCCTGAGGATTTTACAGTCAGCACGATAACTGAATGAATGAAACCCGTGGGAAAATCCTAGCTATGTTTACCTTTCTTTCTAATTGAGGGCATTTCCCCACCTTAGTGGAATGGTTAAATCTCGCATTCTTCTTCTTCACCTTAAGCATTTGAGTCAGGTAATTTTGCGATTGTTATGTTTTATTCTAATTACAATAATCTTTTAGCGGACCCTGTGTTATGTTGGGTGCTCGTTTTTATTTGACTACTCGCAGTAATTCATGTTTTTACCGGACAGGGTTTGATGGTAATTATTTCCATTGAAGGTCGTAAACGTGGATAATATGTGCCGTGTCGATTAGAGATTGACCCTAAACCCTATCTAGTAAAGTATCTCTCATTCGAAATTAGGATCCATTTAATTCCCTATCGTATGTAAGGGCTCATTAGGGTTGTGCAGCTGTGATCCTCGTGTGGTAATTACCGTATCTAAGATGCATTTTCTTGCAACATGGCGCAAGGTGATAATACTGTAATATTCCAATTGATATAAAACATGCAAGTCGCAAAATTACCTGACTCTAAGGTGAATATTGCGAGATGTTACAATCAGTCAAGGGTGGAGAAATGCCCCAATTAGAAATTATCGTTTTATGCGTATTCAAATATACGAGCTAGCTATGACCAAATTTCCTCCACTAACAGTTTGGAAATATTTTTCTGTGCCTCCAAAACCAGACTAAGGCTCGCAGAATATATTGTACTGTTTGTGAATATCGGTGCAAGGGAGCCTAAAAAAACCCATTTAAATTATATTCAGGTCCACATTTAAATAATTTTCCGCACATTAGTCAAATTTTATGTCATCAATAGTTTACTCGCCGCATTAGCAGAATATTTTCTGCAACTGCTACTTCCACATCTCTATTGGTAATAAATTGAACCACATTCCATTATATGTTAGTTTTATTTATTAACAAAAGATATTTAGCATTCTAGGGTGCCGCTATACACAGCGGTAGATGCATTATTCTTGCGAGAGATTCCACCCCACTGCGCAAAACCAAAGTATATTCAATACTAATACATATAATACTATACTATACATATAATACTATACATATACTATATATATACTATATATATTCAATACTATACACATAATACATTTAAGCTAAACGCATTTTGTCGATTCTCTTGGTATTTATATCCATTTATTTATTGCATAAAGATTATTTATCCCATGAAGCGATTGAAAGAGAAAAAGGACCACTTTAGGATAATGTTTAAAATTTTGATTCGCGACCACTTGGAATTTATGTGAAAAAATCCACAATACAGAGATATTTCGCATGACATACCCATTATGATCACCAAATAGTAAAAAAAATCGTTATACCTGATTTACACTTGCCCTGAGTTTTTGCAATAACATTTCTCCTGCATGATGCATCTAATTGCGGTGGTAACATCGTTCGTGAATGTGTTAAAAGGAAGGATGTTGACTAAGTGAGGCATATAAAGAAAAAATTTGGTTTCTTTGGGCGAAATGACTGAAGGACTAATATATATAAAATTAAATAATAATTTATTGTAATTTTTGGAGGTAATGATATGTTGAGTGGAGCTTTAAAGTTTAGCAGGTGGTGAGTCCCAGTTTCAATCAAAAGTAACCTTTACGCGGTTGCCCAATGTTGAATAGATATAAAAATTGACCATTATTTCATTTCCATCATCCCCTTCCCCATAATGCTCACTATACATATCTCATACCTACCTCACGAATATTTGGGTGACCGCTACAGAACAAGGAAAGGGGCTAACTTTGGGTCAATTGCGCCTTCAGTAGAAGGTGCCATCAGCAAGCTGGAGGTAGAAAAAATCGGAAGTCATCCGTATTTTGAGCATATTTTTTGGCAACAGACCAAACACCCAATACCAACTAATAGACCCTATACCTGTTCCTTAATAATTTCATAATGTTTGTGACTTTCCTTTTTGATTTTTACTGATAGTATCTGGCCCATTAAGTTATCAAGGAATCATTTCTTTCCCTTTTAACTAAAACTATGTGGAGAGGTATTTTGGCCAAAAGCGATCAGGCTACTTTTTCAAAAGCTAGAAGAGATTAAAGGTATATATTTCGGCATGTATCTCACATTAACTCTGACGAGTGAATTTCATACCCTTCACATTTATAACCGGAATACAGTAACCGCTTTTAGATATTGCTCAATGGCATAGGTTATTTTAGAAAAAATGAGTCACCGAAATAATTTTGCGTGCTCCAATATAGTAAGCAATCTCAAAAACTTTACGTAGCCAACCGAAAATGCATAGAACAATTTGTTCGAAAATATAGTGGAGGTGGTGTGGGAAATTTTTCCCATTCACTTCATTTCCAATCTCCATCAGTTTTTATTATCACCAACGTTAATCGTGTTTTCCCGCCAGTAATAAAGAAGATAACCCACATTCATAGCCCTTGAGTCTATTCTTTATTGTCACATCACTCACTTTACTTCATAAAAACACATTTTTTTCTAAATCGCGCATCATTCCATCGGCCGCCTACAAAACTCGACATTAATCCGCCATTGCAAATGTATCCAGTCCCATGGCCATCAATTTAAATCGATTGTCACAAATTATGACACAACCTTACGCTCGGTCGGTTACTAGCTATTCCCTTTACGTTTCGATGTAATAATCAAGAGCCCATCTTTCAATTAAATATGTGAAATGAGTCCGTGGGGAGAACATCGCTGTGATCCCGTGATAATTTTCATGTTTGGTTATATTGACAAACAGCACGGATACCATATATCCATGATAGCCTGAGAGAGATGGTTAAAAATCCTTCTTACGGCAGTAGTTCACTTTGGGTATTACAAAAGGGGGTTATCCTGTGAAACGTGTCCAAATGTTCTATCCATTCATGTATCATTGAATACCAAATTATGCTTTGGGAGATTTTTAGGGTCATTCGACATGATTACGTGTAGGGAGTTGAATTAAATATACTAGTGCATGTTTCATTGAAATAAATATGCATGTAGTCATCTACTATACTTGCTTCAGGTATCATTAATAACGTTGACAGCTATCTGTCAATAGAAATAAAACCATGTTTTCAGCAAAGATGGTTAATTAAATGAAGCATCATCTGGTAAACTTGGAAAAGCATAACTTTATGCGTATGGGATACGAAAAGGTAGCAGAAGATTTGTTATAGAAGACTTTTTGGAATAATTGAGTCAGGGAAATATTTATTATGGAGATGCAGGAGAAGGGTATTTTGAAGAGGGTATTAAAAAGGGAGTAAGGTTTAACTGAATATAGGGAGAGCTTATTAAAATAGCGTGAAATTAAGTTGAAAGCAGCCGGAGTATTGAGAAAATCTTCGTAGCAGTGTTAGAGACTCTTATTTTTAAACTGCAACGTATAAACTACATGCTCACTTTTTCTAAAGCAAGATATTGGTTCTCTTCCAGTAAATACACTCATTTTAAGCAATATAAGAAATATCAGCGTATTCAAGAATTTTTTACATTTTTTTTAAATTTTAGAAGTACCTATAAAACATGTTAACGAAGATGGTGACGACAGTAATAAGGAAAAATGTAAGCTCATTAAACTACCCCTTGTTTTGCCCTACGAAATTGTATCTATGTAAGTAAGAATTAAAAATTTAGGTATTTGAGCAAGTGAATCACTTCGATACTGACGAGTGAATTCCCAGCCCTACCTTGGTAGCATTTGGGAAAGGGGCTACCAGAGGCATTTTGAAAATAGATGATTGAATATAAGCTGTAATTGACAAGTGTAGCCATACTATAGATTATATCAATGAATATTTTACAAAATAATAATATAAAGGCTCTACAAAAATTTTCTTTGGAGTGGAATTGAGATCCAATTTTCCTTTTTCGTCAAAACTCATGCTTAAAAAGGTTTTTAGTTCATAACTGGTAAACTAGTGATTTGTACCAAAATATACCACGTGTTAAATTCAATGAAAAAAGTAAATTGACCAATAAAATTCATATAAGGTTTATAATATTGCTTTTAAAGCATAAAGGTGGCGATTGAGCACCATCATGCAAGAAGCTAATGTGTTTTCATGATGACGAAGTGTAATATTCGTCTGAGATTACGTAAAACTAATACGGCTTTCGCATTTCAACAATTTCCAGTCGATGTGTTTCACAACAAATCATAGATAAAAACCGCAGTTAACTAATGCAGTTAAATAACGTAGGTAACTCATTAAGCCATATGATCAGATTCTTTTACTACCGGAACAACCAGGTTGTTTGTGTTCCGTATTAAAACCATTAATAATTTCTGTGAAAATCTCTTTTTAAAGGAGCAAGGCGGATGGAAGGAGAAAGACAGAGTTACCACGCCTAAGTATTAACTTTTCTGCTCTTGGTTTAGGCCAAATGTCAGATTGAAAATCCTTTAGTCAAGTATAGCACATTTGAGCAACCCTTAAGGATTTTTTGTAATCAAATCAGTTAAAAGATCGCCATTTTTCAAGCATGCACAATGGATCACGTAAAACATCTACTGTTGAATTAAGGAAAGCACGCAGTCATGCACATGACGTAGAAGCTTATTTTGGCCGCTTTGGATGAATGAAAAAGAGGCATTAATAATACCGCGAATTGAATTAATTGTTTTCCCCAAAACAACCAAAACAAAATAATTATAGTGGAAGAAAATTTCTCCTCATAAACAACGCCCAAACCTCCTTCCCTAAGAAGAACGCAAATACTATGATAAACTTCTCCAGCTGTTAACTTGGCCAAATTCTCATCTATTGCAATGCATTAATTCAATCTATGAAAAATAATGAATAATACTATTCACGAAGTTTAGGCTTAATTATAGTGTGAACAATAATCTTGTTTCGTACTTATTACTTGTATAATTCAAAAACGCCGGTGTTGTACTTTCAAAAGCTAACCATTATATAATTATATACAATATCCCAATATACCCTAATTTTGTAGTCCGAATTTGCTCACTGTATGAATGCATTGGCGCGAGGGTAGACTAGAGGTAGCACGTCAGCGTGTGGTCGCGAAGGTCGATGGTTCATTCCCCGTGACCGGGCTAAATTTTTCAGCTTAAAAAAATTTCTTATTGAATTTTCGAAACGACGCAGTCAAAATTTAAAAAAAATGGCACCACAACAATGTTATTTCGGAACGAGACAACGAGAAAAGTAGATTACTAAAAAGCTACCCTGAACTCATGGTGAAAGGCAGCAGTTTCGCCATAAGGCACCGGTGGCGCAGACCGAGTGGGTCGGCCCGGCATCAGCTGCCACAGCTGCGGGTGAGAGTGAAGTTCACGGTATCGGTCGCAGTACTGCGACGTGTAAGGCAATGAGAAACCACCACCTTATTCTCTCTAGAATATTCAGCCTTACATTAAAAAATGGTAAAATTGGGTTGGGGTTGCAGAACATGAATCCTAGGATTGAAATACTGATGAATGAATACATTGTTTTACGTAATGGAAAAAATACTATCTCTCTCAGAATCCTTTCCATGGAATCACGTCAATAAAAATACATTGATTTTACTTCTCCTTCATATGGAAATAAATATAAAAGTTGTGTTGGAGCAAATTATGGCAAATATATTTTCATGTCACGAACTTTTGAGGATAACTTTTAAAACATTAATTCTACAAGGAGGCCATGCATCTTTGTAAATCTGGTGACATACCAGAACTAAAATTTATATCAGGTATTTAGTAGCTAAAGTTTCCCTTAAATTGCTTATTGCCTCAACTATTTCCCAAGGTATCATTTAGCTCCTTTTGCCTAAAATTTATTTTACAAGTCTTAGTTGTCCGAATTATTAAATTATTAGTCATACTTCTTAGTAAAATCTATGATATGGAGCGTAGCTATGTACGGCGCGGAAACGTGGTCGCGGAAGCAGGAGGATAGACGTAGATTGGAGGCTTTTGAAATGTGGGTGTGGAGAAGAATGGAGAAGGTGAAATGGACCGAAAGGAAAACAAATGAGGAAGTACTAGAGATGGTGGGTGAGGAGAGGAGTTTGTTGAGAGAAATCCTATGGAGGCAGGAAAAATGGATGAAAGGCGTATTGAGCGGTAGTGGAATGTTGAAGAAGGTAGTAGAGGGGAGAATGTTGGGCAAGCGAGGTAAGGGCAGGAACAGGATAGGGATGTTGGACGGGAGGAAAGAAGTACACAGAGATAAAGAGGGACCTGATATAGATTAGTCTGCTATGTGGGGAGTCACAAAATGTTTATTTGATAGTTGTGTCCATCTAAAAACCTACCTTAACCGGTTGATTACGTAATAAAAAAAATAAATACTTCTTAGTTGTTGTCAATATATATTGTCACTCTAAACGCTCATATTCAAAGGTGCATATTTTAAGCATTTATAAAAAGTAATTCATGATATAATTTATATATTATATGTTTGGCGGTTCATGCCTACTGCCTACTCGTAATGATGTAGTGCATTTCACTCGTCATTTGTTTGTGGGATTCAGGGGTATGACACCCGAGGCACCATGACCCACGAGGAAGCCTAGTCACGCAAAAAACTCCAGCCGAGCGTTCATCCCTCTTGTGCACGACTCGCCATATAGTATATTTCTGACCGTTTTGATTTTAGACTGTTATATATGGTACACCGAATAAATCCCCTGATTATTCAAACGCTCTTAGTGCAATTAATTAGTACTCCTAGTACCGGCAGCACTAACATAATTTCCAGCTCCGCCACAATATGCACAATGCTATTCCCAGCAACGGCTACGCAAGATTTCCTTTCACAGTACCAGTTCTCCGTGACGAGTTTCAGTTTTCCATTAATTGGGAAGCGTAGGAAAATATTATTGATCCAAGCCGTTAATTAATTTAGACTTCCAACGCCAGTCTATATTTGAAAGTACTTTTATATATTGTTGAAATAATAAAATTTGTCTCGGGGCATGCCCC
Source organism: Hetaerina titia (assembly GCA_037158775.1). Taxonomy (NCBI): domain Eukaryota; kingdom Metazoa; phylum Arthropoda; class Insecta; order Odonata; family Calopterygidae; genus Hetaerina; species Hetaerina titia. The sequence goes on from CM073779.1 coordinate 9,638,860, forward strand.
AGTCCTCGAGTAACTTATATTAAACGCTGAATTCACAAAAATATGTGCGAGATAGCAGATGAGGTGGGCTCCAATGAAACACTGTTCTGGGAAAGAAGGACCATCAGAGAAGATGCCCTAAAAGATGTGCATTGAGATGAGGGTTATAAAAGTACGATCCAAGGGTTTCGGTACTCGTGCGAAGGCCACCAAATGGAATGAAGCACTTGACTGGATTTCGTAAGAGATTACCGTGCAGATAAGGAAATGCCCTTTTCCATACGAACCCGTTCTCAAGATGATTCGTATCGATTTGATCCGACGGAGGGCGAGGCAGTGGCATCGGAGGCAGGCTCGAGTGCTCCTTCATCTAATGAGGCGCAGAGAGAGAGAATCCTGAAATGACAGAAAGCGTAACTGATTAGAGGAAATTCATGGAATAAGGCTGTTTAAGATATTACCCTGCATTCCTAATGGGATCAATAAATACTTTGATTTCCAGTTCTCTGCCATACATAATAATAGCAGTTTATTAATTGAACCAGTATTCATCTAAGGATGAAAATTATATTCCATTTGCCTTTCGTTTCTCTCATTTCTACCTTATGCTGCACCACTAGTCGTTAAAATCAAGTGAAGTTTTTTCAGTTTTCATCAATTATTTCTCTATTTGGTTTATTCCAAATATTTTTTGTCTCATTTTGTGGCTCAAAATTTCTCTTATAACACTTCCCTATCTGCTCTTTCTTATTTTTCATAATAAATCACTTTCCTCTTGTTCATAAGAAAAATTTTAGTTCTCAACATTGTGTTTAAATTTTTACGAGAACTATTGATGGCGGAAATTATAGTCGGGACGAACACTCTTTGCGCGACGGAATATTTTTATAAATATATATAATTAATTATGATTTTATTGTTGTAATATTGACACAAACATAAACATTGGGGCTTATAAAAGGTCGCAGTGTTATTTTGTGTTTCCAAATTCAACAACGAAATCGCGGATTCAAAATATTTCTGCTGTTAAACGCACAAAACTTTTAAGCAAGTGATTAAGAAACCAGTTGGTGACGCTGTACTGGAGTATTTGCACTAATTTAAGCTGATTAGCGCGAAAAAATACGCTGAAAAGCGTGGAAAACCACTCCTGAGTCTTAGCTTACAGGTCTATGACCTATGAGAAAGGATGTGGTAAGAACTGGCTCGTGTACCGGTTATGCTTTGGAAACGACGCTAATGAAAGGCTAAAATCTTCGTCAGTTTCAATAGAGTGGCAAACAGGAGCAAGGAATTGGGTCAGCGTTATTTGGTTTTCTAAATAGTGTCACAATAAAGATCGATATCCCGAATTAAAGTACGGTAGCCATGGCTTTTTCGATCGTGTTATGACATGGTACACACATGATATTACATAGATATGTACGTTCACAGTGAGTCTGAAAAAATCGATATTACCAACATACATGGGTTCTTCAATTTTTATTAGAAAAATCCAAGACTGCGCTCGTACTCTCGGAAAAGGTTTGCTTTTAATAAGCCTCATCTCTCACTACAAGACTTAAATATGGGCTGTATCCTTCTCTTGGTTTCATTTTCATAGTCGATTGAAGCGACAAATTTTTGTTTACTTTGAAAAGTGGAAAACCTAAATATCACACGGTAATTACAACTTCTATTTAAAAAGCTTATCAACGAAAGATAATAAAGTCGGAATGGAAGTGATTCAAGCCACATCTGCTCCAGAGTTTGTGAACGTTTAAAATTGGGTAAATAGGTTTAAACGCGGCTGTGCACCCACAAATGATGAACACCGTTCGGGGCGTCCAATTAAAGTGGTTTCCCCCGAAATGATTGACAATATCCACAGTTTAATTATGATTAATTGAAGAATCAAAGTTCGCTTAACAGTTGCGGTCACATGCATGCCACAAAAAATTGTGCTTTCAATTATGTACGAAAAATTAGTGTGAAATAATCTCGGAAAGATGAGTGCCGCGTTTGCTCTCATTGAAGAATAAACGCAATCGTTTGATCGATTCGAAGGTTGATTAGGCGCTGGTTTCCTATCGTAATCCTGGTGAGTTTCTGCATTGATACACAACTATGGACAGAACCTGGAAACAATACTACAATCCAGAGATAAAGGAGCAGAAGAAACTGTGAGTTTCTAAAAATTATCCTACTCCGAAGAAGGTCAAAAGGGATTACTTGCAAAAAGAACGAACGACAAATGAAGAGTACTATGCGTTAATATTGTAACGCTTGGAAAAATAATATGGAAAAATACGATATCATTTGGCTCTCTAGAAAAAATAATCTTTCATCAGCGCGGGTGCTCACTCCCTACTCAATTTCGATTGCAATAAAATAGTATGCAATTTCGAATACGAATCTCCCGCGCTGTGAAGCGATTGAAGATCCAAATCTTCCAGGATCTATTCCACGTGGGTTAATTTTCTAGGACGACAGTTTCGATGGAGTTCCAGTCGACGACTTCAGGTCAGAAGTGGTTGATGCTCATTTTCAATCTAATATTAACCTCCCATATGAGAGGGTGAATTGATTTACAATGGAGATAGCAGAAAACGAACACCTCCCAATTTTGAATGTAATGGTCTAAAAGAAAGACAACGGAACCCTGGGTCACTCGGTATTCCAGAAAAAAGCTCACACCAGGCAGCACCCTTCAATCATCTTCTTTCCACCACTCTCGGTGGAAGACAGCTATAAAGGGCACCCTCTTTCCCGATCCTTCTCAACCCTCTACGACGATTGCATCGGCAATGAGAAGCGACGCACGCGTGGACAGGACACATAATGTCAACTTCGAAGAAGCTAAACCGGTCGCTTAAGAAAGACGTGGCAGTGCTATTTCAACAAGGAAATGAGCTACGCGCTTTTCAGCTCCTGGAAATGTATTTTATCTAAAAAATGGAAGCCGTCTAATCACGATACACCCTCTCCGACGGGAGGCCAATGATAAATGGGGCGAAAATGATAAATGAACTCAAAAAATATATAATTACAGTTGTTTAAAAAATATAATCATAGCATTATCAATTAATTAAACAGCCATTGAATTGTAGGAATCTTTTATTTTATATTTTATTTTAAGGTAGGCTTCCCTTACATTAATTTTCCTCTACTTGCAAGCAACACAATATATACATGTTTTTTGTAATATGCCGGGCAATATCTCACATGTAAAATGGTTGATAAATGTGGGACTCACCCACCGGGACAGTGAACGTTTGCCCGTAAGGGCTGCCATTGAGCCATGTTCGTATCAACTATTTCTCGTTTTTGAACAGTTCAAATAAGTTGAAGAAACGCTGGGAAAAGGGTATCTAGCTCAAGGAAATCTGTTGAAAAATATTAATAAATCAACTAAAACCAATTAATTTTTCCTAAGGACTTATAAACAACCGGCACAATATATATATATTATATATATATATATATATATATATATATATATATATATATATATATCAATATAATATATATATATATAATTGGTTAATTCATTTGACAAAATGTACAAGCCTTTCGTTTCGAGAAAAACTGAAATGTGACTACGATAATGATCGAGTTCCATTATTTCTCTTGCCCTGCCCTAAGGCACTCACCGTGTAAAAATTTGACAATATCTCTAAATCTTTTGAAATAAATTGATTGGCCATTGATTTGAAGATGACGGTGCACACCATTATGACTGAAAAAAGGCGATGGGAAAGATCTGCGCTTTATTGGTCCCGAAGGCCAAAAACTGAGTCGAAGACTTTCTTCGACAGCATTGTGATGATTCGCCAACCCCCTTACATTCCCAACTTGGCACCCGCAGACAATTTCCTATTCCCAAAATAGATATCCTCCCTCCAAAGATACCACCATGCCACCCTACTAAATGCCGTCAAAGGAGCTTCTACGCGTATCTTCAAGGGCCTTCCTGTATCCGCCAACCAGTGCGCCTTCGAGTCGTGGAGAAGCTGCCGGCAAAACCGTATCCACACTCACGGGATGTGCTTTGAAGAAATTTGAGGCATTGTAAAATTATTTTTTTCTGCTACTTCTTCCATTAATATTCATAAAAAAATGTATAATTAAAAAATTTCAACAGGTTATTCTAGACTGGTATGCATGTGATATTTATTTGTAAAAATTATTTTTGCTATCAGTATACATGGAATTTATTTGCAGCGTTGAGAACATTGATTATATTAGCGAATTATTTTCTCTTTGCTTTCTCTATTCATTCCTATACATAAATATTCAATGTTTTATGTACGAGTTTAAGATAACACTGGAGTAAAGGAGATTATATTTTGAATAACAATAAATGTTCTTTATCTGTACAAATGAGAAGTTATATAATGTCTTGGCAAAGGACCGAATAACAAATTAATTAAACCGCATCGAGCTTGAGGTGGTTGAGCAGAATGGTAAATGTGAAGTGCTGAACTTTTCACCTATTTATTCCACCCATTTTTGTTATCATATATCAAGCACCTGATTATTTTTCAACGTAACTTATGTGACAAATGAAAGTCGTATGTAAAATAAAGTTTCTTATTGTAATAGCAGTATAAAAGCAGTCCACAAAAACGCCAGGGACCTTTGAATTTATTATTTAATTCACAGATTGTTTCTCCATCCGTCTATTAATTTCTAATATACTATACATCTCCCCAGTCCTCTATTAATTGCTAATGTATGCTGTTTCATAATTCCTTCACTCCTCATTACGTTTTCCCATCCCTTTATTATATTCTCTGAAAACTTAAGCATTGATCTTCCCTGTGCAGTCTTTCCCTTAAATTTTTCTTCCATTTTTCCCTTCATGTCATTATGTCTAAGGTTGTGTCCAAACAAATTGTGTACTCCTATGTGTTTGTCATTTTATACCATTTCTTTCTCGACTCTCCTACAAGCTTTATTTCTCATATTATCGACCCACTTTCTTTTCAACAGTCGTCTCCAGCACCATGCTACAAAAGTAGGTGACATTTCTTGGACTGCTAACCCTAATGCTCTTCTGCTAATCCATATATTTCTACACGCCATGCAAAGGTTTTCAATCGTGTTCCGATTCAGTGTCTCATTTTTTATTTCCTCCTCCATAATAATAAAGGAAATAATTTTCCCTAGACATTAAGCTTCGACCAAAACGTTACCGGATACGAAAATCGCTCAAACCGCTAATAGAATCAAGGTCAAAGTGTCTTTTGATGAACACTCAGCTGAAACCTACTCAATCTCAAATTTACAAATATCCCCGGTATCCATGAAAAAGGTAACCCTTCCAGAAATATTCCAAGTCCGGGCTCGCTTTATAAAGGTTAGGTCTCTTTCATTCTCGTTATAAGACTTCTCCCGCATACATTCAGCCTGAAGAAGGGCCCTCGACCAAGAGTAGTGAGATGGACATGTGAGGGCTGTGAAACTTTTGTGCTCAAGCAAATAGTGGAAGTCCTTGCCGTATGTTACTATAGGTGCTACAAACAAAAATACGTCATTTTATATGTTGAAGAAGTAAAATTGGGTAAGTACAATTGTTCAGCAAAAATTCGTTCATGTAGTAAATAACTTGGCTATCATAATTCGTTGTCTCGGGCGTGACTTCATGGAATCGACTTAACATAATTTCATTTACACTCACAAACATTTCATTATGTTAAACTTGGCTATCAATTAAAACGTCAAACTTCATTAACTTCATCAGGTTATATTTGAAGGAGAAAAGGTAAGCTTTACCTACTTCAGAAAAGAGAACATTTGCAAAAAATTTTAAACATGATAATGGTCAATTTCTCATTTCTCATTTCTCAAGTTACTTTTTCCCTTCGAGTGTAAAAGCAATTAAGAAAAAATATAACCCTTATTGTGGAAATGCGTCACGATCATCACTTCATAAACGTAGCATTTTTGCAGTATTTTTACGATAAATAAGTATTTCGTTAACATTCCATTGTGTTTTAATAAGTATCCATGGAATCAATTGTAAGAAACGTGAATCAACACCCTAAGCAAAGAATTTCTTCACTAATGATTTACTTGGTCAACGACATCATGCTTCTATTTTGCTAAAGTCTGATTTTTAAGGAATTGAAATCAGGCCATTCCCTATTTCAGTGAGTCAAAGAATAGTCTAAATCTATAGTTGATATGCGAAAATTTTGTCATTACCATGAGAACACTTATTAGAACAAGTCTCATGACCTAGATGTTGTCATCCTGATACTTTTTCTAAATATCTGCGATGATGGTCGTTAATTCACTGTACCTTAACGAGTTTCACGATCAGTGGACCTGAGTAGAAGAACCTGTCGGGCAATTCCGACAAAAGGGAACCTTGATGCTTATCCTATCCTAGAGCAAAAACTCTAGCAGCCTTTTTCCTCCACACCTCTCCAAAATTCGTCATATATAGTATACGATCGTATCGTATGATGTATAAGAAAAACAGAGGTCTTCAGAAAATAATGTATGTATACCTTTTTCGTGTATTTATTTTGAGATGAACCAGAAAACTTGTCAAGGCATCGTTCATAATTTCATCTCACTACCACCGAAAATTTTAGAGGAAGGATTTGCATGCATCTCATTTCAATTAAAACATTACGTTTTATATTTACTCATACATTTTAAATATATATATATATACGAATATATATATATATATATTGTATAAAGGGTCGCGGTGGTCTAGCGGGTAGAGCGTTGGACTGCTGACCAAAGGGCCCCGGGTTCGATTCCCGGGCAAGGCACTTTGGGCACCTGCAGCTCCACCCAAGCTAGTTGATTTTTCGGGTACCAGATCTTCCTGGGAAACCATAACCGGCACAGGGAAAGGAACTGGCCCCCCTACCCTGATGTGTGAATATTCACACGCCGTCGGGCTTGGTACATGGGTGAGCTCAACCATCACCTACTAAACCGACCTTCGGGTTGATTACTGTGTTTATGGTTTTTATATTGTATAAAATGATACTATAAATGTGCTATAAATATTTCCCTTCCATTGAGAATAAACTTTTTCGTTGTTATTTTCTTTATTTTCCTTGAATGTTTGGAATTATATGGTTTTGACTTGACGTACTGCGTTCTTCTCGCACTGCTACGCTTGAACAACTGGGGAAGTTAAGTGTAAATGGATGGAGGGCTGATTATCATCAACAAATTATATCAACCATTGAATTAGTACGTGATTTATTATTTCTGCTTCGCTTGTGTTGATCGTAATAATGCTTATGCACTTTACTACGAGTACAACATAAATATATAGAATCCAAAATCGAGTCGGCAGGGAACGTTTTATTATCTATCTACTCTTCATCCACGCAACCCATACTACATCGACGGTACATTGTTAGCTAACAAAAATGATGCTGAAATGAGAGCGATTCAACAACAGGTATGCAATATCAAACATTAAGTTTTCTCAATTGTTTATTATCATTACGGTATATGTGGTTCATGGTAGTCCAGGGGGTAGAGCGTTGTACTACTGACCGGAGGGCCCGGATTCGATTCCCGAGCAAGACACTCTGGACACCTGAACCTCCACCAAAGCTATGTGATTTTTCGGGTACCAGGTCATCCTGGGAAACCATAACCGGACACAAGGGAAAGGAACTGGCCCCCCTACCCTGATGTGTGAATTTTACACGCCGTTGACCTCAGTACTGGGTGAACTCTACCATTTCCTACCAAACCGACCTTCGGGCTAATTGCTGTGTTTATGATTTTTTTTATTTCCATACATGTAAATGTATTCAAATAATAATGAAGATATTTTATATGCACACTTATTACGGTTTAAAATTCATTTCTACGAATGCGAGACGAACTGCTGATCACAAGAAGAATAATAACATAGAGATTATATGAAATAATGACAACATACATGCAATAGGTTACATAGAATGAAAACATCAGCTTTCCCTCATAGCACGGTCATTTACTGTCCTTCTAACTGCTTATCGTGCGGGGTAAAAATGACCTCTAACTCGTAAATGTGGTGGTTCTACATGCAATCTTTCGTGAAACTGTCACAAGTCCTATATTATTTCGGTACAATCACAATCAGACAGAGAGAGGAGATGCAATGTTCCCGTTATGATACTTTCTGAATACTTCCAAATAATTGAGCATGGAGAAACAGTGATTTATTGCTTAGTACGTAAAATCAAGATAGCGTAAAGAAACAGCAGTCTTAGATAGGATGTCTTAAGACTATGGTCCCATCGTTACATCCAATAAACTCCATACTAATGAAGAAGAGAAATAATATCAATATGAGTATTACTATTACGAAATTTGAATATGCAGTGTATATTTGGCGGTTTAAAGAGACCACTTTAAATGAAAATATTGTACCATAAACAAATGCATGTCAAATCATGTCCTTTTCATATCAAATCTTTTAAGCCAGATAGTTTATTAGTTTCAGCCGTAACCCTATCAAATTCTTCTGGATATCTTTAGAATAAATTCTCAGTACCTATATCCAGCCGCCCTGCCACTTTAAAGATATACATACGGCCACTCCGCTCCTTACAATTTTTTCTCACTCATACTTTCTTGGATGTTTTGATTATTCATAACATGTTAACTTTCCCGTTCCTCATTTTCTAATTCACACGTTAAGCATCACCTCTCTCCTGTCGTCCCCTCGGTTTGGAACGAAACATTCCTTTATGCTATGTGGCTGCTTCCTCCGCCTTCGTCTTCATTCCCTCTTGGCCAACGCCGCAAATCAGGATCGAGTAAGGTATAGTACGAAGACTAAAAATGTGAGTTTCTCCAAATCTATTTAATCCGCGCATCGATCTAATCGATTTAATGTCGATGCATCATTATCATCAGGTGTATTATTAGATACTGCCCCTACATCCACATCTGCGTAATACCCCGCAGGCTGCCGCAAGGGCGTGTTGCGGGGGGTGTTAGGGGACCACCCGTAATTAAGAAAAAAACCGCTGGCAAAAACAACAAATTTATGTAGTCCACACACAAAACATAGCATACATAAATTCAAAACCCTTACATTCCACATACATGCAAACACTCAAACTACCAATAACGTACTCATGCACCTAGAATGACCTGATGTCTTTGCTATGTTTAATTTCGTTCCAACTTGTAAATTAAATGTTTTTCATTTTTCCAGAGTGACTTTGCTTTCTTACTATTATGATTCCCGATTGTTTGGGGAAAGAATGAGTATTAGTACGAGTATCTCTATAATGATGACACATTAGATTTTAGGCACGATGCAAGGAATAAATATTTATGGAAAATTAAAAAGGGTATTACTTCACAGTATTTATACAAACCAAGAGTCTGCCACTGCTACTCAATAAGTCGAGATTTCTGCCAGAACTGAATGCAATTTGAACACTGAATGTCTCACAAAAATTCAATTAATCCTATGGCGCATATTTATCACCCTGGGATTTCCGGCTCAATTTCTTTAAGCAGATGGTGAAATCGACCCATCCATCCGCACGTCTCTGAGCAGGGAGATTTCACTCGTGTGGTGCGTCGATACCTTCAATCAAAGGCACACGGGCATTATACGAGGGCGGAAAACTCTTCTCCACCGACGTGGAAGTGCTCGGGCCAAAGAAAGAGATTTCTGAATTTGTGTCCCTTTAACTCGTGGCCTCGGAAACAAGAAAATCTGACACTCCCGTCAAAAAATTAGCCTTTATTTTTCCTTTCGAGCAGTTAACGTAAGGTGTCTCGATGTCGATAATTTGACGCCTTACTCGGGTCCTGGTGGCCACATTAAACGTGACAGCCGTTTGGCCCTCCCCTTTCGAACGAGCGTTATGCCACCCGCCATTGGAAATCGATTTCCCCTCTCGTATAAAATTATATAGGCGAAAAAAATTACACGAAATAAAAAACGGAGTTAATAAAAAAGGAAAGGAAAGACATCCCATTCGGTGGAGTATGGTGAATGAACGTGTGATAATAAAAAGAACAAATTCCCATACGATGAGATCCAAGAACCCCCACCTCGCCCACCTCTTCGTGACGGAAGTTAATTACACTTTCGTTGCGCGGTGGGTCCAACGGAGGACAGGTCGGAGCAAATTAAATGCACGGCTGGGACAGTGGAGATGGGAGGGGAGGAGGGGGCTGCTGAAGGGGGCGACGAACGGGAGACCGCTCCGGGAGGACCGCGAAACAAAACATCATCTTCAATAGGCTCAGCGGGCGCATTTCCAGCGGTCCCGACATACAGTATAAAATCCCTTTCGCTCCCACCGAGTTAGGGAGCGGGACCGTTGGAGGGGGAGGGAGGTTAGGATTGAAGCTGGAAGGAGCGAGGGGGTGCCGGAGGGTGGTTGGCAGAGGTTGGGTGGAAAGGGTTGGAGGGAGGAGGATGAGAAAGAGGGAGAGAGAGAGGGGGGAGGTGAGCCGCATGACGTGGGAAGAGTGGGGGTGATGGAATAAGTAGTACGTGAGGTCGGCGAGGAAATTACGGAAAGGATTCACTTAAGTTCGGCCCGGTAGGAGGAAGGGGGATCGCGAGGGTCGTTGGGAGGCGCGAGGGAGAGCGGAGGTGGGCAGGGTTGGAGCAGGGGGGAAGGCAGCGGGCACGTCGTGAGACTACTTTCACCGGCCCGAGGTTCCACTGGCACGGAACCCTTGAGGGCCCCTCTTCACCCCCGAGCGGGGACCGTGGCCCCTCGGCCCGACCCCCGCTGCCTCCTCCTCCCGACGCCTCTCCCGCGAGCGACCGCCCCCTTTCGCCGTGCTCCCGCCCTCCTACGCGAGCGACAATAAACGGAGGCAGAGCGGAGAGAAAGAAGTCCGTCAGCAGCCTTATAAACGGGAGTGGAAAGTTTTATCCCCCACGGTTTGCGTGCGTGGACAATTCCCAGCGATGTTCACTGTCTTGATTCGAGAAACTCAGAAAAATTATACTGGATTAGAATAAAAATTCCAACCCACCCTGTTCGGCGTGGTCAAAGTAATTTGAGTGGTGGTGGCAGCACTAAAATTAAAAGCAGCTGAAATTGTTGTGGTGCAGCTATTAGTTCGTCTATTTCGTTTATTTCCGCTGCTTCGCTATCGTATAGAATTTTCTCCGTCCCAGGCAGAGAGGGGAAATGTCGTATGGCCCACCGTTCAGCAGTGTAAATGTGAAAATTTGCTGTTCACTTTAGGTCGCTGCTCCTAGTCATAAGTTTTTTTATTGTGGTAAGCATTGGTGCAAAATGAACAAATGGTTCAAAATATTAATATATTATAGGATAAAAATAATACAAAAATTTGGATATGCCATACATATTTTTGTTCAAAGAAAGGAAACAAAAAGTGATATAAATTTAAACGGTTTCAGACAAATAGATGTAATATATTCTCGAATTAGGTACACGGAGTATATTAACATACACTAAATTGAAATAACATATATCATGACGTCATTTATGCGAAAAGTAATCATCCCCAAGACAGTATCCTTTAGAGGTGGAGTGCATGGGAAAACCCGATGTACTGAGGGAAGAGTTATAGAAATATAGCGCAAGTTAACTATTATTACATCATTTGTGTGATGCCTTTGGTGCGATAAAAGTAATTAATTAAACGAATACCATTTGAGTACTAAATTACGTGAGCATGAAATGTATAGTCTGCTGATGACGAAGGAAATAACACACCACCACCCTGAACGCCATCGCTATAGTGTGTGGTATCGGGTGATTCCGTAATAGGCATTCACTTTTTACCTTATATGCAAGAAAGAGTTTGGGAACTACTAAATAAGTCATGGAAGCCAAACAATGAAAATAAGAACGACTGAAGGTAACGCTAAGTTAGCTGAAGTTAACCTAGAACAGATTTATAAACAATGTAGAACCTACTAGACTTACCTCACGTACTAAGTATCCCTAAATTCATACGAACTTTTAGCAATGATAACAAGAAAATAAGTACACCGAAAATGGAAAATAATCATATATATGAGGATAAATCAAATTTCAAATATGTCCGGACTGCAATCTAGCTCTCATATCTAATGATTTTGTTCAAACCTACATATACACCTACAAACATGATTGGACTGTATGTTTTTAATATCATTAGAAAAACAATGTCTCATATGTATGTAAAAATATCTAGTTTACATTGTAGTTCATTCAGATCGTGAGGGAATCCAAACATGATTAATCCAAAATAGTAACACTATCGAGCATATAATATCTTAATTTTTAAGGTTATCTACCCTTCGTTGCATCTGTTATAATTGAAAGTTACCCTAATCTTCAGACAACAAGTGCAAGAGTATTTACAGCATATGCACAGTGAGACCAAGAAACTAGTAAATCGTTTTTATATCCCCACAATGCATATTTTGAGTACCTAACAAATTCGCTTAGTCTGACGAGAAACACACTTGGGTTATACCAGTTATGAAAGCCATAGTAAGAACATTACAAGTCTTGATAAGTGTAGATTTTGAAATAATATATTTCATTTAAACTAGAAGTGAAAAAAACATCATTAAATGGAAAATTACTGGTGTGCATAACGTCAAAAAAGAACAATTAAATCATATTGCAACTGTTACCTGGGTATATACTCCGAATATTCTGTCTGCTCGTCCTCAAATTTTCCTAGTATGGCTCCTCCAAGAGATATCTCGAGAAATGCTGTAACTAAGTGGTTGGAAATTTCTATGCTTACTATTTCAGTTTGTTTGATATTGCAAGCGATCGTGGGAAATTTCAAAAAAATTATATTAAATTTTTTTATTATTAATACATTTTCACAAAAATTATATATTATATTAAATTAAATTATTGTCCTCCTTGAATTTTGTAAAATTGATACGGAACGGAACCTCAGGTTATTTTTTATGTAACTGTAATTTGGTTTTTTAGATTCCCCGACGACAGAGTTTATTTGCACCTGTGTATTCAAAAAATGTGTGTGTATATTCAGAAAACGAATGCTGATAACAACGTGTGGCATATACGAGGCGTGTTCATAAAGTAAGGCCCGTTTGGTCACAAGAAAAAATATACTCATATGAAACACATTTTATTGGCACTTTTAGTTAGCTACAAACCTACTTCACTTATGTACATAATCGCCGTTCACTTCTAAGCATTTTTCGTACCGCTGCATCAGCTTCTGTAACCCATCTGTATAGAAACTCGCCGCCTGAGGGTTGAACCAATCGACAACGCCATTCTTGAGTTCCTCTTCGGTTTCGAAACGTTGTCCACCGAACAACTGTTTCAAGTGCAAGAATCGGAAGTAGTCGCTGGGTGTAAGGTCAGGACTGTACGGTGGGTGGTTTAAAGAGTTCCCAACGACCCAAATACTCTCGTCCACTGGACATTCTTTGCTCTTTGTGGTGGTCGGTGAGCATTTTCGGTACCCACCTTGCACGCAATGTGTGGTATCCGAGGTTTTCCGTAACAATATTGTAGACAGTTGTGCGTCCAAGTTGAGGAAATTGTTCAGCCAGGCCATTAATTGTCAATCGACGATCACATCGCAGTTTTTGTTCCACTTGCGAAACAATTTCATCGTTCAGAATACTAGGCCTACCACTTCGCTCTTCGTCATGGACATTTGTTCGTCCATTTTTAAAATCACAGCATCATTTTCTAACCTTTTCTTCACTCATAACTGTAGGTTTATAAACTAGGCATAACTCGATGAATTTCAGCAGCCGACAATCCTTTTGCATACAAGAATCGTATGACAGAACGCACTTCCCAGCTGGCGGGATCAACGATTGTCGCGGACATTGTTGTTTGCGTGCACGGACAAGCAAACGACTTCTGAAACAAAACAAATGCTGCTATAGCTTCTCAATGAATCAGTAGATGGCGCTGCAGGAGCAAAACTGTGTTCTGAAGCGCCAATATTTAAATATAAGCAAACGGTACTTACTTTAAGAATACTCCTCGTACGTACTATTCTCTTTGAAGAATGATCTTAAACAGTAATATTTTACAGCCCATACTTCGGCAAAAAGTATTAAACAATCCTGTAGAAGTTGGTTTTCTCGGTCGGTCGGTCGCAAAATTTCTCTCGAAATGACTTCAAGGTCATCACCAAGGGTAATGTTGAGTTCTCCCCTAATATTTCGAGATACGCGAATGCTTCATATTTGTCGTTGTTCAACAGTGAAAAGGGAAGAGCATATTCCGATGAAGGACGTTCAAAGACCAGACTTTTTTTTAGACCCGGGCTTTACAGCCCAATGCATGTCATGTCCTGCATTGGGATTTTTGTTGCATGTCATGCTGTGCTCAAGTCAGCAACCAATGTACTCTTTAGCTTATTCTAATATCGAATACCGGTACGGATTCCACTTATTTAGTTATTCTTTTGCATCTGCATAGGCCTCCTCATTTCTTACTATTCCAGCGTACCTGGAGCCTACAGGAATGATATTTTACATTCGGACCTTCTAAGTCTAAGACAGTTAATTGAAACTCTTAGACTGGGACTATCAAACCTATGGACACGTGCCCAAAGTGGCACTTGGGAATTATTTTGACATTTACGCCATTTACATTCGCACAAAATCAGGCTAAACATTGTTCTCATATGCCATACATGAGGGTGATCTCTGAAGTATCCGGCATGCCATAGAGTGGGCAGCAGTTGTATGAAAAATGTCACTCTATTAGAAAGAACGCAATCTATAAAGTATATTTTTCAAGTTTAACGATGCCACGTTGTTTAGTATTTGTTTGTCAGCAATCGATAGTGAACGCTTTCAGTGAATTTGTGAAAATGGAGAAAAAGCGTCATCACTATGTAATACAATACTTTTATTTGAAAGGCCTCAACCCAACCAATATAAAAGCAAGCATCGCATTAGTCAACCAAATAAGGTGACGCCTCCCAAAACGGTGAAGAAAATCCACAAAGCAATACTGGATGATCGTCGAATAAAAGCGCGCGAGCTAGCAGACATAGTAGGCATTTCAAAAAGTGCGGTACATCGCATATGCGATACATCGCATCGTAAACCGGCTTCAAAGAAGGCGAAGACCATTTCCTCTGCAGGCAAGTTCATGGCGTTAGTTTTTTGGGATGCGCGTGGGATAATTTCTATTGTTTATCTTGAAAAAGGAGAAACTGTCAACAGTGAGTATTATGCAAACTTACTGCAACGTTTGAGTGAAGAAATCAAGCAAAAGCAGCTGCATTTGGCTAAGAAGAAATTGTTGTTTCATCGAGACACAATGCACCAGCTCACAAATCCGTTATTGCAATGACCAAAATTCATGAATAAAAGTTGGAATTCCTACCTCATGCTCTCCCTCTATTCGCCAGATTTAGCCCCCTTGGATTTTTTCTGTTCGCAAACTTGAAACAATGACTCAGTGGTAAAACATTTTCCAACCGTGAAGAAGTGATGTCTGTAGTTCCTGGCTATTTTGAAGAGCAAGACAGTTCTTATTATGAAAAAGAGTATCAAAATTATTGAATATCGCTGAGAAAAGTGTATAGAGCTGAAAGGTGATTTTGTTGTAAAAGAAATACATTTTTGTGTTTTCTTTTTTGGGTACTTCTGGGATTACCCTCGTACTTATGCGAGTATATGACAGAACAATATAAGTAGATCGTCCGCATCAGTCAGAATATATCTACCGCTTCAGTACCACCACTGGATAGCTCTCTTTCTATTATCGAAGTTCGTTTTATTTACTAATTACGTATCAGTTTCCTTTGGGAATAATTGATCTATATTTCTCCGAACTCGATAAGAATCAAAGATATTAATTTGCACAATATGAGTCTTTCAAAAGGTAATTTTATATCCCAAAAAGGTAAAGCTCTAATAAATGACCGGTAGTCATTTTCTATGATATATAATGCACACAATTATGAATCACGACATGTTTAGATGAGAAAAAGGCAAGAAAAAATGAAATTGTCTTGAAACTACTAAGGCGAAATCCGCCCTGAATGTCTGAAAGAAAGTTCCGTTGCTTCAGAAACCATATAAGTTAGTGGTTCACCAACATCTTCATCGCCTTGCATAGTGCGCTTGTTAGGGATACTGGGTGATAGTAAAATGGATCAGTCATATGTCTTCCGGTTTGGGGAGAGGAACGGCTAACGTTTCATCACCGCCATCGCCTGAAATAGGACATCAATATGCACTTGGAAGATATAAATGGCTTCCTGAATGGCAGCAAAACAACACCCTAGAATCGTTTTCCACGAGTCATCGCACCTCAAACGTTAGAACAATTTAAAATGTCATTATCTGTTATTTTAAAGTAGGTATACTGTGGCACAGATAGAAGACGGACTAAAATCTCGGATTGAAACGGCCAGCTACTTATGCCGATAAAAGCCATTGAAGTTTCATTACAAAATTTTGTTAAATAATGAAAAATAATTTTTTTCGTTTTGGAAAATGTTGATCGGTTTACTTCAGTGAGTTGTTTATTTTCGCTTGAAGTGGAATTTCTTTCCCTTCTTCTTTGCTACAAGGATTTCGGTCTCGGAAAGACTTTCGGTCCCGGTTCATGGGATTTCCCTTTTCCGGAGGAACTAGGGGATGGAGTATTTTCTGTCTTGCCGGATGAAACCCAGGACGTGGAGGCTCTCTTTTGTGGGTTCTTGCTAGAACCCTGGTGCTCGTTTCCTTCGGAATAGGAATCTTCTCTGCTACGGCTTTTTTTCTTGCCGTGAATACATGTTTCTTGTGGATATAATGTTCAATGTCTGATTTTAAATGGTGCAGTTTTTGATGGAATAAGACACAAATGAATTAAAGGATTTATAAATTATTGAAACAATTACTTAAAATTACTTATTCTTTGCTTCTAGTTTAGTCATCTGGTGGAGTATCTTTATTTCCAGAACTTTCCTCCTTCATCTTGGGGCAATCTTAAGAATGTACGATTCCCTTATAAAAAGTATCGGGAAAAGTTTCGGATAAATAGAATTGCTTCAGATATTGCTACAATTTCCCAAAATACATTCTACAAAGTAAATCTATTGAGCGTCGACACACTTTTGCCAGCGACTTTTCCACGACTCGACGGCTTCCGTATAGGCGGATTCCGGAAGGTCTTGAAGGGTACGTGTACTCGCTTTTTTGACGGTAATCATGGTACCATATGGGTGTCTTTTGAGGGAGAATTTCACTTTTGGGAATAGGAAATAGTCTGCTGGTGCCATGTTTGGACTGTAGGAGGAGTTGGGGAATAATCGCGATGCCGTATTTCGTCAGGGTTGGGTGCCTCCGGGACGAGTTTAGCACAGATCTCTCGTATCGTCAAATTTTCAGTGACAATGGTGTGCATTGTCTTCTTATCAATGCCAATACGATCTGCAAAACTTACGGTCCTAATTCAGCACTTCACGTACACGTTGCACGTTGCCGTCGGTTCTTCACGTCAACGTGTCCTCCTCCACACTCTCTCGGCCATCTTTCAAGATTTTACGCCACTTAAAAACTGCATTGTGTGACATTCTTTCACCCATGATTACTTGGCTAATCAATTTCAATGTATTTGCACCGGATTTACTTAGTCCAACGCAAAAAATTTAAAGCGTACCGCTGTTCAATGATTCGCTGCATTTCGCATACTAAAAATACGATCAAGCCTGAGCGAACGATCGCAGACTGTTCGCGCTTGGCGATTGTTGAAGTTCAGACATCAGGCATTGACACTGACATAAACACCCCGCGATCCACCAAAAGGTTGTGTGTCATGGGATGCAAGCATCGGGGTGAGAAGGGAGGGAAGGTGAGGATAAGGGAGGATATGGAAGAGGAAGAGAAAAGAGAAAAATATGGAATAAAATACTGTCAAATAACATACGAGGGTCATCCGGAAAGTAGTACCCGTTTGTGCCGCATGAAGTGCTGACGACGCGAGTAGCTGCTGGACGAGGTCAGATAGCTTCAGTGGCTTGTCTGCCTTCTCTGAGCCAAGTTGCGTGACGCTAGCATTGCCTGTGTTGTTTCTGTGATTGTTTACAATGTTTAAAAAAATTGAGAACGCCGCCAGTTGTGAAGTGAGGGCAGTGATTAAATTCCTCAATGCAAGAAACGTTCGCCCATGTGATATTCATCGCCAATTAAAGGAGGTGTATGGAGACAATGTAATGGACGAGTCGTCTGTTCGGCGGTGGTGTCGCAACTTCAACATGGAGAGGGGGAACACACACGACGATGAGCGTTCGGGGAGACCGTCTGTCATTACAGACCAACTGGTGAGCTCAGTTGACGAATTCGTGAGGAACGATCGGCGCGTCACAATTGATGACATCTGTGAGCATTTTCCCAATGTTTCTCGAACAATTGTTCATGAAATTGTTAAACACCATCTGCATTATGCAAAAATTTGTGCAAAATGGGTCCCTCGCATGCTTACAGATGAGCACAAAACCAAGCGTATGGCTGCAGCACTGACGTTTTTGGGACGTTATTCTGATGAAGGAGACTCTTTCTTGACTCGCATAATTACTGGTGACGAAACATGGGTTTGTTATGCATCACCTGAGAGTAAAAGACAGTCAATGGAGTGGCATCATGCTCATTCACCAAACAAACCAAAAAAATTCAAGACAGTTCTGTCCACCAGGAAACTCATGGCAACCATTTTCTGGGATCGACGAGGTGTATTGCTTATTGATTTTATGGCCCGTGGAGACACTATTAATGCCAATGCGTATTGTGAAACATTAAAGAAATTACGGCGGGCAATACAAAATCGGCGGCGAGGTCTATTGTCTACTGGTGTCATTCTCGTTCATGACAATGCCAGGCCTCATGCAGCTGGGATAACACAAAAACTTTTGCAGCAATTCAAATGGGAAACTTTCGACCATCCACCGTATAGCCCGGACTTGGCCCCTTCAGATTTTCATCTCTTTACAAAGCTTAAAGACTTTTTGGCAGGAAAAAGATTTGACAGCGATGAAGAACTTAAAGAAGGAGTGACCCTGTATCTCAATGAGCTGGCGGCGAAGGACTATGCAGCAGGAATACAGAAACTTGTCACACGTTATGACAAATGCCTTAATTTGCTTGGAGATTATGTTGAGAAGTAGTTTAAAGTATCCTCTTTCAAATAAAATTTTTTATGTTTGTTAATATTTACTTTTGTGTCTTTATTTCACGAACGGGTACTACTTTCTGGATGACCCTCGTATAATATTTTATAAATGCTGAAGGAAGACTCAATTTAAAGCAAGGGTTAATTAGTTTGTTCGAAACATACTCGTATTCTCAAGTCGAAGTAAGCAAATGGGTGTGTGCGTAAAGCTAATAGCTGTTACAATTGTAGATAATCGGGTTTGTGTTGATACGTAAATGGGATAGAAGCAAATATTAGTTATACATGTATGTTATGCAAAAAAAGGAAATAAAATTAAACCAAATTCATTAAAACCACCGCCGAGACCCCCCCACCTCCGAGCATACACAGTGCGAGCGCGCTACCACGTACAGTCACATCAGAAAAACATTGTACCGATGATTTTTATACAAACCTTGAACATGGTGGCACTCCCCACTATTCAAGCCAGACGGTTTGGTTGCTTTTCATCGTCACGCTTGTCCTTCCTACAGCGCGGGCAGGTAGCCCCTCTCTCGCATTTCGTTTCCTTGTGACTGAAGCGCTGGCATTGAGAACAACACATGGATGCAGGGATGAATGGCTGGAATGGTACTGAATTGAAACGAATGATTACCTTTTCGGTGAGACTGTTGAGGGTGAACAACTGTGCGACAGTTGTGTCTATTACATTACCTTCTCACTATTCGTGAGTCTGCGGCAGTTTGTAACGCCTTGAGAAGGAATTTCCTTTTATATTTCCTCGGCATCCACAGAAGAAGTCGCAATGGCTTATGACTCCCAGACAAGTGTTCAAATTGTGGTGAACAGACATGTCATGGATCATTCCAATTTCAAATATGTTATCTCTGGACGTTGTAGGCCATTTCGATGAGAAGATTCGCATCACACAATTTCTTGAGAGACATTAGTTCCAAGGATGTGAGGACAAAACTTTACGAATGAGAATGGAAAACACCCTCATTTATCGCCCACTCTCTGGCACCTCACCAACTTTTTACACTTTAACACGCCACTTCACAGATATTTCCTTCGCCTTTGGTAGAGTGGGATATTTTTGTTGGAGAAATGGTTTTCTTCGTCCGCGATATTTTAAGACTTCACCTCTGAACTCCCTACCCGCAGTGGATCCACATATTCTGGACTCCACATAGAAAACCTATGTGGTCGCAAGGGCTAACGAAGGGATAAAGCCCCAGCATTTGTGACTGAATTTAGCTTAGACCTTCCCTGTGTCTGGCATCCAAACCTACCTCTTTCGGCTCACTGCGACTCTCAGCCTATTCATAACCTTTAAATAGAAATCTTTCTTGACGGGTTGACCTTAAGGGACGCACTCGTAATGAATCAGCCCTTGCCAATCGACGAAGCACACCAGCATAACCGGGACATGTGAGCTTTCTTTGGTCGCCGAGAATGAGGACCTTTCCACTGAGAACACTGGGTCTTTGTCTCAACATCATAACCGTAAACCTAGGTTTCGTCACCGGTTACGATGGTTTTAAGAAACCCTGGATCGGGATTGGCTCAATCCAGGAGTTCTTGACAAATCTCCACACGTTTTTGTCTCTATTCATCAGTCAGTACCCGCGGGACGAATTTTGATACGACGTGTGTCATGCCTTAATGTCTGTCAAAATTGTCTGACAGGATCCAAAACTAATTTTCACTTTCCCGGCTATCTCCCTAACAGTTAAATGGCGATTTTCGAGCTCCGAATCGTTCACCAATTCGACATGGTTGGGGCCTGTCGCAGTGGAAGGCCGCCGGTTCTCGAATCTTCATCTGTCGAGGTTCTGCCCGATTTAAAACGACTATACCACTCAAAACACTGGCTTTGACTCATAGCTTCATTGCTTATTGCATAGCACTCATAGCAGCGGTTTGCTGAATCATTCCAAATTTCTTCGTAGAACTTTTTCCAAGTTTGAAACAAAGTTTCACCCACACACGCTGTTCCTCTAGCTCATTCATTGCTGCCATTGCACGCGGAGATGAACAGGTTAAGACACGTACCGCTGCTGCTGCGTAACGACACAACGTAAACAAAAGCAACACTTCACATTTTCGTCGTCAGTGTCGCCAGATGGCGCACCGTGTCTCATTTCAATCCTTTGAACGGTTTTCGCCGAAAATAATCAGCCCGGTCCTTGATCACACTTTGTACATGCATTTCACCACCCTTCAAGAAGACACCGCCACTCCAGCACTCGTCACAGAAATGTAGATGCAAAAAGAAAGATGATTAACTGGAAGTAGCTGACTTTTGGTCGTCCATTGGCACAGAATCTAGAGCCAAAATGGGGCATTTTTCCATTTGCTGGGATTGGCACCCACTGACTGGGTGCAGAGAACTCATTTATCAAAATCATTACAGGTCTCCAGGAATAACAGATCAATGGGCGGATCGCGAACCAGCTGATATGACTACTCACAAGCAATAGAACCACAGGCTGCTCGGGCACTACCATAATTGGCCTGGGGGATCATTTTCTGTATTCTCTCCGCCTTTGGAGTCGCTCAAGAAACATTAGTAATGCGGGAGAATTCTTGACAACCTTTCCTGCGGATATTGCATTCAATTTGGAACAGCATATTCTTATGTGACCAGAGAGGCCATTTCATTTGGAAATCGGGATGGAATTGGATCTGGAAAACTAGCCATTCATATGGGTACTTGTTGACGGGCGGGTTAACATTTAACTGATATGGCAACCCCGGCAAATAATGATTAACCAGATGAATTTCATGTTAGTGGTTTTATTCCTAGCTTGGTCATCTTTTTCACATACTTTATGGTCCTGTATGTATGGTTTGCATAAAAAGTATCGGGAAAAGTTTCAGAAAAATATAATTAATTCAGATATTGCTACAATGCCTTACATTGTACATTGTACAAAAGTACATCCCTTGATGCTCGACGCATTTTTTTCCAGCGGCTTTTCCAAGACTCGAAGGCTCCCTGGTCGGAGGAAGGTTGGGAGTCGTCGCGCTGCCGTCACAGAAAGTCTTTTCAAAGCAGGAATCTACTCTTGGTCGTCCGTCAAGACCTTCGGGACGTGTCTAGCGCAGATAATTCTCAACGCCAAATTTTCAGTGATATTGGTTTCCATGTCTATCTCATCACCAAGTATGCTGGGACCTAACCTCTTTTCATCTACGGCAAGCTCTCTTTCTATGTCTAACCTTTTTGGCCTAAGTCCTTTATCATAGAGTTCTTCTATATATTCCTTCCATCCCTGATGGATCTTTTCTGCTTCAAGTATTATCGTACCCAACTAATCTCTAACTGTTAGCATATTCCCTTATTACTTCCCGATAGTGTTTCCAACTTCTTCTATAGCGTACCAATTTCACCCTTCCTCTGAAAACTTTCCATATCTTCTCACTGCGTCTTCCACCATGCTTCTTTTGTGTTATTTGTTACCCGCCTCTATTGATTATTTAACTCCTTTTACTTCCATCTGCCTAACCCTGTTTTTACATTCTTCCATGTCTTTATCTTATCGATCTTTCTAATCAACTCATCTGTGATCTATTTTTGGTTTCCTTGCCCTTTTTCCATTAACAGTTCCTATAGTTTCTTCGGCAGCTTTCGACATCC
The DNA here is from genome assembly GCA_037158775.1 of Hetaerina titia. NCBI lineage: Eukaryota > Metazoa > Arthropoda > Insecta > Odonata > Calopterygidae > Hetaerina > Hetaerina titia. Next base: position 9,661,540 of record CM073779.1, read on the forward strand.
CTTTTTTATGTATTTCAATTTTTCCTCTATAGTACTCGGAATTTTTTCCTCATTCATGCTTGTCTCTACAGCCGGCTGATACTTCTTCCTTGTCAGACTAGTTAATGCTTCTAAATTTTATTTCCTAACCCGCCGCAACTGCCTTATCTTTTTGAATTGGCCGCTACACTTCATGAGCGTTAAATTGTGGTCAGAGTCTCCATTCGCTCCCGAGAAGCTGTGCGAATTTATCACACTGTTCCTAAACCAGTTCCTAACCATAATATAATCTAACTGATACTTTACTGAGTCACCTGGCATTTTTCATGAATACCTATGCCTTTTGTGGTTTCTAAACCATATTTTGGTGATGACTAACCCCTGTCTGCTGCAGAATTCAACACTTTCTCCCCATGGTCATCCCTCGTACCTAAACCATAGTCCCCCCATCTCATGGCCATCTCTTCTTTGGCCTAACGTAACATTCCAATACCCCGTCAATATCAAATGTTTCCCTGCAGGAACACACAATTGTTCCATTACTGATTGTATATCCTATTGACTTCTTCCTCCTTAAGATTGCTTGGTGACATGTATGCTTGAACAATGATCAAGTTTATCAGTTCTGCTTTTATCTCTATCAGTAATATTCTATCCGTTGTTTTTTCTATGTTAAATACGCTTCTTCCTTTCTCTTTATTTCATATTATTGCAACCCCTCATTGGCTCTTGTCCCCTCCGCTGATATATCCCCCGTCAATATCAATGTTTCCTTGCAGGAACACACGCGATTATATTCTGTAACTGATTGTATATCCTATCGACTTCTTCCTTCTTAAGATTGCTCGGTGGCATGTACGAGTATACCTGAACAATGACCAAGTTACTCTAAAACTATCACTCCAGTAATCCTCGCTATCCTTCCATCTCACCTCGTATTGACCTAAAATATCTGTATTTCCTCTTTCCATCTCTCACTTTATGTTCTCTAATTTTCCTGTCCTCAGCAATGTCCTAACAATCTCAGTTTTTATTCTAAATAATCCGGTTTTATTACACTATGTCTTCTGCCTTTCTGCTCTCGGTTTTTCTTTCCTATACATATATAAATTTTTCTACTTCATCCAATGACATCAACGTATTACGGTCGAAGGGATCACGAATATAAGATTAGATAGATAGACTGCAAGACTGATATGTTTAAAATGTCATTTTTTTCAAGAACGATAAGGGACCAAAATATTTGTAGTCGAAATTCCCCAGGAGTTAGTTCATTACAGTAAGTATTAACGTATAGGTTAGGGACTGCGCGAGGATATGTATGTGTATATGTTTGTTGATGTACATATATGGTTGTATGTGTATAAAAATATGTAAATGCATGTATGTATGTGTTAAATTTTTTTTCTTACAGGTTCCCCCCACCTTTCCTCGTCATTTCATAACCCCAACTCCCTCATCCCTTACCCTTCCCTCATGGTGCTACACCCCCTGCCACACACCTTTTTTGGTGGCTCGCAGGGTATTTATGTAGATGTGGATCAATTTAAGGAGATTAAAACCTAATTGTTAGGTTAACCTCCGTTTATATTCTCACCAGACGTCATCTTTCGCTAATATACCCAAATAATTCAAAATAATAACAAAGTGATCAAAAGATCGGTCAATATTAAGGCAGAATAAGTACACTAACATAGCCATCTTATTAAATATTATTAGTGATCGGTTAAATTACCGATTAATGTTCGAGTCAATTCACAAGTTTAACCAATGACTATACCTATGATGCTTCTCCGATTCATACGCATGCGTAGTAACCAAAATCATTGATTAGAAATATAAGTACCACTACAACTGGTGAAATTCTATCCGGAGGGAGAATCAAATGAGAATGGAAATTTTCGTGGAAGCTTCAAAATTTCCATGAACTTGGTACAAAGACGGGATCCTTTGGGTGCTTCTGCATATGAACAATTATTATTGAATTCGAACATTCCCCCTCCCGCGTAAGGGATGCAGAGCCCCGGAGAAGGATATATGAATTTGCATAAACATGTTAAGAAAGAGCTTTGCCATGGCCATGAGCTCCCGAAGGAGACGACTTGATTAGAGAAGGGATGAATCACTTGGCGCAGACACAAATATATTCCCTACCCTCATCGCTCCACGTTGGTTGAACACCGTGCGTAATCATTAGCGAAAGTTTCCTTGGAAGTATCGACGTTCTTGGAGCAAAGATATCTCCTTTCCACTGCCCAATTATTCGAGTGATTGATTTAGCGGTAACGACTCGGGAAGTATCTTTTGGGTATGAAAAGGTACATTGATGCGAGAGGGAACCGTAGGGATCCAGACCCATTCTTCCCTCTGCCAACTCGGGGTGGGAGATCTCATTTATAGGAGATAAATGAACAGGAGCGGGAAAGGAAACGTTTAATGCTCATACTTGCGGAATTTAGACAGTTCAACATGCAATCTTGTATTTATGCACATGATTGCTTATTACCAATATGAAAATGAGTACTTGAAGATAGCGGTTTGTAAGCGTGCGAATGACAGAAGTATCCTTCTATCAGAGCAAAATGTAAGAAAGAAATTTATATTCATTTGAAATAAAATTTTAAGGAGTAAACCAGTCTATCCTAGTAAAATAATAAGTGATCATTTAATAAAAATTTAATCACATAGTTTATGAATTTTGATTGGTATATGCCTTCTTAGAAAGGTTCCAACTTCCTTTGATGAAAAGCAAGACTCGGTAGGCTCATAAATGTAGTCCACCACCCTACAATGCTTCATGTCATTTACTGTTCTGTCATTAAAGAGATTCAAATTATTATCAGTTATCATGGATTATTTAACTTAAAATATGCTATCTGAAGGCATGGAGTAAGTAAAAATATGCACTGAATGGTTGAGGCCTTAACTTTGTAAAAATCCATGTTTAACTTAAGAAATTAATATTATCTTTGCTTTCTACAGAAATAAAACTAGTAATATAATAATAGAAATAATATAATAATAATATAGTAATAGAAACTAGTCGACAAATAAAGTTTTATTTCTGTAGAAAGCAAAGATAATATTAATTTCTTAAGTTAAGTAAAAATAGTAAAGACATTAAAAATCACGACCAGCCACATTAGATTAATAATTTACAACCAACCGTGCATCAATGACATGACATCTAGTTCATCGCTGATTTTACCAATTCCTAGTTCCAAATACAATAAATTGCATCTCCAGCGTGCAAGGTCTGTCCCAAAAGTAGTATGACTTATTTTTTCCCCGGATACACAAACGGACGGGCGGAGGTTTCTCTGGCTGAGTTCGATGGAAGGGAGTCTCGGGAAAGGCTGGTCGGAGGCAGTTGGCCCCCAGCCTTTGGGGGTGCGGATCGTTCGTTTACGATATCTCTATTACGCGACCTCGTCACGCGCCGTCATGAACCGGTTATTGGAACAGCGGTAAACCATCAAATTCTGCCTGAAAACAGGAAAACTGGGAAGGAGACACAATTCATGGCACACAGCATGGCTCAAGGCAGCTTATGGTGCTAACGCCATGGGTAGATCGGGTGTTTTTGAGTGGCACAAATTGTTTCGGGAGGGTAAGGAAGATGTTGAAGACGCCGAACGATCAGGATGACATTCGACCTCAAAAAGTGATGAAAATCGTACAAGAGTGAAGGCTTTGTCTGACAGGGATCGTAATTTAAGATTTTGAATGATTTCGGATGAACTAGGCATTCCTAAAATTGATGTGCATCGACTTATCATCAAAAACATGGACATGAGAAAGGCGTGTGAGAAGTTGGTGCCGCGAGTACTCTCTTACGAACAAAAGTAACTCGCACGCGCATTTGTCAAGAACCTACCGACTATCTTAGTGAGGATCCAAATTTTTCAGACAATGCCCCACGAGACTCCTTCCTCTTCCCCTGACTCAAATCCGTGCCTCATGGAAGTCATCACGGCTCAGTGGAAGTGTTACAACAGATCGTGATGAGGGAGCCTAGCACTATTCCTGGCACCTCCTTCCAGGAGGCATACAGGGCGTGGTAAACCCACTGGCAGGGGTGTGTGGACGTACAAGGGTACTACTTCGAAGGCCTTTGAGAGAAATTATAATTATATAATAAGATAATTATTAATTCTGGCAATATATTTTTTTAATAGACTCAGTCCTACTACTTTTGGAACCCACCTTGTATGCCTATCATAACAATTATTTTGGAGTTACGCGGTGATATAATATCCCACATGACTATTAAACCATTTAATTAACCACGCCATACTACAACTAAACAAAATACATTTAGTGTTGGCAGGGTTTAAAAGGCAATGCCATAATTTGGCCTCAAGGTTCTATTGAGATGAGAACTGAACACACATACGCCCACTGCGAAATTACATTGATTTTGCTGAGGAGAGTTTAAATAGTGGTACCATTCTAACATGGTTCAAAATATGTTAGTTTTTGTCTTATAAATTTATGTATTGTTACAAGTCGGCTTCAAAGCCTTTTAGTCATTGTTAAGCTAATGAGACAGGATTTTTTAGCGCTCAAACATGGTCCTAAAAATATGAAATTAAAACTTTTTTATCGTGGCACAAGGTAGGGGAAAATGTCTAACATTCTCCACTATTGCTGTGAGAAACAAATATCAATATACGAGAACTCGTATATCTCAATGGCAAGTTTTACTTTATTAAATAAAATAGTTAGATTCAAACAATTAAAATATTGTTTATCTTTAAATGGAGCTAAATTCTTCCATTTTCTGATTAATACATATCACTCAATCTTTTCCAAGGCGTTATTTGGCAAGAAAAATTATTTTTTACCCTAAAATACGGAGGGAGGAAGGAGAATATGGTGTTTATGGCTTTGGGTGTTTTGCAAGCATATATTTATTCCCTGAGTAACCGAGAAGAAATATTCAAAAGTAAAACTGGATCGGAGGTGATTGTAATTACCAGACAGATTGATTTTATCATCGAAGCTGGTTAAAATATTTTCAAAAACTCCTCTAAATCATCTGTTTTGCAGATAATGTCGAAAATTGAATCATTTTAGTACTCTGAGCTTTAGACTACAAATAAATTTTTATCTTAATTTAGATTTTATTACAATAAAATTGCTGCGAATCTGTGGTCGTAAATTTATCCTTATTCGTAAAATTAATAAATATTTATATTTTGTATTATTATTTATTTTTCAATAATAACGGCTTTGAAATCAGGAACTGATTTCATTTTTGTAACATCAACTTTGTAGCTTCTGAAATGATATGGATTAACTGTCGTCATTCTTTAAAAAAGTGAAAAATATAGTCAGATCATTTTAGGTCCCTTTTAAAATAGCAAACATCCTATTGAAAATCAAATTAATCTCCTAACTTTTTATATATAATGGGTTCATTGTGTTCATGAACGGTTTAGTAAGGTAGGTAAAGTACCTACTTTCCCAATGAACATGTTATTGTAATCATGTGACCACTAACCCAATCCGTTTAGTCATCTCCTTGCTTTTCTTATAAAAATGGACGGTGCTGTCTACTCACATTTTTCAGATTTATTTAATTGTTTCAAGAGAAAAAAGAACAGCTGTCATAATTTTTACCCCCTGTTTCCTTTATGATACTGAGAGAGCATATGTTGTGAGTTTGTTCTCTGATTCAAATATATTTTTCTCGTGGGAAACTAAAGTGAGATTGATTAAGGTTAATGTTTCCAGTTAATTACAGCAACTGATCCATGTAACTGGTATCCTTAATATTTTCGTAAAAATGTAAATTTAAGCTGTCTATCGGACGAATTTCATATCCAAGAGTGGTTTTTATCTTAATCTTCAAGTTCAAAAATGATCAATGATTTCTTCATGCGTAATAAATTAAACTTAAATATGCCAAACATTTTTATAATTTCCAGAGAACTACTTGGTAATATTCCATTGGAAATCTTAGGGATTTCGTCTCATCTCAACACCCTTGATGCTCTCCGACCGGCAGTATCTGCAGGCATATGGTAGAACACAAACGTGGATCGAAGAGGAGAGAGGAAATGAGGGTGCTATTGGGGATGAGGAAGGCGTTTGTTGAATGTGGAAGGACGGATTGGGTCGTGGGTTTAGAGGCGAGGATGGGTTGATAGGGTGGAAGTAAACAGGCGTTCATCACAAACAACGTTCGTTATCGCCCCTAATTTGTAATTCAATTTTATCTACCAGAGCGTATTACTTTGCTAAGCAACCGTCATGTGGGTGTGAGAAGGCGTAATTCTTTACTTATTCGATAAAATAATTAATGAATGGTTGAAAAAGGGAATGGCACATGACAACTTCGTCTGTTATGTGTGTTCTTATCCCTTTCCTTGTGAATACACACACACTTACATTATCTCTCTCTCTCCCTCTCTCTCTCTCTCTCTCTCTCTATATATATATATATATATATATATATATATATATATATATATATATATAACTTTTGGACGGCACAATAGAACACAGAATAAAACAGATAACACGTAAAAGGACACTCACACTGTAGATGATTTAAGCTTTCGGCCTACTCCGAGGCCTTCCTCAGGTCAGACCTGACCTGAGTCAGAGTCTATATATATATATATATATATATATATATATATATATATATATATATATATATATATATCGATGATGCGGAAATACTCACGAGAGCAATATAACTTTTGGACGGCACAATAGAACACAGAATAAAACAGATAACACGTAAAAGGACACTCACACTGTAGAAGATTTAAGCTTTCGGCCTACTCCGCACGCCAAGTGAACTGAGTTCTGTTCCTAATTCAAGAGGAATTAGGAACAGAACTCAGTTCTGTTATATAAACACACAAACACTAAGATAATAAATATTACACACACAGAAACATAAAAGAAGGACACTTACAGTAGATATTTACGTTTCGACGGCACGGCCGTCGTCATCAGATTCAGACATCAGATTCATTCTGATGACGACGGCCGTGCCGTCGAAACGTAAATATCTACTGTAAGTGTCCTTTTATGTTTCTGTGTGTGTAATATTTATTATCTTAGTGTTTGTGTGTTTGTGCGTCGCCGGAGAGCGTCATTTTCAAGATTATATATGTGTGTGTGTGTGTGTGTGCGCGCGCGTGCGTGCGTGCGTACGTGCGTGCGTGTGTGTGTGTGTGTGTGTGTGTGTGTTTGTGTGCGTGCGCGCGCGTGTGTGTGTGTGCGCGCGTGTGTACACATTCAAACACGAAATCCCGCCATACGGCGAATCAAGATTACTTCACACATAGAAATAGGTGTAAGGAAAGGGGATAGAATGCGTGCCATGAAACGTACCGTTCTGTTCCTATCCTCTATGATGCTGTATTCATGCTAACCTACTGCCCTTTCTTCTTGTGTGTGTATTGTCTATTTCTCCTTTGGTGGGTGAAACAGCTCTCTAACGCCATCTCTGAACCAAGTAATCGGAGCACCTAGGTGCTTTAATCCGTCGCAGATCTTAGTATAAATTAGGTTTCCTTATTAGCTTAAGTGATAGAGCAACCGCCCGGCAAGTGGAAGGCACGGTGTTAAAATTCCGGATAAGGAATTAACCGGGAAGGAAAACCTATGCATATATTATATAGAAATGTGTGTGTGTTTGAGTTAGTGAGTGCGTGCGTGCGTGTGCGTGTGTGTGCGTGTGTGTGTGTGTACACACACAGATATTTTCATCGCACCAGGCGGTTATCGCATATGTTAACGCCTATTTTGCGGAAAAAGACGTCAACTAATAGTTGGAATGATTTTAAAGTGAATACATTGTTGGAAAAAGTGTATCAACTTATTAGAATAGCTTGTTGAAAAATAAAAATAAATCTGAAGAAAAATTCTCGTTTTTTTGTTAGGCAGGAAACTTTTCAGACTAATCACGTTCAGACAGGGTGCGTTCCTAAAGTAATGCAGTTGAATTTCCCGCGCCGCTCCTATTGGCCGGAGTAGGACAAACCCCTTGGAGTAGCTGGGGGATACTAAGCTTTGCCGCAAACCAGTTGCATTGCTCTCCAAAATGTGGAAGCGGGCGCATGTCAGTTATTGTAAACCTCTGCGCGCCGACCGTGTCACGAAAAAAATGGAATCGACGGTCGAACATCGTTACTCGATTACTAATTTTAGTGCTAAACTGAAAAAACTCTTGAGGTTAAGCAAAATGATTCGTAAGGCTTACGAGAACTGCTCTGCCGTACTTACAAGTTTCGAGGGGGTTAAAGGCCTTTAAGAAGAGCCGGGAAGATGTTCACGACGAACAACGCTGTGGGCAGCGCCAACCAGGAAAACCGACAAAAATGTGGCTCGTGTTCGACAATTGTTGTTCTCTGTCGGTCGATTGAGCATCAAGATTGTTGCCAATGAACAATACCCTTCATCTACTGTTGTGTTTCGTATTGTTACTAAATACTTAGCGATGAAGACCGTGTACGCGAAGCTCGTGCCCAAGGCGTTGTCAGAAGACCAAAAGATCAACCGAGCGGAAATTTCAAGTGAACTTTTGCAATGTATTAAAAATTAACCTGATTATTTGGACAACGTCATCACTAATGATGGAACCTGGGATTTTGAATACGACCCAGAAGCAAAACCCCAAAGCTCTGATTTGCACTCCGACCAGTCCCCCAAACCCAAAAAGGCAAAAATGAGCAAATCAAAAGTGAACACAATGCTCTTTTTTTTTCGACAGTAAATGAGTGGTCTATTAGGAGTTTGCTCCTCTAGGACAGACAGTTAACGTTACCTACTACATGGATGTCCTAAAAAGACTCCGAAAACGGGTTATCAGGACGAGAAAACACATCTCCACTACCTGGCAACCCCATCACCAAAACGCCCCTTGCCACGACGTGCTACGAGTCCGCGAGTTCCTTGCCAAATATCAGGTGTCAGCGTTGCCCCACCTCCCTTATAGTCCCTCCGTCACCCCAGCAGACTTTTTTTTTGTTCCCTCGGATGAAGGCAGCCTAAAAAAGAACCCGTTTTTTGCATATTGAAGAGGTCCAATCAGCCGTGACGAAGATCTTGTGAGAGGTCCCTGAAGGGCGCGAAAGGTTCGAGGGCGCGTACCGGTCATGGCAGAGTCGCTTGAAAACATGTGTAGAGGCCCAAGAGCCTTCAGAATTGAATGAGTAATGTCATATTTGACCCTACTTTGAAGAATGTTAAGTGTTTGTGCAAATTTGATCAATACAAAACTTTTAAAAAATAATTGCATTACTTTCGGAACACACCATGTAACCCCCAAATATTGGAAATGTTATTAAAAATTAAATGGTTACTATCCTTTTTTGCATACATACCACTGAAATACTTAGCGCAAGTCTGGGTTTTTGATACGAGATTCAGGAGAAGGTTAATAAAACTGCAGATTTTTCTCCCAATTCGATATTTCGTAAGTTACTGCGAAAATGTAATCAAACAGAATCATCTCATACCGCAATGAGGTAATCATGCTAGTTGATTTAAATCCACAGAAAATGAGGAACAGGATGAAACATTCTATCGCTTTACCCTTCAACATGCAGTATTGTACGCAGTCTATTTCAGCCGAACGTGTGAGACGATGGTGGGACCAGACTATGGTTATAAGAAAAAAATAGTGAATCTCCGCAGTGGCTCCGAAAAAATCTCATGCGTAGAAGCATTCATGCACATTCTTCCGATCCTAATTTCTGAAAAGATCTCAAGAAAATATTAACTTCACGAAAAATTTTGATCATCGCTTTTCTATTATTTTGACCGGAAGTCATAAAAGACTGTGATATGAAATAATGAATAGAAATGAGGTGGGGAAGAAATTCAAGACCCTTCTGAGGCAGGAGATGTGAATTGAGGTTATTCTGTGTTAAACGAGAAAATTTTCCAATTCAATACGAATTAAGACACTTTCGGTTTGGCTCCCTGCAAGATAGTACTACATGAAAAGTCGGCGGGCATGCTTGAATTAACGATAGCCTTGAATGATAACTACTACTTCAAGTGTTCCTGAAAAGATGTTACTGACACGTTACTCTAAGTCACCGAAAGAACCCTAATCATACGAAAAATATGGATTCAGAATTGTGACTGGTGCAGAAGTGTGACTGATGCTTTAAATTTAGTAAAGATGTTTTGTGGTCATGCTCCATATAAATTCATACTTTAGAAGAAGGATACAATCTGCATTTTGACAAACATGTATCTTTTTCAATGGTAAAAATTTATTCTTAAATCTTAGAGAAGGAATTCATGAGCGAGAGGACGAAAACAAGAAAGAGAAAGCCAATATTTGCGCTACGCAGCGGTTTTTCATTTGGTAATGAAATCCAACGAGGCCTTTCAGTAAGTAATCGGTAAGTAATTTTACAAAATTTTACATTTAATTTGCAAAGGAATATGTGGCAAAAAAACCTAAAATTTGCACAAAACATCCAATGTGCTGATTCAACCTGTTCAGAATAATCGAAAAACAATGCTAAACCTTATATAAAAACAATAACGAAAAACAATGCTAAATCTTATTCATGACGTTTGACTCATATGCAGATAGAAATGCGCGAAAAATATACCCTTAAACGTTCATTACCCCGAATATTATAACGATTTAAATAATATTAGCCAATTACGACGTTAAAATTTCAAAGCAGTTCCGTACCAAAGAATCTACGAACCATAAATGAACTAAGTCGCCACAACGCGAATGAAAGCTGAGAGACAAACGGTAGAAATCAAGATTGAAGAAGTAAGAAGAGCATGCCATATCTCACCTTTCTTATTAAATACATGCGTACAACCTGTACTTGGAGTAGAAATCAGGAGCAAAGGATTAGGAATCAAATTGGAAAATGAAGTGCCTAACGTGCACCATTTCGTAGTTGACGGCTTAGGCATTGCAGAGAATCTTTGGGATCCAATTACATCATTTAGCACAGCATATCAATTACTTTGGGGATTTAACATAACATTAGACGTATAAGATATTAAACTCCTTGAATGAGAAAGAGGGGAGATGTTGTACGAATTACTGTGTGAAGCGGAGGGGATTTAGAACAAGTTAAATCTTTCATCTATTAATTTAGAATGAAGGAGATGGCATAATATAGGATGAGAGTATACTATTGTGAGAGAAGATTACCGAATGACGCCAGAACCACTATTATTAATATTGACGTTTTCATTGGGTTTCACCCACACTTGAAAATAGAAAAACTGCTCATGAGACGTGGTTGTGCGCAGTGAGTTCCGTTTCCCGAACAGAACGATCAAGTTCAGTTTTTTCGCAGTTGAAGTTGAAGTTACAGGGTAATCAGGGGTTTCTTTTGAAGGTGATTACTGCAGATGAAACTCTGCTACATTTTTTGGCTCCTGGTAGCAATCAACAACGCTCTCTTCTGAATTCTCTAGCGTCACAAACATCAGCCAAAGCCAAAATGGTGGCTTCTACAAAAGTTATAGTCATATCATTTCTCGATATGCAGGGCATGGTGTATCTACGTATATATGGTACCAGCGCACACAACTGCTAATGGAGTATATTATAGGAATACATTCAAAATTCTCAATAGAATCAGACACAAAAGGTTCCATTTCAAATAGCAACAAGCAACATATGGATGTCACAGTTGAATATCGCAAATGTTATTGCCGTTTATCTCGTGCAAATCATTGTAAAATGTGCTCATAATCCTCCTTGGAGCCTAGACTTAGCTCGGTGTGACTTTTCCTGTTCCCCAATTTGAATAAACAACTGCTTGGATATTATTTTTCATCATTAGAAGCAGAGGTATGCGTTACTGAGGCGATAGCTGAGGACCTATGAAGAAATGCCTACAAGGATGTACCCGCAGACTAAAACAAAGATGGAATATGTGCACTGTTGCCAATTGGGAATTCATTGAGGACGTTCAGAATTTTGAGGATGAATAAAAGTATTTTTTACAGTTTTTAAAAGCTCTGTGGTGAAAATCATTCGTACCACTAACTGAGACATTCTGTGTTGCTTACTGGGAAGTTTATATGGCTAATAGTGAGCTTGAACACCACTGAGATTTTTGCAGAATGGAAAATCTGCATTCGTATATTACTACTATTTTAGTGAAAAAATATACTGAAAGGGAAAGTTGCTAATTAATAGCCTGAGAGCATCGGTTAATTTATGTTCACTATGTGTGCCTTTTTGTGTAGGGAAGATAAAATTTAAGAATTTAGATAATTAGTAGTTAGAGTGTACCGCAAAAATTTTTGGGCAGGAACGTTAAGTACGTACACTAAACAAAATCTGGAGATTCAATGAGGCATTATTCCAGGTAATGAATGAATGTATTATTTGTCTTTTCTTCAGCAAGTACTTGAACAAATGTAAGAATATACGAAGGGAAATTTGTTGTAGATTTGTTGATATATATTGCCATACGACCAGGTAGAGAGAGATTGGGAAGTTGTAAACGTGTTTGTTTAAATACGGAATGAATGAGTTGTAGTTGAATTCTTTGACAGCGAAGTATAAAAATGGTACTGCAAATGTAAGTAAGATTGGATGAACATGAGTGACTGATTTGAAATAAAGAATGATGAGAAAAGGGCTGAGTAATTCCTCAACTTTCTCAACTTTAGTTCAATATTTTCAAGTGGACGCGTTGATAAGGCACGCAAGGATTAGATATTTATCCCATTAGGATCAAATAAGGTAAAGAAGATATTTCGGGTCTACAGAAAATGGGTGCAGAATGGAACTTTTATCTATTGTACAGTAATTTTTCCAAATATACCTACGTATGCGATGTACCTTCTTCCTCCACCTTTCCTTTATTATTAGCATGAAACAGAAGTAATAGTTCAAACTCAAATACAGAATTTATTTAACTCGTTTATTCCTAAAAATTAATGCATTTCCAAATCTTCTAGCTTCTAAATATATTAATGGTTCCATCCTTGTCTGGGTTCAAAGTGGTAACACAATGAGACTTTTGGCGAGGACGTTAATCCATCTAGTGGCTTTAATTAGAACCACCTGAAGGACACCGAGTGAAATGGCGGTACTTTCATTTTTCCGCGCACACGCAAATGGGAAACATTTATCTCCATAGCATTTAGTAGATCTAGTTATATGTTTTGTCATAAACTTTTCGAAGAATAACATTGGCAGAAGTATTTCATGCTATTGATTAGCATTTTTATCTTTCTATGGAGAGTTGCTAATTGATTACATTTGATGTCGTTATCATTGAAAATTAACTACAAAAATGATTTAATACATGGCACTTATAATAGTGATAACAAATCCCAAATAATACAGTACTAACAAAGGTAAAAACATCTCGGAATTCAATATTTCTGCATTTTTTTACTGGCTTCCTTTAACAGCTGCATAAAATATTTACCTTGGCAAGAAATAGGCAAAGAAATAGCAAAATAATATATTTTACTTCCAAAAAAAATAATTTATATCTATATATTAATAATTTAAAATCTTTTATAATTTCATTTGGGGCTTTAGTAAGAATACAATTTTATAACATTGTCAATCATGATTATGAATTTTATTTACAAAAATCTTTCAGCCAAAATGTACCAACAAGAAAACAACAGAGAAGAGTAGTTCCTAGTTATTCTATACCTTCACATCATATTCCCAAATATATAACTGTAAGAAAGAGAGAACTGACCTTTTAGAGAAGTAATTCTTTCATTTATTCATAAGATACCCTTTAACTGAATGAGGTCCTGTCATTCTTATAATCTTCAGGTTAAGCTGAATCATGAGTTCAAAAAGAAATACCCCTGGATAGAATTAATTTTTTGTTACCATTTCTTATGCTGAGTGAGCTTCAAAAGTTGTTTCTTAAATAATGAATAATTATGACCCTTACAAAAATATTAAAAATGAACAACATTTTTTACACACACTTATACTGAATTTAAAAGAAAGAATATTCAATCATCTGACATTAATTTGTATCCAAATTTAATAATAAAAACATTCCAATTTATAAATTGGCAAATCATTCTGGTAGGTGAGGGAAATCTCGAGCGCACTTGTTATTATTGCATTTGTGTCAGCAAACTGCATGCAAGGGAAATTAGTTCTTTTTGAAATATAAGAAATAAGCAAATGCATTATGATTGTATTCTATATTCCTCTCAAACTCAAAGTGATCTCAATACTGCAATGGCATCGTGCCTGCCTCTCTCCTTCCTAAACCCAATCTGATCATCCCCTAAGTTATCATTTGCCCTACTCTCTATCATTTTGTTGATGATCCTGAGAAAAACTTTAGCTGCGTGGGAAACCAAACTTCCCCTTCCTTAGTCCTCACACGATGTAGCCTTCACCTTTTTCAGAATAGGAACTAACACTGATCTCATAAAGTCTTCTGGCAAGATTCCTTCCGCATAATTACTACAAATCAGTCCATATAGTCTATTCCTACTCCACTTTCTTACACCTTTTAGTAGTTCCACAGAAATGTTGTCCACAACCAAGGCCTTATATGGTTTCATCTCCCTAAATGCCCTTTCTATCTCATCATCAAGTATGCTGGGACCTAACCTCTTTTCATCTATGGCATGCTCTCTTTCTATGTCTAACCTTGTTGGCCTAAGTCCTTTATCATAGAGTTCTTTTATATATTCCTTCTATCTCTGATGGATCTTTTCTGTTTCAAGTATTATCGTACCCAACTAATCTCTAACTGTTAGCATATTCCCTTATTACTTCCCGATAGTGTTTCCAACTTCTTCTATAGCGTACCAATTTCACCCTTCCTCTGAAAACTTTCCATATCTTCTCACTGCGTCTTCCACCATGCTTCTTTTGTGTTATTTGTTACCCGCCTCTATTGATTATTTAACTCCTTTTACTTCCATCTGCCTAACCCTGTTTTTACATTCTTCCATTTCCTTCTCTTATTGATCTTTCTAATCAACTCATCTGTGATCTATTTTTGGTTTCCTTGTCTACAGCCGGCTGATACTTCTTCCTTGTCAGACTAGTTAATGCTTCTAAATTTTATTTCCTAACCCGCCGCAACTGCCTTATCTTTTTGAATTGGCCGCTACACTTCATGAGCGTTAAATTGTGGTCAGAGTCTCCATTCGCTCCCGAGAAGCTGTGCGAATTTATCACACTGTTCCTAAACCAGTTCCTAACCATAATATAATCTAACTGATACTTTACTGAGTCACCTGGCATTTTTCATGAATACCTATGCCTTTTGTGGTTTCTAAACCATATTTTGGTGATGACTAACCCCTGTCTGCTGCAGAATTCAACACTTTCTCCCCATGGTCATCCCTCGTACCTAAACCATAGTCCCCCCATCTCATGGCCATCTCTTCTTTGGCCTAACGTAACATTCCAATACCCCGTCAATATCAAATGTTTCCCTGCAGGAACACACAATTGTTCCATTACTGATTGTATATCCTATTGACTTCTTCCTCCTTAAGATTGCTTGGTGACATGTATGCTTGAACAATGATCAAGTTTATCAGTTCTGCTTTTATCTCTATCAGTAATATTCTATCCGTTGTTTTTTCTATGTTAAATACGCTTCTTCCTTTCTCTTTATTTCATATTATTGCAACCCCTCATTGGCTCTTGTCCCCTCCGCTGATATATCCCCCGTCAATATCAATGTTTCCTTGCAGGAACACACGCGATTATATTCTGTAACTGATTGTATATCCTATCGACTTCTTCCTTCTTAAGATTGCTCGGTGGCATGTACGAGTATACCTGAACAATGACCAAGTTACTCTAAAACTATCACTCCAGTAATCCTCGCTATCCTTCCATCTCACCTCGTATTGACCTAAAATATCTGTATTTCCTCTTTCCATCTCTCACTTTATGTTCTCTAATTTTCCTGTCCTCAGCAATGTCCTAACAATCTCAGTTTTTATTCTAAATAATCCGGTTTTATTACACTATGTCTTCTGCCTTTCTGCTCTCGGTTTTTCTTTCCTATACATATATAAATTTTTCTACTTCATCCAATGTTCCATAATTGTTCCATAACTGATTGTATATCCTATTGACTTCTTCCTCCTTAAGATTGCTTGGTGACATGTATGCTTGAACAATGATCAAGTTTATCAGTTCTGCTTTTATCTCTATTAGTAATATTCTATCCGTTGTTTTTTTAATGTTAAATACGCTTCGTCCTATCTCTTTATTCAATATTATGGCAACCCCTCGATGGTTCTCGTCCCCTCCGCTGTATATTACTCTATAACTATCACTCCAGTAATCCTCATTATCCTTCCATCTCACCTCACATAGACCTAAAGTATCTATATTTCGTCTTTCCAACTCTCACTTTATATTTTCTAGTTTTCCTGTCCTCAACATTGTCCTAACATTCCATGTTCCTATTCTAACTACTTTCGTTTTCTTCTGTGTCTTCTGTCCTGCTGCTGTTATTTTTCCCCTGCAAGGGTTTTGTGGGGTGACGATCATGGAAGCCTTGCCTTCCCCACTGCAGGGCATGACACACGGCCACTTGGGCCGAGTCCCATAGTTTCCGGGACTCATATTCTCTATAATGTCCATCATTATGTTCTTGGGAATGATAATTGAGGTGGCTTCCCATTGCCTTCCTCAATAGTGTTTTTAACATGACACCACCAATCAATGGCCGCCCCACGCGGGTCTGATGCCTTTGCAGCTGCTTCAGAGGAGAACAGATGCTGTGTAGACTACCTATCATCGGCCTCCTAGCCTTTGCCATCTCTGCCATGGGTGACCCTACATAGAGCAATTATCATTACACAAGCCAGCACAGCTCTAGGGGTCTTCAGAATGCACTAGACCTTCCACCACGTGGGAGGGGGTAATTTGATTTCTCTCACCATAAAAATTTGAATTACATAATCCTTCCAATGTTTGGAAATGTGGTAAATATTGAAACTATTTTTTTCCATGCTAATTATTTGAACTTATGCCCTCTCGTCATCATCCCCCAAAGATGGCGCACAAAAATACTGACCTTCACCAACTTCAAAGTTTTGCAGGTCATATTTTTTAGACCCTTGTCTCATATTTTGTAATATGGCACAAAATATTTTCCGATAGAAAATGAGTGGCAAGTTACTTTCAGAAACTCGTCTCTAAAAAATTGCATGTCACAATCTAAGGCGAGTGATGCCTAGTGTACAAATTTTAAAATAATGGCAAGTGGTAAAGGCTTAATTATCAATGGAGAAACAGCATGAGCAATTATCGGAAATGACTGCTGTGCTTCACTTGGAAGGGGGATGGCCAGGCTCAGAAAATACTTCCAGCTAGGGCATGAAAGAATTGTGGGCCTTGGCGTGCTATATGCCTAGAAGAATAATAAAAAAAATTGGAGTTGGAACATATCTAGTTCACTCTAAGACAGTAATTAGATTATTTCTAAAAAGCTCCTGAAACCTTATCTTATTAGGATATGAGGGTGGTCCCAGATGTACCCAGCCTGACCTAGAGATGGTGGTAGTTGTTTGAAATATATCATCATATGAGAAAATACACCATCAATAAAGCATAGTTTTGAAGTTTGAAGATGCCACGTTGTTTATTATTAGTTTGACAGCCATCAATATTGAACGTTGTCCGTAAATTTGTGAAAATGAAGAAAATTTGTCACTGCTATGTGATACAATACTATTATTTCAAAGCCCTCAGCCCAACCAATATAAAAGCTTAACTGGATTCTACTCTGGGTGAGTCTGCTTCTTCATTTACAACAGTAAAATATTGTAGAGTTAAAACGAGGCCGTACAAGCTGTCAAGATGAGCATCGCATTGGTCAACCAAATGAGGTGACGAATCCAGAAACAGTTAAGAAAATCCACAAAGTGATACTGAATGATCATGAGCTCGAGCTAGCAGACATAGTAGGCATTTCAAAAAGTGTGGCACATCACATATTAACTGAAAATTTGGACATGAGAAAGCTGTGTGCCAGATGAGTACTGCGTTTGCTCATACTCAAGCAAAACCAGTATCATGAAGATGTTTCAATTGAGTGTTTAGCAAAGTTTCACAGCCATAAAGCAGAATTTTTGCACCGTTTCAAAACCATGAATTAAACATGGGTCCATTACTTTACACACAAGACAAAATAACCACCAAAACAATGGATTCAAAAGGGAGAACCGCCTCCAAAGAAGGCGAAAACCGTTTCATCTGCAGGCAAGGTCATGGGGTCAGTTTTTTGGGATTTGAGTGGGATAATTTCTATTGTTTATCTTGAAAAAGGAGAAACTGTCAACAGTGAGTATTATGCAAACTTACTGCAACGTTTGAGTGAAGAAATCAAGCAAAAGCAGCTGCATTTGGCTAAGAAGAAATTGTTGTTTCATCGAGACACAATGCACCAGCTCACAAATCCGTTATTGCAATGACCAAAATTCATGAATAAAAGTTGGAATTCCTACCTCATGCTCTCCCTCTATTCACCAGATTTAGCCCCCTTGGATTTTTTCTGTTCGCAAACTTGAAACAATGGCTCAGTGGTAAAACATTTTCCAACCGTGAAGAAGTGATGTCTGTAGTTCCTGGCTATTTTGAAGAGCAAGACAGTTCTTATTATGAAAAAGGGTATCAAAATTATTGAATATCGTTGAGAAAAGTGTATAGAGCTGAAAGGAGACTATACTGTCAATGAAATACATTTTTTTCAAAAATTTTTGTCTTTTTTTTTGGGTCGAGTACTTCTGGGATTACCCTTGTATGTTACCATTAATGTAATGACTAATTCACTTCTTTTGCTGTGGACTAATACTATTGAATCATATGAACAAGAGAGTTTCAGGCCATCATTGGATATAAGCTTTGAAGCCTGACCTAAGTAAAGATAAGACGATTTCTTCCAAGTGATACGAGGGGGAAGGAATATGTAAATTCCACACTTTCAGCACTAATGTCTCTCTGTAATGACCCAACTAGGAGACATTCCTAATGAGGGTACATGACCAAAAGATGGGTGGAAGACTATGAAAAAGATTATTTTCAATTGCCCAACTCTAAATGAACCTACTTAGTTTCCTTGAATGGTCTTTAAATGGATTAACTACACCCTCAGGTGAAATGTTACTCCATGTTTTCCCACCTAATTTTAAATAAATATGTCTACAAAGGGAGTTCACTTAAAAAACAATTGAGTTTTGCCCTCCAATGACATTTCATTTTTTAAATAATAACTATCTACAAACAGCATTTTATAGAAAAATCATCATACTCAGTGTGCAATGAAAAGACATCCAATTCTCTTACCAATGAAATTATCCAATGATAAAAATACACAATGATGTTTAATTTTTCAAATAAAGACTAAATACAAACATTTCATAGAATAAAAATAGCAACCAGTGTACAATGATAACACATCCTGTCTCTTAATAATAAAATTAACCCAAGTTACAAATATACAATGATTTTTTATATAAAGACTATCTGCAAACAACATTTTGAAAATAAATCATAGACACCAGTGGGCAATGATAAAACATCCACTTGTCTTAACAATTAAATAATATGAAATTATTCAAAGCTGCCAATATTACCACTTCAATAGAAGGTCGGTTTGGTAGGTGATGGTAAATGAACCTAATACTATGACAAATGGTGGGTGAAATTCACGCAATAGGATATGGGGTCAGATCCTTTCAACACACATACATGAATAAATATGTAGAAATAGACACACCCACACAAATATATATAGACACACACACACACATATAAATATATATTGACACACATGCATACATATATTTATTTATATAGACACACACACACAAACATACACATATATATTTATTCATAAATCTAAAATGCATTTGTATAATAATACAGCCTCTTAAACATATTAACATGATTACAAGATACAGTGCTGTATATCATGGAATCGATACTCAAATTGATTCACTCTTGAAGCACAAAATCAAAAAAATCTACAGCAGCCTTTCAATTGAGACTTTTTTACACAGATTATCAGCAAATGAAATATTTTTAATACTTCTTTCCAACAAACATTGAAATTACTTTAGGTGAGATCATACATTTCACAAAAATACCTGCCAATGAACATTCATTTAGCAGTGAATTAAATTGACCAAAATTACAACACAAAAAGTTTCCCTCAGTAATGAGATCAAGATACAGTTGCTCTTAGTTAATGAGGAGAAACAGATTATGGAAAATGGACTTCTAAAAATCTGCTACACCACTGATAACATCTTCAATATTAAATGACCATTCAATTAGATAAACATTAGTGTGACTCAAGACAGCCAGTACAGGACCTGCTGAAGTCTCCAAAATATCTATTGTGATTATTGGGTCATTTGCAATATCATGTAGCCAATGATGGGCACGTAAATTGAGATGTAAAAGGTCTTCAGCAGTTTCAACATAATACATCACAATTGCACCTGAATTTCAAGAAAAGCAGAATGAATTTAAAGTAATACAAGCAATTTACTATTTTATCTCAATACTAATAACATTGCATGTGTAACCACTGTTTATATTATGTAAATTGGCAAAATGAGAAAATTATTGGTACACACCTGATTCCAAGCCAAGGATTAACACGTTTCCATACAACACAGCTGTTGTAGGGTAAGTGTTTAAAATCCATTCAATGTTGTATTCATAATACTCATTTCCATTTAGAGATATGAGCATGTTATGATCATCTGGAAATCCAAAGGAACCGACAATTCATATTAATGGTAACATTAATGAATACAATAAAGTAACATATTTATTTTAAATGAAATAAGGGAATAATGTTATCAAAATAGTACTACCAACTTTTGACTAGCAGTATTTATAATTCAATAATATTTAATCCAGAAAGATAAGATGATTCCTACAATAATGGTCATCAAGATGACAAATTCCACATTAAAAGAGATAACATCAAATAAACTTTTAAAAATATTTTCCACTCCATATCTTTCATGAAAGCATTAAATAAATTTGCGATAGTCCTTCAGGGACTCAGACATTACACAAGCATTTAACCATGTGAGAATGCAGCAGTGAGACTGAGGGTTTTAGACATTTCATTATTTAAATTCAAAGGCATGTCTGTCCATAACAGGAAGGTCAAAATACAATTATTTGATCCATGTTGTTCTAATATATGCCCTTGATTTGGTCAAAATCACAAACTGTGCAAGAAGAGTATTTTAATCTGTTTTTGAGCCTAGTTCTATTATTTCATTTATTCTTACATTTAAGAACTAAGCTGATATCCCCTTTTGTGAAATAGCTATGTTGATCTTTGGCTTATCATTTGCTGGGGGGATACTGCTGCTCTAGTATTGCTAATTTACATGTCCTGGAAAATTTGATGTAGGATGATGGGTTTATTTATATTTCTTACAGATATTCTGTTTCTTCCTACAAAGAATGCACTGTTGACCACCAACCTTAAATATCTATAATGCATGACCACAATATTTTAGGGTTTTCATCTAAATACTCACAATACATTTGGCATTGGAATGCTCTAAGGGTTTTAGATAATCTTTTTTGTTCCAATAACAATAATAGTAACTTAATGCAAAATAATTACCTGTGATCCACATGAAAATATCACCCCTCCAATGGTAATACTGTATTATCTCTATTTCCTTGTACTGATTGACCCTATTTGCATAAGCAGAAGAATTTTGAACCACAGTCACATGAACAGTACCATTCTCTGGGGTGCTCTCTATCCTCATTCTTTTCCCATCCTTGAAGAAGTCAGCAGACAAAATTGTGCCATCCTTTGTCATGCCTGTTATCTGAAATGTTGAAGTAAACATTATTCCATTTTTTGTCAAATATTAAGCCCCCTCATTCTTAAAAAACAGCATGGAAAATGTGGCAGAGTACATGATAGGAAATAATAATGATGACAAAAACCAAGAAAAACCTGTGCCCATTATTACAACAAAACTGATGAAGCTTCACATTTATTTCGTGAGCCATGCAGGATGAATGCACCTGAAACTAGAAAATTTTGAAACACCTCTCACTATGAATGTTTTTGGGGCAAAATTTCAGTAGACTGGTCCTTGGGCACATTCCATTTCCCAAACGTTTGCCTTCTCAAGGAATAATGATAGTAAAATGGAAAATGACAAATGAAAATTTGTATACACTTCACTCATTTATGTACTCCAGCCAAATTCATAATACTTTTATATTTTTAAACACATAGAACTGAACTAATTGTGAAAGCATTGAATATTATAAAATGCCTTACTTTCTCCAAGATAAAGTAAAAGAATTTTTATAAACAATTGCAATACTTTGAGCATTACTAATCAAACCAGAGTAAAATATAATACGCATCACCACAGATACAATGGTATACTAAGAAGATAAGAGAATCCATTGCAAGTGCAATGGGTTGATGGTAATTAGAGAGTAGTTGGAAAACTTCTCTTGGTATTGAATAGAAATAAACGACTTACCTCAGTGAAACTTTTTTATTTTTCAATGTTGTCTCCCTGTAAACTAATACTCTTGGTACTGCGATGTTCCAGGGTCATGATCCCATCTGGAAAATTAGATTCCTTGAAGCCTGCAAAATATCCATCTCCTTCAGCTGTTATTTCTTTGTTTGAAGACAATATCCGTCCACTGAGAAACATTTTGAGCTTGGGAAAGAGATGGCAATCTGATGGAGCTAAATCAGGCAGGTGTGGCAACAATTCTTATCTTAGTTGATGTATTTTTACCATGTCAATGACACTTGTGAGTGGGTGTGCATTGTCATGATGAAAGATGACTTTCTTTCTTTGCAAAACCTGGCCTTTTTTCACATAATTTGTGCTGTAGTTGGTCCAGGAGATTAGCGTAACAATGTCCAGTAATTGCTTGACCACAGGAAAGATAATCTATCAACAGGATCCCATTTGCATCCCAGAAAACCAAAGCATCGCTTTTCCAGCTGAATATATTGCCTTTACTTTCTTTATTGCTGGTGAAGATTTTTCCACCGCTTTGACTGCTGTTTTGTATCTGTGGGATATTAATGGACCAAAGTTTCATTTGGTCACAAACCAGTGCAGAAAATCTTGTTGGTTGTTCTTAAAATGAGTTCAATGGGTACAAACAGTGCAATGTTCATGCCAGGAAATTGCCATTCTGATGCATTTGTGATCCAACGTCAAGAGTCTTATCTAGTGGGTAATTTTCTCATATCCAATTCCACAGTTAAAATGTGATATGCACATTCAGATACAGCTTTAGTGGTTATTCGCACTTTCAGTCGGTGATCCTTCATTACTATTTTATGCACTTAAGCAATTATTTCTGCAGTACAGGCACATTTTGGCTGGCCACTATGTGGATCATCATCTAAGCTGCCCAGACCAAACTTAAACTCGCCTACCCAGTCGGAAAAAATTGAATATGAAGATGCAGTGTCCCCCAGAGTGTTCTCAAAGTAATAGGACTTTCCTTTGCTTTCATACCTTTCTTTACAAGGTATTTGATCACTTCTCGAATCTCAATTTTTTCCATCTTCAAAGTACACCACACAGGACAACAACAGAGAGGCATCTGCACCACAGATCTCATCCCAGAACACTGAAATGTTACATGTTTGCTAATGAATGCTGTAGTGTAGTGCTAATGAATGAATTACTATGCAAGAAAATCATTCTGCTGGTGCTTGCATCTAGTGGTGATTCCGAGAACCTTTCAAACTACCCTTGAATTTGCCAATGAAGAAAAACTTTTGTTGCATACAGAATTGCATGAATGCATATCTCCAAACAAATAAGCAGGCCAAAGACTAAATGAGGATTGTCTATAAGAAAAATACCACCATTTATAAGAAAATTAATGAACTAAACCTTACCAAAAGTAAAAATTCTGAGAATTTGCCAAAGGATTACTAGATACATAAACACAGGGTAATTAACCCATCTCCATTCAAACAACTCTATTAACAACAGAGATGAATCATCTTTTAGTCTGTTAGACAAAAATATATTTATAGTCTTCATATTGATGTCATTTTCATTCACTCTTCTGGTACTGATTTCCATGTTATGCCATGATGCGGAGAAAAATTTCTCATATGTCAATTTTCCTTTCGAAGGGGAGAGAAGTATACGTATCCAGTGGGCGGGCAACATCTGGCCTCAGGGCAAGATTGTATTTTAATAGTGTCTCCCCATCACATCTTCCCTTCCAGATACTGACTAAGATTACCACGTATGCCTTTCTTATTCACGAATCTCCCTTCCTTTCCCCACTCCACACCCCCTCAGGAGATGAAAATAATGAGTGCAAATGATCAATTGTAACAGTAGCGACATGGCCTAGTTGGTGCTAGCAAAGTGCTGACTATACTTTTGCTGCAATAATTAATGGTATTAATAACATTGAAATGTATAAGATGTTACCCTTCCACATGAATTCTTGAACGATTCACCGAGGACCACTCAGAAGATTTCATTATTTTTTAAGATGAATCTGCTGTTTTTTTTGTTTAAAAAGGTGATAATAGTTCTAGTGGTACTGCTCCTCATAAAATTCTCAAATAATAACTATTGGATGATAGGTTATGAAAGTATTTGTTTCCTGCAGCAAAAAGTAAGTTAAGAGTTCCATCATTTGGTGGATCTTTTAACAATAACTTTCAGTCAATAAATAGTGGAACATTGAAGTAACTGACCAGCCATAACAAAGTAAAAAATAATGCATCTTTTATCAAGGTGATTGATTAAATTAGATGGTAAATGGTAATCATATTAATTAGATGGTAATTGTCTACCAGTGATGCTGAGAAAATTTTCCACTGGCAGCAACTATTTACTTTCATTAAGTACCATGTTACAATGTACATAATACACATTATTCAAATTATACATAGACTGTTACATTTAAGGGTAACTTTTCAACTGAGCACATCAAGGGTTGACAATTTGTGACCCATGAGCCAGATTCGATCAAAGAAGAGTTTCAAACCAAACCCCTGAGAGTTGGAGAATAATATCCCTGGATTTGAAGAATGATGGTGCTTTGTAACTTTTATCAGCTAGCAATAAGGCACAGCCAGACAATACCTAATAAAAATAATGTGCTCCTTAGATAGTAAATATCTACCAACTGTGGCTTTCCTTGAATATGGAAAGTGATCGCAAAATGAAATACGTCAGCTACAAAGTCATGCACATTGAGCATTTGTTCATAAGAGAAATGTAATTACCGTGCTTCCCCATATATTCATAGACAGGATTGGTGGAATATTAGGGCGGTAGTGTGCAAGTAAGTTCACCTGTGGCATATCATCATCAAAACTTGGTCCAGATACAACAAATACAGCAATAGTTCCACTCTCATCAAGAGTGGTAAAGTAACTTTGTTGAGCTCTGAAATTGATTAAAAATGAGAAGTAAACTGAGAAAAAAATGATGAATAGATAAAAATGTAATTCAACTTTAGCAAAATTCCATACCTAACCATTGTGATGCAGTGCTGATGATGGTAAACATCAAAATAATTTGGTGGCATGCCTTCATCTATTAGGTAAGATATTTTCACAATTTTGTCATTTGAAGTTGACAATATGTAGTCCAGCTGATTAATGCTATCTTCTCTTCTTTTATCTTGAAAAGGAAAAAATTCTTTCTCAGGCATCATTAGATAAAAAAGTGGTTCAAAAATAACTATTTTTTATCTGATTACCTTCTAACTACTCTTCAATCCAACTGCAGTCTCAATATTTAGTCTGTTTATTTGAATATGGTTAAAGAAATTACATATCCTACCATTGTTTCTGCTACCACTTTACCATTAAATAGTTTTTTGTCTGCACACACAACATAAAAATAAATTGTATTTTGGATACATAGTCCATATAAAATAGTTGCCAATTGAAATAAATGTCATCAATTTCCCAATAAGAAAGCTTTATTAATAGAGCTCTTTAAAAAATTTTAGGACATTTCAACTGCTACCTGTAAACTCCATGATTTAAAATTTCCTGCCTGCTTAAACATGTGTGCATAAAATTTGTTGTCACAGGGGTAACTGAATGGAATATACTCAAGAAACTGAAATGAAAAAATAATTTTATAACTCCACACAAACGTTATTAAAAATATGACCTAGTTTTTGTCATTGGATGTTATCATCAACCTGAAAATGACATCCAACAATCGAAACCTAGAAAAAGTTTGCATGGAATTAAAAAGTTACTTCTTTATTTCAACATATGTACACAGCCAACATGTGTCCATTCTCTATCCAAACCTTCCTTGCCCATTCAGCATTTTACCCCATTCACACACATTTACCATGCACTCACAGGAAT
Organism: Hetaerina titia; assembly: GCA_037158775.1. Classification (NCBI taxonomy): domain Eukaryota; kingdom Metazoa; phylum Arthropoda; class Insecta; order Odonata; family Calopterygidae; genus Hetaerina; species Hetaerina titia. The sequence continues at coordinate 9,687,867 of CM073779.1, forward strand.
GAGATGAGTGTCTCCAGAAGTGAATATTTTCAAATGGAGCAATTTGTTAATATAAACCTCTAATAGGACTTTCCACGAATTTTGATGAGTGAACTATCCATAAAGCAAGTGGTCATCTAGTGCTAATGCCTAAGATGCATTACAATAATAATAATACATCACAATACTACCCTTGGCAGCTGAAGAGGAGAATGCTCCACTGCCAGAATTGATATTTTCATGGATAATGGTGGAAGAGCAACAGGTGGGATATTGTGCTGATCACCATGGCAATCAATCACAGGATTAGGCAGAACACCATTGCCCACAAAAGTGAAGGCCAAAAGAGTGTTCTGATCATGAAGTTTTACACTCATTGTTCATATTTTATTGTCTGTCTGTTTACTTTACAACTGTCATACAGTCTTTACTATCTTTCTTTAATAAAATAGAGCTTACAAATGCTAGAATTTATGATGATATTTTGTATGGTAATGGGATGCACTTGTGTTTGCATGATTCTATGTAAGTTTACTTCTAGTGGTAGACAGCATCTAACTCCAACACAATTTATCTATTTTATGATTTCATAACACCTATTTATGTCTGCATTTGTTCACTTCCATCATACATATATTTTCATTAGTATTTTTCCACTACTATCTTATCTTATACTGCCAACTGAATAATCTGTCTCCTGGAAGAACTTTATTATTACCAGTCATTTGGATTTAAGTATGCAATAATAACAACACTAATTGATATGATGTCCAAATTAAATGAAATTTTCAAAATTGACCTGATATTATCAGTAATCTACGTAATGCTATCAGTAGATCCAACAGAAACGATAAAACCTCATTGTCACAAATTAAAATAGCTCACCTAAAATAGACATTACTTCTAGGCAGTTTACTCTGGAATGATGTCTTGATACAAGATAAGGCTCTCTGCCTCCTGCTTTCCAGGATTTGATTTCTCCATTCCCCATTCCTACCACTATGGAGTTCCCTGAAATATTTCATTTTGATCAGTGAACACAGTGGGTAATGCTGATAAGAGATTTCTAACAAAATCTACTCTAACAAAGAGTAAAAAGATTGTCTCACCAATAAGCTTTAAGCATGTTAAACAACCAGACTTATGGTCCGAAATAACGTCAATGTAGTAGACGGAATTACTGAGAGCCCTCCAATGTAACCAGGTCAGGTATATGTCTTTCCAGTTTAACTGTTCATTACTTTTGCTCCTCGGTCGCCAGTACGGATACTTCTTTACAGTCAATTCTAGCAGGACACAACGCGATATTTCTTCGAAACATATGTTTTTCCAATGATCATTTTTCTGTAACATAGAGCACATCAGTCAGTTAATTAAAGTTCAGTGTAAATATATACGATATTAATGCCAAATAATGACTCCATGGGTGGAAGACATTATTTTTTGGAACAATCGGGCAATACTGTCTTGCGAAATAATTATATGGTACAAAAATAAGGAATATGTTACCTTGTCAAATAATGTAGCAACTTCGTTCCACCTCGTACAAACAGATTTAGCTCTGATTAATGAACGTCCATCCATAAAGTTCACTATATGCTCGATCATTTCATACGGCAAACATTGCATTCCGTAATACCGATAAGCAGAAGCCATATCATTAATTTCAGGACAAAAAACTTGGAAAAAACAACTGTGGTTTTGCAAGGAAACACAAAACTATCCCTTTCTTAATGTTTTGACGCTTCGAGAGTAAATCATTACAAGAAATATCTGTAATATCAAGAACTGCGAACACTTCATCCAGGGGTGCGACCCGAACCACACATCAAACGCTTTGAATTGGTTCATGCATTTGTTCCTCTCAAAGCTTTGAGGCGCCTGATTCAAGTGTACGAATGGAAACGACTCGCTGGATGCAGACGTCCTGATTCTATATTCAACAGGCCGTGTTTGGTCTCGCGGTTTATTTATTCAATTAATAAACAGTTGAGCATATTTCTATAACAATATAACGGAACTTTAAAATCTGTTTCCAACCTCGTTAAAAGCAAACTTTTGGACAACATGAAGTACGTCCGCAACGAACAATCAATTTGTATAAGATTTCCCTCAGGCCCTCGATAATCGCTCCAGCACGTGAACTATGACATGTATGTATATGTATGGGTCGCGGTAGACCAGGGGTAGAGCGTTAAACTACTGACCGGAGGGCCAGGGTTCGATTAGGAGAAAGCCACTCTGGGCACCCACAGCCATGTAATTTTTCGGGTACCAGATCTTCCTGGGATGCCTCAACCGACATGGGGAAAGAAATTACCCCCCTTCCCTGAAGTGCTAATTTCACAGGCCGTCGGGCTTAGTACTGGGTGAACTCTTCCAACACCTACCAATGTAGATGTATGTATATTCAATGTGTATATATATATATATATATATATATATATATATATATATATATATATATATATATATATATATATACACTTTTTTGGAAAACCCACAAACGTGTAATGTAAATTCACTGATAAGTCATAACAAACACAGAAACCAAAACACAAAAGAGGAAAAACTCACTGGTTCTCGAATTTTCGGTGGTCCAACCACCTTTCTCAAGAGGAATTAGGAACAGAACTGAGTTCTGTTCCTAATTCCTCTTGAGTTAGGAGTTCTGTTCCTAATTCCTCTTGAGAAAGGTGGTTGGACCACCGAAAATTCGAGAACCAGTGAGTTTTTCCTCTTTTGTGTTTTGGTTTCTGTGTTTGTTATGACTTATCAGTGAATTTATATATATATATAGTATATATATATATATATATATATATAGATGATTTCTTCGAAGTAACACGGAAGTGTTGAATAAAAGACTTAGACAGTAACACACAGCACGAGAACACATAAAAAGAACACTCACAATAATATCTTGATAATTTCGACGGACTCGAACTCCGTCTTCTTCGGAAGATATGACTCTCTCTCTCTCTCTCTCTATATATATATATATATATATATATATATATATATATATATATATATATATATATATATATATATATATATATATATATATATATATATATATATGATGCGGAAGTACTCACGAGAGCAATATAACTTTTGGACGGCACAATAGAACACAGAATAAAACAGATAACACGTAAAAGACACTCACACTGTAGATGATTTAAGTCTGACCTGAAGAAGGCCTCGGAGTAGGCCGAAAGCTTAAATCATCTACAGTGTGTCCTTTTACGTGTTATCTGTTTTATTCTGTGTTCTATTGTGCCGTCCAAAAGTTATATTGCTCTCGTGAGTACTTCCGCATCATCGATATATATATATATATATAGAAAAAATAATATATATATATATATATATATATATATATACATACACATATATATTTGTATTTATATAATGGACTAACTAGTTGACACAGAAACTGAAACACACAAAAGAGGGACTCACTGGTTCTCGAATGTTCGGTGGTGCAACCACCTTTCTCAAGAGAAATTAGGAACAGAACTGAGATCAGTTCTGTTCCTAATTCTTCTTGAGAAAGGTGGTTGCACCACCGAAAATTCGAGAACCAGTGAGTCCCTCTTTTATGTGTTTCAGTTTCTGTGCTTGTGTCGACTGGTTAGTCCATTATTTTTACACATACACACATGAAATAAACAATAATTATTCAAAATACGCATGTTATAATTTATCATACAAAAGAGTCCTTACACACCCCTGCCGAGGAAGGAGGGGAGGGGGGAAATGCGTACGGATACTGATGCCCGTTGGTACTGATGATTCCGATAACATGCACCGTCTACCTATTTTATTGATCTACAAGGCGCATCGACCATGATATTTCAAGGTTGCGGAATGTTTGGCAACACCTGCGGAGATCAGCTGTTTATTATATTCCGTCCGCCATTTTGCCTGCCCTAAAACCGAATGAAAACAAACTAGGTACTGTTTTATTTCATTTTTGTGTCATAAATTATCTTTGTTTTTGCTTGCAAAGATTATTATGATGCCTGAGGGATCTAATGAATCATAAAAGTCAATTTCTGTTTGTCACAGATGAGTGTAGTTTGTTATGTCTATGTAATTTTTCAGTAAAAAAGTGGTATTACCAATACCATCGGTAGTTTTTCCGGATTAATTAATTTTATTGAAAAAGATCTTCAGTTTGTGGTGGTCGCCGTTTAGTATGATTTGGTTTTAATGTACAGCTTTTCTAGAAAGTCCTATTTTGATGACGGAATTAACTATTTGTTCCTGTCTGGAAAGATATCTTCTTTTGAAAGCGATTATGCGTTATCATTTCAAGTACAAATGCTGGTTATTGAATGGGTACTTTATATGTATGAATTACGCCCCTCAAAACGATTTAAATCTTTTGATGTCCATGATTTAAGTTAAAAGACAATATTTTGCATGATTGTTCATTGGAGCACGTCGACCATGGTTTCAACATAGAATGTTATCATGAGGGTGAAGAATTCCTTGGCGGACGCAATAGCTTGCTTCTTATTGTCGTTTGTTTCATCATATCATTTCATGATATCAGCCGTAGACAAGTTTTCGAGTGAAAGTCCAATGTATATACCAATTTAATGAAAATTTTGGGTGTCCATTTATTAACTAAGGTTCCTATGAAACTGGTCTTCTGTAATACTATTTGGTTAGTAAACTCATCGTATCTGCCAAATGTAATGGTAAATAGTTCGATAGTTACCACTTATTCCTATCGTGTTCTGTGTAAGAATGAATAAATGGATAATTATACCTGTATGTATTCTTTGTTTTCGCCCACCTCAAGCTGCCTTTCATTTTTATGTGGAGAGTCGTAAATCATACCAAGTGCTTACAGACTATTAAGTACATGAAATGCAAACTATACAATTATTTTGCGTGGATAATTGATTATATTTTGTTGTAGTACTTACAAATACCTCAATGGAGCCTTGTTCCTGATAAAAAAAATCTTAAGGCTAATTGACCAATCCCCTCGGCTAGAATTAGTAATGGTGGTATTTTAGGTGCTTCGAAAGCTAATGCCATTTCCTGTCATTAATACAGGACAAGAAAAATAGGCCTTCACAGTATATTACAGATAGCATTTAAATAAGCACCTTGATTATTTTTCTTGTGAAATCTATTCACCAGACACGTAGTTTACAAATTTATAAGACCCTATACTCCTTTTCGGCGCAGAATATATTTAATATTATATTGCCTTATTCCCTTGGATTAAGTTTACCGTTTAGCATTTCTAAGTTATAAGTGGGTATAGAGAATGAATGGCTAGGCTGCCTCGCGTATTTGAACTAATAATTGCTAATGAATATGCTTGTTTAACCTTGGCATATATCTAGAATACAGCAGAAAAAAAGCCAAATATCAAGGCAGAGTTTGCATCTGGCTGGAGTTCTAAAATCACCCTTATTGTTCTTGTTACCTTATTGTTCTTGGTACTGGAGTTCTTAATCACCCTTAAGCTTGTCTTCTGTAGTCACTCGTCAGGGATAGATGTCACCCAATGCATCTTAGGTGATTACACTACTGTACTTTTTTGAGAACTGTCGCAAACATTTTTGTTAATTTGTAGATCCTTGTCTGTTTATCTCATTTTAAAAATTGAGCTACATAGGTGATGTTTTTTTCTTTTAGATCAGCTTTTTTGAAACTACCTCAATTATCAGTCCAAGCTCCAAGTGGAGAGACATAAATTCTGGCTTTGTAGCTCAACGCACTGGACCAGAGGTGTGGGATGAAAGGCCTCTGCAATTGTCATGACACAAGAAGCAGTTAGGTATTAGTTTAAAGCTAACAGTTTCAGGCTTAACTTTGTGGAATTCCTTCCTGGTGAGAGTAAAAGGAAGAGAAAAAACTTTGCACTTCCACACACTTTTAACAAAACACGACCATGGTTTCAATGCTGCGCATCATCATCAGATCATCTGATCATCATCGTCACCACCTGATGATGATGCGCAGCATCGGAACCATGGTCGTGTTGTATTAAAAGTGTGTGGAAGTGGAAAGTTTTTTCCCTTTCTTTTACCCTCACTAGTAATTAGTTTATTATATTATATCATTTACATCATGGGTCAGCATAGATTTAGAAACTTTGTTACCCCTAACAGATCTCCTTGGTGCAGATGAACTTTGGGATCATAACTTGGTTGTCATTGTTTGGTACATAAAATTCAAGAGGACTGGAAGGGAAAGGACAGTGCCAAGGTGGAGTCTTGAAGTTTTAACAGTAGTAAAAAGGAAACAGTACCTAAAACACCAAAATCTAAGGGAATGGGACTTTATACCAAGGAATGAAAATGGTCAGGGAAAAGTGGGTGGAGCTTAAGAATGGAATAGATAAGAGTAGCAATAGATTTTTTAAATTTTAATCATCTACAGAATTTAACATTATCATAATCGACAGCATAAGAGAAACACAGTATTCAATCCGAAGGGCGGTTTGATAGGTGATGGTAGAATTCTACCCGAGGTACTAAGCCTGACGGCATGTGAAATTCACTCATAGGGGGGCCAGTTCCTTTCCCTTTGCCGGTTATGGTTTCCCAGGAAGATCTGGTACCTGAAAAATCACATAGCTGGGGTGGAGCTGCAGGTGCCTAGAGTGCCTTGCCTGGGAATCAAACCCGGGACCCTCCGGTCAGTAGTCCAACGCAGTAGCCCCCTGAACTACCGCGACCCACAATCAACTGCATATAGAAGACAATTTTAGGCGCTTTGTAGAAGAGACATGGAATTTTTAAAAAGTGCATTTTGTTACTTTTTAACATATAGGGTGAGGAAATATTAAGGGTGGCATGGGCTAGTCTTTGTCTTGTTAGTCAAAGACCTGGTCTTTGAGTATGGATGAAAGGAATAGATTGGAGACTTTTGAGATGTGGGTGTGGTGGAGAATTGAGTTTCTAAGTTGGACAAAGAGTATGGCAATTACTGAGGTTTTACAGTGAGTGGGTGAAGAGAGGAAGGTGCTGTGGGAAATCTGAAAAAGTCAGAAAAATTGAATGGAAGAAATATTTGATTTGAGATACAGAAGGCAATGATAAAAGGGTAAGGATGGCAGAGAGTAGGCTTTCTAAGGCAGTATAAAGGAATGATGTAGGGTAAAGAAAAAAACTAAGTTCCCATGCTGCTTCGAAATAAATATATATTAGTGGACCATCCAAAGTCTACCTTTAAATGGAATAACTTGAATAAATGAATCAGCTTTTCTCCTGTGTTTTGTTGCCCCAGTCTTATTTCCTACTTAAATTATAATCTCTTGCAGGTCCTGTTTAACATATTTTTTCATGCTGGATTTCATGCAAACTGCAGAGACCCATAACTGCCACAGCACAACTAACATGGACCAACCTCACAGAAAGCCTCATAACATGACCTCCAAATCAACTGGTATGGTTACAATGCATGTATTTAAAACCATAAAATGTTGTAAAATAATATTTTGGATCTCCTTAAAATCCAAGATTTTTGCAAAGATAATGATTCTCTAATCTATTTACCATATATAATCGGCAGTAAACAATGCTATTCAAAATCAATATTCATTTTGAGATATTTTTTACTGTTAATTCTCTCAAGACTAGATCAGTGAATTTTGTTAGCTTTCCATTCACAAAAACATTGTTCCCAATATTATTCCATAAGTGGTGGTTTTTAATACCCAAAACCTTTTTCTATAAATGCCAGTAATTTAGTAGTTAATTATATTCCTACATTGTTATGGAACTGTCATGTTGATTTTAACTTAAATAAGACCTCGTGAATTCTGTATTTACAGAAGATTCCAGTATTTAACATAAAACGTCCATTAAATATTAGCTTGAGCTTAGTATTCCCACTGATCAAATATTGTTTACAATAACCAGTTTTATTAATATTAGATACAAAACGTCAACAGAATCAAAATTCATGCACAAGGTTGAACACACATTTCATTACATTAAACAATTAAAAATATGAATGCACAAAATGTTTTGAACTGGAAATCCATATTACCTGATGGAAACAATTTATACTTAACCCTTGATCTTCATTCATTTCTCTTTAATCCAGGCCTGTTTATACCATCCCAGTTTCAGTGCTAGTATTTTTGAAAATTATATCTGAAAAGCGTTATTGTTTCTAAAGCTCTTTCCCTATACCATTGAAACAAAGGTTATCAGTCAATTCAAAACCAAACTGTATGAATATATAGTGCAGCCACTTAACCTGTGAAGTTTGTATCTGCTTGCGACATGTTAGAGTTATTTGTATATTAAATTTCATATTATTTTGTATATTATTAGAAACTTCCCTGGTTTTTTGGGCCATGTGAACTTACTGCATAGTATCCAAAAAAATATTCATAAAATATTTCATTCATTTCTTTGATGTGTGCATGCACTGGGCAGTAAGTCATGGTTTGGTGTGTCTCTTTTACATGGTCCCTTTAGTAAATATTCATCTATTTGAAGCCCAAGCAGAGTTCATGTATATTCATGTGGGGCATGCCATAGAATCTATCCATCTACCTTGTTAAAGAAGCTTATTAGCTTCCCAATAAATCATTGCATTTAATCAATGAGCAATAAATTGTTTAATTCGGTAATGGCAAGATTGTAGAGGTGAGGAGATGAGTTTAGGCCTTGCGAAAGACCCACCATTCATTGGGCCCCCCTATCACCCATTTGAAGGAGGTGTTGTATGTATGAATGATGTGAGACCCATTTATTTAAGCAGATTGAGTGATTCTTTCAAGTGAAATTGATATTTCTTCAATTTTAATAGAATACCAATTTCAGTGATGATTCCTTTTACCATCCCCATGCTTTCTCCATATCTTGAGTCTCAACCCAATCCCAACGCTTATTAGCCGAACTCCTTGGTACCATAATCCATAACCCTGGGTCTCCACTTCTACTCTCTCCCTCTCACACACCCTATCCACCACAAACTCCTCATTCGGCACTCCATCCTTCAACCCCTGGAAAGGAAGTCTTGAGGATGATGACAATGGCATATAATTAAACCTTTTTCACTTTTTACATAGTTATTTATAACACTTCATATGTTTATTCCTGACATTACTTTTGCATATATTGGCAGCTATTGAAAGAACATGCCAAAATTTCAGATTACATGTATCTTATCGATATAAATTTATTTAAAATCATATGCAAGGAATAGTTCATTTAACATCCAACCTTCTGTTTATGCATTATACAGCTCTGCAGATCTTCACATAATACTTAGTAACCTTTCTTTTAAGCCGTAATAAAGAGGAGTAGCTGCTGGAGTAAAGATGGACTACAGGCCATAGTCAATGGAGCATGATTGATGCAGCCTCGCAATATACCCTGCAGACTAGAGGTCATCAGAGTATGCTTGAGGACTGATGAGTGTGATCAGTAGTTGAGCATGCTAGATTGGAGCTGGTTATTGGAACAGTGCTACAATATGAAATTTTGCGTGAAACTGGGCAGAATCCGGAAAGACACCCATGACATTTTCTAGGCAGCTTTTGGTGATGATGTCATGGGCAGATCGGGTGTTTTTGAGTGGCATACATTGTTTCTCGAGGGTAGAGAAGATGTTGAAGATGCCAAATGTCAAGGATGCACTTTCACCTCAAAAAGTTATGAAAATCTTGCAAGAGTAAAGAATTTGTTGGGCAGGGATCGCAGACTAACTGCTTGCATGGTTTCCGACTCACATGGAACTTGGCACCCCTAAAAGTGATGTGCATCGACTTGTAACCAAAAACATGGGTATGAGAAAGGTGTGTGCTAAGTTGGTGCTGGGAGTGCTCTCGGACGGACAAAAGGAAACCCAAATGTGGATCTGCCAAGAGCTTCTCGACCATGTGAGTGAGGATCCAAATTTTTTAGGCAGTGCCCCACCAGACTTCTTCTTTCATCACCTCAAATCGGTGCTGAAAGGACATCACCTGGCTTGGTGGAAGCATTAAAACAGGCCATGACGAGGGATCTTAGCAGCATTCCAGGCACCACCTTCCGGAAGGTATGTCAGGCATGGGAAACCCACTGGCAGTGGTGTGTGGTAGCACAAGTGTGCTACTTTGAAAACTTTTGAGTGAATGTATCCATTCTGGCAATAAAATGTTTTTAATTGACTCATTCCTACTACTTTTTGGGCGGGCTTGTTGGTATATGCCCTCTGCCTCTCACCTTCATCAGCCCCTGCTGTCGCATCTGTTTCCAAAAATATTCTTACCTTGAGTAAACATTGTTTTTAAGCAAGTAATTTTACTAAAACTGCTTCAAATTATTTATCAACATGACTAAATCAGGAAATAGAGAATGGATAAAACCATGGAGAATAGATGAAATCAGGATGTTCCTTTTTGCATATAATATGACTTCCTGATTACCTCAGCTCTGTCAATGGTCTTAATGTGATTCATTATAAGTGCTTCCTATTTTTAAATAAGTGCAGCAAAGAGCACTTTGGTATGCAGCTAACTGCATTGGCATCACCGAAAAAGTAAAAGTACTAATGATATATTTTTACATAAATCAAAAGTTAATAGTATATGTTCACCTAAAAAGGCAGTTTATTTAAGCAAGTTCAGCATGGAAATTCCTAGTATTATTTTTACATTCCGATTTAACTGAGAGAGGGATGTTTATCATTTAGCTAACTAACTTATGCTATATTATGCTCAGATATTTAAAGCAAACTGCTAATTAAGATTTGCAAAATATGATAATTTGGTGAATTTAATCCAAATTTCACTTATAACATCCCTTTCTTTCCACTTAAGCTGCTAGAAGAATTTTCATGACACAACAGAATTGTAATTGTCAGTATTTCTGCAGGAAAATCTTCCTGCTCACCTCATCAGCCCTTATTTTGATATTCTTGTGTCCTGCTATTACTTTGCGTACATATTGTATACAATTCTGTTCTGTCTGAGAAAAAAGATAGTGCCATATGTAATTACTAAACACGAAGGAAATTTTACTTGTAAAAATTATTAATTTTATTAAAAATTAAATTTAAAAGTTATTATTTAACTAAAATAGAATTTTACTTATTTCCAATTAATCTGGAAAAGACCTTCAATGGACCAAAAGAAATCATATGGAGTCTGGAAAAAATGCTAGCAGAATCACATCCTTGATATGTAGATTTAAAAAAGTCCTTCTGGGAGAACTGTATTAATCTCTTTGTACCTTAATGATACCATCTTCCAGTGACCATTGTATTTTATGCATTATACATGCATCTTCATCAGTTTGTGTTATTTTACTTATTTTATTCTTCATGAATATAATTGCCTGCAATATTGTTATTATTAATTCTGCACCACCAACATGGTTTCCATCAAGTCTCCAAACCTGTCCATGCTAAAAAAAAAAGAAAAAAATGGATGCATGAGCATACATAAAAGCTATTATCTTTGGATCAGGGAATTTTTTATGCTCCCTCTTATCAGCTGGGCATATCTTACTTTGACAAACCTAACATAGGTGCTCTGTTTCCCCACCATGTCATAGTCATTTTCTAAAGAATGCAGAAGCACTTCAAGGATAGTTTTTGTAAGCTAAATATGACAATTTTAAGGATTGAGTTTTTTGAGCTCTGCTGATGTTCTCTTCACACACATAATGCCTTTTAAACTGACATACAGAAACCCCTTTGAGAAGCATATCCCAATGGCAAGATTTGTTTAGTGGAATTCCAGTAGACATTCTCTAGTCAATTTGGTAGAATTAATGAATGTATTTCTGGAGGTACAGGCTATGTTTCGAAAGTAATGCAGTTATTTTTTAACATTAATTTATTGAACAGATTTGTAGAAACACTTTAAATTCGTCAAAGTATAGTTCTTGGCCCTCTACACATATTTCCAGAGACCCCGCCATGACCGGTATGCGCCCTCGAAGGAGTCTTTGGGGACCTCTCGCAATGTCTTCATACCGGCTGATTGGATCTCTTCAATGGACAAAAACGGGTTCCTTTCAGGGCTGCCTTGATCAGAGGGAACAAAAAGAAGTCTACTGGGGCGACGTAAGGACTATTGGGGGTTGGCGTAGCGTTGGCCCCTGGTGTTTGCCAGGAACTCGCTGACTCGTAGCTCGTTGTGAAAAATACCTTGGCTACGAATATGGCGCACAATTTCCTCATTGTTAAATCTTCAGTAGCAATGCGAAACACAACAGTAGATGAAAAATTCCGTTTATTGGCAACCATCTTGATGCTCAATCGACAGTCAAGAGTTTAACAAATGTCGAAGACGAGTCACATTGTTGTCAGTTTTGCTGGCTGAAGGCCGCCCAGGGCGTTGTTCGTCTTGAACCTCTTCCCGGCCTTTCTTAAAGGCCTTAAACCACGTCAAAACATAGGACAGACTAGTCCTAAACCTCACGAATCATTTTGTAAGTCACCTTAAGAGAATTTTTCAGTTTATCGAAAAACTTAGCAATAGAGTAACGTTGCTCGATCGCTGATTCCATTTTTTTCGTGACACGGTTGGCGCGCAGAGGTTTAGAATAACTGTCGTCCTCCGCTTCCACAGTTTGGAGAACATGGAGGCCGATTCTGCGGCAACGTTTAGAATCCCCCCCTCCTCATACTTCTAGTGGATCGATCCCACCCAGACCAATAGAAGCGGTGCGGGAAATTCAATTGCATTACTTTCGGAACGCACCCTGTAGGTGTAGATTGTAGGGTTAATCGACTTATCTGTTATTTCTACATGACTCAATCTGCTCAGATGCGAGTGGCAGATGGAGAGTTGGGATATACCGATTTAGGGACAGTTTCAAGAGCAAGGCAGTCATGCACATTGTCACCTGTGGTTTTAAAAATATATATGTGGAAGAAATTGTTAAACTGACATGGGAGAGAACCAGGAAGGTATGGAATGACATTCAGTGAAACTGGAAAGATATGAGGTATCCAGGAAAGAGAAAATCTATGGTAAAATGCCAAATGAAAAATAAATCAAATGCAATGCATGTTATGTAAAAATTTGATGGACCAATTAAGTTGTAACATATGGTTAATAATGCCAGTTAACATAATATTTGCAAGACGACTTTAATATTGACCACCATAAAATTTGAAATATTGTTTTTTTTATGCTTACAGTGTACCTTATTTTGTATACATTAGTGGAATAATATCCGAATGAGTAATTTGGAAATTACAATGGGCTGAACGCAGAGGTTATGAAGGTGGACTGCATGATTCATGTAACTCGCAAAAGCTGATAAATTTGGCTTTATCGACCTGGAATCTTTTTTTACCCTCCTCCTGCTAAATGCATAGCGTATTTTGTTAAATGTACCATATGTGCTCTTATGGGCGACCCTCAATTTTTGAGGGTCGCCGATACCTCCTGTATGTATGTATTACAGAATATACAGGATTGGATGGATATTTGTAACCTCAACATGTCTCGCTGCCCAAGAGCAAATAGCGTGTGTATAGATAGTGTCAGGGACAGAAGAAAGACGAGGATCCATTTTTTTACTGAGCTGAGCACAGATATTATTCTCTCTATAAGGTTGACATATTTTCACCATAAATTTTTCATGAGTAGCATTTTGACAGTAAGTACAACATACCCCTAAACATTAATCTCCAACGGATGCTGAAATTTTGGTGCCGCCGAAAAGGATTAAAGGTTAATTACGCTTGTCAGATATTTCGCCTCTATCCTTGCGGCATTGTTTCCCAAAATATATTACAACAGAAATCGGAATATAAGTTGGTCCGCGAGTAAAGTCAAGTTAGACGTCCCGGTCAATATGCAACTAGACAAAAAACAGAGAAATGTTTAATTTAACGCTTTAACCATCTCGAGTGTAATTTCTGATAATAAATATAATACTACTTGAGTGTGCAAGTAAACGAAACACAAATGTGTTCCATTAAGTTATTTAAAAGAGCAATTAACAGTATTTTGTCTTAAGAGACATGAATGCGCACATGGAGCGATATTTTAAATAAATGAAATACGAATTTACCTCAGCTCACATCCCCGGGGCTCGAGTACTGACGTTTTCTTTTTGTTTACATGCTGGATCAGTTGCAGCATTCGACATTTCCAATGTTTCATGGGACGATTTAAACCTGAAGTGTTTAACCATCAATAAAGGAATAGTTTTATGTTTCCCTGTGAATCCTCGACATTTTTTTGCCATTTTTCTCTGCTAAAATTACCTTGATTCTGCATATTGGTTATCCGGAAATGGATAGTTTGCCGTTAGAAATGCTCGAGTATATAATGAGTTGCATGGATGGGCAGTCGTTGATTCGGGCTAAAGCTGTATGCAAGAAGTGGAAAGAAGTAGCTTCATTATTTGACAAGGTATACTATCCATATTGAGGTAGCATTAAATATTTCGTGTGACAGTATTGACAGATTGTAAAGACTAAAGTAAAATTTGTTCCATGCTTGAATTGATCATTTGAAATTCCGATGCCATGGTTATTTTTACTAAACTTTTATTTTCGGAATTGTTTACTGTAATTGCAGAAACAATCTCATTGGAAAATGTTATGTTACAAAGATATTTCTGAGAGTATCCTGCTAGAATCAATTATGAAGAAGTACCCATACTGGCAACCAGATAACGAAGAAAATGAGCAGATAAACTGGAAGGAACTCTATTTAGCGTGGGTCCATTGGAAGGGTCTCAGTTGTTTCCCGTTATACATTGATGTACTTTCCGAGGAGAAGTCTTGTTACGTTACATGCCTAAAGCTTGTTGGTAAGACAATGAAAGTACTCATTGAATTTGACGCTTTTGTAGATGGTCACCCTTTTTCTTATTTGGTCAAAATGAACTATTTTCAGGTAACTCCATAGTGGTAGGATTGCTGAATGGGGAAATCAAATCATGGAAAGCAGGAGGTGGTGAACCTTTTCTTTTATCTAAGCATCGGTCCAGAGTAACGTGCCTAGAAGTGCTATCTATTTTTGGTGAGATATGTGAATTTAAAGCATAATAAGAAATTTAATTTTAGTGGGCCCTGAAAGCAACACTGAAATATTCCTTGCATTTCAGTTTTTCTTTGAATGTGAACATTTCACAGGTATTAATCGTTGTAAACTTAAATTCCAATGGATGGTTATAACATAATTCTTTCCAGAGACAGAAGTATTCAATGAACTGTATGGGATAAGATAATAGGAGCAAAAACATGATGATATATGTGTAATGAAAGTGGCTAAAAACACATGATTATAGAAGTTATGAAATCAGATAATCGATAAATTGTATTGCAGTTAGATGCAGTGTACTCATCAAAACAATTTTCAGATAGATATGCCAGCAGCAGGGTCATTCACAGAGAACCAGATATTAAAATACTCGTACAGTTACACATGCATACTACAACTATACAGATTATCATAATATAGTGTATGTAGCAGTTATTAGCATTATTCTATTCATCACTGTAAATTGTTGAAAAAGCCTGACTTAATTGTTAGTGGTTCATTAACATCAGATCAATGAGTATAACATAGAACATGATCAGACTTTAGGTCTTCACTCTCATAATGGTGCTTGATGCTTGGCCACATCCCATGGTTGATTGGCATTATTATCCGTATAATCTCCCACCTGTTGCTCTTCCCACATTATCCACTAATACATCCGTACTTATGGAGCTGGGACATTTCTCCTGCCCACTGACAATGGAGGATCATCCTCTTCGGCAGTCAAGGGTAGAACAGCAGTGCCCTTGGCATTGGCAGTAGATGGCCACTTGCTTTCTGGAATGTTTACTCATCGAAAACCACCTCTCACACTGTGAAAAGTTCGTGGATGTCTGGGTTCAGGAGCGTTTTTATTCCACCTAGTCACTCAGGATTCCAAGAAACAATTCCACTCACTCTTGGGGTCAAGTAATCTCCTTATTTGATATCCTATCCTAAAACTCTCAAATGTCTTAATTTTACCTTTGCTCTATTCTACATTTCACATTCATTCAGAATTTGAATTTGTTGTATTCCATGCAGAAGAACTTTTGACTAGACATGCTGTCCTGTTGACAGCTTCTTCCTACATCTTGTCAAAGCCAGCGCTGTGGATAATTCACACTTTGTTAGAGAAGGCCTTTTAGTCACACCACCTCTCTACTCTGATTAGGAGGCCACAATTGAAAAGACTTGTTGAAAATTTAACCGCAGTATTTCCCAGCAGTGGGAGAGCAAACTAACTTCATGTTTTTTCCATGCTCATTTTCTACAGGAATAAATATATAGTCAAAGGTTTATCCTATCTCACCTTTCCTTTGAAGAAAAATGAAAACCTTTTCTATATGGTCAACTAAACTGGCAAGACATTTGGAGGAATTTTTTTTAGGATTATATAGGCATTTCCTCTTATATGGCACACAAGCACTGTGAAGCTGGTTCTTGTCTCGATGATTGGAGGATTTAAGGGATAGCTGGGCTTATTAGCTTCCAAATATGCCACAGCATAAAGATGTTTCCATATGAAAAATCAACATATTTCCAGTCCTCTTTTTAACTAGTCCATCAAAATGTGATTGAGATTTCCCAGCCTTTTCTGCTCCAATTGTTAATAACGGTAAATTTCACAATGCCAGCTAGCGACTTCATTTTGACTGCTACTAAATGGCATGAATTAGGAATCTTCTGAACCATAATTTAAAACATAAATTTCATTGGACTCATGAATTAGTGATGTGACACTAATCCAATATGTCACTATGTGACCTAATCTCACCATCCTTATCAAAGACCCTTCTGCCACCATCATTATCAAATACAATTTTAAAACCTTTTTAAGTAACATGTACTTTAACTGAGAGTAAACTTCTTAGTGATATTTGTAACACCTGATCTCTTAATGGAAACATCAGATCTTATGACTACTGCTGAAGCATCTTCAGTCCTTCTACAGCAGTGTTTACTATTATTGACCAGTTACTCAATGCCCAACTGCTCTTTTGGAATTGAACTAGGACATCCAGCAAAATCCACCAGTCATGTGTTTAAGGTTGAGAAATCGTTGAGTCAGCCCCATGTTAACCTGATTGTTCAACTCTGATTTCTCTTAGTAGAACTTTGCCCATAATAGATGAAAATTAAAACATTTCTATTAGGTCTTAAGCATGCAACTAAGTTTGATCTTAATTATGGAATGGTAAAATGGTAGCAGAAACTTAAAATTGTAGAAGTTTTATGCTTAATTTCTTAAAGAAGATTCAAATTAAGTGACTGCATAGTGAGACTTCAATTTAATTGGATAGCATTTGGAATGCCATCAGCTCATAGAATAGTTCTTTTTTGAACTCCATATTTTCTGTGCAATAATGTCTGAACAGAATTTTTTCCAATGAAGATGACAGAAGAGAATCTGAAAGTGACAAGAAGCTGGACTACATATTGTCAACTTCAAATGACAGGATTTTGAAAGTAACATACCTAATAGATGAGGGAATGGTTCCACATTGTTTTGATATTTATCACCATGAACATTCTACAGTTATGGTTAGGTATGACATTTTGGCAAAGTTGAATTAAACTTTTTAAGTCTTGTACATTTTTGTCATATTGCAGCTAATGTTTAATCATTTTCAGAGTACTGCAAAACTACTTTGCTACTCTGGATGAGAGTGGAGCTGTTGCAGTGTTTATTGTTAACAAACCAAATCTGGATGATGTAATGCCCCCGGTACACTTAATTGCCCACTACCAACCTAGTATACCTCCAGTATTGTCTCTTAACATATGGGGAAGCAAGGTAATTAAATTTCTTCTCTGAAAAAAACGAAAAATGTGCATGGTTGTGTAGCTGTACTTAAACGGTAGACTTTTGATTTGATTAAACAGTAGCTATTTTGTGACCACTGTGTTCATTGATATTAGCTAACTACTGCCCCATTTCCATAGTCCCTGTTTTTGGCAAAATTTTTGAAGCTATTATGAAAGATCAAATATGTAATTTCTTTGAGTCAAATAATCTGTTTTCCAAATCACAGTTTGGCTTTCGATCTGGGAAATCTACAATTTTGGCAGTAGGGTCATTAGTAAATTATGTCATTAATGCATTTGAAGAGAAGGAATCAGTCTCTGTGACACTATGTGATCTTAGTAATGCTTTCGACTGTGTTAATCATTCAATATTACTAACAAAGCTAGAATATTATGGTGTAAAGGGAGTTGCACTGAAACTAATGAAGTCATATTTGGATGATCGCCACCAATTGGTTGAACTTGACGGCTGTCGATCTGCAGCTCTTAAAGTAAAATGTGGTGTACCACAGGACTGTGCTTGGCCCAGTACTTTTTATCATCATGATTAATGATTTTCCCTGTCATATGAAACCTACATCTGTTTTGTATGCTGATGACACTACTTTTGTGCAAAAATGTCTACATCTAGAAGATGCAAAGGTACAATTTGGCACTACCCAAAGACAGGCTAAGAAATGGTTTGATATTAATCATTTACATTTAAATACTAACAAAACTCAGCATATTGTATGCAGTATTAAATAAAAAATAACTGATATTAAAATTGTTAAAATACTAGGAATTAATATTGATACATTTCTTAACTGGGAGACTCATATCAGTCAGATCTGTAATAAACTGAGTAAAGCTGTTTATATGTTAAGAAAGCTCAACTTCCTCATTTAAAATGAGTATCGTTTAACACTTTACCATGCCTTCTTTCAATGTCATTTGAATTATGGTGTTGAGTTATGGGGTCATTCCCCACGTTTTATGAATTTTGCTACTACAAAAGAGGGCTATTTGCTCCCTTGCTAATATACCACCACGTGATTCCTGCAAACTTTTTTTATTATGTATGGAATCACGACTGTATTTAGTTTATTTTTATTTAAGGCCTTAATTCATGTAAAATTTAATCTAGAAACTTATCAATTGAGATCTTATGTCCACAATTACTCCACAAGAGGTAAATCAAATATAAACACCACTTACTGTAGATTGTCAACAACCGAAAATACCTTCCATAATATGAAAATTTGGCTGTATAACTATCTTCCTACTCGGTTGAAATTAGACTGTATCCAGAGTTTCAAGAGTAGGGTATATACCTGGCTATTTGCTAACCCACTTTATTCTTTGGATGAATTCTTCTGTGACAAACTTACTTATATTTAAGAACTAATTTATACTGACGACATTTAATATGGTTGTACCATTTTTCAAATGAATAAAGTATTATTATTATTATAAACAGCAGTTGTCAGACATTTAGTGTGTCAGGTGTACAATTATGTACTGAAGCTTTGGCTGGTCCTACTGTTTTACTAGCTAATCAAAGTTTCAAGGTGTCTTTCTCATCATCATCCCAGTAGCCTCATTTGAGACCCATCTGGCCATGTACCACATTTAATATTTATTATGTTCCAAGCCATTTTGGTGTTGTTATCTGAGGAAACTATTGAATTGATTTTACAAGTTCTTTTTGTTTCAACAATTAATCCTAAGCAGTATTTTATATATTCAGCAAACTGTTGCTTAATGTCTATACCATTGTAGTGTTGTGTCCATAGGGAATTAATCCCAGGAAGATTAGGAGTAACTCAAGCTCTGCTTTGAGACTTTCTATACTTCATTGCTTGTAGAGAGAAGCAGCCATGGAAAAGAGTTTGAAATGTAATCAAGATTTTGTAACAATTTCTGTAAACTATAACCATTTTCTAGCCCATAGGACAGAATTGATCTGACAGAAAAGGATCAAAGTATTATGAAATATAAAGAAAATTGAATTGTTACATTTTAAAAATTAGTAGCTACATGTTTATCAACGTTGATTCAATGTAGAATCCCAGATATCGTCAATACTGCTGCAAAATCTTTCCCTCTATGATTTTTGCTGGGGTTGTCACTTTCCTCTTACATAATGTCATCCCCACTTCCATAGAGCGCATTGCTAATTCCAAATTTTTGGAAAGACATTTTAAGTCCTACTTTCAATCTTTCACCAGGAGTTTTTCATTCACTAGAAATCGACAGCTGTTTCATTCTTTCTCTCGGTGTACCATCATGATTTGGTGACTTATTACCTTTCCTTATTCAAATGGCAGCATTTGTGGCTGGTTCAGTAGAAGCTTTGACCGTGTAGGAGCATCTGAACATATGGGTAGTCTAAAAATTTTCCAACCTAACTATCAAAAAAGACAGTTTTTCTTCAGATTCCATTTTGTTTTACAACATAGTCTCATTATAAGTTGATAAACTTTTTTCCAGTGATGCGCTACCTTTTTTAACCTTTCCAAATCATAGTTGCCATCTTTCTTTGCAAAATATGCATTTACCTATGCAATAACCTCCTTGTCAAGAATAAATCTCTGTCCTCAAAATTTTATAGTTAGGAAACAGGAAGAAGTTGTTGGGGACCAGATCTGATGGATGCAGAGAGTGGTCAACCAATTTGACATGTAGTTTGTGAATTCGCTCCTTTTTCTTCAAATGCAGTTGCTTTTTTGCAATTTCTGTCTTAATCTTGTCAAGCAATGATGTATAATACTCTACCGTTTGTTGTTTTTACCTTTTTTGAAGATAATTGATAAACACAATTCCCTGACTATCCCAAAAAATAATTGCCATCACGTTCCTGGATCATGGAACCGTCTTTAGCTTTTTCGAAACAGGGTCACCCTTTTCAGTCCACAGTTTTGACAGTTATTTCTCCTCAGGAGTATAGTGGTGGATCCAAGTTTTATTAACAGTTATGAATCAGTGCAAAAAATTGAAATCACTTCACTGAAACTAATTTAGCCGGGCACTGTAATGTCCTTCTGAATGCATTTTTGGTCCAAACTGAGCCAATGCAGCACCCAACTCCCGAATAACTTACATATGCTTGCCTAATTCTTCAGTCAATGTATGACGAACACATTCATTCGATGTGCCGATGACCTCTGCACTGGTAACCTAATGTGATGGTCATCCGGTGTCATTTGGTGAATATTGTAAATATTATTGGTGGTTGTCTCAGTTACTGCCCATCCCGAATGCTCATCATCAACGTAGCTGGTACAGCCAAATTTAAATTCAGCTGCCCAAAATTTCATGGTCATAAATGATGCTGATGATTCCTCATTCACAGCATCCACTTTGGTTTGCATAGCATTATTGACTTTTAATAACAATTATTTAAAGACAACTTGCTACTCAATTATCATCATGTTGAGGTTGAAAGTTTTCAAATCACCCACACAATTATTTTTCCCCGCATCTCCATTTACTAAATCCACCTCCTGCTCTTCTTGTATTATCTTCTCATTTGGAGGTGAAGCTAAATGTCTTTCATCTGTCTTATTGCTTTGCTCTGAAGAGTAATTCACGGTTGCAAGTTTCTGTGCTATGCATGACAATCCTTTCTCTTAAGATTGGATGAGGTTATCATCATTTTAACTTTTTACACAATTCTTAGTCTCTATTATTACGTTAATTTCATTTAAATTTTTAGTAGAAGCAACAAACCTTTTCTATTCCTGTACAACACTCTCATACTTAAGGTTGAATAAGTTTATTGGGGGAAATACAATGTATGGATGCGCTAGTATAGGGGCGATATCTCAAAGTATATTAAGTTTTGCAGCAGAATCATATGTGAGATGAAACTAAACACCCTACATTGTGTAAATTTACGTTTTTTAAAGAACTTATAGGTAATACTTGCAACTAAATAATAAAACTCTGTTGTTTACTACCTACTCAAACTAGTGAAATTATCAAAATTTGTAATCAAGGTAACCATTTTCTTTCCCTGATGTTGATAAAAACCCATAGTAGTTGTTGTTTTTCTTGCTAATTGGCTTGTGCTTACAGGTTGTAGTTATGCCCATACACCCTAGCCCATAAGATGGATATTTGGGCACATTAGCTGTAAAAAGTGCATCTTATGTGCGGGGAAATATGGTACCTTTTTTGAGACTTTTACTGTTATTTAGGACTTTAGAGGCAACATGGTATGGCAATAGAGTTTATTAAAGCTTTCTGATCATAAAGATGAGAATCAACCGTTGTGTCATGAGTGAAAGTCAATTATGTGAAAATGTCATCATTAATGGATGAAGGGTGCTGTTTGTCTGGCATGAAAAAATTATTTGCTCGATGATAAATGTTAACAGAGTGGTAGTGCTTTGGTGGGAGTACCACCAAATGACAATTCACATTGATAAATACATAAATATGATTCTCTGTATGATTTTTTTTTAAGAATTAGCTAGACACGAGAAAAACAATGATTACCTAAATATGATTTATACTAAGTCCTTACTATACCTAATCCTTGAACAAAGTCAAAGCCCTTTATACCAAAATCTTGTACTAAGTCAAAGGATATAGCTTCATGTTTGTTTTAACTGTTTCTCTGTAAAAAAAACAATATATACTGAAGTGATATGCTATAACATTGGCATTCTTAAGTTATGGCAAATATTTTGTGCATTCAAGATTTTATTTTTAGACAGGTTGAAATATACAAAACTGCTTTTGGAAGTTTTACCTCAAAACTTGATTCCACTGGGAAAAAAGAATTTCAATTTTACAACAATTCCAACTTCTGATGGCAGCACATGACTTTAATTTAAATTTTTAGGTGAAGGTAGTGAAATATGTTTTCAGCTTATTTATTGTAGAATTTTAACATTATTGGTAATCTATTGGTTAAGGTGGGTTTTGGATGGACACAAGCTGCCAAATGGTATAGCAACAAGTCCTTGTCTCTCTTAACAAAATAACCTAACATCCAACGTAAGCCCCCCTCCATTACGAATACTTCTTTCCTCCCTTCATTCCACCCAACACCCCTATCATATTCCTATCCATTCGTTGATTGCCTGATGTCGCGCCTGCGTTGATCGCCCCTCCATCACATTTTCTTTTTTCCCTCCTATTTTCATTGCAGTGTGAATTTTTTCATTTTTTGAGCTTTATGGACTTCATGTCATGAAAAGGAGCATTTCATTTAATTTAATGGTAAAAATTGAATGTGTACTCAAAGTTTCTTTCATAAAGTGTTAGCTTAATGCTGTTCATTTGTAATATTTCCCCTAAAAATTAATATCCATCCTCAGAGGAAGTGCACAGTTATCTTTCACAAATCCTGAAAACTGTGTTTCTGAAGGATCAGATATAATTCTTTCTTGCGAGTCCTCACCGTGCATACAGCAACAACAAAGTCTAAACTGATGATCTGTTGCACCTCCTTTTATCATTATAGGCAGTTATCTGCCTGGCTATCTGACAATTGGCACTAGCAGGACCAGGTGTATGCTGGTGATATTTCCACTGTTGCCCTGAATTCGAGCAGCACAAGATAATGGTTGGCCATCAAAGTAGGGATTTGGTATGGTGTAACGTAAGGGTAGGTAGTGAGGGGTAAAAGGTATTTAAGGAAGGATCAAAAGAAGGAAAGTAGAGAGAAAAACGGGGAGTTCCTTCATTTCAATGGAAATGCCAACTTTATCTGGTAAAGAATGAGCACCAAATGTCATTTGGTTTGTTTGCCTATGCCTGATGAAGATTTCCTTGAAATGAAAATAGCAATGAACCTCTCTCTTAATCTTCCTTTATTCCTTCCTTATATACCTTTCATGCATCACCACCTACCTTTAATTTCTACTACTCTGCATCCCTACATTGGTAGCTCCTGCTATGTTGTGCATCTTGAATAAGTGAACGCACCTCCTGTGGACACAAATTGTTGAAGGATTCTTCATCAAGCAATGCAGCCCAGTGAGTTTCCAATTCCCTGTTTATTCCTCTCCAATCCTACTGCCCATATCTTCTTCCCCCCTTCATTATCCTCGTCCATTGAAATCACTCCAAATATAATATTTCCATTTGTACAAAATCATAGGTCTTTTTCAACATGTTTTATCACTTATTGAATGGTTACCCAGACTATGGGTATCATAATGCTAATGGATTAATATCTATTGTTTCTGCTACCAGACAATGGAAAAACATCCAAATTTGGAATTCAAATTGTTTATTGTAACAAATGGCTTGGGAAAAGTCTCATAATTACCTATTTTTGGTGGTTCTTCTTTGGTGTAGCAGAATCTTTTGGTACAGCTGTGCCCTAAATGATGTTGCATGCTTTTGAATGTTTAGGCCACAGAAGGAGAAAGGGTCTTTTATTGTTTAGATGTCACCAGCTCCATTACATCAACCAATGTCAAGAAATTCAATCATATGATTATTATTATTATTAGGTAATCTACCGGTTAAGGTAGGTTTTTGGATGGACACAACTATCAAATAAACATTTTGTGACTCCCCACCTAGCAAACTAATCTATATCAAGTCCCTCTTCATCTCGGTGTACTTCCTTCCTCCCTTCATCCCGTCCAACATCCCTATCCTGTTCCTACCCCTACCTCGCTTGCCCAACATTCTCCCCTCTATTACCCTCGTCAACATTCCACCACCGCTCAATACGCCTTTCATCCATTTTTCCTGCCTCCATAGGATTTCTCTCAACAAACCCCTCTCCTCCCCCACCATTTCTAGTACTTCCTCATTTGTTTTCCTTTCGGTCCATTTCACCTTCTCCATTCTTCTCCACACCCACATGTCAAAAGCCTCCAATCTGCGTTTATCCTCCTGCTTCAGCGACCACGTTTCCGCGCCGTACGTAGCTACGCTCCATATCAGAGTTTTTACGAGTCTTGTCTTAACATCCCTACTCAACGTCCCCGTCATCAACTCCCTCCTCCTTGAGAAAGCCTTCTTGCCTAGCGCAATTCTTCTCCTTACGTCCCTACCACTTTGACCGCATTGGTCCAAAACACTTCCGAGATATGTAAACTGTTCTACCTGCCCTATTATTCTGAACTTCCAATTCACTCAACAATGCTTGCAACCCCTTGGCTGACTGAGCAACTAATGCTTGGTCATCAGCAAACCTAACCGATTTTACGAATTCCCCTCCGACTTTCATTCCTACCTCCAGTTCTTCCCATGCCTCTTTAATCATTTCCTCTATATATACGTTGAACAGTACCAGTGACAATGGGCAACCCTGCCTTACACCTCTTCCTAACACTGCCCATCCGGACTCTCCGTTCCCCACTCGCACCTGAGCAGTCTGAGACATGTACAGGTTGCGGATCAGTCTCCTGTCCCTCCAATCGATTCCTATTTTCTGCATTACACGCATTAGTTTTTCCCAATTCACTCTATCAAACGCATTTTCAAAATCTACGAAACAGGCAAATACTTCCTGATTGTATACTATATTCCTCTCGAGTAGTGATCTCATTACTGCAATGGTATCACGCGTACCTCTCCCCTTCATAAACCCAAACTGATGATCCCCTAAGTAATCATTTGCCTTTCTCTCTATCCGACTGTTCATAATCCTGAGAATAACTTCAGCTGCGTGGGATATCAAACTTATTGTTCTGTAATCCTCACATGACGAAGCCTTTGCCTTTTTTGGAATAGGAACTAACACCGATCTCACAAAATCTTCCGGCCAGATTCCTTCCTCATAGATACTACGAATCAGTCCATATATGGCCTTCTTCCCACCTTTCCCTAACCATTTCAACATTTCTACAGGAATATTGTCCACCCCCACAGCCTTATTTGCTTTCATCTCCTTTAATGCCCTTTCTATTTCATCGTCGAGTATGCCTGGACCTAAGCTATCTTCTTCTACGTCATGTTCCTTTTCTATGTCTAACCTTGTCGGCCTAAGTTCTTTACCGTACAGTGTTTCTATATATTCCTTCCATCTCTCTTGGATTTTTCCTGGTTCAACTATTATCTTACCCCATTTATCTTTCACTGTTAGCACAGATCTTGCCTTCTTACTTCCCGATAATAACTTAACCTTGCTGTATAGAGCACCAATTTCACCCTTCTTCTGTAAAATTTCCATATCCTCGCATTGCGTTTTCCACCATTCTTCTTTTGCTTTATTTGTGGCCCTACTCAATTTATTGTTTAACTCTTTGTACTTCATTTTGCCTAACTCTGTGTTTACATTTTTTCATCTTCTTCTCTCATCCATCTTTGCAATCATCTTATCCGTTACCCATGGTTTCCTTATCCTTTTCCCGTTAACGGTTCCTATAGTGTCTTTAGCGGCTTCCAATATCCCTTTCCCATTTTTCTTCGATAGTACTCAGTTCTTTACCGTCATCCATCATTTTCTCTACAGCCTCCTGATACTCCTTCCTCGTTAATTCATTTACTGCTTCTAAATTCCATTTCCTAACCCGCCGTCCTTGCCTTATCTTCTTGAAACGAACATTACATTTCATAACGACTAAATTGTGGTCAGAGTCCGCATCCGCTCCTGAGAAACTGTGCGAATTTATCACACTGTTCCTAAACCTGTGCCTAACCATAATATAATCTAACTGATACCTTTCTGAGTCACCTGGCATTTTCCATGTATACCTATGCCTTTTGTGGTATCTAAACCATGTGCTAGTGATGACTAACCCCTGTCTCCTGCAGAATTCAATTGCTTTCTCCCCCCGTTCATTCCTCGTGCCTAACCCATAGTCCCCCACCTCACCACCATCTCTTCCTTCGCCTACCGTCGCATTCCAATCCCCCATCA
This sequence comes from Hetaerina titia, assembly GCA_037158775.1. Taxonomy (NCBI): domain Eukaryota; kingdom Metazoa; phylum Arthropoda; class Insecta; order Odonata; family Calopterygidae; genus Hetaerina; species Hetaerina titia. The sequence continues at coordinate 9,714,440 of CM073779.1, forward strand.
CTATGTGTATATATATATATATATATATATATATATACACACACACACACATAGTTAGTTCTGTTCCTAACTTCTCTTGAGAAAGGTGGTTGCACCACCGCAAATTCGAGACCCAGTGAGTCCCTCTTTTATGAGTTTCTGTGTTTGTGTCGACTAGTCCATTTACTAGTTGGACTAGTCGACTACTCCAACTATGTGTGTTTATATGTATTTATACACACACACACATACATATTTTTAAAATGAATGTACTCTGATTTTGGCTGAACTATATGCATATGCAGTGAGTGTACAAATTTTCGCTGATGAGTTATTTCAATGTTTCCATTTTTCTTTATAAGGTGAATGTTTAGTAAATAAAATGTGTACTAGGACAAATGCTCTGACTTTTTGCCCTAATCTCAAATGACTAATCTAAAGACAAATGCCTCTAACTCTCTTAGTTGCAGGATATTTCATTGATTTATAATTTAAAGTGCATTTGTCCTGCAGTGTGCGGAAAATAAATGTGTGCAATTAAAAGTTTAACCCACTTTGTAAATTTTTAGTGTAATGAAGGTCACATGTGGATATTTTTTTCTTTTTCTGTTATTGTTCTCATTTCTCATCATGCACTTAGTAACCTTTTTCCACACTGTTTGTTAATATCAGGGTGACTTCATTTTTGGGAAAAAATGAAATAATGCAAACCTCATCATTTCAGGTTTCAGTAATGACAAAGGATGGCACCCTTTTTGTGGGTGAATTCCGCAAAGGGGAGGACCCAATGAAGGTAGATTGCGCTCCAGAGAATGGCAATGTACATGTGACTATTGTTGAAAATGCCTCCTCATATGTGAGTAAGGTCAATCATTCTAAGGGCATAGAAATATTACAGTATTACCATTGGAGGAATAATATTTTCATGTGGATCACAGGTAACTATTTTGTATTAAGTACTATTATTGTTCTGAAAATCAAAAAAGATTGCTCAAAAACTTTAGTATTCTAATGTTAAATGCTATGCTGTGATTAGATGAAAACCCTATATCCTTTTGGTCATACATTATTGAGATACAAGGGAGGTGGTGGTCATCTGAATATTCTTAAAAATAAGGATATATTTGTAGTAAGATAAATAATTATGAAATCCTCCGTGAAATTTTTTAGAGTATCTAAATTATCAGTACTGTAGCTACAAACTTGACATATATCCTCCGGCAGCCGTTAGGCAAAGGTTCAACATAGGTATTTCATGAAATGGAAAATTTTGGAAGTAATTCCTGAAATATGAGAATAAACAACATAAAATGGAACTTTTTAGCCTTTAAAGCCTTTCTTCCAAAGATGTATGATTATAACTAAAACAAGGTTAAACATTAAAGTAACATGGATCAAAGAATTGTAATATAATATTCCTATTATGAACACATCACTTTTGCTTAAATCTAAATAATGAAGGGCCTGAAACCTGTTGTCTCACACCTCTTTGATAGTTCACAGGGTAAAATTTAATTGTAAAAGTAATATGCGTGTCTCTGCAGGACTCCTTTGTGTTTATTTAGATGCTTGCCATGAAAAATGTTTTTGCAAGTTTATGTAATACTTTGGCTTTTTCTATTAAATTTGTTATCTTGATAACCATCATTTTAGAAATTCTCTCCTTGAATTCCAATTATGCTAATTTTTTTGCATCATAAATTATGCTAGTGATATTTGGTAGTTACATTTTTGTAGCTTTATGCTTTTATTTAATTTAAAATAATCTGATGACATTAATTATTTGAATTTTCTGTTCTTTTGGATTTCAAGATGATCATAAGATGCTAATATCTCTTAATGGAAGTGAGTACTATGAGTATAATATGGAAAATGTTCTAAACACTTATCCGAGGACAGCATTATTGTATGGGAACATGCTAATTCTTGGCTTGGACTCAGGTGTGTATTAATCATTTTCTGGTTTTAGCAATTGAGAAAATTCAGAGTTTTTGCTACATTATTAAGATTTTTGAGGTGGTAAGATTTGCAATGAAATATGTTTTTTCTTGGAATTCAGGTTCTGTTGTGATATATTATGTTGAAACTCCAGAAGAACTTTTGCATTTAGATCTACAGAGCTACCATTGGCTATATCCTGTTGCCAAAGAGGCGGTGCTCAGAATGGATGTTTGGGAGAGTTCATCTGGTCCTGTGCTTGGTTTTTTCACTCGCAGTAATGTTTATCTATTTGAATGGTCATGTTCTTTGGAAGATTGTGTTTGTGGAGAAGTACATACGTAAAAGATCATTTACAAGAATGCGTTGCCTCATAGGCTGCTCATAGTTGCCTAACACAGGCTGCTCTTGTTACTGAGACAACCTCCTTTTGTGGTAATATTTGCCAAAATTAAAACAACTTAGCATGAAATATATGATGCCCCAGATGTAGCCTTAATATTATTTTGTGTTTTCTGTTTATTAAATAGAATTATTTATCTTAATGGTCCTGATTTCAGGAAAACTCTTGCCTGTTTGTTGTCAAAATCATTTGTTGTTTGCTGTCAAAATCATACAAAGGTTTTGCAGCATTTACAATGCTTCAAAATCTTTGTATGGGAACGAACTGTGATTCCTGAATTTATTGTTATAAATTTATTATCTTATTTATTTTATAATCATATATTTATTAGTTTTTATTAAAATGCATTCATTGTATATATTTATTTGTTCAATTTCATTAGAAAAATTTCATCTGCAGAAATTTTTATGAATCGCATGATCACATCAAAAGTAAATTTAGTTTATTTTTAAAGGATTTTTCTACTGAAAAATAAAAGGTATTAACAATATTTCATTTGCTACCAGTCTGTGTTGCCAATTCCTGAAGTGCATGGCTAATGGAAAAATTCTTTGGTTTCTGCTGTAAAAGTGAAGTTTATTGTGTATTTCAGTGGTTACAACCCAAATTCATGAAATTGTTTTAGTATTTTATTGTTGTTATTATTATACATTTCCATTTATCATTTTGTATATTTAGGTATTATTTGAGGTATTATTATCTATAACAATTCAGAAAAAGAGGTAACATAAAGCAATTGAGAAATTTTTTTAGTTTTCTCTATTGAAGTGGACTTCTATGTTATATAGGACAAATATCCATCATCATACTCTTGATTTAACAAAATGTTATTTCATTTCATTAAATTCCAATTTTTAGCATTGGCTGTACTCTGTCCCAAAAGAGCCATTGATCAGAGTGGATTTTTGATGGGGTTATCTGCCCCCTGCTGGCTATCTTGAATCACATTAATATTTATCTACTTGAATGTTCTTGTCAATTGGAAAATGTTATCTTTGATGTATAGATATTTAGAAGAACATTTTCCAAGAATGTGTTGCTCATGAACTGAACAACAGCTGCTCTTGTTACTGAATTAACCTCCTTGTGGGGTAATTGCAAAATATCAGTTGACTTGGCATGAAATATATGATGCCCAAAGTGTTTTGCAAATTAATTGATTTTTTATGTTTCATTCTGTAGAATTTGTTATTGTGATGGCTATTATTTCATAAATCCTCTTTGTCTAATTGATCTCTAATTTTGTTGCAGTAAAATGCAACAATTTTGTATATGGACTAATTGTAATTCCTGATTATAATATAATATTATTTTTTTACTACGTTTTTGTTATACATTTTAATTTCTATCAGTTTTTATAGAATTATATTTATATAAATTCATAAAGAAGGCCCTTGGCATATATTTTCATGAATTTTATGATCTCATCAAAAATATATTTAATTTATATTTAAAGGATTTGTAAACTAAAACATGAGAAGTATTAAAATATTTAAATCACTGCTAGTCTGTGTTATCAAATCCTGAAGTGAGTGGCTAATCTAGAAATTTTATGGTTGTTTGCTTTAAATTGAAGTTGAAGGAAATCTGCAGTTACAGCCCAGATTCATGTATTCCTTTTAATGTTTTTACGATAATATACCTTTTTATATGTATCAGATACTACTATTTTGCATATTTTAGATGAATGTTTTTATAAATTGAAATGGAAGACAAATAATTTTTTTCTGTTAATCCAAACATTTTTTTAGTCTTCTCTATTGAAGTAGACATTTTTTTTATGTAGGTTGATTTTGCATCATTAAAATCTGTAATAAACTGAATGTAGTATCATTGTGTTTGCATTTAAATTGTTGCTGTTGGCTACACACTGTCCAAAAGGCTCATTGGTTAGAATGGATATTTGGGGGGCTCATCAGGTCCCCTGCAGGCATTCTTAAATCACACTAATATTTGTCATCTTGAATGTTCTTGTAATTTGGAAGGTGTTACCTTTGGTGTAGTAGATATTTAGAAGGCCTTTTCAAAAATGTGTTTACTCATGAAACTTAAAACGGCTCCTCTTTTTATTGAAGTTAATATCCTTGTGTGGTAATATTTGCCAAAGTTCAAACAGCTTGGCATGAAAGATATGATGTCCATAATGCTTTTGCAATTTTTAGTAAATATTTCTGTTTGTCGCTGGAATTTACCTTGATATATTAGTTCAGAAATATTTATGTATATAATGTATGAGAACTGTAATACCAGAATTTGTTATTATGCATTTATTGTCTTATTGGTTATGAATTTTAGTAATTATCAATATGTATACATAATTTTAGATTAATAATAAATATATATATATATATATATATATATACATACATACATACACACACATATATGCATAAACACACTCATACACACCCACACAGAACACATACATAAATTTGGAAAAAAAGGCCTTTGGCATATATTTTTATGAATTTTATGATCTCATCAAAAGTAAATTTAATTTATATTTAAACAATGTCTAAACTAAAAAATAAGAAGGGTTAAAAATATTTTAGTCACCATTAATATGTGTGGCCAAGTTTTGGTTTTATGCTTTAAAATTGAAGTTGTGTAGATTTCAGCCATTACATCACACCTATGTAGTCATTTGAATTTATTATTCATCTTATTTATATATTTTTATTGTGAATTTTAATATTTATCAGTTGTTTATTACTTAGTTTAAGGTAAATATTTATATAAATTCAGAAAAAAGGTCAAATAAAGTGAAATGCTATTCATCCAGAAATATTTTCAAGTGTTCACATTGGAAGTGGACTTATATGTTTATAGGGTATATGTATATTATTGCATAATCACAGTCCTAATTGAACTAAATGTAATTTAATTGGGTTTTTATTGTTAATTTGGCTATTACCTTTCCCAAAAGAGCCATTGCTCAGAATGTATATTTGGATGGTCATCAGGCCCTCCACTGGCTGTCTTCAATCACACTAATGTTTATCTAATTGAATGTTCATGTAATTTTGAAGGTGTTATCTTTGGTGTAGTAGACATTTAGAAGAACATTTTCCAAAGCTGTATTGCCTCATTATCCTAACAACCATTCCAGTCTTGCTTTTGTTACTGTTGCAACCTCCCTATGTGGTAATTCGTGACAAAGGTATTGGCATATATTTTTAAGAATAGCAAGGTGGATAAGGAATTGTAATTTATATTAAAATGATTTCTTTACCAAAAAAATAAGAATTATTAAGAATATTTCATTTACTTCTAGTCTGTATTACCAAAGAGTCTCTGATACCTGAATTGATTGGGAGCATTAGAGTTTTTATTGTTTTTGGACTTCAAAGTAAAGTGGATGGATTTCTTCCATTACAACAAAAATCCTTGCAGCCATTAATCTTTTTTAATCTGCATATTATTTATATATTTACTATACATTTTAATATTTAACACTTCGTAGTGTCATAAATTTGTTATAGATCAATATTTATGTAAATTCAGAAAAAAGATAAAATAAAAATTGTTCTTAATCCAGAAATATTTTTTTTATTTTTCTCTGTTGAATGGTAATGTTATATAATGCCACATTTTTCCAGTCTTAATGGAACTGGAAGTCTTCTCATGTTTAACTAGTTGCTATGTTTTTTTTTTAAATCACATTAGGCTGTTTGTCAAACACCACGTCATAGTATGGCCCTGCTATCTTGTACAGTTTCATGTGAATTTTCTTGATTGACATTTTAATTTTGAATTAGGTGGGAAAACATTAAGTGACAGTTATCCTGAAGTGTTTTTAGAAAATCCAAAAATATTTCAAGGTGAGTGAAATCGATTTTTCACATAGAAACAGAACTGGAATGATTTTCATTGCATAATTAATATGACTCACAAATAACATAAGGTATACTGTTGAACCTTGAACACAACGAACATCTAAGTTTGTAGTTTTTATCAAGAGTGGAAAGAATCCTAATGATATATAGCAAAGATTTCATGCCATTGAAGCAAAATACATCCTGTTATCATCACTCTTTTTTTAGTAAGACTACACATTTTGCAAACGCTTTATAAATAAATATGCATATCTTTTCAATAAATCATGCACTTATGCAAAACTTTGATTATCTAGACAAAATATATCTCATAGGGCAAAGAAAGAAACCATATGCAAGAACCAAATATAATACAATTTATAATTTTCTCATCTTCCAGCATAAAGATTGTTTATAGAATATTAATTACTGGATCATCAAAACTAATGTCTCCATTAGGATTAACCTTCCAACTGAAATTTAGGACACCTTGATCATTCTATATTTTCTCTCCTGCTCTTAACAGTAGATTTGGATATTAGAAAATGATCTGCTTGAGGGGTGCCATGACTTGATGCAGGATCACAGATGCATCATAATAGAAATTTCCAAAAATTGTTTAACTTGTTTTAAGAGCAACCCTAGGTTTTCTGATCTGGTTTGTGGCTACAGATGAAACTTGGGTCCACTACTGTAACTCAGAGACAAAATAGCACTTGAATCACTGGAAACATGTTGATTCACCACCACTAAAGAAACAGAGGCAATAAGGTCAACCAGAAAGGTGATGGCTTCAGTTTTCTGGGATGTAAAAGGGATTCTACTGATAGAATTTCCCACTGGTCAAACAATTAGTTACGATGGACGATACTACACTAACCTCCTAGACCAAATACACCTAAAAGGTTGATGAAAAAAACCAGCTTTGGCAAGGAAGAAAGTCATCTTTCATCAAGACAATGCATACTCACACAAGTGTTGTTCTCATGGCAAAAATACATGAACTAAGATATGAATTGTTGCCACAGCCACCTTATTCACTGCTGTATGAAGGTCACCAATATTGTCAATGATTGAGCTACCCTCTTGACTCAGCGTATAGGTGTAATTTGCAGTATCTGACTTACTCTCCAAACTCAGCGTATAGGTGAAATGTGCGGTGATTAATGCACCCTCATGACTCAGAATAGAGGTGATATTCTCAGTGATTGACCTAACCAGTTGACTCAGTGTTTATGTGCTATATTCAGTGATTGAATTACTCTCCAAAATTAGAGTATAAGTGATATTTAAAGTGATTGGCCAAACCTCTCAGCTCAGAATAGAGATGATATTTGCAAAGATGTACCCACCCTCTTAAATCAGCATATGGGTGATATTTGCAGAAATTGACTGAACCTTCCAACTGAGAATAGTGGTGATATTTTCATTGATTGAACCACCTTCCTATTTCAGATTAAAGGTGACATTTTCAGTGATTGACTTACCCTCCCATACTCATAACTCATCATACAGGATGCATTCCTAAGCAGGCAATTATTTTTAAAAAGTAATTTATCGAACAGATTTGCACAAACACTTGAAATTTGTGAAAGTCCTGTCCTTAGCCCTCAACATATTTTTTCCAGTGACCCTGTTATGATCGTTATGCGCCCTGGAAGGCATACACTGGTCTTCGTCACAGTTGATTGGATCTCTTCTATGGACAAAAAACGGGTTCCCTTCGGGGCTGATTTTATCCGAAAGAACAAAAGAAATCTCCTGAGGTGACACCATGACTAGGGAGGGGTGGGTGGCCCAGCATTTGGCGTTTGGCCAGGAACTCGGGGACTCGTAGCGTGTTTTGGAAGGGTGCATTGTCATGATAGAGTTGCCAGACAGCAGATATGTCTTTTTTCATCCTGCTGACCATTTTTCTGAGTCTTTCCAGCAAATCTATATAGTAGCCACCATTAACTGCATGTCCATGATGAACAAACTCTTTATGGACCACTTATTTACTGTCGAAAAAAACAATTAGCGTTATTTTCAATTTTGATTTGCTCATTCTTCCTGTATGGGCTCGGAGGACTAGTCGGTGTGTCAATCAGAGCTTCAGCATTTTGTTTCTGGTTTGTCATTAAAAACCTAGGTTTCATCACCAGTGATGACATTGTCCAAGTAATCAGGTTCAATTTCAATATGCTGCAAAAGTTCACTTGAAATTTCAGCTCGGTTGGTCTTTTCGTTGTCTGACAAAACCTTGGTCATGGCCATGGTACACACATTACACATCCAACCATGGATGCGAAAGTGGCTATTTTAGCCTTATTCCTAAAATTAAAAATTTAAAGTGAAAGGAATATTATTAAATATATATGTATGAGGTTCGAAAATTGTTTTAAAATGCATAAATACATCCGAAAATCCCATTCTAAAGCTTCCAGATAAATGATTAATGTGTATTTAGCGATATTCATTAATTTTCAGTGATTTTAACAATTTTTTTTATTTCTATGTCCAAGCTGATATTAATTAGGTGATACTGTATAAGTCAGTTGATACAATAACAATTCGTTCCGATGTGTTCCTAAGAAATAGGTCTAATATGTTCTATCCACGGGTGGACATGCATACTTCTTGATGGAGCAAGTTTCTTTGAACCAATTTTAATAAGAAATTACAAGATTCACGATCGCATATCCAAGATTTAATGATATTGCTGTCCCAATTGATACCAGGGAGGTTAAAGTCACCACCAATTTTGTAAATGCTGTTATTTTTTTTACATGTAAATTTGTATATTTTTCTCATTTAGGGTATGAAGCTTTTTAAAACCTGAGTCAGGAGGCCTATAGAAAGAGCATAATTTAATGTTTGGTTGATTAGATCACAGTAAGGTGAACCAAACACTTTCCACATTATTATTGCCTGTTTACAAAATTACTTTTCACTGCCACAGAAACTCCTCCGGGTCTTGTACCTCTGTCTTGTCGGTATACTGTGAAATCTATTGGGAAAATTTCTTGGCCATGTATATTATTACACAGGCAAATCTCTGTGCACAATACTATATTAGCGGAATGACTTTGGATTATGTGCTTGAGATCCGCTGTTTTATTGTTGAGGCTTCTGAAATTTAATACAAGGACAGTTAGATTATTTTAATCTTGTGTGACAACCGTATTTGTGCCCGACTGTAATTTAGCCCGCGTCTGTGGAGAAGTGCATGTCAAATGTCTTTCTACATCAATGCCAGTGTTGTTGGATACTTTTATATATTTGTTAATCATATGATCTGCGCCAGCCCCAGATGATACTGATCCACTAAATGACCTACCCTCTATCCTGAGAAGGCCTAGAGGGGTCGAATATTCTATCTGCTACAAATGAATAAATAAAAGTATAAATAAATGAATAAACAAATGAATAACAACATGAATTAACAAATGAATAAATGAAACAATGATATAAATAAATACATGTATAATTATATAAATGAATGCATAAATAACTGAATAAATAAACAAATGAATGAATCAATAAATAATTGATAATGGATGAGTAAATGAATAAAAGAATAAATCAATGAATGAATAAATCATTGAATAAATAAAAGAATAAATATATAAATAAATAATTGATCAATGAAATAAATAAAGAACTGAAAAAATAAATTAAAGAATTATATTTGCGCCACTTCATCCCAGGATAGCTTTTATTTCCGCCTTTTCTTGTTTCATTAAAGTTTACATATTCTCGTATATAGTGGATTTCCTTATTCTTGGAAAAACATAAAGCGCAGATATAATTCACTTTTAACCCCGGGGTTATCTGTTTCACATGTACTGTACTGAAATATTCTCGTACATGTGTCCTTAAATTTCCTCTATATTTTCCCTTCACCAAACGTTACATTTCCATTGCTCCTGCTTGTATTGCTATACCAAGAAAAGAAATAGAATGTCAGTCCTAGTATACATTGTAACAAAATAGAGGACCGTTGAATCATTAATTGGTGAATTTTTTTTTTGCCTGTACCATTTAACAATTCCTCCAGGGATGACCATTAACTTTGGAGATTTAACGTAATATTCGAAAAGGCCTGCGATCGATAAAAATATCCAGGGGAAATTTGGGACAATGATCCAGAAATATTTAAGTTCATTTTCGTTATTCGTTTCATATAGTCAGTAGAAATTGTTTAAGATTTCCTTATTGACCTCTCCCATGCTTCACTATTACTTTTTCATTAGGAAACATTGCTGTAGTTATGAGGCAAATTGCTTAAAGAGTGAGAGAACAATTGGCACGAAGCAAGAAAATAGATTTTACGTTTCAAATCAAAGAGATGAACTATATATATAAAAATATCTCCCATCATTCGCTGGCCCCAAAATTCGCCAGGTTCGGGCAAAAATCCTTATCAATCATGGACTGCAAATTCCCAAGCGGAAAGATTTGTAATTCTGTGCAGCGTAATATCCAAATTTTTTCTCCCAAAAATTTAAGAGTGTGGAAATAATATTATTAATTATTTAAAATGAGATAAATTACAGCAAATACAACAGCGGAAATGTTTCCATCCAATTTTTGGCCTTGTCCAATGAATTCACTGATATCTGCGCAATTCAACGACAAATAAGCTTAAAAACCACGTCTATGCTCGTAGTTGTAACATTCCAGCTAATCAAATCAAGCTTTTATGATAAATTACTTTCATCTCTAGAATAAAGAAAAATAAAATCATATTTAGCTACCATATAAAGCCTAACTTACCAATGAATACGAAATACCGAAGTTTGGCATTTCGAGGGGCACTTGTCTTCCCTTCAGGAATTCCGGCTGTCGTATCCCCGCGTCTTCGAGGGGATATTGGCGACACAAGAAAGTACCCCACGAGTCGAGTGGCTGCCTCGAGGGTAAATGGGGGCTTGAGTTTGGTGGGTGGTGACGCGGAGAGGTGTTCGTCGATAGAGACGAGGGAAAATAAAAGGAACTAAAAGGGAGTACAACGGCGGTCCCGATTTAATACAGGAAAATAGAGTTTACAGTAATATTCTTATGTATCCCCTTGGTGCCGCTTGGCATTTCCAACCAGAGGGGCCCAGCCCAAGTGCCATCTCTGATAGCGAGTCCCCGACTGCTGCAGTGCTTCCAACCAGAGGGGCTCAGCCCAACTGTCCTCTCGGATAGCGAGCCGGCAGCGCTAATGTCACCCACGCCACTACTTAGTTATCAGTTATCACTACTCTTGGCCCTTAGTCCACATCGAGTCAGCAGCGGTGATGTCGCATGCTTGGACCCACGCCTTTAATTGGTCACTTAAGGTGGGTAATCATCCTGGCCAGTAAATTATACGGATGCAACACGGCCGAAAGGGAGCATACGTTGTTAGACATGGAGGTACATGTTGCTTTCGACGAGAGGGAAGATGAAGGAGCGGGTGGAATGGAGAGAGCGCGGGAGAGGGGATTATGGTGGGAGTCGGCGGCAGCTCATGAATATTAAACCCTAAATAGTTGATCCAGGGACCCAAACGCAATCAGCGGCCCCTCAGGAGGGGTAGTTGGATCGCGGGGGGGGGGGGGGCACCTGGAAACTGAGAGTTGGCTGTCCATTGCAGAGGGGTGAAATCTTGAAATGGAAATGGAGAAAGAGGCAAGGCTTGATAGACCTTTCCGGGGGTTCCGAGTATTGAATAGGATAAAGATGTGCACGCGATTGAAGAGGCGAGTTGGTAAGTGGTCAGCGCGTGGAGGGATGGCGGAGAAGGGATTTTAACACCTAATGGAATGTTCGCGTTCAATTCCCCTGCAGCTACACCTAGTATTAACTTGTGAATCGGCGTATTTTTTTCGGGTATCGCTCGAGGCGTTTTTGTCCAGCACACTCCGAGGGAGTGCTAACATTTATCAACATGTGCCCACATTTATTAAGGAAATGTCATTCGTTCATTCTCCCGGAAAATCCATTAGTTTTTTTTACAATATGATCGCCCTGACAGGATGGAGAGAGTCAATAAAATATCTACTCACGTTCATAGGGCGCCGCGGAGATGCGTCGGAAAGAAATTGTGCGGAAGAGGACATATCCGTAATTCTATTGACTGTAGTTTTTTCGCATCTTGCTACTTACGATTATTTTATTTACATTTCCACACAACACCATTCAAGCGACCGTAGGGGAGTGTCGCGTAGAATGTTTGGTCATCGACGGTAAAACCAAACTGCACCGATGGGGCTCCGGGCAGGTTCGAACTCGGACTCGTCTAAGCAGGCCGCCGCGACCCTCTTATTCATCGCCGCCTCAAACGGCACTAGAATGGGAGCAGAGTCCGGCCTGCGGCGACGGCCGGCTAAAGGCAATAGACTTCAGCGCAATCTATTTTCTGATATCCATTTCAGTATATTGTCCCACTTTTAGCGGAAAGAATTTCTGCACACAAATGTTTTGATAAAAATGTCTCCATTTTGCAATCTATTCATTGTTCAATATTTTATTCAAACGATAGATTAAATGGCTCTCTCTCCCAACGAGCCTAGCCTGAAGCTACTAGGAAACTGGTTTTGGAAATAATTAGATAATGTTTAGAGACATACATCCCTACCACAAAGAAAATGATATTGATAAACCATGTTGGTAATCAGTGAGGTTAGATGGCTTTTAAAACAAAAGAGGATGTTGCCATCGAAATAAAAAAAACTATAAAAAATGGGCAAAGAACGACTTAAGAAAGTGTAGGAAAACATATTTTACCCTCATAGGGAAAAATAGAGAATATTTTCAGTGTCTTAATAAATTTTAAGGGAAAGATCCTCAGTGATCACTTTGAGAATGATCCTTTTGTTTGTTTTGCATTCCACACACTGTTTTGTTTGTTAATGCACTCCACAAACCGTAATCACACAAAAGAAAGTACTTGGTATCGCCTGCTCGGAAGTGGTCAAAGAAAAGTTTGGATTTGCAAATCTTAACCTTGCCCCAACATTTGTTTCTAATACTCAAAATGCAGTTCGCAAAAGATTTGGCAAAAAGCAAGAAAATTAGATTTTACGATCGAATCGAAGAGGTTATATTTGTTTATGAAAACATCTCTCATCATTCGCTGGGTCCAAATTTAAGCTTCGGCCGGTTTGGGCGATAATCCTTATTAATGTCGGACTGCAAATTCCCGAGCGGAAAGGTTTGCAATCCTGCGCGGATTACAATCCTTTCCAAGTTCTTGTTTTTTGTGAACCCCTCCAATATCCTTCACCCTCCCCTCAAATACGCTCCCTTTCCAACTCCCCCATTCGCTCTTTCCCCTCCTTATTCCAGTACTTCCCCTCTCCCAGTCGGGTCTTCGCCCCGTTTCCCTCCCGCCGTCGCCCGTATCCCTCACTCTCTGTGTCAAGGCCACGAGAGATACCGGCTGCCCCCGTAATCAGCCGTTCTGGACATGGAGGGGTTTCGGGAGAAACGTTTTTCAGTCTTCGGGAGTTGGATTCTACGTTGGCGCTGGAGGGGAGCAGGGATCGCCCTTATGCATGCATCCACGGTTTGAGCTTAGCTTTATAGCTCGTTTTTTGGCTACAGAGATTGGTCACCAGCAATCTATGACTAGTGAAGCCTGCTTGGTAGCCAGGGACGAGACTATTCCAGCGAAGGTGTACGTGGACCGTTGTCGACGGAAAATTGTGTGGAAACCATAATGATCGATGCATTCTTTTACCTTTTCAGCATTGTCAGTATTGTGTAGTGACGACTTGCGGAATAAATATATACGTGATATTTTCGTATTTTCACGTTCGAAATCCAATTGTGTATTGACTTAAGATCATTGGAATCCCTAGTTACGAACATAAAATTGCCCATCTTTTGACTCCAGACTACGTGACATTCTAAGACGGAATTCCCTTGTCCTTTTATTTACATGGCCCATTTAATATCTTTGAAATAAACCTTTGGATGCGCATGGCATTAATTTCACTGCAAATTGAAATCAGTAGTTTTTAATATATTGTGCACTAATAAAGAATAGATATCATAGCAAAATTGTGAATAATAAAACATTGGAAAATGATTTAAAGCTTGTGAAAGGTAGTCATGGTTATGGTTCAAGATAATATGAATAATGTAAGAACATGAAATAAAGTAAAACAAGAGCTATTATTACATTTGAAACTATTAGTTACATAATAGTTACGGAATATCATCATACAAGTACATTTGGTTTGTACCGTGGCTTTTCAAATCTCTGGCACTTGGTTGTTGCGAGATGAGAGGGGTATATTGATAACTTGTGGACCAGGATTGAATGGGTAATGTTGACAAATAGAAAATCAAACGTCGAAGTACTGGGCATATCATCTTAAAACGCGGCAATTAAGAAAAGAACTCCACAATTTAATCATGTATCTTTGGAATACAGAATTGAATACAGATATGATAAAAAAACCATAAACACAGTAATCAACCCGAAGGTCGGTTTAGTAGGTGATGGTAGAGCTCTTCCATTTACTAAGCCCGACGGTGTGTGAATATTCACACATCAGGGTAGGGAGGCCAGTTCCTTTCCCTGTACCGGTTATGGTTTCCCAGGAAGATCTGGTACCCGAAAAATCAACTAGCTTGGGTGGAGCTGCAGGTGTCCAGAGTGCCTCGCCCAGCAATCGAAACCGAGACCCTCGGGTCAATAGTCCAACGCTCTACCCCCTGGACTGCCGCGACAGATATGATATGTATATATATACAGAGTTCGTCCGTAAAATAAGTGTGCTGAGCTCAGGAAAAAAAAATTATTACACTTTTACATATCTTAAGCTAATATTCCTCAAAATAAGACCCTTGTGAGTCGATACACTTGTTCCAGCGGCGTTCCCATTCCTGGAACGCTCCCGCGAAGGCATCATCGGGAACCTCTCGAAGACACGTCGCCACGGCCTCTTTGACGGCGTCCAAAGTCCCGTATCGCGTTCCTTTCAAACTCCTCTTTATCTTCGGGAACAGAAAGAAGTCCGGTGGTGCCAAGTCCGGGCTATAGGGCGGGTGCGGCAGCGTTGCCACACCGTGCTTGGCCAAGAAGTCCGACACGACAAGCGCGGTGTGAGACGGCGCATTTTCGTGATGCAGCCGCCAGATGTTTTGATTGATGTAATTGGTCCCTAATAATCTCGTGCACTATTGTTTCTGGAGATGGCTGACTCCCCGTAAGCCTGGTTAATCATACCCACACTTTCGGTAGACGATTTCCCAAGCTTTACCGCAAATTTGATGGAATAACGCTGCTCCAAAAACTTCGGCATCGCGTTCCGTGACGTGGGTCGAGCGTGGAGGTTCGCGTTAACAGAGCTCCTCACTACACCACAGCTCAGAGCCGACTGCCTTTTTCAGCGTCGCTTGCCAACATACCCCCCTCCAATCGCAGCCCGTCAGAGCGGTGCCAGGCGCGCCTGGAGCGGCGGGAAAAAATCAGTACAATTATTTTCCGGACGAACCATGTATAGTGCCTTAATCAACTTTATTTTAATACATAAAAATACCATAAGCTATTATGTGCTGACATTTCCCAAGGGTAAATACAATTTATATTATATCTAATCTACCGTAAGCATAACATTCCACTTGTGATTTTTTTGTGGATCATGAATATGTGGAGTTATATAAAAATTACCGTAAAACCAATTTTGAATTAATACAAGCCCAAAAACGAATTTTCAGTAAGGTTACAATTATTTTTTTTAAATAACTTTAGTGATTTCATACATACCCAAGTAATTCCTTCGATTTACTCCGGATTTACTACAGGAAGTTAAGATGACCGGAGAAAGCCCATTCGAGTAAAGTTTTGGATTTCCGCATAAAATGAAACGAGAGCATGTCCTTTAGGCTTAAATACCATGGACCTGAACTATCAGAGCCCCAAATTAGCTTTGAAAATATTATTGGAACTGGATGCTAAAATAGAGTATGGGCGATCGGCTATACAACACCAGGGAAAGGCGTCTCCACCGATGAAATTAAGAAATAGGGTTAAAATATTCTCAATATAAACTCAACATAAAACGAACGGAAGGCGGAGCCATGCGCGTTGCGGGAAACCCCCAAATTTGCCGGTGAGGAATTGCCTCGGACTCGGTGAAAATTAAAAGCTCTATTCCTAAGAGAAATAGAGAATAGCGCTGTCCTGGTCAGTAATTCAAAGAGAACATACCGCTTGCAATCTCACAGATTGACGAACAAGTAGACATTTTTTTGCCAAAGGTTAAAGAAAAAATAACTCGTAACAAACCTCATTAAGGCTTAACGGGGAATAGCGCAATGAAAAATACAGAAATAGAAATGGTCCGCATATAATTTATTAGTGTTAATCGTTAATAAAATATATTAATTTTTGTTTCTAATAGTGGTGAAAGAGAGCCACTGTTTTTAAAATAATGACAAACAATAACCAGAAAATGACCATGACGACAATGCAGAACCTTCGTTGAAGGAACGCAGTGACTGTTTCTGAGTGAATCTTTCAAAAAACTGCCTTAACCAAGCCTGAGCGCCTCGAATGCCGGTTCACTTACACGTAATGAGCAATGTGGAATTGAATTAGACTTTGACTTCCGCCTTGAATGAAAAAATTTTCTTCAAACGATCTGGGGCCGTATGCAACCGTACCGCATTGCCGAATGTTGAATTTATGATATCGAAGAAGATTCTGCACTGGAATTTGAGACATCCTTTGCAAAAAGCCCGAGCCACCGTCAAAGCTAGAACTCATGGTAACAATGGTCTCACCCTGATTGTAGGATTGAAGAAAACATATATTTTGTAGAATATAAAATTGAGGTAACTTATAAAATAACTTTCACTATTTAAATTAATGGGGAATTATTTTTTAATATTCTCCGAAGTAACGGGCTGAAAAATTACGACCCTAAAATATTTCCCTTTTGAGACTTTTGGGGACAATGACAGTCATTATTTCCAAATACGAATAACTGTGTTTCTGAAGTTGGCGTAGGGCTGAAAAACATTGCCAATTCACATATCTCGCTATGTATTGCTCCACTCCACTTCCTTCAAACGACATTCAGGAAAAGGATTCTCTCCAAATAAGTTTTAACCTCGGTTGATTATTATCCATATTTTTTCCCGAGGTCCTGGACTGCGAATTTGCGATCGAAAAATTATTGGCTGTCGAACAATTATCCGAAGTCGCAAATCTGACTTGGCCTCACACCTATCCACATTGATGTTTAACGGCCACTCGGTACACTGCTACTCATCGAGACTCCATTCTAATTGGGCATGCATTTCGGATGCATTTTGCCTTAGCCTTCGCGATATTCATTGCAAAAAACCCGAGGTCCTCGTCAATGAGAACTCATGTTACGATTATTAAACACTTTCCGTGAAACCCTAGGATGATGAAAAACTATCTTTTTGGTTTATAAAAAAACTGAGGATATTTGTGAAATAACTTTCGCGATTCCAATGAATCGTGACTTTTTAAAATTTTCTCCGTAGTCACGGGGTTGGAAGTCTGGACCCGAAAGTGTTCGCCGTTTCTGATTCTCTATTGGGTACATACATTTTTATCATTTTATGGCAACCAAAATTTTCAAATTGGCCGTGGTGTGTCAAAAATGTTATATTTTTTAAGTCTTATCACCTATTTAGATGAAACAAAATGCCGAAAAAATGGTTGTCATTCTGCGGTTTTTACAACTGCCTAGTGCAAACGGTGTGCCTCGAGTGTTCCTTTTCATTTCGTTTGGCGAAATATTAATAAGCACTATAAAAAATTTTACATTTTTCATCCATACACGAAAATCAAGGATCATTTTACGGTCAATAGGATTACATAAAATGATGTTAAATTTCCATCTTAATTGTCAACTGCCTTGTGGCTCATATTTACTGAAATTATTCACTACAACAGTTAAACCACGCTGTTAATTTCATACGTCTGGCGTCAGGTGGTTCTCTAGTAGTTGCTACTTTCAATTTCATATGATGTTGGTAAAATTTACATTTAGAAATACCTATTGTATTTGCCGCTATTATTCTACAAGATGTCCGTCAAATTGACTACGCTTACGTAATTAGTAAAAGAAACCAATGCACTTTTACCGCTTTGTCCTACACTAACTTAGAACGCCATTTCAACACCCGCTATCAAATTTCAAACTCGTGCGCCCAGGATATCTCTTGTATTTCATTTTTTTAGACACCGTTTACAAAAATAATAGAATTTCGGACTGGTTTTTCCAAAATTTTTAATGTCCTGCACACTGCGCAGGACATTAAAAACACAATGTGTTGCACTCACTTTTAGGAAATTGGTTCAAAGCAGTAATTATTCGGCGCAAATAAGAACAGATTATTTGATGCTCTCCTTAATGAAATGGCGTTTTAAATGCTAAAACCGATGACTAGACTAAGAACATTTAATGCAAAGTCAGCTGAAAGAATCAGAAAAAATACGCGTTAATTCATTTTACAGGCCAATCGGTTCGACGATTCAGATGCGTTAGAGGCTTCAATTAACCAAACAACGCATTTTATTCACAAGAACACGAAAAGCAATAATAGTGTTGGGGTGACTTGAACCCTCCTTCAAAAGACTGGGACTAATATTGCATTTATACCGCTGCGAGAAACCACTAATATGCTCACCGCCAACAAAGAGCCAAATAACAAGAACAACAATCCTAGACCTTGGCTAAATAATTTATTCTGAAACAGTCACGCATTTATGAGTAGAGGAAGGAATAAATGACCACAATTCAATTGTAATAGAATAACCTACTTCGGTAACAAAAATCGTTTAACCCAGACGAAAGGTGAACCCATTTGAGAAAGATAACTTCAAGGTCGTGCCGCGTGTCTTAGAAAGAGCTTATTATTACACATTAAGAATTCTTGGATTTAATTAGGCATTCAAAAGAGACTTATTTCCCTTCCAAAAAGAAAAAGATGGTAAGGAATAACAACAATAAAACAGGGCAACTTTATTTGCCGACGACATAGTGATCTACAGGAAAAGAGCGAATTACGCAGACCGGCAATCACTTAAAACTGAGTTAAACAACAACTGTTTGACAAAGAACATTGAACAGATTCCGGGGAAATTTACTGGAAGTTCGTCATTATGAGGAAAACATTTTCACATATTTATGTGTAACGTACAACGCGTTTCAGTTCATGGAAACTTGAGGTACCACACAAGATTCAAATCGTAATACATCATATGGCTAAAGAGGGGGGGGGGGGGAAGAGTGAGGAGTAAGGTAGGGGGGAACAAAAAGGGTCAGTTCGGAAAACAGAACACTTCAATAGTAGTATCCAATGGCTGTAGTGTAAATATTGTCCCCAATCTCTAAAAGAAAAAACTAAAGCTATTTCACAGTTATGCTCCCTTAGTCCAACACATGAAAAGCCCAAAAAGTGGTGCCGTCTAATGTTTGTGGGTGATCTTACTAATAAGATTGCCTGAACATACAATAAAAGGAAATTCAATATCTCATTACATATTCTGCACACTCTGGGAAAATTCCTTCGCAGCAAGAAAGACAATTTCGAACCCCTCTTAAAATCCAGCATTTAACAGGTGAAGTGTGATTCCTGTGATATGTGCTACATAGGCCAGATGGGAAAAACACTCCTAGCTAAGCTTCTACTACAATTACCCCACTCTAGTAAATTTATCAGGGAACTTCTACACTACCAAATGAAGGGCAAAAGACTTGATATTTTAGAGTAACTTGAAATTGTAAAATCAAATATGAATGGTCCTTATAAATGACAATATTTTAATGAACCACTCTCCTCTTCGAAGAATCCCCATTCCACAGGAAACAATGAAGCTCCCTCTCACCATCCGACTCCACACTTAGCGTATTTTCCCATCCAACCACCTGTACCCTCCATTCTTACTATGTGTCGAACAACCCTTCTCTGAGAATGTCCTTCTGAGGATCACTTATACCTCAACTCTCAACCTGTCTCCATCCCTTCCATCTCCCCTGCCTGCTTAGCCCTTCTTCATTCTTCCCTCCTTCCTACTGCTAGGATACCGGCTGCCTGCCACTGTCCTCTCAATAATGATCACAAGTGCTTATCTCTCCCCCCCTCTTTTTACCTCTCCCTTTCTTTAGTTTCTCTGTTTCTTTGGGTTTTCCATTTTTCCCCTCTTTGTCCCCACCTAACTTACTCCTCACTCTTTTCTTCCCTCCCCTTCCTCCAACTGGTATAAATGTGATGTATTGCAATTTGAAACTTGTCTTGTTCCTGAAGATGGTTCGATGAGCTAAAACGCATTGTACATTTCAAATAAATCTGTGAGAGAGTGCAAATTTGTTTCTCCCATAATCAATTAATGATATGAATACAGCAAAAAGAGCTGCTGAGTTAGAAAAAAAGAACTGAAGGAATATTTCAAATAGATTAGGAGCTCTAAATTAGGAGAGCATAAGATTTATTATAAAATAACTAACCTTAGATGGATTTTATTGAGACTTGGGAATGAAAATGCATCAAGTTACCCAGGATAATGACAATTTACCAACAATTGGATCCCCTAGATTAGTAAAATACTGACATCTTTGGGGCTCAATATTGGAAACAAGGTCTACTGGTGGTGATGATATCCTACAAGCTTTGATAGATTTCAAAATCACTATGATCAGGGAGAAGCTATTATCATACTTGATCCAACATTCGGATAAAGGACTGAAAGGAGTAAGAATCTCAAAGGAAAAACCAAAATCTATTTCAAGACCAATGATGCGCTTTCAACAGATGTCCACATAAACACTCAACAAATTATGCAAAGTCAACAACATAACAAATGATAGCTTCAAAACTTACGGATAAATGGTGGGCTGAGTGATATTTCTATGTGTGTGTAGAAATATTTTGGATCAGCATTACATCTTTCTACAATGTATTATCAGAAGACTTTAGACTCAAATAGTTCAAGCCTTTGAATCATTCCAAAAGTTGGTTTGGTGGGTTAGGTCAGAGCTCACCCAATACTAAGCCAAAAGAATATAAATCACACAAAAACAGGGAAGGCAAAGTCTTATTCCCTCTTACACAACTGATTCCCCAGGAAGATGTTTTTCCATAAGAGTCACACTGCTCAGATGAATCTCGGGGCTTTCCGAGTTGTCATTTGTACCTGAAACCAGACCCTCCAGTCAGCAGCAGAACACTGTATCCACTAGACCACCACACCCTTCTACCAACTTGTTGTGTAATTATTCCCATCACAAATAAAACTTCAAAATGCCTTAGAATTCAATCTTATGCTAAAATGTTTGATCTTCTATTAATTAAATCTGGTAAGTCTACATATTTAGGGAAACAACTCATTTCCTTCTCAATGTACTCCCCCAACCTATCACCCAAAGTTCAAAGGCTTACAGACTGTAAAAGAAATTGTGGTAGATGAAATATTTTGACAACCTCACTGATGTTTTCCCACCAGGTCAAGCTAAAAATAAACAGCTATTGCAATCAGCTCTGCTTTTTCCTTCATTTTTGCCAAAAGTCGCTCTCTGGCACATTATTGTTAAAATAAAAGAAGTGACCATGTTTCATAAACCCACAACAACTGAATGTTTGGGAAATCACAGTGAAAGTGTCGGTAGTAGAAAAAGATTTAGGAGAGGTGACCAACAGCTGATGTGTTTGTGGCATTAGAGATGGCTGGGAATGGAGGAAGGTGGAGAGAGAACCCACATCGCTTTCTCTGATACCAAGGGGTCCACAGCTATACGTCCCAAAAAGAGTATTCATTGAAACTTCTCTCCACAAAGCATTTCAGTTAGAGATCATGATACCTATGAAGAATTTCTCTTCAGGATTCAAACCCGGGCCCTCTGGGAGGGAAGCTGTACATTAACCACCGCATCAACCCGCTTCCCTCACCAAACTGTCTTTGACACAAAGGATAGAAGATCTTTCATATTGAACACTTTCCTGAACACCTGCATATGCTTGATGGTGGTGACGCGAAGAATGTTCAGTTAACTTATTGAAAATTATAATATAACAAAGTGTATCCACTGATCAAGTGTGAAAGCTGTGCGTTAATAATCAACTTACTTTTTGAGAATAAAAATCAAAGATATTTTACAATGCATTTAATTGAAAATAATTCACCAGATATTGCATACAGTGGAATCTTGCTTAGAGAACACTTAACTTTGCATGTAATTCTCATTAAGAGCAAAAGTATTTGCCCAAAAATGACTTGCTTAACAAGTGAGTTTCCTCATAATGAGAGATGAAGAGAAGGAAATTCCTGGAATAATTATGTGATCTTTGGTTTGAATTAAGCTCTCATTCCACTAGCGTCTTATTGTCACAACTGATCACAAATTTTCCAATCTTTTGTCCAGACATTTGATTTTTTGTGGATAATAATAAAAATATCCCCTACAAAAAACCTAGCTGAAAGCCATAAAACAATAAAATTAAAGTAGAAATGATAAGTAAAATCATTGAAAAGCGAGAACTTTGTGCAAATTTGGTTGGTCTGGCATGAATATACAGTAGGTTTACATTAGTAATTTGCACTATCCTCAAGAATATGAATAAAATTAAGGAAGTAGATGTTTCAAGGGATTGACAAGCATATATATGCAATGGTTATATATTCTCAGATCCAAAAGATGCAAAGGCACTATCCTTGGTCTGTAGATGAACATCTTTAGTTAGTCAGCGTGGGTCGCGGTAGTCCATGGGGTAGAGCATTGGAATACTGACCGGAGGGTCCAGGTTCGATTCCTGGGAGAGGCACTCTGAGCACCTGCAGCTCCACCCAAGCTATGTGATTTTTTGAGTACTAGATCTTCCTGGGAAACCATAACCAGCACAGGGAAAGGAACTGGCCCCCCTACCCTGATGTGTGAATATTCACATGTCATTGGGATACGTACTGGGTGAACTCTGCAATCACCTACTAAACCGACCTTCGGGTTGATTACTATTTTTATGGTTTAGTTAGCCAGTGAGCCAATTCAATATAGCCATTTTGGAAACATTTTATATAATCAGTGCAAATGGCATGGGATAGAAATCAATGTGATCAAAATAAAAGTCTTACATTTCCAAGAAAGGTGATCGGTAAGTCACATGTTAAAACAGGAGTGTAAAAACTGGAGCAAGAGGAACAACTTTCATGTACCCTGTACCAATGTGGTCACAAGCAGTGGTATATAAGAAAAAGTATTAATTTAGTCAGAGAAGCTTTCATGTGAATGAGGGAAATGACAACAAAATGAGAAAACTGTAAAATGAACCAGGAGGTTAAGAAAAAACGCATTTAAAAATTTGTCAAGTAGCACATTTTTTATGGCTTGGAAACTTATTTATTGAGACTGAATGATAGGCGTACATTTGAGGCTTTTGAGATGTGGAGGATGATTTGAAGGCAATGGGAGTTAAATGATGGAAGGAAAAAGCAAGAACATGAACTGGATGGAGGCATATCATAGAGGAAGCCAAGTCCCACACCGGGCCGTAGAGCTGCAGATGATGATGATGTGGAGATGGGTGGAGAAGGTGAAGTGGACATGAAGGAAATCAAATGAGGAAGTGCTAGCAAGGGGGAGGGGAGGAGAGGGGATTGTTGGGAGGAATCCATAGTAGGAAGAAAAGATTGATGCCAAGAATTTATATTGTAAATGGGATGTTGAAGATTGTGATGTGGGAAACTATTAGGTAAGTGAGGAAAGAGTAGACATGAAATTGGTATTTTGAACAGAATGAAGGGAGGAAGGTAGCAGGGGTAATTGGAGGGACGTAAGTGCTATGCTAAGTACTATGGGAGAGAGAAAGATAGGAGTGTTTGACAGAATGAATGGAGAGAGAATGTATGAGGAATGGAAGGACAGTTTACTGCAATGTGAGGTGTTAGATTTTGCCCTTTGTTAGGTGAATCTAAGGAGTGTGGGAGTGTACAGGCTATGTCATCCAAAACCTACCTTTGAAAAATGGCATACCACCAAATTGAATTACTTTAATTTAATAGATCACTCATTGAATTCAGTTCCACAAACAGCCCCAAAAGGTACAAATTGAAATTTTTAAACAACCGTAACTAATTTACAATTTATCTAGCAAAGAAATTTGTCTTAAAAATGTACTCGATAATAACAATTTTATTTAGAACAGGATTCAATAAGGTCATTAGGAAACTTTTGAATTGTAAGTTTCAGTCCTTCCATAGATGATAATTGGGAAAGCAAAAAACTGTATGTATTTGGGCAAGAATAAAAGTATTCCAGGAGCTGAATGGATGAATGCTCAAGGCAAAGCTAGCAACTAAATCCATGGACATCTTATTGATACATGTTAATATTATGGTGACAAATAACAGAGATTACAAAGCGGAGAGTGTGTCTGGTGATATTGTTGAACATAAAAGAGAGATGAATGAAGAAAAATCTTATTATATTTAGAGGATGGAATACAATTTCTGAAAATGGAAAGTAAGGATATTCCACAGAATACGGAAGGAAAGTGAATCAAGGAAAAGTTTTACTTTGTTTTACAAATGAAAAAAATCAGTGGTGGCAGACACACTGCTTCAGAAGCACCATCAAAGACAATAGATTTGAAAAGTCAAGAGATGATTGGCAGATTTTGATTCAGAGGCCAAAGAAATCCAAACTTGCACGCAGGGGATATCTCCACATCCTAAGTTGTCCCCAACAAAGTCATTCATAGACGGAAAGGTGAAACATGCAAGAGTTTAGTCATGCTCGACATTCTGCCTAGGTCAAGGCCTGTTGACTTATCCATCCCCTTCTTAAACATCAGAGTTTAAAATCAACCATTTTTGTTCAAAAGCAGTCCTCTTCTGGGTGAGGGAAATTATTCACTGTTCAAAGGCCATTTACTTCAATTCTTTTCTCGATGGCCATCCTGAACTATGAAGATGTTTGAATGTTATATACTTGTGTAAATACTTCACACTGCCCCGTCCAGTAAAGATGTGGGTTCTAATACTGGTGCCTTGCCTGGCAATGCTGGCAAAAAAATCTAGTACGACTTTTCAGCTAACAGATTCGCATTTATTTTTTAAAGTCAACCATTAAGATATTTTAACAAATCTGCACGTGTAATTATAAAATGAGCGTACTTATGTTCGTGAAGAAATGAAACCGAGAGAGCCGAGGCTGTAAAACTTGATTGGCACTAGTTTGCAAAGGGGAGGAGGTGAAAACAAAGTTACAATTAAGGGGAAAGATAAGGAACACACACTAGGTCACATGTGTGTATTTTTTGGAAATACATACCCATGTACACCTCAATCACACACAAAAAGGGAAATTTTAATAATTAAAAAAATTAAAATCAACTTACAACCATTGGATCACCAGGGTGTGTTAAGGAATCGTCACTCTCGGGCATCGAATTTACACACTAAGGGTTCACAGGAATTCCTCCTATGCCAGTGACCCATGAATCACACAGATGAATGCAAAATTATAAAACCGATGTAACGATACAGAAAGGACTTAAGCAGGCACACAATCACTCCAGTGTGTTAGACCTTTGTATTAATTATTAATGGTCTTATTGCGTCTCCTAGTAGGATCCCTACACAATTTTTTCAAGAAATTCAGGCTTTCACAAAGATCCACTTCGGCGAAGCTGTATTTTTTTTCAAATATTCAATAAACTTCTGCTCGCAATTACAAAAGATTTTTCATATTGTCTTCCAAATCTGATACACATTCAGAAGAATTCTTTAAAAAATACCTAAACTTGTGACACACTGCCATGGTTAAACTAATATTCACATGTGTAAACACTTCATTATCTCCCACGATGCCAACTAACATTCTTGATCAATAAAATAACTATCTAAAATAATGAGCAGAAGAATTGGTACCAGAAACTATAATTGAACGCATAAGTACATCACCAAGAATACAATATTATTTCCCAGATGGCCGTAGGTGAGCTAACCATGGGTGCTTGGATTACATGAACATAAATTGAAGTGGACAACTGAGAACAACAATTAATCCTCTGGGACTCATTACCCTTCCAGCTACTCTACCAAATATAGAAAAACATGATCAGTGGTCTATATTGCTAAATATGAATGATGATTTTGATTAGGCAAGTTAAATTGGGCTATACATTTTTAACCTGCGATTCCTGATTTGTTTTAGAAACACCTGCTACGCAAAGGTATTGTCACAAGTATATTGCAGAATTCCACAAGGCCTTCCGAGACTTTTATACACAAAACGTAATAACAAGTCTTTAAAAATTTTTACAATTCAAAGCACAACGTCATGTAAAATGGCAACATAATTTAAATAATAGGTTACTTGCATCGCGAGCTCCTTACAGTTTATGAGGATAAAATATATTAATGTGACTCAACTTGTAGATAATCTGAAACGAAGATAGATGCTATTCTACATTTTTTTACTTCATAAACAAGTTTGGGAATTGTTTAACTAAGTTGCCTCGTCCCGCTCACCAATATGTTCGAAGAGAAGATACTGTCAGTTAGACAGTCGCGTGTTTTCGAACAGGTGACTGTCGGTGAGTGCGAAGTTTGAGTACGCGCTGTTTTGAAAACTCTAAATGTAATTTTCTCCATAAGAAGCGTTACCATATTTCTATCATTCAGCTATCGTGACTGTTTCATGCATTCAGTAGAAACGTTAAGAGTTGAGTCATCTCTTAACTCTGCTCATTACTTTAATAACTACTCAGCTTATCAATTACCGGCCGTAGATATTCGGTTAGGTAATTGTATTGGCGTTGTTAATAACTGTGGTGCTATTGTTATGGGTGTATGTACTCAAAGTAATTGGCTGTTGATGAGGAAGTAAGTGTTCATATGAATGTCCCGAAGGACTGCAGTGAGCTGCCTTGAAAACGCTTTTTTAATGATGATATTACCTTATTTACCTTGTCATTTCATTCAGGGTAATAGTAGTCTTACCAAATCGTGATTTGAAATTAGAAAAATTAATTACCAATTTTGCAACTCGTATGGCTCGTTTAAAAAGTCGACTTTCCATAGAAGACTTGCCTATCACCCCTAGAACAAAGTTATAGTATCGTTGCATGATAAGGCAACCAAGCCCTAGTGGGTTTAATGTAAACAAACAACTTAAGTTTACGGTCCCGGTATTTTTTTTTGTTACATTGATTCACGACCGTAGCTACGTTCCTTGTATATTTAAATCCTAGTGGGTTTATCACTGAAGTGAGTGTATATTAGCTACACCGTATGGAAACTACACCACTGATAATGATGCTTCGTATGGATTTTTTGGGGATTAAATGATTTTAAATGTTACAAGTGATAAAGGTTTCCATGTAACAAACTTCTAAAATGTGTTATCATTTTGTTAATACAAGCAATAAAATATAGTTGTGGGATTGCCCCTAAATTTAATAAACTCCTTTCTATGTTCAGATACTAATTTTACGATATTAGAATTTCTGAAGTTCATTCCCCTAAGGGAAATAACGAATTAATCAAAAAGTTATATTTGTTTGTTGTTTGCTTGTTGTTTTATGTGTGGAAGTTGGCATTTTTTTATTATCGCCCAGAGTACCATATAAATCATAAGCCCAGTTATCAACTGAAGGTCGTTTTAATAGGTGATGGTAGGCTCTCTCCGCCCAGTACTACGGCCGGCAGCATGCAGGCAGGGACACATCAGGGCTCACACAGGTTTCCCAGAAAGATCAGGTACCCGAAAAATCAGCTTGGGTGGAGCTGCAGTACCCAAGGTGCCTTCACCGGGAATCGAACCCGGGACCCTCCCCTCAGTAGTCCAACATCTCTACCCTCTGGACTAAAATGACCCACCCCAGTACCATAAATTGAAAATTTGCAGTGTTGAAAATCATAAAGGAATACCTATTGCTTTCCGATTTTCAATATTGCACATAATATCCAGTTTTTGAATGAAAAGTTCTTATGTGTAGTCAATATCCTAATGGTATTCCACGCATTGACATCCACCCTTCTCTCCCATTCCATATCAACTACAGTATGTGTGTGTCTCCCTTTAACATTTCAACTCCTTCCCTCTGTCTAAGAGAGCAGGTCCTTTCACTAGTAGTCGTCCATTGAATTATATCAAACATTTTAAAATTCCAAAGCTGCGTTTGGTGTATTATTTGAAAATAATAATTGGTGCAAAATTTATTGGAAAAGGTAAATTTTTCGTGGTTTAGCTGCTGGATAAATGGAAATTGTAAATTTGGGTTCACTTCCTTTTGGTGAACATTCACCCAAACATTATATCTTTTTTGAAAGAATAATATTGAAAGTGATAATCCTAAATGTCAATTAGCGTTCTTACTCAAATATTTTCTGATATACAATTTTAAGTGGCATGGATATTGGCTAAATCTCCAGTAAATCAGAAAAATATTCACAAGGATAAGGATAATTGTGACTTTTAACTCAATAGAATGGGTGTCCTGGTTTAGAAAATATTTAGCAATTTTTTTAAATAATATGTAAAATGAAAAAGAAAATAAACTTGATGAAATCCTGAAGCATAAAGATATTTTCTACTTAATAAAAGCATTAAATTTTTACAGCTTAAGCTTGATCCATTTAAGGAGAATCCAATTCCATTCTTGTTTTACTTGATTGGACGTAGGTGTCCAGTGGGTAAAGCACTGAACTATTGACATGAGGGTCTGGGTTTAACTATGGGTGTTACCTCAGAGCATATCTACGACATGGCTTACGCCTGCCACTATCAGCTTATTTCTGTCTGAAACCTCCTCCCCCTGCCAGCTTACCGCTGCCTGCCTCTAATTTCCTACTTCTACTCACCTCAACCCAACTCTATCTTTCTTGATACCCTCTTCTTCTCCCCTCTTCATACCCCAATAATTGCTGCCATATTTGTGCCCACCTATACCTACCAGCCTCTGCCCACCTCTGCATACCTTCCTGCCTGTCTCAACCCATACCTGTCTGCCCGCTTCTGGTCACCTCGGCCAACTTTGGTTTTTTACATCTGTCTGCCCCAAGCCTGTCACTGAGACCTCTGTCTGCTTGCCTCTACATGCCTATCTCTGTCTACCAGCCCTCCTGCTTTGACCACACTCCGTCTGCATCTGCAAGCCACTGCCTGCCTACTTCCACCCTCTTCTAACTCCCTCATCTGTTTGCATCTGCCCATATTTCTACCCTGTACTGCCTTTGCCCACCTCTGCTCTTCTGAATTTACTAAAGCCTTTGCCCACCTGTATCTGCCCACTTCATTCCACTCTTGCCTACCTGCTTCTGACAGTCAGTACCTGCTACTTTCTTCTTGCCTCTACCAACCTCTGCCTGTATATTCCTTTGAGCCTCCGCCAGATTCTGCCTTTTAGTGCCTGCCTGCTCTACCCACTCCTGCCTACTTGGCTTTGCCTGCCTCAGTGTGTCTGCCAATGCCTGCCCCTACCTGCACGTTTCTTACCACTTCTGCCCGTCTGCCTCTGCCTGTGCCAGTCAGCCCATTTCTGCCTGTTTTTGCCTGTCTATATCCACCTTTTCCCACTTACCTGTCTCTGCCAGCTCTATATATGTCCCTTCTACCTCTGCCGGCACATCTACCTCTACATGTCTCTATCCTTCTCAGCCCCTCAGACTTCTACGCTGATATGCCTGGCTGTTTCTAATGGCCTTAATCCACCTGCCTGCATCTGTAAACCGCTGACTGCCTTCTCCTGCCTTCCTGCCATTTCCTGACTTCACCTGCCTTTTTCAGACCCTGGCTAACAGCCTGAGTGCCTTGACCCACCACCCGGCCACCACCTAACCACCTCTAAATACCTAAATGCCTGCCTTCCTGTCTCTATCCACCATATTCCCGCCTACATTTCCCTTCCTGCCCCCGGCCGCCTTTTCCTATCTGTATCTCCCCTCCCCTTCCTGCACCTGCCTGCCTGACTCTTCTCCCCTGCCCACCTCAGTATCTCTGCCTCATCCTGCCTTTGTCTATCTGCCTCCCCACTCTGCTTGCCTCATCTTGCCTGTCGCGACCCACTTCTGCCTCTCTGCCTTTAACTGCTTCTTTCCACCCCTTCCTCCCTGCTGCTGCCCACCACTGCTTGCCTATTCACACCACTGCCTGCCTATTCACACCCATTTGCATCCTCATTTCAGTCTCCCTTACTCTAACCCCTCTCTTTCTCTCCCTCTCTCCCTCCTCCTCTGCCTCAATCATTCCCTCTCCCTTACCCTTCCTTCCCATCTCTCTCTCCCCTTCACCTTCTTCTACTTTTTGCCTCTCTCTCATTCTCTTTCCCCCTCCCTCTCCTTTTTTCATGTCTTCCTTTGCCTCTCTCTCATCCTCCCATAACTCTCCTTTCCTCCATCTCCATATTTTTCTCTCCCACTCCTCTCACTCTCCCAAAAATTACTTCTTCCAATTTCTTTCCCCCATTTCATCACCCTGTCCTTCCCCCATTTTTGACCACCTATCTCTCCCCCCTCACTTCCCTCCTCTACTTCCCTTTATCCCTCTCTCTCTTCCTTTTATCAAACCCCATCTCTCTCTCTCTCTTCTCTCTCTCTCCCACTCTTACCCCACTCTCCCGTCTGCTTTTCCCATCTCTCCCCTTCCCCCATCAATACCCCCATCCATCCCAACACTCCACTCTTTTACTTCCATTAAATCTAAGTTTTTACTAAATTTCATGTTTCACAAAAAAGGGGATTCAACTATTTCAGGTTTTGCCCAAATTATCAAAATTTTTTCAAAATAATGAACCTTTTCCATGCATACATACCTTTTCCGTTTGGACGTTTTCAAAAATTGGAAAATCTTCCAAAAATGTGTCCTGTAGTTGAATGTGCCTGTACATGTGTATGTATGTATGCATCTCAGACTAAAATGGATGTAAACAGAGCTAAATGTTTCAAAATAATCCGCTTATAAATTTGTTTGAACCTCGTGCCATCAACTAAGCTTTAAAACATACTCTCTCCACCCTGGTCTCCTTCAAAGCTTGGATTTATTTACTTCCAACCACACAACAGTCCTTAGGTATGGTGCTCTGTCGACAAGATCTAATGTTCCCACATACTCTGCAGCTCATCCAACATTTTAGCTCTCCACTCTACCACTTGGAGTCCACTGAGTGCCTTTTATATACCTTTTGGCACCACAATATCCCTTACCTAGTGCCATTTAAGTTTCAGCATGGTAAGTTTTACCCTGTCTTGGGTACCCTTCCCCTCACAGATCTCCTCAGCAGGACTTGTGCTTCCCCTGTTCATGGCCTGCCCACTGGCACCTCTTCTACATCAGGAATTTCTCAGGCATCTGGTTCCAATCATCATAAGAAGAAGCTCACCTCAGACTTCCTCCATGGCTTTTGTGTTATGTGGACCAATGACTTTGAGGGAAAAATGTTCACACTAAATTTCACTACCCTACGGCTTATCATCTCCCTTTTGTTATCCCACATTCTGTATCCCTTGGGCTCACTCATCAATCCAGAGTAACCCACACTCCTTTGCTTTTCACCCCAATTTACCCTCCAGGTGAGCATTCTTACCCCTCCCTATACCCAAGATGAAGGAGGCACCCCTGCCTAGACTATCATGCACATCTAAACACTGCAGAGAGTGAGGCTCAAGTATTCAGCAAGCTTTGATGCATAAATTACTGACTTTCTAGGGACAATCCTTTTCCCTTGATACACTTCCAATCTCTGCTTATGTATTCTTATATAACTCTGAAAGGCTATTACTCTTCTTCTCTCTAGCCACAATTCACACATACCTTAATGCTGCATCAATAAAGGTGATGATAAAATGTGTATGCCCCATGGAACTCTGAAACTTGGGACCCGAGACAATAAAGTGAATCCTGCTCACCACTTCTAGCTCCTTTTCTCTCTCACCCACTTGAAATCCATACTTAACATTATCACTTGGATGCATGGCATGCACTTCTCTCTTTATTCTCCTCTAAGTCAGTCCCAGGTAAACCCTTGCTTTCGACAAAGTTATTTCATTTAGATGCCCAAGTCAGTCAAGAAAGATATCTTCAAGGCTCTCTTCTTTCTGCTGGTATATTCTGCTTTTAATTCACACCTTATAACCCCATCCACAGCTCCGAGTAATCCACAGCTGTAATACACTCAGGACACTCCGAG
Source organism: Hetaerina titia (assembly GCA_037158775.1). NCBI lineage: Eukaryota > Metazoa > Arthropoda > Insecta > Odonata > Calopterygidae > Hetaerina > Hetaerina titia. The sequence continues at coordinate 9,746,702 of CM073779.1, forward strand.
CTAGAACATTTTATCTTCCATCAAAACCCTCCATTTTCTCTGGAATTTTTGAGTTCTTACTCTCTCTTACTCTTCTATCTGCCCCCTGGGAAAATAAATTTTACTGTATATCAGTCACATCCAGGACTTCCTTAAACTCAATCTTTACCCCATTTTTTTTAACACATTTGTAAGGTAATTCTCCCTTCTCAAAATCTGTAGAGAACTTAATCTCTCTGTCTGACTTCCCTGTGAAATTCATGAAAATTTTTTTAAATCTCTGCAGTTTGCCATACAGTTGGAAGCACCATAATCAAGCTGCCGCATTCCTCCATTGCTAAGAACATTTCTCCTTGCACATGAAGAAATGTGACCACTGAGGCTAATGTTTCTTTGATTCTTCCTTCTTTGTCTATTTTAAACACCTGGATAAGTATGCTGTAATGTCACCTTCAACTCCATATGGATACATGGAAACCCTATTATGCAGTTTAGCCTGCCTCCTCCATACCTTTATTTCCCTCTGCCATTGCTACCTTGCCTATCATAGGTTCTACTTGTGGTATTCATCTTGTCTTGATTAGGTTGCCATGATTTTCCTCGCATTACCATTAATATCTGAGATTTAATTTCAGGCCTTTTATTTTCAAAACATACTTAGTTCCAATGTCTGAGATGATGGGTTGCAATTAAAGTGCAAGGAACAGCATGATTACATGTTTTCCAAGAATCAAGTATCTGGAACATTTTTTCAGGGAGTGCTCTATGTCCCAAGTTTGCTCAGCAATTATATTTCTTACTAAATCCTAGAGGGGAAAGGTCTGAAGTTAGCTCCCAAAGATGGATAGACAGTGTTAGAAGGAAGCAGTCTCATCTTTTGGTTGCATAGAAATAGTCACCTTTATTGTTTGACCACTGAAAGCAGAATGTTAATATGAAGACTGAGATAATAAAGCAATGGAAGGCATTGCCAGTAACTATTTTCACTTCATTTTCCACACACTTATTTTTGTTCGGCCTGAGTTTTGTTGCAAAGCAAAATCATTATGTACTTAAACTCCCTAATTAATGTTAGATAAAGTTTCAGAAAGGAAGGGTTTAGCTGGCAGTGGTGAAGTTAAAGGAGAGGTACTGAAGAGGAGAGGATGGTAGGGAAAGGGCTAACTTGTACGTGACTACATTGACATGATTAAGGGAGGAGAGGGGATATCTGTAGGTACTTGTATTTAAGAACACTGGCATAGGAAGGAGAATGGGTGCACCATGGGGATCAAGGTCTGTTGACCTACATTTAGGAGGGAGGAGTGAAGGGATTCAAAACTTCCTTTACAATGAGGGCTTCTTCTCTGCCTCTCCTCTGACTCCACCCATTGCCCACTCCATCACCCTTTCCTTAACACCACCAGAACTTTCCATCCATTGTCCATCATTATATTCCATATAGTCTGTGGAATACTAAAGAGCTGAGGGAGACTGATGTGGAGCATCAGATAGTTTTGATTTGTTGCATATGACCATAGACAGCTGTGAAAGAGGGAAAGCTCAGACCTCATGCAGTAAAATGAACATAATATTGGGCTGTCAAATTAGCCTGTATTGGGCTGTTAAAGGATAAACCATTAATGCTATAAACACAGTAATCAACCTGAAGGTCAGTTTGGTAAGTGATAATGGTAGAGTTCACCCAATACTAAGCCAAATGGCATATGAAATGCACAAACTAGGGTCAATTACTTTCCTTTCCCTGTGCCACCTACGGTTCCCCTTGGAATTCAAGTAAATTGTTGAAAACAATTACTAATAAAATATACGCAAATATATTTAGAAAATGATACTTGCTATGTAATTGAACAATTGATCCTAAAATTGCTAGTTGGTTTTTACTACTTTTTTTGGGTAAAAATCAACAAGGATGAAAACTATTCCCATTCATTTCCATTAATTGCTCATCAAATTCTGGGGAATAAGGATCACAATGTAATGAATGAGGCAGTTTGACAGGAGTCACAGAGAAATCATCTAACGATTTTGAATCCACCCTGTCTCCAGTAGATATGAAATATTCCTGAAAAAACTGTTGTTGATGGTCAAATTATCTGACCTCTAAAAGAGATGAAACCAATATGCTTTCCATGGGGGTAAGGTCAGGTGAACTGGGTACTCCCAAATAAATTTAGCCTTGTACTGTTTCAGAAAATTTATTTATCTTAGAACACTTTATTATCACTTTTATCTAATAGAAATAAAGAATAAATACCTTTAAAAAAATCTTTACAGACATTACTCCATTGTACAGTTATATTTCTACATAATGACCTTGAATACATGGGTGCACTGAAAGAAGATGATATTCTAATGTTCATATTTTGATTACAATTAAAAACTGACAGCATGTGATAAAAATCTGAGATTTGACCTTTGACAGCAATGGAGCCTTATTGGGTCAGTTGAAAGGAGTAACTGACACTAGTGTTTCCCAGTTTTTTGTGAAATGAGAAATTGATTCACAAGATGAGAAAATGGGGACTTGGAAACTATAATGGTGCACTCTCATGGTCTCAAACACTGGATTCAAAGTCCAAACAAGCACTTTTAGTAAATTCAAGTAAAATCCATAGCTCATTTTAGAACTGGGGTCGCACAATATTCAATACTTTTTTACATAAGATTTTGTATTCCTAATTTTCAAACCACTGCCTTCAACCATTTCATCATTGAAAGGACACTTACACAATGGTATGCATTCTTTGGTGTAAACCTTGTCCAGAAATTCTGGTATAGTTCTTGCAATACATATGTCCTGATTCTTCTGGAAATAAAGGTTTTCCAATCCCCTAAAGATGGTCACTTTTGGCTAAATGATTGCTTAGTGGTAAATAGAGTTTTCTTGCTTTACATAAAAAATGAGATCTTGCTAGGTGACATATCAGCTTTTGCCTGATCTTACAAACTTGTTTTGATAATGGAGTACTGAACATTCAGAAACAAAATATTAATGAAGTAAATGTTGCCTTTTCTTAATTCAGTTATTATATCTTGCAATGTCGAGTGCTGTTATTATTCAGAGATAGAAATTACTACTTGCTTCCAGGGAAAGCTTTTCAATCATACTGAAGCAATGCATTGTAACACTCTAGGATTGGAATTTTGAAACATGCATTGCTTGTTAGTTCTCCATCTAAATGTAATTATTCTTTCAATTGGATGTGTACAAAATATTTATTTTTTACAGGAAGATAATGTAAACAACTAAATAATTTTTCTTATAAAATAGGTCAATTATAAACCTCCTGTTTTCCTGGCTCAGTATTAAAATACTGATTTCTAGGATGCACATTTCTACCAAATATTATTCCCTCTGTATTTGAGGATATAGTCTGTGGGTGTATGGTTTAGGTACCACTGGACCTGGTAGCTGTAGGGCTTTAATGGCATCAATGTATGAAACCTTTTATGTATTTTATATGTGATGTTGACAATTAACACATTATTCATTTTAAAAAACTTCAAAATTTTATGGTTCTTGCACTCAGTGGCCATCAATTGGGCTGCATCGGCAAACACAACATGAAGGGAACAGAAACCAGTCCATGAATATACCTTTGCAGTCATTATCTGGGTCATATGCCAATAGTCTGTGCCATTTATACTTCTGCTCACAACCACAATCTCTGGAACATCGAATTGTTTGCACTTTCCTTGAACAAAAAGAAATAAATTTAGCTGTGGGTTTTAGAAAATGACTGTTCCTCAACCAATAATAACCTCAACTTTTTGGTCTTAATAAAGCCTTTTATAAATGGTAAACTGTGGAATGAACACTGATGTTGGATAAATTAGAAGAAACCTGCTAAATGCTACGCCAGTAACTTTTGTGTATGTACAAAATGAGTGAGATGCACATTAATAAAAAATTGTAGTCAATTCTAAGAAAATATGAAATAAAATAATTTCTTCCTTGAAAATTTGAATTATGAACAGGGCAAAAGATTTTTTTTCACAGAGAATCTGATTGTAGCATGTATGCTGAAACTGATTTCTGAAACCTGCAAACAATATTTGAATGATATATAATCCAATGCTATATCAACAAAAGTACCTTCAAGCCTATTCATGTTGGAGTAGGCACTATCAAGTGAAGCCAGGTTAAATTTCATGAAAAGAAACTTAACACCCTTTAACTAATTTCCTCCATCCTGTTCTGTTGATCATTAACTTCTTGCCATTGGAGACTTCAGCTATATTCAACCATGAATTTTTCAAACCTTTTGTGAATTAATTTTTACTGCTTTAAATAATAAATCACTTTTTTATTCATTACACATGCTATCAACTACCTTTATGTCTACATCTGTACTGTATTTCACTTCTTCAGCAACATTTGCTGGTGATTTAAAGTGAGACTTCCAGTCATATTTTGGTAGAATGTAGTTTTGGACAGCGAGAGCCTTCTTTGGGAATGTTACCTTACACATTTAAAATGATAGTGTGAAACATTTGTGGCAAAGTAAGCAAAAAAAGATTTAATGATGAAATTTTAGAGTCCACTATGAGATGCAATGGAGATTGGGAGAGAAAAGAATAGAGATGAGACATTGTCAGATATTTACATTACAAGCATATAACACAACATTTATAAGTTCATTGTAGGGTTGATAGGAATGCCTTCTCTGGATCAAAAAGGAAAAAGAAATATGTGTTACGCTCAGCAACCATTTTGAGACGTCAACCACCTGCCTGGCATTCCTCAAGCCAACACAATGGAATGAATATTTTTAAAAGAAGATGAGAAGTTTAGCTAATAATCAGATATTAAAGGTAATATGATAGGTAAAAATGTAATTATTAAATCTCTCTAAACATGTTTTACTGTAGTGCATAACCTGAATGTAAATTTAATTCATCTTTCTTTGTTTTTATGGCAAAATATTTTTCATTTCTGATACTTCTTGTCATTAATGACAAAATAAATGTAGTTTATTTAATTCAGTTTTCTCATTTCACGAGAAGCCAAAATGCATTCCATGTAAGTCAGCACAGAGTAAATAAAACGATTAAAGGGATAGATCATCAGGGAATACTTATGTACAATAAATTGCCTGCTTATATTAAAAATATCAAAAGTTCCTTTAAATTTAAGTGTGCCGTGAAAAAACTACTTTCATGTAAATTATTTTATAGTGTAGATGATTTTCTAATGCATACCATTTCAAATGTATAACTGAAATGTGTTAATTCCAAAAAGTTGTAAATTGTATGTATTTGTACTTTGCATATTGTTTTGATTTTGCATATTGTTTTTTTTACTGAAATGAAGTGTAAAACATGTATTGACAAAGCCATGCATAATTCTATGCTTATGGTGAATGAATAAAATACAATTACAATTGCTTTTTATTTTTATTAATATGATGGAATTTTAAGATGAAAATTCAATATTATGGAGATATTTGATCAGATAACCAAGTCCTCAGGATGAAGGAAAGAATATGTTTAAGCAAGAAATTAATTAAAAACCTTTATTGAGTTTATGGATGAGCGTTTCAACTTTTGTATGTAATAGTGGCTTTGCGAATCATCATTCAACATTATTTTAATATTATATATGTGTATATATATATATATATATATATATAAACTTGGAAAAGACGCTCTCTGGCGACGCACAAACACACAAACACTAACACAAAAAACACCACACACATAGAAACATAAAAGAAGGACACTTACATTGGATATTTACGTTTCGACGGCACGGCCGTCGTCATCAGATTGTATATATATATATATATATATATATATATATATATATATATATATATATATAATCTTGAAAATGACACACTCCAGCGACGCACAAACACACAAACACTAGGTTAATAAATATTAAACACACAGAAACATAAAAGAAGGACACTTATAGTAGGTATTTACGTTTCGACGGCACGGCCGTCGTCATCAGTATGCCGTTGTCGAGGAAGAGCGGAGAGGGCATGTGCAGGAGAAGGGTGACGGGAGGAGAGGTAAGGGGCCAATGGGAAGCGGACAAGGTGGGGGAGGGGGAAATGGCAGGGGGCGGTAGAGTTGCCACGGTAGGGGAAGAGCTGGAAGGACCCCGTCGGGAAGCGGTCGGGCCTTTAGTGGGAGACTCGGTGACCGATTCGATATATATATATATATATATATATATATATATATATATATATATATATATATATATATATATATATATATATATAAGGATACCTGCCTCAAGATCCTAATCCTTCATACCAAAAGGATATTCTATCTTTTCTATCCAAATTTGGCCCCAGAGAAGGTCTCTCTCGCAATGATATATCCATTCTTTCTCCTCCTAATCCTAAGACCCCACACTTTTATTTGCTACCCAAAATTCACAAAACCAATAACCCCGGACGCCCCATTGTCTCCAGCATCAACTCCCCCACTGAGCGAATTTCCGCATTTATAGACCACCACCTTCAACCCATAGCCACTTCACTCCTATCTTACATCAAAGATTCGTACCACTTCCTGGAACGTCTACACTCAATCCCAATTCCTCACAGCACGACCATTCTCATGGCCACAATAGACGTTACATCTCCGTACATCTCCATTCCCCACAAAGAAGGCTTAGAAGCCCTGAAATATTACCTCTCTCTACGACCGACACCACACACTCCATCCACAGATTTTCTTCTTGAACTGAGCCAACTCGTCCTAACTAAAAATGCCTTCCAATTCAATGAAAAAATTTATTTGCAAATAAAAGGTACTGCAATGGGCACGCGTATGGCTCCTGCATATGCCAATCTCTTTATGGGTAAACTTGAAGAAAAATTTCTCCAGCAACAAACCCTTAAACCACTCTTCTGGGCCCGTTATATTGATGATATTTTCCTCCTTTGGTCCCACGGACGCGATAACTTGTCATCCTTCATTTCCTCTCTCAACTCCTCCTCCTCGGTTTCTTTCACTTCCTCTATATCAGACTCAAATCTCACCTTTCTAGACATTGACATTCATCTCCAGAACAATAAGTTTTAGACCTCAGTCCACATTAAACCGACCAACACCCAAAAATATCTCCATTTCAATAGCTGTCACCCATCGCACACAAAACGCTCCATCCCCTTCTCACTCTCAGTCCGCGGCCTCCATCTCTGCAACAACACCCCCTCCAAACAGAAATACATTGACCAGTTACACGTTTCTCTCAGAGAATGTGGGTACCCTGAAACACTGCTCAACAGGAAAATTCTCAAACCTTCAACCCAATACACTCCTCTCCCCAAACCAAACTGCCCAAAATGCCCTAACCTTATCAGCACTTTCTTCCCCGGATCCCACAAAATTAAACAGATAATCCGTGAACTCTTCCCAATTGTTAGCAATAGTCAATCCACATCACCTTTATTCCCACATTTACCCTCCGTTTCATTTAAATGCCCGTCAAACCTGCGTGATATCTTCAAGTCTATAAAACCACCTACAAGCACCCCTGTCTCTTCCCCACCCCTGTCCGCAACATGCAACCGCCCACGCTGTAAATGCTGTCATCTCCTAAGACCTTCCACGTCCCTTATTACCAACTCCCAACCCATAGCCACCTGCACCTCTAAAAACATTATATATCGCCTCTCCTGTAACTTCTGCCCTGCCTTTTACGTGGGTGAATGCACGACCACCCTTTCCCTCCGAATGAATCACCACCGCTATTCCACCAAATCTCCCACCTTCCTTAATTATCCCATCCCTACTCACACTGCTTCCCACAACCAGTCTTTTGATGACTGCTTCTCCGTTTCAGTGATTGAAACCCTTCCCAATTCCGCTAGTAACATAGAGGTGAGAACCCGCCAGATGGCACATATCTGGGTGCTCCAGTCCTTCAAACCCCCCGGGCTGAACCAAGCCCACTGATTTTATCCAACGCTGCCTACATTTCCCCTCCACCACCTTGTCCGCTTCCTATTGGCCCCTTACCTCTCCTCCTCCTTATACATATATATATCTAAAAAGTATGTATATATACATATGTGTATGTGTGTGTATGTATGTGTATGTATATGTGTGTATGTATATGTATGTGTATATGTATGTATGTATGTGTATATGTGTATGTATATGTATGTATATATATATGTATATATATATATGTATGTATATGTGTATATATATGTGTGTATGTATATGTATGTGTATATGTATGCATATGTATATGTATATGTGTATGTATATGTGTATGTATATGTGTATGTATATGTATGTATATATATATATATATATGTATATATATATATATGTATGTATATGTGTATATATATGTGTGTATGTATATGTATGTGTATATGTATGCATATGTATATGTATATATATGTGTATGTATATGTGTATGTATATGTGTATGTATATGTATGTATATATATATATATATGTATATATATATATATGTATGTATATGTGTATATATATGTGTGTATGTATATGTATGTGTATATGTATGCATATGTATATGTATGTGTATGTATGTATATATATGTATATATATGTATGTATATGTGTATATATATGTATGTATATATGTATATATATATATATATATATATATATATATATATATATATATATATATATATATATATATATATATATATATATATATCGATTATGCGGAAGTACTCACGAGAGCAATATAACTTTTGGACGGCACAATAGAACACAGAATAAAACAGATAACACGTAAAAGAACACTCACACTGTAGATGATTTAAGCTTTCGGCCTACTCCGAGGCCTTCTCAGTCAGTCTGACCTGAAGAAGGCCTCGGAGTAGGCCGAAAGCTTAAACCATCTACAGTGTGAGTGTCCTTTTACGTGTTATCTGTTTTATTCTGTGTTCTATTGTGCCGTCCAAAAGTTTTATATATATATACATATATATATATATGTATATGTATATATATATATATATAGATGATGTGGAAGTACTCACGAGAGCAATATAACTTTTGGACGGCACAATAGAATACAGAATAAAACAGATAACACGTAAAAGGACACTCACACTGTAGATGATTTAAGCTTTCGGCCTACTCCGAGGCCTTCTTCAGGTCAGACTGAGAGGTTTTGAGGGAAGAGAGCCTGGGGAAGCAAGAAGGGGGGCGGAAGGTTTACGGACTGTTGGGAAAGAAATTAAAGATGGCGGTTAAGGGTTTGAATTTTAAAGGATCGGAAATATAGGATGTATGCGGATTCGCGAGTTCTCACCTCTATGTTGGTGGCTGAATCGGGTAGGGATTCTAGAACTGTTAAGGAAAAGCATTCGTCAAATGATAGGTTGTGTGAACTTGCGTGTAAAGGGATAGGAAGAGAAGAGAGTGAAGCAGAATTACATGAGTAACGGTGATTGTTCATTCGGATGGATAATGGGGTAATGCATTCGCCTATGTAGAATGAGGTGCATTGTTTGCACGACAAGAGATAGATAATATTTTTTGAGAGGCAATTAGCGTGGGAACGGGGTGAAGGGACAATGAGGGGATGTGGGGAGAGGGAAGCAGATCTGATTAGGAGACATGTTTTACATCGGGGGCGATTGCAGGTAGGGGAAATATGTGGAAATTTGTCAGGGCGGGGTGTCAAAGGGTTGGTGGATCTCAGAAGGTTTCTGAGGTTGGCTGGTCGTCTGTAAGCGACAGAGGGGCATTGGGGCAGTAAGGATGTGGTCGCGTCATTGTCATGTAATATAGGATACTATATATATATATAGGATATAGTAATATACCCTACAGGCCAATCCTAACATCGTGGTCACTACCGCTGATAAAGGCTCCTCAGTCGTAAATATATATATATATGTAAATTCACTAATAGTCATAACAAACACAGAAACCAAAACACACAAAAGAGAGACTCACTGGTTCTCGAATTTTCGGTGGTCCAACCACCTTTCACAAGAGGAATTAGGAACAGAACTGAGGCAGAGGAGGGCCCGAAAGGAGGGCCACCACTGCTTTCGGGCCCTCCTCTGCCTCAGTTCTGTTCCTAATTCCTCTTGAGAAAGGTGGTTGGACCACCGAAAATTCGAGAACCAGTGAGTCTCTCTTTTGTGTGTTTTGCTTTCTGTGTTTATTATGACTATTAGTGAATTTACATTATTGTACACGTTCTTGGATTTTCCAAGAAAGTGACAATATATATATATGTATATATAAGGATTTTATCCAATGCTGCCTAGAACCGCTTCACTCTTCTGAGCGAATCAGTCACCGAGTCCCCCACTAAAGGCCCGGCCGCTTCCCGACCTGATCCTTCCAGCTCTTCCCCTACAGCGGCAACTCTACCGCCCCATGCCATTTCCCCCTCCCCCACCTTGTCCGCTTCCCATTGGCCCCTTACCTCTCCTCCCGTCACCCTTCTCCTGCCCATGCCCTCTCCGCTCTTCCCCGACAACGGCATTCTGATGACGACGGTCATGCCGTCGAAGCGTAAATATCTACTGTAAGTGTCCTTTTTTTATGTTTCTGTGTGTTTAATATTTATTAACCTAGTGTTTGTGTGTTTATATATATATATATATATATATATATATATATATATATATATATATATATATATATATATATATATATATATATATAAAAACAAATTAGCATGTAGAAAAGAGTTGAGAAGCTGAAAAGCATCAAAATACCTATCAGGGATTTTTCAAACTCTTAGGGCATATGTCCCATTGGTGTCTCATGGTGAACTGCAGTGACCCTGAGGCACTATTTAATTTAAATATCCTCGGAAATTTCCTTATGCTCTAACCAATCCAGAATAATAACCTTGTCACCCTTTCCATTTGCAGCATCTACTTCCCAGGTACCTAATCAGTCACTTCTAATGTATCCTCACAAACCTTCTCCCCATTCTGATCAAGCATTAGAATTGACTTAATTGCCACATAAATCTCCTTTCATCACTTTTAAATGATTTACATAGCTATCTGACACTTTGAAAACAACAAATCCCTATCTTATTTCCCACTTCACACAAATCCTTGGTGGCATCTTACTATTAAACTAAATGCAAAACATGTCCCATTTTCTATACTCCTTCAATCCTTTCAGAACTTAACAAATATCACCCATCTGACCGTATATCTTTATGTATCTCCAGCAAATTAATTTACCAAATACTCTGCATACTTTGTACCCCCTCGCCAGTGTACCACATACTCAGCATCAGCATAAACAATAACCATGACTCCTGCAATATCAGCATCTTAACCAGTTCCTAAATACTATATACCTCCCTTAACAATGTTTCCATCAATTACTCTTTTAATGTCTAAGTCATTGCCTCCCATTCCCCCTCAGATTTACCAGTTTAACTCTGAAAATCCTTCAAGTGGTATGCTTTGTCTCCTGGGAACTTCCTCTGACCTGGGCTTGAACCTTACCCAATTAAGAGTACCTCCAACTTCCCATTGACCTCCACTTGACTTCCACTTTGCCACTTGCCCCTAAAGACTCTCCTCTCCCCTTCCCTTTGTGGAAACAGCCCCACTACTCCTATGCCATATCTTGATCCATTATACCCCTTCCAGTGAAAAATGTTGGTTGTGCCATTTAAGTATTAAAAATAAAATGGTGTCCTTTTTTTGTGCTCGGCACATGTCATAATTTAGGGAGTCCAAAAACTGTTGTCTCTGAGATTTTAACAGAAGATATCAGCATGAAATGTGTAGCCTAAAAGTTCATCCAACTGCAATACTACTAGTAGTAGTAGCTTTGAGGGAAGTGACCAACCGCTGAAGTAATTTGCACCATTAGGGATGGATGGGAAAGGAGGAAGGGTGAAGAGAAACCTAGCATTGGCATTAGCCTACTCTTTAGGAAAGGCACCAACAGGTCCACAGCTGAACGTACCTTTATTTACAACTCTTCTAATGCCAGCTAACATAATAAGGTAGGCAAACTATATATAAGGATATAAATACTTTTTAAGTTCCTTACATGCATATTAAGCCTCTCAGAAGCATGCATTTATCCTGCCTATTCAACATCATGTGTTATCATGCTAACATTTCATTCATCAACTCTTTTTCCACTAGTGCATAACATTTTCATTGAATGTGTCAAGAGCCCAAAAATATGTAGTCATTTCAATTTTTTGATGAACCAATCTTAAATTATATACATTAATTTTCATTGTTTTGATAATCGTCACATTTCATTATCATTTCAATGTTAAAATGAAGGATATGCAAAATTGAAAGTTGTAAATGAAATGCAAATAACGAATGCAAACGAAAGAGGGTAGGGTGAACCGGCCATTAGGGCTATGAAATATATGATTAAGTTAATAATACTTACAAACAAACTTCTTGATGTATAGCTTGCTCAAAATGTTGTGTGTTCACAATTGCTCTAATTTTTCCAGCGCTGTTAGAAGCCCAATATGGAGTAACTATTTCCACTTTTGATTCACAGGCATCCACTCTGCAAGTAAGAAGAAGGAATATTAGTTAGTCACTCGGAATAATAATCTGTTGAAGTGTATAAAAATAAAAAATTGGTTAATAACAATAAGCATTATTTATTATTCAGATTTTTATAATATTAAGGTGAATAAAAAACAGGATTGATTACATGGACAATGAATGAAAAGAAGAAAAGGATTCTTCTTTAATTATACTGGATGAAATGTACTATTGTATCAAATAAAGATGCTGTACACTGTGTTTTATACTATCACATAAGCAGAACAATTGTAATTATATGTATACACACATAATTTTAATTGTACGTGTATACACATAAGCACAGTAATCAATTCAAAGGTTGGTTTGGTAGGTATTGGTAGAGTTCAGCCAGTGCAAAGCCTGACCGCATGTGAAATTCCCACATCAGGGTAGGGGGACCAGTTCCTGTCTCTGGGCCACCTATGGTTTCTCAGTATATCTGGTACTCTAAAAATCACACAGCTTGGGTGAAGCTAGGTAATTTTTAGGGTACCAGAGCCTGGGCCTTTGATCAGTAGTCCAATGCTTTATCCCTAGACTACCCATTAGGTATACACGCTTACACATACATGACACAAACTTGCACCTCCACCAATAAAAGCAACAGATGAGTTGATAACTGTGATTTCATACTTGACCTTATGCCTTTAAATGTTTTTGCCAAATGCCTAATTTTCATGTATAAAGTGTACGTATATGACATACACATAGGTATATACGTAATCACATATGTACATTTGTGCTTGCACACACACATGTATATATCTTTACAATATATGTCATACTTATAAAAAAAGTTTACCAATTTATGGTGGATGTTCAACCACAATTAGATTTTGATTAAAGGTGAAAAATGAGTGGAAGTGCTGCTTTGCTGAAGTTCAAACAAATGATTAGAAAAATGGCTTCGAGAGAGATTTGAAAAATCCCAGCAGAGAGTGGAGAAAAATAGGTAGAGAGTGGATAAATGGTTGAAAAATCTGTTATTAAATGTGGATATAAGGTTGAACTGTTTTGATTAAAAGTGATCGGATGGGTAAAAAATTGCTCTAATTAAGGGTAGTCAGATGGCTTGAAAAACCACTTTTATTAAGGATAGCGGACTAAAAAATCCCTTTGACCAAGGCTAGATAGGTTGTAAAAAAGTGTTGATTTAAGGTGGAGAGATGTTAGAAAAATGCCTTAATAATGCTTAATAACTTGAAATATGGATTGAATTATAGAATATTACAAGTAGAAATAGGAGCAGAGATGTTCTATCCAGTATATTTTCATCTGTAGTACATGTTAACTAGTAATCTTAGGGAGGAAGTGCATAGCATATACAATCAGCCATAGCAAATTGTTGGGAACTAACCTGTAAGAATATAAATAAATCCCAGTCAAGGGGATTGATTTTGACTCTCTGAAATTGTAGCATTGAGCTGCATTTTAGCGAATTACTCCAATAAAAGTTACTGTTGTGGCAACTCCCACAGTTTCTTGTTACTTGAAATAGATGATATATGTACCTTGTTTTGCATTACAAATTCAGTTTTCAATCACTTTGTTTTAGTTTAAGGTATTCTTTTTTCTAAAAATTTTCCAACTCAATGACCATAAAAAACTTTCCCTTCTACTCATATTTCCCTTCTACTTGCAATTTCATTCTATTCAGCCAATTAACAAAATATTTCCACGCCACTGTCTGTAAGGCAGAAATGAATTTGGGAATAAGGTGTGATTTATCTCTCAATAATCTATAAACATTAAGTTATGATCTAAGAACATTGTCAAGTAATTAGTAATAAACAATGATCACATGGTGATAAGACATACAAACTGCACGCTGCACTACTCTGAAAATGTTGTCCTCAGAAGAAACCAGATGTCATCATGCACCTGAGAACATGCTTAGATTGCCATTATTTCATCTAAACTTATTTTATCATCTTTCTTGTTACTAACAGGTCTTATTTGTCGGGAAGTATATCTCACCTAGTTAAATACCAAAGTACTTGTAAGGAAGTATATCTCACTTAAATACCAAAGCACTTGTATTTATGATGATGTAAATTATTTTAATTACATATTTAATAAATATATTTTCTTAAATAATTTTAACAACTTAATTTTTGATGTTGTATGTCTGGTGTTCAATTGCCCCTTCCCAACCCCTTAGCAATTAGTTACAGGGTACCATGTTGATGTAAATAAATGGCTAATGATAACGTCACATACTAACTTCTCAAAAATGTTATTTTATGACTCGAGGAAACCTTAAAATGTACACCATTTCCATTATGCAAATTGACATTAAATAGCTATGATAATTTCTTTAATTGCATTAATTTCCAATGAAGGATAGGAATCATTACATGGAAATAAAACAGTTTCTGGCGTAACCTGGTGGAAAATCTTCATACTGACTTTTAATAATCAAACCACTTTACTTTTCCACATGTGGAAAAGTAAAGTGGTTTGATTATTAAAATTCATTATATGGAAAGTTATTAATTTTTAACACATTTCAACCAAAAAATGTTAAATCAATGTGGCTATCATTTTAATTTAATAAATTATGAATATTACAGTAGTACCATTCTTGTACCTTATGATCAAGTTTTGGTTTGATCTAACATAGCAGTATCAGAGGGTTCTTCACTGAGGGTCAGTGTAAAATCATTTGAAGCATGGATAACCTAAGTCAGGCTTCTCATAGGACCCAAAAATGCAAGATTTCTTTTGAATACTATCTTCCCTTGCATTCCCAAACAGCCTGCATTATTGTTGTATTTTAACAATGACACATTTGAGCACGGCTAGCTGACAAATTAGAGCTTGGTAACATCTCACTGTGCATCCCTCAAATGCATCTGATATACACTAATCGAATCAGAAATGTAATAATACAATTACAACGTTGTGCCAGGATCTTTACTTAATGGTATAACCACCTTGACAGAATATTTACAAGCTAATTTAATGATCATATCGGATTTTGGTATACTTTTGCTATAAAAACTAATTTGATTAAACTAAGACAAGTTAAATAAAAGTCAGGGCAAACAAAGTGTGGCCGGATGTCAGAGGCATGTCACGCACCTGCCCGTTTCCCTCGACTGATTACCACGAAACGAGGACTGGCGAGGGATCCTGGCAGAGGCCACTGGAGGCTCGCCTCGGCCCGAGCTCTCTCCGGCTTCCGCATTTGAGTCCGCCGGCGCCTCCCTCTCGTCCGTGGACCTCCGCTTCAAAGGTCCATTCCGGTGCGGGGACTCGAACACCTCCTGGGCAGGCGGTCCATATTCCTCGTCCATTTCGAATTCGCCGTACATTCGTTTCATCAAAGCTTTATTTTCGTCTATGAACAGCTCTATGCGATCTCTGAAAAACAAGAAATATCATTCAAGGTTACATTTACGAAAACTGCGTGATAATTTAATGTTATACAAGAGACTGCTTAGGCAGGATAACAAATATTCACTATAGTTTCGCAATGGTCCATCAAAGGAGACAATAAAAAAATGTACTAGGAAATCATATTTACTGGATGCATCACATTTCGCTTGGAGAAACATTTTCATTACATTATTGCAGTGATATACTAATAGGCCCCTCTCATGGACTACAACCATGTCGTGGTGGAAGGGCTTCTGCGTTCCGATGACCCCTAGAGCTGTGCTGGCGAGAGTAATAATAATTGCTCCTGGTAGGGTCATCCATGCCAGATAGGTCGAAGGTTAGGAGCGAAACAAAAGGTAGTCCACGAGGCGTCTGTTCCTCAGTGAGGCGGCTGCATAGGCGTCTGACCCCAGTGGGGCGGCCATTAAGTGATGGTGTCACGTTAAAAACACTATTGAGGAAGGCAACGGGAAACCACCTCAATTATTATTCCCAAGAAAATAATGATGGACAACATAGAAAAATTGAGTCCTGGCAACTGCGGGACTCGGCTCAAGGGGCCGTGTGTCGCCCCCGGCAGCGGGGGAGGCAAGGCTTCCGCGGTCGTCATCCCACGAATACCTTACGGGGGAGAAAAAGCAGCAGCCGGACAGAAGACGCAGAAGAAGACGAAAGTAGTCAGAATAGGAACATGGAACGTCAGGACAATATTGAGGACAGGCAAATTAGAAAATATTAAGCGAGAGATGGAAAGAGGTAACATAGATGTTTTAGGTATATGCGAGGTGGCATGGAAGGATAGCGAGGATTACTGGAGTGATAATTATAGAATAATATACAGCGGCGGGGACGAGAGTCAACGAGTGGTTGCCGTAATATTAAATAAAGGGGTAGGAAGAAGCGCAGTCAACATAGAGCAAGCAAATGATAGAATCTTACTCGTAGAGATTAATGCAAAGCCGACAAAATTGGTCATTGTTCAGGTATACATGCCACCGAGCAACCACAAGGAGGAAGAAGTCGATAGGATGTATGATGAGTTAGAGGATATCATCGCGAGTGTTCCTGCAGGGAAACATTTGATAGTGATGGGGGATTGGAATGCGACGGTAGGCGAAGGAAGAGATGGTGGTGAGGTGGGGGACTATGGGTTAGGCACGAGGAATGAACGCGGGGAGAAAGCGATTGAATTCTGCAGGAGACAGGGGTTAGTCATCACTAACACATGGTTTAGACACCACAAAAGGCGTAGGTATACATGGAAAATGCCAGGTGACTCAAAAGGGTATCAGTTAGATCAATATTCTGGTTATGCACCGGTTTAGGAACAGTGTGATAAATTCGCACAGTTTCCCAGGAGCGGATGCGGACTCAGACCACAATTTAGTTGTTATGAAATGTAACGTCCGTTTCAAGAAGATAAGGCAAGGGCGGCGGGTTAGAAAATGGAACGTAGAAGCATTAAATGGATTAACGAGGAAGGAGTATCAGCAGGCTGTAGAGAAAATCATGGATGACGGTAAAGAACCGAGTACAATCGAAGAAAAATGGGAATGTATCAAGACAGTTATTCCGAAAGCCGCAAAAGACACTATAAGAAACGTTAACGGGAAAAGGATAAGGAAACCATGGGTAACGGATGAGATGATTGCAAAGATGCATGAGAGAAGAAGATGGAAGAATGTAAGAACAGAGTTACGCAAAATGAAGTACAAAGAGTTGAACAATACATTAAGAAGGGCCGCAAATAAAGCAAAAGAAGAATGGTGGAAAACGCAATGCGAGGATATGGAAAGTTTACAGAGGAAGGGTGAATTTGGTGCGCTATAGAGCAAGGTTGTTTTTATCGGGAAGTAAGAAGGCATGATCTGTGCTAAGAGTGGGGTAAGATAATAGTTGAACCAGAAAAAATCCAAAAGAGATGGAAGGAATATATAGAAACACTATATGGCAGAGAACTTAGGCCGGCAAGGTTAGCCATAGAAAAGGATCATGACGTAGAAGAAGATAGCTTAGGCCCAGGCATACTCGACAATGAAATAGAAAGGGCATTGAAGGAGATGAAAGCAAATAAGGCCGTGGGGGTAGACAATATTCCTGTGGAACTGTTGAAATGTTTAGGAAAATGTGGGAAGGAGATTCTATATGGACTGATTCGTAGTATCTATGAGGAAGGAATCTGGCTGGAAGATTTTGTGAGATGAGTGTTAGTTTCTATTTCGAAAAAGGTAAAGGCTATATCATGTGAGGATTACAGAGCAATAAATTGATATCCGACGCAGCTAAAGTTATTCTCAGGATCATCAACAAACGGATAGAGAGTAAGGCAAATGATTACTTAGGGGATGATCAGTTTGGGTTTAGGAAAGGAAGAGGTACGCGTGATGCCATTGCAGTAATGAGACCACTAATCGAGAGGAATATAGAATACAATCAGGACGCATTTGCCTGTTTCGTAGATTTCAAAAAAGCGTTTGATCGAGTGAATTGGGAAAAATTAACGCGTGTATTGCAGAAAATAGGAATGGATTGGAGAGACAGGAGATTGATCCGCAACCTGTTCATGTCTCAGACTGCTCAGGTACGAGTGGGGAACGGTGAGTCCGGATGGGCAGTGTTAGGAAGAGGGGTAAGGTAGGGTTGCCCACTGTCACCGGTGCTGTTCAACGTAAATGTGGAGGAAATGATTAAAGAGGCATGGGAAGAACTGGAGGTAGGAATGAAAGTTGGAGGGGAATTGGTAAAATCGGTTACGTTTGCTGATGACCAAGCATTAGTTGCTCAGTCAGCCAAGGGGTTGCAAGCATTGCTGAGTGAATTGGAAATTCAGTGCAATAGAAATGGGATGAGATTCAATATTAATAAAACAAAGGTTATGCGATTCTCCAGAAGGAAAAAGGCTAAGCTAAACATTAAAATAGGAGGGGAAAAAATAGAGCAGGTGGAAGAGTTTACATATCTCGGATGTGTTTTGGACCAATACGATCAAATGGTAGGAACGTAGGGAGAAGAATTACGTCAGGCAAGGAGGCTTTCTCAAGAAGGAGGGAGTTGATGTCGGGGACGTTGAGTAGGGAGGTTAAGACAAGACTCGTAAAAACTCTGATATGGAGCGTAGCCGTAGAGCGTACACGGGATGAAGGGAGGAAAGAAGTACACAGAGATGAAGTGGGACCTGATGTAGGGTAGGTTGATGGATTGGGTTTTTTTTGGAGTTGGAAAATGTTTATTTGATAGTTGTGTCCATCCAAAAATCTACATAAACCCGTAGATTACCTAATAGCGTGGGATTAGGATGCGAGGTGTGGTAATTTAATTTCCAGGATCCTCGGAAATACTGGATCTGGTGTCACTTTTAATCCTTACCACTACATCTAAACCCTCGCCACAAACCGATGGAAGGACGTGTGGCAGGGGGTGTTAAATTACCGCCGCACTCTTACTACTACTCCACTACTTCTACGCACGCATTGCACTCCGCCATCTACCAAAGGGCGCGTGGAAGGTCGGAAACCAGACACCATTCATGCGACATCTGTTACACAAATTGCGAGCATTGTACTGTTAGTAACTACTCCACTGACTACAAGAAGAAGGTAAATAAGGGAACCCATTAAACAGGACGGACTCAGTTACTGATTAATTATCAGTCACTCTTCTATTCATGTAGAACGGACCATTAACAAATATATTGTATCGACAAATGTATTCACTCGATACCGTGCCACCCAGGCCAAGGGTTTAGTCTATCCATTCGTAAGTCTTCCTCGCTTATTCTGTGAGAAATTTTTGTCCTGAATGGGTCACTGATTCGTCTATATCGGATGCAAACTTCGCAATTGATATCTTTGCGATAGATTTACTCCAGTTCTGAGGCTTCACATACCTACATCCGCACGAATTCCACGGATAGAGTGCCACTAGCCAAACACACGAGAGCCGAATGAAAAAGACCGTCCAATACTTCGTCTGCATTCACTCAAATATTTTGAGGTCTACCGTTAAGTTGTGTGGCATGGGTGGACGATGTGGAAAGGGTAAGAGAGGACGAGGGGAAAGCCATCCTCTTATAATCCCTGAAAACACGAGCCAGGAGGTTATCAGAGGGGGAACCGTCACCAATTTGCAAACATATAATTTAAGCGCACATGTAAGCGCAAAACTTGATTTTAAATAAGTGAAAATTACCCACTGAAGACGTTAACATATTAAATAGGGTATGGGGATAAAGGGGATAAAAATGTCCATCACCTACTTAAAGCAAGCCAAGCAGAAATGAAAAGAAAGAAGGGAAGAACATTTATTAAACTATGGTCATGGAACGAGGTTCCCACCACAGACAGAAAAAGTGGTGCCCTGCTAATACAGACTGACCTCATGAGACATGACACCCACGAAGAGGGACGAGGGGTGAAAGGTCAAGCTTGGAAGTGAAACGAATGGTGGTTAGAGAGTGTTTTAGGATGCATTATGTTGTGTCGTATAACACGTATTTCAGCTCTACTCGGTCACGAGGGAAGAGATTCCCCAGCAAAACATATGAGATCAGTTCAGAATGCATGTTAACAAGGGTAAATATTCCTTCCCTAGTTGTTGCGGGTGATATTCGGCAATCTTGTTGGCTATTAGCCTACAGGTAGTGTTCCATATTGTCTCTGGGGAGGTTGACTCCTGGAGTCTGCCAGTTCCAACGTCTATTTCTCAAAGTTTATATTCCGAATATATATATATATATATATATATATATATATATATATATATATGCCTATAAGGGATAGGAAAACACATAAAGGACGAACACAGGAGAGTTGAGGAAGGCGGAATCGAGCAGATCACAAAGCAAAAATATTTGCGCTTGTGATCTGCTCGAAGCAAAATAATATTATTTGTGTGTTGTCTATTTCTTCTATGGTGGGTGAAAGAGCTCCCCAACGCCATCTCTTGGCCAAAGAATCGAGGTACTTGGTTGCTTAAAAGACCCGCAGATTTCAGTGTAAATTACGTTTCCTCGATAGCTTAAGTGGTTAGAGCATCGGCCCGTCAGGTCAAAAGATCCAGTTTTCAAGTCCCAGTCATGGAAATATTTTTGCGCTTATGATCTGCTCGATTCCGACTTGCCCACTTCCCCTGTGTTCGTCCTTTATGTGTGTTCCTATCCCTTTTTGTTATATCTATTTCCAATTGAATGAATATACATATATACTCGTATATATTTATATACACACACGATATATATCCCGAATGATCAATGTATGTTAGAAGACCAATAATTAACGATACGTCTGTACTTAAACAAAAGGCCCTCAATTTATTTAATACGTTCAAAATAATTGCTAGCTAATTCTTTTTCGTTTTAATGAGCGTTAATTCAGATCTGGAAGAGGTGTCAAGGTCCTCCTTCTTTTAACCCTTCGTCCGTATCCATGGGGGTGATGCCTCACACAGTCAGCTGCCTTCAGCTAGGGACTCCTGACTGCTGAGCGTGACTTATAAAGTGACTCCTATTGAGATTCATCGTCGTGGAAAGGCTGTTAATGGTGACGATGCTGTTGATAGGTCTACTGTAAATTGAAGGGTAGTACAATTTCGTGGTTATGAGCTTGGAAAAGCTATAATTGTTTATGAAACACACAGCGGACGTCCGATCATTGCCACAGACGATAAACATCGCAAACTTGTCGAAGATTTGAATCAAAATGCCCGGCGAATCACTCAAGAGCGCATCGAAAACCACATTGAAATATCCAAGGCAGCCTGGCGCCAATAAACTTGCAACATGACAACGGTCGTCCACACAGCTCGCGCGCAACGGGAAAGGCTCTGCGAAACCTGAAATTTGAACCGATTCCACACCCTCCTTATTCCCCTGATCTTGCGCCTTGGGATTTTTATTTTTTTTCCTCAACTCAAGATGGCAAAGGGTACCTAAAGGGTAATCATTAACCTGGGACGATGAGGTGTAGGCAGCTCTGAAGTCCTGGATTCGAGAAAAGTTGGAAGAGATTTTCAGTGACGGAATGAAAAAACTTCTTACATGTTGGAAAAAATGTGTTACCCTTAACGGTGACTATGTTCAAAAACAAATATATGATTTTGAAACTTAAGAATTGTACTTTAATGAACTTTAGGCCAGATCTTGCTATTTGTTATTGTTCAGTCTCTACAAACATATGTGCATTACTTTTCAGCCTACCATCATATATTCTGAATGGGACCTCAAAAGAGCAGTAGGTAGCAGCGTTTCTTTTGCTTTTATTCACTCCTGTCAAGAATGCGCTCAATTAATACCAATTTTTTTATTAGCCTTTCGCAGATTTCAGATATACATGCCTCATTATGAAAGAAACGCGCATAATTTGATCGTGATGCGACTATCCATGGCTGTAAAGTAAAATTGGTTGGGAAATGTTGTGGGGGGTCTGCCCTTTCAACGCAGCCGGTCATTAGTTTGCTCCAAGTAGTCTGAGCGGAAATACGTGCCTCCGCGTAAAGTGTGTTTTTCGACTTCGTAACATGGTGTGATGTGGCGTAACATGGGGAGAGCTCACTTGAACAGAGATACGCCATCAAGTTTTGCGTGCAGCTTGGATATAATGCAACCGAAACATTCCAGATGCTTCAAGAAGCTTTAAAGGATGACTGCATTTCAGGGTCCGGGAGGTGGAAAAAGGCGTTCAAGGAGGACCGGGAGGGATTGCCGACGAACCCCGTTCTGGACGCTCAACATCGAACGTCTTAATCTTACTATTCACTTCGTGGTTCAAATCGATTACAAAAATCAAGAAAAGCAGGAAAAGGAGGTTTTCATTATTGTAAATCTGGTGTTTATTTCTCGAATGTTATATTCATTATCTGAACGTATCTGGATTTAGGAGTAAGAATAATTGACAAGACCTCGGCGCTGAAGCAAACAGTTCTGGATTTTTTTAGTGAGTTCAACCTAGCGTTAAATCACATTTGTTCTACGTAATGATCCACAACCCAGCTCTGGAAGAATTTCTTTGACGGTTTTTTTGTCGCAACAGTTCGTAACGTATCGGACCGTCCTGCGTTGAATTTTTCAATTTCCCTGATGAGACCCTTTTCCATTGGTTCTCGTACACCGTATGTATATTCTACATGGGGCTTCAAAAAAGCGAGGAAGCAATGTCCATTGATCTTAAATCTATTTCTGTCAACAATGGGTCCAACGAATTCCAATTTTTTTATTTATTTGCCCTCAGATTTTATACATGTGGGCGGCCCCGTGATAAGTCTTCAGTTTTAGTTACACCTGGTATTTTATCCTATCAACTATTCCAAAACAACTCCAGCAAGTATGTACCCGTGTATCCTTTAAAGAAATTTCTCAAAGAAGCCCTACTATTATGACGAAAGTTAAGCAAATACAGTTTCCAAAAGAAATATCCATGCAATTTTAAATCATACACGTAGTTTTTCTACACAAATCTACGCTTGCAGACTATAGAAAAATGAATAAGATATTAATTATGAAATATATGGATCCGAGATAAGTCATTCAGGAATACGTACTAGGTTGTTACACTGGCATAAAAAATTCCATTAGATTAGCATATTAGGAGAATATGCTGGGTGGCTCGAGGGAAGCTAAGCTTAATCATACAATTTCGAAAAACCTTATGAAAATAAAAGAAAGAGTATTCAGAAGAGTATATTTAGTATTTTTATCCAATCGTTAATACACCGGTTAGGGTAGGTTTTTGATGGACACAAGTTACCCAACGGTTAAGTGACAACTTCCTTGTCTCTCAACAAAAAGCTAAATCCGACATCCAACTTTACACTTGACCCCTCTTCAATTCTCCACACTTTCTTCTTCACTTCATTTCGTCCAACATGGCTTTTCTGTTCCTGCCCCTTCCTCGTTTGCGTGAAATTCTCCCTTATATCGCGTCTTCAATATCCTATGCTATATCAGAGTGCCCTGCATCCATTTTTCCAGCCTTCTTTTGATTTCTCCCAGCTATCCCATCTCTTCCCCCACTATACCCAGCTTCTCCTCATCTGTTTTCCATTCAGTCCATTGATGGTTTCCGGCGTAACTTTATGGAATCGATTCATGTTGGAAATCAAAAAATAGCGACTTTGTGATTCCACGAAAAATTTATTGCGATATGACCCGGGTTTCGACGTTCAAGGTCATCTTTCCAGCTGAATATTACGTTGAACTTCGAAACCGGGGTCGCGTCGTAATACATTTCTATAGAATCACAAAGTTACTATTTTTTCATTTCCTTTCTGTCCACTTCACCTAATCCATACTTTTGTCAACCACATTTCAAAAGCCACCAATAAATGCCTACCATCCTCCTTCAATGACCACGTTTCATCGCCGTACAAGACCACAATCCACATCAAGGTTTTGACGAGCCGTTTCTTAACATCCTTACTTATCAATTCCCTGTTGTTTGTGAAAGTCTCTTTGCCTCGTGCAATTCTTCCCCTTTTGTCTCCACTAATTTGACCATTTTAGTCCAAACACTTCAGAGATAAATAAACTGATTCACTTGCTCCAAGTTTTTCCCTCCTATTTAAACTTTTTAACCTTTTTTCTCCCAATAAAATCCCTTAGTTTACCTTTTTTCTCCCAATAAAATCCCTTAACATTGGTGTTAATAGCATTTATTCTTATTGTATTCCTTTCGCACTGAAATTTCAATGCACTCAGCATTGACTTGCATGAACTTGGCTGACTGACAAACTAAATCTTCGTCACCCGCAGACTTGACTGATTTAATTAATTTATCTTTCTGAAAAATCGAATGACCTTTGTTTTATTTATATTTATTCTCTTCCCATATCCATTCCACTGAATTTCCAATTCAATCAGCAATGCTCACACTGCCTTGGTTGACCGACAAACTAGAGCTTGGTCATCAGCAAACCTAACCGATTTTACGAATTCCCCGCTGACTTTCATTCCTACCTCCAGTTCTTCCCATGCCTCTTTAATCATTTCCTCCACATATACGTTCGACATCACATGTGATAATGGTCAAACCTGCCTTACTCCCCTTCCTAACACTGCCCGTCCGGACCCTCCGTTCCCCACTCGCACCTGAGAAGTCTGAGACACATAAAGGTAGTTTGATTAGCCTTCTATCCCTCCAATTCATACCTATTTTCTGCAATAAATTCATTCATTCCATCTAATTTACTCAATCAAACGCCTTTTCGAAATGTACAAAACAGGCAAATAAGTCCTGATTTAATAAAAATTCTATGTTTCTCTTTATTGGTGACCTCATTTCTGCCATGGAATCACGCGAGTGTGTCCTCTTCCTTAACCCGAACTGGAATCCCCTAAGTATAAATTTTCCCTTCACTTTGGCAGCAAGTGAAATCAAATTTCTCATTCTGTAGTCCTCGAATAGGTCCATAAAAACTCTTCCTCGTGCACTTTAATAAACTTTTAAGTTGTTCCACGGGATTGTTGTCTACCCCCACGGTCTCATTTGATTTCAATTCAATCAATACCCTTCCTATCTCGCCATCGTTTAAGCCTGGGCCTAAGCCACCCTCGTCTACGTCATATTCTCCCTATGTCTAATCTTGATGGTCTAATTTCTTTACCATAAAGTTTCTCCACGCTCTCCATCCGCCTCTGTTGCTCATTTTTTTGTTCAACCGATATTTTTATGTCTTATCTTTGCATATGATAATTTGCAACAATTTACACTTCGTACTTCTTGGAAGGGTTCCTGAAAGGTTTCCTTACCTTCCTGTATAGCCCACCAATGTCACCCTTCCTTTTAAGAATTTCCATATCCTCGCAAGGTATTTTCCACCACGCTTCTTTTGCCTATTTTCTACTTACTTCAGTTTATTTCTTCACCCATAATATTTTCTTCTAACTAATTCGGCGTTTATGTTCTTCCATTTCCTTTTCTCTTTTTCTAATCACCCCTTCTGCAATCCAGGGTTTCTTTGTCCTATTCAAAGAACTGCGGGAGTTTTTGCGATAGTAATTTTTAACGGAGTCATCCGCTAACACACATGAAATTGTTGGATTCCTTGTCTTATGCTTAGAGCATGCGGTAAATAATTTGTATCCACGTGGGAAACGCAAATCAAACATTTAGATAAGGTGCACAGCAAATCCGTTAGGTTTGTTAAAATTGCCAAGAGGAACGAGTAAGCGTTACAGGCATGCTGGAGGATTTCTGCAGGAATACTTTTGATTCTCGAAAATAGTTAGGTGAGTTACTTAAGTATTACTTAAATAAACTACTACTACTTACTACTTAACATACTACTGAGTTAGTTAATAAAAATCTAGTACACTAAACCAGTATTTTCATAATATTATTAATAAATCACTAACGGGGACTATTCCAGTCGCTCCCAATCGCCGTAACTAGTTGGCCAAAACAAATCGTCGAGCCCTGTCAAATATCTGACTACGTGAGCCAAATGATGGCCTCAGAAATAGCTCCTTATTTTGAAGTAATATTTAACAAATCCCTATATATTTACATAGTTTCCAAGGAATGGAAAGTAGCCAATATCATACCCATATTTTAAAAAGGTTGTAGAGAAGATCCTAGTAATTACCGGACTATTTCCCTCACATCCATCACGCACAAACTTTTAGAGAATATAATTGTACAATTCAGTTGTTCAATCATGGTGCATCTTGAATCCCAGAGTTTACTGATGAAAAGTCAACACGGCTTCCGTTAAGTAGTCATTGTTATGCTTTAGGACTTGTGTAGGAATCAGCATGATTCATGAATACAGCAGGCGAGGCGACGAATTTTATAAAGGTAGAGTGCACCTGAGATTTCTCTACGACATTTAGCTACACCGAGGGAATTATTATGGAATCAAATTGTATTGGTAGATTCGGCCACTATAATACGGTAAGAAAATCCCTTATAATTAGGTAATGATAAGGTAACATAAGGAAAAAAATCCATCTGACACTTTTCGTTCATGATATTTTAGTCTCAGGCGAAAATAACGTCCAAGTCAATTCTATAATTCTAAAACTCAAAAAGACATTCGACAAAATCCTTCATAGAAAGTTCCTTTAAAATATGTGATGAATAAGTGTGCAAATAGACCCCATTATCTATTTAACTGGCCGCGAACAAAGAATCTTGACGGAGTATCATCCTACACATTAAGCGTCAGATCGGGTGTCCTACAGGGAAATATTATCGGTCCGCTTTAGTCCCTCTTATACATTATTGACATTAATTCTCAGTCTTCTGGTAAATTTCGTTTATTTGTTGACGCTGCAGTGAAACATCCAGTCAGAGAGATAGGGAGACCTAATCCAATGACCTAAATCCGATCAATAAGTGGTGGGGGACATGGATAGCTAGAAATAAATTTTTTAAATGTATCGATAACTTTTTGGAGAAAGACTTTTCACCCGAAAACATTTACAGCATACAGGAAAATAATACGACAAACTTAGAATAGGAATAATATTTAGGTGTCACAATAGCTAAAGACGTCCTGCGAAAAACACATTCGTGAAATTTTCGAAGTAGCAGATAAAAAGTTAGTGTTAACTAAAGGATATCTAGCTAATGTAACAGGACATCTATTATTTTACGTAGTTAGGCTCCAAATAGAGTATGCTGCAAGTGTATGGGATAAGAATAGTTTTAGAAATAGATCGAGTGTGGCATAGAGCAGCTAGATTTTTGGAAAGATGTTTTGAACAACGTAACAATATCAGGACACGATTGAAAGCATTAGGATGGAAGCCTCTAGTTGACCGTCGGGTGAAATACAGATTAAATTTACTGTGAAAATTTGAGTCAGCTAACTTATCAGAGGATGTTTAAAACATATTACCGGCCCAGACTAGCTATAGTAGATCAGATCACGTAATAAAATCAGGGAGATAGTAGAACGGAGAAACTTGAAATGTCTTTATTTTCCTCGTACGTTTAGAGATCAAAATGGATACGTTATTATCGCCGGCGCAAAGAGGATAATTATTATTAAAATGGAGGATAATTATTATTGGAAGTGAGGATAATTAGTATTGGATGTGAGGATAATTATTATTGAATTTATTGCACATTTTTCGATGCATTGCACGTATCTTAAATAAAAATATTTTCATTTCGTACTTTCCGCGTGATTTCACTATTGTCTAGTTACAGAATACTTTTGCATGAAAGAAACCTCGTCTCTTTTTCAAGAGCATTAGCGAGCTGTGCAGAGATGTTATGATCGTACATACATGGCAGGTAACCTAACAACCCCCGCCACACCCTTGCGGCGGCTTGTGAGGTTTCATGTTTCACCATTCTATGCCTGGCTTCTGCCGAGAACAGACGTGCCTGACCTCGCTCGCTGAAACCGGTTAGACCGTAGCCGAGCTTACCCGCGTGCCTGCTGTTACTTATGTGCCTCTGTGCATATTCTTCCCTAGTGAAGTGTAGCGTGGAGTTAGCTTTAATTTTGTGAAATAGTTCAGTTTATTTAATCTTTGTGCTGTTTGTTATTAGTTTTGAATAGTGTGGGGGTAATTTTAGTGTGTATACTTAGTGGCTTGTAGTTATTACAGAGGATAGATACCTGCCTGCCAGCCTGCTGTTTTTGCATCTAGTGAAGTGTAGTGTAGAGCCAACCAATACATAGTTTCGTTTGTAGTCTTCGTTTTGTTAGTGGTTAGTTACCCTTAGTGTGGTAGTAGTGGTTTATCTCAGTGAATTGTGGTGGTTTTTGTCCTTCGACTCTGATTGGTTATCAGTGAGTGTTTCCTTTTTCCGCTTTATTTTTTTCCTCTGACAAATATACCATATTTAAGAATCGTTATTTCCCCTTAGGCTTTATATTCCATTCCAAAGAGTAACATATTGAGGAAGTTAAATTTAGCTAACCCCTCTTAGAAATCATAGTGTATACGGGTTAGCTTTTGTTGGGCATTTGGTTGTTAATTAGGATGGCTTCACCTAAGTCCCCTGTTATCATGCTCGAAGGCACTGGCGAATGCGCAGCTCTAAGGGCTCGTATCGTCGTGTTAGAGAGGATGGTGCGGGAGCTTCGTTCGGAGATCGCCGGCGGGAGGTCTCCCCTCGGGAGAGATGGTACTCGGGGTCGGAATACGAAAACCCGCCACGCCCATAGGGATGCACGGATTCGCCGGAATGCTACACGTGCTGGGCAATTAGAGACCTACCTCGAGTCTCGCCTCTCACTGAAGGAGTATCTCATGTCCGTAGGTCGGACGATTGGAGGTTTGTATCTCGGGGCAAGGGGAAGGTAACGCTGCGGCGAGGATTGGCCTCTGCTGAGGCAGATACCATCCCCGTCTCCAACAGGTACCAGGTGCTGACGGATGACAGTACCATCGTACCTGCAGTTCCAACCCGTACTCCGAGGGCACTGCCACATCAGCGCTCGGGAAGGGAGAGAATCGTTATATTAGGCAGTACTAACGTCCGAAGTAAAATGCATTCGCTGCACCGCAGAGTCCAACAGGAGGGAGGCGTTGGATTCATGTCGTCCTGGTGTATACCAGGCGGCGGGGTACCCCAGGCGACGCAGGCGGTGAAGGCGGCCGTCAGTAATACGGGTTGCTCAAAGCTACGCATTGTGGCTCATGTGGGAACAAACGACGCCTCAGAACGTGGATCTGAAGAGATCCTGCGCTCCTTTAAGGAGATGCACTCGGAGGTGAATCGGGTTGAGGCGGAGTTGAAGGTCTCAATTAAATTAAATATTTGTAGTATTGTGCCACGTACTGACCGCGGAAGACTCGTTTGTAGCCGAGTAGAGGGTTTAAACGAGAGATTGTTGGGATTCTGTCGGGAAATCGGAGCGGACTTTGTTGATCTGAGACCTGTCCTCACATCGTGTCGGGTACCCCTAATTCGGTCCGGGGTCCATTATACTGCCGTGGCATCACAGTGTGTAGCGCGTAGGTTACACGAACACGTTTCTAGGGTTTAGCATAGTTGGAAGGTAAGAGTGCAGGTCATATTTTGGGAAAAATAAAGTAGAATCCAGCGCTTTTTGTCACTTGAGATCAGGTGACGCCTCACAGATCCCAAAAATAACAGAACAAACAAAAACTTGCTTTAATGCAACATAAAACCCACGTAAAGGTAATCAAATAGGTGCCTCGAAATAGATAATAGATAATAATGTGTGCGAATATAATACTTCTACCTCTGTTAACCACAAATCGTCGCGAAACAGTTTTCTGAGCATACATAAAACCGTAAAAGAAAAAGTGATTGGCGAAATAAAAATAATAAAATTAAATTGCCGCAGCATTAGAAACAAAATATCGAATTGATCACATCTTTGTAAGTACAAAGTCAGACATAGTAGTTGGAGCGGAGAGTTGGCTCACGGGAGATATAGCAAACAACGAAATTTTTCCAATCGTTTTCGCAATTTAGAGAAGGGACGGACCTAATAGATTGGGTGGGGGAGCATTCATAGCTGTAAAGTCACATCTTAGTAGCCAAAGTTACGAATGTGACGAACATAGCATAGAAGGCGTTTGGTGTAACATAAAGGACTACAACGACAGAAGCCTATTCGTGTGCTCATTTTATAGACCCCCAGATTCTAGTACAGATATTCTACACACGCTCGACGACCATACTATATATCCTCTCTTAGTAACAAGCATAGCAACAGTATTATTATAATCGCTGGTGACACAAATCTACCGTCAATTTACTGGGTAAGAAAATCCGCAAAAAACAGAGATTCATGAAACAACAGAAACACAATCAGAACTCACAAACAGAAGATCAGAATCAAGATCAGAAACAAGAACAATCAGAATAAATCAAATCAGAACACAAATACATCAGAACTTCTTCATATATTCACAAAGCACTCTTTAGACCAAATTGTTAAATCGCCCACAAGGGGCCACAGCATACTTGATTATCTTTGCGACTTCTACGCCCGAAACCGTAAGAAGCATTGAAATAATGGACGGAAATAGTGACCATTAGGCAATTTTTGTAGAGTTAAAAACTAAGTTCGTGAAAATTAACAAAGAAAAGC
Organism: Hetaerina titia; assembly: GCA_037158775.1. Lineage (NCBI taxonomy): Eukaryota > Metazoa > Arthropoda > Insecta > Odonata > Calopterygidae > Hetaerina > Hetaerina titia. Next base: position 9,777,598 of record CM073779.1, read on the forward strand.
GTAAAAATCCCTATTCAACAAGGCGAACTGTAACGGACTACGAGAATATTTGAAAAAAGAATTGGCAGAATACAAGACAAAAACACTGACAACCGTTATGGAGAACAGCTGGAATTTCTAAAATATTTTGCGCAAAGGAATGAAGATGTACATTCCATCCAAACTTAAATGCGACAGTAGGGAACCTAGATGGTACAACGTGGAAGTAAGATCGGCATAAAGAAGGCTACAGTCACATTTTAAAAAGTTTAATAAATGACGATATTTTTTATGTGAATACATCAAAACAGAAACTTAAAGAATGTCGTAGTAAAACAAAAAGTATCATGAGCAGAGCTCTACGCTCTTTTAAATCTAAAATGCTAAGCGAATATCTGGAGGAAAATCCAAAGTCATTCTGGTTCTATGTTAGGGAAATACAGGGTAAACGTCCAACTGTACGTAATTTGAAGACTGAAAACGGAGACATTATTACAGACAGCGTGAAAAAGGTAAATATTTAAAAAGGTTTTTCCAGAGCGTGAAGCGTGAGCGAGCCTGAATGGTATGCTCCCAATCCCCAAACACGCCTCCTAACAAACACTCCCTTTGACAAATACTATAGTGTTTCCATCTCAGCATCCATCGTACTCTCTGACCCACCACTGAAACTCAAAACATTAGAGCAAGCGTTCATCTGGATTCCTGAGATTTCCCAGGTATTAATATTAGATATTAATTAGCCTTTCTGCACATATTTTGATCCCTCCTCCGCCCCCATCCCCTTCCATATAAACCCCACTCTTCTAAAAATCCCTCGCCTAACGCTTCCCTTCCAAACTCTTACCCTAGCAAACCTTTCCCCACCTTCCTCCTCTATCCAGTGTTTCCAGGCCCTCTTTTTCCTCAGTTCTGACCTTATTTTCCTTTAAATAGATGGCTTAGACCACCGAAAATTCGATACCGAGTGAGTTTCTCTTTTTTGTGTGTTTCTGCGTTTTTGTCTTGTTCCACTAGTGCTAACTTCAAAGATAAACCATAAACACAGTAATCAATCCGACGGTCGGCTTGGTAGTTGTTCCACTAGTGCTAACTTCATATACATAAACCATAAACATAGTAATCATCCCGAAGGTCGGTTTGGTAGGTGATGAGGGGTTCACCCAGTACTAAGCCCGACGGCGCGTGACATCAGGGTAGGGGGGCCAGTTCCTTTCCCTATGCCGGTTATGTCTTCCCATGAAGATCTGGTACCAGAAAAATCACATAGCTTTGGTTCAGCTGATTGATTGTTTTGGAACTATGAGTGTATTAGGCAGAAGGTTTAAGGATTGTGTTATTAAGTAACAGAGTATTAAGTAGATTCTCCGGGTATCCACGTTTTTGAGAGGATCGTGTAAGTCGTCCTTGTATTTATGTTGCGTGATACAACACTCCCTCCCAAGTTTTTGATCAATATATATGAGAACACTTGTAATGTGCTGACACCAGTACATGTGAAAATCTTCGCAAATTATATGCTTATGTATGAGTCGGATTCTTTCGCATGTTTTATGCTGGAATAGTTTTTGGGAACGAAAACTGTTTTGAAAATCATTCTTTTCAAATTCATTTCATGAACTTCTACGCACGAAGAAATAAGCAATATCACGTACCGCGGTCATTTATGGCATATCTTTTTGCTGATATAGCAATATCACCAGAAAATGATATATTTCCAGTGAATTAGGTATTTATCCTTCAGGTCCTGTTTTAAGCTTGCAGGAATTTCACTAAAAAATAAAATTTAGTTCTAAAATCTCCCACTAATATTCAACAAGAATTACACCTTCATGGGCAATTTGATCCACCGGGAAATATTTGCAGACCCATGGCAAAAAGTTTCACTGCGTTTTGTAAGGAGAGGCGAGTAAGTTAACCGTTGTTCACGAATATCAGTAGCAACAATATAAAAATTATAAGTCATACTGACGTAGAATAACGAATTAGTGTCTATTAATCATATCTGAGATTTATTTCATGAGTATTTTTCATTTTATACTCGGCTATTCTATGCTAAGAATAATTTCACGTAAAATAAAATTTCATTTCAACGTTTTTAAATAGTTTACTGAATACTTACATAGGGTAACTAGTACCAGCTGTCGGACAGAACAATTGGTGGAAGCGTTTGATGCAAGGCACCCCTCGAATTACTTCTCCACGGATTTCCAGTCCCAAGGCTAGGGATAGGGCAGTCCATAAAATCTGAGAATAAAAGAAGAAATAATTAGAACCAAATTATTAATAAATTTTATTTAACACTTATAAATCTCACTAAAGTAAAGATTACATTTATTAAACGAAAAAATTACGTTGGCTAAGTTCATTCTAGAAATTATTATTTTTTTCTTTTGGTCACCGATTGTTAGACCATGTACAACCGCTAACTTGACAATTTATTATCTGACAATTGCTCTCATAGTATACACGCGCATGAGAAGACTTCTTATAATATCACATCACCAAACCATAGCTGTAAATTCTCAGGTCGGCTTGATACATGATTAAAGACCTAGAAAGAAGTCATTTGACGCATTAAAAATAAACGTTTAGCAATGGGAATGGGCTCATGTTACTATCTCGCTATTTTTATAAGGGATTTCAAGAAAGGTTAGTCAGATTTGAACCCAGAAATTAATCGTTTCCAAACTACACGTATCTTAATGTTAGGTATGGAGGGTATACCTATTCCAGCATTAATTTTGAGCACAGTTCAAACGACCTCTGGCTTCGTAACTCATGTATCTGATGCAGAGTTTCTCCTCATCCCGAATCTCCTTCGTGCTTCCTAATCCAACCACCAATGGCCTTGTCATCAATGTTCGACCAGAGGTTAGTTAGATTCAAGCATTCATTTTTGCCAATTGCTATTCGTGATAACAACTCACGGGGGACACACTAAGACGGAAATGGGTATTCACTGGCGGATCAAGATGGTAGCATACTGGTGCCATTCTGAACTCCATGGTTGGCGTCCTAAAACCCCCTGACGCACGTTATTGGCCCGGGGTGTGGGGGGCGTCGCGTAAATCATAGATCTTCTTCGTCTGCGAATTGTTCGTCCAGCGTAAGTGGGATACTATCTGATAATTGGCAACTGCGTTGCATGTTAGCACGCCATTTTTAAAGTGTTTCCTTATTTATATTCTCACTGTAGTCAGTAAAGTGGTTACTTCACTTAGAGTATAACAGTTGCACTGCGTGTAACGGATGTTGCATGAATGATGTCCGGTCAACTCCTTCCACATTCCCTTTTAGTGAATCGAGGGGAGCTATGTGTTTGCGGAAGTTTTTGCGTAAATTTAATATGTCTGTTGACCTAACACCCCCTGCCACACGTCTTTGCGATGGCATGTGAGGTAGATGTAAATGAAAATGCTATGCATTTTACGGTAGGATCAGTGTTGCTGAAACATGAAAAGTGTCGACAGCCCGTGAAGGCATGTTTTCGGTTTCATAACTCCAAACAGATAATATACGTATTTTGCTGCAAATATTCGTGATTCGTGTAACATTTTTGGACTCCGGATTAGCCTGATTTGAACCTTAGCAGCCATCATTCCCACTATGTCGATAATGCGGTGTTTTTACTTATAATGCATATTGATTTGAACACAAAATTTCATCGTTAAGTCAAAAAGGAATTAAATCCTCCTTCCTGAAAATAATCTTCAGCCAACAGTCGTTGAAAATTCCAACTCTTCCAAGGACGACGATTGACCTAACTTTGGAAAGGTAAATTTAAATATCAATTGGTTTTATGTTTTCGCGATAAAACTACACACACATAAAATCAACAGGTCAACGCGCCCAACATCAAGATAGACTCTAATTAAGCCAAGATTGAGAAAAAAGTTGGGAAAAGTCAAATTTGAAGCTCCTTACATGAGATATTCTTTGTAACATAATTGGTTCCAACATAATTTTTCCTGATATTATTTATAATAGCAAGGCATTTAATTTCATTTTCTGTCAAAACTTATATATTTTCATTGAAAAAATTAGGGAACGTATTTCAATTTTCATTTTACATTTAGCATTAGAACTGAGCATTAATTGTCATCAGGCCACAAGGAAGTGCTGCCTCAATCTACAGGAGGTAGGGTGGAAATAATTGGGTATAATTTTCCAATGTTCCTTTCGTCACAATTTGTTAGTTTCATATGACAGCACTTGTCAGCGATTCCATTCTGAACAACACTGTTTTCTTATTGCATATCTAAACGCGTGCTTCACCAGTATCTTTTCAACATCGCTTAGTTTGCGATATTGGAGCATTCCAGCAGAATGAATAGCAACGCAAGTGGGTCAGGATGCCATCTCGTTTCGTACCCTAGACATCCAACTTACTATGACCCCCAAATCACACATAATCTCAAGCCTCAACATATATGCATCTTCAAATCACAGAACGGAGCACCAGAAAAAAGTGAAGAGATGCTGCCATTCACCCAGCAGGATATCTTTTTCTATGCTTCTAAGAACTCTTAACTTGATCGTTTTTGACGGGTTTCCTAGGTTGACTTCTTAGTGTAGTCAGCGGAATAGCTGCAAGCAGTATAATATTCATAGCAAGTATAACGGATGTTGCAAGAATCGTGAGGGGTCCGCCCTTCCACGAGTCCTTTCTGTCGTTCTCGGTATGCCACGCGTATGTGGAAGTAGTATAGTAGATGCATGATGGCTAACCATCTAACACCCCCTGCCAAATGTCCTTGATAAAGAATGTAGGGCAGGGTAAGAGGAAGATGGTGTTTTCGCCCCTGCCACAAACTGTTTTTGGTGTAACGCGGGGTACTTGTGTGGCTGTAAATATTTTACTGATTTACATGAAGAACCTTCCAGCAGGGACAATTTTTTTTATGAAACTACGCATCTGGAGTACGCATAACATCTTGCGGTTTACGTATTTAACGGGTTGAATGTGAAAAAATGCATATATATACATATATATATATATATATATATATATATATATATATATATATAAACCATAAACACAGTAATCAACCCGAAGGTCGGTTTAGTAGGTGATGGTAGAGCTCACCCATGTACCAAGCCCGACGGCGTGTGAATATTCACACATCAGGGTAGGGGGGATATATATATATATATATATATATATATACATATATATATATATATACATAAATTTATGAATAAACAAACCATAAACACAGTAATTAACCCGAAGGTCGGTTTGGTAGGTGATGGTAGAGCTCACCCATTTACTAAGCCCGACGGCGTGTGAATATTCAAACATCAGGGTAGTGGGGCCAGTTCCTTTCCCTGTGCCGGTTCTGGTTTCCCAGGAAGATCTGGTACCCGAAAAATCAACTATCTTAGGTGGAGCTGCAGGTGCCCAGAGTGCTTTGCCCGGGTTCTCAACGCTCTACCCACTAGTGTGTTTATATATATGCAGAAATATATATTATATATATGTATTATATAACGCAGAAATCAACCCGAAGGGTTATATATATATATATATATATATATATATATATATATATATAACCATAAACACAGTAATCAACCCGAAGGTCGGTTTAGTAGGTGATGGTAGAGCTCACCCATGTACCAACCCCGACGGCGCGTGAATATTCACACATCAGGGTAGGGGGGCCAGTTCCTTTCCCTGTACAAGTTATGGTTTCCCAGGAAAATCTGGTACCCGAAAAATCAACTAGCTTTGGTGGAGCTGCAGGTGCCCAAAGTGCCTTGCCCGGGAATCGAACCCGTGACCCTCCGGTCAGTAGTCCAACGCTCTACCCGCTAGACCACCGCGACCCGCATATATATATATATATATATATATATATATATATATATATATATATATATATAGATGATTTCTTCGAAGTAACACGGAAGTGTTGAATAAAAAACTTAGACAGTAACACACAGCACGAGAACACATAAAAAGAACATTCACAATAATATCTTGATAATTTCGACGGACTCGAGCTCCGTCTTCTTCGGAAGATAAGATATGACTAAGGAAAAGGGTACGCGGTGCAGAGAGAGTATGGGACGAGGGAGAGGGGAAAAAACAGGTAGTGGGGGAGGGGTGAAGGAGGAGGTTATGGAGGGGGAAAGGGAGGCCAGAGGGGAGCGGAGATGGAATAAGGAGGATGCGGAAAGAGTAACAAGCGACACAGAAAACTAACAATTCATCCACAGATCCCACAACACCCATGACCAAGGCATCAACTCACCAGGTCATCATAAGGGCTTGACAAGTCAAAACACAGGACAAGGATGACAAAATGTATGCGGATGAATAAATTGTCCCACCACCTCGCAATAAACAAATCCACATCCATCAACCTCAGCCCCACCCCCCCATTTAGTGAACGACATTGAGACCCGGATGTTGATAGGCTTTACACAGCCATATAAATGCCAATTCCATTGTTTTTAACTTTATAGGGTTATCGGATGGGGGAAGGGATGCTAGCACGGAAACATTGTAACAGTGGTTGAAGGGGGTGTTGTGGTTAGAGGCATGTTTTGGGATGGGAAGACCCGCGGACGGGGAGGAGGGATTACATGAGGCGCGATGATTGTTCACCCTGAGGTTCAGGGGTGTAGAGCACTGGCCTATATAAAATGCCGGGCAGAGTTTGCAAGTCAGAAGATAGATTACATTCTGAGATGTGCATGAGAAGTGGGGGAAGGGCGGGAGAGAGTTTAAAGGTGGGATGGAGAGGGGTGGAGTGGTGAAAATAGGACAAGTTTTGCATCTAGCTCGCAAGCACGGAGTGGGTGTGATTCTGGGGGTGGGAGGGGATTTGGAAAGAGGCTTGATGGATTTGAGGAGATCTGATAGGTTGGCGGGCCGTTTGAAGGTAACAGAAGGGCATTTAGGGAGAAGGTTGGACGAAACGTTGTGATTTTTGAGGATGGGCAACAGGTCTTTGAGGATGAATTTAAGGGACTGGATGCCACGGAAGTAGGTGGTGCATATTGAGAGAGGGTGGGAGTCTGTGGTTGAGGGAGGATTGGGGGTGTAAGATTGTTTTAGGATTTTTTTGTGAAGGAAATAATCTGGGTATCCCCGTTGGAGGAGGGAATGGTGAAGGTTGTAGAGGTATTTGTTGAGGGATTCGGGATGGCTGCAAATGCGGTGCCCGCGGATAGAGAGGGAGTAAGGGAGGGAGCGTTTGGTGTGGTAGGGGTGGCAGCTGTTAAAATGAAGGTATTGTTGTTTGTTAGTAGGTTTAGTATGTACGGAGGTTAGAAATTTGTTGTTAGTTAGGGAAATATTTACATCGAGGAAAGTGATCTGTGATGATGAGATGTTGGAAGTGAAAGAAAGAGATGAGGAATCATTAAGTTGGGAGATGAAGGAATTGAGGGAGTCTATGTTATGTGGCCAGAGTAGAAAGATGTCATCAATGTACCGGAGCCACAGAAGGGGTTTAAGAGGGTAACTGGTAAGGAACTTCTCTTCCAGGACACCGAGGTGGAGGTTAGCGTATGACGGGCTGAATCTACTTCCCATGGCACAACCCTTGATTTGGAGGTAAAAATTGTCATTAAAAGAAAAAGAATTACGGGTGAGGATGATGTTAGAAAGGTCAATGAGAAAATCGGCGCTTGGAGTTTGAGGGCTAGGGCGTTTGGAGAGGAAGTGGCGTAGGGAAGCAAGGCCTTCTTCTTGAGGAATGGAGGTGTATAGGGATGTGACGTCAATTGTGGCAATAATGATCTTGGTGTGAGAAGGGAGGGAAATTGAGTGGAGCAGATTGAGGAAGTGGTAGGTATCTTTGACATAGGAGGGTAACGCGGGAATCGAACCCGTGACCCTCCGGTCAGTAGTCCAACGCTCTACCCGCTAGACCACCGCGACCCGCATATATATATATATGCGGGTCGCGGTGCTATATGTATGCTGCGCGGATGCTATGTATATATATATATATATATATATATATATATATATATATATATATATATATATGCGGGTCGCGGTGGTCTAGCGGGTAGAGCGTTGGACTACTGACCGGAGGGTCACGGGTTCGATTCCCGCGTTACCCTCCTATGTCAAAGATACCTACCACGGAAGTGTTGAATAAAAAACTTAGACAGCAACACACAGCATGAGAACACATAAAATGAACACTCACAATAATATCTTGATAATTTCGACGGACTCGAACTCTTGTCTTCTTCGGATGCTAAGATATACAGGCTTCGTCCGGAAAATAAGTTTATGATGCTCATTGTCTTTTTTAACAAAAGGGGAGTCGTCCACTACGAATTTGTACCTGAACGACTAACTTCAAATGCTGCATTTTACGTCCAAGTGCTCGACAGGCTTCGGAAACGAGTCGCCCGCGTCCGGCCAGCGATCAACCGTATGACTGACGACCTGACCGACAATGCGCCGTCTCACACCGCGCTTGTCGTGTCGGACTTCTTGGCCAAGCACGGTGTGGCAACGCTGCCGCACTCGCCCTATAGCCCGGACTTGGCACCACCGGACTTCTTTCTGTTCCCGAAGATAAAGAGGAGTTTGAAAGGAACGCGATACGGGACTTTGGACGCCGTCAAAGAAGCCGTGACGACGTGTCTTCGAGAGGCTCCCGATGATGCCTTCGCGGGAGAGTTCCAGGAATGGGAACACCGCTGGAACAAGTGTATCGACTCACAAGGGTCCTATTTTGAGGAATATTAGCTTAAGATATGTAAAAGTGTAATAAATTTTTTTCCTGAGCTCAGTACACTTATATTCCGGACGAACCCCGTATATATGGTAAGAAGAGACGAGCCAATGTGGCTCGTCTCTTCTTCTGGCTATGTGTGCCACGAAAGCTACTGTTCTGTTCCTACCCTCTATGATGCTGAATGCTTGCTAACCTACTGTCCTTTCTTCTTGTGTGTATTATCTATTTCTCCTTTGGTGGGTGAAATACGAGGGTCATCCGGAAAGTAGTACGCGTTCGTGAAATAAAGACACAAAAGTAAATATTAACAAACATAAAAAATTTTATTTGAAAGAGGATACTTTAAACTACTTCTCAACATAATCTCCAAGCAAATTAAGGCATTTGTCATAACGTGTGACAAGTTTCTGTATTCCTGCTGCATAGTCCTTCGCCGCCAGCTCATTGAGATACAGGGTCACTCCTTCTTTAAGTTCTTCATCGCTGTCAAATCTTTTTCCTGCCAAAAAGTCTTTAAGCTTTGTAAAGAGATGAAAATCTGAAGGGGCCAAGTCCGGGCTATACGGTGGATGGTCGAAAGTTTCCCATTTGAATTGCTGCAAAAGTTTTTGTGTTATCCCAGCTGCATGAGGCCTGACATTGTCATGAACGAGAATGACACCAGTAGACAATAGACCTCGCCGCCGATTTTGTATTGCCCGCCGTAATTTCTTTAATGTTTCACAATACGCATTGGCATTAATAGTGTCTCCACGGGCCATAAAATCAATAAGCAATACACCTCGTCGATCCCAGAAAATGGTTGCCATGAGTTTCCTGGTGGACAGAACTGTCTTGAATGCTTTTGGTTTGTTTGGTGAATGAGCATGATGCCACTCCATTGACTGTCGTTTACTCTCAGGTGATGCATAACAAACCCATGTTTCGTCACCAGTAATTATGCGAGTCAAGAAAGAGTCTCCTTCATCAGAATAACGTCCCAAAAACGTCAGTGCTGCAGCCATACGCTTGGTTTTCTGCTCATCTGTAAGCATGCGAGGGACCCATCTTGCACAAATTTTTGCATAATGCAGATGGTGTTTAACAATTTCATGAACAATTGTTCGAGAAACATTGGGAAAATGCTCACAGATGTCATCAATTGTGACGCGCCGATCGTTCCTCACGAATTCGTCAACTGAGCTCACCAGTTGGTCTGTAATGACAGACGGTCTCCCCGAACGCTCATCGTCGTGTGTGTTCCCCCTCCCCATGTTGAAGTTGCGACACCACCGCCGAACAGACGACTCGTCCATTACATTGTCTCCATACACCTCCTTTAATTGGCGATGAATATCACATGGGCGAACGTTTCTTGCATTGAGGAATTTAATCACTGCCCTCACTTCACAACTGGCGGCGTTCTCAATTTTTTTAAACATTGTAAACAATCACAGAAACAACACAGGCAATGCTAGCGTCACGCAACTTGGCTCAGAGAAGGCAGACAAGCCACTGAAGCTATCTGACCTCGTCCAGCGGCTACTCGCGTCGTCAGCACTTCATGCGGCACGAACGGGTACTACTTTCCGGATGACCCTTGTAGTTCCCTTACTCCCGAAACAGCTCCGAAACGCCTACTCTTGGCCAAAGAAGCGGAGCACCTGGACGCTTCAAAACATTGCAGATTTTAGTGTAAAATAGGTTTCCTTAATAGCTTAAGTGGTAGAGCATCCGTTCGGCAAGTGGAAGGTCCGGTGTTAAAATCCCGGTTAAGGAAATATTTTCACATTCGTGATCTGCTCAAATCCGCCTTCCCCACCTTTCCTGGGTTCGTCTTTTATGAGTGTTCCTATCCCCTTTCCTTATATCTATTTCTATGTGTAAATGAATATTTGTTCTCCATATGGCAGGATTTCGTGTGGTACATACACATTCAACCTGTTATACGAGTCAAGTTTTTTAAGTAAGTACCGTTTTGGAATTAAAAAAAGACGTACAAAGATATCGCAATAATTTTATTTTTACATAAAAGCCGGTACTTTAATCTACTTTTCTACATAATTTCCGTGAATATTGAGGCACTTGTCGTAACTTGGTACCAGTTTTTGAATATCCTCCTGATAAAATTCTGCCGCCTGACTTGTTAACCACTGCATCACAAATGTTTTGACTTCGTTATCGTCTTATAGACACCTACCGCCCAGGTGTTTCTTCAAGTGCAGAAAAAAATGGTAGTCGCTGGGTGCCAGATCAGGGCTGTATGGAGGATGATCTAGAGTTTTCCATTGAAATGATTTGATGAGATCTTTGGTCTGATTAGCCACATGTGGACGGGCATTGTCATGCAGCCAAACGATACCCTTACTCAACTTGCTACGTCTTTTGTTCTGGATTGCACGACGCAGATTTTTCAATGTCTCACAATAAGACGTTGCATTTATTGTCTCATTACGAGGCAGAAACTCCCCTAGCAATACTCCTTTTCTGTCCCAAAAAACTGTGCACATGATTTTCCGGACAGAAATTGTTTGCTTAAACTTCACACTTTTGGGTGATGATGAATGTCGCCATTCCATGGATTGTTGTTTCGATTCTGGTGTGAAGTAGGCTACCCATGTTTCGTCACCAGTAACAATTTGGTCTAAAAAATCTTCACCTTCATATTGGTACCGCTCAAGAAAAGTCAATGCACTGCCTAAACGTTGGGTTTTGTGAAAATCCATCAACATTTTTGGAACCCAGCGTGAACACAATTTCCGGTATTTCAAGTTCTCGGTCACAATGCGATACAAAACACTACGAGAATATTGAGGAAAGCAGTCGGACAATAATGAAATTGTAAAGCGTCTGTTTTCTCTCACCTTTTCGTCCACTTTCTGCACCAAATATTCATTAACGACCGAAGGACGCCCACTCCGTTCTTCATCATGCACATTTGTGCGGCCATCTTTAAATACTCTCACCCATTTCCTTACCATTCCATCACTCATAATGTTTTGTCCGTAAATGTCAACGATCTTACGATGAATATCGATCGGTTTTACGCCTTTAGCACTAAGAAACCGTATAACAGCCCGTACTTCACAATCAGCGGGACTCACGATTGTCGGAGGCATCTTAAACACTCAGTAAACAACGTATACAATGAAGAATCAGACTGTAATGACGTCAGTGCGTAGACAAGAGGTGTAGGTAACCAGCGCGCATGCGCGGAACGCCAACCGTAGCGCTGCGGCGGCAGAATCGCAAAACGGTATTCACTTAACAAACATGCCTCGTATACATAAACCGCAAGTTGTAATGCGTAGTCCATTTATATATATATATATATATATATAAACCATAAACACAGTAATCAACCCGAAGGTCGGTTTAGTAGGTGATGGTAGAGCTCACTCATATACCAAGCCCGACGGCGTGTGAATATTCACACATCAGGGTAGGGGGGCCAGTTCCTTTCCCTGTACCGGTTATGGTTTCCCAGGAAGATCTGGTACCCGAAAAATCAACTAGCTTGGGTGGAGCTGCAGGTGTCCAAAGTGCCTTGCCCGGGAATCGAACCTGGGACCCTTCGGTCAGTAGTCCAACGCATATATATATATATATATTTATTTATTTATTTATTTATGTGTGTGTGTGTGTATTGTTGTTATTTTTACGAGTCAATTGATAAGTTTTTCGTAGAGTGCATGAATTTTCAGAGCGTACGAATCTGAGCGTCTGTCGAAGAAGCATCAATTAACTGTAGGGTTCATAAAGATTGAGCATTTTTGTTGAATTGTGCATTGTTAGATAACAACTAAAGAAAATAGAAAAAAGAAAACATTCGAATATTTAGCCCGTTTTTTTCGCGCAGTAGTGTTTTTTAACGTCCTAATAATCTATTTAAGTACTTTTCCTTACCGCGTTGTGCAACACGTACACTCGCCATCAGCACCAGGCAGTGTTTATATTGTTATAATATGCACCTTCTGGATTTTATCAAACTTCATTTATTACTCAGGTCGAAAAAAAATGATTGAGAAAGCCTTTGCCTTCTTTAATCAGTCACAAAGAGCAGGTGGAAAGAAAGTTTTTAAGCATTAAATTTTTCCCCGGTCCATGCTCGGTTCTCGTTGTTATTGTTATGCTGTTGTCTTTTTGTCCTCTTTTATGTTTGTTATATTTTTCACTGTAATTGGCGCTACTGCTGTATATGAATAATGCTTTAAAAATAAATAAATAAAATAAAAATAAAGTTTCTCCTCCAAAGGCACACAGCGCAGACAATCTCTCCCAGGCTGTCCTGCAGTACGATCTGTTGTTAGGCCAACACGTCCAAAGGTTACGAAAGTAGTCACATCTCTAATTAGAAGGACGTGATTTTTCAGATTAGGATATTTGCTCCTCGATTGATCAACGCCCGACGTCACTCGGCTTGGCAAACATGGGTATATTATGTGCCAACAAAAACTGTCACGGCTTATTTAGCGCGTCGGAGGAGTGTCGCATTCGATCTTGCGAGACCTTCTGCTATGACTGCTCTGACGGCTCATGGTCCTGGCTATTTTCATACGGCGAATTTGGCGGAAGTAATGAGAACCCTTTCTTAGCATAGAGAGAATTTTATCGAACACGGTTGCAGTCACAAATGGAGCTACACTATAATTATGGTCATCAAGAATTCAGTGACAGTGACAGGTAGACTGATACATTACGGATGCGGAGGAAAAGGTTTCTTCGGCATAAGAATGAACACGTTCCTGCCTTTGCATCTACCTGAAGTTATTAGCGGGAAGAATTTTACGAGTATAGGTACCAACGATAAATAAATTATGGCATTAGAACTCGAGCATGTCCATTTCCTTTGCTAATCCCTTTTTTTACATTCAGCCCGTCATTTCGAAAGATCAAAATACTTAAAACTCCGGGTGTTCATGCGGGTGGCACCAAAATGGAAACTTTTGCACGCGCAATTGGTTAAAATAAATAATTAATTACTAAATCGATGGAACTTCGAGTCGATTAAAATTTTGAACCAAACTTGGAAAATGACGATTTGTGTCCAAGTGATGTGTTTTCTCTTTAAAAGAATTATAGACATGTAACTATAATAAAAAAACTTGAGCTTCTTAATGAAATGGTGTCAGATCATGATTTAGAGTGGCCAAGTTATTATAATCACTCGATCCAAACCACATTTTTTCCCCGGAGGATCTGACGCCAGAAAAATCACACAGCTTGAAGAATTACTCGAAACTTAGTTATTTCCACCTCTGATAGTGACTGTGAATTTTCCCAGGCCCTGTCAGTGACCCTACCCCACGATGCTAGGCCCGATTGCTGATTGATTCGACGTGAGGGATATCTTTGAAGGACGTTGATTAACTTCCAGTGAATGCACATTTTCATGAATACAAAAAGCGGTATACTGTTTATTCGGACAAAAAAATATTTGAGTGATTTCACTTTAAAATAATACCGTAAACCTACCGGTGGTAGCCAACAATCACAACCCAATATCCGGAAAACTATGAGAATTCAGAAGTGTTAGAAATTAAGCGCAGTTGGGGCTTTTTACAAACGATATAGTGCGATCTTGAGGAAACAACCGACAAATAGATACAATTTTCTTGGCTTTTAAAAAGCTAAATCAATACACGATTTATCAGAGTGTAAAATAAATTACTATATTATATATATAATATAATATATATGTAAACTGGATTCAGAACTTCCTTGCTAATCGTATGCCAGAGGTAATAATAAATGGCTCAAGCCACAATTAGGTACAAGTAACATCCGACGTCCTTCAGCGTGGCGTCATAGGCCCCGCCATTTAAAAAATAACCAGAAATATGGGAATGTTTGCCGGCAACTTTCTGGTCTACAGGGAATAGCAAACGAATCAGATGGTCAAAAAATAAACAAATTTTAAAAAGGCATTTAAAAATGGAGAATAATTTGGGCGTTAGAATTCAATAACAAAAATTAATGGAGTGCGCTTCCTAAAAATATAAAAGGCACACGGAGACTTTACTAACGTACACACTCGGACGTGTTCGAATGAACGTTTCAGACCACGTAAAATGCTTGGGTATCCTCGTTGTATCGGAACTTACTGACTAGTGAAAGATCTGGTGCTTCCCCGGCGTATGAGTTGGGTGAATTCTTCTCGGTTCTTCCACCGGGTTAATGTCTCCAAGCTGCCGAAGTTTCGATTCCCGACTCGGTCATCGAAACGTCGGTAGCTATGGAGACATTAACCCGGTGGAAGACCCGAGAAGAATTCACCCAACCACGTACTGACTATCTGCGGAGGGACCCTAAAGAAGCTAGCATTCATCATACGTATAGTTGGGAATGAAGCGATGAAAAAATGAAGGAGACGTATTACTTTTCTTCAAGAAGTAATCGCAGAGAGAGTAAGCGGCAAGCATATAAGCAGATTCATCTAAGAAAAACTGAAAACAAATTTGAACCAGGTGCAGAGAAGTGTCGCCTGATTCATGAAAAATTTACACGAAAGAACATATGGCGTCACAAATTTACCACAGGGACTGGGATTGGAACCTTTAGATACGCAGAGACACGGAGCTAGATTTTAAACCCCTTTCAAAGATACCGTCGTGCGGTTTTGTATCTGACGTGGAAGATATAATTCAGCCATCCAATAAAAAGGACAGATAATTTTCATAGAGGTGTAGACTACCAAAGTGATATATTCGCTTTTTCCGCGCAAAATTTCTGACAAAAGGGGAAAATGCTAAGGTAGAAATTATTAGGCAATGGTGAAAAGAGTTAGGACCATACAAGTAACATTCCTTATCAGCTCACTTCTCTACTGACATCCGAAAGCAACCCATTAAGCGCCCTTGGCCCGGGTGACGGCATTTCGTGTATATCAAGTTTAGATTGGTTTGTCCACCCTGAATGAGTAGAATGCCATCTGATAATTAGGGACTGCGCTGCACATGAGCCAGCCTTCATTTTTCTTCTTCTTGTAGTCAATGGAAGTCACCAACGATATAATATGCGTAATATGTGTAACGAGAGCTGCAAGAATAGTGTTCGTTCGCCCATTCCATCCATTATTTCGCGGAACCGCGGCATACCATGTGTATGAGGAAGTATGGAGCAGAGGTAAAAGGATGCTGACTCAACACTCCCTGCCACTCGTCCCTGCGACGCCTTGCGGGGTTGTGGATACATAGATGTAGTGACGAAGGCGCTGAAAGTGGCTTCACGGGGTGTGGGTTGATGCCAGCCAGAGAATGTTGTGATTGACGACGCTACGCAAAGGTGTTCCGAAGGACTTCTGCTTCGAGAACCTGAATTCGGAGTTCACATTAAAGTCACGGTAAATTGAAGGATTTTTTTCTCTCGTCCCTCGTACTGCGGCAGTATGATTTTGATACGTATAGAAGAGTTAAATATTATATGTAAAACTTTTGTCGGGATATTACGGTAGATTTTTATTGAATTGTCGTGTCTGGATTCTCTTAACGGTTTAAGAAATCATTATACGAACGAGGCAACGCAGAAGGTGGCGCGTAGGATAAACGCCAAGAGTTAAGCATAAATTGCCAATCAGAGCAAAACTTTTCTTCCGTAGAAAATTATAATGGGGAAATCCTGAAGATTTTTCAGTAAGGAAAGTAATGTAAGCGAACGTCTTACGAAACCACGCAGAGAACACGTTAAAGCAAGAATGAAGAAAATACCGGTCAAGCGGATTAATATAATAATGATCAGTCATTGCAGTCACGAAAATAAAACAGTTGAAATTAAAAGATTTTTTCCAAAGTTTTAGATACTGACATACTTTTGGGAATGGAGAGCTGTCTAATCGAGGCCTTTAAGGACGATGAAGTTTTCCTTTCAGATTTCAGCATCCACAGACGAGACAGTGATAAATGGAACGAAGGAGGATTACAATATAACAATTTCAGAGTGTAAAATTCATTCGCCTTGACCGGGATTCGAACCCGGATCCTTTGATGTCCAAAAATTTCAGAGTTTAAGAGGACGCCGCGATAGCTTAACTGGCCAAAGCACTCGGCCGGACATCGAGGGATCCAGGTTCGAATCCCAGTCAAGGCGAACGATTTTTACACTCTGAAATTGTTGCATTGAAATTCATGTCAGCGGATGACTCCGTTAAAAGTTACTGTTGCGGCATCTTCCGCAGTTTCTTGAAATTTGTCAAAAGCAGGATTATTTACTGTTGACAGAAAACACTTTAAAAGTTATACGCTCACATTTGAAGACCAGATTAAGAGCTTATGGTGCGCAATTGAGAGAAATTACTAGAAAAACTAACACGTATTCTTATTTTATATGACATATGATCCACTTCATCTCCGTCTGAACAAAAACTCCGGGTTACATCAAAATATAGGATAGTAGGGGGTCCAAGTGCCATGTGGAAAGAGTAAGGGGTGGAAGGGTTTCTTTAAAATGTCCACTTAAAAATTATTGAAAATGACGTTCAAAGTGATCCTCGGAGACAGAACCCACCATTACGCAGCATTGTGTCCATATTTCTGCACCAATGTTTACTTTAAACAACTCATAATTCAACGACCTAGAGATGCTTTTCATTTGTTTTCCTTTTTACTTTCAATTTCTATTCGTTATACTCTCTCATGATAATGTATTCAGCTTAAAAAATGTTTTTTCCTGTAAAAATTTACGTTTCGCCTTCTGGAGACAACGTGTTACAAAATGTTTAGATTTTATGCCATCCGTCCGGGGCCTAAATTGCCCAAGCACGAAAAGAAACTTATATGCCATCTACGGGCGAAATGCCGAAAAGATCGGACTGAAAAATTACAACATGAAAGAGGTACTTTGATGCATAGAGAGAGAAAAATTTCAGGAAGGGTCCAATATCAGCGCATACAGCGAATACTACAGGGATGACAGGTTCCCTCAAATTTGTCGCGGTAACGTTTTTGTGACGAAGTAATCCAACGCCATGGAGCAATCTTGAGCCATTGAGCTACTCAATATGAATCGCTCTCTATGCACTACCATGCAAGCCTCATAAGGACGTCTGGCAGGGGATGTTGGCTCACCAGCCATACTACATCTACTCCAAAACGTACACAAATACACGGCACCCAGCGAACCTCCGAAAAGGCACCTCGAAAGGGGGCGACTGAACACACCATTCATTCATTATTGGTTAAACAGTTATGTTATAATGGAATTAAATACTCCATTGACTATACTAAGGAGAAAAATAAGGGCAAACAATTATAATAAAATTGCATAAGAAAATTGTTATAATATTGAGAGCAAAATCGGTGATAATATCGCGGATGAATATTGAAATTATATGAATGATGTTTGTGATAATATCCCGAGTGATAATTTTAACTCAGTAAAAAGAGATTCCTACAAACAAAATCGAAATCTAAGTGACTAGCAACAGAATAAAAGACTCATATACGCGTAGATAAGACTTTTTTAAAGCATTCGACCCCTGCGTAGTAAATAAATTTACCAGGAGGTTCTCGTTCAGGAATTCAATGCAAACGATCTTCTTTGAACGAACATAGGGAAACTGAATATTAGAATTCTGTATCAGAACTCAATTGATTTAAACTCATGTCACCTTTTCCCAATAAAATTCCCGGATACCTGATGTAGTTCGTTGAAAAGAGTATAGGTTTTGGGTAAAATAATGAAGGATCCAACATCTTTTGACATTTCAGGTCAGATCCTGGCTCTCGGATCAAGAAAAAAATCACGCAGAAACAATCATATAAGGGAGTGCCCAAAACTACAAAATGAGATGCTATCGGTAATGAAAATCAAGTGCCATAGTTTAAGGAAAAGGTAGCTAAGTTGCAAAATATCATTTGGAATGCAGATGTGGATATCATTGTAGGGATTGAGAGAAGGTTATCGAAAGAAATCCCGGACCACGAGGTATTCCAAAAATTTTTCTCGATTCATAGGAAAGACAGATAAAAAAGAATCAGTACTAATTGCGGCTAAAAACTCGCAACTAAGCAGACATGATTAACTTCCGGTGAAATAGAAAGCATTCGGTGTTCCAACAAGACGCCGTCGTAAAAATAAATATACGCTTTTACTTATTATAGGAATCCTAAGACCAGCCATATTCAGATTATAATTTACTATTAAAGAAGTGTATCGTCCGATTCAAAAAGATGAAAGCGGGAAGTATAAACCGCACTGAGATGAAAGAATAATCAGCAGACTGTTGAGAAAATAATGAGCGAGAAAAGGAATTTGGGTACTAAGGAAGAAAAATGGTAATATATTAATTATTTAATTTGCATTATTTCGAAAACAGCACCTCGGCCTTTACATATGACTCTGAACATCGAAATAACAATTTGACAATACATACGAGCATTCATATACCCAAGCCCCAGGAGAAGAAAAAACCACATAGGCGGGAATCGAACCCGCAACTCCTCGGTAGGCAGGTGAGGACGTTAACCCGCCGCTACCGGGACCGGCAAGGGATACCAAAAAGGGAAATCGTAAAGGAACATATACGAGTGTACTAAGGAAAAGGGCAAGGAAACCATGGATTATAAACGAGATAATTAGTAATAAGAATTGAGAGAAGGAAATGGAAGAATGTCAATACAGAGTTATGTAGAAGGAAGTACACTTGTTAAATTTTGAACGGTTACGGAAAGCAAACAGAACGGAGGAAGCGTGGTGGAAGACACAGCGCGAGGATATGGGATTTTTGCATATGACGTGAGAAATTGGTGTGCTTTACTCAAAGGTGAAAGCCATATCACGAAGAAATTATAGAAAATCCGGAAAACAATGAGAGTCAGAAGTCAGGAAAGTGATAAATTGAATCAGAAAAGGTCAAAAATATATTTAATTCATGCATAGAGGAACTATTTAGTAAATACATTAGGCCACTGAGGATAGACCTATGTCTATCCTCTAATGGCGTAGATGAAAATAGCTTAGTTACAGAGACTCGAGTCTTTCTTACGCTGGGAAGGCCTTGCTTCGTTTTGTTTACCGTTTAAGACGGACCTTATCTCTTGGTGCAGATCTAAGACTCCTTTTGTTTTGCTACCGACAGGTGCTTGCAGCGTGGAGGGAGTGTATACGAGTGTTTTTTTTTCTCTTTGCAGTGTTCCATCTTTTGGTGTGCTTCCCTTCTTCAAGAAAGTGTGCTGAATTTAATTTTTGAAATGGTTGTGTGCCGCTTGCAAACACGCTCGACTTGCAAGTTGTCGAGTAGGCGAAGTCCAGTACCCCGTTTGAGATCCACTTCTTCATGTTATGGTCGCTGGGTCTCACACCAGAAGATATAGTGGTGATCCAATTTGGATGCAATCGCCATTTGATATTATTGAAGTTTGAAATCGAGGATATAATGACTAGGATTTACGCTATACTCCGCGGAAACTACCGTTTCCGTCCTTAATTGACCAGAGGAGGACAATTACTATTGACGAGACTCCCGGAAGACCTTGTAATGTCAGGATTCTTTGTCTCCCTGTGATGAAACCGTTGGAAGATTTAACAAGCGGGATCCAACGTTTTGTTAAAAATCCATCGCTCGTGGAAGAACAGGTTGGAGGGAGACAAGATTGTTGATTGGTACCAGGGCGGTGCAAATGATGGTCAAGAGAAAACAAACATCGGCGGCAACCGGGCCATCATCATCTATGAGGGTCAGAGCCTCTCTTGCGCCCGCTGCAACCAAGAAGGTCACGAGGGCAAAACTTGTCCTCGGAACTGGGGAGGGAAGAGATATTCGGAGGTGATGACTATGGCCTCCAACCCGAGCGCCGGCGTGGAGATGGAAGAGCCCGAGGTAGGTGTGGAGGAGGGGGCGCGGTCGCTGCTACTCATCGAGGGTGCGGTCCCAGCTTCTCCTGTCGGTCCCCAGTCCACTTGGAGGGATATACCAGCGGGAGCGAAAATCGTCATCGAAAAAGAAGAGGACAGACGACCCCAAGTTACTGGTCTCGAATACTGATCTACAAGTAGCGCAAGTCCCTACCACCTCGCCTAGCCTCACACGACCGCCAAGCCCAATCTCCGTGACCTTTTCAAATGAGGAGGAATCATCTTTCGTCCCTCATTCCCACGACCACGCCATCGACGCCCTCGCCTCGCAATCCTTGCAACGCGCGCTTCAAATACCGCGAGATCCTCCTCACCTCTCTGGAGACAGGTGAAAAGGATGAATCTGTTTACGACTGTTTCCCGTCCCCTACAACTCGCCCTTCGCAAAATTCTTTTTCCTTGACAAAAATGCTTGAGTAAATAGAATCGACGAAGCGTATTTATTGCAGTGAAGAACTCTTGAGCCAACAGAGCTAAGATATTCAACTCCAGATTAACGGTTTGGAAAGTGTTTGGTGTTCCATTAAAAGTCCTAAAACCTACATAATCTATGCATGAGTATTACGTATATAGGTCACCGGACAATAGAGTTAATTCAATGGTAGAACTAAACAAGCAAATTAAAAATGTATCATGTCAAAACAACGGACAAGACAATAAATGATGGGGATTTCAATGTCCTATCCATTGATTGGAACACTTATATATAGTTTTCAAACAGATGGCAAAGTCAAAAATTCCCACGAACCGCCTTTACATTCTTTTTCGTCAAACTCCACACATTAAATTGTCACTTCACCAACTAAAAACAAATATATTCCTAATTGTTAGCCAGGAGCGTACCAGAAAAAGTCTTAAATTCAGAAAATATTAAAGGAATTAGCGACCACAGATCAGAAAATCCCAAGAATTCCCTATATTGGACCCGAAATAAGAATCCAAAAAGAAAAATGTACTTATTTTTCTTTTAGGACTCATGAGTCTAGGAACACGGGCAATATAATGGCTTAAAATTCATTTCATAGGGTTTACTTGTAAGGGTTAAGAAGGATAGTAATAGCCGAGATTTGGTGGATGCATAGAACCTCTTCCTTGACACAACGAGCTCATGTGAATAAATTCAATCCACGTAATTTTACAAAAGATGACAGGTTCACGCGGAAGTTAGAAAATCGTTAAGCACTCAAATGATATGATATGCTAGTCTGAAAAATATAAGGAAATATATATCAAGCCGCAAACGGAATAAGGTCAATTATGATTATAATATATCTAGGTTGAGTTCCAAGAGGAAATTTCGGAAACCGTAAAGATAATTCAAAAGGAAATAGGTTGAAAATTTTAAAGGAGATAAGTTGAAAAGAAATTCAAAAGTATTTTGGTCCTTTATCAGAGAGATTAAGAATAATGTCTTTAGTCAATCCACTCAAATACGATAAGGCAAATGAGTAACCAGCATGGTGAAGTTTTCCCGGGTCTTCAACCGGGTCAGGGGTTCCATGATGACCGACGTTTAGACGCTCGACTCGTGCATCGCCCTCAGGGCATCCCTGAGGACGATGCACGAGTCGAGCATCGAAACGTCGGTCATCATGGAACCCCTGACCCGGTTGAAGACCCGGGAAAACTTCACCTAGCTCATACGCAGGGAAAGCACCAGATCTTACTTCGAGTAACCAGCAGTTTGAAAAAGGTCAACTTTTCTAATTTTCTTTTTTTTTAAGAATTTTCGTCAATTTTTCACGTAATGTATCCGAAAGCTTACGATATCATTTCCGCAGACCGAAGCCCGATTTTGGAATTCCACTCTAAAGAATCCCCGGGCCCGATCGAATACCAGCTCACACATCCAAAGACCTAGTGTCAACAGAGTTGCCTGTCTCTGTAAAACATATTTTAAGAATAACTAGTAGATCACCAGGTTCCTAGTGATTGGAAAACGGCTAATATAGTATATCACTTATGTTTCAAATCGGGATCAGGGAGGAACCGAGTAGTTAGTTCTGTTTCCCTCACATCTATAGCATGCAAGTTTATGGAATAACGAAGCACCTCGATAGTACAGAGTTAATAATGAATTTGAGAGATACCACTTGAGGTTATTGTTAATGATATTTTAGGTTTCTTGATAAAATAATGTTCCAATGGACCCTGTATTTCAAGACTTCAAAAAAGCCTTCGATAAAGTGTATAAGAGAACAGTAATCACAAAACTAGAAGCCCATAACATTGATAAAAATTTCCTAGGGTGGATAAAAACGTTTAAATGGTGGCGTACAAAGTGTGGTCAAATATGGAATTCGCTCTTATATATTAGAAGTCCCTTCAGGAGCTACCCATGGAAATGTTTTCGGACGAGGATAGCTTTGAAGCTTTAGCTTTGTCTAGAAATACTTAATGGCGACATAGGAAAAGCTCTAAGGCGGATGAAGTCGACCAGGGCGGTAGGCGGACGTATTATCCCTGCAGAATTCTTACAGAGTTTAGGTAAAAGGGAATGAATGGATTTTGTAAACTTATACGCTGTAATTTTGTGGAAGCAGAATGTTCAGAATATTTTTCTTACGTCTGATTTGAACCTGATTCCGAAAAATGTGAAGTATATGAGACTAAGCTTGTTTTATATACAGCAAAGGTAAAGCTATGAACCATCAATACGCAGAAGGTTATTAAATGGTGCAAATAGCTACCAAAGAGAAGATCAGTTTGGCTTCAGAGAGCGGAGAGGAACGCATATATCATTGCAATGATGAGAACGTTAGTTAACAGAAACATTGTATACAGCCAGGATTTATTTTTGTGCTTCGTGCATTTTGAGTTGTTTGACCGTGTAGGGTGGCCTAAGTTAATGGAGATATAGCAGAATGTGGAAGTATACTGGAGGGCTAGGTGACTTGTACAATACTTTTGCAAGGATCAGATGGTGTAGGTCAGAGTAGCAGAGAGAGAATTGGATCGGCCACTGATTGGCAGGGGAGTGAGACAAGATGGTTCGCCCTCGCTGGTACCCTACGACACATGCTAAGGAATCCAGGATTTTCAATCTTTAAAAATCATTCTCCCCGACGGGATTCGAGCCCTGATCCCTAAACGCCCAGCGGAGTGCTTTATCCAGTTAAGATCTACCGACACTACTCTCTTCTTACACTGTAAAATTTATGGAAGGAATGTTAAAAGAACAAGATGTTACGACGCTATACCGAACAAAAAATTCCACAAGCATTCGTAGAATTGTGAGAGGATGCATGGGTAGCTTAACTGGTTACGGCATTTGGTTGAGCAAGCAAGGGAGCCGGATTCGAATTCAGGTGAAGATGAAAGATTTTCATTCTTTAAAAATTCTGCATTTTAACTGATATTGGAGGATGACTCCGTCAAAAGTTACTACAACAGATCCTCCCACATTTCTTTGAATTTGGTGAGAAATCTTAAGGCTGGCATTGGAAAGGCCGGAGCTGGGAAAAAGGTGTAGTTGAGATAATTAGGCCAGTTAGGTTAACAATGACGAAACAATAGTGAGTCAGACAGTCAAGGGAATGCAGTTATTATTGAGTGCTTCACTGGAAAAACGTGAGAGGTATGCGATAAAGATTAACTACAAAAAACAAAAGCAACAAGACCCTCCAGAAGTAGGAGTGCAAAGTTGAACATTAAAGTAGCTAGGAATATTTCAGTGAATTAAAGTAAGGAGTAGTTAATGTATCTGTGCAGTGTTTTCTGAAAAAAAGAGGTATCGTAATGAGGGAATCAGAATAAAAATGTGTTACCGAATGAGGTATTTATAAGAGGGAGAGATGATGATGGGTACATTGATGGAAGATAGGTAGGCTAAATATTGAATTAAACCTGCATAATACGCCGCGTGAAGAAGGCAACGGGAAACCACCTCAATTATCATTCCCAAGAATGTAATGATGGGCACTATAGAGAATATGAGTCCTGGCAAATGCAAAACTCGGCCCAAGCGGCCGTGTGTCGTGCCCGGCAGCGGGGGAGGCAAGGCTTCCACGGTCGTCATCCCACGAAACCCTTGCGGGGGAGAAATAACAGCAGCAGGACAGAAGACGCAGAAGAAGAAGAAAGTAGTTAGAATAGGAACATGGAACGTCAGGACAATGTTGAGGAGAGGAAAATTAGAAAATATTAAGCGAGAGATAGAAAGAGGTAATATAGATGTTTTAGGTCTCTGCGAGGTGAGATAGAAGGATAGCGGGGATTACTGGAGTGACAATTATGGAGTGATATACAGCGGCGGGAACGAGAGCCAACGAGGGGTTGCCATAATATTTAATAAAGGGGTAGGAAGAAGCGTAGTCAAAATAGAGCAAGCGACAGATAGAACTCGTAGAGATTAAAGCAGAGCCGAAGAACTTGGTCATTGTTCAGGTATACATGCCACCGAGAAATTACAAGGAGGAAGAAGTCGATAGGATGTACGATGAGTTAGAGGATATAATCGCGCGTGTTCCTGCAGGGAAATATTTGATAGTGATGGGGGATTGGAATGTGACGGTAGGGGAAGGAAGAGAGGGTGGTGAGGTGGGCGACTATGGGTTAGGCATGAGGAATGAACGCGGGGAGAAAGCAGTTGAATTCTGCAGGAGACAAGGGTTAGTCATCACCAACACATGGTTTAGACATCGCAAAAGGCGTAGGTATACATAGAAAATGCCAGGGGGCTCAGAAAGGTATAAGTTAGATTATATTATGGTTAGATACAGTTTTAGGAACAGTGTGATAAATTCGCAGTTTCCCAGGAGCGGAAGTGGACTCAGACCACAATTTAGTTGTTATGAAATGTAACGTCCATTTCAAGATGATAAGGCAAGGGCGGCGGGTTAGGAAATGGAACGTAAAAGCATTAAATGGATTAACGAGGAAGGAGTATCAGCAGGCTGTAGAGAAAATGATGGATGGCGGTAAAGAACTTAGTACTATCGAAGAAAAATGGGAATGTATCAAGCAAGGGATATGGGAAGAAGCAAAAGACACTATAGGAACCGTTAACGGGAAAAGAATAAGGAAACCATGGGTCACGGATGAGATAATTGAAAAGATGGATGAGAGAAGAAGATGGAAGAATGTAAACATATAGTTAGGCCAATGAAGTACAAGAGTTAAACAATAAATTGAGAAGGGCCACAAATAAAGCAAAAGAAGAATGGTGGAAAACGCAATGCGAGGAAATGGAAAGTTTACAGAAGAAGGGTGAAATTAGTGCTCTGTGCAGCAAGGTTAAGTTATTATCGGGAAGTAAGAAGGCAAGATCTGTGCTAACAGTTTAAGATAAGTGGGGTAAGATAATATGTGAACAAGGAAAAATCCAAGAGAGATGGAAGAAATATGTAGAAACACTGTATGGTAAAGAACTTAGGCCGATAAGGTTAGACATAGAAAAGGAACATGACGTAGAAGAAGATAGCTTTGGTCCAGGCATACTCGACGATGAAATAGAAAGGGCACTAAAGGAGATGAAAGCAAATAAGGCCGTGGGGGTGGACAACATTCCTGTAGAAGTGTTGAAATATTTGGGAAAATGTGGGAAGAAGGCCCTATATAGACTGATTCGTAGTATCTATGAAGAAGGAATCTGGCCGGAAGATTTTGTGAGATCGGTGTTAGTTCCTATTCCAAAAAAGGCAAAGGCTTCGTCATGTGAGGATTACAGAACAATAAGTTTGATATCTCACGCAGCTAAATTTATTCTCAGGATCATCAACAAAAGGATAGAGAGTAAGGCAAATTATTACTTAGGGGATGATCAGTTTGGGTTCAGGAAAGGAAGAGGTACGCGTGATGCCATTGCAGTAATGAGACCACTAATCGAGAGGAATATAGAATACAATCAGGACGTTTTTGCCTGTTTTGTGGATTTCGAAAAAGCGTTTGATAGAGTGAATTGAGAAAAATTAATGCGTGTATTGCAGAAAATAGGAATGGATTGGAGGGACAGGAGACTGATCCGCAACCTGTACATGTCTCAGACTGCTCAGGGGCGAGAGGGGAACGGAGAGTCCGGATGGGCAGTGTTAGGAAGAGGTGTAAGGCAGGGTTGCCCATTGCCACCGGTACTGTTCAACGTATATGTAGAGGAAATGATTAAAGAGGCATGGGAAGAACTGGAGGTAGAAATGAAAGTCGGAGGGGAATTCGTAAAATCGGTTACGTTTGCTGATGACCAAGCATTAGTTGCTCAGTCAGGCAAGGGGTTGCAAGCATTGTTGAGTGTATTGGAGGTTCAGTGCGATAAATATGGAATGAGAATCAATATTAATAAAACAAAGGTTATGCGATTTTCCAGAAAGAAAAAGGCTAAGCTAAATATTAAAATAGGCGGGGAAAAAATAGAGCAGGTAGAACAGTTTACATATCTCGGAAGTGTTTTGGACCAATACGGTCAATGTGGTAGGGACGTAAGGAGAAGAATTGCGCTAGGCAAGGAGGCTTTCTCAAGGAGGAGAGAGTTGATGACGGGGACGTTGAGTAGGGATGTTAAGACAAGACTCGTAAATACTCTGATATGGAGCGTACGTATGTACGGCGCGGAAACGTGGTCGCTGAAGCAGGAGGATAGGCGTAGATTGGAGGCTTTTGTAATGTGGGTGTGGAGAAGAATGGGGAAGGTGAAATGGACCGAAAGGAAAACAAATGAGGAAGTACTAAAGATGGTGGGTGAGGAGAGGGGTTTGTTGAGAGAAATCGTATGGAGGCAGAAAAAATGGATGAAAGGCGTATTGAGCGGTAGCGGAATGTTGAAGAAGGTAATAGAGGGGAGAATATTGGGCAAGCGAGGTAAGGGCAGGAACAGGATAGGGATGTTGGACGGGATGAAGGGAGGTAAGAAGTACACAGATGTGATGAGGGACCTGATATAGATTAATTTGCTAGGTGGGGAGTCACAAAATGTTTATTTGATAGTTGTGTCCATCCAAAAACCTAACTTAACTGGTAGATTACCTAATAATAATAATACGCCGCGAGCCATCGAAAGGGCGTGTAGCGGGGGGGTGTCGGTGTAGCACATGCCTAATCAACACATCCATGCAATCCTACACTTATTTATACTGCATTTATGGTGGTTCGCCATTTCTTGTACCATTCTGTGGCGGCGTCAGGGATCGTTAAGTGTATTGTCGCTTGTTTAATTCTCTTACTCGGGGCAATAATTGCCCCATCTCTGGCATATAGCGCCATTTCTTTTCTGTCGTTAGGAAAGTCCGCGACGTATATATCGACAAGAATCGGTCCTAGGATCCCTGAGTTACACTAGCTCTGGTGAATCTAGGGTCACTCAATGCCTTATTCCATTTATATATCTACATATTACCCCGCAAGGCGTTGCAATGACGTGTGATGGGGTGATAGGTCACCAGCCATTTTGCATATATTGCCTCTATTTCCCCATGAACCTGGCACCACGCGATCTACCAAAACTCGCGTGGAAACGGGGCGATCGAACAGCAATCATAGGCCAGTTACGTTGGCACATGACCAAGCAGTAGTGAACTAAACAGCCAAGAAATTGTATTAATTTATGAGTGCTTCACAGGAAACATGTGACCGGTAATCGATCTACGGAACGTAGTGCTTCATGGATTAAAGACTTGGTAATTGAGGCAAGATGATGAGAGTAGATTGGGACTCTTTAGAAGCTGAAGAAAAATGCGAAGAATGGAGACAATATGCTGAACAGAGAGGGAGAGAGACGCAAAAGTTTAAAATGGGATGGGCGAAGAGAGGAACTTAGTGGGAGAAATATGAGAGACTAGAAAGAGGGTGGAAGAAATATTGATAGGTGGTTTTGAAGGCCTTGATAGAAGGAAGAATGTTGAGGAAGCGACGTAGACAAGAGAAAGGGCTTTTCAAACAGCATGGGGGCAGGCAGGAGTTACGAAGTAATGAAGGAGGAAAGAGGAAGCTCCCAAGATACTCCGGATGCTTAGAAATAAATAATCGTAAGGCATCGACCAAAATATAACTTTAAC
Source organism: Hetaerina titia (assembly GCA_037158775.1). Taxonomy (NCBI): domain Eukaryota; kingdom Metazoa; phylum Arthropoda; class Insecta; order Odonata; family Calopterygidae; genus Hetaerina; species Hetaerina titia. Next base: position 9,806,105 of record CM073779.1, read on the forward strand.
ATTGGTTGAATACCTCGATGATGATTTATTATATCTATCTTCTCAGAGCCACTCCTCCTTTCGTTAACATTTTATTCGTTGAATTTCCAAAAATCTTAGCGGATTTTCTTTCTTATATGATGACAATTCCTTCACTTTCCTGGATACCTCGCCAATTACGCTGTGTCCGTAACTTCGTAAATCTTTGAACTGCTTTTTCCAGCTCGTTTCTTTTCCTTCTCAATGTGGTGCAATGGCTTGTGTGTTTTGATGACCACTAGAGCTTTGCTGGCGGGGATAATGACAATTGCTCCAGATTGCAGTCACCCAAGCCAGATAGGTCGAAGATTAGTGGCCAGACTAAAGGTAATCCGCGCAGCATCTTTTCCTCAGTGACGCGGCCGCAAAGGCGTCTGAATCCTACAGGGATTTTTAATTGGTTGCCCCATTGAGATAAAAAAAACCACAGGTTGGATACCATCGTAGCTATTTATCACAATAAAATATTATGGAACGCATTCTTATGAACTGAAGTTTTAAAGAAATAGGAATTTTAAAGAATAGGCATTTTATATAGACGCTCTTCGAGAGCAACACAATGTTGCAATGTAGTGCCGAGAAGATAAAAAATCACAAAATATGATGGAGTGCGATATCCCTCTGTACACGTTTAGCACCTAGTTTTGATTTGCTATAAAAATATGTTCACAAAAAAACAATAACTTTGTACCGACAGAAACTCTTTGAAAATTTCAAGCGTAAAATGTTACCTACGTGACTGGTTTCTAAACAGCAATTACGGTACCAAAAATATACTTTGAGCTAAACTCTTGTATTTACACTGCTATCTTAATGTCTGCCAATCACAGGTTGGAGTAAAAATGACTATTTGTTTAACACTTCGCTTTAGAATGCTAATGACATACGGGCGCCTCCAAACTGGCCTAACAGTCATTATTCTCTGATAAGGTGAGAGCTTCTTTGAAAGTATGCGCTACAAATAACAATTTTTTATGTAATAATTTAATTGGACCTTTTCCTTTTAGTGCAGTCACAACAGCCGAATTATGTGTGCTCCAACGAATGATGTCCAGATCATGATGAGAATTCCTCATGAGGATGGAATCACAGTAAAAACATTTTAACTCACGTAAGAAATAAGTTGATCTATGAATAGTTCGTACAGTATCACAAAAATATAAATAATAAAATATGAGAACAGAGTATGAAGTTTTGTTTAGCCTGACAGAGCAAGGATTACCTAAGGATTTTTGATGAGAACTTTACTAATTCAGCGGCAAAGGTATCAACTTCAACTTCAACAAAAGTCTACTTCAAATATATGATATGATACGTCACATATTCAGCATCAAAGATATGAGACGAAGATCAGTCTAAACTAAACAAAAGTTATGGTCTATTCCACAAAGAAATCGGATGGATAAAACTAGAGTAGGTTTACCTATCTAGGAAGTGTTTTGGACCAAACCAGTAAAAAAAATAGTAACGACATAAGAAGATGAGTTGCGTTAGGTAAAGAAGCTATCACGAGAAGATAAGAGATGAAAGAGACGCCGAGTAGGAATGTTAAGAGACGGCTCATTAAAATGTTTATATGTAGCGTGGTTTTGTTCAGGGAGGTAACTTGATTATTGAGACAAGGCGATAACCTTAGATCAGAGACCTTATTGATTGGTGCTTTAATTTATTAACGTTATTTGAAAGTACTGCTTTCGTCTCAAAATGACCATTGAACCATATGAAAAAGCTCTTTTATTTGTTCATGAATATGTTCCTTTTCCATCATGCCACGCCAGAAACTAGGAAATTTGCCCACTAACCTATTCATTGTACATTAGAAGTGACAGAATTTTGGTATTCGTCGGGAAAACGTCGCTACACGAAGAAATAAGGTGCACATTTGATGCACTATACTTCACTCATTATCTGTAGGCATTGCAATACTCAGAGGACGTTTGACAACTTTACCCCCTTCAATATAATTGCGATTTTGTACGAGTTCTGACCTCTAATCAAAGCTATAAAGGCACAATATCCACTGGTCTCGCATATTGAATGATACTGCACTTCGCATTTTATCTCTTAACTCAAAAGGAAACATCGCCGACAGAATACGTCCCTAGCATGGGCCGCATGCTCCCTTCGCAGGCAGCGAGGAGTTGTACGGCCTCTCCGCGTCGCGTCATCGGCGGGCACTCAGCACGCCACCTTCCCACAGTGCCTGCCACGTCACGGAACGCCACTGACTTCTTTCGTGATTCATTTTCTTTCGGGGAAAGAGTTCCTTGAGCGGCTTGAGGCGTCGGTTGCTTCCATCCAGTCCTTTGGAAATCCCAACCATGTAAATTCCGCGCAAAGGAAGCTTTCGACCTTCAACGGTCTCATTTGATGCGGACACTCGACTATCGTCGGTGGAAAGCGCCCTCACTACGAGAACTGTTAACGAATCCATTGCTTACCGAGGGATAAGTTCTACGCTGGCCATTTCGCGTGCTCTTTGCCGAGGTCGCGTTAACCAAAGTTGTAGTAGATCATGTGAAGCCGATTTCCGATTCTACGACGCGATTCTCTGGAGCAGAAGTAATGAATATTCATGGTATGGAAGCCCAAATTATTATTAGAACTAATTTTTTAAAATACTGAAGGTACAAGCATTCAAATAAATTGATTTTTTAATCGAAGAACTCGTAAAAAGGTTGTTGATTGTGTCAGGGAACACATCAAAGTGCTATTTGGAACAGGTTGGATTTAAAGTGATGACTACATCCGTCTAGTGAATGTTAATAGCCCGTCGCGTAGGCCGGCAAAGCAAGCGATTCTCACTCCTTGCAGGGATCCCACTCGCCACCGCAAAGTCTGAACCCCATGATTTCGTTGAAGGTGTCATTTTCAGATAAATCTCTTTCAAGCAATGCCCATCGCCTTTGTTACGCAACAAATATTATTACAAATGTCAACAAATGAAATATTGGTACTAGATACATGAATTCTCAAGTACACCTGATATGTAATATGTATGCACCCAGTTTTAGAGCCTGATACGTGTATTCAGAGTTGCATTGCATATTAAAAAGATTTACATCTCTCGATGAAAATGATTACTTTTGTACAAATTTTATTTCACTTCTACACGGTCAACCCTCACAATTTGACATTATTTAAAATATTTACATATCAATAGCTTTTTCGTTATGATTCGCTACTAGGTGGGAAAGTGCGAATATGCACGTATAATTCTCTTAAATTTATCTTTAATATATACAATTGAAATAAAATATTTGATCACCAAGTAACACCTGGACAAATAATATATTTTAAAATATATTGCATGTGTTTCTACATTATCTTCTAAATTATGTGACGTTAGTTGCAAGTTGATTTGTATCTGATTGATTTCTCAGCTGATTGCTCAGCAGTGAAAGGCCATGTACGTTTACACGGTGCAAAGTAATGGATTATTCTTCAGCATTTCCATGCTTCACGATTATTTATCATGGTGGTCGGAAGTAAGTTTTCTCGCCTCTTAAAAAGGTCTCCATAGTTTGCGATTTCATAACGGATCCAGTCCGGCACAGAAGGTGTGCTCATGCTTCGATTGAAAATGTCGAGGAATACCGGGTATGCGGCACGCTAAACTTTCACTGCAAGAAGGTTCCAAGAGTCGGATTTTTCCACAGACCCGATTTCATTTAAGCAGTGGGCCGAAATATAACAGGCTTTTAGCCTAGATCGCAGGAGATACGGCATTCTGAACGGAAATTTCATTCCCGAGAAAATCATCTGTGTTTCTTTCACACCAAAGACTTACTGTCTACATCCTCTCGCCCACCCGTTAGTTAACTTGGCAAATTAGCTTGACCTTAAGAAAGATTACAATGCTTTTATGCTTAACGTCCGTCAATTATGTGCCACCTACTCTTCGGTGCGAGTGTATTGCAAGTGATTACTCAAAATACGAGCATTGAACTTTTTCATGACTTCAATATCTCTGCTTTAATCTGCGACGCCTGAGAACGCGAAGTCGTATGCTGAATTAAAAAAATATATCTTCGTCAATTGGTTTACTGTGCTGTTCTTTTGATCAATTTCTTCTAAGACAAATATCATATTTTTACCCATTTGCCATCAATCAGTCATTTTTCACGTCTTAAAACTGATTAGCGTTGAACACGATGGTGAGCGGCGGTAGGCTGACGAGAGACCGCAATTAAATAATTCTAAAAGGAAAAGAGTTTTTTCTCATCAGGAAGCTATGGATGATTTTGAGAGAGGGAGTGTGTGTGTGTGTGTGTATGTAGCATTTTTTGGTCGTTACAACTTAAATAATTATGTACTGGGCAATTTGAAAACTTCCGACCTGGACTTATTCATTAAAATTTTTGCTAGGACTCTCATAAGATTCGTAAAGTTTTCAATTCACGTGTTAGCTTGATTATCGAACATATTGAGATTACACGAAGGAAGATTTGGAGTGATTTCTGCCTACGAATCCTATCATTTGACTAAAGAGGCTTTCCATTCTTCACAATAGGCAGGCGGTTGCTGAATTGCCACATCGCAATCACGAGAAACTGCTGTGAAATGATAACGTCCTCCTTCTTTGTCACTTGAAAATGAGGTCACAATACAAGTTGAAAAGTATTTTTCATTGTATTAACTTTACGCATACGTACGTGTGGAAATGCTTTCATTAATAATTCGTTAGTCGTCTCACTCAAAGAGGAATTCGTTGGTTTATTTCAGCCTACCACTCGTCCCCCATTCACTGCTCTTTCTTCACGTCCTGTTCCTTCTTCCTCCTAACATCCTTCTTTATTTTAATCCAAGTTATCGCCCCTTACTTTTCTTAGCATAAACCTTAACACAATGTCCCACAACATCCTCCGAAGGTTATAATAGCCGCAACTAAAATTCATTTAGCTCGTAGAAAGGACTACTTGGGCTGACCATGAGATTCCACTGCTGTTTTCTGCACACAAAAAACCTCCGCAGCCGAATTTACGGGTTCCCAGTGAGATAGTTGTAAAGGAATGACCTGGTTGCACAAAGTATGATCAATATTAAATGATATATGTTATCATGAGTGGTATCACCATTTTGATTATTCCGATAAATTAAAGTATTGGGTGTTTTTGGAAAATCCTTCAGCATGGATCTAAAACTTTCCAATAAAATCGTATGGAATATCATTACGAGTGATCAGTGAATAAAATAGTCGAAAATATATGAACTTCACAATTTTTCAAAAGGAAATTTAATCAAATTAATGAAATATTTCCGTTAATCGATCGATCAGAGAGAAGATCGATGATTTTCATTGACTCCTGCAACTCCTAATCACTGGGGAAAGGCAAGAGACTTCAAAATTCTAAGCTTACCTCGCAATTTTCGAAACAGTGTTGATTCCAAGTGAAAGAGCCTTCAGACTCGCACCGAAATGCACTCAACTCTGGGCGATGCGAAAACCATAACTTTACCCATTGAAGTAGAGAAACTCAAGTTTCGGTGGGTGCAGAAATGTAGGTTAGTAAACCCCGGGATGGGTTCAAAGGTTCAGCCCTTCATTCCTTCTGCCCCGAAGGCACGCCCTCTGTGTTATCCAGAATCATCGACCTTCGGCGGTGAGGCGCTCTCGACCTCCCTCGGTCGGCCTCATTCGTCCACTCATGGCGAATTTTGCGGCTGTGCTCGCCAGTTTATCGCTCGACACTCAGGTCTTCGAATTCTGAACCATCTAGGCATACTGCAAAATTGCTTTAAGCACTCGGCCATCTTTTGGTGACAATTACGATTATTAGGTAAACATAAATTGTATTCATTTGCACTCAAAATGACTTCATTTCAAAACCCGGTTTCTGATAAAAACATCTATTTCAGGTTACAAGAAGATAGCAATGGTACGGGTAAACTGAAACCATTTGTGGAATAAAAATATACGAGACATGCTCGTAAAGTAAGAGCTGTTCGGTAACATGAAAAAATTTACTCATATGAAACACATTTTATTGGCACGTTTAGTTAGCTACAAACCTACTTCACTTCTCCACATAATCGCCGTTCACTTCTAAGGATTTTTCGTACCGCTGTACCAGCTTCTTTAACCCGTTTGCATAGAAGCTCGACGCCTGAGAGTTGAACCAAATGACAACGCCGTTCTTTATTTCCTTTTCGGCTTCGAAACGTTGTCCACCGAGCCAGTTTCAAGTGCAAGAAGAGGAAGTAGTCGCTAGTTGCAAGGTCTCGTCATCTCCATCTTCTTGGTAACGGCTAAAATTCTCGTCCAATGGACATACTTGGCTCTTTGTGGTGGTCGGTGAGCATTTTCGGTACCCACCTTGCACACAATTTGAGGTATCCGAGGTTTTCGGTGACAATATTGTAGACAGTAGTGCGTACAAGTAGAGGACATCGTTCAACCAGGCCATTAATGGTCAATCGACGATCACATCGCAGTTTTTGTTCCACTTGCAAAACAATTTCATCGGTCAGAATACTGGGCCTGCCACTTCGCTCTTCGTCACGGACATTTGTTCGTCCATTTTTTAGATCACGGCACCATTGTCTAACCTTTCCTTCACTCATAACTGTAGGTCCATACACTAGGCATAACTCCCGATTTATTTCAACAGTCGACAATCCTTTTGCATACAAGAATCGTATGACAGAACTCACTGCTGGCGGGATCAACGATTGTCGCGGACATTGAGTAGGTTTTGTGGGACGTAGTATTGTTTTGTTTGAAGAGACAAGACATTTATTTGGTAGTTCTGACCGTCTAAAACCTAACTTTACCAGTAGTTTACCTGTTATATATACATATATATATATATATATATATATATATATATATATATATATATATATATATATATATATATATATATATATATATTACAATTTTTGGACGGCACAAGAGCACACAGAATAAAATAGATAACACGTAAAAGGACACTGACACTGTAGATTATTTGAGCTTTCGGCCTACTCCGAGGCCTTCTTCAGGTCAAACTGGCCTTGTAATCCTTAATCGTAATGATCCTTTTGATGAATGTGGGATCGGATTCAGCCTCGCAAATCATGTCTTTTGCGACGTCAACACGGTCTCTTTTTTGAATGAAATTGAGGTCTTTTGGCACCAACTTTGCTGCTACACGACGGAAACCCAAATCATTAACCACAATGTCTTGGGCGGATCCATAGGCAATGTTCAAGTCCTCCGCTATTTCTCTGATTGTTAATTTGCGGTTATTGACCAACATTTCTTTTACTTTATCAATTTTTTCACCGACTTTCGATGTCGATGGTCTGCCACTGCGTTCATCATCTTCGATTGACTCACGACCACTTCTGAACCACTCGTGCCACTGGTTAACGACCGTTTTTTTTAGAGAATCGTTGCCGAAACACTTTTCCAACATTTCCAACGTCCGTGCGCCACTAAATCCGTTTTTACGCAAAATTTAATGCAAGTTCGTTGTTGCAAATTTAAATCCATTTCTGCAATTGTAAAAAATCGCCAACACACAGAGATAGATGTACTCTTGGCTACGTAACTTTTGCAAATGTCAAGTTATGACACTAAGATTTAAAGGGAATATCAACAACAGATGTACCAATTTAACAAAAAAAAAACAGAACTCAAATCGGAACGATGGGAGCGCCACACGGTGGTTATTCCGGGAACTTTTTGTTCAAGGTAGTATATCAATTTATTTTATCGCATTTTCTTGTTCTTTTATTGAAGCCATGGTACGCAATCTAGGCTTCCAAAGTGGAATTTAAAATTAAACAATTCCAAAGTAAAATCATCATTCGCCTTGTCCGGTCAAGTGCTTTAGCCAATTACGCTTCCCTTAATTTTTTTTATTATCTAATAAACTTGAGAAGTTACATTCACTGTATTTGGTCATAACATCTTGTTTCTTTAAAACCTCTAAATGCTCAGACTATAAGGAGATATCACGGTAGCTCTGAAGCACTCAGAAATATATCGATGGATCAGGGTTCGAATTCCGGTCAAAACGAATGATCTTTACAAAATGAAATGGTTTAATTGTCATGCACATAAGAAGACGAATTCGTTTAAGTTACTTTCGAGGTACTTTCCGCAATCTTTAAACAAGGAATTTCAGAGATTTTAATTGTGAACGCTGTGACTAGAGACTTCCTAATGACCAATTGGCCACCTGCTCTGGCATTTTGGAAGTATTTTTCACAAGTGGACAGCAGTCTTCATAGTGGAAGTTCTTTTAAGGTGAAAAATTTACGACAGCAAGAGTCGACATAAATAATATAAATTACAAAATATGTGAAATATCGACCATGCTCGTGACCGAAAAAATAACAAAATATTAGTTTTCTTATATTCGTAGAGAATGGGATTAAATATTCCAAAATGAAATCTAAAAATTAGTAAGCATTAAGGTATTATACTACAAGTAATCGCAATACAGTTTTTACATACTTTGATCTAAAAGAGTTCTCGCGCGCGTAGGATGAAATGCGGCTTGAAATTCTATGACTCTGCTCCAACTTAATGAGCGATATAAGCTGCAGGAATAAGTGACGATAATTGAAGAAGCTCTGACGTCTCGTCATTCAGGGAGACGTAAGGTCCGGATGGCCATGGTCACGAGTTCGTGCTCCATGGCTACAGCAAATTAGCCAAATTGTCATAAACATGATAAAGATTGGCTAAACCGCCCAAGCTTTACTCGGCCATTTCGTGAGACAGTGGCACAGCGAAGGAGAACATGATGCAATTAAGTATTAAATTAAGTATTTTTTCGGCTTCCTTGTTTTACTTTGGAAGATAAGTGGTAGAGGTAACATATTGGGAAAGCAGAGAAATCGTGAAGTGGAAAAAACTCCATAGTTTGCATCAACTTGCTCGGCGAAAGGCAACGGGGTATTCATGGTTAAAACCTACATATTGGCAAAATTATTCATTTTAGTGAAGAATATAAACATCTAGGGACGTTATATAACATAATTATTCACCTACGCGGGAATAAAAGTTGGGTTTAGCGTTGAATGATTATGCTTGCACAAAATTTGATACGTTTATCCATGCTAAATGTAGAATTAATGTATATCATATGATCATATGAACCGCTCGACCACACGTATCTACTGATGCTGGTGTCCCGCCTAATCATATGATTTAGTGGTAATTCAGAGCAAAGAATTCGGAATTTTATAATGCCATGCGATACGCTTGGTGGACAAAACTATTTAAGTACATATATAATCATCTACGTGAGTAGTTACGTTACGTTATACTACGTGAGTAGTTAAGTTAAATTATGTTTGTAGAAATGTAATCCTTATTTTTAAAAGTGCATACGATAAGAAAATATCAACAGCTCCATTTAAAAATATTGCAATTATTACCGTTAGTAATAGACTGAAGCTTTTGTAATGCTGAGAATATGAAACAAACACCTTGACATTTTTAAAATTTCCTGTCCAACTCAAAATGTTCGTTTGAATTTCATAACCGCATTTGGTGAAGCAATTCATTCGTCTTATAGCGAATGCTACATGAAATAAAATTTCAACAAAACTGGATCAATATTCATATGTTATTCAGTCAGTTTTCAAATTAATACATAGAATAAAAATTAATTAAATCAACATATCAGCATCAAGACAATGCACCAGCTCACAAATCCGTTATTGCAATGGCCAAAATTCATTAATTAAAGTTTGAATTGCTACCTCATGAACCCTCTTCGCCAGATTTAGCCCCCTCGGATAATTTTCTGTTCGCAAACTTGAAACAATGGCTCGGTGGTCAATGATTTTCCAACTGTGAAAAAGTGATCTCGGCAGTTAATGGCTATTTTGAGGAACAAGACAGTTCTTATTATAAAAGGAGCTTCAAACAATTGAATATTGCTGTGAAAATAGTAGAGAGTTGAAAGGAGATTATGTTGAAGAGTAAATACATTTTTTCCAAAATATTTGTGTTTTTCTTTGTTGGGTCGGGTACTTCTGGGACCCCTATCATATCAGTATTCTCAAAGCAGGATAATGGGCACCATTGATGCATCTGTGGAAGAGCGAATTCCTATGGTTCGCAAATAAGGCAACATATGATGTGTTGAATAACGATTCAATGAGTAAAACTGCCAGAGAGGGCGCCGCGACACGATTCCGTGGTCGTCAATGACTCACCGGCTACACAAAAATTCTGTGGAGAATGTGTTAAAAGAGTTTATGGAGGCAGAGCTTCATTTTGTGTACTCCTGATGCTGCATTTACCCATACCTGCGTGGATTTTTCCGTGGTAACCTTGAGAAAGTCAGTGATGAGCATGGGCAGCGGATCCGTTGAACTGTTTCTTCTCATTAAGAGAAAATATCAAAAGAAGTGAAACTTAATATTTATTTCCTCGCTAGACATCTCATCTGGCTGCCCTTAGGGCCCCCAACTCTCGGCTTCTCCGGCAGTTGTCCGCGTCAGCGGAGTGTGCACAGTAATAATCACACAAGGACACCAACTCGCGGATTCTGAGCTATCTTTTGAGCGCGTTATTCACAATACGTTTGCGGATTCCTATTGCAGTATTGTCAGAGACCATTCTGACGATGCTTCAGGGTAATACTCACCTTGGAGAAATATCTTTATATTTTTTTAAGAATGAGTCAAGTGAGAATACATATATGGCGTCTTTGCGTACATCCCAATTACCCATTGGCTGGACCTCAATGTGAGCCAGAGATATGACGCTCATTTTTATGAACTATATCTGGGTCTACATGCAAGAAAAGTCGTCATTTTATTTCTACAACCCTTCATCCACTGGCATTGTGGTGGGCAGGATGAACTCAACCGATAATTTCTAATCCACCAAATTGCCAATTACTTCTACAATAAAAATGCGTCTGATCGCACGTTCAAAACGACTTCTCACATACTGCCTACTGCGGTGATTCATGGCTACACCTTCGCGCTTTTATATTCTATGTTTTTTCGCAGCATATTCTTCGCTATTATTTGAAAGGAATTGCAGATTTTCAGAATCTACATCATGCAGAATTGACGAGGGGCTTAATGTAGCGCCCGGTTTCAAGTAGTGTTATCTTTTCGTTATGAAAGGCAAGTCCATGGATTTTTATTCAATTGTCTATGCTGTGTCATTCCAAAACATATCCTAAACGGTAGAGTACTATCCGTGTAATCCGTGTATGTTATTTGATGCAAACAATGGTAAAACCTCTTGCCCAGTGTATTATCCTTACGAATAGGCAACCTTAACGGTGTTCTTTCTCAATTGCCCATTTCGTCAAAAACCACCCCTTCCCATTCCAGAAAACGCTCTGAACCCTGCCTCATTGTGCTTTTATCGACGATAATATTTCCAAGCCGGCTGGCAAGCTATCTTGATTTTACCCACTCACGTGTGATTTAATCTGGTTATGTCACATATACAACTAATTACAATTCATTTAGCGTTCATATATTTTATATATAAATATACATTATATGTATATATATTGCGGGTCGCGGTGGTCTAGCGGGTAGAGCGTTGGACTGCTGACCGGAGGGTCCCGGGTTCGATTCCCGGGTAAGGCACTTTGGGCACCTGCTGGCCCCCCTACCCTGATGTGTGAATATTCACACGCCGTCGGGCTTGGTACATGGGTGAGCTCTACGATCACCTACTAAACCGACCTTCGGGTTAATTACTGTGTTTATGGTTATGGTATATATATTACATATATATAATAGAATCAATCAATCAAATCAATAGAATCAATCAAGTATAAAAAATAGAATCAATATTAATAAAACAAAGGTTATGCGATTTTCCAGAAAGAAAAAGGCTATGCTGAATATTGAAATAGGCGGGAAAAATTAGAGCAGGTAGAACAGTTTACATATCTCGGAAGTGTTTTGGACCAATACGGTCAAAGTGGTAGGGACGTAAGGAGAAGATTTGCTCTAGGCAAGGAGGCTTTCTCAAGGAGGAAGGAGTTGATAATGGAGACATTGAGTAGGGAGGTAAAGAAAAGACTCGTAAAAACTTTGATATGGAGGGTAGTTATGTACAGAGTGGAAACGTGGTCACTGAAGCAGGAGGATAGACGTAGATTGGAGGCTTTTGAAATGTGGGTGTGGAGAAGAATGGAGAAGGTGAAATGGACCGAAAGGAAAACAAATATGGAAGTACTGGAGATGGTGGGGGAGGAGAGGGGTTTGTTGAGAGAAATCCTTTCGAGGCAGGAAAAATGGATGAAAGGCGTATTGAGCGGTAGTGGAATGTTAAAGAAGGTAATAGAGGGGAGAATGTTGGGCAACCGAGGAAAGGGCAGGAACGGGATAGGGATGTTAGACGGGATGAAGGGAGGAAAGAAGTACACAGAGATGAAGAGGGACCTGATGTAGATTAGGTTGCTGGTTTGGGTTTTGTTTGGAGTTACAAAAATGTTTATTGGATAGTTGTGTCCATTGGAGGGTCCGAAAAGTTTCCGACCTAACAAAGATACAAGACATTTTTTTCTGAAATTTTCTGAGTCGGAAACTTTTCAGGCCACTCACGTGTTTATATATATATATATATATACCTACAATATATACAACATGATAACATCAATGGTTGAGGTCATTACACAAGAATTCGCTCGAATAGTTTGACGAATATTTTGTATTGCTTCGTTCGCAAATTGTCCTCGGAAATAGTCAATACATTCTCTGTGTCGGTTAATCCACATTCCAAATTCTTGAATTCCGGTCTATCATTAAGAAATTACATGCACTAGTGTAATGAAGGGCGAAAATTAACAACAAAGTGCCACCGTTAAGCTTCAGAGGATATGTACGAGTCCTTGCATGCGTCCAATATGTTCATTCCCGTTTGCGGTCTGAGTGCGTCGAGTGGATCCAAATCTAGTTTTTCTAGTGTGTTGATAAATTGTGTTCGTTTGGGAAACCTTTGAAGGAATAGAGCGGAAATTTTGATTCTCTGTTAATTCGCACGTAATTAAGAGCTCTATACTCTTGGCTCTACATTATAGGTTCATTGAGCACGAGGTATTTGGTTTTTATTTTTGCGAGCTATCACTTCTCCTTAGCACATTCTCATCCGAGTATTTCCACACCACTCACTTGATGACTCCAAGTCCAATAAATGTCGTCCAGTTGATTGGAATTTACTGACACGTCTGAAATTCCTTAGATCGCTCTACTCTTCTTTAATTAGATAAGGAATGGCAATCGCAGTGACCCCATGAAATCTAAGTTCCAGAGTTTATGGTTCTGTCGGAAAATGCGAGATCATTTGCTTGTTGCGTACATATTTATCGCAAGAGTTTGATCTCGGGTTCCCTTTCATTTTCGACACATGCGTGAGAAAAGGATAAATTGTATATCTAACACGTGAAAATATAAGATGCATGATATAGGGTCTTCGGCTATGACAGAAAATTGCAAAGTCTAACATATATTGGCTGCGAAAACTTGGAAAATATCATCAGTTCAAGGAAAATCCAAAATGATAATTTTGCTCGTGGTCGCAGAGGTACTGACTTATGCTGTACATGTCAGTTTTAGTTAATTGAGACCTTGAACATGTTGTAATGTTTTTTCTGCACACGCGAGAAATCAAATGAACATGTTCGTGGGTTCGATTCGCTAAAACTGATGATCTATGTTTTTCCCATAAAAATCTTCCCCATAAGAAAGTTTCTTTCTCGTTATCGGAGTCGAACTTCTACAGAGAGAAAAGAAGTTCAAACTTCGTCTCATATCACCAACCTATTGGAGAAATTGTCGATGATAACAATGTCTTTTATAACTTAAAGGTTTCCATTAACCAAGCCTTAATCCATGCTCTGTCATCTAATGATGACCCGATATAGTAGTACACATTTCTTAGCGGAGTTTCCAGGACATCAAGTGTACCCGTCACCACAAGGGCGATTTCCATAATGTTTATGATGTGAGATAAAATAAAACGCTTTTCCAATAACCTTTCAATTATTTGTTCTTGGATACCTTTCTAGTTTATTCTTCCGATTACTTTCACGCAAACCTCTCTGCTAATGTTGTCCTTCGAATCGTACTCCCTTTCCCATAGACCTTCGCGCCTGCCCATGGGACTGCAAACTGTTCCCGCTTCACATTTTACGTCTCGCGTTGAATCACGCTCGTTGGATAATTTATTTTTCTCTTGTAAAAATCCTTGACTTTTAAATTAGTGAAACGTAAGAGGGCAAGATAACGCATAAAAATAAATTGAAGCAAAATACACTAATTGAAATAGTTTTTGTTCATGTAAAACTTTTAGTTTACATCATTGAATCTTGTGTTGTGGTAATTCGAAATTTGAGACTTAATAATACCGACGAAAGTTGAAAGTGCTACTAAGAAGATACGATAATACATTTGCTAGTTTAATTCAAAATATTGCAGGTACTATTGATATAACGGGTTTAATCTATAGAAGTGAGTGTCTGGATTATTGGACATTTTATCTTAAGGCTCAAATAAGGATTGTTGCAGTGAAGAAACGATATGCACAGAACGAGACCAAATTTATCATCCTGATCCCAAGCCAGAGTCATCAACTCCATGCACCATGAATAATCCCTCTTCCACTGCTCATTAGAGGGCAGGGTCGGTAGAAAACAAGCAAACGTCAAACGCGAAAAGGAGCAAATGTCGAACGTCCGAATGGACGGAAAGTGTTCGCGGATTGAAGACTTAATAGACCTTAGACTTAGACTAAGTGTCCATTTTTCAGTTTTTTGGCCAAGCGACTGTTTTTCTGTGATATATGTTGATTTGTTTTTTTTTGAAGTTTTGAGACCCATAGTTACGAAACTTTGAATATCACGACCCGACCGTTTTTCACGGCTCTTATTGCAATTTGTATGCGGGTCTCATTTCAGTGGCGAAACCAGAGAAAATGTCACACGCCTGAGTCCCTTATCCTTCAAACAATTTCCTCGAAATAGAAAAAAGAAAAACAAGATAAAAAAATGTTATTTTTTGTAAATTTGGAAATATCATGGGGAGTACAATAGACTAAGCGGGATCACAACTCACTTTTATTATTTCCAAATAAATATTATAAAAAGGGTATTTCCTTATTAAAATGAGTTCCTCTCAAAGCTACCCTTCGCAAACTCATCTCAGCGGGACTCATCAAGTCGTAATGAGTTCAGCGAGGTTGTGCGCCGTTTTATTGCAGAGTACGCAGAGTATGCAGCGCTTCATTGCAGAGTATGTTTGTTGGCGAATCTCGGAGCTGATACGCACTAGAGCGAGATTGGTAGCACCTAAAATGAACTTATGAAAAAAACAATTATCTATGATATCTCCCATACCAGAAACTCCCTAGGGTGTGTAATGCACTCCATCATTCATCATATAGGTATTCCTAATCAAGCAGGGCAGAGAAACGGCGACGATGACGAAAGCTGGTTGCTATAAAATATTTCACGACTTTTCATAACTTGGATTCTAAACTGACAAGAATGAAATATTATCATACAATAATTAAATGATAAAATTTTCGTTTTCTCCAAGAATGAAAATATTGTATAAGTGATCGAGTTTTCCTCCAAGGTCAAATGTCAAGATGAGGAAAGTACATTTTATTGTACGAACACTCTTATTTTATTGTACTTTTATTTATTGTACGTACACTCGGGAAGGGAACTTGATCTTTCCATCCACTCATTGAGTGTGAAAGGTGCGGCGGCCAAAGGGTAGGACGAGGGGCCGCTGGGGGTGCCGATAGGAGGTTCTGCCCTCAACCCCGTCTAGCCGTAGATTGCATCCTTCACACGTTTTCCGGAAGGCTCTTCCATATGATGGCCGAGGAATGTCTTCCAGAAGGTCGTCGTTTTTGCCGTCGATTGCATTATTGACTCATTTTTGCAATTTAGCTGACTCCAAATGCACAGTGCTAAAACATTTTTTGCAAATTATGGGGGCTTTCTAATCAATTAAATTAAGGCAGCAACCAGAATTATCTATAGCTAAAACAAGATTTATGATAGAAATCAAGCTTCAACTTCCTATTTAATATTTTAAAAGATATTTTGTAAGAAAGTACAAAACGTTACTTGGGAATGGGAATCATTTTTCCATTCGTTACTTGAAAATACTTGAGCTGACGGGTCCATGGTCATCAGGAGTTTTTGTTGATCGTTAGCAGTTCCTTGAATTTCTTTCAAGTATTTCTTCTCTCTTTTGAACATTTTCGGATTTTCTGATTTCTCAAGAACACAACAGTTCTGATACAAATTCTAGAACACTTCCAAATGATGCCAACTTGAAAGTTTCACTGGTCGCTCGCTCACGTTATGCTGGAAACATATTCTCAAATCCCAAGTATGTGTTCCAGATTCAACCAAAAAGGACCTACGAGAACTATTGGACAGAGTGCGGACATATTTTAGTTGGTAAAATTTACTGTTAAAAGGTTTTGCTTTGTATTATATTATTAACATGATGAGCCATGTGGACCAAGTTTCGTCCATTTTAATCCAGTCTGCGCCAGCCGTTTAATTTTAAAACATCCTCAGCTCTTGCACGCCTGCTTCTGACTAAAAACGCTTTTCAGGTAGGCCATTCTTTTTAATGGGAATAGAAAAAGGTGACAGGGTGGGCTAAAGAGAGGGTGGCGAGCATCATAAATATCGATGTTCGCCAGAATTATTAAAAATAACCAATGGGCCGCTGAATCTGAATGGAATGGATCGCCACCACACCTTCTAGCGGAGATCGGTCCTAGCCTACCTTAAAAACTCAATCACCTAAGGAAGACGTTCCATCAGAATCGATAAAATCGAGAGAGATATTTGTGTGGCCCTAAAAAACGATGATCACCCGAAGGAGGCTTACGAAGAAAACCGACAATCTGACCCCAGAAAGGACTTTCGAGAAGGACAATAGTTTGTCAGGGCCGGTTCACCACACATCTCCACTATTGCTGGAGAACTCTCGAGGATATTGAGAAGAGACGACCCTCAAGCCATCATAGACACGAAGAACCTATCTCGTTCAGGAGAAGGACTATCTGGGACTTGAGAATGCGGGAGTTCACCGTATCCCATGTGAGTGCGGAGAAGTTTAGAGTTCAAATTTCTGAATTTAAGGCATAAAACTGAATGAAGAGCATAGGATATGTACCTGGTCGAGTTATATCGAGAAATCAGCTGTTGTGGAGTGCAGCGTCGCCCGGGTCTTCTTCGACGACGTTATAAAATTAGCAGAGCGAACGACTTCCCAAACCATCTAGCATTGGAGGCGATAGATATCCGCCTTGAAGGGAAAAACTTCAATCGAGATACAAGATGCGTCCTCGGCCAATGGTGGTAGGCCATAGGCAGGAAAAGACAGCGGGAGGAGAGAGTACGCAAATAGCAGAAAAATAGAAGTTATTATATGTGGGTTGCTAAATAAGTTCTAATGAATAATAGCAAAAAAAAATTACTTTGAACAATTATTTTATTTTTCGCCAAACAAATAATCTCATTTTAGCTCGATACACTTTTTCAAACATTTCTCCAATTTTTTTACACCGTCCAAAGGGTAGAATTTCGAAATATCCACAAAAAAGGCATCTGTGCTGGCAAAGACATCCACGTTCGACGTGAATCTTTTTCCATCGAGCCATATTTTCGAGATTGGAAGTTGAAAATTCATTATGGGCAAAATCTGATGAATACGTGGGAGGCAATAATAACGCGAATTTCAATTCCCTAATTTGCGCCATTGAAACTGCATAGCTGTGCACCCGTACATTGTCTTGATGGAAGAGAATTTTTTCTTTGCGAAATGAGGTTTTTTGCTAATTTATTTGATCAACCGGTGTAATAATGATGAATTTATCGGTTGCCTTTTCTGCAAGCAATCGATGTAAATGATTCTACGTTCATTCAAAAAAAAACTGGTCATCACCTTGCCGGCCGATTTCACCGCCTTTGTCTTCTTCGAAGACGGATCGCTTTCATAATTCGACAGAATTCGACATTTCGACAGTTCCTTTGTCTCCTGAGTGTATTAGTGTATTCATATCCCGTCCGTAGTCATGTATCCACGCAGAAGCTGGTCACGGTTGCAACGCAAAAGAAGCAAAACAGCCTTCGATCGAATCGAACACCACACGATTGTGTTCATTCTCCAATGAGAGAGGAAACCCGAGATTTTTTCACACTCAATTTCCCATGCAAAACTGAAAAAACTGTACCTTAAAATACACCTGTGGCCTCAACTATTTAACGAACTTAGATTCTTGATTCTTCAATCACTCAGAAACATCGCGGATTTTGTCAATTAGTTCTGAGGAAGTCACTTTCACTAGACGTCCCGAACGATGTTCATTATTTGTGAATGAATGGCCACGCTTTAACTCGTTTAACCAATCGTTAACAATTGCAAACACGGTAGGAGGTATGTCATGAACTTCATCCCACTCAGTCGTGACCTCTTTTAGGCTTACACTCTTTAAATATGTTTTTAATCACTTCACGACCTTTTTTTCATTTTTCTAAATGAACAATATTGTTTCCTCAATCGACTACGATTTTGACGACGAGCTTTGCAATGGGTCTTTAACAGGAGTATAGTGAGAGAGGAGACTTACCACAAGATGACCTTTTCTTACCACTACGAGTGCCATCTATTGGATTTTTTAAGGGATATTGATCGACCGCACCGGGTGGACCAGTGGTAGTGTTCGACTCTCATACATCTCGAGGGTTCGAGACCATAGCACGGATAATATTTTTCCGGCTATTTTGTCTGTAAATGTTTACCAGCAAAAGAGTGATAACTAATAACCTCATTACTGAGAGGAAGCAGCTCTCAGGTAAAGGCATCAACAGCCACTGCTTCGGGCGAGAGTGAAGTTCACGAAATCGGCCGAATTACTGCGATGCAGAAGTCAATGGGAAACCACAGCATTAGTCTTCCGAAGAGCCGTGCATTAGTCTCCCGAGAAACCGGAATGCAGCCCTGCACTCAACCTATTAATGGCATTAAGGCATTCTTCCCGGTAAAATATTCCGGAGGTAAAATAGTCCCCCAATCTGATCTCCGTGGGGAACTTCTGGGAAGGCTACATCGGTCAGGAAAGACAGATGCAGGATAGGGACATGTAATGTAAGATCCTTAGGGGTGAGCAGGAAGCTGGAGATCGTAGCGAGATCCAGTGGACGTGAGCAGGAGACTACTGGAGCGACGGATATCGAGTTATATGCTCGGGAGACGACCAGAGGGTCGTAGGTGTTGGCATCATACTGAAGAAAGAATGGGGCAGAAGAATAAAGGTAATATTGGCGTACAACGAGGGAAATCTGAAGGTGAAGCTGGAAGGAGAGCCCACGGACACCGTGATCGTGAAAGTATACATGCCCACGTCTAGCAATACAAAAGAAGTGTACGAGCAAATGGAAGAAGTCCTCGGACAGGTGAAGGGTAAATAAAATCTCATCATAGTGGGAGACTTGAATGCAGTCGTAGAAGAAGGGAAAGAAGGACAACGCGTTGGAAATTTCGGACTGGGAAAACGGAACGCCAAAGAAGAAAGAACAGTCGAGTTCTTCAATGAGAAGAGTATGGTATGAGCTAACACCCTCTTCGAACAACATCGACGGAGGTATACATGGAAGATGGCAGGGATATCGGCAAATACAGGGATCGTCCGGAAAATAAGTGTACTGAGCTCAGAAAAAAAATATATTACACTTTTACATATCTTAAGCTAATATTCCTCAAAATAGGACCCTTGTGAGTCGATGCACTTGTTCCAGCGGCGTTCCCATTCCTGGAACGCTCCCGCGAAGGCATCATCGGGAACCTCTCGAAGACACGTCGTCACGGCCTCTTTGACGGCGTCCAAAGTCCCGTATCGCGTTCCTTTCAAACTCCTCTTTATCTTCGGGAACAGAAAGATGTCCGGTGGTGCCAACTCCGGGCTGTAATGCGGGTGCGCAGTGATCCGCAAGTTGTGTCGCGATTTCCAAACGATTGAGTCTTTGATCATCACTGAGCACTTTCGGCACCAACTTTGCACAAATTTTTCGCATCTGTAATTGGTCCCTTATAATCTCGTGCACTATTGTTGTTGGCACATTACACTGCTCTGCTATCATCCGAACACTAATACGACGATCAGAGTTCAGTACATCGCGAACTTTTCGCACATTTTCGTCGGTGAGTGTCGTCGATGGGCGTCCAGACCGTGGTTCGTCGTCGACCTCTTCTCTGCCCTCCACGAACATCTTGTGCCACCGAAAGATCATGTTTCTGGACATGGCTGACTCCCCGTAAGCCTGGTTTATCATACCGACAGCTTCGGTAGACGATTTCTCAAGGTTTACCGCAAATTTGATGGAATAACGCAGCTCCAAAAACTTCGGCATCGCGTTCCGTGACGTGGGTCGAGCGTGGAGGTTCGCGTTAACAGAGCTCCTCACTACACCACAGCTCAGAGCCGACTGCCTTTTTCAGCGTCGCTTGCCAACATACCTCCCTCCAATCGCAGTCCGTCAGAGCGGTGCTGGGCGCGCCTGGAGCGGTGGGAAAAAATCAGTACACTTATTTTCCGGACGATCCCTGTAGACGACATACTAGGAAGAAGGAGATACAAGAACTAGGTGAATCGGTACAAGAGCTACCCCGGTGCAGACATAAATAGCGATTACAACCTAGTAATCATGGAGAGCAAACTTCGCTACAAGAAAATTAAGAAAACCATAAAAGACTCAAAATTGTTGGCGGATGAATATCACAGAGAAAGATTCGCCAAAGCCATTGACGGCAAGCTAGGTGATGAAGAAAACAGGAGCACCGAAGAGAGATGGGATAAACTGAAGAGGGTATTCGCAGAAGTGGAAGAAGGGCAAATGGTGAGAAAAAACCGACACGAAGAAACCATGGATCACGACGGAGATAGGGGAACTAATAGAAGAAAGAAGAAAATACAAGAACGCCAGAGATAGTGATGAGAAAAGGCTCTAAAAAAACTTGAGGACCAAGTCAACCGAGAATGCAAAAAGGCTAGGGAGAATTGGATAGAAGGCTTCTGCGAAGAAATCAACGAAAATATGAAGAATGGAAATACCGACAAAGCATACAAACGAGAAACATTTCTGGGAAAGGAAAATGAAAAGTAGCAACATCAGGAATGTAAATGGGGATATACTGACAGAAGGTGACGATCTTTGCTATAGATGAAAGCAATCAACTCTACCGAGGAAAGGAATTCAAGAGCTCTACGGCCTCAGGTTAAAATAAAAAGGGGGACAAACTCCAATGGCCGTGATAAACAGTCGCAACTCTCGTCAGACCAATTGCTGTGTTGGTTTTCGCGGGAACCACGAAAGGGACCAATTCGGAAGGAACGATTTCCTTGTCTGCGATCTACTGGTTTTTAGATTCTCCCCAGAAGTTGGGCCCTTTGAGTGTGTGTTTATTGAGTGCTAGTGTGTGTGAATGGTCTGTGCTCGTCCTTCGTGGATAGTGACAGAGTGTGTACTTGTAGAACATCCTGGTACCTTTAACGGGGTCTTCCCTACAGCCTCGTGAAGGATTACATTTCCACCTAGAATATTTAGCGGGGTCTCAGAGCCTCGTGAAGGATTCCAGACAGGATAGTGTGTGCGTGGCTGTGTGTGGTCCCTGGCGTGGATTAATTTCCCGTAAACCACCACAGAGGGTATTCTTGAGGGCCGCTTGAAGAAAACCTATAGAAGGACGAGAGTGCAATGGATGACGAAAATCAGGGCCCATACATACTGAGGATCCCTCCTCTTTATGTATGTATTCGATAGAACTGTAAAAGACCTCAAGAAACACAAAGTTCCTGGAGAAGACAACATCGACAGAGACATCATCAAGGCACTAGAAAACAAAGCTAAGGACGATCTGTATGGAATAATCAAAAATTGCTATAAGGACGGAAATATTCTTGAAGACTTTCAAAGGAGTGTGATGATCGCGATACTAACGAAGACGAGGACAGAGGAATATGAGGAACACCGAACGTGTGCCACATACATCAAAAACACACTGGTAATAAGTGGAAGGATTGACTCTCTTAGGCGGCAAAGGGTGTGCCATGCCAGAATGAAAAACGCAGTTAAAGATTCCTTCCCTGATAAAATAACGAAACCATACAGAACTACAAAGCATCTAGGTCCACTGCCAAGAAGGCCTTCCGGAAGGCGCTAGCGGAATTCAAAAGGAAAAAATTAGGCGAACATTTGAACGATAACCCAAAGATGTTTTGGTCCTACGTCAAGGAAGTGCAGAGAAAAAAGTCCAACGTAAACTCATTGAATGTCGAAAAGGGGGATAGAGTAACGAGTAGTTTAGATAAAGCCAACATATTAAACTCATTCTTCCAGAGTGTTTTCAACATACCCTCACAAAATACACCCGAGGACCTTCCGAAAACATTTCAGTAGTCAATGGAAGCAATCAATATTTCCACCCGCGGAATAGAATTACTCCTTAAAAACGTAGACCCCAACAAATCTCCGGGACCTGATGAGATACCGGCGGGCGTGTATACAGAACTGTCGGTTGAAATTGCCCCATATCTAGATATAATATTTAAGAAATCATTGGCAGAAGAAAGCGTGCCAAACGGCGGGAAGGTAGCTTCGGTAACACCCATATTTAAAAACGGAGACAGGGAGGACCCCTGTAATTATAGGCCAATATCGCTGACTTCCATTTCCTGTAAAATTCTTGAACACATCATTGTTAGTTCCATGATGAGGCACCTCGATAGCCAAGATTTATTAATTAATAACCAACACGGCTTCCGTAACGGTAGATTCTGCGAAACTCAACTCGCACTTTTTGTACATGAAATATTGAACTCCGGTGAAAGTAATATTCCAGTTGATGTGATATTCCTAGATTTTAAGAAATCTTTTGATGAAGTCCCTCATTGCAAATTACTGGCGAAATTGGAAACTTATGGAATACACGAGAGTATTATTAACTGGATTAAACAATTCTTAAGTGATCGTGTCCAAACAGTCGTCCTGGACGGTGTATCATCCGATACTGTCAAGGTCACATCGTGTGTACCAAAAGGAAGTGTCATAGGCCCCCTCCTATTCCTTATTTACATAAATGACCTCAGTACCGTAGTTAATAGCAAGCTCCATCTTTTCGCCGATGATGCAGTAATTTATGGGGACATTCGAAGTCACGAAGACAGAGTCGTGTTAGCCAACGACCTAGATGCAATTCAAAATTGGTGCGATACATGGCAATTGGAATTGAATTTTTAAAAATGCGTAGTAATATATTTTTGGGAAAAGAATAGTTCCCTCCCTTATAGTTACAAAGTGAAACAAATCAAAATCGCGAGGGTAGATTCCTTTAAACACTTGGGTGTAACAATTACTCACGATCTGTCCTGGGGAAAACACATACGAGAAATATGCGGTCGTGCTAATAAAAAATTGGGATTTGTGAAAAGAGTGCTAGGTAAATGCGACGAAAAGGTGAAAGAACGATGTTTCCTTGCCTTGGTCAGGCCCCACCAAGAGTGTGCTGCCAGTATATGGGATCCTCATAATATAAATTTGGTTTCGGAATTAGATCGAGTTCAGCGGAGGGGGGCTAGATTTTTCAAACATTGTTATGACCAACTCAGCAGCGTATCCACTTTGCTAGACAATTTAGGTTTGGATTCTCTTACACAGTGGCGTTTCCAAAATAGATAAAACTTATTAAAAACATTTAAAGATGGGCCCTTTTCCGATGACATCAAGGATATAATACGAACCCCAACGTATTACGGTCGAAGGGATCACGAATATAAGACTAGAGAGATAGACTGCAAGACTGACAGGTTTAAAATGTCATTTTTTCCAAGAACGATAAGGGACCAGAATGCTTGTAGCCGAAATACCCCAGGACATAGTTCATTACAATAAGTATTAACGTACAGGTTAGGGACTGCGCGAGGATATGTGTGTATGCATGTGTATATATATATAAACCATAAACACAGTAATCAACCCGAAGGTCGGTCTAGTAGGTGATGGTAGAGCTCACCCATGTACCAAGCCCTATACGGCGTGTGAATATTCACACATCAGGGTAGGGGGGCCAGTTCCTTTCCCTGTGCCGGTTATGGCTTCCCAGGAAGATCTGGTACCCGAAAAATCAACTAGCTTGGGTGGAGCTGCAGGTGCCCAAAGTGCCTTGCCCGGGAATCGAACCCGGGACCCTCCGGTCAGTAGTCATATATATAGTCATATATATAGTCAGTAGTCAGTAGTATATATATATGTGTGTGTGTGCATATATATATATATATATGAATATGTATACATGTATATTTTTTTTCTTACAGGTTCCCCCCACCTTTCCTCACCTAACCCCCAACCCCCTCAACCCTTACCCTTCCCTCATGGTGCTACACCCCCTGCCACACACCTTTTTGGTGGCTCGCAGGGTATTTATGTAGATGTAGATAGGAAAATTAAACATTATCCATCGGAAAACAAATTTGACTTTAGGAAAAACAGAGGTATCAGGGGTACTACCAGAGGTACCAGCTATACTTTGTCTGAGAAACATAATAGATAAAACGATACATTTGAGCAAGCAACTATATGCGGCATTCCTGGACTTGGAGAAAGCCTCCGACAGTGTGAAATGGAACAAGATATTTGGACTGCTGAAGAAACTCGGAATACGTAGATTACGACAGGAGAACAATCTATCGACTATGTAAGAAGCAAGTGGCCACAATGCGAATGAGGGCCATCATTATTGGTCATTCAATTCTAAGATCGGTTTACTGCAGCCCTACATACTACCCTATTTGATGCTAATTGGCTTACTTCCTGGTATTTATTGCAATGTAATTTCTTCTTTATTTCCCCCATTTATTTATCCCTTGGCCTTCCACTTGGGACTTTTCCCTCTATTTTTCCTTTCATTATATTCTTCACGAATCCATTGATCCTCATGGCTGTGGCCAATCCAACTGATTCTTCTTTTCTTTATGGTGTTCCATAAGTTTCGTTCTTCGTCTACTCTGATGTACACTTCTTCAATTCTTATTATATTCGTCCATTTGCTCGGTCTTAAGCATCCTCCTCCAGCACCAGGTTTCTAAGGCTTCTAATCTTTTCCGGCCTTATTTTCCGATGGTTCATGTTTCTGATCCAAGGATTACCACGCTCCATACGAATGTTTTCACTTATTTTTTCCTCGTCTTTAGTTCTATCTTTTTTGAACCCTGCAGTTGTCTTTTCATTGCGAATGCTCTCTTAGCTTGAGCTATTTTTCGCTTGATGTCCGTAGTACTTCTTTCGTCCCATTTGATGGCACTTCCGAGATACAGGTGAAGGAACCCACTTGCTCTAATTGTCATCCTTGCAGTGAGACTATCGTATTCCCCTTCTCTCTTCCACATACTAAGATTTTAGTCTTCCTTTTTTTATGTTCATGTTGTATCTTTGTGGAACTTGACGCAATACGTCTGGTGACTTTTGAAGATTCTCCTGGTTTTCTGCTATCATTGCAATATCGAAGCGTAGCATGTTTATCTCTTCTCCTATGATCCTAATTCCGTTTAATCCGATGCCCTGTGCTTCTCTTATTCCCTCCTTCGGGTACATGTTGAACAGTGCAGGTGAGAGGTTGCGTCATTGTTAACTCCTTCGTTAATTTTCGTGTCTCTATGGCTTCCACGACGCGATTGAACGACCCACGTATAAGGACGGCCTTACCCGGTGGAAAACCCGCAATGATTCTTCCGTATCCTGCAACAACATTTACGATGTGCGGCCGTGCATTGACATGTTGCAGCGTTCGGCCTTTGCTTCGGCGTGCCGCATTTTGCGAATGGTCTGGCCTTGAAGAAGTTTCAGTACATCCCCGAAATATGCTCCAGTTGCAGTGGAGCGTGCTGGTGCGACACACCGGCTCATTATTACGTGAATATCAACAAAGCTTTCACCATTACCTTCGATAAAGAAGAATACACAACTTAGGCATCATTGCTGCGTGGTGATGCCGCCGGGTGTTTCAACGCAGAGCGCCTCACAAAAAAGAAAAATCCCTCCATTAAAACAAATGAGCCGGGACTTGCGAAGGGTGGGGAATGAGAATGGGACTCGAGATCTATCACGATGATGGATCGACATTCCGCCTGTTGCTCGTTGGGGGTACAGAAGCATTTCCGCGAGAGTCACGCCTCACCTCTGCCACCCTCAAAATACACACCACCGTACCTCCGATACCGATCGTGCCGCCCCGCCGGGAAAGTTTCACGCCCATGACCTATATAAATGAGCCCAAATATCTTCTTCCGTCCCAGACGAAAAGAATATGGTAATGGCTGCCAAGAGCCTCCGCACGGGGTTCGCGCCATGAAGTTAAACCAGTCGCGGGAAAAGGTTTCGCGCAGTGTGCGTGCGTGTGAGCGTGTACATATGCGCGCCTCTTCCTTCCTTCTCAGTCTCACACCCACCCACCCCCTTTTCCATTCCCGCCCTTCGATCCCCACGCTTTTCCAGTGACTGCCACAATGAACAAGATGTCGTGCGCGAAAGGAAAGCGGCATTTCCCCGAGGAGGAGGTGGCGGCAGAGGATCAGCGGGAAGGAGAAGGGCTCCTTCGGGCAGAGAGTGCCCCGAGGGCGGAGGTGTGTGCGGGAGAGGGGTGCGGCGCGGCAGGGGTAGCCGGGCAAATGGCGCTTACCGCAACCAGGTGGAGGCACCGGGACAACGGGCTGGATCGGCGGCGGTCGGCGGGATCCATGCCCCTAGCGGCGGAGGCGCGAGCGTTTCTCCCGGCTGGGAATCTCCGGCGTCCGTCCCCCGCGCGAGCAACGTTCGCACTGAGGCGTGTCGGGTCGGCGAAGAGCGCGGGGCAGCGGCGGTGGTGGTGTTGTGTGCTCGCGCGGCACGGTGGAGGGGGAGGTGGGATGGGGAGGCGGACGGGTCGGTCGGCGGCGATGGGAGCGGCCCTTGGGAGGGGGCGAACGGGCCCGGGTGGAAAAGGAGAGGAGGTGGGGGGGTCGAGGGAAGAAGCGGCGGGTCGTCCGGGCGCGGCCCCGCGCGAGCCGTCCCTCGCACCGTGGCGTGTGTGACCCCCGGGCGGCCGAAAATTACCCCACCCCTGCAGACGTCACCAGAGTGGTTCTGCGCCAAGCGTGACGGGCCCACCTTCCCAGTTTGTTCGCCATTCGCCCAAAAGAGGCGACCGCGGGCGTCCGGCAGATTCACTTTCGTTTTCACAGCAAGCCTCTCGGGCGCGCGAGCGGCCGTGCGGTTGACCTTAGCGGCAAGAATGAGGGCATCCCTTTCCCATCACTTTCCGATCGCGATGTTTCCAGTTGAAATGGAGTCGCCGTTGGTAAATTTTAAACTTGGAATGTAAACTCTCGGATGAAACTTCCGTTAAAATTATCAATGCTCCATAATACCATCCACTGAAGAGTTTCAAAATAAAGACCGAGAAAGGAGTACACTAAATATATTACGCTAGTCTTCTTAATCGGTAAAAATATAAGCATGCATGCGTTTGTAAAAAAGGCAGATTAATGTTAAAATGACGTTGCTTCAATCTACTCTCACAAATATTTCTCATTCCATGTAGAAATTACAGGTCTTTATGCAAACGCGCAAAATAGGGAAAACCTGAAGTAGGAGTAAATTAGAAAAACGTGTCATGTAGTTGAAAATTTAGTCATTGAAGTTGGAAATAAATATTCGTTCGCTCGCGAGTCTTATCTCAGGTATGGATACGAAAGGAGAGTGTACTCCTGACCATGGTGACTGGTTCACTTCCAAGAGCCCGATGTGGGTGCCAGGTCCCTCAGGCGAGATGTGTGTGAAGATTGACTCTCCAACGTGCACCAGTATTGTCGCGAACGTGGGGTTTGCGGGGACTATGGGTGAACCGGATACTCTTCGGAGCCCCGCAAACTATTCGCGACGGAAAACTCACGAGAATGAATTCTTGGGTTCCCTTGTGCCGTGAGATCACTTGATGGCAAGGCGAGAGTGACGTACGCTTTAACAACCCAGATATGAAACATTAAAAAACCAACATTTTTCAGGGTCATTCGTTTGAAATTTGGTGAACTTTAGCTTAAACACTTAAGTCAAAATAAGATCGATGTGAGCTGTTGACTAGCTGATGCTTCTAGATTCTCAAAAAAAATTGAGACGGAGGCGTCTTGAGGCGTTCGAGGTCAGAACGTGGTTTTGATGAGAAATGAAGCACTGTGGGCTACGGCGAGCGTCTTCAGGTCCGAGCATTGAGTCGCACGTGGGGACCATGTAGGAATATTACTACTGACGTGTACATCGCCTGAGCGAATATGTTCACTCATGCACAATGCCAACATGGCTTTTGTCGAATGACTTTTAATGTTTTGACTCGGAATTCTCCTTGAAAGTGATTTATTTACACATCTCGAAGCTGCTCACGTCCCCCAAGATCGACGACTTTAAATAAACCGCTCAGATTGTTATTGTACTCATCAGCAATTCATTATAGATTCCTTATATATCCCCCTTGACGGTGACGGTGTTCTTGGATAGATCATTCCGAAGAGCCATTGAAAAAGTCACTTTCGTTCCAGGCCATTGTTGACGATGGCCTAGAACGAAAGTGCCCGCATCCGTCTCTGAAACATCTTTGCATCGTTTGATTTATCGCATCCATTACCTGATTCATACGTTGATTTGTCAGTGTTTTCCGGCGGTTCTTTTTCCTCCTATTCAGCTTTCGACCGGTTTTTGGGGCTCATGATATGTTACATCAATTCATTCTTTCTTCATTTGTGTTTCCATAAAAAATATTCGCTTACTCTTTAAAAACTTGGGTCATGCGTGCATGCATGGGTTATGAGAATTTTCACGAGAGTCAAATCCTCGGTATTTTTCTTGAAATTGTGAAAAATGCAAAGAAATCCAGGTCAGTTCATCATCCATTACTGCCACGTGAACATCGATGGTATTCAGAGCGCTCTCATCATTTATAAAATGTTAGTCATCACATTATTCAAATTTCATATGAATCCCTAACAAGGTAATGCCCACACGTTCAAAAACAAAAACCAGCCATATAGCGAAAGGGTATTAATAAGGGTACATTTTCACCATTTAGCGAAAGCCGAAGTGTGATAAGGGATAGAAATACATTGAAACGGGCTCCGAGCCGGGAATTCCAAGGGCCACGGTTCGTATCTCGGTCAAGGAAAATTTCTTGTGCATCACTTGCGCACCTTTCACCGCTTTTATAAGAGTTTCCCATCATTTTTTCTTGTCTCAACATCCGCAAGAAAAAACAAGTTAAGGAGGTAAAAAGGTGGTGAGTGCGAAAGCGGAAAAAGGTTTCCGCTGGGCCGAAGCTTTACTGATTTATTTATTTACCAAAAACAGCACCTTTTGGCATTTACATCAGACTGTTTACAATGATAATAACGGACAAAATCAGAACTTACCAATCCCTAGTTAGAGAAAAACCCACCCACGCTGGAATCGAATCAGCAACCCTTGGATCAACAGATGACGGCTTCACATTCACCGCCACTGAGCTGGAAGCTTATGCCATGCATATATTTTTACAATTAAGCTGAAGAAAAAACGTTACTACGACTGAATCCCGCGATGGATTCTTTGGACAAGAGATTGCGATTGGGAGTTTTTTCACCCGCTACGAGAAAAATGTACGAACACACAAGTAGGAAGAGTCACAAGTAAAGCAGAAAAGTCATACGTTGCATTAAATATTTACAGTCGGTTAAAAGGTAAGCATAGCCAGAAGAAGGAAATTAGTCGTGTTGGACAACCACACAATCAAACACAAAAAACCGCCCAAATCCGGAAAGGATCGAGCCATGAAATATTTTGAGAAATATAGCCTAGCTAGAACAATTCGGCCTCACTCCCCTTAGAGATATACCCTCTGGGACATCACACACATATCCCAGCGCCTCTCACACTTTTATTAATAATCAGCAAAGTCCTTTTTCGGAATGGTCATCAGCTGCCTCGTCGCATTCTATTTTACGACTCTGTCCAATAAATACGCGACTGAGGTCATAAATATATCATTTTGCAAAATTTAGTCTACATCCACATTGTCCCCCTCAAAGTACTCTCCATTCGTTGCTATGCCCTTATTCAATCTTCATTACACTGTTTCACGCCCTTTTAGAAGTCCTCGGCAGTTAGGAATTTTAGTTTCCTCGTCGTTTCTTGCGGTATTGTGTCCACATATTCCCAGTGATGTCCCCTCTTCACATTTTTGCATTTAGGGAATAGGGAAAAGTCACGGGGTCAAGATTTGGCGAATTAGGAGGATGATCAAGGATAATGACTAAATATTTTGCCACAAAGGGGCGAACAATCTATGCTGAATGTCCAGGTGCATCGTCATGGTCAAGGATCCATACATTATGTTCGGTTAAAATAGTGTGTACTGTTGATTTTCCTAAATTCTGTTGATCAGCTATTATTCGGAGAGTTTTTCGACGATCGGTAAGAATAAAGGACCGCACACAATCAATGATGCCATCAACACAGGTGGTTGAAGGTCCTCCCGGTCTTGCATCATCCGTGGCGTCTTGTCGGCCATCTTTAAAACGCTTAATCCAGTGGAAAACAGTTTTTTTTTCTTCAGACCGTTATCACCGTAAATAGCTGTCAACATTTCAGTAATTTCTTGATAATTTTCACCGCAATTCACCTAAAAACTTGACGTTGATTTGTTGCTCCGTGGTTTCGTCAATTTCCATTTTTGACAAAGAGTAAAAACAAGAACAACATAAACTAACATTACTGGCACCATACGCACAGCTCGACGACCCACCAAGCACAGACGGCTCATTGGGTGTCAGGACTTAGGCGCCACTAGATGGCGGGGCTATAGTCTGGGTCATGGCCGCCAGATTGCACCAGTACGCGTATTTATTGGGCAGACCACGTATCTCGTCAATTTCAACAATTCGTCCTGCAGTACCGGGGACTTGTTCCAAGCCGACACAGACGACCCAGGTTTTCTAAAAAAGGTCAAAACTGGAGATGGGTCATGGATCTTCGGCTACGATCCTGAAACCAAAGCCAGTCTTCCTAACATTCGGTTGAGGAGCACGTGGTCACCAGAATCCACAAACCCATCCAAAACTTGAAAAAGGAAAATGACATTTACTACAAAGAGCAGTCTGGGTGTGTAAGTTGGTTAGGTTTGGATGTGTTCTCTATTGTTTGAGGAATGAATGACGGTACAGTTTTTCGTATTCAATTCCAGTCCTCATTCTTTACACCATTTTTAATGTTGTTTAAACCAGTTTTAGTGATTCACGATCTGCGTCACTTGCTATTTCCCCGTAGTTTACACTGTCGTCGGCAAAGACTTATGCTGCTTTTTATTTTACTGGTGATATCACTAATGTGTATAAGAAATAATAGTGGTCCTATGACGCTTTCATGTGGGACGCCGGATGTTACTTTCACATAAATAGAGCTTGAGCCATCTTGAGCCAATGAGCCATGACTGCCATTTGTTTGCGGTCAGTAAGGAAATCCACAATCCTGTTTATTACATTGTCGTTTATTCCATACCATTGCAACCTGTGAATCAATTTAGCGCGCGAGACTCTATTAAAGGCCTTTACAAACAGTGCATTTCGTGGAATGCATAGCCAGAAGAAAAATATATATATATATAAATATTGATGTAGAGTAGGTTGCTGGATTGGGTTTTGTTTGGAGTTACAAACTATTTATTTGATAGTTGTGTCCATCCATTCAAAAACCTACCTTAACCGGTAGATTACCTAATAAATATTAAATATATAATAATATTACGGTTCGCGGTGGTCCAGTGGGGAGAGCGTTGAACTACTGACCGGAGGGTCCCGGATTCGATTCCCGGGCGAGGCACTCGGGGCACGTGCAGCTAGTTGATTTTTCGAGAACCAGATCTTCCTTGGAAACCATAACCGGCACAGGGAAAGGAACTGGCCCCCCTACCCTGATGTGTGAATATTCACACGCCGTCGGGCTTGGTACATAGCTGAGCTCTACCATCACCTACTAAGCCAACCTTCGGGTTGATTACTGTGTTTATGTTAATATAATATTAGGTTGCGGAAAAATAAATCCATTATTTTATCGGTAGATGGCTCTAATGATCGATATCTCGTAAAGTATCTATCAAACAATTTCAAGTTTATTCTCGTTGTCAAGGTGATATTTGACACCAAAAAATTCTTTTGCTGTTTTTTGTCTGTTACATTGAGTTGTGAGTTACAGGATGTTAACTATGGAAGTTTCAATTCAAGGTTTCAGAAAGAGAAAATTCGGTACATTTTAGTTTTTCTTTGATAAAGGAGAAAATGCAAGCTAGGCCGCATTTTCTCCTTTATCAAAGTATTGGTATTTATGGTGCCTGTACTCTAACAGGTAATTACGAGCAATTTTGGTTTCGTCGATTTCGTTCAGGCATTTTTGATGTTAATGATGCACCTCGCACAGTCAGGCCCGTCGTCGAAAATGTCAATAAAATCACAGAAATAATCGAAGTTGACTGGCATGTTAGTTACCATCGCCAAAGAGCTAAAAATCGACCATAAAACAGTTAAAAACCATTTGCGCAAAGCTGGATTCGAAAAGAAGCTCGATGTTTGGGTGACACACCAATTAATACCCAGAAACATGATTCATTGAATTTATATATGCGAAGTCTTAACCAAATGGAATGAATTCGACCCATTTCTTAAACGGATGGTGACTGGGGATGAGAAATGGGTCACATACGACAATATTGTGCGAAAACGATCGTGATCAAAACGTGGTAAAGAGCTCAAACGGTGGCCAAACCAGGACTTACGGCCAGAAAGGTTCAACTGCGTATTTGGTGGGACTTCAAAAGAATTATTTATTACGAGTTGCTTCCGTGTGGCCAAGCACAAAATTCAGATCTCCACTGTCAACAACTTGCCCGTTTGAAGCTATCGACTGACCAAAAACGGCTAGCGCTGGCAAACATAAGAGTTTTTGTGTTTCATCAGGACAACGCAAGGCAACACACGTCCGTAGTGACTCACCAGAAACTTCGGCAGATTGGTTGGGAGGTTTAAATGCATCCAGCATATAGTCCAGACTTTGCACCAAGCGATTACCACCTTTTCCTCGTATTGAAAAACTTCCTGAGTGATAAGAAATTACGATCAAGAGAAGATTGTAAAAATCGATAACTAGAGTTTTTTGGCAACAAGAACCAAGGCTTCTATAAGAGAGGCTTTATGAAGCTATCTTTGAAATGGCAAAAAATTATACAACAAAACGGTGCATACTTGACCCAAATCGGACAATGCGAAACATCTTAATGACGTTTTGAATTTCACGCAAGAATAATGGATTTCTTTTTCCCCTACTTAATATATATATATATATATATATATATATATATATATATATATATATATATATATATATATATATAATACTACCTTGATCAACAAGTTCCCGGAATTTATTCAGAAAATTAAAAATACAAGTTTATTCATCTAAATCTATATTGTCCCCTTCAAAGTAATCCCCATCGACTGCAACACACTTATGCCAGCGCTTGATCCAATCCTCGAAACATTTTTTATATTCGGTTTTCGGTATGTCCATCAGTGCTTCCTGCGATTTTTCCATTACTTCCTCTCGGTTGCTAAAACGCGTTCCCCGTAATGGTTTTTTAACTCGATTGAACAGAAAGAGGTCACATGGAGCCAAATCAGGTGAATTCGGTGGCTGTTGGATGGTATTTGTTGCATTTTTTGTCAAAAAATTACGAATAATGATAGCACTGTGCGAATGTCTCGACGCACTGTGCGACGATTTCTGGTCTCTTTCGGCGAATTGCTTCACGCAAACGTCTCAAAACGCCCAAATAATACTCTTTGTTTACTGTCTGGCCTTCTGGCAAAAATTCATGATGCACTACACCGTTGTAATCCATGAAAACCGTCAGCATTGCCTTCTTTTTTGAGTGTAAACGACGTGGTTTTTTTGGTCTCGGCTCATTTGGTGAGCGCCATTCACTTGCCTGATGTCTGGATTGCGTGTCGTACTCATAAACCCACGTCTCGTCTCCAGTAATGATCCTTTTGATGAATGTGGGATCGGATTCAGCCTCGCAAATCATGTCTTTTGCGACGTCAACACGGTCTCTTTTTTGCATGAAATTGAGGTCTTTTGGCACCAACTTTGCTGCTACACGACGGAAACCCAAATCATTAACCACAATGTCTTGGGCGGATCCATAGGCAATGTTCAAGTCCTCCGCTATTACTCTGATGGTTAATTTGCGGTTATTGACCAACATTTCTTTTACTTTATCAATTTTTTCACCGACTTTCGATGTCGATGGTCTACCACTGCGTTCATTATCTTCGATTGACTCACGACCACTTCTGAACCGCTCGTGCCATTGGTAAACGTCGTATATATATATATATATATTTTAGGTAATCTACCGGTTAAGGTAGGTTTTTGGATGGACACAACTATCAAATAAACATTTTGTGACTCCCCACCTAGCAAGCTAATCTGTATCAGGTCCCTCTTCATCTCGGTGTACTTCTTTCCTCCCTTCATCCCGTCCAACATCCCTATCCTGTTCCTACCCTTACCTCGCTTGCCCAACATTCTCCCCTCTATTACCCTCTTCAACATTCCACTACCGTTCAATACGCCTTTCATCCATTTATCCTGCCTCCATACGATTTCTCTCAACAAACCCCTCTCCTCACCCACCATTTCTAGTACTTCCTCATTTGTTTTCATTTCGGTCCATTTCACCTTCTCCATTCTTCTCTACACCCACATTTCAAAAGCCTCCAATCTACGTCTATCCTCCTGCTTCAGCGACCACGTTTCCGCGCCGTACATAGCTACGCTCCATATCAGAGTTTTTACGAGTCTTGTCTAAACATCACTACTCAACATCCCCGTCATCAACTCCCTCCTCCTTGAGAAAGCCTCCTTGCCTAGTGCAATTCCTCTCCTTACGTCCCTACCACTTTGACCATATTGGTCCAAAACACTTCCGAGATATGTAAACTTTTCTACCTGCTCTATTTTTTCCCCGCCTATTTTAATATTTAGCTTAGCCTATTTCTTTCTAGAAAACCGCATAACCTTTGTTTTCTTAATATTGATTCTCATCCAATATTTATCGCACTGAACCTCCAATTCACTCAACAATGCTTGCAACCCCTTGGCTGACTGAGCAACTAATGCTTGGTCATCAGCAAACCTAACCGATTTTACGAATTCCCCTCCCACTTCCATTCCTACCTCCAGTTTTTCCCATGCCTCTTTAATCATTTCCTCTACATATACGTAGAACAGCACCGGTGACGATGTGATATCCTGCCTTACCCCTCTTCCTAACACTGCCCAACCGGACTCTCCGTTCCCCACTCGCACTTGAGCAGTCTGAGACATGTACAGGTTGCGGATCAGTCTCCTGTCCCTCCAATCCATTCCTATTTTCTGCAACACACGCATTAATTTTCCCAATTCACTCTATCAAACGCTTTTTCGAAATCTACAAAACAGGCAAAAACGTCCCGGTTGTATTCTATATTCCTCTCAATTAGTGATCTCATTAATGCAATGGCATCATTCGTACCTCATCCCTTCCTAAACCCAAACTGATCATCCCCTAAGTAATAATTTGCCTTACTCTCTATCCTTTTGTTGATGATCCTGAGAATAACTTTAGCTGCGTGGGATATCACACTTATTGTTCTGTAATCCTCACGTGATAAAGCCTTTGTCTTTTTGGGATTAGGAACTTACACCGATCTCACAAAATCTTCCGGCCAGATTCCTTCTTCATAGATACTACGAATCAATTCACTCTATCAAACGCTTTTTCGAAATCTACAAAACAGGCAAAAACGTCCTGGTTGTATTTTATATTCCTCTCAACTAGTGATCTCATTACTGCAATAGCATCACGCGACCTCTTCCCTTCCTAAATACAAACTGATCATCCTGAAGATCCATATAGGACCTTCTTCCCGCATTTTCCCAAATATTTCAACACTTCTACAGGAATGTTGTCCACGCCCACGGCCTTATTTGCTTTCATCTCCTTTAATGCCCTTTCTATTTCACCGTCGAGTATGCCTGGACCTAAGCTATCTTCTTCTACGTCATGCTCCTTTTCTATGTCTAACCTTGTGTGCCTAAGTTCTTTACCATACAGTGTTTCTATATATTCCTTCCAACCTTCTTGGATTTTTCCTGGTTTAACTATTACACAGGCCTACAAAAAAAATTTTTTTTTGGAGCCGGGAATCTTTGTTTTGATTTTAACTATGTTTGTAGAGCTGAATCCAAATATGAAATCCGTTTTTATTTAACAGATCTACTTTTTTAGATATGGCACATCTTACGATTCGTTGTTTTAATATTTGATATATTCCAGAAAATAATTTTTAAAGTTAAATAAATCTATAAGTATACATGGGAATATATGGTAAAAGACAATAGGAAAAATATTACAGACATTGTGAAACGTGCATACTTGGAATATTTTGGTGTTAAGCTTGGTGACCAAGATAAAACATGGGCACCGCATTTTGTGTGTGAAACATGTACTGAACATCTGCGGCAATGGACAACAGAACAAAGGAAAAGTCTAAAATTTGGTGTGCCAATGGTGTGGAGAGAACCTGTGAACCATATTGACGACTGTTATTTTTGCATAGTAAATATTTGGGGAATTAATCGAAAAAATCGCCACAAGGGGACATATCTATATTTGCCTTCAGCTAGACGCCCGGTACCCCATTCAGAAGAAATACCGATCCCAATATTTCAGACGTTACCAGATATATCTAAGGAAGAATTTGAGTTATTTGATAACATTTCTCATTCTATTGACGATAGTGGCCTTGACTACAAGGGGGTATCAACAATTCCTCAACTATTTAATCAAGATGAACTATGCGATCTTGCTAGAGAACTGAACTCATCGAAGGAAGAATCCGAACTACTAGCATCAAGACTGCATGAAAAGAATTTACTGCAACCCGGTATAAAAATAAGTTTTTATCGCACAAGGGAAAAGGATATGCTACCCTTCTTTACTCAAGAAGACAATTTTTTATTTTGTTCAGACGTTAAGGGTCTTTTGGAAAAAATGGGACTACTATCACAATATGATACTAGTGATTGGCGTTTGTTTATTGATAGCTCCAAGCGTAGTTTAAAATGTGTACTTCTTCACAATGGTAACAGGTTTGACGCAATACCAATCGCTCATTCAACTAAAATGAAAGAAGAATACGATACAATACCATTGGTCTTACAGAAGATAAAATACCAGGAACATCGCTGGGTGATTTAAGTAGATTTAAAAATGGTGAACTTTCTTTTTGGGCAGCAAAGTGGCTACACAAAATATCTTTGTTTCTTGTGCCTCTGGGATAGCAGAGACAGACTAAACCACTGGATTAAGAAGGAGTGGCCTACGAGAGAAAACTTGGTTGTTGGGAAAGAAAACATCATTGCTGAATCTTTAGTTGTAAGAGAGAAAATCATCTTACCGCCTCTACATATTAAACTAGGCCTAATGAAGCAATTTTTAAAGGCTCTTGACAAGGATGGACCATGCTTCGGCTACTTAAGACTAAAGATGCCCCATATAAGTATTGAAAAACTTAAAGCTGGTATTTTTGAGGGGCCACAAATCAGACAACTTACAAAGGATCCTGCTTTTGTCGAGTCAATGAATCAGATTGAAAAAATTAGTTGGATGTCATTTGTTGAGGTCATAAAAAATTTTCTAGAAAATCACAAAAGTGAAAATTATATTGAGCCGGTAAACATTATGCTCAGTAACTTCAAGTCACTTGGATGCAATATGAGCACAAAAGTTCACTGCCTACACAGCCACTTAGACAATTTTCTTGGAAATTTACGAGACACAAGTGAAGAACAAGGTGAAAGATTTCACCAGGATATAAAAACAATGGAAGCTCGCTACCAAGGAAGATGGGATAACCATATGATGGCGGATTACTGCTGGTGCTTAAAACGAGACTGCTTGAACAAAGTGCACTCAAGAAAATCGCGCAAAAGCAGCTTCCGAAGTGTTCAGTGATGTTTTTATGTATTTTTTTCTTTTCAATTTTTTTTATTACAGTAAAAAATTTTAGTATTTGTGTTCAATTGTATTATAAAATTCTGTTGTGTTTGTGGGTGATATAACAGCCCATGAAATAAATCAAGTCTTTATATTTAGTGGGTTTTATTATTAATATATTATTTCCCTATCATCATGTAGAAGATTCTTTTACGTAAGTAACAACATATCTATACCTTGAAAACTATAGCTGATAGGAAAAAACTAGTGTCATAATTGAATTCAGCACCCCAATTGTTCTTTAAATCAGCATTAAAAGCTCCGGCACCAAAACCACTGTTGGCCTGTGTTATTAATATAATATTCCCATATCATCATGTAGAAGATTTTTTCACGTAAGTAACAACATATCTATATCTTGAAAACTATACCTGATAGGAAAAAACTAGTGTCATAATTGAATTCAGCACCCCAATTGTTCTTTAAATCAACATTATAAGCTCCGGCACCAAAACCACTGTTGGCCTGTGTTATCTTACCCCACTTATCTTTGACTGTTAGCACAGATCTTTCCTTCTTACTTCCCGATAATAACTTAACCTTGCTGTATAGAGCACCAATTTCACCCTTCTTCTGTAAACTTTCCATATCCTCGCATTGCGTTTTCCACGATGCTTCTTTTGCTTTATTTGTGGCCCTTCTCAATTTATTGTTTAACTCTTTGTACTTCATTTTGCCTAACTCTGTGTTTATATTCTTCTATTTTCTTTTCTCAGCCATCTTTGCAATCATCTCATTCGTGACCCATGGTTTCCTTATCCATTCTTCTTAGACTCTCCGTTCCCCACTCTCACCTGAGCAGTCTGAGACATGCACAGGTTGCGGATCAGTCTCCTGTCCCTCCAATCCATTCCTATTTTCTGCAATACACGCAATAATTTTTCCCAATTCACTCTATGAAACGCTTTTCCGAAATCTACAAAACAGGCAAAAACGTCCTGATTTTATTCTATATTCCTCTCGATTAGTAATCTCATTACTGCAATGGCATCACGCGTACCTCTTCCTTTCCTAAACCCAAACTGATCATCCCCTAAGTAATCATTTGCCTTATTCTCTATCATTTTGTTGATGATCCTGAGAATAACTTATTATTCAACAGACAACATGGATTCAGAAGGTAGAAATTACGTGAAAGGGAATTGGGACTTTTTATGCACGACGTTCTACAATCGGGGCAAAGACACAAACAGGTCGATGCCATACTCTTGAATTTCTAAAAATATATATATATATATACTTATATATATATATATATATACATATATATATATATACTTATATATATACTTATATATATATAATAATATTATATATAGATTATATATTTTATATATATATGTATAGTTTCACTACTAAGTAAAGGCCTCTCTTTCTCCCCCACCCCCAAAGTCAATCATGTTACCATCCACTCTGATGCTATAAATTTCGCTAGAAATCTAAGATGGCGACACTTCTGGTCTTCGCTACCCGCCAACTCTAATCCTCCCGCTCCCATACACAGCGCCTTATATAAGTTCCGCCCGCCGTCCCACTTTGAGCCTAAACCTTTACCCCCGAATCACTCTGTCGAAATATTTATTAATCTTCTCCTATCTAAAATATCTAGTCCCTCTTTCCTCAACTCTCTGAATCCTAAACCTAACCTCTCCCCTGCAGAAGAATCCGAATTGAGAAAACTAATAAAAAATCCCAATCTGGTCATCACCTCCGCTGACAAGGGCTCAACAGTGTAAGTCTTAAACACCACTGATTACCTAAAAGAAGCTAACAGACTACTCGCAGACACTTCTTCGTATAAACATATTCCGTCTAACCCTAACCCTGCATTCCAAGAGGATATTATCGCTTTCCTCCGCGACAACGGCCCTAATGAAAACCTATCCCCCAGTGACATCTCCCTCCTTTCACCTTCCCATCCAAACACCCCCCACTTCTATATCCTCCCCAAGATCCACAAACCCGAAAACCAAGGGCGGCCTATAGTCTCCTCCCGCAACTCCGCGACCGAAAGAATTTCAGCCTTCGTCGACCACTATCTCCAACCTTTAGTTCACGCGTTACCCTCCTATGTCGCATCCCTATACACCTCCATTCCTCACGAAGAAGGTCTTGCTTCCCTACGCCACTTCCTCTCCAAACGCCCTAGCCCTCAAACTCCAAGCACCGATTTTCTCATTGACCTTTCTAACATCATCCTCACCCGTAATTCTTTTTCTTTTAATGACAATTTTTACCTCCAAATCAATGGTTGTGCCATGGGAAGTAGATTCAGCCCGTCATACGCTAACCTCCACCTCGGTGTCCTGGAAGAGAATTTCCTTACCAGTTACCCTCTTAAACCCCTTCTGTGGCTCCGGTACATTGATGACATCTTTCTACTCTGGCCACATAACATAGACTCCCTCAATTCCTTCATCTCCCAACTTAATGATTCCTCATCTCTTTCTTTCACTTCCAACATCTCATCATCACAGATCATTTTCCTCGATGTAAATATTTCCCTAACTAACAACAAATTTCTAACCTCCGTACATACTAAACCTACTAACAAACAGCAATACCTTCATTTTAACAGCTGCCACCCCTACCACACCAAACGCTCCCTCCCTTACTCCCTCTCTATCCGCGGGCACCGCATTTGCAACCATCCCGAATCGCTCAACAAATACCTCTACAACCTTCACCATTCCCTCCTCCAACGGGGATACCCAGATTCTCTCCTTCACAAAAAAATCCTAAAACAATCCTACACCCCCAATCCTCCCTCAACCACAGACTCCCACCCTCTCTCAATATGCACCACCTACTTCCGTGGCATCCAGTCCCTTAAATTCATCCTCAAAGACCTGTACCCCATCCTCAAAAATCACAACGTTTCGTCCAACCTTCTTCCTAAATGCCCTTCTGTTACCTTCAAACGGCCCGCCAACCTATCAGATCGCCTCAAATCCACCAAGCCTCTTTCCAAATCCCCTCCCACCCCCAGAATCACAACCACTCTGTGCTTGCGAGCTAGATGCAAAACTTGCCCTATTTTCACCACTCCACCCCTCTCCATCCCACCTTTTAACTCTCTCCCGCCCTTCCCCCACTTCTCATGCACATCTCAGAATGTAATCTATCTTCTGACTTGCAAACTCTGCCCGGCATTTTATATAGGCCAGTGCTCTACACCCCTGAACCTCAGGATGAACAATCATCGCGCCTCATGTAATCCCTCCTCCCCGTCCGCGGGTCTTCCCATCCCAAAACATGCCTCCCACCACAACACCCCCTTCAACCACTGTTACAATGTTTCCGTGCTAGCATCCCTTCCCCCATCCGATAACCCTATAAAATTAAAAACAATGGAATTGGCATTTATATGGCTGTGTAAAGCCTATCAACATCCGGGTCTCAATGTCGTTCACTAAATGGGGGGGTTGGGCTGAGATGGATGGAGGTGGATTTGTTTTTTGCGAGGTGGTGGGACAATTTATTCATCCGCAGACATTTTGTCATCCTTGTCCTGTGTTTTGACTTGTCAAGCCCTTATGATGACTTGGTGAGTTGATGCCTTGGTCATAGGTGTTGTGGGATCTGTGGATGAATTGTTAGTTTTCTGTGTCGCTTGTTACTATTTCCGCATCCTCCTTATTCCATCTCTGCTCCCCTCTGGCCTCCCTTTCCCCCTCCATAACCTCCTCCTTCACCCCTCTCCCACCACATGTTCCCCGCCCCGCTTCCTCCCTCTCCATATACCCCTCCTTCACCCCTCCCCCGCTACCTGTTTTTCCCCTCTCCCTCGTCCCATACTCTCTCTGCACCCTTTTCCTTAGTCATATCTTATCTTCCGAAGAAGACGGAGCTCGAGTCCGTCGAAATTATCAAGATATTATTGTGAGTGTTCTTTTTATGTGTTCTCGTGCTGTGTGTTACTGTCTAAGTTAAATATATATATATATTATATATATATATATATATATATATTTATGTGTATATATATCTATCATTACACTCAATTATGGTTCCCAAGAATGTAAAGATATATATATATATATATTTGTATATACACAAATATACATGTATATAAAATATATAATCTATATATAATATTATAATATATATATATATATTTAGAAATTCAAGAGTATCGCATACACCTGTTTGTTTCCTTACCCCGATTGTAGAACGTCGTGCATAAAAAGTCCCAATTCCCTTTCACGTAATTTCTACCTTCTGAATCCGTGTTGTCTGTTGAATAATAGGTTGTGAGGGTCGAGGAATGTCATGACGTTACTAAAAATAATATGTTTCAAGACTTTACGGTAGAGAGAGATTAATGGTATTGGTAGGTAATTACCAGGGTTTTGTTTTTTCAATTTTGAAAAATAGGTGTGGTGGTTGCTATTTTCCAGTTCAGGGGAACGGCACTTTTTGAAATTGATTTGTTAAATATGTATTAAAAAAAGCGCCATTTCAATGGCGAGCTCTTTCAGTGCCCTTGCAGGAATATCCTTTGATCCGAGTGAGTTATTAGTTTTCAGTATGTAGGAGTTGTTTCGTTTCTTAGTGCGTAATTCTAATGTCATCCATGTTTTCGATAGATGAGACGTGGCCTTTACTCTCTGTCATTAGTATACACCCGTTGAGAGAGATTATTTAAAACATTCGCCTTTTGGGTGCTGTATGTTAATATATTACCATTGCGGCTTTTGAGGGACTCTATGCTTGGTCGTTTTCCCTGCGTGTCCTTGCGTACGACCAGAATGCCTTAGAGTCGTTCTCCAAGTAATCGCACAGAATAATTCTTTTGAAATTTTTTAAGGCGCTTTGCATTACTTTCTATGTTACCCTACGATGTGTAAAATACTTTTCGTGAACTTTTAGAAGTGGTTCCTTCGCCACTATTCAAAATATTTTAGTATTTCGAGTGCAATATCCTTTGTTAGTAAAAAACCTTCTCACTTTACTCTTGTACCATCGCGGTTCGTTACTATCGTTTTTCTCTTTGGTAGGGGTTTATGTCTCCAGGCCCTGTTTAATTAATTCCAAGAAATGCATCCATGTAGCCGCAATCCCAGAGTTGTGCGTTTTCGTTATGTGTAACTGTGTGCTTTATCTAAGAGACGCGGAAAAATATTTTTAAAGTTACCTTTCTCGAATTGATGTAACATTCGTCTGGGTTTAACGGTTTTGATTACTATAACAGATCAATCGATTACACTTGCTTTGTGGTCATTTATTCCTTCCGTCTCATATGAATGTGTGATTATTTGGGGATGAAAAAAGACGTTTCAGACGTGATATGGTGGAATATCATGATTAAATCAAAATTTGTAATTTTCTAAAAAATTAAATTTAAACGACCGTTGTTTTCGACGTCAAGGTGTAGCTACGAAAAAGTGAAGGAAACATGTTATCTATCTTAGCAAGGCCTTACACTGAGTATGCATGGTGCGTTTGGGGATCAATTTCAAAAAGCATTAATTACATAATTGAATATGGCACAGAATGCAGCTAGGTTTGTGAAAAATTCGTACCAAAGGACACGAAGCGTCACACATTTAACGCAGAATCTGGGACTGGAAATTTCAGATATGCGAAGACTCTGGGTTAAATTAAACTTATTACAAAGACATAAAACGTATGGTATGACGTCGCGTATTGCGCAGCGTCACCGTGCCCCTAAGCGCGCACTGACAGCGAGTTGCGGCGGTATCGGGGAATATTTATAGGTTATAAATTAAATTCCGCGTCGCAAATGGCGCCGAACGTGGGGCCCAGGTAGGTGTGGGTTAAGTTGAGCGAAAAGTTATTTTTTTTGGCTTAGCTATTTTGAGGTTCGATTGGGCAAAATTTTGTTTATTTGATTTGGATAATTTTATTGTGTAAATATTCAACTTGGAGGGTGAAACTAAGTTTGTGGCGAGATACAAGAGGGACATGAGAGCGCTGCTCTCGTGCATCCAGCTGTGAAAGCTGAATTCGAGGCAGTTATGCGAATGACCGAAGAAGAAGTAAACAGGGAACTATAGACTAGAGAGTTTTCCCTGCTAGGTTCATTTTT
This sequence comes from Hetaerina titia, assembly GCA_037158775.1. Classification (NCBI taxonomy): domain Eukaryota; kingdom Metazoa; phylum Arthropoda; class Insecta; order Odonata; family Calopterygidae; genus Hetaerina; species Hetaerina titia. The sequence continues at coordinate 9,850,332 of CM073779.1, forward strand.
AGCTCGCCGAGAGCGATTACTAAGAGCAAGGCTGCTCGTTTCGCAACCAAGGCTAGCAACGCCTTGGTCTAGCGAACTAGATGAGTTAGTGCATTCCGACGATGTATCAATCTCCGAAGAAATGCTTGCATTGAATTGGGAGGAAGATCTAGGGAGCTCGAAAAAAGGAAAGGGAACATCAAAAAAGGGAAGTGAAAAGAAACATCCGGAGACTGAAGAAGGTATTGCAAGTGAGGGAGAGGGCGATAGGGGATCGCAACGAAGTGATAGTGCTTCAGTAATTCCTGGTCAGGGTTCACAATGTGTTGATTTGGCATGAGCTCCACCGACCCCCCCCCCCGCTACACGCCCTTGCGATGGTTCGAGGCGTATTATGCACATTTAATTCAACACTTTGCCTACCCATCTTCACTCAGCGTACCCGTAATCAACTCTTCCTCTTATAAATACCTCATTCGGTAACGCATTTTTATTTTGATGCCCTCATTACAATACTTCTTTTTCCCGAAAATACTGCACAGATACATTAACTGCTCCTTACTTTAATTAACTGAAACATTCCCAGCTACTTTAATGTTCAACTTTGCTGTCCTACTTCTGGAGGTTCTTGTTGCTCTTGTTTTCTGTAGTTAATCTTCATCACATACCTCTTACGTTTTTCCAGTGAAGCACTCAATAATAACTGCATTCCCTCGACTGTCTGACTCACTATTGCTTCGTCATTGCTAACCTAGCTGGCCTTATTATCTCGGCTACCACTTTTATTCCCATCTCCGGCCTTTCTTATGGCACCTTGAACATTTCCTCAGCATATAGTGGCGTGGTAGAGTACCAAAGAGGGCGTGCCACCTTGCCACACTCCCCTGCCAATTAGTGCCCATTCCAGTTCTCTCTCTGCTACCCTAACATACGCCATCTGATCCTTGCAAAAGTATTGAACAAGTCACCTAGCCCTCCAGTCCAATTCCACATTCTGCTATATCTCCATTAATTTAGGCCACTCTAAACGGTCAAACAGCTCAAAATGTACGAAGCACAAAAATAAACCCTGGCTGTATACAATGTTTCTGTTAACTAACGTTCTCATCACTGCAATGATATCACGCGTTCCTCTCCCCTCTCTGAAGCCAAACTAATCTTCTCTTTGGTAGCTATTTGCACCATTTCATAGCCTTCTGCGTATTGATGGTTCATAGCTGTACCTTTGCTGTATGTAAACCAAGCTTAACCTCATATACTTTACACTTTTTCGGAATCAGGTTTAAGCTAGACGTCAGAAAAATATTCTGGACATTCTGCTTCCACAAAAATACAGCGTATAAGTTCACAAAATCCATTCATTCCCTTTCACCTAAACTCTGTTAGAATTCTGCAGGGATAATATATCCTCTTACCGCCTTGTTCGACTTCATCCGTCTTAGAGCTTTTTTCATGGTGCCATTAAATTTTCCAGGACCAAAGCTACGAGCTCGTATCATCGTTTTATCACACGCAGAGACTAAGACTTTTATTTCTACATGATCCCACTTTTTCAGTTCTAATGACCTATTAACTGAAACATTTTTTATAATTTTTTTACATTGATAAAATTATTTTAGTGGTGCGCAAGAAGATTATCACCATCTCATCAAGTCACTTAAGATATTTTTTAAAAATATCAGTGAATTATTTACTTGGGGGAAAACACTTGGCTTAAAACCTGGAAAATTATGAAGTTTGTTCAAATATACTAGTAGAAATCGCGATCATGTATTCGTTACGAAAAGAAAATATACCACGGGAATATAACCAATGATGTAGGTTATTTCATTTTCTTGACTGAAATGAAGCCATGATTTTTTTAAAGAAATCAACCTTATGTAAAACTACAAGTTTGAGAAGTTTGACTCTCCTCCTTTAAATGACAACTAAAACTGTTTGTAATTCTCCTAATTTACGAATGAAGACAGCTCACATAGACCATCTGATGCCAAATCACTCCGATACTCTAATCCGAACCCCGACGCCTCACATTTCCTCACTCCCCGCCCCTTCCCCCCCCTCACACTGACCCTCCATCGCTCTGACCCACTCTACCACCCCTTTGCCTCTCGGGCTCTCTCTCCCCCTCTCCATCTTTCGTCCTAATTAAATCTTACACCCGATGTCACTCTCCCTCTCTCACCCTCCTCTCCCTCCATTTCCTCTCCACTCCCTCTTTCTCCAGCCCCTCTCTCTCCCTCCTGGTCTTCTCCTGCCATCTTCATCCATTCCTATCACTCCTACCATCGTTCTCCCCCTCATTCTATTTCCTGTTCCTTCCCATCCCCTACCCTTTCTTTTCCACCTCTCTCTCTCTCTCTTGTTTTCTTCGGTCCTTCCCCATTTCCGTTTCCCTTCTCTCTGGTTCCATCACTTTTGCCCTCTTCCTTCCACACCCTCTTCTTTTCTCTCCACCCCCTCTTTCTCTCTATCTCTCAGCCCTCATTTATATCTTTAGTCCTCTTCTCTCCCTCTCCTCCCTCTCCAATTTCCCGTATTTTTCCTCCCGCTTACGCCCTCTTTTCTCCCTCCCATTCTGCCTAACATCGTTTCTCTTTCTCTTCTTCCCTCTCTCTCCTTACTCCCACGTTTTTCCTCCCCCTCTCTGTCCCTCTTTATTAAAGCAAAAACTTCGCAACCTTGGCATTGTTTGCAGTTGTGAATCCCCCATGCTCTCGAATGTCACCGGTGATCAACTGAACACCTATTTCACGTTTGCCTGTAAATCCGCATTTTTTCAATTCTAACCGTAAATATATTAGGGTATCCTTAATGATGGCGCTTTACCATATTTTAGTCATAATTCCTGAGGCTTTAAATGAGTACATGTGTTATTCTCAATCTAATTCAACTGGCACTGATGTCATTCCCACAGTAGAGTCCATCCCCCTCGATAGACTTTATTCGGCTTAATAATGGCATTATCAACTTCACAATATCTCATTCTGAATTCCCTTCAACCAGCAAAAAAAGGGATTTTTCCCAAAAATGAAATATAAAACAAAAAATGCCACTGTCGTGGTTTTCATCCAATTAATATCTTTCATGCAAAGTCAAAAGTTTGGAGATTCGATTTTCACAAGGTAACTAAATATTTAACCTTATTTTGACATCTCCATCTTGTTTTTCGACGGTGATTTAGCACCCAGATCCATTATCTGAAAGTTACAAATGACAATCGGATAAAGCAATAACATTGATATCTCTTATTTATTTATATATTTATGCAAAGGATCTTCAAATTTACATCTACTTGCCGATTGACAATCTGAGCGCACCGTAGAATTGAACGAGGATGTTTGGAATGTTCACCAATTCACTGAAGATAACGGTCTTGTTCTTCAAATACGAGGGTGGCCCCAGAAGTACCCGACCCAGCAATGAAAACGGAAACATTTTGGAAAAAAATGTTTTTATTTTTCAATATAATCTCCTTTCAGCCCACTTTCCCCGACGATATTCAATTCGAATTCGAAAATGTTCGACGCCATTTTTATAATAAGAACTGTCTTGTCCCCCAAAAGAGCAATTAAATGCCGACATCACTTTTTCACAGTTGGAAAATGTAAATGATGAGTCCCTGTCGGACTTATTTTTGCTCCCAAGATTAAAACGAAACTTAAAAGGCAACCGTTGTTACGCTGGATAACGACAAAGAGGCCGTGGCGAAATGCAAGAACAGGGTACTGGTCGATGCCTTCCGAGAAGCGTACCACGACTGGCAGGGGTGTGTTTATACAAGAGGATGTTACAGGTATTTCGAAAATTTGCAGAAATTTATACTATGATCTACAAGAATCGTTTTTCTTGTTTTTTCTACCATATACTTTTTTTGGGACAGACAATGGGTAATACGACTGCTACCATGCATTCAATTGCTTTCAAAGTCTCAGATTTTCGTTAATTAATAAGTTTACCTTAAATCATAGCTTACGGATGGACCTGGCATTGGAAAATAAGGAAAGTTTTTTTTTTCAATTTCCCCCTTGCCGCAGTCCAATTGCGTGGCTTCCAGGGGCATCAGAGAGTATCTCTTTTGAATCTAAGAGTTGTGTAGAACTATGACGTACTTTGGCTAAATAAGTGAACTGTTGCAATCTGGCGGCCATGACCCAGACTATATCCCCGCCAACTGGCGGCGCTTAAGTCTTGAGCCGTCTGTGCTTGGTGGACCCAATGAGGTGTTTGTGCTTGGTGGGTCGTCGAGCTGTGCGTATGGTGCCAGTAATGTTAGTTTATGTTGTTCTTGTTTTTACTCTTTGTCAAAAATGGAAATTGACGAAACCACGGAGCAACAAATCAACGTCAAGTTTTTAGGTGAATTGCGGTGAAAATTATCAAGAAATTACTGAAATGTTGACAGCTATTTACGGTGATAACGGTCTGAAGAAAAAAAAACTGTTTTCAACTGGATTAAGCGTTTAAAAGATGGCCGACAAGACGCCACGGATGATGCAAGACCCGGAGGACCTTCAACCACCTGTGTTGATGGCATCATTGATTGTGTGCGGTCCTTTATTCTTACCGATCGTCGAAAAACTCTCCGAATAATAGCTGATCAACAGAATTTAGGAAAATCAACAGTACACACTATTTTAACCGAACATAATGTATGGATCCTTGACCATGACGATGCACCTGGACATTCAGCATAGATTGTTCGCCCCTTTGTGGCAAAATATTTAGTCATTATCCTTGATCATCCTCCTAATTCGCCAAATCTTGACCCCGTGACTTTTCCCTATTCCCTAAATGCAAAAATGTGAAGAGGGGACATCACTGGGAATATGTGGACACAATAACGCAAGAAACGACGAGGAAACTAAAATTCCCAACTGCCGAGGACTTCTAAAAGGGCGTGAAACAGTGTAATGAAGATTGAATAAGGGCATAGCAACGAATGGAGAGTACTTTGAGGGGGACAATATGGATGTAGACTAAATTTTGCAAAATGATGTATTTATGACCTCAGTTCGCGTATTTACTAGACAAACCTCGAAAATAATCCTTCGAGGAGCCGGCCCTGGCTCCGATGTTTTCCACTGAATTATGCTTTTTGTGTTTTTACTGGTCTCCGTCTTTACAATTCTCCTCGAAACATATTTACACTTCTTTTTTCTTTGGAATTATGGTATTTTATGCGTTCCCTACTATGCACTATTGTGACAATTATTTTCACGAAAATTTTTATAAATATATTTATGTTAACCATTAAAGGAGATCTGGAAATTTTAAGTAGCTGAAAATTAAAATCATTTCAGTATTTTTTCATGATACTATTTCATTTAAAATTTTGCGCTAGGAATTTCATGATGTTCTCAGGCATCCTATTTAATGTGTAGATGGATTTAAGCCATTTATGGTATTATGAAACATGAAGAAAATTCAAACAAAGTGGGCATGATTAATTTAAAATATAACCTAAGGCACTACTTTTTCAAATTGTTTCTTTGAATTGTGATTAATGTTTTTCAAAATACTTTGTTTTAAACGTACGAGGGTAATCCAAATATTAACCTCCGTTTTCTTGTAGCGTTATAATGAGTGGAGATGGCCGAATGGTCGCTGTATTGATACATACATGTACAGTAAGTCAGTACGCCTCGAAACGACACAATTGAAATTCTCGTCAAACGGTATGTCCATAAAGTCATCTCCGTTGCACAAGATACGAGTAGGCTAACTTTGCTGTCGTGTTTTCATGCAACAGAGTCCAAATACTCTGTGGAAAACTTACTAAAGAAAGATTTCATTTATCGCAAAACGATTTTCACGAACTTTTTCATCAATTTTCAGGTACATTGTAAACCACAGCCCATCATGGAGATTTTGATTCACTCTTAAACGAACAACATCACTGACGCACAACTCTTGTCACTCATCACATATGGCCCGTAGTGAGCAGTAATTTTCCGACGAATTTCAGCAGTTTTGAAGTTTTTTTATCAGTAAAAGCTTCATCTCGGAACGATCTTCAAATATGACGGGAACTTCAGCTGCATTGTTCATTTTCACTCGCCATTGTAAACAAACGATAAGCGCTGGAACCTTCCAACCAAGGCAGTTCGAGGTGTACTGATCTATTGTGTACGTCAATACAGCACCCATTCGGCTCTCTCCACTAGTTGTCACGCTACACGAAAACGCAGGTTACTATCTGGATCACACTCGTATTTTCACTAAAACATAAAATACCCCCTTTATTCATTGATACATGACTTTCGGCTCTGTTGCCACCGAAAGTATTTAATGAAATTTGTAAATGTTCCCGTTCATATTCTATGTTGATGAGCAACAAAAACAATCCAGCATAACATGGCTATTATTATTTGAAGTGAAGCCCATGCAAAACAGAAATAAGCAGGTGAGGTGACAACGAGGAAGTTTACAGAAGAGGAGGAGAGGGAAAAGTCATTCATAACACTATGCAGAAAACAGAACCAGGTGGATTGGGCACGCTGAGACGAAACGGGTTAATTAGGAAGAGAATGGAAAGAGGAAGAGAGGGAAATATCTCATGAAGGTAATCAAGGTCAGAAAAATGTGGTGATTGATGATTGTGTCGAATGAGAGAGGATTTCATCGAGTTAACAGAACACCTATGATGACTGATTATGATTGTTTTTGGCCACGAGAGTCATTCAATGATTCGGGAGATTACTCTTCGTAGGACCATTAAAGTTGTACAACTCCTTAGTCGTAAGTTACCGATACAGCCAGTGCCTCCTGGTTTAATTCTCACGGTGACGAATAGAAATGTCGGCAATTATAGCTGCGACATCCGGCGTTGCGTTTTCTATCCGTTCGGTACAGCAAAATTTTCCCAAAGCAATTCGAAGTTGTCAAGGCTTTTCTTTGGTTCAATTTCATTTTAAGTACTAGTGATACCGTAACCACTTCCATCTCCAGATTACAATTCGATTCTTCCTAATCATTAGGCATGCGCATAACCCATACGCATTATTCACTGAATATTATTCAATCAAATCTTTGACTTTTCTGAGACTGAGACAAGTTTAATCATTAATATATTTCCCCCAAATTTTAATGAACATACTAGGTCATGTTATTCATTAGATCCAGAAAAGCTAACTCAATAGGTCTAATTATTGTCGACCAAAAATGGACGCCGATTCTGCTAAAACATTCTATTTCAGTTCATTTTTTATAGTGTCATTAGTAATTTAAAATATTGTCCAAAGCGTCAACTGCTGATTATCATTTTATTGCAAAAAAATAAACGAATAGTTAAGAGGTGGAGGGTCAATCCAGCACTACCTCGTGTGACACACCAGGAAAGTGGGTTAGGAACTCCCGGGGTGCCTTAAAATTACAGCTGTTCTCATGGGGTGAGAGATATGGCTGTTAACATGGGGTGAGAGTTACGTGACTCCACCTAAACACATGTCGACAGTTACGGAGGTTAAATGCAGTAAAGTTGTGTTCTATGCGCACATTTACAACTATTATTATAAGGTAATCTACCGGTTAAGGTAGCTTATTGAATGATCACAACTATCACATTAATATCTTGTGACTCCCATTAAAATACAATCGAGAAACATACTCTACATCAGGTCCCTCTTCATTCCTGTATACTTCCTTTCTCCCTTCATCCCGTCTCACCCCTACCCTGTTCCTGCCCTTTCCTCGTTTGCCTAACATTCTCCCCTCTATTACCGTCTTCAACATCCCACTGACGATCAATACGCCTTTTGATCCATTTTTCCTGCCTCCATAGAATTTCTCTCAACAAACCCCTCTCCTCACCCACCATCTCTCGTACTTCCATATTTATTTTCCTTTTGGTCCATTTCACCTTCTCCATTCTTCTCCACACCCACATTTCAAAAGCCTCCAATCTACGTCTATCCTCCTGCTTCAGTGACCACGTTTCCGCGCCGTACGTACAGCTACGTTCCACATCAAAGTTTTTACGAGTCTTTTCTTAACCTCCCTACTCAACGTCCTCGTCATAAACTCCCTCCTCCTTCAGAAAACCTCCTTGTCTAGCGCAATTCTTCTCCTTACGTTCCTAACCCTTTGACCGTATGGATCCAAAACACTTCAAAGATGCGTAGACTGTTCTACCTGCCCTATTTTTTCCCCTCTTATTTTAATATTTAGTCCTTTTCTTTCTGGAAAATCGCATAACCGTTGTTTTATTAATATTGATTCTCATTCCATATCTATCGCACTGAACCTCTAATTCACTCAGCAATGCTTTCAGCCGCTTGGCTGACTGAACAACTAATGCTTGTCATCAGCAAACCTAACCGATTTTCCGAATTCCCCTCCGACTTTCATTCCTACATCCAGTTCACCCCATGCCGCTTTAATCATTTCCTCCACAAATACATTGAACAGCACCAATGATAATGGGACCCCAAGCCTTACTCCTCTTCCTAACACTGCCCATCCGGATTTTCCGTTCTCCAAACGCACCTGAACAGTGTGAGATATGTACAGGTTGCAGATTAGTTTCCTGTCCCTCCAATCTTATCCTTTTTTCTGAAATATGCGCATTAGTTTTTCCCAATTCACTCTATCGAACGCTTTTTGAAATCTACGAAACATAAAAATACTTCCTGATTGTATTCTACATTCCTCTCGATTAGTAATCTCATTACTGTAATGCTATCACGCTTACCTCCCAACTTCCTAAACCCAAACTGATTATCCCCTAAGTAATCATTTGCCTACTCTCTTTCCTTTTGTTGATTATCCTGAGGACAACTTCAGCAGCGTAGGATATCCGACTTATTGTTCTGTAGTCCTCACATGATGTGGCCTTTACCTTTTCCGGAATAGGAACTAACACTGATCTCACAAAGCCCTCCGATTAGATTATTTCCTCATAGATAATACGAATTAGTCCATAAGAGTCTTCCTATCCATAATCAAAAACATTTCAATATTTCCGCAGGAATGTTGTCTAACCCAACGGCCTTATTTGGCTTTATCTCCCTTAATACCCTTTCTATCTCATCGTCGAGTAAACCTGGACCTAAACTATCTTCTTCTACGCCATGTTCCTTGTCTAAGTTTATTCCTTTTGGCCAGAGTTATTTACCATACAGTGTCTCTAGAGATCCCTCCATCTCTCTTGGATCATTTAAGTGGCATATTTTGCCTTACTTATCTTTAACTGATAGCGCAGATCTTCCCTAATTACTTCTCGATAATAACCTAACTTTGCTGTGTAGCGCACCAATTTCACCCTTCCTCTGTAATCTTCCTATATCCTCGGATTGTTTTTTCCACCAGTCTTATTTTGCTTTATTTGTGGCCCGTCTCAATTTATAGTTTAACTCTTTGTACTTCATTTTGCCTAACTCTGTGCTTACATTCTTCCATCTTCTTCTCTCATCCATCTTTGCAATCATCTCATTCGTGACCCATGGTTTCCTTATTCTTTTCCCGTTAATGGTTCCTAGAGTGTCTTTTGCTGCTTCCGATACCCCTTTCTTGATACATTCCCATTTCTCTTCGATTGTACTCAGTTCTTTACCGTCATCGATTATTTTCTCTACAGCCTACTGCTACTCCTTCCTCGTTAATCCATTCAATGCTTCTACATTCCATTTCCTAACCCGACGTCCCTGCCTAATCTTTTTGAAACAGACGCTACATTTCATAGCAACTAAATTTTTTCAGAGTCCGCATCCGCTCCTGGGAAACTGTGCGAATTTACTACACTGTTCCTAAACCTGTGCCTAACCTTATTCCTCTCTGAGCCACCTTGCTTTTTCCATCTATATCTACGCCTTTTGTGGTTTCTAACTCTCGTTGTTTGGTGTGGTCTCTTCTGAGGCATGTGTTGGTGATGACTAACCCCTGTCTCCTGCAGAGCTCAATTGCTTTCTACCCGTGTTCATTCCTCGTGCCTTTAGCGTAGTTCTCCACCTCATCACCATCTCTTCCTTCGCCTACCGTCGAATTCAAATCCCCCATCACTACCAAATGCTTCATTGCAGGAACACACGCGATTATATCCTCTAACTCATTGTACATTCCATCCACTTCATCCTCCTTGTGGTTGCTTGGTGGCATACATACCTGAACCATGACCAACTTCGTCGGTTCTGCTTTAATATCTGCTAGTAACATTCTATCTGTTGCTTGGTCTATGTTGACTACGCTTCTTGCTAACACTTTATTTAATATTAGGGCAACCCCTCGTTGGCTCTCGTTTTCGCCGCTGTATATTATTCTATAATTATCGCTCCAGTAATCTCCGCTATTCTTCCATCTCATCTTGCATAAACCTAAAATATCTATATTTCCTCTTCCTTTCTCTCGCTTCGTTTATTTTAATTTTCCTGTCCCCAACATTGTCCTAATATTCCATGTTCCTATTCCACCTAATTTCGTCTCCTTCTTCTGCGTCTTCTGGTGTGCTGCTGTCGGTTTTCCCCTGCAAGGATTTTGTGGGGTGAAGACCGCGGAGGCCTTGCCTCTCCCGCTACCGGGCACGACACACGGCCGATTGGTCCGAGTTCCGCAGTTGCAAGGATTCAATTTCTCTCGTGTCCATCATTGTGCTTGGGAATAATAATTGAGGTGGTTTCCCTTTGCCTTCCTCAAATATCTTTTTTATGTGACATCAACCTTCAATGGCCACCCCACTGGGCCTGCAGCCATATCACTGAGGAACAGACGGTGCGTGGACTACCTATCTTCTGGCTCATAAACTTCGACCTATCTAGCATGGGAGACCCTACCAGGAGCAATTATTATTACTTCCGCCAGCACAACTCTAGGGATCATCGGAACGCACAAGCCCTTCCACTAGGTCAAGGTTGTAGTCCATGGGAGGGACACTTACTCTATAAAGAGATTTAATAAACCCGTTAACTTCAACTTAGCCGATGGGCGAAGAGTTTAGAAAATAGTTTAGAAAATTCGGAATTTTGAAAGGATGGATTGTTGATATGCAGCAATCCCATATCAGATGATGCATGACTGCTGGATTGGGAAGTCAGACAATGGCATCTCACTTTAGTCCATATTGACTTTGATAACATCGATATTAATTTATTGTGAACCGATGTCAGAGACTGAATTATATTAGTGGCGTAAACTTAGTTGACAACTCATATAATCAAGGGCTGTTAGTTACAACTGACATTAGGTTTTGACGATGATGCAACTTGTAAGATGTGGCGGCATTACCCATTGCTGAGACCAGTTAAATTCATTCGTCATCGGAAGCAGACCAACGCACTCTCCTCTCAGCCTTTTACTCAACACTCACGCGAAAAATGATGGTTTATTTAAATAAAAAAATGCGCCTCTAAAACTCTGTTATGTACTTTCCTATACCTGGACCACAACCTATCAAAATATAAATGAGGCAAAAGGAGAGTGAGGAAGGGGGGCTTAAGGCGAAGGTAGAGAGAGGCAGAGGGGGCTTGAGGCTAAATGAGAGTGAGACAGAGGGGGCATGAGGCGTAAGGAGAGTGAAGCACGGGAGCTTGAAGTAAGAGTAGAGTAAGACAGATGAGGTTTGAGGCGAAAGCGAAGAAGCAGAGGGGGCTTGAGGCAAAAAAGAGTGAGGCTGTGGTGGCCCCTTGCCACCAAAGTCCTGCCCTTTCCTCGCTTGCCCAACATTCTCTCATCCTTCTTCAACATTCCACTACCGCTCAATACGCCTTTCATCCATTTTTCCTGCCTCCACAGGATTTCTCTCAACAAACCCCCGTCCTCACCCACCATCACCAGTACTTCCTCATTTGTTTTCTTTTCGGTCCATTTCATCTTCTCCTTTCTTCTCCACACCCACATTTCAAAAGCCTCCAATCTACGCCTATCCTCCTGCTTCAGCGACCACGTTTCCGCGCCGTACATAGCTACACTACATATCAGAGTTTTTACGAGTCTTATCTTAACTTCCCTACTCAACGTCCCCGTCATCAACTCCCTCCTCCTTGAGAAAGCCTCCTTGCCTAGCGCAATTCTTCTCCTTAGGTCCCTACCACTTTGACCTAATTGGTCCAAAACACTTCCGAGATACGTAAACTGTTCTACCTGCTCTATTTTTTCTCCTCCTATTTCAATGTTTAGCTCAGCCTTTTTCTTTCTGGAAAATTGCACAACCATTGTTTTATTAATATTGATTCTCATCCCATATTTACTGCACTGAACCTCCAATTCACTCAGCAATGCTTGCAACCCCATGGCTGACTGAGCAACTAATGCTTGGTCATCAGCAAACCTAACCGATTTTACGAATTCCCCAAGGACTTTCATTCCTACCTCCAGTTCTTCCCATTCCTCTTTAATCATTTCCTCCACATATACGTTGAACAGCACCGGTGACAATGGGCAACCCTGCCTTACGCCTCTTCCTAACACTGCCCATCCGGACTCTCCGTTCCCCACTCGCACCTGAGCAGTCTGAGACATGTAAAGGTTGCGGATCAGTCTCCTGTCCCTCCAATCCATTCCTATTTTCTGCAATACACGCATTAATTTTCCCAATTCACTCTATCAAACGCTTTTTCGAAATCTACAAAACAGGCAAAAACGTCCTGATTGTATTTTATATTCCTCTCGATTAGTGGTCTCATTACTGCAATGGCATCACGCGTACCTCTTCCTTTCCTGAACCCAAACTGATCATCCCCTAAGTAATAATTTGCCTTACTCTCTATCCTTTTGTTGATGATCCTGAGAATAACTTTAGCTGCGTGGGATGTCAAACTTATTGTTCTGTAATCCTCACATGACGAAGCCTTTGCCTTTTCTGGAATAGGAACTAACACCGATCTCACAAAATCTTCCGGCCAGATTCCTTCTTCATAGATACTACGAATCAATTCACTCTATCAAACGCTTTTTCGAAATCTACAAAACAGGCAAAAACGTCCTGGTTGTATTTTATATTCCTCTCAACTAGTGATCTCATTACTGCAATAGCATCACGCGACCTCTTCCCTTCCTAAATACAAACTGATCATCCTGAAGATCCATATAGGACCTTCTTCCCGCATTTTCCTAAATATTTCAACAGTTCTACAGGTATGTTGTCCACCCCCACGGCCTTATTTGCTTTCATCTCCTTTAATGCCCTTTCTATTTCATCGTCGAGTATGCCTGGACCTAAGCTATCTTCTTCTACATCATGTTCCTTTTCTATATCTAACCTTATCGGCCTAAGCTCTTTACCATATAGTGTTTATAAATATTCCTTCCATCTCTCTAGGATTTTTCCTGGTTCAACTATTATATTACCCCACTTATCTTTAACTGTTAGCAGAGATCTTGCCTTCTTACTACCCAATAATAGCTTAACCTTGCTGTATAGAGCACCAATTTCACCCTTCTTCTGTAAACTTTCCATATCCTCGCAATGCGTTCTCCACCATTCTTCCTTTGCTTTATTTGTGGCCCTTCTCAATTTATTGTTTAACTCTTTGTACTTCATTTTGCCTAACTCTGTGTTTTTATTCTTCCATCTTCTTCTCTCATCCATCTTTGCAATCATCTCATCCGTGACCCATGGTTTTCTTATTCTTTTCCCGTAAATGGTTCCTATAATGTCTTTTGCCGCTTCCGTTATCCCTTTCTTGATACATTCCCATTTTTCTTCAATAGTACTAAGTTCTTTGCCGTCATCCATCGTTTTCTCTACAGCCTGCTGATAGTCCTTCTTCGTTATTCCATTTAATGCTTCTACATTCCATTTCGTAGCCCGCCGACCTTGCATTATCTTCTTGAAACGGACGTTTCATTTCATAACAACTAAAGTGTGGTCTGAGTCCACATCCGCTCCTGGGAAACTGTGCGAATTTATCACACTGTTCCTAAAACTGTACCTAACCATAATATAATCTAACTGATACCTTTCTGAGTAACCTGGCATTTTCCATGTATACCTACGCCTTTTGCGATGTCTAAACCATGTGTTGGTGATGACTAGCCCCTGTCTCCTGCAGAATTCAATCGCTTTCTCCTCGCGTTCATTCCTCGTGCTTACCCCATAGTCCGCCACCTCACCACCCTCTCTTCCTTCCCCTACCGTCGCATTCCAATCCCACATCACTATCAAATGTTTCCCTGCAGGAACACTCACGATGATATCCTCTAACTCAACGTACATCCTATCGACTTCTTCCTCCTTGTGGTTGCTTGGTGGCATGTATACCTGAACAATGACCAAGTTCGTCGGCTCTGCGCTAATCTCTACGAGTAAAATTCTATCTTTCGCTTGCTCTATGTTGACTACGCTTCTTCCTACCCCTTTATTTAATATTACGGCAGCCCCTTGTTGGCTGTCGTCCCCTCCGCTGTATATTATTCTATAATTTTCACTCCAGTAATCCTCGCTATCCTTCCATGTCACCTCGCATATACCTAAAACATCTATGTTACCTCTTTCCGTCTCTCGCTTAATATTTTCTAATTTGCCTGTCCTCAATATTGTCCTGACGTTCCATGTTCCTATTCTAACTACCTTCGTCTTCTTCTGCGTCTTCTGTCCGGCTGCTACTTTTTCTCCCCCGTAAGGTATTCGTGGGATGACGACCGCGGAAGCCTTGCCTCCCCCGCTGCCGGGGGCGACACACGGCACCTTGAGCCGAGTCCCGCAGTTGCCAGGACTCAATTTTTCTATGTTGTCCATCATTATTTTTTTGGGAATAATAATTGAGGTGGTTTCCCGTTGCCTTCCTCAATAGTGTTTTTAAAGTGACATCATCACTTAATGGCCGCCCCACTGGGGTCAGACGCCTATGCAACCGCCTCACTGAGGAACAGACGCCTCGTGGACTACCTTTTGTCTGGCTCCTAACCTTCGACCTATCTGGCATGGGTCCCCTACCAGGAGCAATTATATTTACTCCCGCCAGCACAGCTCTAGGGGTCATCGGAACACACAAGCCCTTCCACCACGACAAGGTTATATTCCATGGGACGGACAACCAGCATACGAGCTCGTATATCGGCTCCGCACCACGAAAATCAGGCGCTACCACTGGGAGTCGGAGAGGCCAGACCTCCCGGCCCTTTCGAGGTCGAGGACGCGGGGCGAGACCACCAGCACCCAGGCGCGACTGCAACCCCTCTCGGACGAGCGACTGGACCTGCCCTACCGGCCGCTCCTACGGTACGCCTTGCGGAACCGCCACCTCTGGAAAAAAATCCCGAGGAACAGCGGTAACACGCGTCAATCCAATAGGAGGTAAGCAACGAATTAATGGACAGACTTTTAGTGAGTTCCTTCAACTCGAAGGACCCGGGCCTCCAGAGAACTCCATCATGCTGCTGGACCCTGATTCATCGAACGACGAGGGCATCGTCACCGAGAATGACACGCCGGGGACTCCACAGGAATCTGAAGCTAAAAGTGAAGAAAAAGAGGACAGTGACAGGATCCTTGAGGGTAATCTCTGGTTTTCAGCAGGGTTTCGGATGTCCTGTATGGACTCGAGAGCGATACCCCTCTTTGGCCCCGGATTTTGGGTTAACGGGAGGCCGGGAGCTGGCCACTCTCGGTCAACTGACTTCCGTCGCCTTGTTGCTCCGGTGGCGTGTGCAAATATTGTGGTTGTTTGCTTAGGGAGGTCGGAGATATAAGGGTTTTGGTGGGCCCTTGCATCAAAAATCCACCCCGAAATAGACAACCACTTCTGAAGCGCTATATCCCTCGAGGTAGTCGTGGCGACCACTCCGGTTCAACGGAGCAGGGTCCCGAATGTATGTATCCGTGGTGTGTGGGGAGGCTGAGGGACAAAGCATTAACTATTATGGAGGAAAAACGTTTTCCACCAACAAAAATATCGCGTCCGGACGCGACTGGACGACACAAGTGGAGAACGAGCCCAAGGAGTAGCCGTTGCGACTCGTGAGGCCCTTTACACTTCCCGAGTCCAACTGCACTCTCCATTCCAAGCAGTGGCTGTCACAGTGTGCACCCTTGAAACGGTAACTTTGTGTAACGCGTATCTGCCGGAGGTTGCACCGGTGACACTATGTAATTTAGAAGCCCTTGTCCGTCAGGTACCTTGGCCATTTATACAGATAGGCGATTTTAATAACCATGGTCCTTTATGGGGAGGCCCGACCTCCCGAAGTAATAGGAAAGAACGGATTTTATCTAATTTATTGAGGATTTTAATCTGTTTTTATTAAATTTCGGCGAAAAACCCTGCGAAGATATTTGTTGAAGATATCTGAGATAAGATATCTGCGTGAAGATATTTGTTCGCAATGATCTATCTCTGTGGGAGTGATCAATTTCCCTTCTACTCGTTTAAGAAGACTTTTCCTCGAACATTTTTAAAACTCTGGAAAACTGGCGCATCAGCCGTGTCGACTAGTCCCTATTCAAAATCTTTTTACATCTACATAAATACCCCGCGAGCCACCAAAAAGAAGGCATGTGGCAAGGGGTGTAGCACCAGGAGTAAAGGGTAAGACATGAGGAGTGGGTTGGGGATTATCCAAATAAGTGTGGAAAAGTGGGGAGGGGCCTGTAAAAAGAAATATATATATATATATATATATATATATATATATATATATATATATATATATAAATTCACTGATAGTCATAACAAACACAGAAACCAAAACACACAAAGAGGGAAAACTCACTGGTTCTCGAATTTTCGGTGGTCCAACCACCTTTCTCAATAGGAATTAGGAACAGAACTGAGGCAGAGGAGGGCCCGAAAGCAGTGGTAGGAAGGAGAAGGGGAAACGGGGGAAAAGAGGGGAAAAGAGGGGAAAAGAGGGAAAAAGAAAGGAAAAGGGGGGAAGGCATTCGAGGTGAGGAGTTTGGAGGGGTAGTGTATGGCGCGGGAATTTTAAAAAAAGTGGGGATGATATGGAAGCTGTTTGGGGCGGAGGGGGATGAAATTATATGCATAAAGGGGGCAATTAATGTCTAACATTAATACCTGGGCGATTCCAGGAATCCAAGAGCCAGATGAAAGCTAGCTCTAATGTTTTGAGTTTCAGTGGAGGGTCTGAGTGTGGGAGGACGGACGGAGGGACGCTATTGCAGGGTCAACCCTGCAATAAACCTAGATGCAAAACATGTCCTATTTTCCTAACCAGAATCCCATCCCTCTCCCACCCGCTCTTCAACTCTCTCCCACCAATTCCCTACTCTTCGTGTACCTCCAGCAATGTTGTCTACCTACTCAAGTGCCAACTTTGCCCTGCCTTTTACATTGGACAGTGTACCACACCCCTCAATATTAGAATCAATAATCATAGAGCCTCATGCAACAATTCCTCCCTTATTGGTATGCTCCCAATCCCCAAAAATGCCTCCGAACACAACGCTGCCTTTGACCAATGTTTTAAAGTATCCGTCTTAGCATCCCTCCCACACTCAGACCCTCCACTGAAACTCAAAACATTAGAGCTAGCTTTCATCTGGCTCTTGGATTCCTGGAATCGCCCAGGTATTAATGTTAGACATTAATTGCCCCCTTTATGCATATAATTTCATCCCCCTCCGCCCCAAACAGCTTCCATATCATCCCCACTTTTTTTAAAATTCCCGCGCCATACACTACCCCTCCAAACTCCTCACCTCGAATGCCTTCCCCCCTTTTCCTTTCTTTTCCCCTCTTTTCCCCTCTTTTCCCCTCTTTTCCCCCATTTCCCCTTCCCCTTCCTACCACTGCTTTCGGGCCCTCCTCTGCCTCAGTTCTGTTCCTAATTCCTCTTGAGAAAGGTGGTTGGACCACCGAAAATTCGAGAACCAGTGAGTTTTCCCTCTTTGTGTGTTTTGGTTTCTGTGTTTGTTATGACTATCAGTGAATTTACATTACACGTTTGTGGGTTTTCCAAAAAAGTGGATATATATATATATATATATATATATATATATATATATATATCCCCTCCCATGGACTACAACCTTCTCGTGGTGGAAGGGCTTGTGTGTTCCGATGACCCCTAGAGCTGTGCTGGCGGGCGTAATAATAATTCCTCCTGGTAGGTTCACCCATGCCACATAGGTCGAAGGTTAGGAGCCAGACGAAAGGTAGTCCACGCAGCTTCTGTTCCTCAGTGACGCGGCTGCAAAGGCGTCTGACCACAATAAGGCGACCATTAAGTGATGGTATCACGTTAAAAACACAATTGAGGGAGGCAACGGGAAACCACCTCAATTATTATTCCCAAGAAAATAATGATGGGATGTCCTGGCAACTGCGGGACTCGGCCCAAGGGGCCGTGTGTCGCTCTCGGGAGCGGGGGAGGCAAGGCTTCCGCGGTCGTCATCCCACGAAATCCTTGCGGGGTAGAAATAACAGCAGAAGGCCAGAGGACGCAGAAGAAAACGAAAGTAGTTAGAATAGGCACATAGAACGTCAGGACAATGTTGGGGACCGGCAAATTATAAAATATTAAGCGAGAGATAGAAAGAGGTAATATAGAATTTATAGGTCTCGGCGAAGTGAGATGGAAGGATAACGGGGATTACTGGAGTGACAATTATAGGGTGATATACCGTGGCGGGGACGAGAGGCAATGAGGCGTTGCCGTAATATTAAATAAAGGGGTAGGAGGAAGCGTAGTCAACATAGCGCAAGCAACAGCTAGAATTTTACTAGTAGAGATTAAAGCAGAGCACCGAACATGGTCATTGTTCAGGTATACATGCCACCGAGCAACCATAAGGAGGAAGAAGTCGATAGGATGTGCGATGAGTTAGAGGATCTAATCGCGTATGTTCCTGCAGGGAAATATTTGATAGTGATGGGGGATTGGAATGTGACAGTAGGGGAAGGAAGAGAGGGTGGTGAGGTGGGCGACTATGGGTTAGGCATGAGGAATGAACGCGGGGAGAAAGCAGTTGAATTCTGCAGGAGACAAGGGTTAGTCATCACCAACACATGGTTTAGACATCGCAAAAGGCGTAGGTATACATGGAAAATGCCAGGGTACTCAGTAAGGTATAAGTTAGATTATATTATGGTTAGGTACAGTTTTAGGAACAGTGTGATTAATTCGCACAGTTTCCGAGGAGCGGAAGTGGACTCAGACCACACTTTAGTTGTTATGAAATGAAACGTCCGTTTCAAGAAGATAAGGCAAGGGCGGCGGGTTAGGAAATGGAATATTTAGAGGCATTAAATAGATTAACGAGGAAGGAGTATCAGCAGGCTGTAGAGAAAACGATGGATGACGGCAAAGAACTTAGTACTATTGAAGAAAAATGGGAATGTATCAAGCAAGGGATATCGGAAGCCGCAAAAGACACAATAGGAAGCGTTAACGGGAAAATGATAAGGAAACCATGGGTAACGGATGAGATGATTGCAAAGATGGATGAGAGAAGAAGATGGAAGAATGTAAACACAGAGTTAGGCAAAATGAAGTACAAAGAGTTAAACAATAAATTGAGAAGGGCAAAATAAAGTAAAGGAAGAATGGTGGAAAACTCAATGCGAAGATAGGGAACGTTTACAGAAGAAGGGTGAAATTGGTGCTCTATACAGCAAGGTTAAGTTATTATCGGGAAATAAGAAGGCAAGATCTGTGCTAACAGTTTAAGATAAGTGGGGTAAGATAATAGTTGAACAAGGAAAAATCCAAGAGAGAGGGAAGGAATATGAAGAAACACTGTATGGTAAAGAACTTAGGCCGACAAGGTTAGACATAGAAAAGGAACATGACTTAGAAGAAAATAGCTTACGTCCAGGCATACTCGACGATGAAATAGAAAGGGCATTAAAGGAGATGAAAGCAAATAAGGCCGTGGGGGCGGACAACATCCCTGTAGAACTGTTGAAATGTTTAGGAAAATATGGGAAGAAGGCCCTATATGGTTTGATTCGTAGTATCTATGAGGAAGGAATCTGGCCGGAAGATTTTGTGAAATCAGTGTTAGTTCCTATTCCAAAAAAGGCAAAGGCTACATCATGTGAGGATTACAGAGCAATTAGCTTAATATCCCACGCAGCTAAAACTATTCTCAGGATCATCAACAAAAGGATATAGAGTAAGGCAAATGATTACTTAGGGAATGATCAGTTTGTATTTAGGAAAGGAAGAGGTACGCGTGATGCCATTGCAGTAATGAGATCACTAATCGAGAGGAATATAGAATACAATCAGGGCGTATTTGCCTGTTTTGTAGATTTCGAAAAAGCGTTTCATAGAGTGAATTGGGAAAATTAATGCGTGTGTGGCAGAAAGTATGAATGGATTGGAGGGACAGGAGACTGATCCGCAACCTGTACATATCTCAGACTGCTCAAGTGTGAGTGGGGAACGGAGAGTCCAGATGGGCAGTTTTAGGAAGAGGTGTCAGGAAGGGTTGTACATTGTCACCAGTGCTGTTCCCACGTATATGTGGAGGGAATGATTAAAGAGGCATGGGAAGAACTGGAGTTAGGAATGAAAGTCGGAGGGGAATACGTAAAATCGGTTACGTTTGTTGATGACCAAGCATTAGTTGCTCAGTCAGCCAAGGGGTTGCAAGCATTGTTGAGTGAATTGGAGGTTCAGTGCGATAAATATGGGATGAGAATCAATATTAATAAAACAAATATTATGCGATTTTCAAGAAAGAAAAGGGCTAAGCTAAATATTAAAATAGACGGGGAAAATTAGAACAGGTAGATCAGTTTAAATATCTCGGAAGTGTTTTGGATCATTATGGTCAAAGTTGTAGGGACGTAAGGAGAAGATTTGCTCTAGGCAAGGAGGCTTTCTCAAGGAGGAGGGAGTTGATGACGGGGACGTTGAGTAGGGAAGTTAAGATAAGACTCGTAAAAACTCTGATATGGAGCGTAGCTATGTACGGAGCGGAAACGTGGTCACTGAAGCAGGAGGATAGACGTAGATTGGAGGCTTTTGAAATGTGGGTGTGGAGAAGAATGGAGAAGGTGAAATGGACCGAAAGGGAAACAAATGAGGAAGTACTGGAGATGGTGGGTGAGGAGAGGGGTTTGTTGAGAGAAATCCTATGGAGGTCGGAAAAATGGATGAAAGGCGTATTGAGAGGTAGTGGAATGTTGAAGAAGGTAATAGAGGGGAGAATGTTGGGCAAGCGAGGAAAGGGCAGGAACAGGATAGGGATGTTGGATGGGATGAAGGGAGGAAAGAATTACACAGAGATGAAGAGGGACCTGATGTAGATGAGGTTGCTGGATTAGCTTTTTTTGGAATTACAAAATGTTTATTTGATAGTTGTGCCCATCCAAAAATCTACCTTAACCGGTAGATTACCAAATAAAATATATAACCACGTGCAGTCCCTAACCTGTACGTTAATACTTATTGTAAGGAACGGACTCCTGGGGGATTTTGACTACAAGCATTCTGGTCTCTTATTCTTTCTTCTTAAAAATGACATTTGAAACCTGTCAGTCTCTCTAATCTTACATTCCTGATCCCTCCGACCGTAATACTTTGGGGTTCATATTATATTCTTGATGTCATCCGAAAAGGACCCATCCATAAATGTTTTCACTAAGTTTAATCTATATTGTAAATACCACTGTGTAAGAGGGAACATTCCAACCTAAATTTTCTAGCAAAGTAGATATGCTTTAAATTCAAACACGACGCTAGTCTCGACGCGTTGTGGATCGTCGAGGCAATCTCAACGCTGGTAGCGGCAGCTACTGAATGTGTCCCTTGTACGTCCGGTAACCTTCATCGACCACCTGTTCCTTGGTGGAACAAGGAATGCGACAGGACGATCCGGACGAGGAAAAAGGCGTTGAATATTTTTAAAAAGTATCCCACGGCAACCAATCTGGCACCTTACCGCCACCTACGAGTCGAGCTCGAAAGGCCGTTAAGGAGGCCAAGAGGGTTTCCTGGATAGAATACGTCTCTACCATAAAACATAGAATCCCACTTGCGCAGGTATAAGACAAAGTGAAGAAAACCTCCGGGTCCAAGGGCTCCTTCATCATGTCGCCCATGCTTATAACTGACCGGGGGTTGACTTCACCCCCTGAAATAAGCGACTAATTCGCCAAGCAGTTCGCGGCCAACAGCAGTGACGAGGGCTATGATGACAATTTTACCAATATAAAGAGGCGATGCGAGAGTGTCCCTCTTAATGTCGGTGTAGGTCCAAAATCGGCAGAATAAAAGTTGCCCTTCTCGCCCAGGGAACTTCAATCCGCCATCAAAGACTTCCATAACCCCTCGCCATGAGTAGACAAAATACACAATGCTTTTCTCCCGAATATTCCGGAATCAGCGTAGGAGCAGGTCCTGAATACCCCCAACCTATTGTGAATCGAGGGTAGATTCCCAAATTCGTGGCGGGAGTCGGTAATGATACCCATTCCGAAACAGGGCAAGAATAAAAACGACCCGAATAGCTATCGTCCCATCTCTCTCACCAGTTGCCTGTGCAAGGTTATGAAAAAATGGTTAATCGACGTCATGTTTGGTGCTTGGAGAGACATCTTCTCTCGAGCGCTCAGTGCGGCATTCGGCGTGGAAGGTCCACGACAGACCCTTTGGTGTGCACTGACAATTTCATCCAGGAAGCCTTTCTTCTATGCCAGCATGCCGTCGAAAAATCGATTGACGAAAAATTAATAACACGCTGCACAAGTAGGGATTTCGAGGCAATAAGGCCCTTTTTGTCAGGAAGGTTTTAATAGACCGTTCTTCCAAAGTAAGGATCGGAAAGTCTTTATCCAGATCCTTTAATCAGGAGAACGGGGTATCTCAAGGATCAGTGCTGAGTGTGACGTTATTTGCCATCGCCATTATTGACGTGATGGAATGCATCAATGCTCCGAGATGACATGGCACTTTGTGTACGACCTAGCCATTTATTGCCGGTCGACACAACTGCTTCCAGGCAAACCCAAGTGACCCTGAATAAACTGGGAGAGTGGTCGCGAAGGAATGGATTTCGTTTCTTCACAGAGAAAACAAAATATGTCCATTTCCACCATCTTCGCGGACAGCACATACAACCCACTTTGAACCTGCTGGGCCGGAATCTCCCATTTTTGGAATACGTCCGCTTCCTCGGCGTGGTCCTTGAGCAAAAACTAAACTGGTGGGAGTATATAGGGGTATTGCGCTAGAGGTGTCACCAAACCCTCGACGTTTTAAGGTTTTTAAACCACGACAAATGGGGAGCAGACCGCACTTCCAAGCTTTTTTTGTATCCAGGCCTAGTCTGGTCAAAATTGGACTGTGATTTTATAATACACTCTTAAATACGAGAGTCTTACATGAGACCCCTCACATGTGTCCACAATGCCAGAATGCGGTTGGCCACTGGGGCATTTAGAACCAGCCCAGTGCCAAGCTTACTTGCTGACGTAGAGGAACATCCGTTGGCAACCTGCAGGATGATTTTGATGGGCAGCTATGCCTGTAAAGTTTTATTTATGACGAACCACCCACGTTTTAATATTCTTTTTCACTCACGGTTTTTAGAATTATTTAACAGGCGGAGAAGGGCCACTAGGCCGCTAGCCGTTCGTTTTCATGATTTTATCCATGAACTGAATTTTACTTTTCTTCAAGTATGGCCTGTCTCCTAAGCTTAGTATCCACCTTGGTTAACACCAAAGCCGGATGTTAAGTCCGTCCCACACTCGAACTCTAAAGCGTTCACGACCGAGTCGGAATACCAGCGACTCTTTAGCGCATTCCTCGGATCGTACCCCGACTACGTGCCTGTCTACACCGATGGGTCGAAGTTGGAATCCGCATGCGCCCGTGCGGTCGTCTTCCGCCAATATGGAGTGGTGAGGAAAAAACTGAACATGCTTTGCAGTATATTCACAGCCGAACTCTTCGCCATAAGGATTGCGTTAAGGAAATAAAAGAATAGATCGGCTCTTTCCTCATCTGTTCCGACTCGTCGAGCGTGTTAAAATCCATATTGGTTTTCTCAAAAATGTACCCGAAAATTCAGGAGTTCCATTATACTCCCTTATACCTACAGAGAAAGGCGGACAGGGTATTTTTTTGGACTCCTGGTAATGTAGGAATACCTGGCAGTGAGAAAGCCGAGAAAGCAGCGAAGGAAGCCCTGGGCAAACTCGAAACCGATTCCACGTTGGTAACTATGGAGGATCTAAAGGCCGCCTTGCGGAATTATGCTTTAAGCCAGTGGAGCTGGGTAAAAGCATAATTCCAAGCTTAATCCATAAGTCACAAATAAAACAAGCCTGGCGGTGTTTGCAGAATAATAAACTAAAGTCCATAAAATTTGTCGTTTTAGCATGACCCTCTTCAATCTAGAAAATTTGGAGGGAAGAAGTGACGATTACCCGCTCGATGATAGGAAACTCTGCCTTAACGCACTCGTAATTTTTCACGCAGACAAAAGTGCAACCATGCTGCGATGTGTGTGACCTCTCCCTGACGGTGAAAAATATTTTATCGCAGTGCATAAAATATCAAAGGGACAGAGACAGGTTTAGAATAAGGGGAGTTTTAAGTATACTTGAGGGGATGACCCCAACTCTTTAAAAAGAGTTTTAACATTTTTAAGAGGAACCGGCCCCATGAGGCAACTTTAATTGGTGTCCCTTAATTTTTAATGGCATTGTTTTCACAATGTTGTCACTTAATATTGAGCCTGGTTACTCAAGCATCAAAAATCCTTACTCGGATAATTAGCCGAAGAATAGAAGGAAGGAAGGAAACCTCTCAGAAATCCAATTCGGTTTCAGGAAAAACCGAGGAGCAAGAGAGGCAATTCTCAGCTTAAAAGTTCAGGCGGAAAAAATGAGACAAGTAAATGAGCAATATACGTGGCATTCGTGGACTTGTAGGCCTTCAACAACGTCGAATGGAACAAGATATTTAAGATACTGGAAGCGCTTGGACTGGATTACAACGACAGAAGAATTATACATAACCTATGCAAGCATCGGGTTACAAAAATGCAAACGAAAAACGGGAGAAAAATAGAAGCCAAAATAAACAAAGGAGAAAGAAAAGGATGCAACCTCTCGCCAGCGTTACTCAACGTATACCTGGATGAGACAATAAAAAAAACAAGAATTAAGTATCAAAGGAGTCAAGGTAAATGGAGAAGAAATCAACATGATCCGGTTTGCAGATGACATTGCAGTAGTGGTGGAAACGCGAGAGGACCTGCAAGCAACTCTAAGTGCCATAGATCAAGTGCTAGGGGAATATAATATGAACATCAACCAGAAGAAAATTAAAATCCTAGTTTTCGGAAGAGAGAGGCTGAATGCAGATGTCACAATTCGAGGGGTGAAACTAGAACAAGACTTCATCTACCTGAGCAGCAGCATAACATGAAATGTAAGTAGCTCGACCGACATCAATCGAAGAATAGCCTAGGCTAAGGCCTCATTCATGAAGAAGAGGCAATTACTATGTTCAAAGAACCTACGTCTGGAAACAAGGAAGCAATTTGGCAAGACTTTCAAGTGTGGAGCATAGGGCTCTATCGTTCCAAGATTTGGAACTTTGTAAAAGTGGACCAGCGAAGAATAGAAACCTTTGAAAAATGGTGCTGGAGGAGAATGCTGAAGATTAAATAGATAGGCAATGTAATGAAAGAGAAAGTATATGGAAGAACAGAAGAGAATAGAACCATACGGAAAACTCTACGGCAAAGAAGAGTTGATGGAATGGACACACATTGAGGCACAATGGATTAATGGGAAGGGTTAACCCCAGCCGTACTCCTATAAATGAGCAAATAATAGGAAAGGGGAGTTAGAAAAATATAAATTAGGAGAAAATAATAAAATAAATATAATAAACTAAAAATAAATTAATTAAATAGATACTGCAAACGGTCAAAACGACCGTGTGTCTGGTGATTAAATTACAAGTTATTATAATAAACGAAAAATAATCACGCACTCTCTAGCTTGGATGTACTTTGTAGTATTGATCCTTGCTAGTCTCAATCACTCACACTCAATCAGGATTTACGAGAGATTTCTCTCTATGCCAGCGGTCCGATAGTCACACGAAATAAAATTAAAAATTAAACTTCCTGATGAATGAAAAAACGATCACGCACTCTCTAGCTTGGATGTTACATGCAGCAATGACCCTTACTAGTCACAAGCAATCAACCCAATCTGGACTTACGAGAGGTTTCCCTCGTCACGTCGGAAGTCATGACGTCCGAGTCATATAACTAACGTCGGAAGACATTCCAGGGTAGACCTGTGAGTGAGTGAGTGAGATTTGCAAGGGTTAAGGCGTCTTCGCATACCCAAGCAATTGAGTTACTGTCGGACCACTGGCGTAGAGGGAAACCTCTCGTAAGTCCTGATTAAGTGTGAGTGATTGAGACTAGCAAGGATCAATGCTGCATTGTACATTCAAACTAGAGAGTGTGTGATTTTTTCATTAGTATATTTTTAAATTGTATTTCGTGTAAATGTCGGACCACTGGCCTGGAGGGAAATCTCTCGTAAGCCCTGTTTCAGAGTGAGTGCTTGTGACTAGTAAGGATCAATGCTGCATAAGCACATCCAAACTAGAAAGTGGGTGATTAATTTTCATTGGTATATTTTTAATTTCTTAATTTTACTACGTATAACTGTCGGACCACTGGCGTAGAGGGAAACCTCTCGTAAGTTCTTATTGGGTTGAGTGCTTATGACTAGCAAGGATCAATGCTGCATAGCACATCCAAACTAGACAGTGTATGATTATTTTTCATTAGTATAATTTTTTATTTTACTACGTGTAACTGTCGGATCACTGGCGTAGAGGGAAACCTCTCGTAAGGGGAGAGGATGACGATATGAGAAGATGACAAGGATAGACGAAGAGGTGGAAAGAAGATGAGGTAGGGGAGAGGAAGATTATGGGTGAGGATGAGAAGAGGAGAGGATGAAAAGGAGAGAGGAAGAGTAGGTAAAAGGATGAGGAGGATAGAGGATGAGGAGAAGAGAGGAAGAAAAGGAGAAACAATGAGGAGGAGGGAGGGGGTGAAGTGGGGAGAGGAAAAGTATTGGAGAAGATGAGGAGGGGAGAGGATGAGTAGTGGAGAGGATGAGAAGGGGAAAAGAAAGGTAGGAGAAAGGATGAGGAGGAAAGAGAAAGAGAAGGGGAGAAGGGGAGAGAATGAGGAGGGGAGATGAAAAGCAGAGGAAAGGATGAGGAGAGGATAAGGAGAGGATGAGAAGGGGAGGATAAAAAGTAGGAGAGGGGATGAGAAAGAGAGAGGAAGAGGAGGAGAGAAGAAGATTAGGAGGAAGAACGAAGAAGGGACAAAGAGTAGTTAAGGGGATGAAGATGGGAGATGAATAGTAGGGGAAAGGATAAAGAGGGGAGAGGATGAAGAGTGGAGAAGATGAAGAGGGTAGAGGATTTAGAGGGGAGAGGTATAGTAGGGGAGAGGAGGAAGAGAAGAGAGGAATAGTTATAGAAAGGATGAGGAGGAGAGAGGAAGAGTAGGGGAGGGGATGAGGAGGAGAGAGAAAGAGTAGGGGAACGGATGAAGAGGAGAGAGGAACAGTAGGGGAGGGGATGTGAAGGACATAGGAGGATGAGGAGAGAAGAAAAGTAGGAGAAAAGATGAAGAAGGGAAAAAGAGTCGGTGGGGGGATGAGGGGTGAGGATGAGGAGGGGAGGGAATGAGGAGGGGAGAGTTCGACGAGGAGAGAGGAGGGGTAGAAAAGTGGGTGACGACGAGGGAGGAAGTTTATGGGTGAGGATGAGGAGAGGAGATGATGAGGAGGAGAGAGTGAGAGTATGGGAGAGGACGAAGAGGAGAGAGGAAGGGTGGGAAAGAGGATGAGATTGGGAGAGGAAGATTAAAGTTGAGGATGAGGAGGAGAGAGGAAGAGTATGGGAGAGGATGAGGAGAGGGGAGGATAAGGAGAGGAGAGAATTATCAAAAGGGAAGAAAAGAGGTTGAGAGGATGATGAGGGAAAAGGAAGTGTAGAGGAGAGAATGAGGATGGATGGAAGGGAAGAGGATAAGAATGAGAAAGAAAGAGAAAAATAGAGGATGAGGAAGAGAGAGGAATAGTAGGAAGGAGGATAAGGAGTGGAGAGGGAGAGATGGGGAGAAGGGTAGTAGGAAGATAATGAGGAGGGGATAATAAAAGTAGGGGAGAGGACGAGGAGGGGAGAGGATGGCGAGGAGAGAGGAAGGAGGATTAGTGAGAAGGACGATTGAGGAGGGTAGAGGATGATTATGCTTTAGGATGAGGAGAGGAAAAGGTGAGGTCAGAGGAAGATTAAAGAGAAAGGATGAGGAGGAGAAAAAAAATAGGGGAAAGGATAAGGAATGGAGGGGATGTATATGGGAGAGGATTAGGAGGGGAGAGAATGTGGAGCAGAGAGGATGAGTAGGAGAAAGAATGAAGAAACGAGAGGATGAGTAGCGGAGGGCGGTGAAGGAGAGGGGAATGGTAGGGGAGAGGAGTTGAAGAAGAGAGGAAGAAGAGGAGAGAAGACGAGTAGGTGAGGGGATGAAGAGGGGAGAGGAATATAAGGGGCGAGGATGAGGAGGGGAGAGAATGAGGAGGGGAGAGTTCGAAGAGGAGAGAGGACGGGTAGAACAGTGGATGACGACGAGAGAGGAAGATTATGGGTGAGGATGAGGAGAGGAGATGATGAGGAGGAGAGAGTGAGAGTATGGGAGAGGACGAAGAGGAGAGAGGAAGGGTGGGAAAGAGGATGAGATTGGGAGAGGAAGATCGTGGGTGAGGATGAGGGGAGGAGATGATGAGGAGGATAGAGTAAGATGATGGGAGAGTATGACGAGCAGAGAGGAAGAACAGGGGAAAGGATTAGGCGGAGAGAGGAAGAGTAGGAGAAAGGATGAAGAGGCGAGGGGTAGAGTAGGGAGGAGATGATTACGGGAGAGGAAGACCAGGGGGATAGATAGGTGGGGAGAGAATGACGAGGAGGAAGTAAGAGTGGGGGAGGGCTTGAGGAGGAGAGATGAAGAGGAGGAGAGGGGAAGAGTAGGAGAAAGGATGAAGAAGAGGAAGAGTCGTGGAGAGGATGAGGAGGAGAGGGAATGAGTAGGGGAGAAGATGAGGAGGAGAGAGTGGAAAAGTAGGAGAGAGGATGATGAGGAGAGAATGTTGGGAATGATGAATTATGACTGAGCAAGAGGATGATCGAAGAAATAGGAACAAGAGGGAGAGTTCGATGAGGAGAAACGTAGATGATCAGTGAGATTGGGAACAAGAGATATAGGAGAGCCGACAAAATTGGATGGTAAAATAATTGGCGAAGGGTGGAAAAGGGGGGAGTTATAGGGAGGGAAAGAGTTAGTGGAGGAGAAAGAGTTGAGGAAAGACTTATGGGGGAAATATTTGACTTGACGACAGGCTTATTGGTGAGAGGGGCCAATGTTGGAACCGCCGAAAGGTATAGCTGAATGTAGAAAAAGACGGGGGAGGAAAATAGGGGGAAAGAAAAGACGGGCAAGAGGAACATAGAGCGACAAATGAGTGTTGAGAGAGGCGAAATCTAGAATGGATAGAATAGGGCAGAAGATCTTGAGCCGGTGTGTCATGCGGATGCGATGAGAGGTTCATAAGGCGTGAGAATATGGAGGTGTTGCGCTTTGCAGGTAATGGAGAATTGAGGTGAAGAAGGCGTGAAGCTCTGGTGGCGTTCGGCTGAGGGAGCGGAGAACGTGATGGATGGATTGGGGTAGGAAAAACAGCGTTGTCCGCGCCGTGTGGCTTTCTGCACCACTTTCCCTGGCAATTGTGGTGTCCGGAGACTAATTGTGCTGGAGGCGAGTGAGATGGCCGCAACTATCCGTGTTTATGATTCCGGAACGGTCGGAGGTATAGAGTGTCGATTTTGACCTTTCGCGAATATTTGTCTGTTTCATAGGGGGGAACGCCAACTCACTCGTAGGTCCTCGAGGGGAATGCTATCCGTGCGAATGTCGAAGTGTTGTATTTGTTTCATACTCACTCTCAAAGCCCTTCAGCTTGCCTATCCTCGTGGTCTCCTTGGTGCTCTTTAGGCACCGGAGGCTCTCCTGCTGGGAATGACCTTGCGCCACCCAGCATGGTGTCCAAATCCAGCTTAAGTATAGTGGCGCAGACGACG
Organism: Hetaerina titia; assembly: GCA_037158775.1. Lineage (NCBI taxonomy): Eukaryota > Metazoa > Arthropoda > Insecta > Odonata > Calopterygidae > Hetaerina > Hetaerina titia. The sequence goes on from CM073779.1 coordinate 9,880,350, forward strand.
ACCTTTTTTCTCCCATGAGTTGAATCAATGCCTTTCTCTGCCAATGGCTGGAGCACAACCGAACAAACAGATTTAGGGGAGTGTGCTTTTGGTACAAAACGTTTCCACCGAATGAACATGTTAACTGTAAAACGTATGTGAGGTATTGCAATTTCTAGGAAAACTACATTAATTAGTCATTGCGGAAAAAAAATATCTTTAGTGGTGATAATTGTGGACTCTGATTAAGCTTTCTGATCCTTAATTTTATCCCTTTCAATGTGCAATTGAGGGCCTACTCTCGTTCGCCTCGTCATTTTAGGAAAATTGTAATTTTATGAGAAGAATAGTTAGTTCGGTTAATACGTGACTCGACCGCGATACTTGAATAAATGAACCTAACAGTTTCGCCTATATAAAAGTCCGTTTACACGCCTCCGTTTGAGAATGTAGATTAAGCTATAGTACCTGATCGCAGTGTACCTCATAAGGAAGTCCTTCCCGTCCCTATCCTCAAAGGCACTGTCAGAATGTTCTCTTGGGTGACTCTCATCACTATAGTTCGGCTCACCGACGGTCACCGGGTGAGCAATCGTTTACTTTTGTCACCAAAACAAATGTGTAGGGAAAGAGAGGAGGAACCTACAAGAGGGAAAGTATAGTCGCCAGGTATCCTTTAGGCGGTAGTTTGGTACCCGCTTAGGTCAATGGTCGGTGTTGTTAGATTACTTGAATCAAAATACTGTTTTTATATTTGCTGGGACCACTGAATAATTCAAAATACGAGCCAGTTTATAGTGCAAGAAGAGGAAGTAGTCGCTAGGTGCATGGTCTCATCATCTCTATCTTTTTGGTAACGGCCCAAAAACTCCCGTCCACTGGACATTCATTGCTTTTTTGGTGGTCGGTGAGCATTTTCGTTACCCACCTTGCACACAATTTTGTGGTTTCCGAGGTTTTCTGTGACAATATTTTAGAAAGTAGTGCGTCCAAGTTGAGGAAATTATTCAGCCAGACCATTAATCGTCAATCGACGATCACATCGCACTTTTTGTTCCACTCGCGAAACAAATTCATCGGTCAGAATACTGGGCCTGCCACTTCGCTCATCGTCACGGACATTTGTTCGTCCATTTTTTAGATCACGGTACCATTGCCTAACCTTTCCTTCACTCATAACTGTATGTCCATAAACTAGGCATAATTCTTGATGAATTTCAGCAGATGACAATCCTTTTGCATACAAGAATCGTATGACAGAACGCACTTCACAGCTGGCGGGATCAGTGATTGTCGCGGATATTGTTGTTTGCATGCACGGACAACAAACGACTTCTGAAATAATATAAATTCTGCTATAGCTTCTCAATGAATCAGTATCTGGCGTTGCAGGAGTGAAACTGTGCTCTGAAGCCCCAATATTTATATATAAGCAAACGGCTCTTACTTTATGAAAATGCTTCGTATTACATAACGATGACCCATTTTCAAAAATTCACTGAAAACGTTCACTGTTGGTGGTTGCCAAACAAATGCTAAAAACGTAGCGTCTTCAAACTTGAAACATGCTTTATAGTTTGAATACTTTCTAATACAGTGATATTTTTCAAAAAACTACCGCCATCTCTAGGTCAGGCCGGACCACCCTCGTAAGTCAGGATAATGATTCATTGAATCAGGGAAATCCAAGAAAGATGGAAGTAATATGTAGGGTTTCTTCGCATGCAGTGGTGCGATGGTTTCTACGCATCAGACCAGTAAGCAAAACCGTCGAGAATGTGTCTTAGATGAGTATAGATTAGTTCTAGACACTCTAGATGGTGAGACAGATACGGCAGAAAGAAAAATAAATGAGAAGGTGCCCGATATGGTGAGCGAGGAGGAGGGATTGCTTGGAGAAATCATGAGGGGACAGGAAAGATGGCTGCAGAGCATATTGATTGGCCTTAGATTGTTGAAGACAGTGATAGAGGGAGGAACAATGCAAGAAAGGAGGGAGCAGGAATAGGTATGTTTGCAGAGTGAAGGGAGTGTGGGAGTTTGCAGGATTGAAGAAGGACTTACTGAAATACCTAATTTCGCGTTATGTTTTTGGTTAGATGAGGCTAGTAAATGAACAAGGTACTGGTTCCTTCCTTCTCTTCCTTGAGTAAGGTGGCTTGGACCAACGAAAATTCGAAAACTAGCGTGTTCTCTTTGTTGTGAGTTTTTGTATTTTTGTCTTTGTCCACTAGTGCTAACTTCATATATATTATTATTCACACCCGTGGGAATTTCAAGTAAATTTCATACACGTATGTATGGGTCGCGGTAGTCCAAGGGCATAGCGTTGGACTACTGACCGACGTGTCCGGATTTGATTCCTCGTGAAGCCTCTCTGGGCACCTGCAGCTAGCTACACCTAAGCTATATGATTTTTTGGGTAACAGATCTTCATGGGAAACCATCAGCGGCACAGGGAAAGGAACTGGCTCCATACCCTGATGTGTGAATTTCACATGCCGTCGGGCTTGGTGAACTCAATCATCACCTACCAAATCGACCTTCGGGTTGATTACTCCGTGTGTATGGTTTTTTATAATAATTTGAAAGTCTTATAAAGTTAAACCAACAGACGATATTTCGAGGGGTTTTTACAAAAATATTATAAAATTTAAGGATATATGTTTCACTACTTTTATTTCCATTATCCCGAGTTAACATTGTTGAAGGTAGTCCTGTGATTTTACTTTAATGATCTTTACTACAGCAGTACCTCGGTTATTCACTACTACCTCTTTGTATACGAGCATCCTCTGTCGTCCGCAAAGCTCCTTCAAGGATCTATCGCCATAACTATAAATAATCTGTAAGGGGCCAAATTCGTTTGCAGAAAGATCCGCATCAGTATGCAAAAAAACACTCCATGGCATTCATCAGGAGTTTGAATGATGTTTGGAAGAAAAAACAAAATTGCGGGGACTATGAAAGGACAATGTAAGGGACTTCTATTTAATGAAGGAAATCTAGACGACTTTGGAAATTTAAAAAATGTATATCCAGGATGTACAATGAAAAGCCATAAAGCCGGTGACATATGGGACCAATTTTGAATACATAGAATTCAATTAAACTTTGGACACTTGACGAGATTGGCCGTCACTACGAAGGGACCGGGAAGAAATGCCCTAAACATTCCAAAAATTCCACGTTGATGATTTTAACACCCACAACTATAGATAAATGAATCAGGGTACCCTACAAGCAACAGTTAAAGAGCACGTAATAATCCGACGAGTTCAGGAATTTATTTGATGCTATCGCCGTAGTCAATCACTTAATTTTGCATTGATGAACTAAAATGACTGAGTTAAAATTGTCCCGTATGAAGTACATAATTATTGCCGCCAATTTGAATTTTGTTGTGTATTCCCAAAGTAGGAATTATTTGAAACAAGGAAACCAGTTACATTTTTGCTAGGCCGGGTGAAAGCTTGTGATTCGTCCGCGCAATGCTTTGGGCACTTAGGCGTCTGCCGCCAACGACATTCGAGAATTTAGGACTCGCGTTACATATCTCAAGGACGATTAACCGTGAAATGAGAGACACGGCATTCAGGAGAGTCAACGGACAAAATGAAATATTAGCGCCAAATAGAACAAAAGAATTGTTCAACATTGAACTATTTGTAGCCAATTCCACTACATTCCAATGTGTTTTCTGATTTTCTGCAAGCAATCGTTCTCACTGCTAGAAGTACCTTGTGTAGAAAAGAATGGTGAAGAGCGAATGAAAGTACGCTTATATACAGTAAAAGAAAACATTTTCGAAGGAATAAAACATCAATAAATATTTCTATTTTTTACGTACTTCCTACATGTCTAGGCAGAGGAAAAGTTTATTAGCTCCATAGAAATTAAATCGTACAGATCCGCACCCAAAAGTGGCAGGACTGATTTTCTCTGGCGCGAAGAGAGCGGTGGAGGGGTGTCTGCCTGGCAGGGTAAGATGGAGGGGGGCTATTAGCAACAGACTGACACCAACCTCAGTAGCCTGCGGGCTGTTGTTGAGTGAGGACACCGTTTTTAGTGAAGCAAGTTTTTTGTCCGCGTCGAAAAACAAAATGAATCTGATTTTAGAGCAACGTTATTCCGTGATGTTTTGTGCGAAACTCGGGAAGACGGCAACTGAGACCCTCAATATGATCAAGCAGACTTATGGGGACACTGCCTTAAGCCGTTCCACAGTGGCACAAGTTGTTTAAAGAGGGTAGGGAGCTCGTTGAAGACGACCCTCGCTCCGGACGGCCGTCGACGGCAAGAACCGACACGAATGTGGACAGAGTGAGGGCACAGACCGAAGCTTAACCAGTGAAGAAATTGCAGACCAGTTGGATCTGTCTGCATCCAACGTCCAACGCATTATTTCACAGGATTTGGCCATGCGCAAGGTGTGCGCCAAGATGGTACCGAAAATTCTGAGTGTCGACCAACAGGCAACGCGTGTGCGCATTTCTGAAGAAGTGTTAGCCAATTTGCACCGAGATGAAAATTGTTTGGACAGTGTGATAACTGGTTAGAAGCATGGGTTTTTCAATATGACCCCGAAACGAAAAGACAATCCGCGGAATGGCACACTTCCGCGTCCCCACGTCCAAAAAAGGCTCGCATGAGCAAATCAAAACGATGTTGATTGTGTTTTTCGACCGTCATGGAGTGGTCCACAAGGAGTTTGTCCCACCAGGGGAGACTGTGAATGTGAACTTTTACGTGCAGGTGCTCACCCGCCTCCGAGAACGCGTGAAAAGATTCCGACCGGCCATCGCAAACTGTTGGGTGCTTCATCATGACAACGTGTCGTGCCATGGCGCGCTCGTCGTCAGACAGCTCCTGGCCAAATACGGCGTTGCCACGTTGCCGCACCCACCCTATTCTCCCAATTGGGCACCACCGGACTTCTTCCTCTTCCATCGATGAAAAGACAGCTCAAGGGACGACGTTTTGACTCGATAAAGACCGTTCAAGAGGCTTCGACGAGGGTCATCAACGGCATCCCCAAAGGAAATTTCCAGCGGGCGTACGGGGAATGGGAGCAACGTTATACTAAGTGTGTAGCAGCTCAAGGAGCATACTTTGAAGATTATTAAGTCAATGTAAGTATGTCGTCAATGAAATTCTTGTAAAAAAATCAGTCTTACCACTTTTGGGAGCGTCCCTGTATATCTCCATAAAACCTATAAAACTACATTTATGTGAAAATTTACTTTGTATTTAATTAAATTCTTTAATTGTTTTAATAACTGGATACATATTGTATTTCTCATTGGAATATCGAAAAATCCACAAAAATTGATGAAATGAAGAACATTAATGAAATCTATGAAATTAGAACTTTATTAATTTTTCGGTTAAAATCTTTAGCCATGCATCTCTTTTTTTACCTAATTCTGTATTTACGTGTATTATTTACATCGCTTTATGATACGCCATTAAATGGCATCATTACGACAAAAGTAAGGAAACAATGGTAATTTCCTTTCTAGGACTCACTACACGAATTTCAATTCCCCTCAACCAGTGCTCCTATAAGTATCCTAATCATAGTGTTACTAGGTGCCTCTCAAAAATATTTTATATAAAATTCACATACTCAAAGGCTTCCTGGTTCTTCCCAATTCAACATAAAATGTTTACTTAAGATTGCGCATATGCAATCCATATTATTCTCCATTTACAGCACATTTCATTGAATGGCGTGCAGAACTTTCTCCTTTTGCCAGTCACTAACTTCGTGTTCTGCATAACCAGAGAATCGAAACTTGACTTATTTTAATATTAAAATGCAAAAACCAATGTTCCCTTTGGCCATCAGAGCATTGATTAATTTTGCATATTGTCCATCTCTCAACTCTAAATTATAGTTTTCATCAGTTTTTCTCCGATCTTCATTCCTTTTTTCACATAAACAATTCTACCTTTAACTATTTTTTCATGATCCACATAATTAATTTTAATGTGCATTAAAACTTGGGCCAGATGACTACCTATCACAAGATCTCCTCCATATGTCCTCAGTCCTTAAAAAACATTCTAGTCATTAACCTCTCAAAAAAATTGAATCGCCTTCCTATGGTAGCCATAGATCTGTTTGATTCTATGTTTCTCACCATTTGATGAGGAACACCCTTGCATGATTTAGGGGATTTCCTTTACAATTCAGCAATTACGGAGTGTAAAAATCATTCACTTTGACCAGGATTCGAAACCGGACCGCTCAATGTCAAGCCGAGTGCTTCAGCTAGTTAAGCTATCGAGGCGTCCTCTTGCAGTCAAGAATTTTCGTGGACTGTGGCGCGACGCACGACTGCGAATACCTGTGACATTGTAAGGTATATTGTCAGAAGATCTTGTTCCTTTAAAGCCCCCAAAATTTCGAAGTGCTTGAGGACGCCTCGGTAGCGTATCTGGATAAAGCTCTCGGGCGGACGTCGAGGGATCCGGGTTAGAATCCCTGTCAAGGCAAATGATTTTTACATTCTGAAATTTTTGCATTGTATAGCTTATCTAGCGGATGACTCCGTTAAAAGTTACTGCCTCACAGAATCTCCCACAGTTTCCTAGAATTCGAATTTCCTTTAATTTTTCTAAGTTTATTTAAAATGGGAATGTTGTGCGCGACCATTAATGGGTCCTTCGACACTCCCTGCTAAGTGCAGAACTTTAAGAACGTAGCAAGCCATCTCAATCTTCGCACGCATCTCCTCTGTGTTTATTCACACTTGAGCTAAAAACACTTTGCGGTATGAACATCTCCAGAAGACACAGCATCTGCATCTTGAATCAAAATAAAAATGGCATTCACAAACATTTTCAAATATTCCATTATCAAATCCTTCAGGGGAGACGAAATATTAAAAAGCTATAGAACAGAAGCCAGATCTCGCACTTACGTACGTATATTTATTTCCACGAACTCATTCGTTTTAAATACGATGGTGGCCGAATATTTTTGATGATCTGGCCAAAGAGTTAGAAATTGGTAGGTTGTTCATTTTAATATTTTCCACCTACATTACTATGCCATAGTCCTCCTCACGAGGACTTTCGTATGACACGAAGAATTATGGAAAGCATGTATTCCGGAACATATCTCCAGGCCATTGAAAACTAAAGCAGATTTATGAGAAGGGACTAATGTCCCTGAGTAAAATAGTTAAATGCCGATTTAATCAAAATAGTTGCAAGACTTGAACTTTTTTTTGGTTCTCATCTCACGCACAGGTGCAGAGGAAAACAAATGTATTCCGCACTTTGGAGCTTTCAAAGTGAGAAGACGTGTTCCTCTATCCCCAGTTCCTTTTTTATAGCAACGCCTAGCTGTGTCAAATGCGACGTTGCCACCTCAAATTGTAGCAAGAAAGTTAATGCCTGGCATTGTCCATTCCGGGTACGAGAGACCGTTCCTCAACTGCTATGGTACTCCCATCGAATCTGGAGCAGCAAGAAATTGTAGACTGGATGAAGAAGGACATCTTCAGGACCTTACCAAAGATGTACTACATTCCTGCGTGCACCGTCTGAAGGACGAGCAGCCTCAAATTAAGAAGACCATCCCGTCCTGGGAGAACCTTCTCAAAGTGCATACTTAAGTGGACAATAAGTGCATGAGGTAAGGTGCAGTGCAAGGTAAGTAGCATGATGACGTCTTTGAACAGCATTACATGCACTGGGAGATTTTACGATGTAGTCTGAAAATTCATGAATAAAAAAAACATAACGGCAGTCCCTCGTAAACGTATTTAAACAATCAAATCTTTGAAATTCAAATAAAATCTTAAATATTCCACATAATAATGTGGAGATAGTCAGGACATTTGTAGGCCAAACAGCTATGTCAATAGGCTAAAAGATATAGGTTGATGACACAGGCTATGGGAACTGAGTCGATTCGAGACAGAAAGAAAGATCTAACACAACGACTTGCAACCATCGTAAGTCGGTTTGTAAATCACACAACTGCAACAGAAATATTAATATTTTAAGTCAAGGCTACTATGCGCTCTTTCTAAATTACTCAAGCACCATGCACGCAATACATAATAATGGAGGGTCTTACTCCAAACAATATGCTCGTTGAAATCCACTCAGGATTTTGGAAAGAATGTATGCATATTAAGTTGTCTCTAATTATTATATATTACCAGTAATATCCGGTTGATAGTCGGAAAACCACTATATTCGTTTAATTTGATTGCAGCTAAGCATTTGACAATGTTGAACACGGTGTTAACCTAAAGAGATTCAGTGGAATTAAGCTCTCCCTATCCAATTTGCAATGGTACCAGTCTTACCTTTCATAGCGTAAACAAGTGGTAATGAATGTAGGAAAAAGACGGATTGGAATGCGACGGTAGGCGAAAGAGGAGATGGAGATGAGGGGGGATTACAGTTTACGTACGAGAAATAGCCGCGGAGATAAAGCAATTGAATTCAGCATGAGACAGGGTCATCACCAACACTTGCTTCAAACAACGCAAGAGGCGTAGGTTTAACACGGAAAATGCCAGATGACCCAGAAAGGTATCAGTTAGACATAGCATTATGATGAGGCACAGATTTAGAAACAGTGAAATCAATTCGCACAGTTCCCGGGAGCAGATACGGACTCTGATCAGAATACTAATTGTTGCCACGAAAGGTAGCGTCTGATTAAAAAGATCAGGCTAGAAAGGCGTCCCGGGAAATGGAATTAGAAGCATTAACTGGATTGACAAGGAAGGATAATCAGGAGGCAGTAGAGAAAATCTGAGGAAAAATGGAAATATATAAAAAATGGGATATCGGAAGCCGCTAAGAAACTATAGGAATATGAAAAGGAAACTATGGATCACGGAGGGGATGATTGGAAAGATAGATGGGAGAAGGGACTGGAAGGATGTAAATATATAGTTAGGTAGAAGGAAGTAAAAAGAGTAAATTAATAAGTTGAGGCGGGTAACAAATAAAGCAAAAGAAGCACAGTGGAAGACGCAGAGCAAAAATATGGAAATTTCACAAAGGAAGGGTGAAATTGGTGCGCTATTCAAGAAGGTCTAAAAACTATCGGTAGGTAAGATGGGAAGATATGTGATAACAGTTAGAGAAAAGTCGGGTAGGATTATAGTTGAAACAGAAAATATCCATGAGAGATGGAAACTATAGTACAACTGTGTGGTGAAGAACTTATGAAATCATGATTAGATATAGAAAGAAAATATGACGTAGATGAAGAAAGCTTAGGTCCTGGATTACTCGACGCTGAGATGGAAAGCGGATTAAGGGAGATGAAATTCAGTAAGACTGTGGGGGTAGACCACATTCCTGCGGAACTACTAAACGGTTAAGGAAAATGTGGGAGGAAGAGTCTTAATGGTCTGATTCGTAGTATCTATGAGGAAGAATTCTGGCCGGAAAACTTTGCGAGATCATTTTTAGTTTCTATTTCGGGAAAGACAAAAGCTACATCATGTGAGGATTATAGAACAATAAGTTTGATATCCCACGCAGCTAAAGTGGTTCTCAGGATCATCAACAAAATGATAGAGAGTAGGACGAATCATTACTTAGGGAATGATCACATTGGGTTTAGGAAGCGGAGAGGTACGCTTGATGCCATTGCAGTAATGAGATCACTAATCGAGAGGAATATCGAATATAATTGGGACGTTATTGCCTTTTTCGTAGATTTTGAAAAGGCGTTTGATAGAGTGAATTGGGAAAACTAATGAATTTTCACGTTTTTTATAAAAAAATGGATCGAAGGGACAGGAGGCTAATGCGTAACCTGTACATACCTCAGAAAGCTCAAGTGCGAGTGGGGAACGGAGAATCCGGATGGGAAGTATTAGGAAGAGGTGTAAGGCAGGGTTGCCCATTATCACCGGTGCTGTTCAACGCATATGTGGAGGAAATGATTAAAGAGGCATGGGAAGAACTGGAGATAGGAATGAAAGTCGGAAGGGAATTCGTAAATTCGGTTAGGTTTGCTGCTGACCAAGGAGTTGCATGAATTGGTGAGTGAATTGGAAATTCAGTGCGATAGATATGGGATGAGAATCTTTATAAGCAAAGCAAAGATGATGCGGTTTTCCAAAAAAGAAAAAGACTTAGCAAAACATTAAAATATTAGAGTAAAAACTAAGAATAGAGGGAACAGTTGAGTTATCTCGGGATGTTTTGATCCACAATGGTCAAAGTAGTAGTGACGTAAGGAGAAGAATTACGATAGGCAAAGAAGCTTTCATGAGGAGAAGGGAATTTATGACAGGGATGTTGAGTAGGGATCTTTATATCTTTGATATGGAGCGCACAGGGTGGAGAATAATGGATTCTCTAATATGACAGGTAAATTGTACACAAAATGAACTAAGATAATTAAAAATGGTTTTATAAATGAAAATTATATTTAATGGCATTTTATTTTTATTAAGTTTTAAAAATTAATTTGATATGGAGAGTAGTCATGTACGGCGCGGAAACATGGCCATTGAAGCAGGAAGTTAGGCGTGGATTGGAGGCTTTTGAAATGTGGGTATGGAGAAGGTAAAGTGGACAGAAAAGAATACAAACGAGGGAGTGCTCGATTTGGTGTAGGGGGAGAGGGTTGTCGGGAGAAATCATGCGGAGGTAGCAAAGACGAATGAAAAGCATATTGACCGGCAGTGAGATGTTGAAGAGTGTGACAAATTGGATAATGTAAAAGAAAGGAGGTAGGGGCGGGAATATTGGACGGAATAAAGGGAGGAAGGAAATATACGGAGATAAGACGGGCTTGTTGTAAAGTTGTATTGGGTTGTGTTTTCGCAGGGGAAACAAAATATTTACTTGATAGTTGTTTCCATCCAAAAGCTACCGTAACCGGTAGATTACGTAATGAAAAGGGTTTCTTTTAAAGAATTAAAATACAATACAATATATATACAATACAATATAGTACAACATATATACAAGAATTTCAGATGCTTGGCATCTTGAAATCCTCGCCGTTGGATGATAGAGATTGATGCTGTGTCAAACCTTGGTAGTTCAGGGTCAAGAAAACACGTCTACTCCCCGGGAAACTGAAAGGCACCCCAATTATCGTTAATTTTTTCCTGTTTTGGATGATAAATCTTCCAATATGACCCATTTAAAATTAGTACTGTCCAGCTTGGGCTTGTTAGGCTATCATCACCGAGAATACATCCTCATTGACTTGGAGGCAGCATAATACCGCATACCGTGAGGTTTTACTGTCATGGCAATTGACTACCGTGCAGTTTTCTAAAACTAATAAATAGCTGGAAACTGCTGAAATTCTTTTAAGAGGGAGGTGGTCATTGTGCTTACCTAGAGCGCTGTTAGTGGCCCTATTTTTATTTACGAGAATGAACGTGGATTTGAATCCCTTACGCGTAGCCTTCATTCCCTGCGTCACCAATTGCTCGTTTTTCTACAAGAATTGCTAATGTACTAAGTAAGCCTCGTACTAACCACAATTTGGATAAAACTCTAGTGACTCTCTTTGAGTAAGTATGTTAATGCTATTGCTATGAGACAACAGTCCAGATGTTTTCCTGTTAACAGCAGCTATTTTGATTTGGAACAGAGATAAATTATGGTTCAGCTGGCCAGGATCAAAAATGCTGCTGAGAACTTTAAAATTTTTAACGACATTTGAGACGAATGCTCTCTCTCTTTCTCGAGAAGTTAGTACGTAAATTTTAGCGGTGTATTTTACTAAGATCAATGAGAATGTCATGAGATTCTCATTTGTTATTGTTCAGATGTCATGGCACCAATGACACAAAGGTAGCAATGGACTCCTCTGCAGGGGGCAAGGAATGATGGACTGAATATCATGTTATGAAGGAATGCATAACATGACATTCAGCCAGTTAGGAGATTAAGTAAACCTTTATAATTTGAAGGTTGCGCCTGGAGTCCGTGCTACAAATAAGGAGAATGTTGAAAAAGCGACCTTTTCCTGATAATGCCAAGGACCGCATTGAGAAATTTCCAAAAATATTTCTGAATTTACACATGTTTAAAGGCATCATTAAAATATATACTGATTGATAAGTAGGTAGGTTAATTAGCAATATTATAAGTATTCATCGTTCAAACAAGTCATTCCACAAATCCATTCATTACATTTATCATTAGCATGTATTCTTCCCAATGTTTGCGGCGTTTTGTTCTTCATACACCAACTTTTTCTTTAGTTATCGCTCAGAATGAGCTTATTGAGCCGCTCTCGATATAAAATTCCATCGCTTTTTATCATTAAAATCCTACTTTGCTCGTATTTCGTTAATGTTTGGTGATATCAGGTATGAAAAGGTTAAATAATTTGTGAAAATTATGAATATTTTATTCGTAAAACTTTGTAGGGATGTAAATAATATTATGTGTTCATAATTGGTTGTACCTAATTACCTAATTGTGAACATAATTGATTGTACCCAACAGCCTGATTTCAATACGTTCGTAGCTTTAAATATGTAGGTAACCTGTCGAGTTTTGCATACCTTCACTTTCATTATGAAGCATAGTATTTCCCTGTAGTTTAACTATTGTTGGCATATTTTTATGCGCCCTGAAATATTTTATACATATCCAACCAGACTAGAATAAGTGTTCCACGTGGAAATAAATTCACTCAAGGAAAAATATAGTCAAGAGGAATTTTCCAATTCGAAAATACGAGGCATGATCTGCAGGTAAGGTCCGTTTAGTAACAAAAAATTATTTTTCATTAGAAACTTTTTGATTACATTTTAATTTCCTGTAAAACTACTTCACTTCTGCATGTAATCGCCGTTGACCTCTAAGCACATTTCGTAACGCTGCACGAGATTCTTTGATCTCTCAGCATAGAAGCTCGCTACCTGGAAAGTGAACCAATTGACAACGGCAGTCCTGAAATCCCCTTCGTCTTGGAATCGTTGCCTACCAAACCACTACTTCAAGTACCAGAAGAGGAAATCGTCAAACAAGAGGAAATTTGCCACCCAGTGCCTGGATCAATCAATCAATCGTCGATCAGATCGCAGTTCTTGGTCCACTCGCGTCGGTGTGAACACTGAGACTGCCACTCCTATCATCGTCATGTACATTTGTGCGGCCATTTTTGGAGTCTCGACACGGTACTTCCTTCACTTATAGCTCTAGGTCCATAAACTAGGCACTACTTCCGATAAATTTGGGTAGCTGATGATCCTTTTGCACCCAAACATCGAATCATAGCAGCCACTTCGCAGTTGTCGGAAGGTACGACTTTCGCGTACATTCTTATCTGCATTCACTAATAGTATAACGATTACTGAATCACAATAATAGCCTCATTGGCTTCGAAATAAATAACAGATGTCCCTGTATGTGAGTTTTGGACTGAGTGTTTTGTCAACTTTATTCTGACTCGCCTGCATTTAAATAAAATAAAACGGCCCTTCCTTTTCGAATATGCCCTATGCCCAAATAGGAAGTGGAACGCCGGCGCCGTGGAACTACGAACTACAGGCGCTTCGGAACGGGTTGGATCCGCTTCAAAATATAAAAATCAAATTTCCTATTTGTAATGAACCGGCATGTTACTTGCGTGTTTTTATGTGTTCGCTGTTCTTAAAATCTGACATTGAGTCCTCGACCCAATATTAGTGGGTCCTAATGAGTTGTAAAACTGGCGCTGAGTCGGAAGAGTTGTGGGCAACGAGGACCGGTCGCTCGATCCACGGATGGAGAGATTCCTTTGTCATTATTATCGTCTAAAACCATAATGTGTAAATGTAATGTCGCTACATGTGTCCTTGAAAAATAGTGGCGGTTTTGTAAAATAAAATTGTCGCGTGGAGTACTTTTTTCACTGAAGAGGGTCATGCGCTTCGTATCGAATTCATTTTTCTCTTCTGGGAGGACGAATGTTCACGCATAATTCTTTGATAATTCTTCGTGTTGTTATCTCGTCCCTATTCTTGCTATGCGCACCTCACAGACGCACGCGGGAGTGCCTTCCACCACTTTGCCAAGAAAAATTCCCTGATTCAACTACTAAGCAATGGATTGCATGTACGTGACCAAACGAAGTAAGCTTGCTTTCACTCATACTTTCCGTCCCTGAAGCTACCCGTCACATCGCTAGCTGGCGCCACAGGTAGGCATGTGGACTGAAGCCCCGTTAATGCTCTGGCCTAGTGTCCGCGAGGAAAGTCGTCGGGAGCACATGGGCTGCCTTAGCAAGCAAAGAGCCACGCGGGCGGAAAAAAATAGACTATCGAAGAAGGACAGACTCATTGTGACGCAGGGCATGAGCTTCCGTTTTCAACTTAAACTCAAAGGACATTCGTGATAATGCTTTCTTGTGGAAGAAATATTTATATTGACAGCTTCGAACTGATGATGCGCGCGCGATCTTCGATTAAACTAGTTCCATCTGGGTTTGTTTGGTGCACCACCTTAAACTTTATATAGGTCATTCAAGTTTACTTGTGCAAGTAATTTTACCTTCATAATTCAAGTTAAGGTGACATTATTCCTACCTCTTGTCATTCTATATATGTCGATTAGTGGAAACGGTGATGAAAAGATACCATATGTGTCGCCCTGATTGCATGTCACATAGGCAATGGAACGGTGTTGTAGGTCAAATGGGGTAAATTTCGTTTAATTTGCTGATCCATTCGTTCCTTTCTTCCATACGCGAATGGTCACAGTGAATTTCGACGTGCCATAAGATGCACGCACGTGTTTTTATGTAGAAAATTTCACAAAAAAAGAAAACGATTATGCTCTCATTTGTATGCATACTATTTTGCAAGGATGTGCAAAGCTTATAACGAATATATTTTGATTGGTTTGTTACGAAAAAAGTTTCTTTAAAATACGTAGGGTTGTGAATTTCCACGTACGAGAACGTTTTCCACCGATGGGACGCCTGGGGCCACGCCATGGAGAACCTAAACTCACACTCTTATTTTCTCGATAAATACTGATCACTAAAAATCTCCTATATTTCTCCTGAAACATCCTGTTTAGACAGAGTAATGAGGGACATTAGTTTGTTTAGAGGAAAATTCGAATTCGAAGCTAATAACCTTCTTCCAATAGCAGACTTCCAATGTTGACACGGCAGGACGATAAGCACACGCACCACAAAAACACCCGGACTAGACTCAAATGGCCGATTTCACATCGACATCCCCCCCCATTTCCTGAACAGTTCATAAATGCATCCAAATCCGGCGGCAAAACGTGGCAGAGTAGGGAGCGTCGCGAGGCTTGCCATTTACTCCTAAGTTTTCCGTAATATTTGTATTTGAAATATTTGTAATATTTGAATTTTCCGTTATATTCCCGCCTAGGGGGGTTTTCCTCAGCATAGGGCTTCGATGTTAGTAATGGGGTCCACTTCCAGTGGTTACCACTGGTGATAGTCCGATGTAAAGGATAAAATGTGCTCCTTTCGGACTAATGATAAATAAATAAATAAATAAAAGGGATAGAGGATTGATGCAGGGCACGGATACCTCAGGGTGGAGTATGCGCTGACGAAATTATTTTGACGGGAAACATTTGCGGAATGAGGCCAGGGCAGCTGGGAGTCGTGGCCGGACCATCTTTTGTAGCCGAAAAATGATGCATACGAGAAGTTATGTATCAACGTACACTCAAGTAGGATAAATTATCTCAACAAAATACTACTGCCGATTTTAAAATTTATCACACCACTTTCTAACTTATTCTATTCAGCGTATTGTGATTTCTAGTTACATATTTACAATATTTTAAACTCGCCATATTGGATGAAATACGTACCACTTTCATGTGTTTAGAATATCTTGTCGCGTTGCTCTTTATCTGATACTGCTTAGGTCAAGCTGAAACCATTTGATCAGTCTGAAACTTAATTATTCAGCCTTATCTTATGTCCTAGCGTGTGACCTAACAATTTCGACTTTGCATCTACGCCATCTTCCGTCATTTGCGTCATGTAGTGTCATTTGTATCTGCGTGATCTTGTGAAACACTAATTTATTTCCACCGGTTGTGTTTGTGGCGTAGAGTGACAGCGAAAGGCTCTTCACACTTGAGTGGAAGCTGGAAAATATTCTTTCCTAAATGTTTTTCGTCTCGAGTTGGAACTGTGAGAATTTATGGGGTAGAAAAAATCAACTCTATCAGAACTAAGGGAAAGAGACTGTGAAGAGAAATTTAACTATTTGCGTTGCTGTTAACTTAAGCCGTTCACTGTGTTATCAGTTTTTTCTCTTATAGAAAAAGGAAGCATTCAAGGGCAAATATGTGAAATTCGTATGGGGAGTAATGCCATCAAATGAAAATAATTTTGGGACTGATTCTGTTGAACCCAAAAATTTTATGAAAACGAATTTGTTTGTAAATACAAGCTTAGGGTTGTGCAATTCTTCAAAAGTTGAACTTGATCCACTATCTCTTCTACGAAAACGTACTGAAGTCGCCCCAGATCGCATGTTAAAAAAGATAATTTTAGGAATTTGCGCAACAGAACTCGGGAATACTCGAAGTGTTTTTGGGGTTTCACTGATATTGGCAATAATTTCCCTCTATTCTATTTTCAGCAATTAATGATGTAAATTAGAGCCCTAGGTTTATCTTTTACAGGCATAAACTCTGTTCAAATGCAAAGTTGAATACGTACAATGAATGTGAAAAGTTCAAATACAACCCATGGTGTGTCTTAAATATACTACTTTTACCACAATAATCATCGCAAATTTATTCAACGGCTATTTCTCTTTCTCAATCGTATCATAAAATAAAATTATTCAGAAACAAAAGAATTCAATATCATTCTATAATGAAATGTGTTAATTGCTATTAAAATTCAAGCAAAGTATAAAAATCTGAAGGCAATACCACCATTCAAAGACCTGCCGCGTAATAATCCGCTCCTGCGCCTCGAAATGCAGGAAATTCAAAGCGTAATAACGTTTACCTTGGCTGGGATTTCGAACCCGGACACATCGACATTCCGCCAAGTGCGTTCACTATACATAGAGTCTTATTTCGATGACAATTTCTCCTGGTCCCGACACTTTATCTCGGAGCGAAAAAGAAAAAACTTAGTTCTTTCACGTAAATTTTATTACAAACGACCTAGGTTTCCACTTACAAAGTCATCATCAGGACGATACTTTGTAAGTCAAAACCTAGGTCGTGTGTATTAAAATTTATGAGGAAGAACTAATTTTTTTCTTTACCGTTATGAATCGCTTCCCCAAAGCGACGCCTCAAACCATTCTTTTGGGAAAGGAGATTTATTTTCACAAGGCAAAATACCCTCAAAATTATTATCACTCTGTTAATTGACCATATTAGTAGACGTCCGTACAAAGAACGCCCCGATATCGCTGCAGAAAGCACGAAACCTCTAATTGATGCATTCCATTCCGTTCCAAACCGAGGTACAGCCACGATCAATCCTCGGGATAAGGCTGCAGACAGAGAGCGCCACATCGACTCCCTTGACACCACCCACCCGCTTCACTTCCGAGTACAGTTCCCTGAAGGAATCCGGAATCTCTTCAGATCCGCAGTCTGCCGCATCGTAGATCCCAATATGAGCCACGACCATCAACCTGGAATACTTCGTGCCCGCAGCCGCCGTTCAAACCGCCTTCGGAAGCACCTGGGGAATGCCACAACTAGGAATGTGCCAGGCCAACAGGTGCTGGCTCAAACCCTCCTGGTCTGCCCTCTCCCGCAATGGCACCATTACATGTCTGACGTTGCCGCTACCTATCTCTAAAATCCCCCCTTTCGCACCCTGATGGCTGCTCCTGGCTGGTGTTTTAACAGGGGCGGTGGTAGGGGCTGAAGCTGAGCCATCCTCCGATAGCACCTGATACCTGTTGGAGACGGGGATGATGTTTGCCTTTGCATCTCCCATCCCTCGCCGCAGCGTTAAATTCACCTCACTACTGCGCGAGACCACATAATAATTTCTTTCAAAGCGTGTGCACTAATGGCAGGGAGACACCCATTGAAGGCCAAGTCACACCTATCGCAAAGATGGATGGCATTAGAATTACGTCGCGGGTTCGAATCCTCACGGCGGCAGATATTTGCCCGTGTTATTCCGATCCCTATTTGAGGTGCTTTGTGGAAGGCACTTTGAGTGAGTACGCAGTTAGTCGGACACTAAGCTGCGGACCCCTTAGCGCCTTTCGAATGGAGTAGACTAATGCCGACGCCGGGTTTCTCACCATCATTCATCCTTTCCCGTCCATCCCAAATGGCGCAAACGAACTCAGCTGTCGGTCGCCTCCCCTAAAACTACCACTACTACAATTCCGCAAAAAGGAATCACATAACAACTCCCACACATAGACAGTAATAATTCACCCAAATCAGGGGATATTCCCGCAAGGGTAGTGAAAGAGGTCGCCACCGAAATTAGGCCTTTTTTCAATAAATCTTTAACAAATCGATTTCAGAAAGTGTCGCTCCCATGGACTGGAAAATAGCTAAGATGACGCCTATTTCTCAAAACAGATACATACAAGACACTGGTAGTTACCGGTATATATCGTGAACCACCCTCCTCTGTAAATTCTTCGAACACATTATTGTTAGGCACGTCAAAATACTCCTTGATCCCCAGCACCTATTATCCAACAGACGACACGGAATCATAAAGTAAAAATCATGTGAAACGCAATTGGTACTTTTTATACATGACGTTCTACAATCGGGGGAAAGAAACAAGCAACTAGATGCGTAACTCTTGGATCTCTAAATAGATATAGGCAAAGGGAAACCTCCTCATTTATTATTCCCAAGATTTTCATGATGGATAGTATAGAGAAATTGGGTCCTGGCAATTGCGGGACTCGGCTCAAGGGGCCGTGTGTCGTGCCCGGCAGCGGGGTAGGCAAGGCTTCCAGGTCGTCATCCCACGAAAAGCTTGTAGGGGTTTGCTTTAGGGAGGGGAGAGGTAGGTGTGATGCCATTGCAGTAATGAGATCACTAATCGAGAGGAATATAGAATACAATTAGGAAGTATTTGCCTGTTACGTAGATTTCGAAAAAGCGTTTGATGGAGTGAATTGGGAAAAACAAATGCGCATATTGCTGAAAAAAGGAATGGATTGGAGAGAAAGGAGACTGATCCGCAACCTGTACATGTCTCAGACTGCTCAGGTGCGATTGGGGAACGGAGATTCCGGATGGGCAGTGTTAGGAAGGGGCGTTAAGCAGGGTTGCCCATTATCATCGGTGCTGTTCAATGTATATGTGGAGGAAATGATTAAGGAGGCTTGAGAAGAGCTGGCGGTGGGAGTGAAAGTCGGAGGGGAATTGGTAAAATCGGTTGGGTTTGCTGATGGCCAAGCGTTAGTTGCTCAGTCAGCCAAGGGGTTGCAAGTATTGCTGAGTGAATTGGAGGTTCAGTGCCATAAATATGGGATGAGAATCAATATTAATAAAACAAAGGTTATGCGATTTTCCAGAAAGAAAAAGGCTAAGCTAAACATTGAAATAGGAGGAGAAAAAATAGAGCAGGTAGAACAGTTTACGTATCTCGGAAGTGTTTTGGACCAATTAGGTCAAAGTGGTAGGGACGTAAGGAGAAGAATTGCGCTAGGCAAGGAGGCTTTCTCAAGGAGGAGAGAGTTGATGACGGGGACATTGAGTAGGGAGGTTAAGAAAAGACTCGTAAAAACTCTGATATGTAGTGTAGCTATGTAGGGCGCGGAAACGTGGTCACTGAAGCAGGAGGATAGACGTAAACTGGAAGCTTTTGAAATGTGGGTGAGGAGAAGAATGGAGGTGAAATGGACCGAAAGGAAAACAAATGAGGAAGTACTGGAGATGGTGGGTGAGGAGAGGGGTTTGTTGAGAGCAATCCTATGGAGGCAGGAAAGGCGTATTGAGCGGTAGTGGAATGTTGAAGAAGGTAACAGAGGGGAGAATGTTAGGCAAACGAGGAAAGGGCAGGAACAGGATAGGGTTGTTGGACGGTATGAAGGGAGGAAAGAAGTACACCGAGATGAAGAGGGACCTGATATAGATTAGTTTGATAGGTGGGGAGTCACGGAAATGAAGAGACACCTGATGTAAAATAGGTTGCTGGATTGGGTATTGTTGGGACTTACTAAATATTTAGTTGATAGTTTTGTCCATCCAAAAACCTACCTTCACAGGTAGATTACCTAAATATATACATATATATATATATATATATATATATATATATATATTAATGGATTTAACACTAGTAGACACAAACATAGATACACATAAAATAGGAAATCACTGGGTCTCGAATTTAAGGTGGTACATCCACCAAAACTAATCAAGACCAATATTTTTACTAACTTTACTCAATTGATAGACATGGTATTCTATTTAGTGATAAAATATACTTTTATGGTAGCGGAATATTATTCATTATTTTTTTAATTTTCACACACGTACTAAATACGAAGGATCTTCAATGCACTGTCCGAATTTCCTACACCCAAAGAACACGGATTTAATTAACTTAGAGAAAACATGAGAGGAAAAATTGCTAAATAAGATAACGCAGAAAATAACCTGAAATCATGCATTAAATATTTGAGCGAATATTTCTCATTCGTTCTTTTTTTACCAATATTTCCTCTAACAATTGAACAATAACCTTGCCTGCGACAATGTGCTACCCTCTGTAATGGCCACTTGGCAGTGTCCTTGGAGACACGCTCTGCCAATTTCCCCTACCACGCTAATAAAAAATTATTTCGTTGCCTAATCAAATTCCACGAAGATAAATCGAAACAGCAACAATAAGGTGGAAGGCGATATGTATGTGAGCCAGGGGGTGTCTATTTCCGGTGATTTTTACTCCCTGATTAAAATGAATTAAACCACCAGCCCCTAAGAACAAGTTAAGCATACAAGCTATGTTACAGCCATTGGATGCCCATCCAATCTAGTTTCCCCAGCCCAAAGGTGCACTGCGGAATGGCTATTCACCAAATATCTCCAGACGAGGAAAAAAGAATCGTTACATTTCCCAATCCCAACTAGGGTTTCTTTCATCCAGATTTGATTTATCAAACAACCAGATTTTCCTTCGTGGGCTTTTAATATGCCATCAATCACCTGGCTTTCAAATTTAGTCATCCATTTACTGCTGGAGTTGACGCAGTCCGCGTGAGATTCAGTGCAGAGCGAGCGATCAGGAAAAGTTCTCTAAATGAGTGAGTGGTGGTGATAGGGCGCAGACCGAAAAGCCTGGCTTTTCGGGATTCTTTCCGAAATGGGGAACATTCCCATGGGAGGATTGATGAACGATTCATTTGCGCAGAATCCTGTTAACGACCACGACGGAGCACCACCTTCCCCCGGGTCTGCTGGCTCCCTCGTCCGGTGACCGCAGACAGAACGGGAGCGGGGTGGTTGCTTGTTGGCGGCGGCGGCGATGAGTCACCATTGGGGCCGGCGCACGCGTCATCCGCCGCGGGGTTGCTGGACAGCCCGTGCCGCCAGGACGGCAACCCAGAACGCTGGTTCTGCTTTTTTATTGACGATCAAAGGGTGTGTGGGAGAAGGGACAGTGGCGAATCATTAGGACGGCGAGGGTAGTTGTAAAATAATTCTCCCAAAAGTTGCCAGGGGGAAAGCGACCCGAACGACATCCCATTTGATGACCCATACGACATCCTCGTCGTAAAAAAACAGACGCACACGATTCCCGGCATTTGATGTATGCTTTCTTGACGAATTTACAAGTGAATAGACATTCAAACATGTTTTTATTTAGTCGTGGGCAACATTAATGGTGCGCAATCTAAAATGCGACGAGATGAACGTAGATTAATAGTCACCGAATTTAATCACCTCAATCCATTGAATAACATTGCTAAAATAAATTGCAGACAAAGCCGTCGTATTATATTTGATTTGCCTTCTTTTCATGCCCTTAGAGTCCTAAAAGCAAGGTTTTTAGTGCTAAACGCTCCCCTAATTTTGAAATCGCCCGAGTGATCAATTTATAGCACACAATGTAATGTTTACAGCACATTTACAGCAAATAATATATGATGGAGAAGTGAAGTCTCCCAGCACTCCCTTTCCTTTCCAACCAATGTTATTTCTTGTCAAGCTTTGGTACCTTCGGTACCATCGTCAGATGTTTTGAAACCGTTTTCGCAACGAATATTGAACCACAATTTATCAATCGGCTCTTTTGTCGTGACCCTCACGTTCTCTCTTTAATATTCAACGGTTTCGTTCAGATTCACTCTCCCCTCCTTCCTTGCCTTCGTATGTTTTGGCCATCACACTGCCCAATCCATTTGGCCACGGCCACAGTCGCATTGAAATGTAATGTCGTGTTCTTGAAACCGTTTTCAGCAAGTTTTTTTTATGCTGAAAAAAATTCTTCCGTTATGTCCTCCCGATGTTACGTAACTCATCTAATCATCTGATGGCCCACAAGACAGCCTCACATATCTCTGATATCCCTCTCTTGCATGGCTCTAGTATTGCTTCCACTTCTCGGTAATGCCTTTCTTGGAATATCAAAAGATTTACAAGGACAAACACTTCCGGCTTCGATGATTTCACGGCGGGATTTCTGCCTTACTTCCCTCATCCCACTGTCCGGATCCACGTTGGTGCCTCAGACAAAACACCGATATCCAATGGGTCGCATGAATTCATGACGACACATGGAATTGGAAAATATAGTTTTTGGCGCCATTGGAATAAAAAATACACTAGAACCTAGATAGAATAATATTAGAACCTATGATTCTGGTGAATCCGGGGTCACGTAAACCATTACGTGTACAAAGTTTGCTGAAAAAGATATGCGAAAAGATAAAGACATAGTTACTTTATGTCACGTAATAATTTTAGTGAACATACGTTGCATCCTGCAGATTTTTAATAGGCATGCTCTTCTCCTAAAGTCAATCTTGAGAGTTTTGATATCATCACATTCGAGGGTAATGACTATATTTGTGCCTGAATGTTGCCTGTTTTGTGTTTGTTTCATGGAGTTTTGCTCCTATATCATACTTGTACTTCAACAACAAAACTGGACGTCCCCACGAAACGAGGGAATAAGGTGGATGGATATTTGGGATTGGATACCGGAAGTTTACTAGGAATTAAAAACGTATTTTAACATTTATACTAAAAGTTACAGAATTAATTATATAGCCATCGTTTAAAGTCCAATGATAGCTTGTATTATGAAGATGATTTTATTCAGTCGGTTTTAAAAGATTCTCCCCTGGATACAGGAAGCCATTTGAATGAAAGCGGCAACGGGAATGACTTTACGTAACGATTGAAACTACATGTTCACGATAGCACTTCCAAATCGAACGTGTGCTCATTTTTTGGACCTGAATATTGGGCTTTAATACATCTAGCTATTATTTATTCAGTGGAATCGACTTATTATCCTTCATAACTTTATTCGATCATTTTATGTCACTCTCGTTCTCGCAAATCACATCTAGTTCCCTAATTTCGCTGAGCTCTATTTGGACGAAGTAAAACGATGGCGATGGGCAGAACGGAGCCGTTATCAGTTAAAGATGTCATGGGACTATGCCCATCATATGCACGACCGACAAAGATCAGGACGACCCGTGTCTTATTTTGGGGATCACAACAAACATTTGACTGTTGAAATGGAAAAATCATTAGAAAAACCTCTTAGCACAAACATTGAAGAAATAAATGTTAACAAAATTAAATGGGATGGAAATTGACAGTTTTTTAGGAATGAGCCGTGGAAATATCTGCCGCACTTATCTCTTTCCACGTGAGTCGTCGTGGAAGGAGCACTGCGAGAGCACCACGGCTGTCGGGGGCGAGCATTTAACGTTGGGCGTAAACATCCGCGGGTGGTGATTGGGGGAGAGTGAAGAATAATTTTCCAGAATGTTCGAGATCAGGTGGGGTAAGAACATTTGACATAAAGAAAGGGAAATACCGCGTGAATAACGCTGTCATGCCCAAATCATTCACAGCAGGAAACTTCCAAGACACGATTTTCATTCATAACTAATATTATTTATATTTTACCTTACAATACCGCACGGTACTGTATCCAATGGCTGCTGATGAGATTTCAATACCATTACTCGTTTTCACCCATACAATAATTAACCCTGTGTTGACTTCCCTTTTGAAAAGGGGTTTCTTCCTTTCGACATAAGGTCCACATATTTTATAATTGGAAACATTTTATGTGATTGCTGTGAGTCTACACGTTCACGAAAAGTCTCACGGCACCTTGGTAGTGTTACTGGCTAGCCAATTATATCGAAAATATGATGATCCGGTTTTGAATCTGTTGAAAATAATTTTTTCTGTCGAAAATTTCCGCCTTTTCATGCAATTAGTCATACCCGTAGGCGTTACTGAGTAAGGTGAGTTATACTATTATCGGTTATCTACCGGTTATATTTGGTTTTGATTGGATACAAGCTACCTAATGGTTCAGCGACAATTCCCGTGCCTCCTCTCGCAAAACAAAACCCAACAACCTATTCCCAATAACCCCCTATTCAACTCCTCATAGTTCCTTTCTCGCTTCATTCCGTCCAATATGCCTATCCTATTCCTGCCCCTTCCTCGCTTTCCTAACATTCTCCCCTCTATCACAGTCTTCGTACCGCTGATAAATATGTTTTCCATCCATTTTTCATTCCTTCTTAGGATTTCTCCCAACAATCCTCCCTCCTCCCTTACCAGACTTGATCATTTGTTTTCCTTTCAGCCCACTTCACCTTTCCCATCCTTCTCCACACAGGCATTTAAAAAGCCTCCAATCAAAGCCTATCGTTCTGCTTCAACGACCATGTTTCCTCCACGCACATCACCACGTTCCATTTCAAAGTTATAGCAAAATTCAATTTCCTTTCTCAATATCCCTTTCTTCAATTCCCTCCTCCTTGTGAATTTCTGTATTCTGCATATAATTTCATTCCCCTCGTCCCACAGCATGAAATCCATAGTGTACAAGGCGACCTTCTTGACCAGGGTTTAATTTAGGCGAACGGCCACCCGTTGGTCTCTTTTTACGAGGGTTCCCTTAATTTTCTTTCACTAATATAAAGTGACAAACTTGTTGTTAATTAAACATGGCTTCAATATATTTGACGTTATATTATTGCTCAATTTCAAAAATATCCGGTGATTACTACTCTAAATTTCCCCGATCTTAAACGTATATGCAAACTAGGGTTCTCATTCTGCAAGATTTCAACTGTATCCTTTTTTGAATGCATCTCATTAATAATCATCGGTAAATAAGTATGTTTTCGTCGATGGCAGGTGAAACAGTTCTTAAATGAGAAGAGTTTTGTGGTATTTGAAAAACATTTACCAAATAATTCATGCATCCTCGTATATTTCTCAACAATATGGTACACCCTTGTTAATTCATCTCATCTTTTCATCAAAGTTTGGTCAAATACACGCCTGTGTGAGTCCAAAGAACTTGCTGACAACAAAAAATGTAGATTGAGATACATGAATCATGGTGATTGCAACGTCTACACCCACATAATGCTCTCCGAGCCAACGCGGGCGGCGTGGCAGGGAGTGCCGAGACATTGGTCAAATACAATAGAGGGAGAAGTGTGCAACGTATAGATTGGCAACACAGCTCTTGATTATTATGATCGTTAGGGCGTGGGAAAAAAGTCATTGTACATGTTATATTTAAGCAGCATGTACAAACCTCTATGCTGTGATCGCCATTGTTCTACGCGTGTACGTCGTAGGCGGCTTCGGTTATTTCATCGGCGTCGAGGGTGAAATCGCACTGCTCACGCCACGGCAAGAACGTCTGCCGGAATCACGACACGTGGATTCGTCATTGCTGTTTCTAGCGGCAGTATTAAAAGACAATTAACATTAAGATAGTACATTAAACACCATTGCTGGCTGTTCATTGATCTTAACTAAGGGCACTTACTTTTAACGAAACGATTTACAAACCTGTGCACGATAACAATGATAACGATGTTTACACCCTAATTCCGAATTGGCGTGGAGTGGAAATTAGATTTGATTGCTTGGAGTACATTTGAAAAATTTATAAATATAGGTATTTCTGAAGGCATTGTGTAATACTTTCTAGTGGCTTTTCTTTTTCTCGGAATTTCTCCGGGAGTTCAGTCTTTTTCAAAACGACAGCAGTCTTTGTGCAAGGGTCCACGAGGGAACTTAAGGAGCTTCTTAAGCAATTTCCATGGGAGAAAGTAATAATACTTAAATTATCAAATTATGTCAAACCCAAAGATGTGTGAACCTCGGATATTCTTATCACGTTTGATTTCAGTTATGGTCTTAAGTTACCTCTCAACCAAAGTTGTTAGCAAGTACTTAATTGTATTACTGTTTCCAGCAAGAGTTTGACAAATTGTAGAAACTAAAGAGGTTATACGCACTTCAAAATTGCCTGGACAAATTATAAATGAGGAGAATCTTCTGTTTAGAAATTCGTGGTTGGTTATAAATATGGATTCCAATCTTCAATTTTCACGTACAATCGGACGCCCTTAATACACAAAGAAATTTAAATATTTGGGCCAAATACACTAATTAGTGATGTATAATTTTGATAATTATCATTGAAGCGGGTAAACGTAAGCACTTGATCAACTCAAAAAATATGGAATTATTTCTCAATAACAAGAAAGATTTTTACACAGTGACAATAGCATATTTTATTTGTAAAAATAATTCGTTTGTCGGCCCTAACGGCTATTCCAGAAATGTTCCTCCATGTTTCCATCAAAAAAAATTGTTATGAAAGAGCTTAATTTGCATCAAAAGCAAAATATCGTCGAAGAGTAAAGCTAACATCAGCCGCTATATTTATGTAGGGTTTAATGCTCTTTACGCTGCGCATAATACATACATGTAGGATACGAGTAGATAGATAGTAATCTTCATTTTGGGACAAGATAGAGTCTATTTCGTCTCTTCTACTATCTAACCCCTAATACAGGGTTAATTATAATTAATTAGGAACCCGTAGCAGCAACACTACGACTAAAAAGCGACTCGGGATACCGTCGGTAAGATTAGGATGAGGTCCATCATGTAACTTATGTAGTATAGGAGACCTTTCTGTTTGGTGTAGTAGCAGTAGCATTTCTGTTAGGAGGCTCCTTGACCCTCTTCCTAATACGGCCCATCCCGACTCCCCATCCGTCTGAGACATGTATTGGCTACGGATAAGTCACCTATCCCCCTAGTCTACTTCTGTTTTATTCTTTAGCATTTTTTAATTCTTTCCAATTTACTCACCAAAAATCTTTTTAAAATCTAAGAAAGAAAATAATAAATCCTGATAATATTCCATGTTCCTTTTATCAGTAACCTCATTGCTGCTCTGACATTACGCCTACCTCACCCCATCCTGAACCCTACCTAATCATCCCTTAAATAATCAGTAATCCGTGACCCTTCTCTAGATCCCCTATTTGATGAACCTAAGTACCACTTTTTCCGCATGTGATATCAAATTTATTTTGAATTTAATTTATTAAATTTTTCATAGCTGCTCCTGGTACTATTTTTTTCATCCATGCCAATGCTTTCACGTTGCATTTCCTTAATCGCCCACAATGTTTTATTCTCTGGAATCAAACTTTACACTTGCAATTCTCGTAAAGTTACACGTGGTGTGGCCTCCCCTCTGCAAACCGAAGGATCCCGCTACGGCGCCGCAAATGAGGAGCCTACTTGCTCATTCGGAGGCGTCGCGGAAGAGTGCCGCCGTTCGGTTGCTCCGACATGTTGACCAGCCGCGCCATTCGGACACTTGCGGAGAGAGAGATTGGTTCGCTTCGAGATCCCTCGAAGTGTGAAACTCCGCGTCAGTGCTTTAAAGGACTCACCCACTGATGGGTGTACAAAAGTGAGGAACTTCACTGCAGGATCATCGTTCCCTTCCTCAGGACTCCAGCCCGAATTCCTCGATCACTCGCCAAGTGTTTAATCCACAGAAGTCTCCTGGCGGCTTCACTTCACCAGCATTGAATTCGATCTAAAATCGAGGGAAATCCGGGTTTGAATCCCGGTGTATGCGAATGATATATAAGAGATATGAAAGCCGAAAGGAAACGAACTATTATCCCAGATCGTACTTTGACTTCGGTACCCTTAAATCGTCATCTAAGGACTATCAAGGGTGACGAATAAAGCTATGAGTATTTCCACGAAATATGTTTTATACGGAGTATTATAATTTACTGCTTAACTTCTATAAAAAATACAATTATTAAATGAATTTACTGCTGTTTTAACGACGGTTGTGTGTTTCTGAGAAATGCTGCTCGCGTGATATTCATGGGGAAGTTAACTGTTATTGCTTTCGCTTTCTTCAGTTTAAACGTAAAAGTCATGTGAAGGGTCAATAGAAACCTTTGTGGCATAATAATTTCACTTTGAGAATCAACTAAAATCCGTAATATTCATTACGAGCCGATATTAGCGACAATCAGTTCGCATAAATTGTTTATGACGTCCCTGGAAAGGAAGGAAAAATGGGAAAAATAAAGGAGAAATGATATGTTTTCCTCAGACATGGCCAGATTTTCACCAGATTTCGAAACCCACTGCCGAATTCCGCCGCTGTGCTCGCGTCTGCTTCAATGACGCCAACTAAGAGCTGGCTGCCGCAGCGCCGACCGAGCCGCCGGCATTCTACCCCACCCCATTCCCCCACCCATAACCGCCACATGAGTGGCCAATTTTTTTTCCGTTGTGCGTCTCTCATTCGACCATTTGATGCCCTCGGGATCCGCTCGAATTTCTTTTTCCCGAACTACCAAGGGTTATTTTTTCTTCGCAATCTCTAGCTTCTATTTTCCTCCGTCGATCTCCAAAATTGCGCCTCGGAAGCAAAATTCAAGAGTACCAGCCAGGATGAGAATCAAGGCCGGTCAAGCGGATGTTATAATGTTGCCGAAATTCCAGTTAAATTAATTTAGCGTTTCAAACCGAAACTCGACTAACCGGAAACCGCATTTTGAGACTTTCAATCCTGAAGCCTTAAAGTTTGCGAGTACGCCAAAGACTAGCAGGAGCGATAATTGGATTATTTTGTCCGTTTCACTTTCTGGACGTGTGGTCGCGTGGATAAACTATTGCTGGCTTGTCAACAGGCATCGTCGCAGTCATTTTACGCAGCACCGAGGCGTGGACTGAAAGGCACGACCTTTGGGGCAACTAATGGGTGTGTCATTCACCCGAATAACTCGGCCAGAATAATTGACGGAAGTACATTAGTACTCGTATCTAAAACATACAAGCATTTCCTTTGCTCATCACTTAAAGATCATCGGAAAATTTTTTTTCTGAAAATATTGTTTATCCTATCACAATCCATATAAATGTGATTCTTCGGGACTTTTGACCATTTATCACACATATACTGTCAAACGAATAGGTGAGGAAGTGATGTTTTTGATTCAGGTCATTTGCACGTTTCGTGAACCGGTAAATATCACGCCATATTTACATGACACTCAATTTTTTTATTTGTTTCCGTAATAAGCCAAGGCGTACAGAATAGGGCGTCACATTTCAGTCCATCGGTCAGAAAAGGAGTTCTCGAGTGGTTTTATTAATTCCTTGACGCTATGCCTATTAGTTGAGACAGGAAGACTTTCCGTCCTGATCAACGGATTCAATATTCCTTTCCACTGCAGAATGGGATTCTGTCTCCTGCCACGCGTAAAGCTAAGACGGCGTCGTTTGCATGAAAATGGAAATAAGGAAGTGATAAAACTTTTTGTGGAGTGATCTCTTTCCACCTTAACGTAATCCTCGCACAAATCCAGGAATAATATTTTGTTTTACTTTCTCGAAAAATAAGCTGAACGTTTACGTACGTACGTTTAATACATTCCGCACGTTTAATACATTACGTACGTTTAATATGTTAAATACGTTTAATACGTTACGTACGTTAATACGTGACGTACATTTAATACACCCTTCCGAAACAGGACCTTCTTTCTCCATTAGACTTACGGGAAAAGATTGGCGTAAGTGTACCAGATATTTTCAATTTTTGATTAACCAAGAAATAGGGTCTTTTTGACCTTTATTAGCACCTATTACAGTTATCGATCATAATAATATATCACCTATACTTCAGTTGGGAACTTACGAACAATGTAAGAGGAGAAATATAATACCACTTGTACGAAGCCATGAGGCTGTAATTACTAAAAAAAAAGTTTCCAGGCGTTCTGAATTCTAGTCAGGTTACAAGTCAGGCCTTTTTAGAGACTTCGGCTCTAGTGAAGTGTGCAATTTCGTGAAAAGGAAATTTAAAAATGTAGTAATCAAAACATTCCCAAGTAATTCCTAAACTCCACAGAGGACCTAAACTCCAAAGATTAAGAATTTAGAAAAGGGTTCTTTAAAATCACTAAAAATGCTGGAATCCCACTAATACGGAAGATGCATCTAAACTGGTTTCATCGATTAAGATCATTTCACAAGTTATATCAAGCAATGGTGATATTACCTTACATAGAGCTCACATAATACGAACTATTCAGTCTTTCCTACGCTTGATTGAAATCGGTTCCCACTGCATTTCAGGTGCAATGAAACCCAGCCTTTCTGGTATCATGAAATGAACAAGCGAATTTTCGAACTGACGCTTGAATAAGCGAATGAAATACTGCGTGCCCCAGATTCCAACCAACATAGAGAAAAGGCAAATCGAACTTGAAGAGGGACCGAGAGAGCCACGCAAAGGAAGCTGGCTGATTGGTCGATTCGATTCTTGCAATATTTAGAGTTGTGGGGAAAATATCACGAAGGAAACGAAAGGTCTCTCTGTGTTTACTTCTCGTGTAAGCGAAGTCTCACCCACTGCTCACCGTCGCACAGCACATCAAAATTAGCGCGTGCCAAAAAAACCCAAGCCCCATTCCGAAAGCACGCAGGCACTCAAAATATCGGCATGGGCTTTCACCACGTACCCCTGTCACGCAGTTATGTCACGGGGAC
Source organism: Hetaerina titia (assembly GCA_037158775.1). NCBI lineage: Eukaryota > Metazoa > Arthropoda > Insecta > Odonata > Calopterygidae > Hetaerina > Hetaerina titia. The sequence continues at coordinate 9,911,358 of CM073779.1, forward strand.
GACGGCTTTCCCATCACCTTCCCATTCCCCACGTCCCTCGTCCCTCGTCCCAGCCATCCCACCCCTCCGCCGCCGGCGCCTCAATACCCGCTACTCCATTCTAATGCCCCACGCCCAATTCCCCCGTCCCTCCCCCGCCCTCTTTGAGTCACGTGTCTGAATCACTGGATGACGAGGACCCCCCCCCCCACACGGGCAATGTCGCCGCACCAAGGCCAATCGAAACATTTTTCTGTCCGTAACGCATTCAGGTGACCGTGGTGCCACGGGCTCGCTCCGTCAAGTATTTTGGAACATGAGAACGACGCAATGGACCTATTTCGTCGCTCTGACATCCGTCCGTAAAACGTCGTAAGAAAACTTTCAAGTCCGGGTTTACGGACTTAAAAGTTTTCTTACAACGTTAACTTGTTTCAGTCGTGTCAAATTTTACCACTTCGTTCGACTTTCTCTATATTTACTGCCGATAAATTAACTCATTATGTGCTGTTTCGTGGGCATTTTCCAGCGCAAGAGCGCACTACAGACATTATCCGACCTTGATTGATCGATTCCGAAAGAGTTCGTGGGATGAAATTCGAAAAAGTTTGGTAAACAAATTTTCCATGATACCATTTCAAAAATTGTAAACAAGCCATATTATAGAGTTATTTAATGAGTCTGACAATAGCAAATATCATTTTCAAAGCGAAATCAAAAAATAATATGCATCAGCGTGATGTTCAAAGAGCAATAATTCTGGAATGGATCCATAAAACGGCGTGATTGCGATTAAAAAAATGCATTTATTCTCTGTGCACTAATATTTCCAAGAAAATTCCTTCTGTCCACAGCCCGTGCTGCAATCTCCCAGGTTGGACTAAATTTTTAAAACCCAACGCGATTTCGCGTGCGTCTCTAAAACTAATATTTTGACGTGTTTCTGTCGTTTGCTATTAATCCAAAAATTATTGGTAAAAATTTTGAAAGTTAATTTTATAACATTGCAATTTTTAACATGTACTCAGCATGTAGCATTTGATCACAAGTTCATCATACTCTAACATTAACTCGATTAAGGAAAACGATACGTGTACTCACGTGTTCAAAAAATCCCTATGAATGGATATAAGGTACAGAGAGCGTTGTGGCATAGAAAAAAGTGAACATTTTCGCGGAATGTTTTGATGGCGACCCATTCGTTTGTCTGTCTGTGGTTATTCCATCACTCCACGCTGATGAGGGTGGAGGGCAGGCAGGAGAGCGAGCAAAATAGAAAGTCGAAAACGGTAATAAAAAGTATCTAAAGTAATATCAGCTGTGTATATCTGCTTCTGTTGACTTACCGAGGTACTCTAGGTTATAATTATGTATTAACACTGTTATGTCACTTCCTAGAACCTCTCATGCATTTTAATATATATTCTGTTGCTTTAAACCTTGAGATATAATCGTATAGACAGGTAAGCCTCAGAATGATGAATAATAATTATTATTATTGGTATTCTACCAGTTAGGGTGGCATTTACTTTACATACCTCTTACCTTACTTCATTTTTTCCAACATACCTAACCTGGCCCTTCACTTTACTCGCTTGCTTATTGTTCTCCCTTCTGTCACAGTCTTAAACATGCCATCGTCAATCATTACGCCCTTCATCCATTTTTCCTGTCTCCTTATTATTTCTCCCAACTATCGCCTCTCCTCATCACCATGTCTCACACTTTTTTGTTTCCATTCCGTCCACCCAACCTTCTCGATGCTTCTCCAAAGGCACATTTCAAAAGCCTCCAATCTATGCCTATTATTCTGCTTCAAGGATCACGTTTCTACTCCGTACTAAATCCACGCTCCAAATCAAAGTTTTAACGAGCCTTTTCTTAACATGCAAACTCAACGTCTCCGTTAAAAGTTCATTTCTCCTTAAAACTTCTTAGCCTAACGCAATGAATCGTCTTACGTTTCTACTACTATACAATTTGGCCCAAAAAATTTCTGTTCCACCTGCTCTGGTTTTCCCAGAGATGATTAATAAATAGATTTAAAAAATCTTGAACAATTTTTATCGACAGTAATAATACCACCGTCTTCGAAAATCAAAGATTTCAACTAAAATCCTTAATTAATTAACGTACAGGAAAATCCACTGACGGCATTGGATAAAATAGATGAAAATACTGTCACAAGAAACAGATAGCCGCTGGAGAAAAATCATACAAGGAAACGATAGAATACGACGTAATTGAGTTGTGAAATATGATGAGTGAGTTATGGGTGCATGTGTACTAAATCCATATCCCGTTGGTCCCAAGCACTCGCTGATGGAAAGTAAACAAGAATAGTTTTCGTCCGTAGTTAATTAGCCTCACCGCCAGGTGACTCAGCCTTTGCTGACATCGCTGATCGAACGAAAGCAATAGTTAGCAATCCCAGGAGGAGCCACCATCCCCTCACCCCTACCCTCTCTCCTCTCTTCAACCACCTCTCTCCTGGCCGCTCTCCCCTTCAACCACCCTCCCCCCGCCGTCGGACTCTCGCCTAGAGCGCGTGGAAGCACGCAGTGTCATGATGGGGAATGGAAAATCCCTTCCCCTGCTGCCTGCGGGAACTCAGCAGTCAGTCACCCAGCGTAAAAGTCCACTTAACAGAGTTGCCATTCCAACAAATGTCAGGCCAATCTGTTTATTTAATCCAGGTCCATTTCTGATCTTTAGAGAAATTTATATTTTTGGATTATATCTTTAAAAATTCATTATATTTCTCCTTTCACCCAAAAAATGTTTGTCCCCCCTTAAGAAATCTTTTGATAGTGCCATTATAGTTTCTACTATCAAAAGTTTTTTTGGTACTACGCTCTCGAATGTGCCATTGACTTCTACGAAGGGTACAGGTTTTGAAGAGCAAGGCTTTGTTTAAACCTAGCAGCCATCACAGTGGAACTGAAATATACGAGTATCTTATTATTTTAAAAATATTTGTCGTATTACACTGTTTAATGAGAGCACTGTAAAATTTCCTAATGTCATCAAGAGCTTAATTAATAATAAAAAGAAACTTCATCAACCTGCTTGCTGCTGATCATTCTCAAATAAAATTTTTCTTATCATTCGAATGATAGGCGACAATAATTTCATTTTCACGCCAACGCGGAAGTATTATCAAGCTCTATTGTGCGTTCATTCAACTTCACATGTGAAGTTCTTCGTAGCCTCTGTGTACAGAATTCCCCTTTCCACTACGTAACTCTCCCTTGAGTCCCTGTGCACTCCTTAATGCCACTTAAATACCGATTTAATCGCATATCGTGTACGCTTAGGAGTTAAGTGGTGGATGGGACTACTTGTCACATTATAGTATGATAAAGACTATTATTGTCATCGGTAGAAATATTAAATGGATTAGCAAAGATGCCTAAGGTACGAACACCTTCATATGACCATTAATTTTCAACTTCCTTTATAACACGTATAAGAAGATAAGTTTCTTGTGCTATCTCAGCCTATCTTGCATTTCTAATTGAAAAGTGGTGCATAGATATTTGCTTTTATCATTGCGACCTTTCACATTGTCTGGTCACCTTTTTGGCAGTTCTCACCTTTGAATGGCGTTTGTCCTAAAATGTTCAAGGTACGTGGCTGGCGATTCCTTAATCAAAAGTAGCACTATCTAAATCTGCTGTATATATTTTTAAATATTTCTTTCAACTTTATCCGTAGTAAATTTTATGAATGTTGTCATTTTGTTTTGAGGACATTTCTCCCCTAAATACTGACAGAATTGTTGTTTGTGACACCTTCAACTTAGATTTCTCTCTTTAAAAAAAAATATCAACGTTTAAACGAAACTTCTGTAGAATTTCTTTTCTGAATTCTTCGGAATTCTAGCGTCTCCAGGTGTGAAGGGCGCCCTTTGTCTTTCAAACCATCTGAAGACAAGAGCAGAGGAAGAAAGATGTTTGAAATTCCATTTCGAAGAGGAAATGGAAATGGTTTACTGGAATGCTGTAGCGAGTACTACGACTTTGTTGTTAAAGTGCCTTTACAAAATTTGAGTTCACTCAAGTGTATGCCTTCCAATTACATCTCATAAATTCACTCCGTGGCGTTATGTTTTCTGTCTCACTCATTTTTTCTAACTTGGAATTGAAATATTGCGTTCCACATTCTCCTAGCGTAACTGTCATACATTTCTCGTATTTAAGGAACTAAGGTCATTCCGCTCAGTGATTTCTGCGCTATACTAGTGCACATTATTGAAAGCAAGACCAACGCCCAAACCGTGGACGGTAGCTAATGCATGACTTTCTCTGCCTGGTTACTTGCCAGTCCATAGTACAACTTACGCGCTATCGTTGTTACCTGGTAGACAGACTGGTCAACAAATATTTTTCATTGTCTGTTTTAAGCTGGCTGTCCTGCACCTTGCTAAAGTGTAAATACATTGCTCGTTGAATTTGCTGAAAACGCAACGCAGAAAAACTGTGATCGGATTTTGGAGAAGAAATTGACATAAAAAGGCTATGCACGCTCAACATTTTGGCATGACGAAAAGTAGAATGGCGACTAGCAATAATCGTTTTCCACAGGCATGGTATCACTTTTCTTTGCATTTACCTGCTGCTCCTCTTATTTTTATTCGTATATTTCTTTCCGAAGCCTTCAATTCGTAAAAATTGCCTTCCTGTGCGCGTCAAACTTCCATGAGGCTAAAAGCACCTCAGTAATGGATAGTTCCACATCCGCAACGTAATTTTTGACAAATGGCTTAGCCGTGTGCGCTACTTTACCAGTTGTAAATGCCGGAATGAATGAGGTTAAAAACAAACGCTATCTGAGGACACGGACGGCAATGCCATCTTTTCCCACCATTGAATTTAAGCAACTGACAAGCTCGAGATCAATGAAAGATAGTTTCCCCGCCTTCATTTTGGATTGATCGAATCATAATTGCCTATTTCGCTCTTAAGTCAACTCAAACTCAACAATAGTTCAAATGAATTGTTGAAATGAAATAATTAACTTAGTAATTCCACAAACTATGTGTAAATTCCATAACTTTACGCCGGAGACAATAAATCACATTAATAGAGTGCAAATTCTAATAAAATAATGTCATCCTTTTATGAAAGTATTCACTATGCCTTGGAGGATAGCTAACATTAAGCAATACTTATCTCATGAGAGAATTTCCGTAATAGAGGAGGTTATTTCAGATATTTTTCAAGTTGCCACACGGAGATATACCAAGACTGTTCAAATTTTAGAACACATTCCTCCGAGGCCCCAAGATTCGTCAAAGAGCAAATGGATCACGCCTTGTTTCAGCATTTCGATAGAGTGAAATGAGGAAAAAGAATCAACTTGCCACTCGAGAATACCGCACACGAAAAGATGGTGTCGACCCGATGAACCACTCACATCATTTTCCGTCAAAGAAACCAAACAATTGGGGTTAATAATATTCCACCTTGATATGCTTGCAGGCAATTCAAGGATGCAATTGTGACAATACGCGTTCGGCTCAGGGAATCCTATTTTTTCCACCCGATCAACGAATGGTGTCCTTGCCCACGTTCAGTGACACGGTTCAAAGGTTTTCTCGCTCATACGCCCTCCGCGCCACCCTATTCCCTCGACGCAGCACCTGCGAACGCGCCCCTGACGCCCCTCCGCCGACCGACCGCCTCCATTCTCCTACCACCCCTCCCCCATCCTCGCCCCACCCCCGTGCAGACTTTTTGGGACAGCCGCCCACCTCACCCGCGCCCCTCCGGCCATCCACTCCACATCCTCTTCCGTCTAAACACTCCCCCTCCCGCACCACGGGCGCCCAGCTCCCCATCGCCCAAGCCATTGCTTTTCCTACGCCTCCGCGCCCTCCCCACCGGGAAAATCCCCACTCCGCTCCCCGCACACTCGTAACCTTCCTTCCCCCTCTGGTCGTGTGCTCGCCCCGGGGCCCCTCAAGTCCTTCTCCCCTCCCCCGGCCCCCTCTCTCTTCCAGTCATCAGGCACCACGCCCTTCCATCCCCATTCCACGGAGATACATTTGGTGTCTTTACGGGCGGCGCTGGATCGTAGCGCCGCTATCGTGTGCCTCGCTAATTAGAAGCAAGAGAAGCGGCAGGACGACGACAACAATTACCTAATGAGGAGGCATCTGTGGGCAACCATGGGGGGGTAATATGGTCGCGTACTTAGGTTGCAACTGACTGGTGAGTACCTTAACCCACTGAAGGAAGATCCCGTTTTTGCATAAAAATAGCACACTTGTGACCTTAGTCGCTGTGGTTCTGGGCCTACGAGAATTTGAATGGAAATAAAACAAAACCATGGTGCCATGCGACATCCGTTTGTTTCAACGACGCGAGTCAACACCGAGAGGCACCCGTTTGGTAACCTCTTTCGCGGCCCCAGCTTGGCGCAATTACTCGCGCGGGCGTTCAAGTCTCCGAAATGCTTTTCCCCGTTTCCGAAGCCGAGGCAGCGACGAGAGGGAACTCGCGTCGGGAAACCGTGATCCCTTATACGCGCTCGCTTCATCCCATCGGCCGAAGAAAGTTACGGCCACGTGGAAGAGAGAGTGCACGGGCGGGGGGGGGGGGGCGCACTCTAACGAGTCGTGGAAAGGCCCGGAGAGAGAGGCGGCTGCCGAGCGATAGTTGGTCGATCGGGCGCGTCCGATCCGACGCGTTCACTTTCGATAGGGCGACCTTCGACTACCGCGAGGCGTCGTGAGGACCACCGCCTGGGCCTTCCTTCCCTCGTATCTGCCGAAGAGAGCCAGTACTCACCGGAATCTGCACCACGGTCCCGTTGTCGAGCGCGGGGTAGGAGTAGAGCGGCACCACGGGCACCGTTCCATTCTTTACGACGATGGGTCCTCTCTGATGGGCGTCCCTCCCGTCGAGCAGCACCTCCGGCTGCACTCCCGGGCCCAGAACACCCCCGCCACCGCCCTCCGACTCGCCATCCTCGTAGTCGTAGTCCAGCACGGCGTGGAACGTGTGCGTCTGGTGGGACGGCGGCTCCGAGGAGCCCCGGGGCGGAGGCCGCGGGTGGTGGGTGGGCGCGGCGGCCGGGGATGTCCGGACCGGGGGTCTCCGGGCCGGAGGCGGCCGCGGAGGCGGCGGCGGGGGCAGGTATGTGGACGGTTGCGGCCGCGTCGGTAGCGGCGCGAAGTGCTGGTGGTGGGGCGGGGGCTGGGGGATCGTGGCGTTGAGCAGAGACATGGCGCTCGGAGTCGCCCGGGAGGAGTCCACTCTTTGACTCTCACACGGTGCGGCCACAGCGGTGTGGGCGACCGAGACGTCGGTCGGGCGGTGGATATGTGGGGCAGAGCGGCGAGGGCGGTGGAGGAGGGCGTCTGGGGGATGACCTTAGCGAGGGATGGCGAATGGGAGCGGGCCGTAGAAAGTGAGCGTGCGGGTGGGGTAGCGGCGGAGGCGGGCGGGTGGGGGGGGGTCCGAGGGGTCCTTGGGAGCGAAGGGACCCGCCCCACCCCGCCCCACGGCCATCACACCCCTTCCCCACCCGACATCCACGCGCAATCGCAAACCAGTTCTCTCTCTCCCACTCGCCCGCCCTGCTCTCGATTCCCGATGATCGGATATTAGCGGAGCCGTTGAGGAAGGGCAACCGGAAGAGGCTCGGTCCACGCCAAGGCGAATCGCCCAACGGGGTCTCTTGTATGCGGCCGTCGCCTGGCTCCCTAGCCGCCCCTCGCGTCGCCCCTGCGCTCCACTCCGCATCCGGATCGCTTCGGGTCTGCTGCACCGCGCAGCGACGCTCTCGCGGGTTATTTTGTAACTACGATCATGATCAGCTGATCATGCACTCGTACATACTCGGCTTCCGCTGTGAAGAGGACGGAGATGGACATTTGCCATCATTTGGGACCGCGATGGAAAAATTTAATGAGTTTCAGATTGGGCCTTTGAAAGATATCATCGAGAAATGCATGCTTTCAATCCACCAAACTTCGGTAACACCAGAAAGGAATGCAAATACGGTTTTCTTATCCGGAGAAAAATGTACCGAACACTTTAAAGGGTTGATTGCGTGGTTTGTAAATTCCTTGGCGAGCGCTTAAGAGGATGACCTTAACCTCTCATTTTCTCGGAGACAGTGCGATCTCCCGAATTAGATTTAAACTGCATAAAATTCTTGCCGTATAACGACTGATGAATATGAGGGTCGAGTACGAGACGACCCGACTATTATTAATCTAAAAGATAATCTCTCATGGTTATATATCATTAAAACATTTGTCTTCTTGACGACAAATGTTTTCATAACTAAACTATTTCCAATTTGAAATCAAAAGCATTTAATAACTTTGAGTAGCTACTTACGGCGAACATTAATGAGTATTGCTGCGTTGAAAAAAACTCACGCCATTGTCTTAGCTAGCTTTTTGAAAATTTTTGTATTAAAAATTCATTTTTCTAACCTACTGGAAAGCAGCAACCATTAGTAAGCTTGAAAATATGCGAAGGAAATCCGTCCGGCATGCTTCATAGCAATGGAAATTCTTATTGCTTTGCGAAATGGAAACCTTACTCCGATCTAAAGTATAACACATTGGTGAAAGTCTTACGGACGTGAATAATAATGTAAATGGAATTAGCACTAGTAGACGAAGACAGAAACACACAAAAAAAGAGAAACTCACTAGGTATCGAATTTTCGGTTGTTTAAACCATCTTTCTCAAGAAAAGGAAGGATAGAACTCGTCCTTCCTTTTTTTGAGAAAGGTGGTTTAGACCACCGAAAATTCGATACCTAGTGAGTTTCTCTTTTTTTGTGCGCTGTGGTTTTGTCTTTGTCTACTAGTTCTAATTCCATTTACATTATATATACACGTATATATGTAGATACAAAAATAGAGGTTACCCACTTCATACACACACACACATATGTGTATATATATATATATATATATATATATGTATAACTTTTGGACGGCACAATAGAACACAGAATAAAACAGATAACACGTAAAAGGACACTCACACTGTAGATGATTTAAGCTTTCGGCCTACTCCGAGCTCGGAGTAGGCCAAAAGCTTAAATCATCTACAGTGTGAGTGTCCTTTTACGTGTTATCTGTTTTATTCTGTGTTCTATTGTGCCGTCCAAAAGTTATATTGCTCTCGTGAGTACTTCCGCATCATCGATATATATATATATATATATATATATATATATATATATACATACATATATATTATTTCACACATAGAAATAGATATAAGGAAAGGGGATAGGAAAACACATAAAAGACGAACACATTTCCTGTGCTCGTCTTTTATGTGTTTTCCTATTTCTATGTGTGAAATAATATTTGTTCGCCATCGCTACTTCATCGATTATCTCTTCCACTGACTAGCCCCTGGTGTGAGCCATGGTAGAAAAAATTTACGTTTACTATTGAAATATTCGTCAGCCATTCTAAGTGTATCTTTTGGGGCGGTCCAATCCGCCGTAACATTCACTGAGTTCTTTTTTATTCCTGCCATAGGAGTTAAAACTAAGCTTGCGAGTTTAAAAAAAATCTGTTTTCTATATTTGTATCAAAGTATGCATTTAAAAATGTTCATTCGTATTCATTTGAATAATTTTTCAATATTGTGAACTCAATTCCTTGAATATGACTCATCATTAGTTTACCGAATCGCCAAATTCCTATATGTTTGACTTATCTAACGAAATTTGTCCCTGGTTTAGGTTTTAATCACATGTGACCTCTACATGTTTCGCGAATTCCATTTCCTTTGGAATGACCCCGGATACATCTCCCTCTGCGTTGCAAGGCCGCCCAAGCTCTCACCGCGCTCTCAAACGCCCATGCCGATTACTAGAGTTCACACTTGGGCGAGAGACAGTTTCCGACCATCTATCTCCCAAACATTCCTCGACATGCCTCTTAAAATGCTGAATGTAATCCGCGTCACCGCCACAGCACACACCAACTATATTTCGGTCACATCTTCAATGTCTTCAACTCTGCCCCGTGAACAAATTTTATTTAAGTCCCTGTCCCAAATGAGATCGGGTAGTGTAGTGGCGAGGAGAGCATTTGGCGGTCACTTGATCGGAGGTCACGAGTTTAAATCCGGGTGTCGTCTTTGGGCGCCACGACCGAAACATAAGCGCGGCTATTTCCCGTGCAGGACCGCTCTTGTGGCGGCAGAGGCGTAAACAATCCCCCCCCCGCCATGCACGTGAGTGAATCTCTCCAGAACCTGCTCAACGCGTTGGAAATGCTTAGAAGTCGCTTCTTTACCGGAATAAAGACTCTCACGAACCCCCTCTCCGTAGAGTCCTTCATTCGTTAAACAATCTTATTTCTAAATGCGTTATCTTCTTTTGCTAATCATTAAAAGGCATGAGTCTGCCTGCCTTTATCCTTCTCGTGGTAATCATAAGACGTTCGGGACAGAGGTGAATTGTTACCGTTCATCACGATATCAACAGTTTCTTTATTTTTCGATGCAAATAAATTTGAATTATGATGGTGAAAAAAATAATAAAGTGTAATATAAAATTATAATCGCGAATACATCAATAAGCAATCATGATTTTTTTCGTTCAACAATACAAGTCATGATTATTTTTTCAACAACGAAGTCATTTTCATGGCTACATTCTTCTGACGATATAGGATTTTAGGCAATGGTCCGCTATCATTAATTTTGCGTCCTGCACAATCTTTAATGATATCTTTGGCCGTCTCATAACCCTTTGCACCGGAGCGCTGCTCATTGGGATTAATACCTCCGTACATAATTTCCGTCTCCCAATATTTGTCCATCTTTTTAAAAAGCAACCCTTATCGATACCCATGCCACACCGTTTTCGCTTTTTATTCCACGATGCTATGCATATGAGTTTTGATAAAGGAGAAAAATGCCGAGGTATTTATCGAATTTCATCGATCATCTTGTCTTCATATCTCATTGTGTATTTTTTCACGGGTCCATATCCGTACGGGCCGACCGTTGGCTCGTCCTCACCTCTTCGTGAGGCAAGGTAAATTCTGAGTCAGGCGACTTACACGTAAGTACTCATTGCACACTCAAGCTCCATTAATCTGATTTACTTTTATACTTGCTTATTAATCGAAGTTTTCGTGAAATTCCATCCTCATTCTACTTGCCTGCAGTTTTAGTAACTGAGATGATTGCCCTAAGATGTAATTTTTGTGGGGTATCTCAGGAACTTGATTAAAGAGATAAAGGGGTTTTGCCACAAAAAATCGCGAAAAGCAATTGCACTTTCCTATAGCGGTCACCGCGAGCCGCAATCCTACTCGCAATCAGGGTTTGCGAGGAGGACCTCGCTTCTCTCTCGATGACCCGTCAATCGTGATTTGTTCTCTATGCAGATTTCGGTCCATTCTCTTTGGAAATTTTTGATACATTGTCAATAAGAGATAAAAACCTGTTTCTTTGAAAAGTAATAATAAAATAACGGTGAGGTTTTTGGTTAGCTACAGGCAATGGGTTCCTTCCATAAGAAGAAGGTAATAAATTAAAATAATTCCACCGGTAAGAAGGTTTAAGAAAGAAAAAACTTCCAGAAATTGGAATAAATCGTTATTTAAGCATTGTCTATGGAAATCATTGAGTTACAAAACAATATTGAACTGAACCGGGGTTTAAAAAATCTTATCAGGTGATTTTGTCGCAGGTCAGAATTTCTGATCGCCCCTCTGACCAATGGACTTATAATAAAGAAGCTAAAGAATGTAATCTCAACTTCATATTCAGTAGAATCTGGTTTTATGGTAGCCATTCAACTTATCACCAAACAAAAAATGTATTCGAAGTTTCAAGGCGTGGCCATTTAAGTTCCTGTTAAGCAACCTGAAAACAGACTTGCAACCTGGGGAACTGGTATCATGCCATGAAATTCATTTATCGCATTAAGAATTTTTTCAACAATGAACTCGTTACTAAATGCTACTTATTTATTTTATTAGGTTATATACCGGTTAAGGTAGGTTTTTGGATGGACACAACTATCAAATAAACATTTTGTGACTCCCCACCTTGCAAACTAATCTATATCAGGTCCCTCTTCATCTCGGTGTACTTCTTTCCTCCCTTCATCCCGTCCAACATCCCTATCCTGTTTCTACCTTTACCTCGCTTGCCCAACATTCTCCCCTCTATTATCCTCTTCAACATTCCACTACCGCTCAATACGCCTTTCATCCATTTTTCCTGCCTCCATAGGATTTCTCTCAACAAACCCCTCTCCTCCCCCACCATTTCTAGTACTTCCTCATTTGTTTTCCTTTCGGTCCATTTCACCTTCTCCATTCTTCTCCACACCCACATTTCAAAAGCCTCCAATCTACGTCTATCCTCCTGCTTCAGTGACCACGTTTCCGCACCGCACATAGCTACGCTCCATATCAGAGTTTTTACGAGTCTTGTCTTAACCTCCCTACTCAACGTCCCCGTCATCAACTCCCTCCTCCTTCAGAAAGCCTCCTTGCCTAGCGCATTTCTTCTCCTTACGTCCCTACCACTTTGACCGTATTGGTCCAAAACACTTCCGAGATATGTAAACTGTTCTACCTGCTCTATTTTTTCCCCGCCTATTTTAATATTTAGCTTAGCCTTTTTCTTTCTGGAAAATCGCATAACCTTTGTTTTATTAATATTGATTCTCATCCCATATTTATTGCGCTGAACCTCCAATTCACTCAACAATGCTTGCAACCCCTTGCCTGACTGAGCAACTAATGCTTGGTCATCAGTAAATTTAACTGATTTTACAAATTCTCCTCCGACTTTTATTCCTACCTCCAGTTCTTCCCATGCCTCTTTAATCATTTCCTCCACATATACGTTGAACAGCACCGGTGACAATGGGCAACCCTCCCTCACCCGTCTTCCTAACACTGCCCATCCGGACTGTCCGTTCCCCACTTGCACCTGAGCAGTCTGAGACATGTACAAGTCTCGGATCAGTCTCCTGTCCCTGCAATCCATTCCTATTTTCTGCAATACACGCATTAATTTTTCCCAATTCACTCTATCAAACGATTTTTCGAAATCAAAAAACAGGCAAAAACATCCTGGTTGTATTCCATATTCCTCTCAATTCGTGATCTCATTACTGCAATGGCATCACGCGTACCTCTTCTCTTCCTAATCCCAAACTGGTCATCCCCTAAGTAATGATTTGCCTTACTCTCTATCCTTCTGTTGATGATCCTGAGAATAACTTTAGCTGCGTGGGATATCAAACATATTGTTCTGTAATCCTCACATGACGAAGCCTTGGCCTTTTTTGGAATAGGAACTAACACCGATCTCACAAAATCTTCCGGCCAGATTCCTTCCTCATAGATACTACGAATCAGTCCATATATGGCCTTCTTCCCACCTTTCCCTAACCATTTCAACATTTCTACAGGAATATTGTCCACCCCCACAGCCTTATTTGCTTTCATCTCCTTTAATGCCCTTTCTATTTCATCGTCGAGTATGCCTGGACCTAAGCTATCTTCTTCTACGTCATGTTCCTTTTCTATGTCTAACCTTGTCGGCCTAAGTTCTTTACCATACAGTGTTTCTATATATTCCTTCCATCTCTCTTGGATTTTTCCTGGTTCAACTATTATCTTACCCCATTTATCTTTAACTGTTAGCACAGATCTTGCCTTCTTACTACCCAATAATAACTTAACCTTGCTGTATAGAGCACCAATTTCACCCTTCATCTGTAGCCTTTCCATATCCTCGCATTGCGTTTTCCACCATTCTTCTTTTGCTTTATTTGTGGCCCTTCTCAATTTATTGTTTAACTCTTTGTACTTCATTGGCCTAACTCTGTGTTTACATTTTTCCATCTTCTTCTCTCATCCATCTTTGCAATCATCTCATCCGTTACCCATGGTTTCCTTATCCTTTTCCCGTTAACGGTTCCTATAGTGTCTTTAGCGGCTTCCAATATCCCTTTCTTGATACATTCCCATTTTTCTTCGACAGTACTCAGTTCTTTACCGTCATCCATCATTTTCTCTACAGCCTGCTGATACTCCTTCCTCGTTAATCCATTTACTGCTTCTAAATTCCATTTCCTAACCCGCCGCCCTTGCCTTATCTTCTTGAAACGGACGTTGCATTTCATAGCAACTAAATTGTGGTCAGAGTCCGCATCCGCTCCTGGGAAACTGTGCGAATTTATCACACTGCTCCTAAACCTGTGCCTAACCATAATATAATCTAACTGATACCTTTCTGAGTCACCTAGCATTTTCCATGTATACCTACGCCTTTTGCGATATGTTAGTGATGACTAAGCCCTGTCTCCTGCAGAATTCAATTGCTTTCTCCCCGCGTTCATTCCTCGTGCCTAACCCATAGTCCCCCACCTCACCACCATCTCTTCCTTCACCTACCGTCGCATTCCAATCCCCCATCACTATCAAATATTTCCCTGCAAGAACACTCGCGATGATATCCTCTAACTCATCATACATCTTATCCACTTCTTCCTCCTTGTGGTTGCCCGGTGGCATGTATACCTGAACAATGACCAAGTTCGTCGGCTCTGCTTTAATCTCTACGAGTAAAATTCTATCTGTCGCTTGCTCTATGTTGACTATGCTTCTTCCTACCCCTTTATTTAATATTATGGCAACCCCTCGTTGGCTCTCGGCCCCGCCGCTGTATATCACTCTATAATAGTCACTCCAGTAATCCCCGCTATCCTTCCATCTCACCTCGGAGAGACCTAAAACATCTATATTTCCTCTTTCCATCTCTCGCTTAATATTTTCTAATTTTCCTCTTAAATGCTATTACAAGATTTTTATTAAATGACTACAAAATAGCAAGAAATATTTAATCACTCTTTCAGTCTTTTCAATTCGTTTGATTGATTAAAGAAAAACCTTGAATGGGATTTTAAATAAAACACGTGATTTCAATCATTGTTTTCAGTTTTGCGTGTCTCTGAGCCATATTCTACTCTTGTATTGCAGTGAGCAGGTGTCTAGCTCGAGGCCCAATACAATTTATGTTATTCGTCGCTCAAGGTATATTGTGAAAGGTAATGACCTTTAAGGATGGAATAGCTGAATGTCGTATTATAGCACAAAGAATATTCAGTTTCTATTTACGGACAGTATTAGATTGGTAGGATGGAGAGGAACGAATAATTGTAGTAAATACATAGTTTAAGGTACCAGCTGCCTTGTAATCGTTGATTTTTTTACAGTGACAATAACTGCTTAGAACATAAACCCAGATAGTTTGCTCCCTCGAGTCTATAAACTTCAGGCAGCTTATCGTGCACCCTCGACATGGCGCTGATCATCTTTTATTTGCCATTACACTTAAATGGTGATGGATATAGATTTAATTTGAATCGAAATAAGACTAATCCTAATTTAGGTGCACTCCATGAGGGATTCCTTATATGGTCTCCCTAATCTACTGCCTAGAAAGAGTAAAACGTTCTTCACCGATTGAGGCAATAATCCACATTCAGGAGGGAATTTGTGGCTCCAGAATGTTTCTGCGACTTCAAACTTTCATCTAGTTTACTAATTATCCTCAATTTCTACACCGATGAAATGCGATACAACGCGTCAATAAAATCTAATTAAAAAAGATAGCAGAGCTGAGTCGAGTCACGTGGTGCTGGATTTTGCGTTGGAGTCGGGTTTTGGCATGATTTGAGTTTTGGCGGAATTTAATGAAAACAATCAAAACCAAAAAAGTTAGAGTCAGCAAAATGTTTCGTAAAGTAAGGTCTAGTTATCATAGTTCAGATGAATGTAGTCCTCAGTTAATTAAGTCTTACATAATATATTTTTAATTATATAATAATTATTAATTATTACGCATACGTACGTACTCCTAATACGTAGTTAATTGTGGTTCTCTTTTACTTCTTCATTATCTCCATACTTTCCTATTGATTTACTAGGTCTGTCCAATAAATACGAGAACTGAGGCCATAAAAATTTTATTTTGCAATATTTAGTCTACATCGATTTGGTCCCCTTCACAGTACTCTCCATTCGTTGCTAGGCACTGATTCCATCTTCTTTTTAAATATTTAACTCACCCTTGGAAGTCCTCGGCGGTTAGTCTTTTTAGTTTCTTGATTTCTTGTGTCCACATCTTCCCAGTGAAGTCCCCCATCACATTTTTGCGTATTGGGAAAAGGAAAAGTCATAGGGGGCGAGATTTGGCGAATACGGAGGATGATTAAGAATGGTGATTGAATTTTGTGCCAGACACTGGCGAAACGCCGAATGTGTAGGTGCATTTTCATGTTGAAGGATCCATCCATCATGTTCGGTTAAAATAGTGTGCAGTAGTGATTTCCTTAATTCAGTTCATCAGCTATCATTCGGACAGCTTTTCGACGATCGGTAAGGATAAGTGACCGCACACGATCAATGTTACCGTCAAAACAGGTTATCTTCAAAACGCTTAATCCACTTGATAACGGATGTTTACTTCAGAGTATTATCACCGTAAACAATTGTGTACATTTCAGTAATTCCTTTCAGTAACTTCAACAAAAACTTGATGTTGATTTGTTGCTCCTTGATTTCATCAATTTTTATTTTCGAAAAACAGTAAAATCAAGGACAACAGAGACTAACTTAACTGGCACCATACGCACACCTCGAGGATCCGCCAAGCACAGACGGCCCATTAGGTCTCAGGCAACCAGCGCCGCTAGTGGGAGGGGCTATAGTCCGCGTCATGGCCCCCAGATTGCACCACTTGACACTTTATTGCACAGACCACGTACATACCGTACCTATCACAATGATTCATCAATGACCCGAGTAATAATGGTAACGCTTTGCTGACCAGCTTAGTTAAACTTGGCCATGCAACAATGCGTTAGAAGAGTTCCCCACCTACCTTCGCTCCTGCCTCCAGACATTTGCATGCCTTGATTTTCATTCCTTACGTACATACCTGTACTGAAATTAAGTGATGATGATATCCCAATGCCTAGCGCTGCCCATCTCGACTCTTCGTCCGCCATCTGCATTAGTGCCGTCATTTTTAGGTCCGGGATAAGTCTGATCTATCCCTATATTTTGCATTATATTCGTTAATTTTTCCCGACTTACTCTCTCAAAGGACAACTCAAAATATACAAAGCCTTAATTACGCACTCTTTTTTGCCTTTACGTATCTACCTCTACACAATACACTGCAAGGGCGAATGGCGGGTGGTGTTAGGTCACTACCTTCACATGCTCAATCCCAATCATGTCACCTCTAAACAAATATTAGTTTGATCTTGCATTTGAAAAATGTTAGTCACACGAAAGGAAGTTGTCACATGCAACAATATTCAATAGCTGGATACGTATATTCAAATCATGCTGTAGAACTGTTAAAAAAATGGTTCTATTAAATAAAAATAATGATATGCAGGAAACAATATTGCAAGGTATCTACAAATATATACATTAGCAATTCTACTTATCTTCTTCACGCTTGCGGTCCTATCTTTTTTGATATTGGGTTGGTTGGTTTTGTTGGGGAGGCGACCGACAGCTAAGATCATTTGCGCCATCAGGGATGGGTGGAAAAGGAAAGCTGAAGAGAACCCGGGTCGGCATTTAGCCTACTCTTGTCGAAAGGCGCCAAGGGGTCCGCAGTTTAACGTCCCATCCGACGGACGCCCACAAAGCACCTCAAGTAGGGATCGGGATACCACTGAAATATATTTGTTGTCTCCAAGATTTGAACCCAGGCCTTCGCGGTGGGAAGCCTGTATGTTAGCCTCCGCACCATGCCGATCCCATTTTTTGACCTTTAATCGCGAGGAAAAATGACATTTTAAATCTATCCGTTCTACTATATGACTTCCTGATTTTATGCTGGTGATCTCATCAACGATAGTAAGTACGGACATATAATATTTCCTCAACATCCTTAGATAAGTAATCTGCCTCAAATTTACGCAGTAAATTTAAACTATTTAAGCCTACGGTCAATTATTGAATTCTTCACGCCTGCCGTCCAATCTCTTTTGGTCTGTAATCGCACGAGGAAAACGACTTTTGGTGGACTTTGCGATTACTCGTGCCTACTTAAGTACTCCCTAAATTCTAAATCTAATGGCACAAAATTATCAGTATGACGCCTTGAAATTTTTAATGGAATAAAAATACTCTAATAAGAATTAATACATGGCTTTTTTAAGTTAATCTAGCAAAGATGGGGGCTAAAGAAGGGAAGAACCACTGAGGAATATTTTTAATAAAGAAGATATAATCTTTATGTCTTTCAAGAAAAAATGTACACCATTTATGTTTTCGCAGTAACATAATTACTTTATGAGAATAACTATTGAGGAGCAGGAGAGCTTTAAATGTAATTTCATGAGGTTTGAAAAATTTCTTCATTTTATTTGGATTTTCATTCAGCAGAGGTAAATATATTTTTAATTATAATTTTTATAAGACAGTGTCACGCACGTTATCATCTTTATTGGTTATGCAGGGTGTCAGTAGACATACTTCAGATTTGGGTGTCAGCAATTTGCTGAATGCTCAATCGACGGTCCGAACGCAAAACTCGCGCACACGATTCACGTTTTCCTCAGATCTGGTCGTTGTTGGGCGTCCAGAACGGGGTTCGTCGGCGCTCCCTCCCAGCCCTCCTTAAAAGCAATTTTCCACCTCCCGGACTGTGACCTTGGAATTCAGTCGTCCTTGAAGGTCTCTTGAAGCATCTGTAATGTTTCGGCTGCATTCTTTCCAAGACTTGAGACTTGATGGCGTATCGCTGTTTCGCACGTTAAACTTGATGGCTTATCACTGGCAGCATTTGGCGTGAACGACGGGTGATATGAGCCGTGGCACCATCCTGTTGAAACCAAAGGTTTCTGTGACATATTTCTCGCCTTATTCTTCCAATTTGGGTAGAAAAAAGTACTCCAGCATCTCACAATAGCGTATAGAGTTCACAGTAGCAGTTGAACCTCGACATTCCAAAGAAGCAATACCCAATAATGCCTATAGAGGACAGAGCGTACTAAACTATGTGACTATGAAGAGGTCTTGCGTTCGCAAGGGTTGTTTGTCGTCCAGTAACGAAAATTTTGCTTATGTACTGACCTGGAGGGGTGGCAATGTGCTTCATCGCTAGACCACAGGATAGTGTCGGGTTGCGCAGCGGTTACGATATTCTTGAAAGCATCTGTACCTTTCACCAAGTCTTCTGAACTTAGTTCTTGTACAGTCATCAATTTGTAGGGATAAAAAAGAAGGCCAGGGTGTAAAATA
Source organism: Hetaerina titia (assembly GCA_037158775.1). Taxonomy (NCBI): domain Eukaryota; kingdom Metazoa; phylum Arthropoda; class Insecta; order Odonata; family Calopterygidae; genus Hetaerina; species Hetaerina titia. Next base: position 9,930,634 of record CM073779.1, read on the forward strand.
TGCCTTATAGTTCTGGGCGATATTTCAAGATCAGCAGCATGTTTCGGTGCAGAGCCCAATGGACGCTCTCACTTCCAATATGTTTTCAGGTTCCGCACCCTTTTAGGTCGCCCAGTTTATTTTCTGGAAAATTAATCCATTTCCTAATGGTTTTAGCATCAGGAACCCTGCCATGACGAGTCAAACCAAACCGCCTACGAAAAGGCCTCTGCTTCGCCACCAAACTATCATTGTTTTTAAAGGACGTTTCTACGACAAAGCCTTGATCCTTACCAGACCACTGTATAACAATTATTAAAAATGGCGTTATTTCTCCCAGCTTACTTTACTATTCTCACTCTGCTAATTTTCCTGCGCGATCTTCAGTAATTTTTTGAAACTAGGGATTTCATTCTGCTACACCATGCATGAACACCTTATCTATAGAATACCTCGAAAGCCACCATAAGGGTGTGAGACGGTGGGTTCTCGGACACCACCCATAAGAAATACTTAGAGTGCAGCTATGCGCAGAGATCCATTATATGCATGCAATAGCAAAAAACATCCTTAATACCCAGTGTTTTCAAAGAGTTTTTTAATATCGTACCTGTAGTTGGATATTTATTCATCCAATTCGAGGCGTTGTGTCTGTCGAAATTTCCCAAGTACGCGCCTTCAACCATTTTGTTGATATCTTGTTTTGTTGGCTGAGTTGTTGACGAGCGATCTGGAAGACCATTATTGTCGATGGATGCCCACCAGACCTAGAAAGTGAAAGACCTCGTTCAAATCGATGTATGACTGTCAGGGAACTTTGAGAAGAATGTCGCATTTCAATTGGCCCGTGCTATTAAACCCTGACTGAAAAATTGAGGATGCATCGAGTCGCCGCTAAATTCGTACCTCGCCTGATGACACCAGAGCAGAGAGCTCAAGCCTGTCAGGAACTGTTTGATCGAACTGAGGATGATGAAACCTTCTTCTTGTCCAGGGTTATAACAGCTTATGAGTAGTGGGTTTTTAGATGATATGACATTAAGATAGAAGTACAATCTTCACAATGCTTATGGTGAAACATCCCCCCGCCCCAATAAAAGCTCGACAAGTTCGCTCGAATGTTAAGTTGATATTGACTGCTTTTTTCAAAGCAAAAAGAGTTGTGCATCAGGAATACCTACCTTAAGGCCAGGCAGACTTATCGTTACCATTTTTTCGAACGGGAACGCGAACAATTTTTGAAGAACACAGCACCCTTTACTGCATAACTTATATCCTACTCATCTCTTCTTTTTCTCCGAAATTTCAAAACTGTGCCTTTACCTACTTTTTAAATTCTAGCTTGCACGTTATTGGATATTTTTTTATTGCATCCTTCGGTACAATTATTTATTGGATGATAGTACATGTATTTGCATGCGTGAAGAATTATAAGATTTTTCCATGAATGCATATGCTACTCTGGGTGTAGTTCTGTATGTATGTGTTGATTTTGTATGTGTTTTTTTTCTTTTAACGGGTGGTGACCTGTGTAAGGTCACCACCTGTTAAAGCCACCCCCGCTACACACCCTGGCGGCGGCTTGCGGGGTATTATGTAGATGTAGATTTGATTATATTCAGTTGTTATCCCAATTCCTTGTACTACTCCGATATTGTTTACAAATCTCTTGATATTAGCCAATATTCGACTGAATTCCTTATTTGCCTGTCTACCACCGTGTGGTCTACTAATAATATAAGCTTGCATCTTATGAACTTAAAACGTTAATGCATATTAAGAATAGTAGCGGCCCTATTACACTACCCTCGGGGACGTCCAAAATCATACCTACTTCCGTTCAGCACAAACCATCAATGATTACTAGTTTGTGGCGATAAGACAAGTAGTCTCTAAGCCAATCTTCCTCATTGATACCAAAGCGTTCATGTTTGTATATTACTTCAAGCTGAGCTACTTTATCGAAGGCTCTTTTGAAATCAAAAAATACCGCCTCCACTTGTGTATTCTATTCGCCCGATTTAAGAATATCATGAGTCCAAGACATGATTGTGTTTCTCGAGATAGTCATCAGCTGCCTCTTTGAATGCTCTTTTATCTTGTCGTCTAGAATTTCGTGGTGCAGTTGCAAGGAACTTGCTCCAAACCCCAAGTAGTGAGCCAGGTTTTCTAAAATATGGTCATAACTGGAGATGAATCATGGGTCAACGGCTGTGACCCTAAAAAAAATCCCAGTCTTCCCAACAGTCGATTGAGGATAATGCGTCGAGGCTGTTGAGGGCCATTCTGAAGGATATTGCCAGTATAATTTTATGGGTATCAACCAAATTCCTTCCTACATTGAATTAGAGACGAAGGCAAAAGCTTTATAGGGATAAGCAGAGGTAACTTCTTTTATATATCTTTGAGTATATTCATAACACATCTCAGAAAATTCACCATAACTTTTCAAGTCTGTTGTAGTCATATAAATGATGGTGTTTTATTGTTCCAGGTAATACGTTTTTGGTTCTTTATTGTTTTACGTTTATTTAAAGTTAAGAAATGGCAATTAAAATATAGCCATTATCATACCAGCGATTGATTTACATGAATCATTGTATATCACTAATGCTTAAAGTTTGAGTTGTAAATATCCATGTAACTATAGTATAAAAATATAATATGTTTTTAATATTATCATTCCATTTGTTCGTAAACAATCATGTTTTGTGTGAATATAGAGCTGGTAATAATTGTTTACTATTTATGCATAATTCATCTTCCCGATAATAATGTATTCATTTATTAAAAACACTAACCATATGTGTATAAAAACTACGCTGAGGAAAAGACTTCGTTTAGTCTAAAAGTGAGGTAAAAATCGGTAATTTAACAAAATCCGGTGTATACATTTTTTATAAATAAACCAGTGTCTTAGCAGGTAAACTAACTAGTTAAGCTAGTGTGAGTTTGCATAAGAATGGACGAAATAAGTTACTTTAAAACAATGCGTATAGGCATCTGAAGTCTCTTTTCGCTCAATGGATTTCATTTATTAAGCATGAATGGCATGCAAATTTTTTTTCCTCTACTTATCTCATCCAGCTGAAGAGAACTTTAGAACTTTTGCTAAGGCCTGTAATAAATACTCGTATAGCCCTAATTGTCATTTATTTTAAATGTTTCAAATTAAGAATACATATTTTCTACTTCCGAAAATAACTATGCCGATACTAATCTATCAATGGTATCCTTTTACGAATTAATTTTCCTATTAATGCAAATATTTTGGCAAATTTTGGTATCTACATCTACATAAATACCCTGCGAGCCACCAAAAAGGTGTGTGGCAGGGGGTGTAGCACCATGAGGGAAGGGTAAGGGTTGAGGGGGTTGGGGCTTAGGTGAGAAAAGGGTGGGGGAACCTGTAAGAAAATATATATATATATATACACATATATACACATACATATATATACATACATACATACACACATATATACACATCCTCGTGAAGTCCCTAACCTGTACGTTAATACTTATTGTAATGAACTAAGTCCTGGGGAATTTCGGCTACAAGCATTCTGGTCCCTTATCGTTCTTGGAAAAAATGACATTTTAAACCTGTCAGTCTTGCAGTCTTTCTCTCGTCTTCTATTCGTGATCCCTTCGACCGTAATACGTTGGGGTTCGTATTATATCCTTGATGTCATCGGAAAAGGGCCCATCTTTAAATGTTTTTAATAAGTTTAATCTATTTTGGAAACGCCGCTGTGTAAGAGAATCCCAACCTAAATTGTCTAGCAAAGTGGACACGCTGCTGAGTTGGTCATAACAATGTTTGAAAAATCTAGCCCCCCTCCGCTGAACTCGATCTAATTCCGAAACCAAATTTATATTATGAGGATCCCATATACTGGCAGCATACTCTTGGTGGGGCCTGGCCAAGGCAAGGAAACATCGTTCTTTCACTTTTTCATCGCATTTACCTAGCACTCTTTTCACAAATCCCAATTTTTTATTAGCACGACCGCATATTTCTCGAATGTGTTTTCCCCAGGACAGATCGTGAGTAATTGTTACACCCAAGTATTTAAAGGAATCTACCCTCGAGATTTTGGTTTGTTTCACTTTGTAACTATAAGGGAGGGAACTATTCTTTTCCCAAAAATGTATTACTACGCATTTTTTAAATTCAATTCCAATTGCCATGTATCGCACCAATTTTGAATTGCATCTAGGTCGTTGGCTAACACGACTCTGTCTTCGTGTCTTCGGATGTCCCCATATATTACTGCATCATCGGCGAAAAGACGGAGCTTGCTATTAACTACGGTACTGAGGTCGTTTATGTAAATAAGGAAAAAGTGGGGACCTATGACACTTTCTTGTGGTACACCCGACGTGACCTTGACAGTATCGGATGACACACCGTCCAGGACGACTGTTTGGACACGATCACTTAAAAATTGTTTAATCCAGTTAATAATACTTTCGTGTATTCCATAGGTTTCCAATTTCGCCAGTAATTTGCAATGAGGGACTTTATCGAAAGCTTTCTTAAAATCTAGGAATACTACCTTGTTCAAAAAGTTCCCGGAATAACCACCGTGTGGCGCTCCCATCGTTCCGATTTGAGTTTTTTTTGTTAAATTGGTACATCTGTTGTTGATATTCCCTTTAAATCTTAGTGTCATAACTTGACATTTCAAAAGTTACGTAGCCAAGAGTACATCTATCTCTGTGTGTGTTGGCGATTTTTTACAATTGCAGAAATGGATTTAAATTTGCAACAACGAATTTGTATTAAATTTTGCAAAAAACGGATTTAGTGGCGCACGGACGTTGGAAATGTTGGAAAAGTGTTTCGGCAACGATTCTCTAAAAAAAACGGTCGTTTACCAGTGGCACGAGCGGTTCAGAAGTGGTCGTGAGTCAATCGAAGATGATGAACGCAGTGGCAGACCATCGACATCGAAAGTCGGTGAAAAAATTGATAAAGTAAAAGAAATGTTGGTCAATAACCGCAAATTAACCATCAGAAAAATAGCGAAGGACTTGAACATTGCCTATGGATCCGCCCAAGACATTGTGGTTAATGATTTGGGTTTCCGTCGTGTAGCAGCAAAGTTGGTTCCAAAAGACCTCAATTTCATGCAAAAAAGAGACCGTGTTGACGTCGCAAAAGACATGATTTGCGAGGCTGAATCCGATCCCACATTCATCAAAAGGATCATTACTGGAGACGAGACGTGGGTTTATGAGTACGACAAGCAATCCAGACATCATGCAAGTGAATGGCGCTCACCAAATGAGCCGAGACCAAAAAAACCACGTCGTTTTCAGTCAAAAAAGAAGGCAATGCTGACGGTTTTCATGGATTACAACGGTGTAGTGCATCATGAATTTTTGCCAGAAGGCCAGACAGTAAACAAAGAGTATTATTTGGGCGTTATGAGACGTTTGCGTGAAGCAATTCGCCGAAAGAGACCAGAAATCGTCGCACAGTGCGTCGAGACCGTCGCACAGTGCTATCATTATTCGTAATTTTTTGACGAAAAATGCAACAAATACCATCCAAAAGCCACCGAATTCAACTGATTTGGCTCCCTGTGACTTCTTTCTGTTCAATCGAGTTAAAAAACCATTACGGGGAACGCGTTTTAGCAGCCGAGAGGAAGTAATGGAAAAATCGCAGGAAGCACTGATGGACATACCGAAAACCGAATATAAAAAATGTTTCAAGGATTGGATCAAGCGCTGGCATAAGTGTGTTGCAGTCGATGGGGATTACTTTGAAGGGGACAATATAGATTTAGATGAATAAACTTGTATTTTTAATTTTCTGAATAAATTCCGGGAACCTTTTGATCAAGGTAGTATGGCATCAACTGGAATATTACTTTCACCGGAGTTCAATACATCATGTACAAAAAGTGCGAGTTGAGTTTCAAAGGATCTACCCTTACGGAAGCCATGTTGGTTATTAATTAATAAATCTTGGCTATCGAGGTGCCTCATCATGAAACTAACAATGATGTGTTCAAGAATCTTACAGGAAATGGAAGTCAGTGATACTGGCCTATAATTACTGGGGTCCTCCCTGTCTCCGTTTTTAAATATGAGTGTTACCGAAGCTACCTTCCAGCCGTTTGGCACGCTTTCTTCTGCTAATGATTTCTTAAATATTATATCAAGATAAGGGGCAATTTCAGCCGACAGTTCTTTATACACGCGCGCCGGTATCTCATCAGATCCCGGAGATTTGTTGGAGTCTATGTTTTTAAGGAGTAATTCTATTCCGCGGGTGGAAATATTGATTGCTTCCATTGACTGCTGAAATATTTTCGGAAGGTTCTCGGGTGTATTTTGTGAGGGTATGTTGAAAACACTCTGGAAGAATGAGTTTAATATGTTGGCTTTATCTAAACTACTCGTTACTTTATCCCCCTTTTCGGCATTCAATGAGTTTACGGTGGACTTTTTTCTCTGCACTTCCTTGACGTAGGACCAAAACATCTTTGGGTTATCGTTCAAATGTTCGCCTAATTTTTTCCTTTTGAATTCCGCTAGCGCCTTCCGGAAGGCCTTCTTGGCAGTGGACCTAGATGCTTTGTAGTTCTGTATGGTTTCGTTGATTTTATCAGGGGAGGAATCTTTAACTGCGTTTTTCATTCTGGCATGGCACACCCTTTGCCGCCTAAGAGATATCCGTACTTCTGAGTTGTACCATCGGGGTTCCTTATTCTCTTTTATATATTTACAAGGTATGAACCTCTGTATTGCTGAACGTGTTATCCTAAGAAAATTATTCAAAGTATCCTCGACACTACTAGTTTTGTTTAATTCGTCAAATATAAAAAAAGAACTTTTTAATTCACGTTTTAAGTCATCATAGTCCGCTTTATTGAACAAATACACCTTTCTCTTAGGTTTGTTAACTTTATCTACGCTTAGAGAAAATTTAGCGTTTACAGCCCTGTGATCACTGATTCCGTCAACAACTTCTATATTTAAGACCTTTTCGGGTATATTTGTGGCTAACAGATCAAGAATGTTCTTTCCCCTTGTTGGTGAAGTGACTAATTGATGTAGGGAATTCGAGGTGAACGCGAATAAGAGGGACTCGCATAGATCCTTGTCTTTACCTCCATTTATAAAACTGTACGAATCCCAATCTATTGTGTGAATATTAAAATCACCTCCGATAATTAGGCTATGCTCACTGTTGTGGGATGTATAGCTTTGTATCTGTTTTTCTAGGTCTGGTATTGAGTTAGTGCTAACGTGGGGTGGTCTATAATACGCACAGATATATATTCTTTTCGATCTGGGTGTTTTCACTGAGCACCATACACTTTCTATACAGCTATCAGGAAATAACTCGGCTCTACTGACGTTAGAGTTCTTAACTGCAATAAACACTTCTCCTCCGGCTCAATTTTTTCTGTCGTTTCTATAAACTATGAAGGATTTGGGAAATATTTCGCAATCTGCGATGTCATCTGTTAACCAACTTTCAGTTCCCGTAATGATATCCGACTCTGTGCTATGACTGAGATGGTGAAATTCCGGTATTTTATTTTTTAAACTTCGGCAGTTAACTACTATTACAGAAATTATATCCTCGTCTAAAACCTTCTCTGCGGTCTGCTTTCTGGGGATGTTATTTAATCTCCTTGATGTCTTAGTATGCGACCGGCCTATATTCTGATTAGTAATTCTATCTTTTGTCTCATTAGCAGTGCAAGTACTTGGAAAAATCTCTTCTGGCAACCTAGTATTGTTAGACCCACTAATTGACTTACACCTTATCATATCGTTATTTAGGCAATCTACTCTACTACCTAACCTGCGAATTTGCCTAAAAAATATCTACAGTCCTCGAAGATCCTATGAGCCACCCGAACCGACACCTCAGGGTGTAGTGAACCCCGGAACGGTTCAAGGGAGTGGAACACGACCCGAGCACCGGTCTCAAGTCCACAAACTCGGCCCCTATGTCCCGACAGAATTTCCACAGCAGGTATTGACATCCTCAAACAATTTGATGTTATCAAATGTATAATATACGAAGTTCTTATGCTCGGCTTTGTTGTGTGCACAATATGGAATCGGATAACGTAACATGTTAATAGTTAGTAAATAAAGATTTCATTGGCTTGTAAAACATTTCCCACGAGAACTTCTCCCTTTCCATAAACCTCTCTGAGTCCAGACCTTTCTCCCTTCCGGTCGGCAGAAACAATTCTCTCTCTCAGTTACAGACACTCGCCTGAAAAATTCCACGAAAGAAAACGTTTTCTCTTTTCTCCCGGAGAGAAAAGTTACCGATTCGGGCCCCTGGACTTGGAACTGGTGTTGCACCAATGTATTTATCCGTTTTGTGACCGAAATGTCAACTTCGTCTGACCCCAATGAGTGATGGTGTCAAACTAAAAACACTATTGAGGAAGGCAAACAGAAAACCACACAATGAGACATGAGAAGGGCTGGAGGATGGAGTAAATATAGCTGGAGATCCCTACAAATAAGTTGGATTTAAGGATTATCAAGCGTCACTTAGCTAGTCAGCCAAAGGGTTACAATCACCACTCGATTTATTGTAGAATCAGCGTGATGGGTACGGGATGAGAATTAAACATTAGAGAAAGAAGGTAATGAGGAAATCTAGAAGTAGGAATGCTAAGATTCAATTTAGGTGAACTCATGAAATTGCGTGAAGTAAATAAGCGGTAGTTGCTTACAAACATTTTAATTAAAGGTGGGAATAAGAGGCTAGTGATGACCTGAGTAAAGAGCTCAGTACCGTTCAGTTGGAAAAAATGATAATTGAGGCCCGAGGTCCTAGCTAGGAAGCCTTTTAGATGTAGACGTGAGGAGAAGAAAGAAAACAATAAAATGGACAGAAAGAAAAACCACTGGTGAGCGTGATAGAAGAAGAGAGAAAGCTGTTGGGAAAACTTTAAGGAAGTTAGGAAGAGAAGAAGGAGATGGAAAGGCTTGCAGAGGAATGTAAAGTGCTGTAAATGCTCTTTCTAGAACAAGATAATTGAAAACGAAAAATTATGTTCATTCTAGAGTATCTTTATGTCTTTCGATGCATGCTCAAGAATGAAAATATTGAACATTCTTTAAAAATACAAATAATCAAATTTTGTCACGAGTTGGTTAAGTACACTTTTATTATTATCTTATATACCTATTACGAATAACTAGCCAATGCTATTTTCCCCAAGAAAATTTCTGCGAGCCATAGTAGTAGAAGGCTAGTCAAATTCCTGACCTTGGGTAGGAGAGAGTTTTACGTAGCACCTTGTGGTGGTGGTATTTCGCCTAGCTACTTACTAAAATCTACCTTGCACGCTCTTGAATAAATTTCTTGCTGCATCCTAAGATACAATTATTTGTTATAATTAAGCATAAATACTTGCATGTTTGTGGAGTGAAGGAAGGTAGATGTGCATTTGCGTGCGTGTAAAATGATAGGATGTTTCTATGGATGTATGCACAACTGTGGATTTGGATTTGCATGTATGTGTTAGTTTTGAAAGCGGTGTTTCTTTTTTCCTTTTTTTGGGTGGTGACCTAACACCCCCCCCGCCACACGCCCTTGCGGCGGCTTGTGGGGTATTATGTAGATGTAGATGAAGGCCCTTTCTATTTCATCATCGAGTATGCATGGACCCAAGCCATCTTTCTCTACGTCATGTTCCTTTTCTATGTCTAACATTGTTGGCCTAAATTCTTTACCATACAGTTCAACTGTTTATTCAACTGTAGGGTTATACTCGTAGATAGCATAAATGTCACTTGTCACCCTCGGCGTCTAGGGAATACTTAGTTCTACTCAATTGCATCCACGGCCACTAACCTCTTAAGTGTTGTAGTCAAAACTCTTCCCGTATGACCGCATTAGAATGCCATTAAATAATGTAATTCTCTTTACAGTATTTTTTGCTCTACTTTTGTTTGTTTTAAAATTTCCTCTTCCATCCCTTGTCCCTCTCCGTGGGGGAACCCTCCTGCTACCTGCAGCGTTGGGTCAAATTCTTTACCGTGTTCTTGGGGAGGAGAGCGTATTATGTTGCATGTTCTTGTGGTAGGGGAAATACGCCTTCCTACTTACATATTCTAGCTTGCACGACACTGGATAAATTTCTTACTGCATCCTAAGGTGAAATTTTTTGTTAGATGATAGCCAATATGATTGCATGCGTGTAGAATGAATTAGTAGATGTGTGTTTGCATGCGTGTAAAATGATAGCATTTTTGCATGAATGTATGCACCACTGTGGGTATGGGTTTGCATGTATGTGTTGGTTTTGAATGTGGTTTTTTTCCCTTTTACGGGTGGTGACTTAACACCCCCCGCCACACGCTCTTGGGGCAACTTGCAGTGTGTTATGTAAATGTACAGTTCTTCCATATATTCCTTCAATCTCTCTTGGATCTTCTCTGTATCACCTATTATCTGACCCAACTTATCTCTAACTATGAGCATAGATCTTCCCTTCTTACTCCCCAATAGTGATTTAACCTTACTCTTTCGCGCATGCTAACCTTAAATGTAAAGCGCATCAATTTCACCCTTCCTCTGCCAACTTTCCATATCCTCGTACTTCGTCTTGCACCATACTTTATTTTCTTTATTTGTTGCTCGTCTCAATTTATTATTTCACTCTTCATCCAATCCATTTAATGCCTCTACATTGCATTTCCTAACTCACCGCTCCTGCCACATCTTTTTGAATTGTAGTCAGAGTGTGCATCCGCTCCCGGGAAGCTGCGCAAATTGATCACACTGTTCCTGAATCTGTTCCTAACTTAATATAATCAAGCTGATACTTTTCTGAGTCTCTTGGCATTTCCCATGTACACTACGCCTTTTATGGTGTCTAAACAATGTGTCGGTGATGAATAACCCTTGTCCCTTGCAGAACTCAACTGCTTTCTCTCGGCGGTCATTCCTTGTACCTAAACCGTGGTCCACGACTTCATCACCATATCTTCCTTCACCTATCCTCGCATTCCTATCCCCCATCACTATCAAATATTTCCCTTCAGGAACACACGCGATTATATCCTCTAACTCATCGTACATCCTATCGACTTCTTCCTCCTAATGATTGCTTGGTGGCAAGTATGCCTGAATAATGACAAAGTTCGTCGGTTCTCCTTTACTCTCAACTAGTAATATTATATCCGTTTCCTATTCTATGCTTACTACGCTTCTTCCTGCCTCTTTATTCAGTAATAGTGCAACCCCTCATTGTCTCTCGTCCCCACCGCTGTATACCATTCTATAACTATCACCCCAGGAATCCCCTATATATCCTTCCATCTCACCTCGCACATACCTAAAATATCTATTCCACCTCTTTCTCGCTTAATATTCTCTCATTTTCCTGTCCTCAACATTTTCCTAATATTTCAAGTTCCTATTCGGAGGGGTCTAGTGATTAGAGCGTTGGACTACTAACCTTGACTGACTAGGGAACTTTGAGAAGAATATCGCATTTCAATTGGCCCGTGCTATTAAACCCTGACTGAAAAATTGAGGATGCATCGAGTCGCCGCTAAATTCGTACCTCGCCTGATGACACCAGAGCAGAGAGCTCAAGCCTGTCAGGAACTGTTTGATCGAACTGAGGATGATGAAACCTTCTTCTTGTCCAGGGTTATAACAGCTGATGAGTCATCGGTTTTTAGATATGACATTAAGATAAAAGTACAATCTTCACAATGTATTGGTGAAACATTCCTCCGCCCGAAAACGCTCGATAAGTTCGCTCGAATGTCAAGTTGATATTGACTGCTTTTTTTCAAAGCAAAAAGGGTTGTGCATCAGGAATACCTACCTTAAGGCCAGGTAGTCAACACGGAGGTAATACACTTTGGGGAAATAAAACGCCTAAGAGATGGAGTCAAGGGAAGACGGCCACAACTTGTAAGGAGCTGTGAGTCGTTCACCGCAACGCGCCGGCTCATTCGTCTCTCAGAACTCCTCTATGTGTTCAGCCAAAAATAAGACCACTGTGCTGACCCACCCACTGCTGTACTCACCAGATCTGACCCAATGTGACTTTTTCCTGTTCCCAAAAATAAAATCCCTGCTTAAATGAAAATGATTTACCAGCATTCCAGAATTAAATAAAAATTCGACCGAGGAGCTTATGAGCATTCCTGAAGAAGCGTTTAACGACTGTTTCAATGAGAAGAAACACCGTTGGGATAAGTTTTTGGGAGGAGAGCACTTTGAAGAGGACCCTGACAAATAATTTGTTGGTGAAGTGTATTTTTGTAAAAAATAGGTTCGGGAAATTTTTGAACAATCCTCGTATTAATATCCATATTTAAGACTTTTTCGAGTATGTTCATTGCTGATAAATCAAGAATATTATCACCCCTAATTGGAGAGGTGATAAGTTAATGTATGGAGTTCAACGAAATCGAATGTGATGGCGACTCCCAGGTATATTTGTCTGGGCCTCCTGTTTTAAAACTGTATGTGCTCCAATCAATAGGTGAGGCATTGAAATCTCCACCGACTAAAATATCACGATCGTTGGTTTGCGATGAGAAACTTTTGATTTGCCCGTATAGTTCAACTATTAATCTATCTTTATCGTCCGGCGGCCTGTAAAATGCTCATGTTGATTCTTCTGGTTTCAGGACTTTTAAATGAATACCAAACACATTCCAGGTCGTTATCTGAAATTAACTCAGTCCTGCTAATTGCAAGAGTTTTAAAATGATACTCTTGTCATTTCTGTGAACGGAAAAGGATTTTGGGACAGTTTCAATGTCGGCGATATCAGGAATTAGAGGCGTACAGTTCCAATATGTATATATATAGTATATATATAGTGTTTTGAGTAGTGTATGATATTCAGTGACTTTATTTTGTAGACTTCAGAAATTAAACTCTACTATAAATAATGTTTACTTGAGATTGTGGTTGCTTGAATATTTAATGGGGTTCATTTTATTGTAATTGCCGAATCAAAATCTTCCGTCCGATGCAATTTGATTCATATTAAGTGACCTATTGTATGATTCTCTATCACTGACTTTCACTTCGTTTAAAGCTAATTTTTTTTGGCAAAAACGAGTTTAGAGGACACACAATACTTGACACAACACTTATTTTTTATGGTGTGCCGATTTTTTCACCTAAGTTTTATACAGTGTTTCTAAATTCTTTGTGCAAAGCATATGCATTTTGCAAGCAATACCGAATTTACTTATTTAGATATTGTAAACCTATTCACTTCGTATGATCCTTTTTAAATCAAGTTTAATTATTTAAACATAGGAATAGGTTCATAGAAGTATTTACTTTCTATGAACCTTCATCGGTTATATTTATAAATGCAATTCCCCCATCTCAGTTGACAATGTTTAAATCTACAAATTAACGATTAAAACCTAGTATAGTACAAGCTACATTATGTATTACAAGTTGGAAGATGAGCATGTCAAATCTGTAATAACACCATTTTAGACGATGAATATGGTATTATAGGTATATCCCTTTCATTAACCTTCACAGGATAATTTTGGAGAGGTTTCTACATAGTCGAACCCTAAAGTGGTAAAATTGATTTTCTCTGGCGCGAACGGAGCGGTGGAGGTGGGTCTACCTGGCAGGGTAAGCTGGATGGGGCCCTTAGCAACAGACCGACACCAACCTCAGTCGCCTGCGGGCTTTCGTTGAGTGAGGACACCGTTTTTAGTGAAGCAAGGTTTTTGTCCGCGTCGAAAAACAAAATGAAGCTGAATTTAGAGCAACCGTGAAGTTTTGTGCGAAACTCGGGAAGACGGCAACTGAGACCCTCGATATGATCAAGCAGACTTATGGGGACACTGCCTTAAGCCGTTCCACAGTGGCACAAGTTGTTTAAAGAGGGTAGGGAGCTCGTTGAAGACGACCCTCACACCGGACGGCCGTCGACAGCAAGAACCGACACGAATGTGGACAGAGTGAGGGCACTGATGAACACAGACCGACGCTTAACCAGTGAAGAAATTGCAGACCAGTTGGATCTATCTGCATTCAACGTCCAACGCATTATTTCACAGCATTTGGCCATGCGCAAGGTGTGCGCCAAGATGGTGCCGAAAATTCTGAGTGTCGACCAACAGGCAACGCGTGTGCGCATTTCCGAAGTTTTAGCCAATTTGCACCGAGATGAAAATGGTTTGGACAGTGTGATAACTGATTAGAAACATGGGTTTTTCAATATGACCCCGAAACGAAAAGACAATCCGCGGAATGGCACACTTCCGCGTCCCCACGTCCAAAAAAGGCTCGCATGAGCAAATCAAAAGTCAAAACGATGTTAATTGTGTTTTTCGACCGTCATGGAGTGGTTCACAAGGAGTTTGTCCCACCAGGGGAGACTGTGAATGTGAACTTTTACGTGCAGGTGCTCACCCGCCGCCGAGAACGCGTGAAAAGAGTCCGACCGGCCATCGCAAACTGCTGGGTGCTTCATCATGACAACGTGTCGTGCCATGGCGTGCTCGTCGTCAGACAGCTCCTGGCCAAATACGGCGTTGCCACGTTGCCGCACCCACCCTATTCTCCCAATCTGGCACCACCCGACTTCTTCCTCTTCCCCCGATGAAAAGACAGCTCAAGGGATGACGTTTTGACTCGATAAATACCGTTCAAGAGGCTCCGACGAGGGTCATCAACGGCATCTCCAAAGAAAATTTGCAGCGGGCGTACGGGGAATGGGAGCAACGTTATACTAAGTGTGTAGCAGCTCAAGGAGCATACTTTGAAGATTATTAAGTCGATGTAAGTATATCGTCAATGAAATTCTTGTAAAAAATCAGTCCTACCAGTTTTGGGTGCGATCCTGTATGTTATTAAAATGGCATTGATATCATTGAATATTAATTATGTTCTTCTCTCCAAGAGTAGCGTAACTCGCCTAGCTTTAAGAGAAACGGAAACCATCTCATTATCTAATAACGATACCACTACACGCTACGCATATTACAGGAAAGGTAATGCCATCGAGATACTGAAAAAATTAATACGGTAACTAAGAAGAATTCTGAACCGAGAACAACTCACAATTTCGAAAAGATCGTTACAATTTTCGACTAGATAAGTTTAATAGTACCAGGTTTTGCTGTACTATATCATCTTGTATCTGAAGTACGGCCGAGTACTTTAAAACATATCTAATGGAAAATTGTTCTATCCTTTCTTTAATATGTGCGAATGTCACCACATCACGCCTGAAACTACACAATTTGCTAATAACTCATAAATTCATTAAACACGTAAAGACATGCAAGTGGCATTTGTTTGGTATTATTTCGTTGCCATAACGGTGATACGTTATCGTTGGTGAGGCATCAAAATTATTGCAACCATGACAATTCTCATGTACCGTGACTATTGTGAAAACAAAGAGCTTTGAGTAATGCCTATTGTTGTGTCTGTGGAAGTTGTTTGGAGCAGAGTTATAAAAAGCCCCTTTTTCTCAATTATTCAGTCTTAATTTGACGGTTCGAGTGTGGTGTGTTCAAATTGGACCACGAGGGGAGAAATACTTCGGCACTTCATCAAAGTTCCTGACTTTTATAAATATGTTGAGTGAACTTATTTTTACTCGGGATTTTCATTTTGTTCGTACCCTCAACTCAGTTAATAATGTAGTTTTTGACGCCTTTCATCCCATACCCATCGATAGCTTGTATGCCTTACGAAAAGAAAGATTCTACTTCCCCGCCTGGCGTGGTCTCGCATTAGATAGGAGGACATTCAATCAGATTAAGAGTTTTCAACTCCTTCCAATGAGAGGTAGGGAAAATATTTGTTTGTCCATCAGGACCGAAAACTTTTCATTCGTCCTTATGTTAGTACGTCGTGATCTATTATGGATCTAATTTACCGATTTTATTCCATTTTTCAATGCCGACTCCGACTGGAAAAGCTTCCCTCGTCGACGGTTGTCCTTCACGTTGGCTGCTCGCCCTCGGCCGTGAATGGCGTGCGTTCGCTGGAGAAACCTCTAGGGGGAAGTGGATGAAATACATATTAAGGAAAAGATATCAATCAGATAATCACGAATGAATTCTAACGAGATTATATCCACAAACAGCAATTAGTGCACCCTCCTAACTTCATCCATAAATTACCATAGCCACACCTATATTCACCCCCAGTGGAGAGGCGCTTTCCTCGTCATGCGGGGGAAGGAGTGGCGAACAAAGGAATGGAATGGATTCGGCTCCAAGGCTCGCATTTGAGGGCAGAGATTGGTGGGTGAAATAACCCACGAGAGCTTTTTGCAGCTTCGAATGAATCTCAATCAATTTTTCTCAGAGTTTCCTTCCTAGACGCATCTATCACAGCTGACACCTATTGTGATTCACTTCCACAACATTATTAAACCTCGCAATATTCAGGTCCAAAATTAGGAACATCATTGCTCCAGCGTACAAAGATTTGAAATGTTAAATGGTTTATTAGATTCACGTCATATTTTAAATAGGAAAATGTTACCTCCACGCTCATCACCAGATTTTACTCCCAGTCATATTTCAAATGACGGTTTGCTCAGCAATATGGAGCCAAGGTTTTCGGTGAGAGGCATTTCAGTAGTTAGGAGTTGAGTCGGCCATTTGCGACCAGTGAAATGAATAAGGTATCTCCTGGAAATAAAAGCTCAGAAACGTGAGGATCAATAATTTTCACTTAAATAAACTTGGAGAATCACCGCCATTCTCCACTGCGATAATGACCACATTTCTTTCAAATCTTTCACAGTAAATCAGATTTGAGTGCATGAACAGTTTTGTTGAATTAATGATGTTGGCTGTTAACCCAATTATTGAACACGATTATTGAAATATGTGTTTAAACCGTATTAAGATCACTTTTTTAAATATCTGATCGAACATCAATTTGCTTTCTCAAGGAGGAGGGAGTTGATGACAGGGACGTTGAGTAGGGAGGTTAAGTCGAGACCCGTCAAAACTCTGATGTGGAGCGTAGGCGTACGGCGCAGAAACGTATTCATTGAAGCGGCGATAAATATGGAACGAGAATCAATATTAATAAAAAAAAAGTTATGCAATTTTCCAGATAGAAAAAGGCTAAGCTAAACATTAAAATAGGAGAGGGAAAATAGAGCAGGTAGAACAATTTACATACCTCGAAAGTGTTTTCAACCAGCACGGTCAAAGTAGTAGTGACGTAAGGAGAAGAATTGCGCTAGACAAAGTGTCTTCCACAAGGAGGTGGGAGTTGATGACGGGGACGTTGAGTACGGAGGTTGAGAAAAGACTCGTCAAAACTCTGATATGGAGCGTAGCTATGTACGACGCGGAAATGTGGTCGGAATGCGGTACTGGAATGCTGAAGAACGTAATAGAGGGGAGAATGTTGAGCAAATGAGGAAAGGGCAGGAACAGGATAGGGATGTTGGACGGGATGAAGGGAGGAAGGATGTGCACCGAGATGAAGAGGGACCTAATGTAGAGTAGGCTGCTGGAATTTGTTTTGTTTGGAGTCACAAAATATTTATTTGATAGTTGTGTCCATCCAAAAACTTACCTTAACCGGTAGATTACCTAATAATAATACATCAATTTATCCCATGTTATGCCAACCTATTCCAGAAATTCCGGGATCACAAAAAATATAAACCAGAGACACCTGTTGCGTAAATCCGAGAGACAAGGTCAATGCATAATGTATATATTCTCGGTATTAAATGTGGAATCATGTATTTCATAGTTATGTTGATTTTGCATTACAGCGATCATGATGAAAATTACAGCTTTTGACCAAATGCAAAAAAATTGAATAGTGTACTTGAAACAACACGTGATTTAAAGACAAATGTAATCTGCTTTGTTACATTTTTCACTCTTTAAAACTTAATTTTTACAACAGGAGACATTGTAACTTTATTTGGGAATGTCGTTTTAACTTGCCTGGCTCTATTTCAATCATACCTTTTTCAGTTTTGGGACAAATTTTAAAATTTCTTGAATAATTTGAAGTTCTTGGAGGAGAAAGAAAAAACTTTCTATGAGATGAGAAACATAAAGAGTAAAGAAACTGTCAGGATATAGGGAAGTAAATTCTGTTAACACTATTGGACATGCAAAGCAAAAAAGCTTGATGAAGGAAGAAGGGGTTCTAGCATAACGGAAGAATTATAATAAGGAATTATATGAGGAAAAGCATAGGGTAATTAAGTTTGGGCATGGAAAAGTGAATATTACTTCGATAAAAGTAGCTAATGTTTCACAGCGTAATGGCGACACAAAAAGCATTTAAGGAAATTAAATCAAAGAAGACTCTGAGAAAAAACTTTCAGCCAAACTACTCAAAAATGAATTTAAATGAGGAAAAAAGAGCTTTTATAGGCTGAGTCATTAATGAGCAAATAATTTGACCGGAATATTTTGTTATATCAGTGTTGATACCCAAAGAAAAGGGAATATTAGTGCACGTAAGAGATAACCATTGACTTTCAGTTGAAGTTTTATTTCACCAGCAGCATAGGTTTTTCTTAGAATGATGAGCAAATGAATGCAGAAGAGGGTAAAGAGTAATAGGAGAAGATAAATTTGTGTTTAGAAAGGGATAAGTACACGTGATTTCATGGAAATAATTATACCACTAGTAGAAATGTATTCGTACGATACCTTCTCATTCGCACGGTACTCATACGTACCCTCATAGGAAGTTGCTACAAATTTTGGGAAGCTATGAGATTGATAAATATTTATTAGACCGAATTACTCATTTTTTGACAGGCCGCGAGAAAAGGGTCGAAGTAGACATAATCTGTTACAATAAGCATTACATATCACCATCGTCACATCGGGTGTCCCACAAAGTAGTCTTATCGGTCCACATTTTTCCTTTATGCATCAATGACATCAGTTCTAAGGTTTCCAGTAAAATTCCTCCATTTGCTGACGATTCAAGTGATTTGTACGGAAATATCCAATCATGAAATTGGATAACATTAGCTAACAGACTGAATGTAATCAAAATGTGGTGCGAGATTTGGGAGCTAGAATTACATTTGAATAAATGTATTTTGATAAATTTTTAATGAAAAGTATCTCATCCGAAAACACACTATACAAAGAACCAACATAAAAAAGTAGAGTTGGTAAATTACTTGGGTGTTATGATAACTAAGTATATGTTCTGGGGAAAACATTCGTGAAATTTTCGGAATAACAAATAAAAAGTTAGGATTCTACAAAAATATAATTAAAGGAATTGCAATGAAAGGGTGTAGGAGCTTTGTAATTTCACATTAGTTAGACCCCACTTTGACAATGCTGCAGGTGTATTGAATTCTCATTGGTCAGGCTTAATTTTGGAACTAGATCGAGTTTACGGTAAAGTAGCTAGGTTTGTGAAATGTTGCTATGATCAAGGCAGCAGTGTCACGACACTATTGGAAAAATTAGGATGGGAGCCAATAGTTAACAGTAGGTTTTAATACAGCTTAAATTTGAGGAAGGTTACTTATCTGAGGATGTTAACGAAATATTGCACGACCCGATTTAGTTTGGTATATGAGATCACCAACGTAAAATCAGTAAGTTAAATAGTAGAACGGATTGCTGCAAAATGTTTCTTCCTCGTGCGATTAACGATAAAAAAGATAGGACCGCAGACGTGAAGAAGATAATTAGATTTGCTAATGTATTCATTTGTCGATACCTTGCATGTTGCCTCCTGCGTGCCATTATTTTTATTTAATAGACCCATTAATTTAACAGTTCTGAAGCATGATTTGAATACTTGTACGTGTCTTGGTATTGAACATTGTTGTATGTGACTACTTCTTTTCGTGTGGCTAATATTTTTCGAATGCACGATCAAACTTATATTTGTATAGGTGGCACAGGTGAGGTATTTCTGTAGAGGTGACATTATTTGAATGAAGTATGTACAATGAGTGACCTAACACCCCCTGCTAATCACCCTTGAACTATTGTGTAGATATGGAAACGTAAAACCAACAAAAAGTACGTATTTTATGCTTTGTAGATTTTGAGTAGTCTTTTGAGAGAGTTAGCCGAAAAAAATTAATGAATACTCGTATCATGCAGGATAAAGGAGTAGATCGGAGGGATAGGAGTTATCCCGGACCTGTAAATGGTTCAGACAGCACTGATGCGGATGGCGGACGAGGGGTCGAGATGGTGAGCGCTAGGCAGTGGGATATCACCATCACTTAATTTCAATATATGTACGTATGGAATTAAAATCGAGGCATGAAAATGTTTGGAGGCAGGAAGCGAAAATAGGTGGGGAACTTCTCAAACGCATTGTTGCATGACCAAGCGTTACTAAGCTGATCAGTCAAAGGGTTACAATCATTACTCAGCTCATTGAGAAATCATTGTGATAAGCACGGGATATCAACAAATCAACAAGCAAGTATGGAGATAATGAAGAAGTATAAAGTAAACGGCAATTAGTTATAAGTAAAGAATAAATTGATAATAATTAATATGTAAACAAATAATAATGATCAAATAATATCGCCAATAAACGAAATAAAAATTAATTACCTTCCAGTACAGTTACCTTCCATTTCCAAACACCTACTTTTTCAGGATTTTAACTAACACTAATCCAACGAAATGTTTTTTGCCAAATCCTTCCGCGAAAAATGCCATAAATTATCCCATAAAATGTCTTCCGTTAACTTTCTTCTAAACTCTTAAGTAGCTCCGCGGGAATATAATGTATCACCACGGCCTTAATTGATTTCAGTTCCCTTAACGCCCTCTTTAACTCGCCATTGCACCTAACGCCTGAACTTAAGCATTCCTACTTCACATCCCCTTTCTATGAACAAGCTCCTTGGTTTTAGTCTTTGCATTTCAGAACCTCTATACATCCCTTCCATCTCTTTTGCATCTTCCATTTCAATTGATTCAATTAACAATTTTCCTGACTTCTCTTTCATATTTTGCACGAATTTTCCGTTCGTACTTCGTGAGGATGCTTCCACCTTCATGTACGAGGTGTGTTCAAAAATTAACGAGAATTTTAATTTTTCGGACAATAATATTTATTTATTCTTATACATTCTTATACACTGTCAACTTCAAAGTAGTCACCATTGGAGATTATTCACTTGTGCTAGCGCTTCTTCCAATCCCCGAAACACTTCTCAAACTCGATCTTTGAGACAGCCTTTAGTTCTTTCTGCGATGCACTTTTAATGTTATCTAAGGCTGTAAAACGACGGCCCTTCAAGGTTCTCTTAATTTTTGGAAATAGGAAAAAGTCACACGGAGCCTTTTTTGCAAATATGGAGACTGGGACATCGTTACAGTATTGTTTTTGGCCAAAAATTCACGAACAAGCAATGCAGTGTGGGCTGGTGCATTATCGTGGTGCAAAAGCCATTTTGGAACGAATGTTGCTGCCACGCGTTTCATACCCAAAAAATTGGAAAAAATGTCATGGCATGATCCAATCGATATGCCAACATCATCAACGACCTCTCCAATTGTGATTTGGCGATCGTTCATAACCATTTCTTACACTTTTTCCACGTTTTTATCGATCGTTGATGTGCTGGGGCGTCCAGGGCATTCGTCATCTTCAAGGTCTTCACGGCCTTCTTGGAAACGCTTATACCACTCGTAAACTCTTGATTTACTCAAAGCAGACTAACAATAGGCCTTTGTTAACATTTCACACACTTTGTTACACTTTATTTCATTTTTTACGCAAAATTTGATACACATTCTTTGATCCATTTCTTTTAACAAACGAAAATCGCCGAGCTCATAAAACACGTCTAACCTTAGTGGCTGTCACAGACGAAGTCCACAATGAAAACAGCTGAAAGTTTTATAATACTTCAGGGGTATGTATACCAACATGATAAAGAAAAGTTTGACAATCGGACTCTCAAAGCCCGCGAAATGAAAAAATTCCCTTTAATTTTTGAACACACCTCATATAGCGCACCAATTTCACCCTCCCTATGTGGACTTTCCATATCCTTTTACTGCGGCTTCCACCACGTTTCTTTCGCTCTATTTGTTTCCCACCTTAGTTTATTATTGAACCCTTAATACTTCCTTCTACCAATTTATGGGTTTACATTCTTCATTATTTATATTATTCATTTTTGATGGAGTCATATCCTTACGGAGGAGCTTCGTTATACACTTCGTGTCTGCTTCTGGTGGGATTGGGAGAACGTTCATTTATGTCACTGCTACCAGCAACCATTCAATCAAAGAGAGCCTACAAAGAGCTTAGGATAACTGTAGCTTCTGTTTCATGCCCCGCTCCTGCAGTACATCATTCTCGGAAACCAAGCATCTTCGAGCACGTTTGTGGTAGTTTTAAACTGCATCAAATCTATCTTTGTGTCACTTAAAATCAAGCGATGGCCAACCTTTTACATCTTTACTCAAACGCGATCAGGTGAAAATGAAAGAATTTTACCGTGTTTTCTGTAAGGTAAACTAAGATACTCTTAAATTCAAACATCTTTTCTGATAGATTAACTTTTACCGATACTTGCTGATTACATAAATTCCTTAGCCTAGATCCCGTTCTGGGATATTGTTGTAGATCGACGTCAGTTACATTTCCGTTATTAGTCACCACCATTGCTGAACCAGGTGGTCAAAGGATTCAAATTAAATCTTTATCCATCGCTATTTTATTGTATTGGCAAATGAAGGATGATCCGCGCCACGTCGAGGGTGCACGATAAGCTGCCTGCAGTTGATCGACTTCAACTGTCTGGGTTTACACTCTAAGCTTTAAGATCGTCACCGTAAAAATATTGAAGATTGCATGGCAGCTGGTTCCTGAAACTGGTTTTCCAATGGAGCCAACTGAAACCAATGGCAACTAAATTCAGCAATAGTCAATAAGTGACATCTTAAGAATTGTCGTCGATTGTCTCGTATTGAGCTTCGTAGGCAACTCTTGGGTCCGGCGGTCCAATAAAGACCGTGGGCGATCTGGCCAAGTGAATCCAATTTACTGGAATGGGGATGTTTCTTCGACAACAAACTTAGTGATCATCGTCGGCTCAAAGAATAGAATCTTATCTACATGTACACTATATCCCGCAAGCCGCCGCCAGGGCGTATGGCGGGGGGTATGGCAGGTTCCTACAGTTAGAACAGAATTATACCGCTTGCAAAACTAACAAATGCATACCAATTCACACTCACAGAGACGCATATGTTCTTGTAAAACCCATTTTAACTTACACACAGGCAATGACACACGCTGGCAACTAACATTCGCGTGCACATTCCCCCGACGATTATAACTGTTGTCTACGCGGCATTTAATCTTGTCCACGCTTGTAAATCGAATGTCTTTTCTATTTCTATAATGACTTTGATTTCTTAATATTATAATTCCTGATTTAATTTCTGAACATTTATGACTATCTGTACTGGACTCTATCTCCCTTCTCTTGATCTTTGTGGTCTGACCTACGTCAATAGTGTGGGACTAGAATAATTCCCTTTATGTAACTGTTAAACTCGTGTCATATTGAAAATGTTCGACTCTCATGTGGGTAATGTTCCCCTACCATGCAATGTGGATTGATTAATGAGGACTACATTCATTGGAATTATCATAACTAGGATGTTAGCTTTATTTCACGAAAAATTTTACAGAAACTAATTTATTTCGGTTTTGTGGTTTTCAGGGAATTTCGCCAAAACTCATGTCATGCCATCACGCCACCCAATGCAAAATACATCACCAGGTGACTCGGCTCAGCTGTGCTCTCGTATACTCTTGTATTAGTTTTCATTGCCGCGTTGTATCGCATTTCATCGGTGTAGAAATATAGGATAGTTATTAAACTACGAGTTACTACAAAAACTCTACGGTTAATGCAAATATACTGCATAGCGAATATACCTTTAAATTATTATAAAAGAAACCGTATAGTTGTTTTTTTTATTAATTTAGATTGATGTCTGTTGCAATGAAAGAGTGTCGGAAAAGTATTTTTTCAACACATTTGCCACGAGTTCCGTAAATTACGAGACTTATTCTTAAAGTAAGTACCGTTTGCTTATATTTAAATATTGGCGCTTCAGAACACAGTTTTGCTCCTGCAGCTCCATCTACTGATTCATTGAGAAGCTATAGCAGCATTTGTTTTGTTTCAGAAGTCGTTTGCTTGTCCGTGCATGCAAACAACAATGTCCGCGACAATCGTTGATCCCGCCAGCTGTGAAGTGCGTTCTGTCATACGATTCTTGTATGCAAAAGGATTATCGGCTGCTGAAATTCATCGGGAATTATGCCTAGTTTATAAACCTACAGTTATGAGTGAAGGAAAGGTTAGACAATGGTGCTGTGATTTTAAAAATGGACGAACAAATGTCCATGACGAAGAGCGAAGTGGTAGGCCCAGTATTCTGACCGATGAAATTGTTTCGCAAGTGGAACAAAAACGGCGATGTGATCGTCGATTGACAATTAATGGCCTGGCTGAACAATTTCCTCAACTTGGACGCACTACTGTCTACAATATTGTTGCGGAAGACCTCGGATACCACACATTGCGTGCAAGGTGGGTACCGAAAATGCTCACCGACCACCACAAAGAGCAACAAAGAATGTCTAGTGGACGAGAGTTTTTGGGTCGTTGGGAACTATTTAAACCACCAACCGTACAGTCCTGACCTTACACCCAGCGACTGCTTCCTCTTCTTGCACTTGAAACAGTGGTTCGGTGGACAACGTTTCGAAACCGGAGAGAAACTCAAGAATGGCGTTGTCGATTGGTTCAACCCTCAGGCGGCGAGTTTCTATGCAGAGGGTTAAAGAAGCTGGTGCAGCGGTACGAAAAATGCTTGGAAGTGAACGGCGATTATGTAGATAAGTGAAGTAGGTTTGTAGCTAACTAAAAGTGCCAATAAAATGTGTTTCATATGAGTATATTTTTTCCTGTGACCAAACGGGCCTTACTTTATGAACACGACTCGTAGATGAAAGTTTCAAGTTGCAGAAAAATTCTGGCGTCACAAAATCCCTCCTGAACGTGAATTATTTCCTCAATCTGTGAAGAACGTTTTACTCTTTCTAGGCAGCAATTTCGGGAGACTACATAAGGAGTCCCTCGTGTAGTGCCCCTAAATTAGGATTAGTCTAAAACAAGAAGTCCAGAGTCTAGTGCAATTATTCCCAAACTTTTTCGAGCCACTGCCCCTTTGGTTCTTTCAACCTATTTCCGGCCCCCGAAACCATAGCCTATAGAAGTTGTAATCAGAATGCTGGAGTCTATGACAAAGTCACGAATTTTGTAGAAAGGGAAAGAGCCGAGATCGTAAACTTGATTGGCACTGGGTTTGTTCCAAAGAAACCCATCCAGTGTTAATCAAATTTACGGTCTCGGCTATTTCGTTTTCCATTGTTTTACGACCTGAAAAACATTAATTTTAAATTTACATACCTGCAGATATAAAAACAGATAAAACTCAAAACAATATTTGAAATCACACATTTAATTAAAATCCCAGTGAAAGTTTATGTTTATCAATCCAACGAATTGAATGGATTGGAAGAGTGATTAAATTTCTCTTTGCTATTTAGTAGTTATTCGAGAAAAATCTTAAAATTACATGTGGCACCGAGTTCATTTTTGAAAAAATTCTTAATTCCATGAATGAATTTCATGGCATGGTACTTTTTCCCCAGGTTGCAAGTCTGTTTTAAAATTGCTTAACAGGAACTTAAATGGCCACGTCTTGGAACTTAGGAGTCTATTCCTTTCCTTGGTGATAAGTTGCGTGACTGCCATAAAACCAGATTCTGCAGAATCCGAAATTTGGAATGCATTCTTTAGCTTCTTTACTATCGGTCTATTGCTCAAAAGAACGATCAGACATTCCGATTGGTAACAAAATCTCTTGATAAGATCTCTTCAAATTTGTTTCAATTCAATATAATTTTGTAACTCAATAAATTCCATCCTCAGTTCTTAACCAAAGACTTATTCCAATTTCTAGAAATTCCAGTGGAGTATTTCATTTCCTAAATCATATGTAATGTTCGAATGTACGTTAACAAATAGATGCAAAAAAATGCCAAGCCAGCCTAGAAGTCCACTCTGTTGAACACGTGTATGCGAGGAAAATCCCAGAAGTACCTCTCCCAACAAATAAAACATAAAATTTTGAAAAAATGTTTATTTTTGAACATAATCTCTTTTCAGCCCTATACAATTTTCCCAGCGATGTTCAATTCGTTCGATAACGTTTTTATAATAACAATTATCTTGCTTCTCAAAATAGCCATTGCCGACAACACTTCACGGTTTGAAAATCTTTGACCACTGAGCCATTCTTTTAAGATTGCGAACAGAAAATAATCCATGGGGGATCCATCTGACGAATATGGTGTATGAGGTAGCCATTCAAACTTTAATTTATGAATTTTGGCCATTGAAATGACGGATTTGTTAGCTGGTGTATTGTCTCGATGAAACAACACTTTCTTCTTAGCCAAATGCGACCTCTTTTGCTTGATTGATTCGCTCAAAAGTTGCAATAAGTTCGCATAATACTCGCCGTTGATAGTTTTTCTTTTTTCAAGATAGTCAATGAAAATTATCTCACGCCCATCCCAAAAAACCGACGCTATGACCTTGCCTGCTGATGAAACGGTCTTCGCCTTCTTCGGAGCCGGTTCTCCCTTTTGAATCCATTGTTATTATTGTATCGGGTGTATAGTAATGGGCCCATGTTTAATTCATGGTTTTGAAACAGTGCAAAACTTCGGATTTGTTGCTGTGAAACTTTGCTAAACACTCAATTGAAACATCTTCGCGGCACTGGTTTTGCTCGGGCGTGAGCAAACGCAGCACCCATCTTGCACACACCTTTCTCATGTCCAAATTTGGTTAATTTGCAATATACCGCATTTTTTTAATGTCTGCTAGCTCGCGCACCTTCAGTGATGATCATTTAGTATCACTTTGTGGATTTTCTTAACCGTTTCTGGAGTCGTCACCTCATTTGGTCGACCAATACGATGCTCGTCTTGACAGCTCTTACAGCCTCGTTTAAACTCTGCTACCCAATGTTTTACTGTTGTAAACAAAGGAGCAGACTCGCCCAGAGTATAATGAAGTTCAGCTTTTATATTGGTAGGGCTTAGGTCTTTCAAATAAAAGTATTGTATTACATAACGATGACCAATTTTCTACGTTTTCACAAATTCACTGAAACCGTTCACTATTGATGGCTGCCAAACAAATACTAAACAACGTGGCGTCTTCAAACTTAAAATGTATGCTTTATAAATTGAGTACTTTCTAATACAGTGATATTTTTTAAAAACCTACCGTAAACTCTAGGTCAGGCCGGGTACTTCTGGAACCACTCTTGTATGAGTTATATACATTTTTAGATGGATAGATGATAGATCCCTACCAGAGAAATAATTTTCTAATTTGTGCATTTAATTAACTCTACTCCCAGATAATAGTAGTAGTAGTTTAAGGGGAGGCGACCGACACCTGAGGGCATTTCAACCATTAGAGATGGACCGGAAAGGATGAAGGATGGAGAGAAACCCGAAGTCGACACCAGCCTGATCTTGTCGAAAAGCACCTAGGTGTCCGAAGCTTAACCTTCCGTCCGATGGAAGTGTCCTCCACTAAGCACCTCAAATGGATCGGGATACCACTGAAGACTATCTGCCACCGCCGGGATTCGAACCGTCTGGTAGAGAATCCAGTACCTTAGCCACCACACCATCCCGATCCTCCCCAGAATAATAGTGCCATAAAATTAATAGCCCTGCAAATTTCTGTATTTATTAATAACTGTCGTGCATGGAAATATATACCTACTGTGACACGTTGAATCAAATATCACAGAGCAGGCAGCCAGTAATGAAGCACTGGGAAATAAGGAAGCGTTTAGCTGCTCCCAATGCCTGATGTGCAAAGGAAAAATTTTACGATCCCAAACAAAGTCTAAGTGTTACATGAATCTATTTACACAGTTACTTGTTGGAGAAATTTAAGAGCGTAGTGTTGAAATTTATGCTACGAGTTGGCCGCCAGATGTCACTGTTGAGAGCACGGTTAAAACAACATTTAGGGTGAGTATTCGAGCAGAGTGAATCGGAGACGGCAGCAATGGTGGCAGGTTGGGTGGGTTCTATGTTTATTTTTTTCCGTCGAGAGTTTTGTTGATATTAAAAGATGAAACAAAGATCGCCATACCTTAGGGAGTCTCTTTTTATACTGGCCATATTCCCGACTACAGTGATCATTTGACCACTCGCGAATACCAAGGGAACTTACGAGAACAACAAAATGTGCACTTTTCCATAGATCTATTTGTAACTTATTGTCTTGTAGCTGAAAATGGTTCGATGAACTGAAACGCGTTGTACGTTACAAATAAATCTGCGGAAAAGTGCACATTTTGTTTTTCTCATAAAGACGAACATCCACTACATCTCGCCAAAATCTGTTGAATATACCAAAGTAACTTTTAAAGAGGTGTTTCTTCTCGGAGTAAGTTGAACTGACTGAAAGAAACGATGTCCATCTCATTATCATCTTAATCACTCACCCAGATTGCTTTTCTCTCGCCCACCTGAAGTGGTGTCGAGTCAGATCACGAGCGAAAAGAAAGGATCCTCAAAATATAAATTTGATTTCGGAACTAGAACGAGTTCAGCGGAAGGGGGCCAAATTTGTCAAACATTGTTATGACCAACGCAGGAGCATGTCCACTTTGCTAGACAATTTAGGTTGGGATTCTCTTACACAGCGGCGTTTACAATATAGATTAAACCTATTAAAAATATTAAAAGATGGGTCCTTTTCCGATGAAATCAAGGATATAATACGAACCCCAACGTATTACGGTCGAAGGCATCAAGAATATAAGATTTGAGAGATAGACTGTAAGACTGAAAGATTTAGAATGTCATTTTTTCCTAGAACAATAAGAGACCCGAATGCTTGTAGTCGAAGTTCCCCAGGAGTCAGTTCATTACAATAAGTATTAACATCTACATCTACATAAATACCCTGCGAGCCACCAAAAAGGTGTGTGGCAGGGGGTGTAGCACCATGAGGGAAGGGTAAGGTTTGAGGGGGTTGGGGGTTAGGTGAGGAAAGGTGGGGTGAACCTGTAAGAAAAATATATACATATTCACATATATATATATTCACACACACATACACACACACACACACATATATATATATATATATATATATATATATATGTGGTCTGACAATATATATATATATATATAGGGTCTGACCTGAAGAAGGCCTCGGAGTAGGCCGAAAGCTTAAATCATGTACAGTGTGAGTGTCCTTTTACGTGTTATGTTTTATTCTGTGTTTTATTGTGCCGTCCAAAAGTTATATTGCTCTCGTGAGTACTTCCGCATCATCGATATATATATATATATGTACCGGGCACTACATATGGCCCAAGGGGCAATATGTAGTGCCCGGCAGCGGGGGAGGCAAGGCTTCCGCGGTCGTCATCCCACGAAACCCCTGCGGAGGAGAAATAACAGCAGTAGAACAGAAGACGCAGAAGAAGACGAAAGTAGTTAGAATAGGAACATGGAACGACAGGACAATGTTGAGTACAGGCAAATTAGAGAATATTACACGAGAGATGGAAAGAGGTAATATAGATGTTTTAGGTCTATGCGAGGTGAGATGGAAGGATAGCGGGGATTACTGGAGTGATAATTATAAAATAATATACATCGGCGGGAACGAGAGCCAACGAGGGGTTGCCGTAATATTAAATAAAGGGGATGGAAGAAGCGTAGTCAACATAGAGCAGGCCACTGATGGAATCTTCCTCGTACAGATTAAAGCAGAGCGGACAAACTTGGTAATTGTTCAGGTATACATGCCACCGAACAACCACAAGGAGGAAGAAGTCGATAGGATGTACGATGAGTTAGAGGATATAATCGCGTGTGTTCCTGCAGTTATACATTTGATAGTGATGGGGGATTGGAATGCGACGGTAGGTGAAGGAAGAGATGGTGGTGAGGTGTGGGACTATGGGTTAGGCTCGAGGAATGAACGCGGGGAGAAAGCATTGAATTCTGCAGGAGACAGTGGTTAGTCATCACCAACACATGGTTTAGCCACCACAAAAGGCGTAGGTATGCATGGAAAATGCCAAAAATGAGGACTCAGACCACAATTTAGTTGTTATGAAATGTAACGTCCGTTTCAAAAAGATAAGGCAAGGGCGGCGGGTTAGGAAATGGAATGTGGAACCATTAAATGTATAAACGACGAAGGAGTATCAGCAGGCTGTAGGGAAAATTATGAATGACGGTAAAAAGCTGAGTACTATCGAAGAAAAATTGGAATGTATCAGTACAGTGATTTCGAAAGCCGCAAAAACCACTACAGGAACCGTTAACGGGAAAAAGATAAGAAAACCATGGGTAAGGGATGAGATGATTGCAAAGATGGATGAGAGAAGAAGATGGAAAAATGTAAACACAGAGTCAGGAAAAATGAAATACAAAGTGTTAAACAATAAATTGAGAAGGGCCACAAATAAAGCAAAAGAAGAATGGTGGGAAACGTAATGCGAGGATATAGAAAGTTTACCGAGGAAGGGTGAAATTGGTGCGTTCTACAGCAAGATTAAGTTATTATCTGTAAATAAGACGGGAAGATCTGTGCTAACAGTTGAAGATTAGTGGGGTAAGATAATAGTTAAACCAGAAAAAATCCAAGAGAGATTGAAGGAATATATAGAAACACTACAATGCAGAGAACTTAGGCCGACAAGTTTAGACATAGAAAAGGAACATGACGTAGAAAAAGATAGCTTAGGTCCAGGCATACTCGACGATGAAATAGAAAGAACATTTAAGGAGATGAAAGCAAATAAGGCCTTGGGGGTTGACAACATTCCTGTGGAACTCTTGAAATGCTTAGGAAAATGTGGGAAGGAGACTCTACATATGCTGATTCGTAGTATCTGTGATGAAGGAATTTGGCGGGAAGATTTTGTGAGATCAGTGTTAGTTCCTATTCCGAAAAAGCTAAAGGCTACATCATGTGAGGATTACAGAACGATAAGTTTGATATCCCTAGCAGCTAAAGTTATTCTCAAAATCATCAACAAAAGGATAGAGGGTTAGACAAATGATTATCTAGGGGATGATCTGTTTGGGTGTAGGAAGGGAAGAGGTTCGCGTGATGCAATTGCAGTAATGAGATCACTAATCGAGAGGAATATAGAATACCATTAGGACGTATTTTCCTGTTACGTAGATTTCGAAAAAGCGTTTGATAGAATAAATTGGGAAGAAATAATGTGTGTATTGCAGAAAATAGGAATGCATTGGAGTGAAAGGAGACTGATCCGCAACCTGTACATGTCTCAGACTGCTCAGGTGTGAGTGGGGAACGAAGGGTCCGGATAGGCAGTTTTAGGAAGAGGTGTAAGGCAGGGTTGCCCATTGTCACCGGTGCTGTTCAATATATATTTAGAGGAAATGATCAAAGAGGCTTGGGAAGAACTGGAAGTAGGACTGAAAGTCGGAGGGGAATTCGTAAAATCGGTTAGGTTTGCTGATGACCAAGCATTAATTGCTCAATCAGCCACGGGGTTGCAAGCATTGCTGAGTGAATTGGAGGTTTAGGGCGATAAATATTGAACGAGAATCAATATTAATAAAACAAAAGTTATGCAATTTTCCAGATAGAAAAAGGCTAAGCTAAACATTAAAATAGGAGAGGGAAAATAGAGCAGGTAGAACAATTTACATACCTCGAAAGTGTTTTCAACCAGCACGGTCAAAGTTGTAGTGACGTAAGGAGAAGAATTGCGCTAGACAAAGTGTCTTCCACAAGGAGGTGGGAGTTGATGACGGGGACATTGAGTACGGAGGTTGAGAAAGGACTCGTCAAAACTCTTATATGGAGCGTATCTATGTACGGCGCGGAAACGTGGTCGCGGAAGTAGGAGGATAGACGTAGATTGGTGGCTTTTGAAATATGGGTGTGGAGAAGAATGGAGAAGGTGAAGTGGACCGAAAGGAAAACAAATGAGGAAGTACTGAGGATGGTGGATGACGAGAGGGGTTTGTTGAGAGAAATCATATGGAGGCAGGAAAGGCGTATTGAGCGGTAGTGGAATGTTGAAGAAGGTAATAGAGGGGAGAACGTTAGGCAAACGAGGAAAGGGCAGGAACAGGATAGTGATGGTGGACGGGATGAAGGGAGGAAAGAAGTACACAGAGATGAAGGGGGACCTGATGTTGGGTAGGTTGCTGGATTGGGTTTTTTTACAAAATATTTATTTGATAGTTGGGTCCATCCAAAAACCTACCTTAAACGGTAGATTACCTAATTAAATATACAGTATAATAATTAATTAAATATACATGCATATCACATTATGTATTAACTTTCCCTAACTCATTTAAATATTTTTGTTAACTGAAGCATTCCTGGAAAACAAATGGAAATATTATTCGTTTGAAAATTTAAAAACACTTCAAATAGTTGTTATTTGTTATTGTAAAAATTAAAATTTAAAAACAAAGCATTAATTCCTTGATTAGATAATCGTGATACTTGCTTTTTAAAAAATATACTTGATATGGAAAAATGTCTTTCATTTTCTGTAGCCGTTGGGCGAATTGTTATCACTGTGTCTAAAAGCATATTCTAGAGTTTGGAGTGAAGAAATGCCTTGGTTGCATCATATAAGCTCATTTTCTTCCACAGAGAAACAGATATTTTGTCTGCGTGCATAGGACGAGGCTTTGAATTCAAAATTGATGTTACTTTAGTCATTTCACTCTTTAGATCAGATTCTGATGTAATTTCAGTGCTCTCTTTAAGGATATACTTTATTTCTTTTCTCGGAACTTCTACTGTAAATATTCCCTTTAAAAGTCTTTTCATTAATGGGTTCGCAAATCGTATAATTTCATTTTTACTTGATTAGGCAAAAAAAATCATTCTATTCCATGTAACATAGACAACTGACGTTGCTAAAATACTCTGTGAGAGACAAAAGACCTCTATATCTAAGTTTAACCAAGTCAAATATTATTTCATTTCAAAACATTTGGATTATTGAAGAATTTTGTTTTTCTAAGTTACTGAACAGGAACTTAAAAATTCACTTGTGAAAATATTAGCTTCTCTATTGCTCAAGGCTTCAACTGCTACAAGTTGTCTTACGAGGAAAATCCCAGAAGTACCCGGCCTGACATAGAGATTGCGGTAGCTGTTTGAAAAATATCACTGTATTAGAAATTGTGCAACCTATGAAGCATATGTTTCAAGTTTGAAGACGCCACGTTGTTTAGTGTTTGTTTGGCAGCCATCAATGGTGAACGTTTTCAGTGAATTTGTGAAAATAAAGAAAAGAGGTCTTCGTTATGTGATACAATACGTGGAATCTTTTTCATTGGCTATCTTGGAAAGGGAAAAACAATCAACGGCGAGTATTGTGGGAACTTATTGCAACGTTTGAGCGAATAAATCTAGTAAAAGAGGCCGCATTTGGCTAAGAAGGAAATGTTGTTTCATCAAGACAATACACCAGCTCACAAATCCGTTATTGCAATGGCAAAAATTCATAAATTAAAGTTTGACTGGCTACCTATGCACCATATTCGTCAGATAAGATCCCCTTTGGATTATTTTCTCTTCGCAAACTTGAAAGAGTGGCTCGGTGGTCAAAGATTTTCCAACCGGGAAGAAGTGACAGTTAATGGCTATTTTGAGGGTCAAGACAGTTCTTATTATAAAGAGGGTATCGAACTGATTGAACATCGCTGGGAAAAATGTATATAGCTGAAAGGAGATTATGTTGAAAAATAAATACATTTCTTTCCAAATGTTTGTGTTTTCTTTGTAGGGTCAGGTACTTCTGGGATTACCATCGTATATTTTATCTTACATGTTGAAAACAATTCAAATAACTCACAAAATTTCATAATACTCTTTTTTCCATAGCCGATCGATTTTAAACCCTCGTAGTCTTAATCGGGTTTATGATCTTTAAAACCTCTCTATCATTCCGATCTACCTCTCGTTCTTTCAAAAACCTCCCTACATTGTTTACTAGCGTGTTTTTCAGTCCAAAATATCTTCTAGTTCCATCTTTGCACTCCTGTTTATTCCTTCCTGCAAATTTCCCGACAGACTTTTCTCGGGATTCGGAAGCGGGAAAGCGAACAAAATTCCCGAGAATGGTGGGAAGGAGTTCATAGGAAGGGAAGGAGTCCCGGAAACCATAGTCATAAATAAGGTCCGAAAAAGGCGTGCGAATAGAATCGCAAGTGTCTATTTGTTCATCTAAATCTAATAAGGTTTGGAAGGGGATTTATTCACTCGGATATTTCAAATGTTTTCCATTGACTTTTCTTACTTCCCGTTGATGTTGACGGAACTGTTCGAAAAGTCGTTGTAAAACGCCCGAGTTGGAGTCTGAGAATGGTCGACCTCCAGTCCCCTCCCTGGCGCTCCTTTGCTTCTTTGCGCCCCCGCTGCCGCCACCGCCCCCAAGGCGACGGGACCGCCCACTTTGGGAACTGATGGTCTAAAGTAACGAGTCCAGGAAACCATCCGAGCATTCCTGCTTAAAATTTCCAATGTGAGCGCGGAGACCTTGACACGCTTCAAAAGCAAAGAACACATGGGAGCAGTGGCTCAACCTGATAGGCGGCCGCCAGATATGTGTTCACCAGCTCGAAGAATTCAAAGACCTTGGTGTTGATGCTGAGTACTAACATTCGGCAGTTGAAGTCATTGATTTGTTTCCCTTTTTACCGTGCCTTTTCGAGGTGCATGAGTTATTAGTGTCCCCTCAACGCCTACATTCAACGGGTAGAATTCAAATGAAAAAGATTATAATGACACACGCAACTAAACAAACCGAATTATAATGAATAGCTTCATTGCGAATTTAATTTTCAATTGACATTTTTGCAAATTTCATTTATCTACAGACATATATCAGTTTTAGCTTGCAAGTGTGCAAATCTGACTTTAGGCTCAGCTATAAATCAAACCGTTTGGCAGTTTTTTGAAAATTCATTCAAAGAGTTTGAAAGAAAAATGGAGTGAAAATCCTCACCTATCGTTTAATATTGTTGCCTTAACTGCATACATACATGGTACCCTACAAGCAACCACTAGGGTGTTCGGTAGGGGATGTTTATTGCACACCAGACTACGTTGGACACCCAAACATTTTCCCCCCCTGGGCGCGGTCGGACAACGTTAATATGATCCCTTATCATTCGTGGGAAAAATGTCATCCTAAATCTATCTGTTCTACTCTTAATCTATCTAATTTTATGTACATCCCCAGCATAGTCCGATTGGGGTAATAACACATTTTCAACATCACTGCTAAAGAGAAATCCTTCCAATTTATGCAAGCTGAAAATTTAACCTTCGATCCGTGAGTGATTCCCAACCTTGCTCCTCCAATAATTTTGATACGCTGCTCAGTCAATCATAACAACGTTTTACAAATCCAGCTCCTCTACGCTGCACGCGATCTAATTCGGTAATCAATCCAACTTCGTGAAGATCCCTTATACTGGCAAAATATCTCATTCACTAGCAGCATGTCCCACCAATATCTTAACTACTCTCGGAAGGTTTAACCACGTTTTTTAATGCCTCGTTAAACTGAAGGTTATTCTTCACCTGCGGTTAAAGTTAACATTCAGTTTTATGACTATTAGTGAACTTCCAAACCGAGCGTTAAAATGATCAATGACTGAGGGACATTGTCACTACGATTGCATTGTTCAAATTTACTAGAGCACCGATTAGTCGGAATTGTCAACAGTGAGTTTACGCTCACATTAACTAGCGATTGGCTTTAACGAGACATTAGAAAACCGGACCTTCCGATTATCCGCGATAGAAATTCCAGTAATGGACAACGAATCGGCATAAGTGGGTGGGGAGGATGCGGGCGAGGGCGAAGCGAGAGGGATGGGAGCGCAGAGCTCCACGTCTTCCCCCTTTTCCCCTCTCGCGTGCCGAAGGTGGGGCGCGACCAACGCCCCAGCCCACCGAAAAAAGCCCTCCTCCCTTCCACGCCCTCCCCTCTCCCTCTTTCCGCGGGACTACCTGCCTAGCTTCCACCACGCCCCTTCGCCCATCGGTAAACATTGTGCTATTTGAAGCCGAGTGCTTGGAAAAGAATGCTTGTCTAAATCGATGAGACGATAATTCCCCGAGGCAACACAAAACTATGCGAAAACCTAATGCCCTTGGTCAATAGGCACTGGAAATAAAAGGGCCACTTGGATGCATTTCCTCAGAATTTTTTTTCAAATTTAGAGACCTGCCACTGTCGTTTTTCTTTTTGCCGAATCCATCAGATTGCGTGGGAAGGTGAGACGAAAGAGAATTGATAACCCCCTCGAGATTGGTCACATCTCCGAGAACTCACGCCCGAAGCAGTTCAGTTGTTTTCGTCTCCTTGTTACGCTGGACACTATCCATTCGGTCAGACTCCCAACTTGATCTTCCGGTTGTGCTTTCAGGGCGCAAGGGGTAAAGTTGCAAGGGGAAAGGCGAGAAGTGGCAGCAGGAGCGGTCACTCCCACAAAAGGAATTCATTTCCCTACCAGGAAACTTTCCTTTAAGGGGCCAGAAATATCAAGGGCTTTACAGAGCAAGAGTGGGGAATTTTTGATGACTATTATAGATTTTATGAAACCAATTTAATTTGTTTCAATAGTAGACAATGAATTAGTTCTTACATTATTCTAATTGCGATTTTTGCCACTTGCCACCACTGTCTCTCGTTTATCACCTTGCTGTTTTCCAACGGCCTTGAGTTTTTTTGGTAGAAAAAATAGAAGCCTAATATAGGAAATTCAGGCCTACCACTTAAGTTGGTTATCCACTGCAAATAATGTTTACATCTCCGGATTCCAGACTAAAAATAACATGCATTCTTGAATATATCAGTAAATAAGGGACTAAATCATGTTTTTATTTTGGTATTTTGTGAGAATATGAGCTGAAGTTACCTGAAAGTCGCCTTCAGCAATTAAAACCGAAAAAAATTTACCGAAAGCCGAAAAGTTACCTGAAAGTCGCCTTCAGCAATTAAAACCGAAAAAAATTTCATTCGCTTCATGCTATGGTACTAGTTGTAAAATATTTACCTAATGACAGTTATTATTTAGGAAATCTGAAATTATTCACAGTGGTTTTATAAATAAGCAGATGATATTTCCCAGTAATTATTCATATCCCCATTAAATAAGGAAAGGCACTAGAATCCTTTTCAATGTTTTTCGTATGATGAAACGCACGTTGGTGAATTTTGGATCAAAAGTCACACTGGTGAGGCGAAAGTAAATAACCGATTTGGGACCGATCTCTAGAAATCTTAGATACATCGAATTATCAGCATCTCCACTGTGTTTTACTTTGCGTAAAGGTGAAAAATGAACACCCCCAAATGGAGCTGTGGCGTTCTAAACACGTGATTATCGTAAAATTAATCATTCCGGTTTGGCTTTGGGTCACTTATATTATAACCACATAATAAACTCTGTACTTCGTCCGTGAAGAGTTCTTTTCATTAAACCGTTACGTGTTCAGTTCAACTTAGCAATATTTTTCCATGTGTTTTCTTAATATACCGTGGAAAACAATCTCAGAATATTTTTAACCAAGTCATATGCGCCTAAAACTTGATAGGTTTATTTTACATTTTATCTTTTTTTCCAATACTGCCTAAGTTAATCTACTTAAAAAAGGAGTTTATTTTTCGCCATTTATGTAACTGGGAAACAAACGCGAATACAAAATTTTAAGGGAAGGGAAACTTGATAGAGCGTAAACTGAAGACGGTTTTTCAGAAACAAGTTTATTCAGCAAGGAGACAAAATGCCAAAAGGATACGGACTCAAAGTCGTCAACGGTTCTTACAGGATTAGTTCTCTAAATTCAAAAGATCAATTTCCTTGTAACTTCTCTTTCCCCTCCCTCCCACTCTCAGCCAACCAACCCCAGTGAATCCCTAGTTAGGACGATCAGTCACTTCATATTTCCCTATCTTTGGCCCTATCCGAGAGCTGAATTCCGATCTCCTACATTTATCTAGTTTTCCTCTCCTATGTCCTTCTTTATCACTTCCACTACTCCTCGTAGACATTCTATTCACTTTACATTTTTATCGTCGCCTCCCCGAAGTGTGATCGAAGCGAGATCCGGTGTTCAAGTCCCGGTCAAGGGAATATTGTTGCGCTTGTGATCTGCTCGATTTCGCCTTCCCAACCTCTCCTGTGTTAGTCATTCATGGGTTTCTACCCCTTTTCCTTTTAACTATTTCCTTGTGAATGAATATTTGTTCGCAACAAGGCTGATTTTCGTATTTGAATGTATTTAAACAAAATTAAAGAACTAAAATTGTGGGTATGTAAGTGCCTAAGAAAACCTGACATCAGGTGTTTCGCCTGCGAAGCAGGCCTCTTCAGAGAAGAATGATTCTTCTCTGGGTCCCTGGCCTAGGAGAAATCCTGGTAAACCCTGAACGTGTGAGTATTTGTGAATCACAAAGGTCCTTGTTTTCGAGCACACCTGAGTGATTGAGTGACTGTGTATTCACGTAATTTGTTTTTGTTTCTTTACATCCTTTTATCATTTTCATTTATTTGTGTGATTGACGGGTCACTGACACAGGAGGGATCCTTGCAAACCCTGTGTGTGTGTGAATGTGATTCACGAGAGTGAAAGTTATTTCGTAACACACCCTAGTGATCGAGTGGTTGTAAGTTTATTTTATTATTTTATATTTATTTAATTATTATTTTTTATTTATTTTGGTTCGTGTGTGCGTGGGGGTTTAATTATTATTATGTTTATTTATTTATATATTTATTTTAATTTATTATTATTATTTTTAAAATATTTTCTATTTCTTAGTGCCATTTAAGTTTACGGCCCCGTTATTTTTTTGTTTATATCCTTATCCTATTCCTACCATATCCTCGCTTGCCTAACGTTTTCCCCTCGGTCACAGTCTCCAACATCCCACTGCGACCAATATGCTCTGCATCCATCTTTCCGGCCTCCTTTGGTATTCCGCCTCTCCTCGACCACCATGCTTAGAATTTTCTCATTTGCTTTCCTTTTCATCCACTTCGCCTTCTACATCCATCTCCACACCCACATTCCTAAGCCTCCAATCCACGCCTTGCATGCTGCTTCAGTGACCACGTTTCCGCGCCGTACATAACTACGCTCCATATCAAAGTTTTAACGAGCCTTTTCTTAACATCCTTACTCCACTGCATAATAAGTCCCTGCCATCAACTACCTTATTTCTTGAGAACGCACCTTTACCTAACATAATACTTCTCTTTGTGTCTCTAATACTTTGACCATTTTGGTCCAAAACACTTCCGAGGCTTGACTTTAAACCAGGCTTTTATGACGTGTTATGCTGCGCGGAAGCGAAATCGTGGTCGTGTGTTAATCAATTTTAAATTCTGGAATTGGAGAATTTTTTTGCCATTTCTTGCATTATGGAGACATGCCACATAGTTAAGCTTGAAACAGTCCCCTACAAAGTAGATATTTACTTCGGAAAAATTGGCACAAAATGTCTTTGGTAATTTTCAGTCCTTATGACATATCGCACGGCTGCTACTGTTCACTGACATACTTACTCGTCAATTTACCACTCGCCTTCTAAATATATTCACTTTTTTGGCTGGTAAAATATGCTAAAACATTATGGCTAATATTCTTAGTTAGTTAATTGGTTTATTTAACGGTATTTGAATGGCATTAGATTTTTGTGAATCTTCTACTGGGGGTATGTTGCTCACAGAATCAAGCAGCCGTCGACTCATGAATATCGCCGCGAGAGTTTTTTAGAATTTTTCGAATTCAATTCCATGGAAAAGAATAATACACGATATTCTTTTGTCACTGATAAAAATTAAAAACGCCCTTTTACTTCTCTCTTAGAATTTGTCATATCATCGATGTGGTATTTCGTAACTTAGGCAAGAAAATGATTACGTACGGAGTCAGTCTCTTGGGATAACCCAGATAAACTCTGCACTTATCGACTGTACTTTAGGTAGGTAGAGGTCTCCCACAATATTTTTTGGCTCAAGGTTGTCGATATTATCCTGTATCAGCCCTCTTCAACTTGTGATAACAGTCAGCATTAGCACATAGTTATATAGACACCCTTCCTTTAATGATTTTTCGTCTGGGTGCGTTGGATTCGCTTCATGAGGCTTTCATATTTTCTGTCAAAGCTCTTCCTTCACCATCCACTCATTTCCTTTTTAGATCTGAGATTACTGTAAATTATATTCAATCATCAGTGCTCACAAATTTGCCGTGAATGGTTCAACAGCGCCGCTATCAACACTGTTGATGTACCATTTTCGTAAATAATATAGCCCCCTAAACAGCCATAGCCACATGCTACTTGCATTGAAGTCCTCCGTAAACAAGTATTACACAAGTTTTTGCTATTACTTTATGTCAGCCCCGCGCATCACTACGCCAAGTGATCCGTTATGCACGTATCACATACCTGTTGCTAGCTTTCAACTTCCGAGGACATAATTTTCTGTAAGCGTCTCTTCATTTGGGAGCATTTTTAAACCTAGGAGCAATTAAATAAGCCTTAGTCGTATTTTTTTTCAAATTTGAGTGTTCGAAGTGACACCAAACCCCCATAGGAGACTTTCGCGTCCTATTTCTGGAGACTCTTCACTCTGTTTAATGATCTAAGTTGCTTTTCTTTTACTGCCGCTTTTAAAAAAGGAATTTTAATTTCTCTGCCTCAAGATCCCATAATCATTAAATACCAACGCATATGGAGAAGAAAGAAATTACATGAAGGTATTAGCCATCTATTTCAAATGTATGTGTTATGGCTGCAAAATGTGCAATGTTTAAATGAACATATGAGTTGAATGTACTATATATCATAGTTTATTCATAATCTCAAATGTACAGCGAATTTAAAATTATTTGATTGAAATATTACAGTTCCTTTCGACCGTATTTGAGGAAAATTGCAAGCTAAACGTATACTTCGGCCGAGTGTAGCAGTGCTCCTTCTCGTGACTCCTTAATAAACCACTTGCAGAACTCCGCTCAGGTTGCGCGGGTATAGCCAGGTCCAGATTGGCGATCGCTAACAGCACTTTTCCCAATAGGTGTTTTTTTTATTTTCTCGATAAAAACCTGTTTCTCTTTAAACTCCGAAACGTATTGTGTTTTCACAGCATTTGGTGATTCGTTAACATGTTCAAGTTATTTGTCCACAATGTACAGGGTCTATCCCTAAAACAGCAGAATAAATCCGGCAAAGAATAAATTTCAGATCAAAGTACAATTTAATGAAATTTTTCAAAATAGCACCCATGTGCATCGACACACCCCTGCCAGGGCCCCTGCCAGTAGCGGTACGCTTCTTGGAAGACACCGATGGGAACCTAGTTCTTGCACTTCGCCACGGCCTCTGTCGTTATCCAGCGTAACAATGGTTGCCTTTTAAGTTTCATTTTAATCTTCGGAGATAAAATAAGTCCGACAGGGACACATCGGGGCTGCGGGACGCCAGGGGCAGCGTTATCAACTTGTGGTTACTCAGGTACCCGGTCACGAGTTCTGATCATCCGACAGCACCTTGGGAACCATCTTTCCACACACCCAATTCATGGCTAAATCTTCGACATTAATGCCATGCACAGTGATTTTCGGAATATGGCATTAATGCCATGCACAGTGATTTTCGGAATATGGCATTCTTCTACTGACACTCTGATACTCATTCGTCAATCGGAATTGAGCATGTATCTCACTGTCTGCACATTTTGGTCGCACTGTGTCGTTGACGGGCATCCTAGTAGTCAATCTCCTAACTACTCTCCGGGAACATTTTGTTCCAGTGAACAACGATTCCTTGGGACATTGCTCCATCTCCTTACGCATCCTAAACCATGGCCTTGGTCTCCCAATTTGACTGTCCGAGCTTAACACAAAATATTGTCGTGTTTCGCTGCTCCGAGGAACGTGGCATCGCGAAGGAATCCTTGTGAAGGGGCTTAGACTAGTAGCGATCCAAGCATTGTAATGGCCCCCAGACAACTGATGAGGATCGCGTTGCTTTCCAAATACCTCCCATCAGCGATTGTTGTCATTTAAGAACGCTTATTGCTAATGTATGAATGGAATTAAGGAAGAAAGTGAAGACATAATTAGGCGAAGTAACAATGGCAGATTCCAGTAAAAGCAATTAATTATTGTCGACTGAATACTTTGGGATAGGTTATTTAATAGCTTTGGTAAAAATAAGATCGGTATTCTCTGTAACATTTTTTCACTTGAAATACTTTTGAAGGCCCGTGTCTGATAGGTTTTTATTTCAGAATATCAATTCCTGCGCACGTACTAAGTCAATAGCATTAGCAACTGGTGGGTTTACCGGGAGAACTAAACCTACCCTCCTTCAATTCCAATTAAATATATATACATATATCCCTCCCCGTGTACGACAACATTGGTGCAGTTGAAGGGCTTATGAATTATGATAACCCCTATACCTGTACTGCCTGGGGCAATGATAATTGATCCTGTTAGGGTCACCCATGCCAGGTAGGTCAAAGCCAGACAAAAGGTTGTCCACACAGTCTGTTCCTTAGTGAGGAGGTTGCATAGGCGTCAGACCCCAGAGGAGGGGCCATTGAGTGATGGTGCCACATTAAAAACACTACTGAGGAAGGCAACAGGGAACCACCTCAATTGAATGTTGTATGCTATTGTGATGGAAATAGATGAGCATAATAGCCCTGGCAACTAAGAGATTGACATCGATAGCAGGAGAGGCTTCATTACTGCGGAATCAAATTATCTGGTGGCTTTGTTTATATTATCTGTTATGATAAGGACCAGAGAAGACTTTGTCTGCCACTTTGAGGATGATTTTTGGATTGTTAACATATTTAATTAATGAAGATTCAACTAAGGAAGGATTGTTTTGTTATTATAGAATTCAGGAAAAAAGAATATGAGGTTTTGACATGTACATTTATTCTTAAAATCTAAACCAAATGATTTGGAGGAAAAGATTTGCATAAATAGCTAGACAATTGTTTAAATTTCGAGGATAATGAAGTGAAGGGACTTTTGCTCCAAAAGGCATGAAAGTTGAGTGCTGCAGACTTAAAGAGATATTTGCTTGAAAGAGACTTTTTATTCGTTCTACATTAAGTGAACTTCTTCCTACCTTTTTATTCATAATTATGGCAACCCCTAACCCCCTGGCTCTCACCCCATTCATGTATATTGCTTTATAACTACCACTCCATTACTCCCCATTTTCCTTTCATCTCACCTGGTACAGACCTAAAATATCTATATTTGCCCTTTATATTCTCTAATTTTTTACATCTTCAACATTGTCCTAACATTTAAAGTTCCTGTTGTAATAAATTCAGCCATTTTCTGCATTCTCTTTGCTGCTGTTGTCGTTGCTTTTGCTTTGCAAAGATTTCATCCAATGATGACTACCTCTCCCACTGTCAGCCAAGATACCCAGCCAATTGGACTGAGTCCCATAGTTGTCAGGCCTTTTTTTCTCCATATTCTTCATAATGGTAATCTTGGGAATTTTAGTATAGGTGGTTTCCTGTTGCCTTCCTCAATAGTGTTTTTAATCTGACACCATCACTCAATGGCCACCCCACTGGGGTCAAATCCCTTTGCAGCTGCCTCACAGATGAACAGATGCCACCCGGACAACTTTTAGTCTGGTTCCTAACTCTTGATATATCTGGCATGTACGACGATACCAGGAGCAATTGTCACTGCTTCCACCAGCACAGCTCTAGGAGTCATTGGAACCCACAAACCCTCCATCAACTCGAGGTGGTAGTCCATGGGGAGCTAGAGTGAAAATTATGTTAAAATTTATGGGGATAATATGCATTATGATCAGGAATTGACAATAATATACACATTAGTCAAGAAATAGGTTTGATTCTGAATGAGAGTTCTAGGTGAAAATATGGAAACATGAACTCTTGCCACCTAGACTGCTATGGGCTTTTATAATGGTTGGGTCAAGGAATATTTGTCTAATGACATACAAGTAAGCCCTCCCATGCCTATAATACCGAAAATAATACCATACCTGTAAAAATAATCTAAATAAGAGAAATAGGAGATATATTAAGTTTCCAATCTGATTATGTGTTGACTGATTACAACTATATGGACAAAATCTTTAGTACTTTTGAGGTACCCAATACAGTTGGAAAAACTTTCCTTGTGAAGAGAATAAGAGAGATAAGCTGAAGCAGAAATGAAGGGTTTTGATAATCATTTGTTTCACAAGGAAGTTGTTAGAATATTGCATTACCAGATATCAACTTTTTAGTATGCATGGGTAATAAAAAAATGTGATAATTCTACTACACAGGATTGGCAGGACATCTAACAGCCATATTTTTATCTTTATCAATTCAAAGATCTGAGATTTGCATACTAACAGACTAGTTCAGCTTTATTCCACTGCAATGCCAATAAAGTAAATGATACAAAGGACTGAAATGAAGGCTAAAAAGATAGTTTAAAGGAAGACAAAGATGGAAAATGCCATGCTGAGTTTGAAGAGTAAGTATTTAACCAATACTAAGGCAAGAAAAATCCTTCATAGATGTAGTGTTTCATTTTTATTCCTTAAGTTTAGATACTTCTATTCATATATTTATGATAATGTGCGTATATTTACTTTATTCTTAAAAGAATCCATTGTATATTACCCATACGTAGAAAAACTGGGATGTTTTGAGATGTCATTTTGGATGCCATCTTGAGAGTTTAATGTGTCTTCTTAGGTCCTATTTCTAATTTTTTTACGGAGTAAACAATTATAAATCAAAGTAATTTTTATTTATCACATGAAGAACAGAATGCATTTTT
The DNA here is from genome assembly GCA_037158775.1 of Hetaerina titia. Classification (NCBI taxonomy): domain Eukaryota; kingdom Metazoa; phylum Arthropoda; class Insecta; order Odonata; family Calopterygidae; genus Hetaerina; species Hetaerina titia. The sequence continues at coordinate 9,975,609 of CM073779.1, forward strand.
CCACTGTTCTTTATCTTGGTAATACTAGTTTCAATGCTTTGGCATCATTATCAGGTACAAATTAGTTAATTTGTGGTCCATTTATATACCATTCTTGTGGGGGAAGGTTGGGCGAGAGAGGGGGAAGGGAGGGAAGGGGAGGAAAGAGCAAGGGTTGTGATCACCATTGATGAGTAGGAGGAGAGGGTTGTTAAGTGTAAGGAAAGGTGATTAGTGGGATTCAAAGTGGGAGGCAGGGAGGGAAGGATAGTTTGGTATTTCCCTGATACATACATAATGGTATCAGCAGCAGGGAAATGTATCATGTCGTATCATGCTTCTCTTCTTTTGACATTAACTATCATATTACCAGAACTCAACTAGATTCTCTCCCACTAGCTACCCAAAGAAAATTTGCTGGCCAAATATTTTACAACTTTCTTGTATATCATTTCCTATACAATCAGATTTACTGCCCTCTAATTTTAGGAAAACTAGAATTATTCCAATATGTCAGAGTAAAAAAAATCTATATATTTTTAATACATAATTCTTTGTTGTTTGTTTGACAAAAATTTTACTTTTTGTATGTCATCATTTAAAATAAGGAGGCACCAAGCGATTATGACAAAATATGGATATTTCTTTCATTTTACCTTGAAATTCAAGAAACTGTCAGCCATGATCCATCTAATCGATCCCATTTAGCATGATGTTTTGTTTCTATGTACCATGCTTTGGAAATGTATTTTGTTAAACAACTTGTGTACAATAGTGCCATGAAGTTTATATGGCTAATGCTATATTTTCTTAATTACTTTTTTACAGCTATATTTGTTTTTCTGAGCAATTATAACTGATAATTTCTTCTACCTATAATTAACTACCTCATATCTTTTATCATTGTAAATACCTTGTTTTGAAATTTGCATTAGGGATATATTTCCCATAGTAAATACACCATAAAACAACAATAAACACAGTATTCAACCCAAAGGTCGATTTGGTAGGTGATGATGGAGTTCACCAACACCAACTACATGTGAAATACACACATCAGGGTAGGGGGGCCAGTTCCTTTCCCTGTGCCAGTTATGGGTTCCCATGAAATCCTATAGTTTGTGATTCATACATTATCACTTGGGTGGAGCTGCAGGTGCCCAGAGTACCTTGCCCGGGAATCAAACCCGGGACCCTCGGGTCAGTAGTCCCACACTCTACCTCCTGGACTATCGCGGCCCACAGTAAATACACAAAAAAACTAAAAAAATAATCAGAAAATAAAAGAGCTAAGGTCCAGTTTACATACAAATTTTTTTAATAATTTTTTTGTAAATTTATATATATATATATATATATATATATATATATATATATATATATATATATATATATATATATATATATATATATACATACAATATGTAGGTTTACAAAAAATTTAAAATTATTTTTAAATATCTATATATATATATATGTGTGTGTGTGTGTGTGTGTGTGTGTGTGTGGTGTGTGTATATATATATATATATATATGGGTCGCGATGGTCCAGCGGGTAGAGCCTTGGACTACTGACTGGAGGGTCCTGGGTTGGACTCGCGGGCAAGGCACTATGCAGGGGACCTGCAGCTCCACCCAAGCTAGTTGATTTTTTGGGAACCAGATTTTCCTGGGATGTGTGAATATTCACACACCGTCGGGCTTGGTACATGGGGGAGCTCTACCATCACCTACTAAACCGACCTTCGGGTTGATTACTGTGTTTATGGTTTCATATAATTATATATGTATGCAAAATATATTTATATATATATATATATATATATATACATATATTATTATTATTTTTAGGTAATCTACCGGTTAAGGTAGGTTTTTGGATGGACACAACTATCAAATAAACATTTTGTGACTCCCCACCTAGCAAACTAATCTATGTCAGGTCCCTCTTCATCTCGGTGTACTTCTTTCCTCCCTTCATCCCGTCCAACATCCCTATCCTGTTCCTACCCTTACCTCGCTTGCCCAACATTCTCCCCTCTATTACCCTCTTCAACATTCCACTACCGCTCAATACGCCTTTCATCCATTTTTCCTGCCTCCATAGGATTTCTCTCAACAAACCCCTCTCCTCACCCACCATTTCCAGTACTTCCTCATTTGTTTTCCTTTCGGTCCATTTCACCTTCTCCATTCTTCTCCACACCCACATTTCAAAAGCCTCCAATCTACGTCTATCCTCCTGCTTCAGCGACCACGTTTCCGCGCCGTACATAGCTACGCTCCATATCAGAGTTTTTACGAGTCTTGTCTTAACATCCCTACTCAACGTCCCCGTCATCAACTCCCTCCTCCTTAAGAAAGCCTCCTTGCCTAGCGCAATTCTTCTCCTTACGTCCCTACCACTTTGACCGTATTGGTCCAAAACACTTCCGAGATATGTAAACTGCTCTACCTGCTCTATTCTTTCCCCGCCTATTTTAATATTTAGCTTAGCCTTTTTCTTTCTGGAAAATCGCATAACCTTTGTTTTATTAATATTGATTCTCATCCCATATTTATCGCACTGAACCTCCAATTCACTCAACAATGCTTGCAACCCCTTGGCTGACTGAGCAACTAATGCTTGGTCATCAGCAAACCTAACCGATTTTACGAGTTCCCCTCCGACTTTCATTCCTACCTCCAGTTCTTCCCATGCCTCTTTAATCATTTCCTCTACATATACGTTGAACAGTACCGGTGACAATGGGCAACCCTGCCTTACACCTCTTCCTAACACTGCCCATCCAGACTCTCCGTTCCCCACTCGCACCTGAGCAGTCTGAGACATGTACAGGTTGCGGATCAGTCTCCTGTCCCTCCAATCCATTCCTATTTTCTGCAATACACGCATTAATTTCTCCCAATTCACTCTATCAAACGCTTTTTCGAAATCTACAAAACAGGCAAAAACGTCCTGATTGTATTCTATATTCCTCTCGACTAGTGATCTCATTACTGCAATGGCATCACGCGTACCTCTTCCTTTCCTGAACCCAAACTGATCATCCCCTAAGTAATCATTTGCCTTACTCTCTATCCTTTTGTTGATGATCCTGAGAATAACTTTAGCTGCGTGGGATATCAAACTTATTGTTCTGTAATCCTCACATGACGAAGCCTTTGCCTTTTTTGGAATAGGAACTAACACCGATCTCACAAAATCTTCCGGCCAGATTCCTTCCTCATAGATACTACGAATCAGTCCATATATGGCCTTTTTCCCACCTTTCCCTAACCATTTCAACATTTCTACAGGAATATTGTCCACCCCCACAGCCTTATTTGCTTTCATCTCCTTTAATGCCCTTTCTATTTCATCGTCGAGTATGCCTGGACCTAAGCTATCTTCTTCTACGTCATGTTCCTTTTCTATGTCTAACCTTGTCGGCCTAAGTTCTTTACCATACAGTGTTTCTATATATTCCTTCCATCTCTCTTGGATTTTTCCTGGTTCAACTATTATCTTACCCCATTTATCTTTAACTGTTAGCACAGCTCTTGCCTTCTTACTTCCCGATAATAACTTAACCTTGCTGTATAGAGCACCAATTTCACCCTTCTTCTGTAAACTTTCCATATCCTCGCATTGCGTTTTCCACCATTCTTCTTTTGCTTTATTTGTGGCCCTTCTCAATTTATTGTTTAACTCTTTGTACTTCATTTTGCCTAACTCTGTGTTTACATTTTTCCATCTTCTTCTCTCATCCATCTTCGCAATCATCTCATCCGTTACCCATGGTTTCCTTATCCTTTTCCCGTTAACGGTTCCTATAGTGTCTTTAGCGGCTTCCAATATCCCTTTCTTGATACATCCCCATTTTTCTTCGATAGCACTCAGTTCTTTACCGTCATCCATCATTTTCTCTACAGCCTCCTGATACTCCTTCCTCGTTAATTCATTTACTGCTTCTAAATTCCATTTTTTAACCCGCCGCCCTTGCCTTATCTTCTTGAAACGAACATTACATTTCATAACAACTAAATTGTGGTAAGAGTCCGCATCCGCTCCTGGGAAACTGTGCGAATTTATCACACTGTTCCTAAACCTGTGCCTAACCATAATATAATCTAACTGATACCTTTCTGAGTCACCTGGCATTTTCCATGTATACCTACGCCTTTTGTGGTGTCTAAACCATGTGTTAGTGATGACTAACCCCTGTCTCCTGCAGAATTCAATTGCTTTCTCCCCGCGTTCATTCCTCGTGCCTAACCCATAGTCCCCCACCTCACCACCATCTCTTCCTTCGCCTACCGTCGCATTCCAATCCCCCATCACTATCAAATGTTTCCCTGCAGGAACACTCGCGATGATATCCTCTAACTCATCATACATCCTATCGACTTCTTCCTCCTTGTGGTTGCTCGGTGGCATGTATACCTGAATAATGACCAAGTTCGTCAGCTCTGCTTTAATCTCTACGAGTAAAATTCTATCTGTCGCTTGCTCTATGTTGACTACGCATCTTCCTACCCCTTTATTTAAAATTACGGCAACCCCTCGTTGGCTCTCATCCCCGCCGCTGTATATTACTCTATAATTGTCACTCCAGTAATCCCCGCTATCCTTCCATCTCACCTCGCAGAGGCCTAAAACATCTATGTTACCTCTTTCCATCTCTCGCTTAATATTTTCTAATTTGCCTCTCCTCAACATTGTCCTGACGTTCCAGGTTCCTATTCTAACTACTTTCGCCTTCTTCTGAGTCTTCTGTCCTGCTGAAGTTATTTCTTCCCTGCAAGGGTTTCGTGGGATGACGACCGCGGAAGCCTTGCCTCTCCCGCTGCCGGGCACGACACACGGCCTCTTGGGCCGTGTCCCGTAGTTGCCAGGACTCATATTATCTATAGTGCCCATCATAATATTCTTGGGAATCATAATTGAGGTGGTTTCCCGTTGCCTTCCTCAATAGTGTTTTTAACGTGACACCATCACTTAATGGCCGCCCCACTGGGGTCAGACGCCATTGCAGCCGCCTCACTGAGGAACAGACGCTGCGTGGACTACCTTTCGTCTGGCTCCTAACCTTCGACCTATCTGGCATGGGTGACCCTTCCAGGAGTAATTATTATTACTCCCGCCAGCACAGCTCTAGGGGTCATCGGAACACACAAGCCCTTCCACCACGACAAGGTTGTAGTCCATGGGAGGGGACATATATTATATATATATATATATATAAATTAGAAAATATTAAGCGAGAGATGGAAAGAGGTAATATAGATGTTTTAGGTCTATGCAAGGTGAGATGGAAGGATAGCGGGGATTACTGGAGTGACAATTGTAGAGTGATATACAGCGGCGGGGACGAGAGCCAACGAGGGGTTGCCATAATATTAAATAAAGGGGTAGGAAGAAGCATAGTCAACATAGAGCAAGCGGTAGATAAAATTTTACTCGTAGAGATTAAACAAGAGCCGGCGAACTTGGTCATTGTTCAGGTATACATGCCACCGAGCAATCACAAGGAGGAAGAAGTCGATAGGATGTACGATGAGTTAGAGGATATCATCGCGAGTGTTCCTGCAGGGAAACATTTGATAGTGATGGGGGATTGGAATGCGATGGTAGGCGAAGGAAGAGAGGGTGGTGAGGTGGGGGACTATAGGTTAGACACGAGGAATGAACGCGGGGAGAAAGCAATTGAATTCTGCAGGAGACAGGGGATAGTCATCACCAACACATGGTTTAGATACCACAAAAGGCATAGGTATACATGAAAAATGCCAGGTGACTCAGAAAGGTATCAGTTAGATTATATTATGGTTAGGCACAGGTTTAGGAACAGTGTGATAAATTCGCACAGTTTTCCAGGAGCAGATGCGGACTCTGACCACAATTTAGTTGCTATGAAATGCAATGTCCGTTTCAAGAAGATAAGGCAAGGGCGGCGGGTTAGGAAATGGAACGTAGAAGCATTAAATGGATTAACAAGGAAGGAGTATCAGCAGGCTGTAGAGAAAATAATGGATGACGGTAAAGAACTGATTACAATCGAGGAAAAATGGGAATGTATCAAGCAAGGGATATCGGAAGCAGCAAAAGACACTATAGGAACCATTAACAGAAAAAGAATAACAAAACCATGGGTCACGGATGAGATGATTGCAAAGATGGATGAGAGAAGAAGATGGAAAAATGTAAACACAGACTGAGGCAAAATGAAGTACAAAGAGTTAAACAATAAATTGAGAAGGGCCACAAATAAAGCAAAAGAATAATGGTGGAAAACACAATGCTAGGATATGGAAAGTTTACAGAAGAAGGGTGAAATTGGTGCTCTATACAGCAAGGTTAAGTTATTATCGGGAAGTAAGAAGGCAAGATCTGTGCTAACAGTTAAAGATAAGTGGGGTAAGATAATAGTTGAACCAGGAAATATCCTAGAGAGATGGAAGGAATCTATAGAAACACTGTATGGTAAAGAACTTAGGCCGACATGGTTAGACATTGAAAAGGAACATGACGTAGAAGAAGATAGCTTAGGTCCAGGCATACTCGAAGATGAAATAGAAAGGGCATTAAAGGAGATGAAAGCAAATAAGAGGCCGTTGGGTTGACAACATACCTGTAGAACTGTTGAAATGTTTAGGAAAATGTGGGAAGAAGGCCCTATATGGACTGATTCGTAGTATCTATGAAGAAGGAATCTGGCCGGAAGATTTTGTGAGATCGGTGTTAGTTCCTATTCCAAAAAAGGAAAAGTCTATATCATGTGAGGATTACAGAACAATAAGTTTGATATCCCACGCAGCTAAAGTTATTCTCAGGATAACAAACAAAAGGATAGAGAGTAAGGCAAATGATTACTTAGGGGATGGTCAGTTTGGGTTTAGGAAGGGAGGAGGAACGCGTGATGCCATTGCAGTAATGAGATCACTAGTCGAGAGGAATAACAATCAGGACTTTTTGCCTGTTTTGTAGATTTCGAAAAAGCGTTTGATAGAGTGAATTGGGAAAAATTAATACGTGTATTGCAGAAAATAGGAATGAATTGGAGGGACAGGAGACTGATCCGCAACCTGTACATGTCTCAGACTGCTCAGGTGCGAGTGGGGAACGGACAGTCCAGATGGGCAGTGTTAGGAAGAGGGGTAAGGCAGGGTTGCCCAATGTCACCGGTGCTGTTCAAAGTATATGTGGAGGAAATGATTAAAGAGGCATGGGAAGAACTAGAGGTAGGAATGAAAGTCGGAGGGGAATTCGTAAAATCGGTTAGGTTTGCTGATGACCAAGCATTAGTCGCTCAGTCAGCCAAGTGGTTGCAAGCATTGCTGAGTGAATTGGAGGTTCAGTGGGATAAATATGGGATGAGAATCAATATTAATAAAACAAAGATTATGCGATTTTCCTGAAAGAAAAAGGCTAAGCTAGATATTAAAATAGGCGGGGAAAGAATAGAGCAAGTAGGGCAGTTTACATATCTCGGAAATGTTTTGGACCAAAACCATAAAAAAACCATAAACACAGTAATCAACCCGAAGGTCGGTTTAGTAGGTGATGGTAGAGCTCACCCATGTACCAAGCCCGACGGCGTGTGAATATTCACACATCAGGGTAGGGGGGCCAGTTCCTTTCCCTGTGCCGGTTATGGTTTCCCAGGATGATCTGGTACCCGAAAAATCACATAGCTTGGGTGGAGCTGCATGTGCCCAAAGTGCCTTGCCCAGGAATCGAACCCGGGACCCTCTGGTCAGCAGTCCAACGCTCTACCACGACCCGCCATATGTCTATATATATATATATATATATATATATATATATATATATATATATATATATATATATATATATATATGATTTCTTCAAAGTAACATGGAAGTGTTGAATAAAAAACTTAGACAGTAACACACAGCACGAGAACACATAAAAAGAACACTCACAATAATATCTTCGGAAGATAAGATATGACTCATATCTTATGATATGAGTCATATCTTATCTTCCGAAGAAGACGGAGCTCGAGTCCGTCGAAATTATCAAGATATTATTGTGAGTGTTCTTGTGCTGTATATATATATATATATATATACAGTTATGGGTATATATATATATATATATATATATATATATATATATATATATATATATATATATATATATATAATTGTTATATATATATATATAACTGTTCCTAATTCCTCTTGAGAAAGGTGGTTGGACCACCGAAAATTCGAGAACCAGTGAGTTTTTCCTCTTTTGTGTTTTGGTTTCTGTGTTTGTTATGACTATCAGTGAATTTATATATATATATATATATATATATTATATATATATATATATATATATATATATATATACATATATATATATACATATATATATATATATATATATATACATATATATATATATTATTATTATTAGTTAATCTACCGTTTAAGGTAGGTTTTTGGATGGACACAACTATCAAATAAACATTTCGTGACTCCCCACCTATCAAACTAATCTATATCAGGTCCCTCTTCATCTCGGTGTACTTCTTTCCTCCCTTCATCCCGTCCAACATCCCTATCCTGTTCCTGCCCTTACCTTGCTTGCCCTTCCGTACATAGCTACACTCCATATCAGAGTTTTTACGAGTCTTGCCTTAACATCCCTACTCAACATTCCCGTCATCAACTCCCTCCTCCTTGAGAAAGCCTCCTTGCCTAGCGCAATTCTTCTCCTTACGTCCCTACCACTTTGACCGTATTGGTCCAAAACACTTCTGACATATGTAAACTGCTCTACCTGCTCTATTCTTTGCCCGCCTATTTTAATATTTAGCTTAGCCTTTTTCTTTCTGGAAAATCGCATAACCTTTTTTATTAATTTGGAGGGAGATATTATTTCATATTTATCCATACCAAAAAAAGGAAAGAAATATTTGTACTTTTCCACAGATTTTATTAAATGGTACAACGCATTTCACCGACTTGCGGCATCATCAGGTACAAGTTTGCTACACAGACAGTGGCAGAATATATACCCTCAGGACCAAGTGGGGGCGGGGAGGGGCGGAGGGGCCTGAGAGGGGTGGGGGTCCTCAGGTTCGTTGAGGGGTTGTTTTGACCATTTCCGGGCTAGTTTCTTGGAGAGGAGTGGGGAGGGGTATGGGAACAATTGCTCATTACAAAGGGTCGTGTTAGGGTTTGCTAAGTGCCTTCTTATCTCTAATTGCTCGAGAGCGTCCATTTTTCATCCTTTTGGGAGTATGTGTAATATCTCCGGGACAAAGTCACTGCTGTGGTCGAATGCCAGTAAATGCTTGGCGAAGAGAGAGTTGATGTTCTAATTTTTGTGAAACCTCGCGTGTTCCTTGAGTCGTATCTTGATGTTCCTACCTGTCTGGCCGTTATAAACGCTATTGCAATCGTCGCGTTTCAGTTTGTAAATGCCTGATTTGTGAAGATTTTCCTGGGTGTCTTTTCCATTGGCTAGGAGTTTGGAGAGGGTTACGGGTGAGTAGAAGGCTGCTTTGAGTGAGGTGGGTAGGCAGTTGGAAATTTTATATGAAATATCCCCCAGAAATGGAATGGAGCACCACTTAAAATCCTTAGATACTGCGGGTTGTGAAACGAAAATATTTTTTAAGGCCATTGATTTTTGTTTTTTCCGCAGTAATGTGTCAACTAGGTTAGGGTTGTAACCATTGTTGGTAGCTATGCTAGTAATTGTGAGGAGTTCCATATTGAAGTTTTTGGGGGAAAGGGGGATGTGTAGGAGGCGGTGAATCATGGAGTGGAGGGCCGAGTGTTTGTGAGAGAAGTGGTGTGCGGAATCATTAGAAATTATGTGGTCTGTATAAGTGGATTTTCTATAAATTTCAAATTCATGTCTGTTTTCCCTTAATGTAATTGATAAGTCAAGGAAGTCTGTGGAAAAGTACAAATATTTCTTTCCTTTTTTTGGTATGGATATTAAATACTTCCACGAAGTGAAGCCTGAAACAGTGGAATATATTTCATATTTAACCTGTAATTAGTATTTCGCCCTTTTCACTTTCTATTTGATGTCTCTATTTATTTAACAGGCACGTATCCATATGAACCAAACAGCTGCACATTCTCCTGAGTAAACCTCGTACCATTACAAATCCAATTCAGCAAAATTATTTATTATTATTAGGTAATCTACCGTTTAAGGTAGGTTTTTGGATGGACACAACTATCAAATAAACATTTTGTGACTCCCCACCTATCAAACTAATCAATATCAGGTCCCTCTTCATCTCGGTGTACTTCTTTCCTCCCTTCATCCCGTCCAACATCCCTATCCTTTTCCTGCCCTTACCTCGCTGGCCCAACATTCTCCCCTCTATTACCTTCTTCAACGTATATATATATATATATATATATATATATTGGCCCAACATTCTCCCCTCTATTACCTTCTTCAACGTATATATATATATATATATATAATGAGTCATATCTTATCTTCCGAAGAAGACGGAGCTCAAGTCCGTCGAAATTATCAAGATATTATCGTGAGTGTTCTTTTTATGTGTTCTCGTGCTGTGTGTTACTGTCTAAGTTTATATATATATATATATATATATATATATATATATATATATATGTGTGTGTGTGTGTGTGTGTGTGTGTGTGTGTGTATATATGTATATGTATATATATATATATATATATATATGTTCACTTTCTTGGAAAAGCCACGAACGTGCACAATAAAATTCACTAAGTAGTAATAGCAAACACAGAAACTAAAACAGTTCTGTTCCTAATTCCTCTTGAGAAAGGTGGTTGCACCACCGAAAATTCAAGACCTAGTGAGTCCCTCTTTAATATGTTTTAGTTTCTGTGTTTGTTATGACTATTTAGTGAATTATATATATATATATATATATATATATATATATGTGTGTGTATATAAACAAACACACACATTCAAACACAAAAAAACACCATATGGTGAACAAAACATTCATTCACATGGAAATAGATATTAGGAAAAGGGAAAGGAACACATATAAGGAATGAACACAGGAGAGGTGGGGAAGGCAGAATCAAGCAAACCACAAGTGCAAAGATATTTCCTTGACAGGGACTTGAGCCCTGGATCTTTCAACTTAAAGGGTCAATGCTCTTACAACTTGAGCACTTGCACTTTTTTTGAGCACTTGAACACATGAACAATATCTGCAATTTGGTGTCTATCTCCTTCAGACATGGCCCTCCTCTCCCCTCCCCACCCGTGCACCCCTCATTTCTATATCCTTCTGAAGATCCATAAAAATGGCAATCCCAGTTGCCCAATTTCATCCTCCCCTGCTCCCCAACGGAGAGAACCTCTGCATTTGAAGACAACTACCTGCAGCCAATAGTCAACTCCCTGCCATTATTCACCAAAGATGCATACCATTTCCAGGAAAGGCTAAAATTAACCTCCCTTCCTCCAGATAGTGAGATTAACATGGCCACTATAGACCCCATATCCCTTTATTAATCCATTCCCTACTCAGAAGCTCTCTCCGCTCTCCAAAACTACCTTTTCCAATGCCCTAAGCCACACATACCCAGCACTGATTTTCTCCTTAGTCTTTCCGACTTCATCCTCACCTGTAACTCCTTCTCCTTGTAGGGGTTGGGTTATACTATGGGCAGCAGGTTCAGCCCTTCCTATGCCTTAGAGAAAAAAAATTCTGATAAAGCAACCACTGAAACCTCTATTGTTGCTCAGATATATCGATGATATTTTCCTTCTCTGGCCACATGGAACTGATTCCCTGAAAACTTTTATTTCCGATCTCAATTTTTTGTCCTCTGTCTCCTACAATTCTACCATTTCTTCCTCCTAAATTACATTCCTAGATGGAAATATATCATTAATAGAAATAAAATTTCTCCCTTCTGTTCATATAAAACACACCAAAAATAACAACACTTATATTGTAACAGTTGCCACCCATATCACTCCAAAATCTCCATTTCTTATTCCCTTTCCAAAAGAGGACAAAAAATCTGCAATCACAAAGACTCCCAAAATAAAACAGTCTCTGGCATAACTTGGTGGGCAATCTTCATATTGGCATTTGAAAATTAAACAACTTGGCTTTCTTTAAGTGGAAAAGCCAAGTTGTTTAATTTTCAAATGTCAATATGAAGATTGCCCACCAAATTACGCCAGAAACTGTTTTATTTTATTGATTCTCATTCCATATCTGTCACACTGAATTTCCAATTCACTCAGCAATTCTTGCCATCCCTTGGCTGACTGACAAGCTAAAGCTTGGTCATCAGTAAACCTAACTCATTTTACGAATTCCACGCCAAATTTTGTATTTTCCACTTAAAAGTGAAAAAGCCAAGTTGTTTAATTTTCAAATGTCAATATGAGAATCAATATAAATAAAACAAAGGTTATGCAATTTTCCAGAAAGGAAAAGGCTAAGCTAAACATTAAAATAGGAGGGCAAAAGCTAAAGCAGATGGAACAGTTTATACATATCTCAGAAATGTTTTGGACCTAAACAGTCAAAGTAGTAGGGAAGTAAGGAGAAGAATTGCACTAGGAATAGAGGATTTCACAAGGAGGGGGGAGTTGATCACAGGAACGTTGAGTAAGGATATTAAGAAAAGAGTCATTAAAACTTTGATATGGAGCATAGCTATGTACAGCACGGAAACGTGGTCATTGAAGCAGGAGGATAGACGTAGATTGGAGGTTTTTGAAGTGTGGGTGTGGAGAAGAATGGAGAAGGATGGAGAAGGTGAAATGGACTGAAAGGAAAACAAATGAGGAAGTACTGGAGATGGTGGGTGAGAAGAGGGGAGTTTGTTGGGAGAAATCCTATTGAGGCAGGAAGAATGGATAAAAGGCGTATTGATCGGCAGGGGATATTGAAGACTTTTTTAGAGGGGAGAATGTTCGGAAAACGAGGAAAGTGCAGGACCAGGATAAGGATGTTGTACAGGATGAATGGAGGAAGTACACAGAGATTAGGGACTTCAGGTGGAGCAGGTTGCTGCCTCCTGTGATTTTGTCCTTTATTGTATTTCCATTAAGTGTCCCCATATTGCCAATTTACTCTTTAATGCGCTGATACCACTTAACTTAAGGGTATAAGAAGTGGTATTTTCATACCTCCTGTGATTTTATTTCTCTTACTGCCCCAAAATTGGCTGTCCCGAAGTTGATAATTGTCTATGTAATGATCTGGCATCCTCGCCCCAAGTGTATTAGCAAGGCTGTTAAATTGGGTCTCCTGTGATTTAATGTCCTCATCTGTCTTATTTGGTATTTGCACCTCGTCAATTCAATCTTTGACGACCTGGCATCACATGCCCCAAGTGCATTAGAAGCAATATTCACTTGATCTCATGCGACTTGATGTCCTTTGCTGTACTCCTATTGGATGTCACATTGTGTCAATGAAGTGTCAATACCACCTGTCTCAATGTATTAATAGCAAAATGTATTTGTGCCTCAAATGATTTCATGACCGTTGAAACACTCACATTGGGTGTACCCATATTATCAATTTGGTGAGAAGATATCACATTCGCCAAGTGGTATGAGAGATGATATTTATCTGCGCCACTTTTAACTTGATGACCTTTGCTGCCATCCCATTGGATGTCCTCAATTAACCCGCTGAGTCTCTGATGAGTGGGCATCACTTACCCCAAGAGTATGAGTAGTAACAATTATTTATTCCCCCTGTGACTTAATGTCCTATGTTGCCCTCAAATCAAATGTCCCCAATTGACCTTTTCATTAAGCTGACATCACACCCATCAAGTGCATGAGAAGTGATAATAATTTGTACCCCCATGAGCTTTATGTCCTTCAATTGTCCTCATATTGCTACTATGTTGTCAATTGAATCTTTGATTAACTGATGTTTCTTCCCCTTTGTTTATCACTTGTGAATATTATTTTTGCACATTGTGATTTTATATATTTTGCTGCCATCCAATTAGGGGTCCTCATTAAGCAATTGGCTCTTTGGTAAACTGAAATCACTTATCCCATGCATATGCATGCTGATATTCATTTGTGCCTCCTTTGACTTTATGTCCTTCATGCTCTTCAATAGGGTGCCCCAACTTTGTCAGTTGCCTTGTAGATGAACTTGCACTAATTACCCAAAGTTATGAATAGCAATAATTATTCCTCCAAACTTCAAATTAAAGTTCTGCACTGACCTCACATTGGGTGGCCCCATGTAGTCAATTCACTCTTTGGTGACCTGTCAACAATTGCTAACAGTATTCAATTAATTATACAATGATACTTAAATGAGCTTCTTTGGACTCTTATGTCCCATGTCCTTTGATGCTCACCCATTGGGTGTCCCCACGTAGTCAGTTGACTAATTGATGGGCTGATATCATCACATGCCCTAAGTGTATAAGTATCAGTATTTATTTGGGCCCCCTTTGACTTGTTATCCTTTGCTTCCCTTTCATTTGACATCACTTGCCCCAAGCAGAATAAGTATCAATTTGTGCCTTCTGTGACTTGATGTCATACAGGTCAACCATTTGTGTCCCCACCTAGTCAATTGACTGTCCACTGAATCTTTGATGAACTGAAAATATTTGACCCAAGTACATGAATAGCAATATTCATACATGACTCCTGCGATTTTATGCCTATGACTGACTTCCAATTTCATGGCTCTCATGTTCTCAATTGATTCTCTGATGAGCTGGAGTAATTTCCCCAATTGTATGAGTAGTTATAACTCTTTTTTACCACCTGTGATAAATGTTCTCTCTTATCTCTTCCATCTGCTGGCAAGCATTAGGCAATCTTTGTGCACTGTCTGCTCTCCTTTGGTTGAAGGATATCGTTACCTCATCCATTATCCACATCTGGAAAACTGTCATCCTTCCTTGGATGAGCTATGCTGCTCCAATTTTGCTTGGAATGTGCTTCCAGCAGTCCCAAAATCGCCTGGAAGTTATCTTCTGCATATCTCTCAGGACAGTCCACATGCTGAACAAGAATAGCAACAAAGCCCTCTAATAAGCAATAATCTGACTTAATAGATAAACAATAGACAAGTATAAAACTATGATAAAAATATGTGTAAGAAGAGGAATTACTATTAGGTAATCTACTGGTTAATGTAGGTTTTTGGACACAACTATCAAATAAATATTTTGTAACTCTAAACAAAACCCAATCCAGCAACCTAATCTACATTAGGTCTCTCTTCATCTCTGTGTACTTCTTTCCTCCCTTCATCCTGTCCAACATCTCTATCCTGTTCCTGCCCTTTCCTCGTATGACTAGCATTATCCCCTCTATTGCCTTCTTCAACATCCCACTGCCGCTCAATATGCCTTTCATCCATCTTTCCTGCCTCCATAGGATTTCTCTCAACAAACCCCTCTCCTCACCCACCATCTCCAGTACTTCCTCATTTGTTTTCCTTTCGGTCCATTTCACCTCCTCCATTCTTCTCCACACCCACATTTCAAAAGCCTCCAATCTACGTCTATCCCCCTGCTTCAGCGACCACATTTCCGCGCCGTACATAGCTATGTTCCATATCAAAGTTTTTATGAGTCTTTTCTTAACCTCCCTACTCAATGTCCCCGTCATCAACTCTCTCCTCCTTGAGAAAGCCTCCTTGCCTAGCGCAATTCTTCTCCATACGTCCCTACTACTTTGACCATCCATACCAAAAAAGAAAGAAGGTTTGTACTTTTCCACAGATTTATGTCTTAAAATCTGTGGAAGAGTACAAACCTTCTTTCTTTTTTGGTATGGATATTAAATACTTCCACGAAGTGAAGCCTGAAACAATAGAATATACTTTGACCATGTTGGTCCAAAAAACTTCCAAGATACGTAAACTGTTCTACCTGATCTACTTTCCCCTCCTATTTTAATGATTAGCTTAGCCTTTTTCTTTCTGGAAAATCACATAACCTTTGTTTTATTAATAATGATTTTCATCCCATATCTATCGCATTGAACCTCCAATTCACTCAGCAATGCATGCTGAATGAGCAACTAATCCTTGGTCATCAGCAAACCTAACCGATTTTACAAATTCCCCTCTGACTTTCATTCCCACCTCCAGTTCTTCCCATGCCTCTTTAATCATTTCCTCCACATATACGTTGAACAGCACCGGTGACATTGGGCAACCCTGCCTTACCCCTCTTCCTAACACTGCCCATCTGGACTGTCCGTTCCCCACTCACACCTGAGCAGTCAGAGACATGTACAGGTTACGGATCAGTCTCCTGTCCCTCCAATCCATTCCTATTTTCTGCAATACACGTATTTGTTTTTCCCAATTCACTCTATTAAACACATTTTCGAAATCTACGAAACAGGCAAATATGTCCTGATTGTATTCTATATTCCTCCCGATTAGTGATCTCATTACTGCAATGGTATCACGCGTACCTCTCCCCTTCATAAACCCAAACTGATCATCCCCTAAGTAATAATTTGCCTTACTCTCTATATATAATAGTATTTCATTATTATTGTGCCAGGAATCTTCAATATTAATGAATTGAAAATACCCTGGTTATAACCATATCTCATTAGGTTACTATCGATAATGCTGCATAAGGAGGCAAGTTGTCATGCATACAAAATAAATAGACAACAAAAGAATGTAAAAGTGGATTTAAATGCTAATAATAAATGTTTATTAAGAATGTGTACCAGACTATTTTTCACTGGTTTATAAGTGGCCAATAAATATATCCCACAAAAACTTAACAGTCCTACAGAGCTGTGTATTTTGAAAATCTACAAAATATGTATTGGTAATACTATGTCTTGTTCATTCAGATGACTCTAAGTTGAAATGCACATCATTTATATAATCTTCTTTCCAGAAAAGTCCTAGATTCATATTTCATTATGAATTCCTTCCACCATATCATGCTGGAAACTCAATCTTACCACCGGACAAAGTTTTACAGCACAAATGGTAGCTATAATTCTTTGTTTCATCTTTTTTATGAAAAAGTGAATAAAATTCCACTACCCTGTCAGATAACAAGCGAATTCAATCAAATATGCAGTGGGGTCACTCTATTGGGCTGGCCTATGGTCAATTTTCATCACCATGAGAGGGGAATACAGTGTATGGACCAAAGGCTACCTCTGAATTGTAAAAGAAAATGACAGCGGACTAAATTTTGAGTGAGGCAGAAATGAAGAGCTCACTGATCAACAGAGGGGCTTCATTGTTTCTGTTGATAAAAAGTTCGCACTCTATATGAATAGCAGGGAATATATTCTTCTTAAAACTGACCACAAGCCCATTTTTGTGAATATTTTGGTATGAAATGGGAATACGCCAAATGGATTCAAAACAAATTCATTGCCATGCTCTCAGTTACACTCTATGACTATCAGAATAAGGACATAGAAGCAGCTGAGAGCATGGAAGCACATGGCTTTCAAGGCCCCCCCCTACCTGAAGAAGGATCAAAATTTGAAGAATTATCTTAAATTGAATGGTGTGAAATAAAATTCTTTGCGATCACTTTTAAACATATTTGTTGACTATCTGGAGGAGGCTCAAGTTATTAGAAAGTCCACATTTCCTCCACATTTTGGGTAGCCATTTTCCATAGATGATATATACCTCTGAAAAATTGAAAAATGAATGATATTTGGAAAATGGGTGTTTGACCTGGTAAACTGTCATGTCTGAAAGGATATAATTGACAATTTCAATGGAGTTTCACTCCAATTATTTGGGAGTTGAATAGATGAAATGATTAATCAGATCATATGAATGGCAGTCTAAATTGGGTCTAAATCTTATATGTTTAATACCTGCACTGCATGTTAAATGTACATGCCCTTGCCAAAACGGTACACTAAAAGTGCAGGAGCTAACAAGAAAGAACATGGGTCATACTGCTCATGGAATTGGCTACACTACTCTTAATTAAAGCATTACTGGCAGTCCTAGACAGTTCAAGTAAATGGCCTGAGATAAAAGAGCTGAAGAATGGAATGATTGTGGCATTTATGTCTCAGTTGAGAGTTTTGTTTGCCATATTTAGGTTACCCGAGGAAACCGGTGCATATAATTTACTAGTCTATTTTTTATGAAATGTTTTGGAATGAGTGGATGGTCACAACCTTACCACTCGACCAAGCACTGATGGTTGTTCATGTCCTTTAATGTGTATGCGCATGGTTGTGTGTACAGGATTGTTTGTGTGTCAGCATGCACGCACACATGCCACATGCAGAAGAACATTTCAATTCAGTAGCAATTTTATTTCACTCTCGAAACATCTCAAAAGGTTTTCTGCAGCACTATTAGTGCTTGGTTATTTGGTAAATTTGTGAACATAAATGAGTAATGCCGCTCAGTCCACAAAATTTCTTTAAAAATGGAGAGTACAAGGAAAACCATTAAATGTAAATAGCATGAATGCAAACACCTCCATGCACACAAAACCATGGGTAAATACATTAATATAAATATCAGTCATCAAGCTTTTGACAGAGGTACATTAATACCAGAGTAGTTTACTTACCAATAGCTTTCATAACAGTATCGTCAAGGCATTTACTGCTTTTCATCTTCAGCTCATCTCCAATGATTATTTCTGGCTCCTCTACTTAATGTGACCTGCTGGATGACACCTACCTGGCAGCATTTACTGTTTTCAGTGACTAAGAATTAACAATTACTTGTGTAAGCTTTCCAAATGCAAGAGTGAGAGATTTACAATTAGGTAAAGAATAAATTGCTGGGTCTCCCCTTGCCCTTGAGTGGTGTACACTTCAAGGAAGAGAATTGGCTGGCCATAAACAGTTCCCTCATTCTCATAAAAGATATCAATGGAACACAGCCCCTTTACCTGTGCCACTTCTGTAGTGGTATCCCTAATAATGCACTTAAAAACCTAAAAAAAGTATCCAATCATCTCATGACCTTGACTAAAAGTGTAATCCATGAGGAGTTAATGCTATTTTAAAGGAAAGCTCTGCAACGTAAATTATATCATGAAACTAGAGGAGAAGCTTAAGATGACGTTTGAGAGAGAGAAAAAAATGTCATACTTGCCACATTAACTTTGCTAAATTTATGTCATTTTAATGTTATAATGATGTTTTCTGCAATGTTCCAGATGTGGAATTGAATTTTACATAATAATAAATAATTTGATATTACCTAATGTATGACAGTGCTTCAAGAAATCATGAATACAATGAAGCAGCTCAAATTCTAAAATTATTTATTATTCCTTGGCTCCATTTGGCCTCTCACATGACTCTACAAAATTCACAAATTTACTTTGTCCCATCACCAATCCATTATCATTATCATTTCTCTTCCTCTTCTTTAATTCTTCTTAGTTCTGATTGCATGTGCAGATGTTTTGGTTGTTGGTTCAATTGTGCAATGCTTTGGATCTTACCTGCTTGTACTACCCGTGGTCAGAAAAGAGAGGGATGCCATTGTCATGCAGAGAGGAACATACATGCACACTTGCACATGAAAGCATCCACATGTATAGACACACACACACAGGTTGACACACACACAGGTTGACACTTATTGTATACATGCATACACTAATACAAATATATACACACACTCTAACATGCACGTGTGCAGACTCACACAAATGTGAAAATACACATACAGGGCCTATTCCAAATTAAGTAAAATGATTTCCTTTACTTTAAAGACATTACCTACAAGGAGTTTGTACCTCTGGGACAGACGGGGAGTAAGTTTCATGTGGAAGCCCTGGAAAGACTGCGGAAAAGAGTGCAATGCATCAGGAAAGAGATCTTTGCCAACCACAGGCTGCACCATGACAATGAGCTGCTCTGTAACACCTCCCTTCCTGACCAAGTACTCGGGAAAACACAAGATGGCAATGCTGCTCGAGCTGCTCTATAGCCCCAATGTAGCACCATTGGGTCTCTTTTTGTACTCATGAATAAAATGGAGCTTGAAAGGCAACTGTGTTGGAACACTGGATAACATCGAAGATGCCGTGATGAGGTACCTGAATGAGGTTCCCGTCAATGTCTTCTGGGAAGCATGCGTGTCCCAAAAATAATACCTGGGAAAGAAATGTTTTGCAGTTCGTGGTATAAACTACTAAAATTCTTCAAAATAGCACCCTTTTGCATTGACTGGCTGTACCGTGACTGACAGATGGCAGTGCCTCTTCCAGTCATGGTACAGCCAAAAGGGTGCTATTTGAAGAATTTTAGTAACTTGTACCAAGATCTGCAATAATTTTTTTGTCCAGATATTATTTTTGGGACAGACTGTGAATGCACACAGATACATGTACAAATGTACACATAATCACACACATGCACATTCACACTCATACACACATATGCACGCATACATACATACGAGATAGCGTGCATTTATGCATATACATGCATGCAACTTGGTGGCATTTTTCTCGAGCGTCTGAGTTTTATGCATGGCTTTCCACTTTCATATCAAGAGTTTTCCCCTCCAGATGCATAACCATATTTTGTGTTGCTCAGTGAAAGATTTAGCTGCATGAATGGAATAGTTTCCTTGAAATTAGTGCTTGCCATAAATGATATTTCTCTATTCCTCAATAGTGCAAGCCACCATCCAAGCAATGAAGCAAGATCGCTTTGCCCAAATTCGATCCTGGAGGAGATTGGTCTGCATTTCAAGAGGTGAGGCCATCACCTTACCAGAACTTTGTGGTCCAGATTGAAGACATAACTCAGCGTATTGTCATCAGCTTCAATGATCAAAAGTGCTGTCATTGTAATCAGAAGGACTGCATATTGAATAGTGCCCCCTTTTCATATGGCAAGTGGCTTTGTAATTTATTGGCTTTCCATAGACATAAAATCAACCAGAGCATTCCCTGCCACTCACCAATCCTCCACTGCCTCCCATTCCTAGAATTCTCTTCCTATACTCACTACCACTGCTGCACCTGCAGTCAATACAATAGATAGTCCTCTCATTCCACCCATATCTGTCCCACCTGTCCCTCTCAGCAACCCTCGACCCTACATTGCTAGTGTCTACAAAGCCCTGCCCATTTCAACTACTCCTGGTGGCATACCTGATGAAGTCAATGAGGTTGCAGTGTCATTATAATCCATTAATAACTCTTCTAAATGGTGGGACAGCAGTGCCAATGGAAAACCCAGAAGCACAGACTCTTTGCTGAAATGAAGGAAGGGCACTAAAGATTAGGAGGAGAAAGTCTATGCCAAATTTAATATCACTCTTGCTGAAGTATGAAATTCAGCATTCTGTATTGAGATCCAAATTAGCATGTTTCAGACATACCTGCAATAAGACTCATCCCTAAATGTAAGGACATTTGTTTGAGATTTTCTCACATAGGGTGGGTGCAGTCTTCCCGAAGAGCATAGGAACCAGTCCTATGCCAGAAATCCCATAGTGCCTGGGTGTTGAGAGCATGGTATCACACATTTGTGTCCTACTTGTCCGCTTGTATGCTGTCTTCCCTTGAAAGCAATTCAGAAATGCCCAAGGATATCAACTGGCAAACTTTCTTATCACTCTGGGCAAGGCAGCAACTCCCAGTTACTCTCTAATCTGGAAGAAGCATAGACAATGTCACCTTTCACCCTGTATTTAAATGTACACCTGAAAAGAGATTCCGAACAGAAAGATTCTACATTGAAGTCACTGGGACTACAAATTTAGAACGGGAATTCTGAGGTTAAGGGAATTACTTCATCAAACAATTCATGGAGGAAATTATTAACACCTTCTGTTTCTTCCAGTGAAGTTATCAGCAAGGTTTAAAACATGAAAAATTATGAACAAAAGAAATAATAATATTTTTTTCAAATAGATCACGTTTATTACCAATATTTTTTTTTGCAATTTCACAAATTACTTTTATCGTTATAAAGGTAGTAAATACAGATCAAACACACTAAAAATTTGATAATATATGATGACTGCATGTAATATCACAGAACATAATTTTTCATGCAGTCAACTTCTGATCCCCCTTAGCCTTCCTAGGACATCATAAATACTAAATTACACAACTGTATTGAAATTAATTTATGTATTCTACAATACCTTGGTTATTTAGACAGTTAAAATTTATGTTATATTGCATAATCATTAGCAAACAACCTTTCAGTTTTCCCTTTCTCTTTAAGCAAGTGGTGATTCTTATGATCATTGACATTAGATTAAATAATTTAAGGACTTGCAACAACATTGCTTTCTTCCAGAATTATTGTTGTACCTCAGAAGGACACATGTCTCTGTCCAGGTTTGACATGTGATGTACATCTTCAAAATCAACTGTATATTTTGAATGGAAATACTTGACTATTAGAATTATACAGTTACAGAGTTTTGAAACAGTTAGTACGTTAAGTTGAAGAATTCTGCATGTCCGGGTTTTCACCGCGTTGTTGTTTGAAGCCGACAACAGTTTCGCCGAAGTTTCATCCGGCGTCTTCAGGTCACCTTCGACCTGAAGACGCCGGATGAAACTTCGGCGAAACTGTTGTCGGCTTCAAACAACAACGCGGTGAAAACCCGGACATGCAGAATTCTTCAAGCCACCGCCGCGAAAATCTACGCAGCCACAGTACGTTAAGTTTATAATAAAATATGAAGATACTATCCTATGGCAAGTGGCTTAGCAATTTATTGGCTATGCGTAGACATAAAATCCATCAGACCATTTCCAGCTTCTCACCAATCATCCACTGC
Source organism: Hetaerina titia (assembly GCA_037158775.1). Classification (NCBI taxonomy): domain Eukaryota; kingdom Metazoa; phylum Arthropoda; class Insecta; order Odonata; family Calopterygidae; genus Hetaerina; species Hetaerina titia. The sequence goes on from CM073779.1 coordinate 9,998,322, forward strand.
CTCCCCTTTTTAGAATTCTCTTCCTATACTCACTACCACTGCTACACCTGCAGTGAATACAATGTATAGTCCTCTCAATCTAGTCCCCTACCTATATTGTAATACAGAAATATAGCATTAATTGGTATATATGTTATCCTGATCCGTTAAACCATATCTCAATGGTGACTCCACTACAGTCTTGTATTACATTTTCTTTACAGTGCATGGTTTATGATCTTGTACATGATACATTTGATATTTAGCATAGAATTTCTTAATTCTCCATACAACATCCAATCACGTAACTTTACCATCAACTTCATTTTCTGAATGACTTCAACAAGAGAGAATTAAAAAAACCCAAGTGAAATATAGATGGTGAAAGTATGGACTAATGGATTAATATTATCTTTGCCCGGTTGGACTTTTTTCAATTTGAATTTAAAGGATGTGATACTGCTGTAGACTTTGGAAGTTTATAGAAAAGTTTACTTCAGAAAAGTATTTCCTCCGCAGTATCTAAAGATTTTATGTGGTATTCGATCCCATTTCTGGGAGATGTATCATATAGGATTTCCAACTGCCTACCCACCTCACTCAAAGCAGCCTTTTACACACCCTTAACCCAATCCAAACTTCTAGTCAATGGTAAAGTCAAACAGGATAGCCTCCTTAAATCAGGTATTCATAAACTGAAATGCAATAATTGTAAGACCATTTATTTCGGTCAGACAAGGAGGAATGTCAAGTCATGAACCAAGGAACATGCAAGTTGTCACAAAAATAAGAAAACAAACTCTCTCTTTGCTAACCATCTACTAGAATTTGACCACAGGAGTGGCTTTGTCCCAGAAATATTACATAGACTCCCAAAAGGATTAATAATGGACGCTCTCGAGTAAATGGAGATAAGGAGGCACTTCGCAAACCCCAACTTGACACTTTGTAACGAGCAATTGTTCCCATCTCCCCCTCCCCACTTCTTTCCAAGAAATTAGCCTGGAAGTGGTCAAACCAACGCCTCAACGCACCCGATTGCCTCCATCTCTCTCAGGCCCTACTTCCCCTCCCCCACTTTGTCCTGAGCATATATATTCCCGCACTGTTTGTTATGTAAATTTGTACCTGATGATGCTGCAAGTTGGTGAAACCCATTGTGCCTTAAAATAAAAATTTGTGGAAAAGTACAATCATTTTAATATGGATATTAAATACTATCATGAAGTGAAGCCTGAAACAGTAGAATACATTCATAGAAAAGCCCTATACTCATCCCTTTTGGCCCATTGGCAGTCTTTTTTAGATTAATTTGGAAAGAGGTTCAAATTATTTTTCATTCTTGCTGAGTAGGTAAATATGTATATTACAATACTTCGTGAGCAAGTTAATGTTTTCCCAGATCAGTGCTATTACACAGAATGTCTCTGCTTGGTAGAGGCTGAAGCTTGGGAGATTCAAATAAAAGCCATCAAAGTGTGCGAGAAGACCTGCATTTAGGGAAACTATTAGCAAGTTGTGCAAAAGTTTCAGCTAAATACTGGTATTTAGCACATCTTGATGAAATATTTGCTTTAAAAGTTTAAACAGAAACCAGAATATACTTAGTTGAAATTGGCATGAAAAAACCAGGAATATCATTTTCTAAGAATGTTAAAATGTTTGTTTTTCGGACATGTGAGCACTATGGAATTTTGATTTAGATAATTAAGATATCTGTGATTTTGTTGAAGTTTGCTTCACACCATACGATTATCTGTCATAACACTTGCTCACATTTACACACCAGTTAGTTTAAAAACTATGGCCAAGGATATTTTCTTACATAGATATTTTAGTACCATGCAAGCCACCACTAATAGTAACATCAGTGTTAAAAATTACTTTGAAACTGTTGACAGAGGTAAGGTAAGTAATCACAATAGTCATTTATGCATGTAAATAATAATGCTGGTCCCAAAATGGACCATTGCATTTTTTGTATGGTTATGGCCCTACAATATTTACAATAGTCCTGAGTTTAAATTTGTGGGTTATTGTGTCCACTATATTTGCAACTACTTTTGAATAATATATTTTGTATGTGGTGCATATAATGTGGGAACAATGCTCTTTCTCTCTAGCTCTTTTTGTAAATTACCTTTTTGTGTTAATTTTTGTTATTAATTGGATTATATGTTTAGTTTCTTTCATTTCTCCTGATTTTATTGCAGGTTCTATATGATTTATACCTTACATCAGAACTCAGGGGATCTATTTACTACCTCTTGTTTCTGGTCATAAGTTGCTTCCTTCTTTGAATTAAACAATGCACACAGATGGATAGTTCTTTTGCCACCTTGGGAAGAGTCCAGGTATACAGCAGCAGTGTTTGAAGCCACTACAGAAATTTGCTTTGTGCTCCCCAATTATGCTAAAACAATGCACTGGTTACATAAGAAAAATTAGGTTTTGTATTTAGAGCTAGGTACATAAGACAACCAATATAATTCTGGTAAGGAGAAATGTCACATTTATCCCATTTTAAACTTTATGATTTACTAACATAGAGGTACGCATAAGTTTGGCATTTGCCTTGCCATATTGTGGTAGATTTTCCTGAATCCTGCGTGATTTATTGTCAGAGTAATTTAGTCAAGCCTTATTACTATTTATAATGAGAGTCCCAACTGTAAAAAAAATTGTCAATGCCATTATCATATAAAAAAATGAAATAATTTGTAAACCGAGGTCATCTGAATTAGTGTGGAAGCTAAAATCTCTGCAAGGGAAATGAAAGTGGTCGACAAATGTCATATTGGCTTGCCCTGCTAAAATGAAGGTTGACTATATCCACCCTTAATTTTGACAGGTATGTGTATCCTGAGTATCTAGTAATATCTTTAAGCATCCTCTTTGGATGCAGAAAGAGTTGTCTATGTCTAAGTGTACTGATTTCATTTTGACTGTTGTACCTGCACATATTACCAAAATGCCCAAAGTCTAAAAAGCCTAAGGTATGGTGTTAATTTATATATGCATTTACCTGAAGCATTCCCCATGCATGGGTTGGGAGGTGATGACTTAAAACGGATCAAGTTAAATGATTTACTAATTCTATGACCACATTTCAAACACATGCCTCCCAGCATGGTTCCATAATTTGAGACCAGAAATATCATTCACTTTATTGAGAAAACTATACTAACAGCTGAGATGTAACCTACTGAGATGAGCCTACTTCATAACTGAGATGTAGCCTACCAAGGTATTTTTTTAAGATCAATCACTACTCACAAACATGCAAACACTGTGGTGATCAAAAATGATAAAAACTTGTTTGAAAATGAATAAACCGTGCCTTTATTTCATTAAGTCTTGGATCCAATGACGGCAAAAGCATCTCTTTAGACTTTGTGGATAATGCTTACTGAAATTATGAATTTCAATTATTGACCTACATTTATTCATTTTAGACTTGGAATATGAAAATATCTCTCCACTTAAAAAGGAATTGGTAGGCAGCGTACTGAGCGTACATAGGTAATAATATTTGATTAACATTAAAAACAAACATTATCGTGCATTAAATACATGATTATTTTCCCCAAATATGATTAAAATGTGATTAATTGTAAAAAGCATAGTTCTGGAGAAAAAATGTACCACGAAAGGAATTTCCGTCGATGCGTCTATTTAGTATCCTAGCTTAAAGTCCACTAACATTTTTAGTGTGCATTCCCTAAAAGATTTCTTTCCGGCACCAATATTACTTATAGAACCTCCAACATAGGTACATAAACTACTCCTTTATGTATCCTTAAAAAAACTTAAATGTGGAGGCATTCATTAATTCTCTCAAATCTTAAATACACTATTATTAAATGGAGCTTCCCCACAGAAAAAACCTGAATCATTATAAATAATTGGTTCTGAATCAAGCCGGTTAAAAGATATTTTTAACATTTGTAGTACATATTGTTCCAATAACAAATGGCAATTTTGCTTACTTCCACTTTTTTGGATATTTTAGTACCGTTTGGGTGAAAACACATCAAAATAATTTGACCCGAACAGGACCCCTACCGCTTTCAGAGTGTTGTTATTGCTTACCGTGCGTGGATTTAAGGGTATCTACCTCTTACAGTGTGCAATGTAATCCCATGCACTCCTTATCCATTTCAATAAAGTTACTTTTTCAATCAGCACGCATATGGTAATTACCTCCTCATTGCCATCGAAGAAATACGTATTTCCTTCTAAATCATAACCCCACCGTATGACTGTAGCGCGTCATTTTTAAAAACAAACCTTACGAAATGTCATTTCATCACTATGCACGACTACGTCATTAAAGTGTATGACACGTTAATAACTTTTTCACTTTCTGACATCATTGTTGATAGAGAAAGTTCTATGGCGTACAAAATTGATCCACCGTTAAAGAAGTCCCAATTTCTTGCTTCATATCTGGTTCATTTGTGTAACAATAGCATATTTAAAACTAAATATTGTGAACGGCAGCACATCAATCTGTAATTTTTGCAATAACATATACTAAAAAGACACGAGCGCTAGCCATAACACATCCTCTGGCTAATACACTATTGTTTGGCATTTTTCTGAGCATACTCAAAAGATTCAATGACATCCTGCACAACAAAACCCTGGCGCCTCTAATTTCTGCATTAACCAGGGCAAGCTGTTTCCGTATAAATTTAGGAATATAGAAAAAGCTGTTCATAACACGCACTCCCAAAATCCAATTTAAACAACTAGCAAAAGGCAGCATGGGAATTTTCTCACGACCAGTAATATATCGACGATATCGACCTTGCTCACTCTGGCTGCATAGTAGTTCCATCTGTCGGATAATTACATTGTAAGGAAATTATTTTTGGGTAATAGAATGTGTAGAATAGTGTTAGAATCTTCGGTTAAGTGATTATGTGGTTAAGTATGGTTGTTAATTCATTAAGTCCTTGCGAACCTAAATATTTTTAAATTGCAAATAGAGGAGGGAGGTTTAATATTTGGCGAACTTCTCAATTTGTGACGTAGTCGTTTTCCGAAGTTCGCTTCTTGGAAAGTGATTCTGTGGATTCAAGATGTTGCAAGTCAACTTCTCATGAGTTAGTCCACCTACGAAATTACTTGTTCGGTTCCAGTTGGAATTGTATTTGAGGTATGTATGATTATTAATATGTTGATTTCTTTAAGATTAGTTGGTAACATAAATCGATTTAGTCGACCAAAGGAATCGTTTGTCTATGAAAACAACGTTACGCAGTAACTACGTGAAATGCTTTGATCCACATGTAATGCGTTGACATGCATCTGGAAAAAAAGGAAAACCGTGCAAAAACGAGTGACCAAATCGTTTTTATCACGCTACTAAATTCGTGTTGTAAATAGTGAGAGTTTTATGTCCTTCAGATTCTCATGTGTTAGGGCAAGAAATACGTGCTGTGATTACGTTCCCTAATCATTCATATGAGTTTTAATATCTAATGTAGGATGATATCTAATCTAGGTATATGAGGTGTAGTCTTTTGAGAATGTACCCCGACAATATTTTGCCGTCGTCGCTATCCTCTTCCCAAGCGAATTTCTAATCAATGTTGATTTTTAAACCTACTATAAGTGGGCAATTGGCTTTGACGGATTTACGTTTGTGATCTTACTTTTCCTCCCATTCTTATGACAAAAATTCGTTTGACTTAAGAATTTAAATTTAGTTGTGCTCGTTCAGTTGCATTGGATTTTATCGGTGAAATTCCGACAATACTCGAAATGTAAATAAAGATCGAGTGTTTTCTCGTTGTTAGCCTAGAAAATATTAAGCTTAAAATGCCTGGAAGGATATCTTTTTGCCCAGGTATTATGATTAATCTTCTGATTGCAGATCATCGCCATCAGTTTTTTTTAAATATGGTAAATATTTGGGTAAATTATCTGGTAATCTGTGTTGATGATATATTTATTCAATTGTAACTATTTTTAATGAAATGAGTTCTATGTAAAGAAAATTTGCCTCCGATTCTTCATTCATTGTAGATCCAATGACAATTTAAATGTTTTAACCAATAGTATATATGCTCTTCACTTTATTTTACTCATTAATTGCCTTGGTGTTGTTGGAAAGTTTGGAAATCATTTAAGATTGGTACAGCTCATGTAACATCGTTTAATGTTGTTTTATCAAATGTTGTTTGTATAATCCTCGTGGCTATCTTCTTTTGTAATTCAGTGATGCACTTATCAACATAATTAGGGTTGTCTGAGTATTATCTAGGTTGTCAGGAAGATAAAGATTCTTTCGCCTGCATATCGAGCAATGTTATTTGCCCTATTAATAGCATAGGTTATCTCATATGCAGGTTCTGCGTACGGCAGCCGAATTTGTTGCAGACCACGATGATATGGCGAGCTATCCGCACGTCATAATAGTGATGTGAAGCATCTCGGTAAAGTTTTACCACGATAACACGATTTTATTAAATCGGTAACTAGTCATGTGAATCACTTTGATGAGGAAGTAACAGGTTTATTTGTGATGTTTACATAAATGGGGGTATGAAGTGTAGTCTTTACAGTCTTTTCGTGTAACTACGATGTTGCCGATGTGGTTAAGCATGAGAGTGCAGTAATCCATGCCGAATTTTAAATGGCTTTTTAATACGGTTTTGATCGCCATGCTAGAATAGTCCTCAACTTGACAGTGATTACTTCAATTTTTTATTTAAGATTGTGACAATGGTAGTAAGTGCATATAATCAGTTCAATTCATTCGAAAACAAAATTATTTTGCTTTGGAGAGGCAAGTTCCTTTAAAGGTTCCTAAAGTAATCAAGGCCTTAGTTCCTTTCCATTCAAAGTCTAGAAAGGTAAAAAAACTAATAAGTCATTATTAAGGTTACTAGTAGCCGTTTTTATTGTGTAATTTTTGGACGGATGCAACTTTTAAGTGTTCGGGAACGGGATGCAAGTATATATTTCTTCGTGTTGAGAAATGTGAACCTTTTAAATATTTTCATCCAAGGAAATATTTCACCATGGCCCATCTCGTGGGCCATTCGCCGTTTGTCATTCCACTGTTTTAGCTTTTGACTTATTTCCCACGAGAGTGCACGGCAGCTCGAAGGAGCCCAGAGTAGCCTTGGTAGCTATCGTGGGAACTAATGAAGGTACTTGCTAGCCCATAGTTGGCACATAGGATTTTTCCCATCCCCCCCCCTTCAGGCGACCCCTCGCTCAACCCATTACCAGGTAATTGGCCCTCCTTTTCCGTGGCCTCGCTGATAGTGGTGGTCCAACCTTCCCCACCCCCTTACCTTCTCCAACCATCCATGTTCTCGCTCTTCGGTCAAACGCAAGTCTCTCATTTTGACGCTTGGTCTTCCCAAAGCCTTCATTGCTATTCAGTCTCACGTTCTCGACTGGCTGCTCGTCTCTTCCACACTTGGCCCGCCCGCATCACTCTCCAGTCGAATGAAAACTTGCCGTGGTCTCTACATGGATAGCTTATGTTGCAAACTTCCTCCTGGCTAGGGCATGGAATTTGATTATTTATGTTATTCTCATTCTGCTAACATGTGTTCCGGTTCTCAGTTCATGTGTGACTTGCACTCGCAATAGTTGTTTTTGGGCTAATTTGGAAGCATGTTTACGTCTCACTGGCCATGGGCTGCAGTGACCGTGATAGATAATGTAATCATCGCTCTACTTCGTGCTTTGTACACCGTCTCTTTGGCTTGAAAAAATGTTATTTATCCATAGACCTTAAATTTCGTTTCGATATCTAAAGGTCTGCAGTGGTTCAATTTCCCATACTTCGATCTTATCGACAAGTTAGTTGAGAACGTCGTCCCCGCCTGTATAGAAACGTAGGTAAGGAGTACGACCGACTCGTATTGACAGAATGCCTTTAGGTTATAGAATATCGCGGACCTTATACAATTTAAGGCGGCATAAAAAACATGCTTTGCATGCCGTAATAATATCGTGTCTGTAACACAATGGTTAATTCTTACTTGAAAGAGTATTAGCTGTAAGGAATAATTGTCTTTCCTTAAAGGACATACAACTGCCATTTCAATTCATTGGTTAATTTTTACATGAGGTTAGGCTTTAAGTAAATGCTAACGTAATATTCAAAATTATGCGTGAATAGTCGGGATTTCATCATGTACGTTATTGCAGAGGGCATCAAGGCACAAGCATTTTATATAACATGAAGTAATGTAATCGTGGGTTAATTTGAAGATTGATTGGTGATAATACATTGGTCTGTAGTCCACATCTAACTGGATGTATGGCTTCTGCTGCATATTACTCTGCTTTAGACGAATCTGTTATTCATGTTTGCATAAGCGCCGGCTTTCCTGTTGTCACGAAATAGTGTTTGCACAGGAGTCCAAGAGGGTAAGTGACTCTTCAAGAGCCTCGTTGTTTATTGAACCTAGTAACTGCGTAGGGATGTTCGATTCGCCTGAATGTCGGATGCGCTTAGCGGAAAATTCCTTGGCTCTCTGAAATCTATGTGCCAGGAAATAAATTCGCTGTTTTCCGGGAAGTCCAGAAGATCCTTTACAAGACGAATGGGAATGACGATGGCGCAAGTGATTATGAAATATTACGCGTAACTCGCGGTGAAGTTCACAAGTATAACGAAAATACGAAGCCAGAAGGGTTCGGAATAATATCGAAGGTATTTTCATTTTTAGTAGCAACGTAGAAAGAAGTGGGTGTTGATTTCTTGTGACTAAAAAGTAGGCTGTTAACGACATTGTCTGTGGTTTTTGTAAGTTACGTTTATTTGCCGACGATGCAGTGGGTTACAGGGATCTCCATAATCCCGAGGATAAAACATCTTTAGCAGATGACCCAAATGCCATACAATTCTGGTTCGTTACTCGTAAATTTGAAATAAACTTTGAAAAATAAAATTATAAAGTGCTAAGAATGAATTTTTGGGAGCAATTCTCTCCTGAACGCCTATTGCATAGGAACACCGACTTGGGAAGTGTAGACTCGATTAAATCTTATGCCCTACCCTCATAATATGTGGACAAGCTAAGAAAAAATGAGGATTTATTTGAAGAATATCGGAAAAATGTGATGGAAAAACTCAAGAGGAATATTATCTTTTACTCATTAGGCCACATATAGAATAGGCTGATAGCACATGGGATCCTCATGAAGTAGGTTGCCGAATTAGACCCCGTGTGTTGTAGAGGAGCCAGATTTTAAAAAATTATGACACTGTGTAGCGTGTCAAAATTATTCGAGGAGCTAAGTTGGGAGTCACTCGAGGTTAAATTACAAATTAAATTTCTTGCATACGTTGGAAGGATATATCTTTAGCGATGATGTAAAAATGTATATTTAGCCCCATCAAACTTCGGTAGGAGAGATCATGCCAATTAAATTAGAGATTATGTGCAGAGCAAATAGATACAAGATGTCATTTGTCCCACGAACGATAAGGGATAACCGTGACCGACCGATCTCTCTGACCTTTACATCACATCTACCCAGTACTCTTCTAGTAAATCCTAATTTTTTGTTAGCTCGTCCACCTGTTCCCCGTCTATGTTTCACCCACGAGAGGTCGTGAGTGAGGTTAGCGCCTAGATATTCAACTGAGTCTACACATTCCATTTTGGTGTTCCCGATGCAGCAGGCGTTAGGGTGGGAATCGCTCTTTTTCCTGAAATGTGTTTGGAAGTAACTGGCTAGGAGGCACTGCCTCCCTCTCGGTGAGTGAGAAATGTTTTGTTTGGGATGTGGCTCCTGGGTCAAGGTTGGGCCATGAAAAGCGATCGATATTCCATTATGCTCTTGCCGAATTGACTTCCGTTGCTCATCTGAATGTCAGATAAAAGACGCCTGAATCTTCACTTCTTGGAGCTATTTTAATGTTGCCGACCAATGCTATACCCAACGCACAGTGTTATTATGTCGCTTGATGCGGGCCACCGCGGGCTTTTGCCCTTAACCGAGAGATTAAACGTTTAAGATGTTATTTTTTCCGCGAACGATAAGGGATCACAATAACGTTGTCGGGCCGCGATAGGGATATGTTCGGGTAAAAAATAGTCTGGTGTGTATTCTCTCCCTTCCACACACCCTAGCGGTGGATTGCAGGGTGCAAGAATAAAATAAAACGTTTTCAGGGGTCCTCTAGCGCTCTCCTCTCCATTAAGGATTTCCTGGAAACTCTTGGGGACTCGGATTCGCACTAACTGCAGTCCCCCACACCGCCTCTTGATCAGAGAATGTGGGCCGGTTCAATCGCCCGCTCAACATCCCTAGGTCTTCGCAGTCATTGTTTGGTCACACGCGAAACGGAACACGGTAATTGGGTTCAGGTGTTATCGTGGCGATCGTTTGACTGTGTGTCGAATGTGTGCGTGTTTATATACATTCGTTCAAAGGGAATGTCTTTCTCTTTTAAACGAAGATAGTTTAGTTTCTGGAAAAACCTGCCATTTTTTGTCGGGATTAAATTTACTTTCAGCAAAGTCGATTTTGGTAAAGTGTGGAGAAATCAGGAAACATTCCGAGTACACAATTTCGCACGCTCAATTGTTCTTCATAACCTACCAACGCGTCCGATTGAAAGAAGCATTATTTCGTACGAGTGTGGTTGGTCTGAAAACAAAAGAAAGTAGGTCTTATATATTTACAGGATCGTATCGACCTATTTTAATTTCCGGGGTTAAAGTCGATATCATTTGCAAATAATGGGCAATCACTAGCTCTGGGGACTGAATTGGTGTAGTAGTTTCGTGGAAGAAGCTCCGTGGAGTAGTCAGTAGGCCGTTGTGTTTATATTCTAAATGCGTTTAATGAACTCAAAGGGTGAATTTGCGCGTAAAACTCTTCATTCAAACGCATCATGAATCCCTGTTGCTTGCCTACCTTCCCTTCGTCATTGAACGCGGCAACAGGATTTTTGCCTGAAGGCTAATTGTTGGCAATGTGTGTCACCAGTTGACACAAATGGTATAATATTTGAATATATTTTTCCACGATTTTATTATAAAAAGTTACATTAAAAACATGTTCCGGGCATATTTTGTTTTATGTTGACAATTCTCCAAATAAATACATTTATTTCAAGGAGCATACTCGGTGCTGAATCAGATAATTTTCAATTTCGTACGGACCATAAGGATGAATGCAATGGTAGGCTGTCTGCAATGCCTCGCAACGGTGCCGAGGGTGCTTGCTTGTATGTGAAGTTATCGTGCGGCCGCACTCCGCTCGCGTATCCTGAGCTAATGCGTGTCTAAAAAACATGCATTCTCTTTTCAACACTTTTCCCTGGATTTTCCATTTCGAGATGATTAAACGGAAAAATCGCGGACGTTTAGTGCAGTGGAGTAGGCCGTACAGGTTTTTGGAAAATGACTTTGCACGGCGTAGTACACATAAAATGTGCGTTTGGCTGGAAAGGCCGCTCTGGGATCGTGGCTAATTTCCTCCGGAACTAATACGGTTTACTTGACCTGTTTAGATGTACTGATCAAATATTCGCATACTGTTATCAGCGATATAAAAATATAAACAATGCGAATACAGTAATATGAACATGTAAATAATTTTCATATCATGTGAAGACGTAAAGAAATGTTAAACTGAAGGAAGAAAGGGCAGGTATTACGACTCTTATCGAAGCACCTCAGCCGGTTAATAGTTAAGCTTAAAGTTTAAAATATCGTGTTAAGACCATTTACTAACTGTCGAATACGAAACTATGGGATAGCACAAGTTTGGCTAAAGATAGTCAGGAGTGTACAATTCTTTGGTTTACATCTCACACCATCAAATTTAATGCTTATTCTTTGTGATTTATTTAGTTTGAAGATTAGAAAATATCAAGAAATGGCAAAGTGGCGAAGAGAATATAACTTTTCGTGATAAAGAGAGATCATCTTCGTTAAAGCATTTAGTGTTAACGCAAGTTTATCGATAGTGTTAATTTTCTTGAAAATTGTATTAGACAATGTGGAGTATGATTTTTATGGAGTATTAAAATCGGTTACTTGTACACCATAACTAATTCTGTATAACTTCTTATAACCAGGAGGCTGTAGAGGTTTCCGCAAGAGTGTACGTATTATGGTTAGTCGTGGATTTGGGACAGCGTCCATATCACGCAAAAGTGTCTTGGGGGTGGTTGCGAATACAGATCGTAACGTAGTACTAATGAAGACGTGCAAAAAAGAAATCGAGAGGCGTGGGCGAAACTGTAGGAGCAGTTAATTTGATAAAAATTAGGAAGAATAAAGACAGAGGTCGATAGAAATGACGAGAAAAAAATAACGGAGAAAGAAGCGTAGTGGAAGACAGCCAAGGTATGGAGAGTTCGCAAGGGAAGGAGAAATGGATGCGTTGTACCTAAAGGTGAAAGAACTATGAACAATGAGAGGGGGTAAACCGTGTACACTACTTGAATTACTGCATAAACATTATCGATCAAGCCAAGAAAGATTCAAGAGAGATTGAAAGAATATTGAACATCTGTATTCTAAAGATAATTGGGCCATTAAATGTGGACATAGGAAGAGAATACCAAGTAGATGGAGATAGCATATGGCCAGAAATACTTATTGCGAGACAGGAAGGCCATCGAGGGAATTGAAATCGAGTATGGCCGTGGGAATAGGTAACATCTCTGAGGAACTGCTTAATGGTTTTAGAATAAGCGGACGGAGGAGTTATGGGCAAAATCTTAGCATTTCAAGTGTTGGGATTTGTGCGGAAGATTTCGTTTTGTGTGTGAATTCCCATTCGAGAATGGAGAAAGGCAGGCTTAGGTGAGGACTACGGAACAATGTTTGATTTCGCACGCAGCTCTAGTTGTTCTTAGGATCATCCAAAAAAGGATGGGCAGCAGGGGAAATGATCACTTTGGGGATGATCAGTTTGGGTTTGGGAAGGGGAGAGGTACGCGTGATGCCATTGCAGCCATGAGATCACTAATCGAGAGGAATACGTATAGAATACAATAAGGCCACATTGCCTATTACGTAGATATCGAAGAGGCATTAGATTGAACTGGTAAACACTAATGAGTGCATTGCAGAAAATAGTAATAGATTGGAGGGATTGGGGGCCGATCCGCAGACTACATGTCTCAGATTGCTTTGGTGCGAGCGGGGATGGAGAGTCCGGATGGGCAGTGTTAGGAAGAGGAGTGAGGCAGGTTTGACCACTGGTGCTGTTCGACGTGTGTGTGGGGAAAATGGTTCAAGAGGCACGGGGAGAACCGGAAGCTGTCGAAACGTGGGTGTGGAGAGAGATGGAATAGTGGACGGAAAGGAAAACAAGATGGGGTTGTCGGGAGAGGTGGAAAGTGGTTGCAGATCATTTTAATTGGAGATGTAATTTGAAGAGTGTGATAGATGGGAGAGCGTTCGGCAAACGAGGAAGGGGTAGGAAAAGGATAAGTAGGAAGTATGTGGGGAATGAGGGGACATAGAATGTATGGTGAACTGTAAAACAGGTTAATGTGTGTAGTGTGTCGGGTAGTGTAATTTTGGACGGAGCTGGGAAGTGTAGCGATGATCAATCTATGCCCATCCGAAGTCTACCTTTGACGGTAGGCCGCCCATAATAATAATGGGGTAGCTTTATGAATGCGACTAAGACAATTAAACACGATTCTAAGACGGTCGCCGTGATAATAATCACCAGGGTGGGATGCCGGCCCAAAACCCCCTCGCGCCGCCTTCCCCAGAGGTCTGAAAGGTTGCTTGATTTTATAATAGTCAAACATTCTTTTGATACGAAACTTAGATAAGACGCCAATCGTTCAGTTTAACAGGTTGTTTGCTAGTGCCAACGGAATGTTTCAATGGGCTTTAGCGTCATTTGAATCGATGGGATCAAAATCTTCCTCGAGATTGACCGCAGGTCAACCGATTCCAATGGTGTCATGGGATCGAAGTGGAAATGAATCGTTATGGACACGAACGGTGATCGAAGAAGGCAGATTTCAATATGGTTACGTTTCCGGACGAAAACTTGAGCCTATCGGGGATCTCTGGAAAAGTCTGCATTGAGACGTGTTTGAACCTATATGGGGAAGTGGTCGGGATGAATTTGTGTGAGATCCAAATTGTAGATCCCAAAATTTCGTTTCCTTCGGACGAAATTTATCATTGGGTTAATTGCGTAGGGTTCTCCGGCGTCTCGCCGTGGCCGCGTGCTAACCGCGCTCGACGCCCCCTCGACTGCGATCTTTCTAGTGATGGAAGATTGAAAATGCTTACGGCCCTTTCGGCACAAGCAAACTTCAGGGATGGGAAATTGGTGTGAAATGTTTAGTTTACCGCGCAATTCTTTGTGATTGATAATTGTGCGATGTAGAATTAATTATAAATAATAGGGAGTTCGACCGTATTCCTTTAATTATACAATTTTTATTTGACCTTCCGATGTAGTATCTGTCTACACGGTAGACACTATCTTTGATTGTTAGTTATCGGGTGTAAAAAAGTACATTTACAAAGTTTTATAATTTTAGACTTGAAAGTTACCAGGACCTTCCATTCAAGTTAATTTAGTCATTTCATTTTCTTCTTTACTTTTTATAAGTTTTTTATACAGTGTTTGTATTTTTAATATATTGCGTTTATAGATCGAATCAGTCTTTTGTATAATGGTATCAAAACGCTCTCCTGTTCGAAGTCTTAACTAAAATGGGGTTATATATTTCCTTCACCCTTGCTTAGGGGAAAATATGCTCGCAATCGCATCGGTTTTGTAACGCCGCATCGGTTTAGTCTTGCAGGTGCTTGTAACGCACTGTACAAAAATTTTCTTATGTAAAATTATAATTAATTACGTAGCCAAATGTGTATTATGGTGCAAATATTTCTGAGGAACAAAAAAGATGTCGTGTTACATAATTTTTCCTTTTTCCATTAAAAAGTGTAGTTCGCCTTTTTTCAGAATTTGTATATTTTGTTTAATGCGCTTCGAAATGGCAAAATGAAGCATAGCGCCGATTTGTAAAATTACATATCTCCAAGAAGTAATGAGGTATAAGTGAAAAAAATGAGTAATTGTAATTGCAATTTGCTCAGTTTGTTTGTCGTCAGATAATGCACTTTGCTGGCAGTTTTCACAAAATATTTTTCATTTATTTCCTTCAAATCATCAGAAAATAGAATGGTTTTGTTGGAAGGCTTTTATTATTGGCCACGCCATACATCGCTCTGACATTGTCACTATTTTTTTAGAATTTGAATGGATATTGCTAGTGCTACTTTAGCTTCGTATGCCTCTGCAGCGAATGCCCAATTGCTGTTCCTCTTAGTTTATACAGGAAGATATGATACGAGGGTCTCCTAGCGTTTTCTTTCATTTATTAGTCGGTACGATTTTGTCCACTTGGTTATCTTATTTTTGCCGTTGAAAAGGATGTCATGCATCCCAGCTGACGGACTCCTCTCGCTCTGACGAATGAGTTTTTCGCAAAATCAGAATCTGCTTGATCCAATTCCCACAAATGGTTATGAAGGCTAGACACTAGTGCCAGAAGTTTTCAATTCCCGGAAAGTCCTTTTCAAAATCACTCGTTTGCAATGATCGCCACTGATTACTCTGAATAGGAGCAGCGTTCTGAGGAAAAATATAATGGCAGTGCACGCGCTCAAGTACACGGAAATTTTACGTAAGCAGTTGCGAGGGAGGGTTGGGTGGTTTATTGACACCCCCGGCGCAATATACACGTGTGTATTCGTCGTCTGGCGCGCTGTTCGAAAGAAATTTCTCTGAAGATGCCTGGGGTGTGGATAACACCGCGCGCGGATAATTGAAGTGTTGAACTACGTACGTAGGAGGTTCGCGAGAATTGCTATATTCTCAGCAGCCGTCAGTCAGCCTTCGACAATTGTGGAGTGCACTGAAATCCACCGCTAGAGCGTGAGGAAGTTGTTTTTTCACTCAATGCATGCGCAATCCGCATTAAATGTTACTGATGGACGCTGAGGGAATACCTGAGAAGCCGAATTGTTATAATAATGGAAATGTCGGACTCGGGCTGCATTACATGGAGCATGGCATTTAAGTTACAACCATTACTCTGCACATGGTAGGTGAGCTGCCAGTTATTGTTACATTACTGTGTGGTTTGCGTTGGACGGTGGGCGTGTTAATCCAGTTGGTAGAGGATTGTACTGCCGACAGGAAGGACCAGGCTCGATTCCCCGGTGAGCCTCTCTGGGCACCCTCTATCCTTCACGCAAGATGTGTGATTTTTCGGGCACCAGATCTTCCTGGGTCAGCACGGGGAAAGGAAATGGCCCCCCTATTCTAATGAGTAAAATTCACATGCCGTCGAGCTCAGTACTGGGTGAACTCATTCCTTTACTATCAAACTGATCTTCAGGTTGATAACTGTGGTTGATTCATGTGGGACAAAGATATTTCCATTTTCCCCTCCTCTCTCATATCTCTTTCTTTCCTTCACTCACATCTCACTCTTTCATATCCTTTCTCACTTTCCCCTGCCCACCTGGTGCTTGGACCGACTCACGCACACACTCTTTTGGTGGATCGCGGGTTATCGATTATGGTTGTGGATTTTGTCCATGTCGATAATTGCTCAAGCTAGGCCAAGTAGCATGAAAAAATGACATCTTTGGACGACTTAGTTCGCAGAAATTGTGATCCCTTACCGTTAACGGGAAATACTATATGTTTAATATTTCCTTCGAGCAAAGGTCGGTTTCATAAGTGCGATTGAGAGTACGTCTCACATGGTAAAAGGTCCGCTTTTTTTAATTCGGGACCCTCAGTTAAATAAATGGATCCACCAAGACACCACGCACTAGTTGTAATTGTAATCTTGATAATTTTATTGGTATTCATCCTCTGTTCAT
Source organism: Hetaerina titia (assembly GCA_037158775.1). Classification (NCBI taxonomy): domain Eukaryota; kingdom Metazoa; phylum Arthropoda; class Insecta; order Odonata; family Calopterygidae; genus Hetaerina; species Hetaerina titia. The sequence goes on from CM073779.1 coordinate 10,015,181, forward strand.
ATCGTGATCTTTGGCATCGGGTCTCTCGAAAAAGTGTACGAGTGAGAAGTGTGGCGGTGAGTGGCCGTGTTTGAAGTAATTTGAAGCGGCGTTGACGCACTCCGACCAACGAGGGAGGGAAGATAGAACCAAGTAACCAAATGGCCGTTGAGTAATTAATGAGTGAGTATGTGAAGACAATGCGTGCGTCCCTCATGGCAGGGGATCTCTAATCGGCCCGCGTTGATGTCATATCCGCGCTTCGCGGTTGCCACTCGTGCTCGAGCCTCTCCGCACGCGCTGCTTATCGCGTCACACTGGGACTGCACTCGGAGGCAAATGAAGGTATCTTTTACCTTCGCTTGTGGCCCAACGTGTTCACTTTGCCACGTTTTTGGGTCTCCAAGATCTGAATTAGGGATTGCGTCCAATATATTCTGACCGAATGAGCTGTGTGCGTTTTTCATGTGAATGAAGCGTGCCGTAATTGGTTTACTGTAATGAATATGGGCGTTCAGTGGATGTGGCGGCGTGGTAGGCACGGCAGGAGTGCGTCAGTGAAGGAACTGCATCAGTGTTGCTCCGGGACGACTATTATAGTGTTTTATTTATTTCTGATGTTCCATGTGTGCGTAATCTTCTCTTAAATTCCTATTAGGGTAGGGTCCTTCAAGAAAGCTCCATTGCCGCAGCTGGTACTTGCAAACTCTTCTAAGCTGCCATATCCTTGCATAATTTTTTTCCACATGCATGCATTGTTTCGCATGTGCTCTTCGGTTCTTGAGTCATTTAATTTTCCCTTTGCCTCTCTCTTTCTTCGATCTCGTTTCCCCTTCTCATGTATTTCTTTGAGAGAGGAAAATCCATATATTCCTGACCAATCACACGGAATACTGCATGTAATTGATTAATAGAATATTTATTCCACGTCAGACAAGGGCAAAGGCACTTAAGGCAACGCCGGGTTGCCACCAACCTGTAAAAATCTGGGAGTTTAGGAAAAATCACTGGAAAATAATTTTTCTTTCGCGTTTATCCTCTTCTGCATAATACGACGCCCAAGATTTCCGCTGTTTGAGTATAAAGGAAGGTTAAGTTGGTAAATATTTGTCCGATTTTCCTGTTTGTTTTGATAATTATAATGAGCGGAAAAGTTCAACCCTTTCCTGCTGGTTTTCTGCCATCTTCGGGTTGTCACACGCGTGTTTACGTGGCCGTAATCCTAATCTGAGTAACAGTGGACAAGGTGCGAGATTTGGTCATTGGGGATCAAATCTCGCACTCCTCGCAGTGTGCGCGCGTGTATCAAGGGTCAGCTCCGAAGGATTCTCTTCCACAGGATTGAGATCTACGAGTGCGTGGGTAGCGGTGGATTGGATAACTCGGCATTTAGCTCCTCCTTGTTTGCTTTTGCTTTCGGACAGTTCAAAAGAGAGTAATGAATGATATTTTTTTGTGCATAAGCTTTTGTGCAATCGTTTCAAAATTTTTAAATTGTGGCATACATGTTCTGTATGTGTGGTACTAGCTCATTGATTTGACGCCGGTTTAGAGTCGGCGACAGCCGTTGCAAGTTTAAATATAGTACGTCCTACAGCTGCTTCTGATGATGAAAAACGCTTTCCTCGAAGTTGTTACTTCAGGGTGGGGATTAGGAAAAGGGCGAGGAATAGGCGAGGCCTAGACTGGAGAGAGGGTTTAGGACACAAATTACATTGATTTTCACGAAATGTTTGAAAATCGCAGCAGCATCCATTTTCAAAGCGTGAAAGTGATGCCAAACTACATCTGCAGTGATGGCCGCCATTAGAACCCTTTATCTTACTGTAAAATCGTCTTCAACACGAACAAGCCTTCACGCTGAAGCTCCGCTTTCGGGTCTTGAACAGTTTCGGAACCTACTGTCACAAATATGTCTCATATGCAATTTTTTTCTTGCCAAAGCGTGAGTGTTACCCAGCAAAATTTTCAATATTCCTTAAAGCACTCATCAACAATAGTTGTTCGTAGATGTTAGTCGCTATGGCAGAAGTTACCGTAGTTGTTGATACACCAAATGCAAATTGCAATTTATGATAAGAATTGTATATCGTCTTTTTCAAGCAGCAAAAGGCTCTGCATTAATTTTTCCTGAAGTTAGTAGTTGAAGCCCATGCGACAAGAATTGGTTGCCAAACTTAATTTAGTTTAATTAGGTGAAATGAGAATATACACAAAATATTCTAGAAAATTATATTGTGCATGGGGAAGAATGTGGAATCGGTTCATTCATGATGTTTAAGTTTGGATTTTATTTGGAGTAGCGTATGGAAAAAAAGTGGCCGGGCGAACTAAAAAAGCGAACTAACTACAAAGTATTCGTTTTTTTGCTTATACTTCTAGAAACCCAACGTTATTTCCATTTTTGTGTAAAGTTATTATAAATGGCTTAAACTTAAATAACTGAAATTTCAGAGCCGAGCCAACCTAAGGACCGTTACGATTTCGTTCAAACTTGCCGATGTAAGATTTAAAAAATAATATTTATTTTTGAATGTTCGAGTTTAGTCCAATTGTGAAGTTGTTGTTTTGAGTATTTCCGCGAGTAAAAAAACTTAGTTCATGGTGATTATATTGGAATATTGCTCATTGCATTCTAGCTCCTAAGCGTTGGCGGTTCTAAAGTGATCCTTTCATTCATTTTCGTAACCTGCGTCTTCCGCGTTCCTGATAGGATCCCTGGTCAATTAGTCCTTCATATTTAAGAAAAAAGGAATTTCTTCGAAGTAGTTCCAACTTTCACCTAACGTTTCATTCCGACGGTGAACGATAATGTGTGGATAATTGGGGTGCAAAAAGTGCCGAGTAGTATTAAATCGCGCTACTTAGTAGGCTTACCCTTTATAATTTTATAGTTTTCCAATACAGTTTCCTTCGGGTAGCGGCTTATGGTTTTCACGCTAGGTAGTACTCTATAGATGTCTGGAAATTGCAATTATCATGACGACGCCCGGACGGTGTGCCGCCGCTCTGGGTGGACTCTGCATTATTGTTAAGCCTTTTCCGTGCTTTGGCAAAGTCTCATTAATTTTAGCGCTGATGATTCTATTTCAAATAAGGAATGATATCATATAGTAGCGTTGCTGCAACGTTGTCTTTCAATACTGAAACGATTAATCTAAATAACTTTTATTGGAAAGAAAACGACCTCATTTTTGTTTATATTTTACACAGATGAATAATTTAAAGTTAATAAAGGCTTTCTCTCAAATGAAAGATGTTTTGGTATCGAGTTGCAGAAGGAAATGTGAGAGTTAACTATTTTTTTGCCCAGGATAAAAAATATTCGCAGTGGGAAAAATAATACATCACCAGTAAAAATATAAGAAGTAAAGAAATAGCGAAGAGCAGGACATATTTCAGATTCATCATGCAGCGATGCCAAGGGTATAATTACTCCCGTTGATGCGAACAGTTGATACGAGTTTCTCGGGAGAGGAGGACATCTTCCAATGCGTCCAATTTATCTATTATTTCGAGAGACGCCAGTTGGAGGGACGAGTGTTTGCGCTTGATCCGTACTAAGGACGCCCACGTTCGGGAAAAACCGTCCCACCTAATTAAAAGACGCCGGAAATAGGAGTGTATGTGGAGCAATCCTTGGACAATCATAGCATCCGCTCAGTTGGCGGAAATAATGAGAGGGCGTGCGGTTTTCAAAGGATAAGCTTGTTGCATGGTCATGAGTGATCATGCCGAAATTTGTACCATGGTTCTTTTTATTTATTTGTTTGATTCATTAAAGTCCTCATTTAAGTACGTGTTGAAAATTTTTCTTTGGGCAGAAGCAGACGTTACGCTTACTATGGCGCTCTTTTCCCTCCCCTATGCGTTCATTAGCGGCGGAAATTATGACGCATGTGGAAACAAGGTGTCGTACCCATTGGCATTGCGTTACAGGGGCGAAATCTAGGAGACTTTATTGTAGGTGTCGGGGAAATTGTCGCGGTTTGACGTAAACAAAAGCGTCCCTGGGACTGCATTCGAGACGGAGAGTCCCACGTCTCTCACAGACAAAATATACCGAACGTTTATTTATTAATACATACTCTGCAAGTCACTGCCAGGGGGTGTGGCAGGGGTTGAATGCACGGTAGAATAATTTTATCCGAACATGACTCTATCGCGGTCGAACAAGAGTATTATGAAAGTTGCAAATATTTTTGTCACGAATCTCCTGTCGTTTCATATTTCTCATTGCAGTATATTTTTAATTCTTCACGGATGAAATTTCTTTTTAATTTCATTAAGTATAAACAGCTATTTTAATTGTACATTTTTATCATATTTTTAGATTATAAACTGAAGGAGGAGGAAATCTCTTCTTTTCACTTCATATGTGTGTTGTGCCTTGGCGTCAGCGGAATTGGGGAGTGGGTAAAGTTTCCGCATTGCCCGAGAGGATACTTCCCGGAGAAGCCCCTAGTTGAGGTCCAGCTTTTGAGACACACGTTAGCTTGGATGTGTCTGTCGTTAGAGGCTATTGCGCCAAGTTCTTCTCGGCTTGTCGCAAGATGCTATTTTTCCGATATTTCTCTGACGGGAAAAAACGTAATCACTCTTCGCTCTGATATTGTTTAAAGTACAAGATGCTGCTCTAGTCGCCGCTGGGCCGTGTTGCAACGGTTTTTTGGTCCACCGTTAGAAATATGTATGTAGTAGAGGGAATAGAAGAGGAGAAATAGTAGAAAGAAGCCTGGGAATGGAAGATTGGTATTGCATGTGCAATTTTTTAGTTCGCGCAGTGTCCGAAGTAACATTTATGATAAAAAATAGCGCTTCGGCAGTATTTCTTTAGCCATACCATTATAATTTGACCTTCCGAGGAACTGTGTGCACGACAGATATAACCTTTGATTAATAATTTTCTGTTGGGTGTAAAATCTCTGTTAAAATGCTCTATAGTTTTAGAGACGTGCGAATTTCCAGGAGCTGCCATCCAATGTGATTTATTGATTGTATTACTGGCTTCCCTATACATAAAGGTTTTTTAACATTTTTTATGCGTTTTGTTTAAAGATCGAATCCGTCTTTTCTGTGTTGGACTCTTAAAACGCTCTCACATTCGAAGTCCTGTGTTGTATATTTCCTTTACTCGTTCTTAGGTGAATATTCTTAAAATGTTCGCGTATTTTCATTAAGAGCAATTTCTTCAGCGTTACCACTTTCGTTCGAATGTTAAGTCCGGTGTCATGGAGACTTCTCAATTATTTAACGCGTCCATAAAGTACCAATTGAGCTTAGGAGTGCCCGACTCTGATCTTCTTTCAAAGAAGTGTATTGCCGTTCATGGTACACTTTTTCTGTGGACCGCAATCTCTGTGATGTTCATGTGTGCCCGTGAAGTATTTCGGGATAATTATATAAGCAGTGACTGATGCGACGTCCATTTCATCAGTTGTCTCACTGGCTTCTGTAGCATAAACACGTGTCACCAGCTCTTTATGCCATCGCGTCTCGCGAAATGATTTACAAGTTCAATGCAGAAATTCATTTGAATTGCATTCAACCAGCCTGGAGATTCGCGGGATAGCGGTCAGACGGTATCCCGTGAAGCAGATTGAAAATAGCCAAGACTCTGGTGGGTTTGTCCTGAGAGCGCCTTGAAAATTGTTTCCTGTTAATCTTTGCCCCATAGTTTTCCGGACGCTATCGAATATTAAGTTTACACTTAATTCTGCGACTTGAATGAATCAGAAGAAAATGGGTGTTTTAATTTATAATACGCGCGACATAGACTTGCTATGATGTAGTCTCTATCATCAGTTACGTTGATGTAAGGAACTTGTCGACAAAAACTTGCTAAAGGGGAGGAGTACATTGCAACTTGAGTGAAATCCGTTGGCGTAATGTGTCTCCGTTGCATGCGAGTACTCTTAAGGATTCAAACCAACAGCTGGGTGAGGTATATACGAGCCCAGTGCCCCCGAAAATGAACAAGTTATATCTGAAAGTGCCATTTATCGGGGACTTGAATGAAAATCAAAAGTCGCCTTAAAATGTCCGTCGTTTAAAATAATTGATTCACCACCTAAAAATTTGTTGTGTGATTATTTAAGATGTACACCGTGTTAGTGAATTTTCAATTTGTACATATTCATTGAAACCGTTGAGTTATGCCCAATGGAGATTTCAAAATACTATTTGTGTTCTATGTGGTTGGTAAAGAGTGGAATTATTAAAGCAAGTGGATTGGTTATTAAAAAGTGGAATCGGGACCACTCGCGAATCAAGTATACTACCTTGATCAAAAAGTTCCCGGAATTTGTTCAGAAAATTAAAAATACAAGTTTATTCATCTAAATCTATATTGTCCCCTTCAAAGTAATCCCCATCGACTGCAACACACTTATGCCAGCGCTTGATCCAATCCTCGAAACATTTTTTATATTCGGTTTTCGGTATGTCCATCAGTGCTTCCTGCGATTTTTCCATTACTTCCTCTCGGCTGCTAAAACGCGTTCCCCGTAATGGTTTTTTAACTCGATTGAACAGAAAGAAGTCGCAGGGAGCCAAATCAGGTGAATTCGGTGGCTGTTGGATGGTATTTGTTGCATTTTTCGTCAAATAATTACGAATAATGATAGTACTGTGCGACGGTCTCGACGCACTGTGCGACGATTTCTGGTCTCTTTCGGCGAATTGCTTCACGCAAACGTCTCATAACGCCCAAATAATACTCTTCTGGCCTTCTGGCAAAAATTCATGATGCACTACACCGTTGTAATCCATGAAAACCGTCAGCATTGCCTTCTTTTTTGACTGAAAACGACGTGGTTTTTTTGGTCTCGGCTCATTTGGTGAACGCCATTCACTTGCCTGATGTCTGGATTGCGTGTCGTGCTCATAAACCCACGTCTCGTCTCCAGTAATGATCCTTTTGATGAATGTGGGATCGGATTCAGCCTCGCAAATCATGTCTTTTGCGACGTCAACACGGTCTCTTTTTTGCATGAAATTGAGGTCTTTTGGCACCAACTTTGCTGCTACACGACGGAAACCCAAATCATTAACCACAATGTCTTGGGCGGATCCATAGGCAATGTTCAAGTCCTCCGCTATTTCTCTGATGGTTAATTTGCGGTTATTGACCAACATTTCTTTTACTTTATCAATTTTTTCACCGACTTTCGATGTCGATGGTCTGCCACTGCGTTCATCATCTTCGATTGACTCACGACCACTTCTGAACCGCTCGTGCCACTGGTAAACGACCGTTTTTTTTTTAGAGAATCGTTGCCGAAACACTTTTCCAACGTCCGTGCGCCACTAAATCCGTTTTTTACGCAAAATTTAATACAAGTTCGTTGTTGCAAATTTAAATCCATTTCTGCAATTGTAAAAAATCGCCAACACACACAGAGATAGATGTACTCTTGGCTACGTAACTTTTGCAAATGTCAAGTTATGACACTAAGATTTAAAGGGAATGTCAACAACAGATGTACCAATTTAACAAAAAAAAAACAGAACTCAAATCGGAACGATGGGAGCGCCACACGGTGGTTATTCCGGGAACTTTTTGATCAAGGTAGTAAGTCAGTGCCTGCGGGGCACGGTGTGAACCCGAGGATTGTCTTCTCTTCTCATCGATTACTTTTTTGTACTCCCGTGTAGGTGTCAATCTTGATTACCAGGGAACTACGTTCAGATTTGATGGCCTCCATCAGTCATGTTTTGAAAGGATTTTTTGCAGAACCCGTCGAAGTTTCTCCCTGGATCTCCATTGTTTTGTACAAACATCGACAACAATTAAAGAGGAGAAGAATTAATACACGTATATAAGTCCGGCAGCCAGTCAAGCATAACCCGGGCCCCTTTATGTAAAGTACTCGTTTCCTACGTGTGGGCAGACTTATGGCGTAGCTCATTGATGTCCTTTGGAATGAGTCCCAGTTGGCATTTACGCAATTTTTATGTAATGCTTGTATGTTTTTTATCTATAAGATTTAACTGAATGCCTATGAATGAATTTGAAATGCTTTGAAGTACACTCTTTCAAACGACGCTTTCGTTGTTAAGATTATTGTTAGTGCAATGTAAGCATTAATATTTTATCCTAAGTTAGAGAGAATTCTATATTATATATCATTTCCAGTCCCTACTTATTTTTACTGGTATATTTTAATTTTTGCATTCCGATATCGATAGGGAGTGGTGAAGTCAGCAGTTTTGGTTTTGTGAACGTTTTGTTGTAGCAGTTATCTAAGGGCTTGAAACCTAGAATATATTGTTTCGATCTCTGCGATATGACGATATCATTCCAGTATTAATTACTCCGTTTTATCGGTGCGCTCTTGAAAATTACCCACGAAACGGAGAAGAATGGTGCCAGTTCAAGTCTCGAGTCGTTGATCTGCGGCCGAACACGCCCACATATTCCTGGACCAATTCCAAGTGTCCATGTGTCACGTGGTCACCATACCTCGGTGACCATTGCCAATCTCCTTCTCCTGCGGCCAATGGAGATAGATATATTGTGGTTAGGGACCGAATTGAGTGAGATTAAGAGACATGTTAGACTGGTAAGTTTGTACCAACCATGGGTGCCTATGTATCGGATCGTTCAATCAAAATTAGGGTTTAAGACTGTAAAGAGTACTTGCTGATTGAAAAATGTAAACAAAGGTAACTGGAATGATTGTTAATTATATCAAAATTATAATTACTTGATTAATCTGATATATCCATGGAAGAAGCTGTAATCAATTAGAAAAACTAGGCTCCACAGTCTCATTGTCTAGGGTAGGGGAAGGGAATCTTCCTCCTCTGGTGGCTCCCTCTTCGGCCCCTTGCACTCTAGTCTTGCGTGCCATCTAACGGTACATTTTCGACGTCGTCGCTAAAGAGACACCCTTTCAATGTACACGGTTTTTGTAAAAATTATCGGGAAATGTTTCGTAAAAATAAATTCATTTTAGATATTGCTAGAATGCTTCAAAATTCTTCTAAGTACGTATATCTTTTTAGCGTTGACATACTTTTGCCAGCAGGTTTTCCACGACTCGAAGGCTCCCAGGTAGGCGAATTCCGGAAAGTCCTTATGAGGGGGACGCGTGCAATCTTCTTTGAGGGAGGATTTCACTTTTGGAAATAGGAAAGTCTGCTAATGCCAAGTTGTGTCCGTAAGAGGATTGGGGAATCGTCACGATGTCGTTGTAGAAGGTCTTCGCATGTAGACACTCTATTCTGCTTTTAGTCGTCCGTCTAGACCTTTCGGGCGAGTTAAACATAGATCTTTTCCATCGACAAATTTTCAGTGGTAATGGTGTGCATTGTCATGTTTTCAATGGAAATACGATCTGCGCACACTTAACCGACGGTCTGAATTCAGCACTTCGCGCGCACGTGTGTCGAAAATTGTTACCGATACTTTTTATATAAACCTTGTGTGTATGAGATTTCATTTATAATTTAACCTTCGCTCCACTAGTGAATCCCATGGTATTTACTCTACGCTGCACGCTATTGTAATTCTTGTAATCGTGGAAATGTGCCGCACATCAAACGGGAGAACGTGAATGCATGTGGCCCAAAATGCAGAGCGCGGCCTCGTGAGAGATTGCCCTAGTCTGAATTTTGCCCTTGAGAATGAAAAAGCTTCGTAACCCCACCCCCTGGGTTCGGGATCTTCAGCGATTGTGCCCTCGCTTGCCCTTACCCATCGATGGTGTCACTTGACCCTTGTGACCTCAGCAATCTATAATGACGCGCTCATGCTCGTCCATCACACAATTTCGTGGCAATCGAATCCTCCGAAATAATCTGAGACGTATGCGTACACAGAAAGTGACTGGTAACCTTTGCACCCCAACTGAGCGATATCCTTTTAAGCGTCTTTGAGTGAACAAGGAGACAAAGGACACCTACTGCCGAGACGTTGACATTTAATAAATATATGCTATCCATCGTAGTTGTTTTTGATAATACTCTAGAGAAGCGGCCATTATCGGTAGTCATTGACGCCAGGGTTGATTTTACAGGTATACTACCTTGATCAAAAAGTTCCCGGAATTTGTTCAGAAAATTAAAAATACAAGTTTATTCATCTAAATCTATATTGTCCCCTTCAAAGTAATCCCCATCGACTGCAACACACTTATGCCAGCGCTTGATCCAATCCTCGAAACATTTTTTATATTCGGTTTTCGGTATGTCCATCAGTGCTTCCTGCGATTTTTCCATTACTTCCTCTCGGCTGCTAAAACGCGTTCCCCGTAATGGTTTTTTAACTCGATTGAACAGAAAGAAGTCGCAGGGAGCCAAATCAGGTGAATTCGGTGGCTGTTGGATGGTATTTGTTGCATTTTTCGTCAAATAATTACGAATAATGATAGTACTGTGCGACGGTCTCGACGCACTGTGCGACGATTTCTGGTCTCTTTCGGCGAATTGCTTCACGCAAACGTCTCATAACGCCCAAATAATACTCTTCTGGCCTTCTGGCAAAAATTCATGATGCACTACACCGTTGTAATCCATGAAAACCGTCAGCATTGCCTTCTTTTTTGACTGAAAACGACGTGGTTTTTTTGGTCTCGGCTCATTTGGTGAACGCCATTCACTTGCCTGATGTCTGGATTGCGTGTCGTGCTCATAAACCCACGTCTCGTCTCCAGTAATGATCCTTTTGATGAATGTGGGATCGGATTCAGCCTCGCAAATCATGTCTTTTGCGACGTCAACACGGTCTCTTTTTTGCATGAAATTGAGGTCTTTTGGCACCAACTTTGCTGCTACACGACGGAAACCCAAATCATTAACCACAATGTCTTGGGCGGATCCATAGGCAATGTTCAAGTCCTCCGCTATTTCTCTGATGGTTAATTTGCGGTTATTGACCAACATTTCTTTTACTTTATCAATTTTTTCACCGACTTCCGATGTCGATGGTCTGCCACTGCGTTCATCATCTTCGATTGACTCACGACCACTTCTGAACCGCTCGTGCCACTGGTAAACGACCGTTTTTTTTTAGAGAATCGTTGCCGAAACACTTTTCCAACGTCCGTGCGCCACTAAATCCGTTTTTTACGCAAAATTTAATACAAGTTCGTTGTTGCAAATTTAAATCCATTTCTGCAATTGTAAAAAATCGCCAACACACACAGAGATAGATGTACTCTTGGCTACGTAACTTTTGCAAATGTCAAGTTATGACACTAAGATTTAAAGGGAATATCAACAACAGATGTACCAATTTAACAAAAAAAAACAGAACTCAAATCGGAACGATGGGAGCGCCACACGGTGGTTATTCCGGGAACTTTTTGATCAAGGTAGTAGAAAGGGCATTAAAGGAGATGAAAGTAAATAAGGCTGTGGGGGTGGACAATGTTCCTGTTGAAATGTTTAGGGAAAGGTGGGAAGAAGGCCATACTATAGTATTTTAGTATAGTATACTAGTATATGGACTAATTCGTAGTATCTATGAGGAAGGAATCTGGCCGGAAAATTTTTTGAGATCGGTGTTAGTTCCTATTCCGAAAAAGGCAAAGGCTTCGTCATGTGAGGATTACAGAACAATAAGTTTGATATCCCACGCAGCTAATGTTATTCTCAGGATCATCAACAAAAGGATAGAGAGTAAGGCAAATGATTACTTAGGGGATGATCAGTTTGGGTTTGGGAAGGGAAGAGGTATGCGTGATGCCATTGCAGTAATGAGATCACTAATTGAGAGGAATATAGAATACAATCAGCACGTTTTAACCTGTTTTTGTAGATTTCGAAAAAGCGTTTGATAGAGTGAATTGGGAAAAATTAATGCGTGTATTGCAGAAAATAGGAATGGATTGGAGGGACAGGAGACTGATCCGCAACCTGTACATGTCTCAGACTGCTCAGGTGCGAGTGGGGAAGGGAGAGTCCGGATGGGCAGTGTTAGGAAGAGGTGTAAGGCAGGGGTGCCCATTGTCACCGGTACTGTTCAACGTATATGTGGAGGAAATGATTAAAGAGGCATGGGAAGAACTGGAGGTAGGAATGAAAGTCGGAGGGGATTTCGTAAAATCGGTTAGGTTTGCTGATGACCAAGCACCCCTTGGCTCACTGAGCAAGCAAGTTGCTCAGTGAGCCAAGGGGTTGCAAGCGTTATTGAGTGAATTGGAGGTTCAGTGCGATAAATATGGGATGACAATCAACATTAATAAAACAAAGGTTATGCTATTTTCCAGAAAGAAAAAAGCTAAACTAAATATTAAATTAGTCGGGGAAAAAATAGAGCAGATAGAACAGTTTACATATCTCGGAAGTGTTATGGACCATTACGGTCAAAGTGGTAGGGACGTAAGGAGAAGGGATGCGATAGGTAAGGAGGCTTTCTCAAGGAGGAGGGAGTTGATGACGGGGACTTTGAGTAGGGATGTTAAGGCGAGACTCGTAAAAACTCTGATATGGAGCGTAGCTATGTACGGCGCGGAAACGTGGTCGCTGAAGCAGGAGGATAGACGTAGATTGGAGGCTTTTGAAATGTGGGTGTGGAGAAGAATGGAGAAGGTGAAATGGACTGAAAGTAAAACAAATGAGGAAGTAATAGAAATGGTGGGGGAGGAGAGGGGTTTGTTGAGAGAAATCCTATGGAGGCAGGAAAAATGGATGAAAGGCGTATTGAGCGGTAGTGGAATGTTGAAGAGGGTAATAGAGGGGAGAAAGTTGGGCAAGCGAGGTAAGGGTAGGAACAGGATAGGGATGTTGGACGGGATGAAGGTAGGGAAGAAGTACACCGAGATGAAGAAGGACCTGATGTAGTTTAGGTTGCTGGATTGTGTTTTGTTTGGAGTTACAAAATATTTATTTGATAGTTGTGTCCATTCCAAAACCTACCTTAACCGGTAGATTACCTAATAATAATAATAACATAACTTAGAAACTTAGTGAGTATATAAAAAAAATACACACACACACATATATATATATATATATATATACATTCACATTGTAATAGAGATAAGGAAAATGGTATAGGAACACATATAAAGGACGAACACAATAGAGGTGGGGATGGCGGATGTGAGCAGATCACGAATGTAAAAATATCTTCCTCGACCGGGACTTGAACACCGGATCTCTCCACTTGCAGGGCGGATGTTCTAACCACCTGAGCTATCGAGGGAGCGTACTTTCACATTGAAATCTGCGATCTTATAAAGCGCCAAAGTGCTCCGAATCATTAAACAGAAGATGGCGTTAGGGAGCTGTTACACCCACCAAAGGAGAAATTGACAAACACAAGAGGAGAATGGACAGTACATTAGCAAGCATACAACATCATACAGGATAGGAACGGTGCGTTTCATGGCGCGCATAGCCAGAAGAAGAGACGAGCCACATTGGCCAATTACACATTCAAACACGAAATACCGCCATATGGCGAATAAATATGCATTCAAATTGAAATATATGTTTAGATGATGCGGAAGTACTCACGAGAGCAATATAACTTTTGGACGGCACAATAGAACACAGAATAAAACAGATAACACGTAAAAGGACACTCACACTGTAGATGATTTAAGCTTTCGGCCTACTCCGAGGCCTTCTTCAGGTCAGCCGGGAGTCTGACCTGAAATCCTGAAAGACCTGAAGAATGGAGAAGGTGAAATGGACCGAAAGGAAAACAAATGAGGAAGTAATAGAAATGGTGGGGGAGGAGAGGGGTTTGTTGAGAGAAATCCTATGGAGGCAGGAAAAATGGATGAAAGGTGTATTGAGCGGTAGTGGAATGTTGAAGAAGGTAATAGAAGGGAGAATGTTGGGCAAGCGAGTTAAGGGTAGGAACAGGATAGGGATGTTGGATGGGATAAGGGAGGAAAGAAGTACACAGAGATGAAGAAGGACCTGATGTAGTTTAGGTTGCTGGATTGTGTTTTGTTTGGAGTTACAAAATATTTATTTGATAGTTGTGTCCATTCCAAAACCTACCTTAACCGGTAGATTACCTAATAATAATAATAACATAACTTAGACAGCAACACAGAACGAGAGCACATAAAAAGAACACTCATACGTAATATCTTGATAATTTCGACGTACTCTAACTCCGTCTTCTTCGGAAGATAAGATAGGACTGAGGAATATGGGTATATGGTGCCGAGAGAGAAGGGTCGAGGGAGGAGTAAAAACAGGTATTGGAGGAGGGTTGAAGGAGGGGTATGTGGAGGGGGAGAAATCGGAGGGGAGAACAGGTGTTGTGGGAGGAGTGAAGGAGGGGGTTATGGAGGGGGAAAGGGAGGCCAAAGGGGAGCGGTGATGGAATAGGGAGGTTGCGGAAATAGTAACAAGCGACACAGAAAACCAACAATTCATCCACAGAGACCACAACGCCCATGACCAAGGCGTCAACTCACAAAGTCATCATAAGGGCTCGACTAGTCAAAACCCAGGACAAGGATGACAAAATGTATGTGGATGAAAAAATTGTCCCACTACCTCGCAAGAAACAAATTCACCTCCGTCCACCCCAGCCCCCCCCCCCACCCATTTAGTGAACGACATTTAGACCCGGATATTGGTAGGCTTTACACAGCCATACAAATGCCATTTCCATTGTTTTTAATTTTATAGGGTTATCGGAAGTGGATGGGATGCTAGAACGGAAACATTGTAACAGTGCTTGAAGGGGGTGTTGTGGTGGGAGGCATGTTTTGGGATGGGAACACCCGCGGACGGGGAGGAGGGATTACATGAGGCGCGATGATTGTTTACCCTGAGGTTTAGGGGTGTAGAGCATTGGCCTATATAAAATGCCGGGCAAAGTTTGCAAGTCAGAAGATAGATTACATTCTGAGATGTGCATGAGGAGTGGGGGAAGGGCGGGAGAGAGTTAAAAGGTGGGATGGAGAGGGGTGGAGTGGTGAAAATAGTACAAGTTTTGCATCTTGCTCGCAAGCACGGAGTGGGTGTGATTCTGCGGGTGGGAGGGGATTTGGAAAGAGGCTTGGTGGATATGAGGAGATCTGATAGGTTGGCGGGCTGTTTGAAAGTAACAGGAGGGCATTTGGGAAGAAGGTTGGACGCAAAGGTTTGATTTTTGAGGATGGGGTATAGGTCTTTGAGGATGAATTTAAGGGACTGGCTGCCAGGGAAGTAGGTGGTGCATATTGAGAGAGGGTGGGAGTCTGTGGTTGAGGGAGGAATGGGGGTGTAGGATTGTTTTAGGATTTTTTTGTGAAGGAGAGAATCTGGGTATCCCCGTTGGAGGAGGGAATGGTGAATGTTGTAGAGGTATTTGTTGAGGGATTCGGGATGGTTGCAAATGCGGTGCCCGCGGATAGAGAGGGAGTAAGGGAGGGAGCGTTTGGTGTGCTAGGGGTGGCAGCTATATATATAAAACCATAAACACAGTAATCAACCCGAAGGTTTAGTAGGTGATGGTAGAGCTCACCCATGTACCAAGCCCGACGGCGTGTGGATATTCACACATCAGGGTAGGGGGGCCAGTTCCTTTCCCTGTGCCGGTTATGGTTTCCCAGGAAGATCTGGTACCCGAAAAATCAACTAGCTTGGGTGGAGCTGCAGGTGCCCAAAGTGCCTCGCCCGGGAATCGAACCCGGGACCCTCCGGTCAGTAGTCCAACGCTCTACCCACTAGACCACCGTGACCCACCATATAAATAATTATATATACATGTGTGTGTGTATATATATATATAGTGTGTGTGTGTATATATATATATATATATATATATATATATATATATATATATTTGTTGTCAGCCACATAATTTGTGTATAAAAGCTTCGAGGCAATTAGCGTTGCCTTAAGAACCACCTACAAGTGGGCCTTGTTGATGCTATCGTACAATAAATACAAATGAAGCCTCTTCGGTTGTTCCCTAGCGAAGAGCCATCGAACCATTATACTATATTCCATCTTCGTGGGTGTAATACTATGGATATTGTTTTACAACAAGCGTCGGCTCATCCGATTATGATGTAGTTTTCAAAGATACCTCCGATCAAGAAGGTAAAGTTGTAGGCACCTTAAAAACCGAAGGCTAAGCTATAGACTAGACCTATTCGGCAAATGAGAAGCGGATCTTTATTTTTAAAATCTTTGAAAGCTATTGCAGCCGTCAATTCATTACTTTAGGAGGGATGTGGAAATAAGATCCGAGATAGAAACTATGGAATAGCCGGTTTTAAAATTCTTTTTGTGGACTATAAGAGAGCTGTCATCAACGTCTCCCAGCAGATGTCATTTAAAATGACTATTCTTATGTTAGCTTTCAGTGTGTAATAATGATAATTTATTCGACTTTTACGACAGCGACTGAAAATGAAACTTGCCCCAAAATCGATTTTTTAAAACTTTCTACGTATTGTTTAAATCGGGGACGCCAGCCGCGAGTCGCAACTCTTTGAGCTTCGATTCTTCCCATAAAAATGATTTATTTCGGCGTCTCCGCCCACGGCTGTTAAACAACATAACACTTATTACTCCTTCCATGCAAAAAGTTGTCGCATGAGCAGCGTCTCACCCACGCATACTTTTATAGTGCCAGTGTGTTGCGTGGTTAGTATGTCATATTCATTGAGCTGAAATCGATTAGAATGCATAATCGGGTGCCGCGAATGTAGAGCCTAGAAGCTAATACAGAAGTTTCAGAAAAAATATATTTATCGTATGAGGAATATTTTTTTGCTTGAATTAAATAAACTCCAATGTGAAAAACTCGGAGTGTGTTAATTTGAACGTTTTATATTCGTGTCAATAAATTATAAAATCCATGACAAATGAAATAATTGAATGAAAAGATCATATTTAGATGAGTAAGCTTGCTTTTCAAACATGTTTTCAATTTTGGTTAATCGTCCATCACACAATCCCCATAGGTTTATTTTAATTACGAGTTTTTTTTAATGTCTTCTTCTTCTTCTTGTACTAACTCATACCACTTAACCCACATTAATCGTTCACGCTGAAAGAATTTGGCGGAAGTACCGTCCGTCGTCCTGGCTCCATTCCGTCTTCGAGGAAGAGGAGGTTGAATAGAACGAGAGGGAAATAGAGTGCGGTAGAGAAAGAAAGGGAAAATGGGAGAGGGGGAGGATGAGACGATAGAGGAGAAGAAATAAAGGAGGGAGTGATACGATGTAGAGGAGCAGCGATAGTGAGAGAAAGGGGAGGGAGAGTGGAGGAAGGAGGAGGAGAGTGGGTGATAAATGAGAAAGATAGGGGAAGAGGAAGGAAAGAGAGGGTGGAAGGAATGAAGAGGGGGAAAGAGAATAGAATGACTGTTTACTATGCTCTTGGACTACTCCTTAAAAGCAAGCAGAAAAAGTAAATATAGAATTTCCAAAAGAGACCATATATAATCATGAGATTAAAACCGTACTTTGGGAATAAGTTAGTGATCTTGTCATACGCTCAGAGTGAAGGAAAACGTTTTTTGACTATATGATCGTGCATAGTTATTTAGAAATTTCCTAACATAAGTTAGAATGGATTAGCATGTATGTGGTCACAATAAATGACTTGTGGAGTGTGTTTGTTCGGTGGGTCGGAGATGCGGGATTGCTTTGCCGTGTTCTATTAACCATAAAAATTTTTAATTCTATTCATAAGCATGTAAGTTAGTATGCATGGTCATTCATCTATTCACCACCTGTACATGGAAAAATAGAAATGTTGCGAGTAGTTTTTTTCCGACATGTGCAGTTACTTAACCAACTTAATTTGTCATAGAATGCTCATCTTTGCGAAGACAAAATGTATGGCGAGCTAATGAATTTAGGCTGTGCTGAAACTTAGATAGACTGGAAGGTTATGCTCAACCGTCTGCGCATTGTAGACAAGATAACAATAAGCAAACGTGGCGAAAATCAATGGTTTAACCCAGCAATTGTCGGGTTTTAAGGGCCGTAAGCTTTTCCTCGTTATGTTGGAATAACGCCATATGAATTGTATTTTAACTGTGTGAAAGCTGTTATTTCACTACGATTTATCATTGGGGATTGTACGGTTTTGGGGAAGGGCAGTTCAGTAGCTTCAACTTTCATATTGGGAATGACGTTGAGAACGAAGTTATTGATTAATATATGGCCCCCAAGTAGAATACCTTGAGTGTTGCTTCTGTTCCAAGAAACAAAGTTCTCATCGGCCCAATTCACAATAGTGTAATAGTTCTCATTAGCCGTTGGGTATCATATTACTAAGTTCATGATTAAAGACGTGACAGTATGTATATTTGAAGGTCTTCTGCGTACAGCAAATGTTGGCAATTCATAATACATTTCGGGAGGTCTAGAACAAAGAGTTAGAGTATTAATGAACCAAGGATGGAACCTTGAGGGACTCCACTAAATACAAGAGCTTTTCATTTTGAAACGTCAACGTGAGTGATTCACTGAATTTCAATTTAAAATCGCGTATTTGACCAATTTTTGTTTGACGATACCCTACAAATAACAATAGCTTAGACATTGATCTTTTTTGACAGATTCCAGATAAATGAAGACTGCGTGAGCAGTAGACTAAGACTTATTTTATAAACACACAGAAATTGAGGTGACGTCGGACGAAGATACCGACTACGCCACCAATTTTAGCGACACTTTCATACCGTATCGAAGTCTGTAAATCCAGACGATAGCACCATTTCTTAGCTTATGAGGCATAAGCTAAGAGGTATCTATCAATGTAAACAAAAATATCGGGACCGTAAAATTGAATGGCACTAAGTAATAAGAAAATTAAAAAAAAAATTCTTATTACTTAGTGTAAAAAAATTCTTATTAATCCAGATTACGGTCCCGGTATTTTTGTTTACATTGATTCAGGACCGTGACTACGTTCCTTGTATATTTAAAGGTATCTATCATTCAGATATTTTCCGTCTAACAAGCATCTAAACATGAACGAAATTCATCGATATGACGTAATAAACACGAAGTATCATCTAGAGAAATACTTAGTGCATCTTTGGAAAACACGTGGGCTTATGTCATCTTGAAAATATTTTTTCCAACTTGACCGTATGGAGGTCTCTTCGGAGTTATTAAGGACGCGTTCAGAGCCTTCACTTTTTCTGATTCGCCGACCATCTCAAACTCAGAGGAATTTCAAATCACCTCTCTTTTTCATTGTACTGGCTATTGCATTGTTTCCTGTTGCTTTGTTCCAACTACTCATTTGTATAGATAGTCTGAGTATGCGTTCCGTCCTCTAGGTCAGTGACGTGTAGGGAGGGGATTTCTTTTTCTCCTTCTAATTTGCGCAAAATCAGTTGCGATTTGTGATCCCTTAAAACGTTTTCAAATGGGAGGATGTTGCCAATGTTGGAGGCTGCTCTCTTTTTCATCTGGAAGGCAGAATATACTTCACTAGCATCAATTTTTATTCGTGCAGCAATTTCAGTTCTAACCACCTACGAATTCACAGTTTTACCATCAGTAACAGAAAAGCCTTGAATACCCACCACGTTTTTCAAATGATCCTGTTCAACACGATTAAGTGGAATCTCCATTTCGGAAAAAGGAATGGATGTTTGGGTATGAATTGTATACTTTTCAGTGCAGAAGTGATAGAGTTAATCGTCTGTGCACCAGCAGTTACACTTGGCCTGATAGGAGTGTCATTACCTTGATCTCATTAAATCTTCGTGAGGCCCTGTACTCGGCTCCGTGTCTTCTGTGGGTTTTTTAAAATATTCAGATGCTCGCAGGAAACCGACTGCAATACACGAGGTCTGTCCATGAAATACACGCACCGAGTCAAATTTCAAGAAACTGCGGGAGATACCGCAACAGTAACTTTTAACGGAGTCATCCGCTAACATGCATTTCATTGCAACAATTTCAGAGCGTAAAAATCATTCGCCTTCGCCAAAACAATTCATTCCGGTCAAAGCGAATGATTTTTACTATCTGAGATTGTTGCAATGACACGAACTGAGGTCAAAAAAACTTTATTTTGCAAATTTGGTCTACGTCGATTTTGTCTCCTTCAAAGTACTCTCCATGCGTTGCTATGCACTTATTCCATATTCTTTTCCAGTGTTTAACTCACCCTTGGAAGTCCTCGGCAGTTAGGCTTTTTAGTTTTCTTGTCGTTTTTTGCTTTGTTGTGTCCACATCTTCCCAGTGATGTCCCTCCATCACATTTTTGCAATTTGGGAATAGGAAAACGTCGCAGGGGGGAAATTTGGCGAATAAGGAGGATGATCAAGGATGGTGATTGAATTTTTTTCGAGAAACTGGTGAACAATCAATGCTGAATATGCAGGTGCATTGTGATGATGAAGAATCCAGCCATCTTCGGTTGAAATAGTTTGCACTGTTGATTTTCCAAAATTCAGTTGATCAGCTATCATTCGGATAATTTTTCGACGATCAGTAAGGACAAGGGACCGCACACGGTCAACGTTGTCGTCAATACACGTGGTTAAAGGTCATCCCGGCCTTGCATCATCCGCGTCTTGCTGGCCATCCTTAAAACATTTAATCCACTTGAATGTGGATGTTTCCTTCATAGCATTATCAACGTAAACAGCTATCAGCATTAAAGTAATTTCTTGATAACTTTTACCGCGCCTCACCTAAAAGCATGATGTTGATTCGTTGTTCCGTGGTTTCGTCAATTCATGGGAACATTACATGGGACCATGCAAAAATGGGTACCAGAAAGATGTCCAATCATCAGACTACGTGTTCATGCATCCGGAATCGCGGCGCCGCCAGTCGGGAAGCGGGTGGCCACCGCGGGCTTGCGGCCCCGCTCAAGTTGCTGCACTCTCTCGACTCCTGCGGCGGCGAGCGGAAGCCGACGCTCGACCTCATGTCATTGGTCCATGTGGCACCGAAACAAGCAGCGTTCGGGTCCTCCATCCCCGTCCGCCGCTGCCGCAAGCGGGTTCTGCGGCGTAGCAAAAGCGGAACGCAGAACCGGAGAATAAAATGTTCCCTTAGAGGCCACGTTGTATATAATTAATCCGTTTGTTTTTAGGCACAACCAATGAGGACGCAGGTCACCGCCACTGGTCGCCGTAGTGGCCGTCGTGTGCCCCAAAAGTAGCCGGACTCTCCGTCGAATCTCTCCGCGTAAGTGATAGCCTACGCTCCCCGTCTTGTTATTCGTTCACCACCCATCAAAAAATACAGCGCACGGGTCATCGTCGTTTCTTGTTTCCCGCCGCAGGCATGGGAACGGGGTAGGGCGGCGACGCAGAAACGGAACGCAAAACCGGATGTATGAAAACGTAGCTCATAGTACCCGGATCAACCGGTCCGGCACATTGACAATTACTGTTTACAGTTACGTCCTGGCTGTGTGCGAGTAAAATTTTTAACCTGCGTATGGTTTCAAATGGTATTTTGTTTTTAACTATTCATATATTATCAAATGATACCTATATTTGTTGTCTTTTGAGCTGTGATTTTGAATTTCTCCGTAGTTGTAATTTCAAGTGCGTAGAAAACTGTGCCACTAGAGTGGTAGCTCAGCTTAATAACTTTATATTAGTTAGTTGAGATTCGCCATGAAATGGGTATTTTACGATGTGAGCATAGCATAAGACGTGGAAAACTTGGGAGGGAAGTGGCCATTCTCCCGAAATGGCAAATGTGCGCCGCTCCGTCGCCCGCGCCTCTGGTGCAACCGGAATAAATGCGTAGGGAGAAGCGTGTGGTGCAGATAAGAGGCTTGCTTACCTCAGATTTTCTATAGCAGATAAGTTTTTAAAAATGCAATGGCTTCTTTCCATTTTGTTTTAAGAAAATCCATTGAGCTTAAACTGAGTCCGGCTGTTCTATTCAGAAGAAATTTGTTCATTCTCATTAATGTGACTCTTTTGACATCATAGGCACATTTCATGTCAAAGTTGTAATAATTGAAGCCCCATAACTAACTTCAACACTGTAATGCGTGATGCAATGCGTTCATTCGGAAAGCGTTTAGAGATGGCCCTTACGGCAAGGGTTAACGTTATTAATTATTATTTTGAATTTGTTTCCTAGGATTTACGAAGAAAATTGTGCAATTTCTAATGCAATATATGATAGATAATTTTCCTTTGGTGATTTTCCACACTTTCATCATATTGTCGAACGAGGTTTGAACGTACGCACAGTTCATCAATGCAAATGTCTTGACAATGTGTAGAATTTGCACTTTCTCGTGACGCAAGCGTCGGTTTTCGCCATCACATCCATCTCCAATGTGTGGCAAGTGAATAATACTGTAGAGTGGCAAATGGCTCTTCCTGCTGCTGGCAAGTGCTCGCATCGAGAGCTGAGTTGAGGCGCTTCGTGTGCGTCTTTGTAACTCTCCTCTAGAGTGTGAATGTTTCCAATGGAGAATGTTCTCGCAATTTTAATCGATTCCCAATAGGCTTTGTATTTCTGCTTGGAACGTAGTTTTGCCGCGTGTGAATTCCCAAAGACCCCGGCGTCGATGTTAACTGAGAAGAGTATTTTTTTATTGCTGACTTATTTCGGCGAAATAGCCCGTCAGGTTAACATGGTACGTGTTTGGTCGTGCTTTCATTCTCGGTATTATCACGGAGCTTCCTTTCCGAGTAATTTCGCACTCGCCACTTCGTGATCTTCGTTTGCCCACTCACTCCTCGCCGCCGCCGTCCTTCGGCGCCGCCGTTCGCGCCCCCTCCCCGTCCCCTTCCCTTCCTCCGCCCACTCCTTTCCCCCGCCCCCTTCTCTTTTCCCCCTCGCTCCTCGTGCGTCGGTCGCCCCGCCACTTCACACCCGCCTGCGCCAGTATTTACGGGAATGGTTTGCCGCGTACAAGTACCTATCATTCCGAGACACATTGCTTTCTTTCGTCGGATGTTATTTATGGAACGCCCCCCCCCTCTCACTGCCCCGTTTCCCAACCAAGTACATTATCTTGGTCCGCGCAAAAACGGTGCCGCTTCTTAAACATTTATGACGCTTTTTTGTAATCGGATCAGCGCCGTATCGTTCTCGTAGCACTCTTTGTTTGACAATCCAAGAGTTGCAAGAGTGGAAATAAAGTTCTATTTCTATCCAGTGCCCTGAATTAAAATGTGGTGAAAACTTGGGTAAAAATTTGTCATAACGATTAGATGGGTTGTTAGCACCCAACGTAAAAGTATCTCTTTTGCTTGTACTTTCTCCTACCGTATGCAATCTAGCTCTAGAGTGGGAGGTAGAAAACGCTGTTTATTGGACGTTAACTTAAGACTTACTTCGTTGAGCAATTTAACTAAATTGTCCCAAGCTGGATTTTATTTGGTGTGTTGGTATTACTGTGTATTGTTTTTAAATTTCTTGCCTTTTAATTATTAATGGAGGTTAAATAATTTATTACTGTAGTGTAATAATTTTTAACATTCCTCATGGTTGTTTATGTTTGTGTATGTGTGTATATGTGTATATATGTTTTTTTATATGCATGTATATATTATATATATACATGTGTGTGTGTGTTTTGAGAGGAAGCGAAGGAAAGAAAATATAGTAATGAAAGAGTACAAAAAATAAACAAATATCGCTGAAGAAAGGCCTCATATAGTAAATGACATGTTTATTCCTGCTAATGCTATCACAGAAATGACTATTTCCACAAGCATCAATACCTATCAATCATTACACTCACAAACTATTAGCACCCATTATCATACTTTAGTAAATATGTAAGTAGTATATTTAACTATGCAGATATATACTGTATACAGTAAACACTGGTCAAATGTAATCTTTCCATAAAGAATGGCTTTTTCATGAGAAATCATGGTATTCAGCAAGGAGTTAGTTGTTGCTATTAAGTTAGCTGACGGCTCTCACCCAGGAAGTGACCTTTCCAGGTGTCACTTCCCGGGGACATAACTATAAACCAATCTTATCAATCTGTTTAGTAGCATCTGCTTAGTCATAATGATGTAAAAACGTGCAATGAAAACAACTAATTGTATATATTGCTGCTATAGCAGTCCAAGTATTTGCATTAGCAAGGATAATGCAGAGTTGGTACGATAAACAAAACTGCTTCTTGAATACATGCCGATTGTTGCAAATGCAAACACCACACATCCCATAACATTCTTCAATAAATAAACAGTCACAATGTTGAATTAAGAAAATATTCAGTGACAGAAAATAGTTAACACCATTATTCTATAAAGAAAGACTTGTTATATGGGAAATCATGATATTACCTTGTGAACAATTCTGTGTCAACTGATGATAAAATTCACCTGGTTGTCACAGGAGGTATATGATCACCTACAAACATATTCCCACTTACGAAAAATGAAGAATCAGGCGTTATATTGTGGAATCGAGACATAATGAAAACTTTGTTGCAATTTTCCACTGTTAAAACTTTATTGCCGACCATGGTTTCGATACACTGTATCATCTTCAGGTGAGGGAGAGTACAGGGAGAAAGGATATATATACCAAGGAGGGGTGGCAGGGGAGGAGGGAGCGGGTGGGAAGGGGGGTGGGGTTTTGTCATACAAAGAAAGGCAGGAAAAACCAATGGAACCCCCCGAAGTGCGGGCAGCTCACTCTTCGGGGGGGGGGAGGGAAGGTGTCGCCATAATGGTCACTGAGGGAAGTTAATAGACAAAAGTGGGGAGGGGCAAGAGAGGAACTGAATGTCGTTAAGTAGCTCTATCTTCTGGTTTCTCCGTTGGATAATCTCTAAACTCTCGAGAGCGTCCAATTTCTTGCTCTTTTCGAATTTATGCAACGGCTTAAATTCAAAATCCGGGGAATGGTTCTTCTCCAAGAGGTGGGTGGCAAAGATGGATGTGGTGTTGCCTAACGCATAACATTTCCAATGCTCATTTATGCGTGTGGCGAAATTTCGTCCAGTCTGTCCCACATAAGTCGCATTACATTGGCACTTTAATTCATAAACACCACACTGTTTTTCGACGTCGAATTTATCTTTGTTTAAGCAGAGTGCTTTGGATATGGAAAATGGGGTGTAAAATGAAACACGGAATTTATCCTTGGGTAGAATGTTGGCAATTCTATAGGACAAAGAGTTTGAGAAGGGGATTTTGCACCATTTACGTGAGGGGTTGGAGTATGGCAGGAGTGTTGTGTGGAGCTCGACGGCACTTTTTCTCAGTTTTTTCCCTCATAGGGAATCAATGAGGTCGTCGTTGTAGCCATTCCTCTCTGCAATGAACTTGATGGTGGTGAGTTCTCGGTTAAAGGAAGTTTTAGGCATTGGAATGCTGATTAATCTGTGAAGCATGCAGTGGAAGCTTGCCAGCTTATGGGAAATGGGATGGCAAGAATCAGAAGGAATCACTAGGTCCGTATACGTGGGTTTCCTATAGATGGAAAAGACATGTTGGCTTCCTTTGATTTCAATCCCGAGGTCCAAGAAATTTATTGACTGATTCACTCCCATTTCCATAGTGAAATTAATTGAATTATGCCTGTTGTTTAAGAACTGCACAAATTGGCTCAACTGCCTATCACTACCACACCAACAACATAGTATGTCGTCCACATACCTATACCAATAGACGATGTTCTTAATAAGTTTTTCGTTGGAATCAAACAGCTTTTCTTCAAAAGCTGTTTGATTCACACACTCCTTCCATACAAGTTCCACACAACACTCCTGCCATACTCCAACCCCTCACGTAAATGGTGCAAAATCCCCTTCTCAAACTCTTTGTCCTATAGAATTGCCAACATTCTACCCAAGGATAAATTCCGTGTTTCATTTTACACCCCATTTTCCATATCCAAAGCACTCTGCTTAAACAAAGATAAATTCGACGTCGAAAAACAGTGTGGTGTTTATGAATTAAAGTGCCAATGTAATGCGACTTATGTGGGACAGACTGGACGAAATTTCGCCACACGCATCAATGAGCATCGGAAATGTTATGCGTTAGGCAACACCACATCCATCTTTGCCACCCACCTCTTGGAGAAGAACCATTCCCCGGATTTTGAATTTAAGCCGTTGCATAAATTCGAAAAGAGCAAGAAATTGGACGCTCTCGAGAGTTTAGAGATTATCCAACGGAGAAACCAGAAGATAGAGCTACTTAACGACATTCAGTTCCTCTCTTGCCCCTCCCCACTTTTGTCTATTAACTTCCCTCAGTGACCATTATGGCGACACCTTCCCTCCCCCCCCCCGAAGAGTGAGCTGCCCGCACTTCGGGGGGTTCCATTGGTTTTTCCTGCCTTTCTTTGTATGACAAAACCCCACCCCCCTTCCCACCCGCTCCCTCCTCCCCTGCCACCCCTCCTTGGTATATATATCCTTTCTCCCTGTACTCTCCCTCACCTGAAGATGATACAGTGTATCGAAACCATGGTCGGCAATAAAGTTTTAACAGTGGAAAATTGCAACAAAGTTTTCATTATATTCCCACTTATTTTTGAATCTTCTGAATGGGCAAGTTAAAGTAATACCACTACCCCAGGGTATGAAATAGTATTCAGAGCTTAAGTGAATGTGAAAAAATAGAGGATCAACTATGAAAATTATGACTAAAATCGTCAATTACAAGGGTAATCCCAAAGGTTTAAGGTCTTCAGTTCTTTTTAGAAATGAAATAATGCATTTATTGTCATAATTTTATGAATCATTTTAAGGCTTGAACTTCCCTCTGTTAGTATACTTAACTGCCCTTCTGGTCGATACAATTTTGTAGGCAGGTTTAGAGGCTGTTTTTGCATGCTCATGCCATACAAATTCTCCGCTGTATCATTGAGAAAGTGCAGTGGAACTCATAGGTTTTGCCACCCTTAACAATTGAACGCAAAAATTTGTCATTTTCTTGAGCATAGAGCTGTAAGAATTTGCGGAAAGAACTATTGTTGTTGGCCTGCTATGAGCATTTGCAGGACCCATCTTCCAATATTCCAGCTTTACAGTGAAAAACCTATAAATTGGCACTATTGAAATCTTGGGAACTAAATTGTAGCGACCAGCAAGAGTGATCCTCTGATCTTTATTCATAATTTGCACAACCTTTGTGACTGTCTCGTTGGAAGTTGGTGGTCTCCCTCTCCTTCCTTCATCATAACTTTCTATTCAAAATCATTGTAGACTCCCTGAACCACTTGTGATTATTTTTTTATATCCATTCATGACTCCATACACTTCCACCAAATTGGTTATTAATTGAAATATGTTTAACACCTCCTAACACTTTTAACACTATGGTAAAAAAACCTGAAGAACCCCAAAAAATTCATACCTGGCTCCAGTGGCAAGAGGGAGCTCAATTGCAATTGGCTGCCAACCTAAGACAGTGTCCCTATTCATCGCTGAGACCAGCATCCATGCAAACAGTGTCCCTGTGGCCTCAGTGCTTAGGAAACCTTATCTATGGGATTACCCTCATACTTCGTTTCAAAGTTAATGCTTTCAATGGCTGAAATGGAAGTAATTTTGCAATTATTACATGCCAATTTTGTCAATGACATCAATTGATGGAATTTAATTATGCCACATTAAAATTCTCAAAGAGAAACAGAGCCACATTGTTTGAATAACTTTTCCTCTAGTCTATGTCAGAGGTTTCGTTCTGAAACTTAAAAAGAAACTTTAACAGCATTAAGGGTCATGACAGAATGTCACAATAAACTTTTTATTCCCATCGTGTAGTTAAAGCTTAAGGATGACAATCAGAGGGTCATGATATCTGCGCTCGGGTGTGTAAAAATTCACCTGAAGGAAAGTAATTGTTTGCACCATCAATCCTTATTGAGCTTGTTTTAAGACGAAAAAATTTTCTGGAGACCTTCATTACTGGGATCAGGGTGGTGAAGTGACTAATATACCGGCTTCCCACTGAGAGGGGTTTGAATCCTGGAGACAATAGATGTTTTTCAGTGGTATCCTGATCCCTACTTGAGGGACTTAGTGAAGTTAATTTTGAGTGAGTTAGCTGTCCATCAGTTGGGACGTTGAACTGCTGACCCTTCGGTGCCTTTCTTTAGGAGTAGGCTAATTCTGATGCTGGGTTTCTCTTTACCCATCCTCCTTTCCCAGTCATCCCTAATGGTGATATTGACCTCAGCTGTTGGTCGCCTCCCCTAATAACTACTACCACTAACTTCATAACATTTCTCTGACCCTTTTGTCGACAAGCAAGCATGTTCAATTTAGGGTAAAGATTTGACATTTCTGCTCTAAATCATATGATAACCTCTCAAAAGTAGCTATTCCTCCTAATGATGATGAATTTTGAAGAATTGTCATGTTTTGGGAGTGTTAAGAAAACAGGCAATGTCATTTGCATGCACCTGTGGGCTCTTCCAACTTCTACCCCATTACTCATTTTGCGTATAATGGATGAAAGGAGAAATTTTGCTCTTAAACCAAGTCACCAACCACAGTCACTATAACTCCTCTTTCACTAACTGAGCTAATCTTTTGTTTGGACAAGGATGGCCAATGATAAATGAGCCAAAAACGATGAAAATCACACATCATGATACGAAATTTCTGTAATGAATAAATTGTCAAGTAATGAACTCACATGTTTTGGAATGGAAATACATTTTTTTCTACTGTTAAAAGAAAAATAACAAACACAAGACAGAATACCAAAAAGGGAAAGTGTTGGGTGTGGTCATATGATTTTTGAGAATGGAGAAAAGGGTCCTCTAGAAATACAATGTCTGTCCCAAAAATAGGGTGATTTATTTTTTCCCGGCTAGACAGATGGCCAGGGGGTGGTTTCTCTGGCTGTATTTGAGGGAGGGAAGTTTCAGGAAAGGCTGGTGGCAGGTGGCTCCCAGCCTTTGCAAAGCATGGATCATTCATTTACGAAACTTCTGTGACACGACCTTGTTACAATCCGTCATGAACCAGTTATTGTAACAGAGTTATGCCATCAAATTTTGCATAAAACTGGGCAAAACCATGAAATAGAGTCATGGCATGCTCAAGGGACTTAGAGTGGAAATGCCATGAGTAGATCGGGCGTTTTTGAGTGTAAAAGTTGCTTCGGGAGAGTAGAGAAGATTTTGAAGAAAAGGAACATTCAGGAAACCCTTTGACCTAAAAAAGGGATGAAAATCTTGCAAGAGTGAATACTTACCTACCAAAAACCCTACTCAATCCTCATACCAGTACCATTTTGGTATGCTCTTATATTTGCTTTGGGTTGGTTACATAATATATATTTTATACCAAGATATAAGACACAAAATGTATGCAAATATCTTTGAGAATGAATGCCTTTCAGTGATTATTATTACTATAAGATAATCTAGCGGTTAAGGTAGATTTTTGGATGGACACAACTACCAAATACATATTTTGTGACTCTTAACAAAACACAATCCAGCAACCTACTCTACATCAGGTCCCTTCTTCATCCATGTGTACTTCTTTCCTCCCTTCATCCCGTTTAACATCCATATCCTGTTCCTCCCCTTTCCTCATTTGCCTAACATTCTCCCCTCTATTACTATCTTCAACATCCCACTGTCAATCAACACACCCTTCATCCATTTTTCCTACCTCCATAGGATATGTTTAAAAACTTGTATTCAAAAGTTGGTCAAATATAAAGAAAGGGCACTCACATATGTTTGACATTGTAATGGCCAAACTGTCATCTACATAGACTGCAAACTGTCAACTTAATCTTTATTCTGTAGATGGCAGCCTGGTCATCAAAATGTCAAACATATTTGTGAGTGCCCCTTCTTTGTGTTTAGTCAAGATGTGAGATAGTCTCTACGTATAAGTGTTGCCTTAGTTTCACATTAGAATGGAGATAAAGACAGATTTGTATCATTAAAAGTTATAAATTTATGTATTTTATATCATGTTCCTTCAAAAGCCAGATTTTATATTTTATCACCATAATTAAATGCATTTTCAATGTAGAACTCTTTCTCCCCCGTGAGAAATCAGGTAAAATAATATTGAATATGAAGAAGGAATCTGGCCGGAAGATTTTGTGAGATCGGTGTTAGTTCCTATTCCAAAAAAGGTAAAGGCTTCGTCATGTGAGGATTACAGAACAATAAGTTTGATATCCCACGCAGCTAAAGTTATTCTCAGGATCATCAACAAAAGGATAGAGAGTAAGGCAAATGATTACTTAGGGGATGATCAGTTTGGGTTTAGGAAGGGAAGAGGTATGCGTGATGCCATTGCAGTAATGAGATCACTAATTGAGAGGAATATAGAATACAATCAGCACGTTTTAACCTGTTTTTGTAGATTTCGAAAAAGCATTTGATAGAGTGAATTGGGAAAAATTAATGCATGTATTGCAGAAAATAGGAATGGATTCGAGGGACAGAAGACTGATCCGCAACCTGTACATGTCTCAAGACTGCTCAGGTGCGAGTGGGGAACAGAGTGTCCGGATGGGCAGTGTTAGGAAGAGGTGTAAGGCAGGGTTGTCCATTGTCACCGGTGCTGTTCAACGTATATGTGGAGGAAATGATTAAAGAGGCATGGGGAGAACTGGATGTAGGAATGAAATTTGGAGGGGAATTGGTAAAATCGGTTAGGTTTGCTGATGACCAAGCATTAGTTGCTCAGTCAGCCAAGGGGTTGCAAGCATTGCTGAGTGAATTGGAGGTTCAGTGCGATAAATATGGGATGAGAATTAATATTAATAAAGGAGGCTTTCTCAAGGAGGAGGGAGTTGATGACGGGGACATTGAGTAGGGATGTTAAGACTAGACTCGTAAAAACTCTGATATGGAGGGTAGCTATGTACGGAGTGGAAACGTGGTCGCTGAAGCAGGAGGATAGACGTAGATTGGAGGCTTTGGAAATGTGGGTGTGGAGAAGAATGGAGAAGGTGAAATGTACTGAAAGGAAAACAAATGAAGAAGTACTGGAAATGGTGGGTGAGGAGAGGGGTTTGTTGAGAGAAATCCTATGGAGGCAGGAAAAATGGATGAAAGGGGTATTGAGCGGTAGTGGAATGTTGAAGAAGGTAATAGAGAGGAGAATGTTGGGCAAGCGAGGTAAGGGCAGGAACAGGATAGGGATGGTGGACGGGATGAAGGGAGGAAAGAAGTACACAGAGATGAAGAGGGACCTGATGTAAGGTTTTCTTAGGAGTCACAAAATATTTATTTGATAGTTGTGTCCATCCAAAAACCTACCTTAACCAGTAGATTACCTAATAATAATTATATTTTAATGGGAAGTGGTGGTCCAGGGGTTGAGCATTAGACTACAGACTGAAGGGCCCGGGTTCGATTCCCGGGCAAGCCTCTGTAGGCACCTTTAGCTCCACCCAATCTATGGGATTTTTCGGGCACCAGATCTTCCTGGGAAACCATAGCCAGCACAGGGAAAGGTACTGGCTCCCCAACCCGATGTGTGAATTTCGTGCACTGTTGTTGTGCTTAGTGTTTGGTGAACTGTACCATCAGCTATTAAACCGGCCTTATGGTTGATAACTGTGCTTATGTTTTTTAATTACCTTTTAATGATAAGGCATTCAAAGAGTTAAGAGAATGAATACATCCTATTAACTTTGCAATTGAATGCCATGTTAATCGTCCACTAATGAATATTATTTTATTACAGATGCAAACCCTTCTTATGAGTGTGTAATGTATGGATTTCTCTGTTTGCAGTCATTTTTCCCTGCAAGAAATAAAGATAAATATGGTGAGTACATATCTTTGGAAACTTGAATAACATGTGTGAGCGATGCTCTGATATGATCCTTGTGCTCTTATTAGTATAGGTGTGGAATAGTTGGTATCTAACATATGCCGAGGTACGGGTGTGATGTGATGAACATGGAGAGACGATGTCATGGTATGATTAATTTTTCTCCACCTTCCGTCAGCTCTTTACAATAATGGAATAATTGTTATTTTGATAGCTCTTTTACTGAATTCCTCCATAAAAAAGGTATGGTTGATATTTTTGCTCTGTTCATCTTAAATTAGTGCAGAAATTCCATGACAAATTGGAGTTTTAGGTCATATTATTCTGGAGTGTACTTTAAATGGAGCACTTACTGTATTTTCCAGCACATAAAATGCATCCCAATCTTAGGGTTAGAATTAAGGAAAATTACTTAGGTCAGACAGAGGAGATCACAATATTTTGGTGTTAATGCTTAATTAGGAAAAAATTGAATTTTTGCATTAATAATTTAGCAGCTTCACATATGTTAATGTTTATTCATTGTAGAATTCCAGAAATTCATCATTACTGGGCCAAAATGCCTTTCAGTTGCCTTTTTTCCATGCTCTGAAGCTTAATTCATGATTTAAAGTTTAAAGGCAGTACTGCATTAAAAACTTCTCCTGAAATCCCATACAGTTATTATCATTTTAACTTTTGATACAGTGCCCATATGAAAATAATTTGAAATTTTCCACAGACTTTATTTCACAATACAATGAATTTCACCGACATGGCATCATCGGGTACAATTGACACCAGCCAAGACAACACGGTTTTTCCATTTTATTTTCTCTTTCCTCGACCACCAACTTTCAATTCTGAGAAATCCACCGGCTCTGTGAGGGTAAACAAATCCAACAGTTCTAAGTAACCATCCATTCCTAGTCTCATCCCCCCATAAAGCTGGACCAGACCCAATGCTTAAGGTAGAAACTAGGCACCACTAACACTCCTTCATTTAACCGAAAAAGCTACGACCACTGACATAGTCCCAGAAAACCCGTCCCCCCCACCTTCAACTTCCCCCTCTCCTCTATCTGATTGGTATATATTCAACAGCTGTGTATGTCACTTGTACCTGGTGATGCCGCAAGTCAGTGAAATGCATTGTACTGTTAAATAGCCAATGGAAAATCACAAACTCTCTTGATATGGACATCAAACAATTACATGAAGTGACGCCTGAAAGTGTCAAGTATATTTTGATGCAATCCTTAGTTTCTGTTATTATTTTGATATTTTTGGAATTTTAGTTAAAACCATATTCTATGCCTTTGTGAGACTCTCATACTACTCAAGATTAAATGCCTGTAGACTCTTAAGTTTACTGGGAAAGGTACAATGCATGTATGTATTAGCAGAGTGGGGACATCTCCATTCGTCCAATGCAATTTAAGTTTCACAGTAAAATCACCAGAGAGATGAAATCAGGTATTCTACAGAGTATACATTAACAATTTACTGTGGAATTTTTTTTAGGAAGTACTTTCAACAATATTTTAAAACTGTTGCTTACTACTGACTCAAAACAGTGATATTATCGACATTTGTAATAACAGCAACCATTTTGTATGCCTAGTCTGGGAAAGTATACTTGATAGTACATTTTTTCCTGCAAATTTGGCTTACGCTTACAGGTCCAACTTATATTCGAGTACACTGGCCAACAAGAGGCAGGCATATTAGAGAGGCAATGGTTTTAGAGCACATTTATCAGTATAAAAAGTGTATATTATGCGGTGGGAAATAGAGTAAGTGTTCTGGAAAGAATTAAGCCTAACCATTTGTTGGGGTTGTTGTCGGGGTTATTTTTTGTTTTCTCTCCTCCCATACTTGTTTAAATGTTTGCCTCAGCAATATAGGTATCTTCAATGCTTTAGATGTTTATTTCTTACCCAGCAATATGTATTCCTCTTTGCAACGATTTTGATGAGATTAAGGTGTTCAAATTTCAGATGGCTTGCATTGTAATATATACCTCTGTATGTTAGGTGTGTAAAATTTATGGTATCAAACTGTGTATATTTATTCATTGTGTGTTTACAAGAACAGTCATCCTCGTCCTTTCATTATTTCTCTTTTTTATTTTCTCTATTGCCATGTGTGTTGGACTAATAAGCAAAATGCATTTATTAATATGCACAGTGTTCAATCCTAAGGTCAGTTGGGTAGGTGATGGTAGAGTTCATCCAGTACTAAGCCCGACGGCAAGTGAAATTCACACATCAGGGTAGGGGGGCTAGTTCTTTTCCCTGTGCCGGTTATGGTTTCCCAGTAAGATCTGGTTTCCAAAAAATCACTTAGCTTAGGTAGATCTGCAGGTGCCCAGAGTGGCTTGCCCAGGAATCCAAAACACAATCCCCTGGACTATGGCGACCCACCAGTTATTAATATTTCTCATTAATATATTGATCTACTCCCATTTGAAACAAAATAAAAGCAGGTACCAAATTCAGAGATTGAGAATGAAAGTTTCTTTTTTAAGAAATGTGCACAGAATATTTTGCCCCAATAACTTTAAAGAATAATTTATACTTTAATGATGTCACTTGATTATTCCTTGGAATAGTTTCTTCTTCCATTATTTGTTGTTTTGTAAAGCATATATTCATGTCATGTATACTTTGAAACTCTAATGTTGATGATTATCATTCCATTGTGAAAAAGTCAATCAAGTATCAAGAAATAAACGTCAGATTTGGCATAGCAACATCTGGAGCAGTGATGTTTCTCCATAAGACTTCTCTGATAAGGTTAACTCTGCCATTTTGTGCATAGTGGAAATTCACTTCAAATTGATGTGATAAATTTCTTTAGAAACCTCTAGGTATATTTTATGAGCAGAACATTTTTTGTTGTTGAAATAATTTCTTTAAATGTCGACTAAAGGAAGTAACTCTACTTGTGGAACAAGGGACAAGGAGGAGGGTGAAATGGGTGGGATAATGGAATGCGAGGCTTATGTCAATCATAAGTTTGGGAAGGTGGGCAAGAGGATTCTCTGCAATCTGTAGAATTTGATGTGTTGAGACAAATTTCAAAGTAGTGATTAAGAAAAAATCTGTTCCAAATGATGAACTGACTGCATTTTTAGCATTGAAACAATGGTTTTGATACACTTGTATAATGGAATTTTGACGTTTTATTTTGAAAATTTAGTGGATGGATGAAGAAAATTGATTTTGTTTCCATTAAATTTTTAGTGATGAGGCTTAAATGCTGAGAATCTTCAATGGTTGTCTGACAATGGAAGGGGGCGTGATGCGGTCACCCCACTGGAGTCTGGCCCTCCTTGGCCTCCTCTCCATTTGTCTCATTTTTACACCCACGGTGATGTCATCCCAGCTCAACCACACTTGTGCTCCTGGCGTTGATACTCCTGGTGGTATGCTTTCAATTTGTCAACTTCTGTTTTTGACTTCCATGTTTTTATCACTGCTATCTTGGTTGTAACTTGATGTATTTCTGCTTTTTTTGAAGATTGATTTACAAGAACTATTCAGTTTGTTGCCCAATTGTATGTTATATTTTAATGTATTTTTTTGCGACTCGCACATTTCCTTTATATGATTGGAGAAAAAGCCTGAAATTTATACAAACTCATGGACCCCTGGAGAAGGCAATAGATGTTTTGTCATTTTTCCACAATATATATATATATATATATATATATATATATATATATATATATATATATATACATACATACATACATATATATATATATATATATATATATTATTTTCGCACATAGAAATAGACATATAAGGAAAGGGGATATGAAAACACATAAAAGACCAACACAGGAAAGGTGGGGAAGGCGGTTTTGAGCAGATCACAAATGTAAAAACATTTCCTTATCCGGGATTTGAACCACGGACCTTCCACTTCCCAGGCGGATGCTCTACCAGTTGAGCTAATAAGGAAACCTGATTTACATTGAGATCTGCGATCTTACAAAGCGCCAAAGTGAATATGTGTTTGGCCAATGTGGCTCCTCTCTTCTTCTGGCTATGCGTGCCATGAAACGCACCGTCCCGTTGTGTCCTGTCTATTTCTCCTTTGGTGGGTGAAACAGCTCCATAACGCCATCTCTCGGGCAACATCTATCGGAGCACTTTGGCACTTTATAAGAGATAGATATATATGTATATATATTTTAGTTTTAGTTTCTGTGTTTGCTATGACTATTTAGTGAATTTACATTATTGTGCACGTTCGTGGGTTTTCCAAGAAAGTGACTATATATATATATATATATATCGTATGACGGGACTTCGTATTTGAATGTGTATCAGGCGAATGTGGCTCATCTCTTCTTCTGGCTATGCGTGCCATGAAACCAACTGTCCCCTCTTCTTATGTGTATTTTCTATTTCTCTTTTGGTGCGTGGAACAGCTCCCTAAAAGCCTTCCTTTGGCAAATGATTTGGAGCACTTTGGCGTTTTAAAACATCGCAGATCTTAGTGTAAATTAAGTGTCCTTGGTGGTGTAATCGGTAGCACATCCGCCCGGCAAGTGGAAGGTCCGGTGTTCAAATCCCGGTTAAGGAAATATTTTTACATTCATGATCTGCTCAATAACCGCCTTCCCCTCATGTCCTGTGTTCGCCTTTTATGTGTTTTCCTATCCCCTTTCCTTATACATATTTCTATGTTTGAATGAATAATTGTGCGCCGTATGGCGGGACTTCATATTTGAATGTATATATATATAATATATAGAGAGGCCTTCTTCAGGTTAGAGTCTGACCTGAAGAAGGCCTTGGAGTAGGCCGAAAGCTCAAATAATCTATAGTGTGGGTGTCCTTTTATGTGTTATCTGTTATATTCTGTGTTCTATTGTGCCGTCCAAAAGTTATATTGCTCTCGTGAGTACTTCCGCATCATCGATATATAATATGGGTCGTGGTGGTCTAGCGGGTAGAGCGTTGGACTACTGACTGGAGGGTCCCGGGTTCGATTCCCGGGCAAGGGACTCTGGGCACCTGCAGCTCCAGCCAAGCTAGTTGATTTTTCGGGTACCAGGTCTTCCTGGGAAACCATAACCGGCACAGGGAAAGGAACTGGCCCCCCTACCCTGACGTGTGATTATTCACTCGCCGTCGGGCTTGGTACACGGGTGAGCTCTACCATCACCTACTAAACCGACCTTCGGGTTGATTACTGTGTTTTATATATAATCTTAAAAATGTTGCATGCTTGTGAAAAAAATATAGAATGTTGAATTTAAAAATACCTTACAAGTTTGTATTGACTAGAAAAATGAAAAACTTTGGTTTTTCTGCATGTGATCCAAAGATGTCTGGTTCCTATGCCAAGATGCTAATGGTTTTATCAAACATAAAATTAGTTAAGTAATAGGCCAAAATTATTTTGTGTGAAAAGTCATTTAAATAATTTCTTTCATGAAAGCATTCTACCCCTTTTTCAGCAACATACCCGAGAGGTGATATATTCCTGGAGGTAGGTCAGCCTTTGGAAATTCTTTGTATGTTGAATCCAAGCCACAAAGATGCTTTGGAGAGGAATGCATCTCATCTAGTTTTCTATCGAAATGATGAACTGGTAAGTATTACTTCTCCAATAATGACTATTGTGGTTATGGAAGCATTTAAATTACCAGGTTTTTTTAAATTTATTCGATAATATTCAATTTTCCAATTGGAACAATTGTCTCTAAGTAACTTTTATCTGTCTCGAATCATGTTTCAGACAGTTATTATTGTCCTGTGAATAATTGTGGTATCTAAGCATTCTTCCAAATGAAATATATTTCCTTGTTCATTTTTCGTTAACAATTCAACATTTCTGTATTTTCCTGAATATAAAACGTTATTTTTTTGTCTCAATTTGTAATGAACAATCACCCATCAGCTTCAATTTAGGTTTCAGAAAAATTCTCTCTTTCTTAGAGCTATTGTATGCAATCTATCATAAAGAATAAAGGTTTGCATCATTTTTCAGTAAATTTGAAATAAATTTCAATTAATGTTACTCCTGTAACTATTGTTTCAATTCCAGGGTTCTATTAATAGTTAGTTTGTTAATTTAACAGGGGTTTCCTAATGTTTCTGTGAAATGTATGGATGCTTGACAGATGTGTGAATTCCAATAGCATAGACAATGTGACATTTCTTTGTGATGCTAATTGATCAGTGATTAGGGACACTGAAAGGATTTTGTCCCCTTACTTCTATAATTCTTGCCTTATTAATGGACTATAACCAGGGAAGTTTTTTATAATAAAAATATTATGAAAAGTGGACCCATACTTACAGTACAAGACAAGTAATTGTGCATAATGTGTGTTCAATCCAAAGTATTGTCACTTGTTTTGTTTGTATATTTCCTATTATGAAGTTCAAGTTCATGGGTGTTTTGGTGAATGCTAAATAATTTTGTCACGAGTAACTTCATTGGATTTTGAATCCCACGATGTTTTTTGCCTCTCTGTCAAACCAAATATCATACTTTGTTGTAAAAACAGTACATGGTCATGTCTTATTCTAAACTATTCTTCTACTTCATTTATTTTACAATTAATTGCTTTTTTATTTGTTCCAGGTCCCCCCAGAGTTTTTGCACGTAGTAAATATGACAACTTTGAGGTTGTACGTGAAAGAAATGCCTGCCTC
Organism: Hetaerina titia; assembly: GCA_037158775.1. Taxonomy (NCBI): domain Eukaryota; kingdom Metazoa; phylum Arthropoda; class Insecta; order Odonata; family Calopterygidae; genus Hetaerina; species Hetaerina titia. Next base: position 10,053,433 of record CM073779.1, read on the forward strand.
TTCGGGCATGTATTATTGCCGTTTGAAGTTAAGAAATGGCATCGATTTAAAGTCTGTTTGTTTAAACAGTGTTTTTGTCGGATGTAAGTATATCAGAAAATTCAATAACAATCTTGGCACTGTTAATACATAGCATATTTACTCTGTAATAAGATACTTAGAGAAAAACATTTAGAATGGTCTTTACCAAATAGTGTTCTCATTTCATTGGTGAGAAAAATAAGAAAAAATAAAATATTTGTTTTTAAAAAAAGTCATACTATATATCTGCTATCCTGTTTGGTAATACATAGTCAGGGATTAGTGTACTTCATTCATACTTTTTCTGTTGTGTGCATTAACTACTTTATACTTGAAGGAATATATATTATGCGAGAGAAAGAAGTCTTGCAATATGTGAAAAGTCAAATTTAATCATGTCTGCCATATTTCAATCCCCAAACACCAGAAGGTTTGACTATTCCTTGAAAAAGTTTCACCCGTGCATTTCAATTTATTTTTATGCATACAATTATTATTCTTAAATAGTAATTTATAATTACAGTCTGTTCAAATTCATTAAATTATTTAAAAATGTTTGTTTTACACATGTCATTATCAATGGAACAATTAGTTGAACTGTATGGTGCAGTCACTATTATGTACTGGCTGGACCCTAGAGCTGTGCTGGCGGGAGTAAATATAATTGCTCCTGGTAGGGACACCCATGCCAGATAGGTCGAAGGTTAGGAGCCAGACGAAAGGTAGTCCAGGCAGCGTCTGTTCCTCAGTGAGGCGGCTGCAAAGGTGTCTGACCCCAGTGGGGCGGCCATTAAGTGATGGTGTTACGCTTTAAAACACTATTGAGGAAGGCAACGGGAAACCACCTCAATTATCATTCCCATGAATGTAATGATAGGCACTATAGACATCCCACGAAACCATTGCAGGGGAGAAATAACAGCAGCAGGACAGAAGACTCAGAAGAAGATGAAAGTAGTTAGAATAGGAACATAGAACGTCAGGACAATGTTGAGGACAGGCAAATTAGAAAATATTAAGCGAGAGATGGAAAGAGGTAATATAGATGTTTTAGGTCTCTGTGAGGTGAGATTCCTGTAGAACTGTTGAAATGTTTAGGAAAATGTGGGAAGAAGGCCCTATGGCCTTCCTCATAGATACTACGACCGCTTCGTAGTATCTATGAGGAAGAAATCTAGCCGGAAGATTTTGTGAGATCAGTGTTAGTTTCTATTCCAAAAAAGGCAAAAGCTACATCATGTGATGATTACAGAACAATAAGTAAAGGCAAGGCAAATGATTACTTAGGGGATGATCAGTTTGGGTTTAGAAAGGGGAGAGGTATGTGCGATGCCATTACAATAATGAGATCACTAATCGAGGGGAATATAGAAAACAGTCAGGATGTTTCTGCTTGTTTTGTAGATTTCAAAAAAGCATTTGATACAGTGAATTGGGTGAAATTAATTCGTGTATTGCAGAAAATAGGAATGGATTGGAGGGACAGGAGACAGGTCCGCAACCTGTACATGTCTCAGACTGCTCAGGTGCGAGTGGGGAAGGGAGAGTCTGGATGGGCAGTTTTAGGAAGAGGTGTAAGGCAGGGTTGTCCATTATCACCGGTACTGTTCAACATATATGTGGAGAAAATGATTAAAGAGGCATGGGAAGAACTGGAGGTAGGAATGAAAGTCGGAGGGGAATTCGTAAAATCGGTTAGGTTTGCTGATGACCAAGCATTGCTGAGTGAATTGGAGGTTCAGTGCGATAGATATGGGATGAGAATCAATATTAATAAAGCAAAGGGAAGGTGATTTTCCAGAGAGAAAAAGGCTAAGCTAAACATTAAAATAGGAGGGGAAAAAATAGAGCAGGTAGAACAGTTTATATATCTCAGAAGTGTTTTGGACCAATACGGTCAAAGTAGTAGGGACGTAAGGAGAAGAATTGCGCTAGGCAAGGAGGCTTTCTCAAGGAGGAGGGAGTTGATGACGGGGACGTTGAGTAGGGATGTTAAGACAAGACACGTAAAAACTCTGATATGGAGCATAGCTATGTATGGTGCGGAAACGTGGCCACTGAAGCAGGAGGATAGACGTAGATTGGAGGCTTTTGAAATGTGGGTGTGGAGAAGAATGGAGAAGGTGAAATGGACCGAAAGGAAAACAAATGAGGAAGTATTAGAGATGGTGGGTGAGGAGAGGGGTTTGTTGAGAGAAATCCTATGGAGGCAGGAAAAATGGATGAAAGGCGTATTGAGCGGTAATGGAATGTCGAAGAGGGTAATAGAGGGGAGAATGTTGGGCAAGCGAGGAAAGGGCAGGAACAGGATAGTGATGTTGGACGGGATGAAGGGAGGAAAGAAGTACACATAGATGAAGAGGGACCTGATGTAGATTAGGTTGCTGGATTGGGTTTTGTTTGCCGTTACTAAAGGTTTATATAAGAGTTGTGCCCATCCAAAAACCTACCTGAATTGGTAGATTACCTAATATTAATAGTATATATACACACATACATACATATATGTGTATACATGTATATATATGTATCCCCTCCGCCCCCATCAACTTCCATATCATCCCCACCTTTTTTAAAATTCCCACGCCTAACACTACCCCTTCAAGCCCCTCACCTCGAATACCTTTTCCCCCCTTTTCACCTTTTTCCCCCTTTTCCCCTCTCTTCCCCTCTTCCCCCATATTTCGCCCTTCTCCTTCCATCCACTGCTTTCGGGCCCTCCTCTGCCTCAGTTCTGTTCGTAATTCCTCTTGAGAAAGGTGTTTGCACCACTGAAAATTTGAGAACCAGTGAGTCCCTCTTTTATATGTTTCAGTTTTCTGTGTTTGTGTCAACTAGTTAGTCCACATACATTATTTATATATATACACACACACACATACATATATATATATATATATTTTATACACACACACATATGTTTATTCATTTATATATCTTTTTGCTAAAATTGCAAAATTTTATACTTGTTTGGAAATGCTACCAATATATTGGCAAATGTCTTAACCCTTTGCACTTGGGTGCCTTTTTCCTCAATTTCCTTAGTCTACTCGGGGTTAAATTTTTTAAATACCCCATATTTACTAAGCGTGGCACTAGAATGAAGAACTGGAGTTTTTTCTCATACAAACTAATTTAATTGGATCTTTTTACATAATTATTGATAAACCTTAATTTAAACTATAATTTTTCATGGTATGATATTTTTGGAAGGATTCAGCAACATGAAGACCTGGTTTACCTTCACATGTCTCACAGATATATATCGTCTCTCTTCTCCCACCTTTGATTTTTCTGTTAGAGCAAACCGCAAAATCTTTATGATTTATTTTAGGGTAAGGTGTGATTATTCAGAGTTTTCCATCTAAATGTTGCTCTATGTTTGTGGATGGCAATTTAACCCTAGAAGTTTGTGACACATCTCGGAATTCTCCAACGAGATCTTGTACTAGTTTCGTAATAAACTTCACAAGTGAGATCAGTTTTTCATTTTTTCTTTGTTGGCATTCTTTGTACCATAAACACAGTAATCAACCCGAAGGTCAGTTTAGTAGGTGATGGTAGAGCTCACCCATGTACCAAGCCCTATACGGCGTGTGAATATTCACACATCAGGGTAGGGGGGCCAGTTCCTTTCCCTGTGCCGGTTATGGTTTCCCAGGAAGATCTGGTACCCGAAAAATCAACTAGCTTGGGTGGAGCTGCAGGTGCCCAAAGTGCCTTGCCCGGGAATTGAACCCGGGACCCTCCGGTCAGCAGTCCAACGCTCTACCCGCTAGACCACCGCGACCTGCTATTCTTTGTACAATATATATGAATTTACAACCTCCTAATCAAGAATCATGATTATGCAATAAATAGAAAGAGAACGTTTGATGCAACAGCTGACACTAGGGAGAAAAGGAAATAAAAGTATCCAAACTAGAAAGCAATGAACTACGGAACTTTTCATTCAGGCGATCTGTTTTTTCAGAAACAGATAATCTCTCAAAGTCATTGCTTTATATTTAGCTGACTTCCAAGTAATGAAGGGCAAACAATGCAAATGAAGAAGAACGTGCACAGCAAAGAGATAACAACAAACATCTGCGTAGGTGGATGCATTCTTTGGAGACGGCATTCATGTCGACGACATTATAGGTCGATACTACTCATTTTTAAAACAAGCAATGCTATTAATTAAGCCTTGCTTTACTTGTCCTTTCATGCAAATGATTACAAGTTATTGGAAAATATGGACAAAAATCCCAATTCCACTCACCGTAAAACTCCATGTCGAGTGTGGCTCGACATACAAGCTGCTGCCGCTACTAAACCGTGTCACGTCACACTCGACATGTGAGTGCAAAAGGTTAAGCAGGTTGTTGTAACATGGTATCCCAAATGTTTATGCATTTTCTGATAATTGTTTGGGGTTAAATCATATCTTATTTGCGAGTGGACATTGGTATGTGTAGGCAAACAAATTGTTAGTTATGTCCTTTTATTTGAGGAAAAGGCATTGATATGGGTGCCAGTAAAGGTGCTATGGAAAAGGGAGGGTCATACCATTGACCATAGAATTTTTTCCCTCTATAAATTTCAGATAAGCTGTGATTTATTCAATGAGACCAGCCATTTAAATATCCTCATATATGCTATGAAAGAAAATGGTATCTCTCAAAAATGAGTTGGGGAAGAAGGGTGAAAGGGTGGAGTGGCACTTAATTAATTAGCTTAACAAATGTATCTGTTCTGTCTTTTGCTCTGTAAGATTTCAATCTCCTAGTACCTGTGTTCCTTTTTAACAGTACTCCACATTTAATATTCTTCACATTAGCAGGGCTTTTCCCAATGGCCACTATACTATTAATAAATATTTGCATGTGTATATATTTGTTTATGTTGATGCTCATTGCTCAAACTGGCAAAATGATTCTTAATTCTTTCAGACAAACCTCAGGAGGTTACAAATTTCACGTGCATCTCAAACAACTGGCAGAGTTTAACGTGTAGCTGGGTTCCTCCTCACAACTATGTCAAAACAACATACACGCTTGTATACAGATTAGCTGGTCGAGCCGGAAGAAGGTAAGTGCTAATCCTCTGAGAATTTTGATGGAGCATATTCTTGATCATTCCTGATGTTCATTAGGGTAGGTGAGAATGGTGGATAGAATGATGAATAATATGAGATGAAACATATAATTGTATACCCTGTAATCACATAGTTAGTATTGGGTACTATAAAATACTGGATATGAAAAACTGAATCCTAGAATAATATAGTATGTATGTGTGTGTGTGTGATCTTATACATCTTCCTGTCCAGGCACTAAAACCTGCCAAATGGCAAAAACATTTGCATGGATATAAATAAAGTGGAAATGGATAGAAACACTCATGAAGGACAAGCTCATACCTTTCAATGCACTCTTGAAATGAATGTGTGACCTCGGACACTGTTGTCCTTCCCTCTCATGTCTTTGTCCATTACTTTGGTTGTGGGTGGAAAAATTCAGGATCTTGTTTCCCTGGATCCCTAGCTGATTTCAGTGGCAATAATCTTAACCCAATAGTTTCATTGTTAGAGAAATGTGCCAGCAAGTTGGCTTGTGGGCCAAGTCCTGGTCAAGGAAACTTTTTTCTACCTATGATTCACCCTTACTTCTTCCATTCCATACTTCCATTTGTCTTTTCTGTTTTTATCCCTTTCCCCTGAGCCATAAACACTGTACTAAGCCTGACAGCATGTTAAATTCACACATCAGGGTAGGGGGTGCCAGTTTCTTTCCCTGTGCCGGTTATGGTTTCCCAGGAAGATCTAGTACCCAAAAAATCACATAGCTTGATGTATGTATATATGTGTGTGTGTGTGTGTATGATTTCTTCAAACTTTGACAGCAACAGACATTATGGGAACGCATAAAAGGAACACTCTCATGTTATTTCTTGATAATTTCGAGCTCTATATTCCTCAGAAGATTAGTTATAATCCAGAGGAGTCCTAACTAATCTTCTGAGGAAGACAGAGCTCAATTCTGTCGAAATAATATAAATAACATATATATATATATATATATATATATATATAATGTGTGTGTGTGTGTGTATATACACACACACACACACACACATTTTTATATATTTATACACTCAAATATTTATTTATACATATTCTTTGGGTATTTATGCATTCATTAGGAGTAGACTCATTTGATCTATATGGACTAATTAAAAATGTGGGTGTTCCAATTACCTCTACAATGACTTATTAGAAATATGTTAAGCATTTCTGAGAAAAAGTGGCACAAGTGTCTAACTAAGTAAAGTCCCAAATATTAATAAATATAAAAATTACATGTCATTAATGACAATGCTGGTTACGTGATTGTGGCTCTAACATTTCTATATACCTTTGAAAAGAATTATTGTTTCTATATGATCTAATAGTTTTTGTTGTTTAGAAAATACAATTATTCAATGAAGTATTGTGGGTAATTATTTTTAACTTAAGGAGGAAATAGTAATTATTGTGTAATTGAGTCACATTGACCGGGTTGTCTATCTGTGGAACCTTTTGTTTATTGCTTATCTAGTGAAATGGTGTTCAGTGGTATCACACTGATCTACTCCTCAAGCCGAAGACCACAAGATGTGACATTTGAAGGTCCCTTTTTTTCTTAAGGTTAAAAGGTTCCCTCATAGACACTCTGAGTTTTGCTTCCAATGTTTTTTGTTGGATTAATAAAAGATGGATGTACAATGATCTCCAAAAGATGAACTTTGTTATTTGCTGTAATCATATTGAGTATGCATGAAAGTAGGGTTACCTACTAAACAACCAGGTTGTTGGGTGACATAAGCTTTTAATTTTTTAAGAGAGCACTTAATAAAGAATTAAGTTGGAGTTACTGTGTATGTAAACCTGTGTAAGATGCATCCTGTTTTCTGTACTTTTTTCATACGCGATAAGAAAAAGTTATTTGTATTCTCTGGTTTTACTGATAATTTGTAGAGAAGTGTATCTCAAGCCCCTCATAATGATTTATGCAATCATATTGAAGGTATTTTGTAAACTCTCTGTTCTCAATATGTGCTGGAGAAGGAAGAATCAGATTTGTTGATGGCCATTTGGGTGATATCCTAATAGTATATGATTATTTCCAGGGAGCCCGATGACCTGGAACCGGAAAGCCTGAACAATTCAGGAGATTTACCTGGGTATGGAAAATTTATAGGAAAATGAACGAATTTTACATCAAGTTGCATATGTCCCCTGGAATTTTATCGACCAAGAGAAAAATGCCCAATTGTCATGTTAAAGTCATAATTGTTAGGACAGGAAAAATGTAGGAGGAAAATTGGAATGTAGAATTTTTGGGGCAAGATTACTGATTTCAGAGTGCGCACACATTATTTTTCATTGGATTTTCATATCAGCCCTCAAGCTATTTATGGGGATCCTTAGATTTTCATTATCTAATTATAATTGTCTGTTGTATTTTCTTATTTTCTAAGTATATTCCCTAGGCTGGGACATGGGAGTCCAGTGATAGAGCATTGGATTACTGACCCATGGGCCTGGGTTCAATTCTTGGGCATGCCCTTCTGGACACCCTCAGTTTCACCCGAGCTGTTGTGGTTTTTCAGGTACCAGGTCTCCCTGGGAAACCATAGCTGGAACAGGGAAAGGAACTGGCTCCCTTGATGTGTGAATTTCACATTCCATTGGGCTTAGTATTGGGTGAACTCTACTGTCAGCTACCAAACTGACTTTCAAGTTGATTACTGTGTTTATGGTTTTATACCCTAGAAATGCAGGCATTACATTTTGAACAGAATGTACTATGGTCGCTCATCTTACTAACATTGGATAATGATTTCAAAATATTGATAAATAAATAGAGAGACAAATGACAGTAGGTTTATGGATAACTTTTGTGATAGATCTTTTTGACTAAGGTTGAATGAAATGCCCTAAAAAATGTTGCCTTGCAAAACTATAAAATATATAGGAATTGCATAAATAGCCACTGAAAAACTTATGTGAAAAATTGAACAGGTGAAGCCAGTTACAGTTTTGTCCATCCATGCATGTACTACAGTATGTATAATGTTGTAGTCATTTCACATGCCCCCTTCTGTGAGGCAGCTTGTAATTAATTTCTAACTGGAGGGTATGGCCATTAAAAAAATGCGCGTCCTGTCATAATTTCTGGTGGTCTGTAAGTTAACAGCAAACAGTTCACTGCCACCAAAGGTGCATATCTCTTAGACCAAGTCAAATAAAAGTCTGGGAATAATTGATAAGCTCGATGAAATTCATGTTCACAGAATTTTACAAATTATGGCTCATTCATGGAACAACTTTCATCATTTCCTGTTGTTATGATACACACAGTTAATTAGTAAATTGTTTAACTAGTGTTTAGTAAAGTAATCCAGGGATGTATGGCTATATTTATTAGCATTGACTTGCTCTTTTTTCCCTGCAATAATTTAGCTGTGTGAACAACGATGAGCAAAGCCAACCAAGTGCAGCTTTTTCCATCTAATCATACACTTATTTAGCTATTGATTGGTATTGTACCTATAAAACATGTGAGTAAGAGAAGAACTATCAGTGAATTAAATGGCTTGTGCAATAATGTGGTAATACTTTACAATTGCTCAATTATTTCCTTCTAATTTACTGCTCTAACCAAATTTTGATTTCTATTGAATGATAACAATTGTAATTTTAACACCATTAGAAAGCATATGGTGATTCACATTTGAAGCAAATAAAAAAAACTCATGTCTTAGAAGAGACAAGCGAAAAATGTGAGGCCAAAGTGGAAAATGAAGGTCTGGGCAGAAAAATATATTGAAAATGCATTTTTATGTTTTACAAGCTAAGCATGTCCCAGCATTACAATCAAGTAATGCAAGCACCTCCAAATAGTATGTGCAAACTGATGCATCCGAAATAAAAATACCCTATTAATATACAGTCTCACGCAATAATAGGAGATTAATATAAAATTTAGATAAAGTTTCATCCACCATTGGTTCTGTATTAATTGTTTTTGACCCAAGGGAATGCATACTCCCTCTTGGTAGTTTAAAGTCTATTGAAGCCCATTGTGAATGTTTTACTTCTTCATTAAAATCCTCTTTGGTGAGCATGTCTGCTGGGTTTACAAGATGACCAATGGTTTTTATTTAGTGACCCCCATTCAAAGTCTGAGCAGATAGAGAAAAGAAAGAGTTATCTCTAGTTATTGCTCCATTGTTCTAGGATATTTTTTAGATTATTGTAATTGTTTATCAGTCAAAGATCCATTTATAAAAATGTATGGCCTAAGGTATGCAAACTACGCATAGTTACGTATGTGTATTCAAAAAAAATCCTTCATCCTTGGCACAATTACATTTTTCTAAGCATTCTTTAATGCTGAAGTAAGGTTAACATAATAAATTTAATTTCTTTAATGTTGAAAATGTGTATCTTGTAGATTGTTCAGCAATTGGTTGTACAACCAGAGACTTAGAGTAAGTTATTTTTTGTAAGGGTTTTCACAGTGGTGGTTTAAATGCAAATCGTTTTGCATTCAGGTGAAATGTTAAAAATGATAGCATGCGAGTAGTTTCTACTAAGCATATAGTTTGCTTTTTTGAAGAAAATGAATGAAAACATATAAATGTAAAAATATATGAATAAAGATAAATGTATAAACATGTATGCACTGGGTTAGATAATGGGAATTGCTGGAGCAGTAGTATTAAACAAAACGGTATGAATAATCATGGTAAACATAGAGCGTGTGAGTGTTAGAATGTCATTTATAGAAGGAAAAGCAGAACCAACAAACTTTGTTATTGCTCAGGTCTACATGCCACCCAGCAATTATAGGTAGAAAGTTGATAGGGTATATGATCATTTAGAAGGTATAATTGCATTTGTTCCTGGAAGAAAATATTTGATGGTTTGGAATGCAATAGTAGGCGAAATAAGTTATTCACTCTCTTGCATAGACAATGAAGCATTGTGATTCAGATTGAGGGTTTATCTCTCCATACACTATACCTGATAAGCTGCCACTTGGGTGCATGGTGTCAAGGCATGTATTTTATGTATAAACTGCACTTTTCAATAATTTTTAATTACACATGCACGAAACATGCAAGGTTAATGCTTTCTGTAGGCACCACTTGCATCTCTTTTAGAATTCAGTAACTCCCATCATCTTGATGGGCCTTGCTGTCCATAAATAACTTGACTACTTCTTCAAACTTGAACACATTGAGAGTTTGAGAAATCTCTTTCACCAAGGAGTTGTGAGCCTATAAAACAGCCAAGAAACTTGTGTCATCAATCACTTGGATTTCCCACAGTGTAACCTTGAATAAATGTACCCCAAATTAATATAATTCATGAGGGTATATAATTTACACTCTAGATGGCCCTCCATGTAAATCAATGTAGGGTGAAACTCATATTTACATTTCTTAGCACAGAATTTGTCAAGTCAATTTATAGTATGTCCCAGCAGAGACAATGAGCCGATTTTAATTACATTTTTTTCCTGGATTTTCTCCATAACTATGAATTTTAATATTTAAATTGGGTACATTGGTTCATTAAAATTAGCTCTGGAAAATAAATTGATTATTTAAGTGTTTGTTATTAGTTATTCAAATAGTCATTGGGATAGGTTGTCTCCCTCTCTGAGCTGTGGTGGTTAATCTGTACTATGGAAAAAAAAACTAAATTATGGGTGCAGTTCTATAAATCATTTTAAATAAAAGTTATTGACCTTAATTATTTTAAAGTTTATTTTTAAGTGAGCTACTTACAGTCTATAAATGTATAAAAGCTTAACTGTAAATGGTGCTACAAAGATGATATTGCGCTCTTGATTCTTATGGGAAATCCATACAAATCTGACACTTATTTCATAGTCAATTGAGTGTACTATATTTAATGAACATATACATGTATGTAAGGATCAGGATAAAATTAGGAAAACCCAACAGTTAACAATAATTCCTCCCTTCGCGTTGATAATAGGATGGAATTGATCACAGGATGGAATTTTTCTAGATTTGTTTTTGCTGGAAAAGAAAGTCTTGATGGCACCCCACCCATTTTTTTTAGAGCTAGATATGTTCCTAATAGGTTGGGGGCAGAGTGTGATGTCACCATACTCCTTAAGAACCCCACCCATTGAAAGGAGAGTTGTAAGGATAGGAGGTAAAGTTATGTACCAATGATCTCAATGATGGGTAAAGGGAAATTTTAATGTGGGTTTTGGGAGAATTTGCCTTTGAGATACTAATAGATCAAAAAATCAACCAAAAATTTAGTTTTTTGTTGTCCAAAGAAATTTATGTTGGTGTACAATCAAAGGAGGGCATTTTTCTCTTGACAGTCATTGTTTCCTGTTTACCCTTTCATTTATAATCAAATTGTGCATTTAAAACTATAGGAGGACCTTTCCTTAATTTTACGTAAACCAAGGCTTCATTTTGGGGTTTCCACTGTAAATTAACTTAATTTTTTATTGAATGACTTCTACCTTCTGTATTTTGAATTCAGAGACCACAGTATTTGATTAAATTTCTAAACCATGTATTCAGGAATCAATTTTTCTTCTATGCAGATAGATTACTGCAAAATTTTCAAATATGTTGATTTCCCTTCACAACAACAACACTAACTAGCAGAATGTCTTCATTGAGCTTTCTGTGTGGTCCTTCTACATGTGGTGCTTAAAAACCCTACCAAAACATATAATTTCAGAGAAGAATTCTGGCAGTCACAACTCAAAAAGACTTAGATGTCATCTTTGACACTAAACTTCTCTGTTGTGGACATATTAAAAGTATTTCCTATAATGCTATGTCACTGATGGACTTAATTTATTGAAAAGGTTTAGTGTCTAACACATCAGCTCTCTGCACTTTCATCCCTACCTGTGTTTCTCTTGTCCTACGATATTGTTCCCAATTATAGACTAGACTACTGCTCAAGCCATTTCTCTCAAATTACTTGAGCACCTGACAAATTTATTTCTCCCTATCATTTATGCTTTTCTAACTTTTCTCTAGATTATCTCAGGTCTTCTCCCGGCATTTCCTCCCATACTGAATGTCATGCCATGAATTAAGTAAAGTTTTCATAAACCTTGTCAGTGGAAATTATAGGTAATCTGAACTTCTTTCCCTTTTCCCTCTTTGAGAGCCTTTGCATATGACTCAGTTGAATACCTTTTTCATTGAGCCACTCCTCGTCCTCCTGCCTCAATTGTTAAATTCCCTTTAGTCTTTAGACTGAAATCAACATGTGATGCAATGTTGAACGGCCTCCCTGACTTTAACCCATTCCAAAATACTCATGCCGCCCATCCAATTCCCGCCATGCTCTTTCCTTCTCCCAATTTTCTTTGGTCGTTCTCCTTCAGTACTACTCTCTTTGTCCCCTTCGTTTATGTGTACCAAACTTCACTTTTTATGTGCTGCTATTATTTGTTACCCGTTAATTTTTTATTGATCTCATTAGTTTGTCTTTTTTATTTGTCCATTGTAATCTGGGTGATGGTGTTTGGACAGAATAAATAAATAAAATTTAATACATTTCTTCAGTTGGTCGATTAGTTATTTTCAGTATTTGTGAAATGTAATTTGAATCACTCAGGTCATGACCTCCAAAAAATAAAATTTTGCAGAAATTGCCCTAACCTTTTTTTAGAGAGGTTTGCCTACCAAGAAATGGGATTTCCACCTCAAAGATTTGCATGGAACCTATTCCAGTTAAGATCCCACTCATAGCTTTGAGGGCTTTGCTCAGAAAGTAGTTTTGCATACAATTGCGTTATTATCCTGTTCATTTTTCTGCTTTTGATCCTGCATAAATGGAGTCACTATTTCTTGAGCTTTGTTTTGTGTTTATTTCATTATGTCTGTGCAGTCAAAAAAAACTGTTACATCGGCAAGTTTTACATTAATCCGTTTGAACTCGAGTGTTTTAGTAGCTATGTAACCTATTATGAATTTTTGAGGCACTAATTAAAGAAACTTACACCATATTCTGTGGATTTATCAGTGGTAAGGCACATTCATATTTCTTTATGATTTTATTTCACACTACCAAAAGATCCATTCCTGTAATGGTATTAAGAAAACAACCAAAATTCTCAACTGCATTCAGTTTTTTTTAATTACATATGCAGAGCCGCTCTTTGTAGTTGGGTTTGATTCAGTTGGTGTATTTGTGGGTGAAGGGGAATTGGTGCAGGGGGAAGTGCCTACTGATCTTGTTCATTGTGCTGTTTTCTTCTTGTTTACTGGATTTTATTTAGAATTCCATAGGTGCATCCCTTGCATGCCACTGCTTATTTTGTTTGTGTAGTCATTGCCATTCTGGGACATCATGAGTGATTCTAACTGATAGAAAATGACGGGTTGTAACTTTCATTTTAGGGGAGGTGTGAATCATATTTGATGTGACCATGTCTCTATTTTGTAGTAAAATTGAACTTCTGAAGTGCTATAATTTGAGGTTGTATTTTTGTATGAATTCCTCATTAAATTGTATTTGATTTTTTTTATTTATCTGTAAAATCATTGATTTTTTTCATTAGTCCATGTACTGAAAATAGTGAACTAACCATCCACCCGTTTAAATCATGTTTTGGGGAAATATTTGCTTCTTTTTGGAATGGTGTATAATTTCATTGGCATTAAGCCCAATAAAGGATTACCCATTATCATGCTAAATTTATTTTTAATATATTTGATTAAATTGAAAATGTCATGCCCATGCAAATTTTAGTAAGTGTTGCATAAATGTTTCCTAAAAATCCATTATATAATCAAGGGAAATAGATGTAGTTATTGGCATGTGGGAAATAGCGATTCTGCCAAGACCAGGCTTTTATTGGAAAGCATAAATTTTGTTATTTATGGAGTTTATGCCTTTATTGACCACACGTGTTTCATAAGAACCAAGATATTTGTATCTTGAGTCCTTTGAAAATTCTATGTGATGTGGAAATTGTTCCTGGGATAATGTCTCATTTTTTTGCTAGTTTATCCATATTTGCTGGGGGGGGGGGGAAATATTGAGACAACATGGTTCCATCTTTCAAAATGGCTCATAAGTCTTCTGTCTGTTTGTGATTTTAAAAATTGATAGCATTATTGGAATCTTTTATTTTATTTTGTGAAATCAAAAAAGCAGGTAAAATAATATATTTTGGCCATATTAGTTAGACAATGGTGGTTTCTTTTTAAATGTCTGTGTGATCAAATGATCAGTACTATTCAATGTAGTCAAGGTGTATTTCATGGTATAATATTCTAATTGGGCCATTGGCATGTCATACAAATTGTTAAACATTTTCTTTATAGTGCATAATGTGATATTCTATTTCTATGTGCAAGTCTACAATGGGTAGAATTATTAATGGAAGGTATTTTATAACCCTTTTTTTAATGTGCTTGTTTCTTTTTATGCAAGATGCTTGGAAAACTTGTCTATGGTTATCGACATTCCTTAATTTAGTTTGTAATGTGCAGTGTTGTTTGTAACTTTAAATTTACAATCCAAGATTTTTTTGTGTCGTCTGTGTTCATTGTTAGCAAAATGTCAAAAAATGCTAACCATCCAGTAAAATTTATTTTAGTTATGATCTTTAAATGCGTACTAGTTTGTCAATGTCTGTATCTTTACATATTTTTGTTTAATTTCTGTTTTTAACCAAATATATCTCTGTGAAACCTTTGGTCATGATACCTTGATATTTTGGTACACGATTTCGATGAACTCTTTATTTTTATTCCACATTTGGAAAATGTGGTATGAATTTTAATATTGCCTGTATTTTTTTAGCTAAGAAACTCCTGCATATCATGTTCAGTTTGGTGGTTTGCTGGCTCATAATGACAACGATACTCTGGTCACATTTGTATAGAGCAAAATATAATGCTGACTCTGAAAGCTTCATCTATGCATTGTGTGGGTAGCATACAATTATTACAGGCTTTAGAATGCATGCCCAAAATGAGAGATGTGGCACCTTAAGGAGAGTGTGGGGCCATGAAATGCGATGTGACCATTTGACTAGGTGAACCGAGGGCTTGAAATGCAATTCACAGTTAATTTCTTGTAACTTTTGTTCCAAAACAATGAATTTTTTGGCCATTTTTTGTTGGTTAAATGTAAAATTGTAAGTTTTATTGTATAAGAGGGAACTCAAAAATAACCTGAATAGTGCTGTGGGTGGCCGAGCTTACATAGTGCGCATTTATTTGGGAAGTTCAAAGTCAGTCACAGCAATTCGTTTTCTAAAAGCAGTTTAGCTTGGTCCTCATTTTTCATCATGGTGGATTTAAATGAATGGCATGCTGCTGTGAAATTTTGCTTCCTGCTTGGGGAAAATGCCGCAGTAACTGTCGTGTTATTAAAAACAGCTAACAAGGGCTTTGGGAAAAACTCGAGTGCACCAATGTTTTTTCTCTTTTCAAAGTAAGTGAAAATACACTCAATGACAAACCTTGTTCAAGACACCCATCAAACTCTCTAGAATCTACTCATCAAACTCTAGTAACATCAACTTCTAGAATTGACGAAAATGTTGAAAAAGTTAAGTCTGACCTGGTAGGTTAACAGTGTGACCTGTTAAAGTGATGAATAGTCTCACCTGATTGGATTGATTCAGAATGCACTACCCCTCTCACATCGAAGAAACAAATGAGCATTGTGTTGAAGTTTCATTTCACTTAATGAGCGTTTTTGGGTGAGCCGACAATGAAGTTTTCCACTGGTTTGACTGTTGTTTGGTTTCAGGGTCATAACCATAGCATTGCAACTCGTCAACAGTAATAATGTTGAAAAAAAAATCTTGGTCAGTTCAGAAGTGGTTTTTCAAAAATGGCAAATTTCAATTTGATTCTCTTTTTGCTGTTCAGTCAGGGCCCAAGGCACAAATTTTGCAGTGACCTTTCTCATATTCAAATCTGTCAACAAAACTTGCTGAACCGAGCTCCATGTCATTCCACATAACTTACTAATCTCTTCATTGGTCTGGTGGCAGTCTTCAACCATGATGGCATGAACTTTTCCAACATTCTGGTCAATTCTATGGTTTGACGGAAGTTCTGAACAAGGTTTGTCAACGTGGCATTTCACCTTTAAAAGAGAAAAAAAACCATTGGTACACTGGGTTTTTCCCATAGTGCAATCCTTGTAACCTATTTTTAACATCACAGCAGTTTCTGTGGCATTATTCCCCAGCAGGGAACAAAATTTCACAGCAGCTTGCTGTTCATTTAAAGCTGCCATGACAAAAAACGAGGAGCAGGGAAAGCTGCTTTTGCAAAGCGAATTGTTGTGACTGGCCTTGACCATCCTGGATGACAACAATGGCTTCTGAGAACTCATAACAAGCTGTCCTATGCTCACCTGGCAGAAGAAATACATACCGCATAAGTTTCACCAACCGCAGCACTATTCTGGTTACTTTTGGGTACCCCCTGGTGATGTATACTTTTGAAACTCCCCTGGAATACCTAGAAGTTAAAAGTGAACTGTTAAACTGATGATTTTCTGTAACTCATTTTTGTACTAATTGCATTATTTTGATTTTCTCCAGGATTCAGCATGGCTGCCCACAGAAGCTGGATGAAAGAGAGAATAAATGTTTTTGGAATTCAAGTACTGTACCGCACTACCGTCAACCATATGAATATTATTTTTTCACCATAAATGGCAGGAATGCACTTGGTAACATGTCAGCAATGAACTCAAAGTTTCACCATTATGCTCATAGTAAGTGCAGGAAATGTTTTCTTTATGTATTTTTAGCTGTAGCTAACTTAATGAATTTTTATTTCAAAGAGTATATTTGCTATATATATACATTTGCTTCACTTTGGTTTAATGGTACTGTCCTACATCGCACTGTGAGTACCAGGGTAATCCCAAAAGTAAGGTCTCCAATTTTTTAGAAATAGAAAAAAAAAACATTTATTTTCAATTATATATACATCATTTTAATGTATATAATGTGCATGTGCATCGCTGGGATGCTCAATCTAGGATCGGCAGCCATTGAGAATGAAGCTCCCGTTGCAGGTTTTCGCCAAGTGTGAAGTTCACGCAGTTATTCCGTTTTTCAATGCAAAAGGGGTTGAACCACTTGAAATTCATTGCCAATTGATGGAAGTGTATGGGCAATTGTGCATGGATGTCAAAATCGGTCGCAAGTGGTGTAGAGAGTTAACACCTGGTCATGTTGAAATTCAGGACGAACAAAGGAACGGGAGACCATCAATTTCTGACGAGACTGTCGCGAAGGTTGAGGAAACCATGCGTAATGATCAGCGGATCACACTGGATAAACTCTGCATTTTGGTCCCTGATGCTTCTCGAAACACCATCCGCAGGATTTTAACTTAAAAGTTTCAATATCGGAAGGTGTGTGCAAGATGGGTGCGGCGAATGCTGACTGAAGACCACCAATGGCAATGAGTTGATTCTTCTCATGAATTTCACATGACTTTGGTTGGGACATTGTCAACCACCCTCCGTATGGCCCCCAGCGACTTTCACCTGTGCCCTAACTTGAAAGAACATTTGGCCAGAAGGTGATTCAGCTCTGACGAAGAGGTGAAAGATGAAGCTCAAAGTTTCCTTGAGAATATGGCGGCAAGCTGGTACGACATGTGCTCACAAAAACTGTCACAGCGTTTTCAACAATGCGTCAACCAAAATGGCGATTATGTAGAAAAATAGATAATTGATCAATCTTTAAAATGATATATATATCATGGAAAATAAATGGTTTTTTTTCTATTTCTAAAAAATTGGAGACCTTACTTATGTGATTACCCTCGTAAATGCACTGACTTATGAGCCCATAACTTGGTATCTAATGATTTAATAGTACATTAAATGTAGTGTGTTGTGGAAAAATGACAATGTTGCATCCCATATAATTTTTTATCATTGTAGAATGTTAAGAAAAGATAAGCAAAAATTTTGATTTGGAATGTAGTTTTGTATGGTGCAACTTCTGGGTCATTGATCCAAGATGATAGGTGTGGATTGGAGGCTTTTGAAATGTAGGTGCGAAAAAGGATGGAGAAAGTGAAGTGGGCAGAGAGGAAAACAAATGAGGAAGTGCTGGGAATGGTGGACGAGGAGAGGGATTTGTTGGGAGAAAGGCAAAGGAGGCAGGGAAGATGTTGAAGATTGTGATAGAGGGGGAATGTTAGGCAAGTGAGGAATAGGATGGGGATGTTGGGCGGGATGAAGGGAGGAAGGAGGTATGTAGAATTGATGCATATGGTGTGGGGTGTCAAGTTGTCTTTTCCAATCAAGGTCAAGTAAGTCCCTATTTAAGAAACAGCACTAGTAATCTTTAATCTGAAAGTCTCATCGATTGCTAACATAGATGTCCAGGGAAGTATCAATGTAATTACATTAAGAAATAGAGAGAGTAAATAATTATAAATAGGGAATTAGAATTCAAAGTCTGTAATTCTAATTGAGAAGCATTTTATGAATTCTTGATGGAAGAAGCTAAATAAACCATATGGAAAATATGTTATGCGATGTTTTTAGTAGGACTTTTCCTATCTATATGACATGAAGTAAGTCCACAATATAAATGTTTCTAACTTTGTTTTTTGATTTTACATTGTTACCTCCTTCCAGTTGTTGACATATTGCTCCTCAGTATTATCTCATTCACAAAAATAAATAATTGAATAATTTTATATAGGATATGGTATTTTACCAAAATATTAGTTAAAAAAAAAGAGAATTTGTGGATATTCGGCTGTACTGTTTGGCTCTATTCTTGGCTTGCCTCTCCTCTCTTTAGTTATACCTGCAAAACCAAAGAACTTGAGGGTCCTCAATAGGACTTTGAGTAGTATTCTTTTGAAATGGGATGTGCCACTTCCTCTTCCGGTTTTTCCACCTGGATTAATACAAAAAGTAGAGTATCAGCACCAATGGATGCCGGGAGATATATGGCAGGTATGTCTTCCATAGTGTAATGAAATCCGTCGCATTGGATATGAGAACAATGCATTGTCTTTTATTCTAACCTGATAATAATACTTGTCTCTCCTTAGGTTGCAAACACCAGTCACTTAAAGATGCAAAATGGTTCATATGTGTACAATTTCACGAACATCGAATATGCATACACAGTATATGATATACGTGTGTACATGAAGTCTGCTGTGGCCACTGGTGATGGGTGGTGGTCAGAGCCGGCCAATATAACACCCTGCACATTGCCAACTTGTGAGTGTATTGGTTATTAAATTGGTTGAAATTGTTTGGACAATCTTCTTCTTTTATTGACAAATTATTTATTTTTTAGTCCCTGGTGCTGCTCCAAAGACTGATATTGGTAGCTTTGAGGTAGCTGGTGGCCTGCCTAATCGTGATGTTTATATTTATTGGCAAGAAATACCTGAATACCTACATAATGGACCAAACTTTGAGTATAAAATAATAGAAATCCATGAAAATGGAATAAAAAGGTACATATTTTTAACTTCATGATTAGTGCCAGTGTACGACAATGAAAAATGAATCTGCATATGAAAGTTTCCATACACTTTTACTTATTTAAAATAATCGTGTCCTCCTTTGAATTTTCAGACACCTGATACCAAGCGAGATGACAAGGACTTATGCAAAGTTTAAGGGATTAACATTCAATAGCTATACTTTTACTATTGTCTCATCTAATAGTGAGGGGTACTCCACGGAATCATCTCAGGTTTACATACCCAGCCAAACAGATAGTAAGTGAAATTATATGTACTCATGATTGGGTGATTTATTATTAGTTATATGACATTATTTCATTAAATGATAATCATATTACATATTAAATTAAGTCCACCACATTATTTATGCTGGGTTAGATTTCTGAGTAAAATGTTAATCTGGCACCAACCCAAATCTGGTTTTAACATCTTAATCTACACGTAATCCAATTTTATATGCATGATCTCTTCTACCATTTGCAGTAGGGCTAATAATATATTTGTGCCATCATTGCCAAAGAGCAAAGGTAATAGAATGAAGTAGCTTTAACAGATGGCCCCCAGTGCCACACAATTACCAATGCAAAACTTGGACACCAGAACTAAACCCAAAAAAGTGCATAACAATGAATCTCTGGAAAAGTAGCATTCCCCATCTTGAATACCAAAAAAAGTGTAGACTCGACCAAATACCCAGGTGCCTCCCTGACTCATGACTTCTCCTGGGCAAAACACGGAGAACATGAAGACAAGCATGCCAGGATTTATTAGAGGAGTATTGAGGAAATGTGATGTAAATGTTAAAGAGAAATGTTATCTTTCACTTATTAGGCCTAATTTAGAATATGCTGCAAGTACTATATATTGGATTCTCATGAAGTTGGATTGATTTTTAATTGGATCATTTGCAGCATTGAGGAACTAGGTAGACTAAATAATTCAGAAAACTTTTTTATGACAAACTGATTATCATATAAAAATTACATGAGAAGCTGAGTTGAAATCATTCACAGAGCAAAGGTTAAATTACAGATTAAATATGTTGCATTAACTGGAAGGGTCTCTCTTTAGCGATGATATTGAAATGGTGATATTAACCCCATCATGCTATGGTCGACGAGATCATACACATAAAATTTGAGAGATTAGGTGTAGAAGAGATGGATTTAAGATGTCATTTTTCTCAGGAATGGGGGATTGGCAGTTAATGCCCTGTTGCACAAATATACATACATAATTGTATGCTTATGATTGTACTTATTCTGTACTTGTTACTTTATTATGTTTTCTAGGCCCAGGAGATCCTGCATCATTTACCAAAATAGCCTTTGGTGATGGAATATATGAGTTATCATGGAAACACCCGAATGATCAGGATAATATCATAAATTACACTATCTTCTGGTGCAGTAATGATCGTGATCGACCATATCAATGTGCTGTAAGTTTTTGGTTTATGATTATGTGATCTTTTTCTCATTTTAATATCAGTTACTAACATATCATTACATATGTAATTAATTTTTTGTATCCTCTAATTCCTTAGGGTTACTTAAATTGGACATATGTCAGTAGTGACACTCAGATAATAAATATTACAGTTCCTGAAGATAAAATATATCAATTTGCTATTTCTGCAAACACAAAGTCAGCAAGTAGTGGAATGGTGTGGGCATCTTGTACTGTTATTCACCAAAAAGGTAAGTGAGCTGTGGTTAATTTTTGCATTCATGTGAAATGTCTTGATAAATATCCGATGTGCTTATTTAATGAGTAGTGCTTGGTTTTATGGTTTTTGTATATTTTTGTGCAAATAATGATTATCCAATTTTTAGATGCCAAAAATGTAGGATGTGTGCAAATTTAATTATTTCCTTATCGTAGCAGTAGTGTTAAAATTCGATTTTTATTTTTATACTTTGTCTACATTTTTCAAGCCATAAAATTTTTATTCTGTGTAGAGTTCTACTCTGTAGATCTGTGGATGGAATTTGATAAATTGATCGCTTTCTGTGACTCATTAAAGCCTAGATTTGACTTGCAGCTGCGGCACAAAATAAGGTGGATTTTCTTGATCAATAATTTATCAAGTGCCGTCATACAGGCCTGTATCCCAAACTTCATCCCCCCCCTGGAGAAGCAAAGTAAATGGAATGGTAATTTTAAAATATCATGAAAATTTTTTTCTTTGCCTAAAATTTCCAAAAATTACCCAAGAGTAGAAGTTGATTCCTTTAAAGCCATAAGGGTATGTGGCAGCATTGGTAATGAAAGAGAAGATGGTGGAAATAGAAGCAATGAAAGAACTGAAAGTGTCCATCCATTCATTGATCTCAGCGAAGTCAGTAAGGCATTTTGCTTTCAAGGCATTTTGCTTTCAAGGCACTTAGCAATCACATGCATAGGTCCCTCTTACGCATAATATTTGTCTCTAGGCACCAACATAAATGTATTTAGTTTGTTTAACACTTTCACTCCCATATTTCCAGCATTCTCGTATATCTTTATCAATTAATAACAATTCTGTTATAAATAGTGAGTAAAATGCCATGTTTTTATAACAGATTAGATTTTTTTAACGTCTCGTTTTGCTCTGTGGAATTCTTGGTGTGCAGTGAGAAGTAAAATGCTCACTTTGCAGAGTAGTTGATTCCTAAAATTCCTTAAAGATGAATTAACCTAATGTTAATGTCTCCTTATCTCCCTCATGCTATCATTTAAGAAAACAATGTCAGTTCCGGAAAGCTTTTACAAAAGTCAGTTTCATTCCCTGTAGATAGAATTTTAGGTGAACTCAAATTTTGAATGTGTAACTGTGACAAAGAAATTAAGCACATTTAGCAGTTGAAAAAATTTTCATGGATAATATCAATTCATTTTCATGGCTTTCCAATAATTACCTCAATAAAGTAGTTTAATTTTATCTGTTTTTTATTTGCTTTGTTTCATTGTAATTTGGGAAGCTGCTTTCAACTCCATTCCTTGTCTTTGCCTTATCCTTGAAACCTTGAAGATTTGAGCTTGCATTTAAAAGTACATTTCAACAAATGTCAAATTTTATAAGAATCGAAGATGGATGATGGACATAAAATTGCATTTTATTATGCTAAATCAATTGATTTTGTGTTATGTTGATTGAAGTGGCCACTAATGTAGTAGATGTATGATCTTATTTAACTTTTCCAAAACAATGCTCATACATTGTAAGAAATAGACTTCAAGAAATGGAAGAGTTGCATTTTATGGAATTATGAAGTTATAAACTACCTTATTTGTTGACTTGCAAAATTTGTAATAAAAAAAATTACATTCAATGGGGATGTATTAGAAAAGTGTTTCTTGTTATTTCTTTTGATTTTTTTTGTTTGTGCCCTTCGTAGTTCTTTGCTAAAAATTTTGTTTGAAAATCTATCATGTCCTATTTCAAAGACATTACAACTTAAATGTATTGTATCAAGTGACATGTATAGGCTCCCTGTAAATGTCCTTCTTACTTTTATTTCATGAAATAACTGCTTAATTTACATGAAACTAGTTAATTACATGATATTTTAATAACTATAATGACATCCTTGCTGTAATTCCACTAGTTAATTTTTAGCTTTAGTTGGCTAAAATGTGTCCTTGTATCTGGTTATTTCATAAGCATTTTAGATATCAGGATAAAATTTTAAAATGTTGCTTAAGTATGCTTTCTTTTTCAGCTGTAGGTAAAATGAAAAATATTTGGACTGGTAGACTTGGCTCTACTTACATCGAGTTGGCTTGGAAACTTGAATGCTCTGATCGTATTGGTCTTGTGGAAGGCTATCGAATCCATTATTGCCCAATTTTAAGTCCCTATGATCTCTCTTGCAAAGGTAAAGTTGACCTTTGAGTTGCATTCTAAACAAAAATATTTATATAGGTTGTTAAGATTTATTAATAATGGCAATATTTCTTTCAAAATGACTAGAACCTAAGCAGAGCACGACAATTAGGACAAGTGATTCACAAGATCTTACAAGAGGCAGAGCAACCGACCTAAAGCCATATACCACCTACATGGTGGCTGTGTCCGTCCTAACTAAAAGTGAAGAAGGCATACAGAGTGATCCACTATATGTCACAACGCTGGAAGAAGGTATGTTAGAAAATTACTTGAATCATATTTAACTCCTCTTTCATACTTTTTCGTATTCTAACCCCTCTTATTTTTTTTCAGCTCCTGATTCGCCGCCAACAAATGTTTCTGTTTATAATGTTACAAACTCGTCTATGGAAGTTTCATGGGTGCCTCCCGTGTCTTTGAATGGCGTCCTTCGGTTTTTTAATGTGTGTTTCAATAATATGTCAAGGAAGGTGGAGCAAAATTCGTCTGTAAGTGTATCAAAAGTTATTCATTATGAGAAATAATTACATAGTGTTATGTCAACAGTATTTTCTAATAATAAGATACAATAATGTAAAAATGAAGAGCACAATACCTTAAACTTTTTTGGGCTTAAAACATGATAGATGGTGAGCATAAATATGTTTTGAGCATGAGGCCTTAGTATATGACCTGATATTTTATTTTTAACTGTCATGGTATAAATTACACCTTGCATAAAGGTAAGCCTAAGGAGTGATAATTTTCCACTTTCAATAATTGGAAACAACAGTTGAAGTTACTCCAATTGACAGAACTTGTCATTACTGCCTTATTCTGCTGATGGTTTAATGTATTTCATAAATTTAGTCATATTTATGCCACTTCCCTAACATTTTTCCAATTCAAAAACTGATGTTCTGTAATGAGAAATGAGTCTTTAATGTACATAGTTGATTTCCATAAAATCTGTAACTTCACTTCTAGAATGCCCTTCACTTATTACACAGGCCTACAAAAAAAATTTTTTTTTGGTGCCTGGAATCTTTGTGATGATTTTAACTATATTTGTAGAGCTGAATCCAAATATGAAATCCGTTTTTATTTAACAGCTCTACTTTTTTAGATGTGGCGCATCTTATGATTAGTTGTTTTAATATTTGATATATTCCGGAAAATAATTTTCAAGGTTAAATAAATCTATAAGTATACTAATTTATAACCACTCTGCGGTGTTCCTTTTATTTTCAATAAACTGTCAATAAGTTTTATGTATATTTCTATATTGTAGGCCAATAAGATTAAAAAACAAAAATCGTTTGTATCGACTTCGGTAAAAGATGGCGAAATTAGTTCATAAGGTATCCGTTAGATGGCATGCACGTTTTCTGTTCTCTTGACAGCCATTTTTGTTTCATTAGTTGCCCTTGGCTATTCGGAGCAGGTGGACTGACTTTACTTCAAAGTGTAACTTTTTGTAAAACATCATCTAAAAATGAGCTCAAGTCGAAGATGCTGTGTTAATAATCCTGATGTGTTTTGTTACGTTTGTGGGGAATATATGGTAAAAGAAAATAGGAAAAATATTACAGACTTTGTGAAACGTGCATACTTGGGATATTTTGGTGTTAAGCTTGGTGACCAAGATAAAACATGGGCACCGCATTTTGTGTGTAAAACATGTACTGAACATCTGCGGCAATGGACAACAGGACAAAGGAAAAGTCTAAAATTTGGTGTGCCAATGGTGTGGAGAGAACCTGTGAACCATATTGACGACTGTTATTTTTGCATAGTAAATGTTTCGGGAATTAATTGAAAAAATCGCCACAAGTGGACATATCCAGATTTGCCTTCAGCTAGACGCCCGGTACCCCATTCAGAAGAAATACCGATCCCAATATTTCAGACGTTACCAGATATATCTAAGGAAGAATTTGAGTTATTTGAAAACATTTCTCATTCTATTGACGATAGTGGCAGTGACTACAAGGGGGTATCAACAATTCCTCAACTATTTAATCAAGATGAACTAAGCGATCTTGCTAGAGAACTGAGCGTATCGAAGGAAGCATCCGAACTACTAGCATCAAGACTGCATGAAAAGAATTTACTGCAACCCGGTACAAAAATAAGTTTTTATCGCACAAGGGAAAAGGATATGCTACCCTTCTTTACTCAAGAAGATAATCTTACATTTTGTTTAGACGTTAAGGGTCTTTTGGAAAAAATGGGACTACTATCACAATATGATGCTAGTGATTGGCGTTTGTTTATTGATAGCTCCAAGCGTAGTTTAAAATGTGTACTTCTTCACAATGGTAACAGGTTTGGTGCAATACCAATCGCTCATTCAACTAAAATGAAAGAAGAATACGATACAATAGCATTGGTCTTACAGAAGATAAAATACCAGGAACATCGCTGGGTGATTTGTGTAGATTTAAAAATGGTGAACTTTCTTCTTGGGCAGCAAAGTGGCTACACAAAATATCCTTATTTCTTGTGCCTCTGGGATAACAGGGACAGACAAAACCACTGGATTAAGAAGGAGTGGCCTAAGAGAGAAAATTTGGTTGTTGGGAAAGAAAACATCATTGCTGAATCTTTAGTTGAAAGAGAGAAAATCATCTTACCGCCTCTACATATTAAACTAGGCCTAATGAAGCAATTTGAAAAGGCTCTTGACAAGGATGGACCATGCTTCGGCTACTTAAGACTAAAGATGCCCCATATAAGTATTGAAAAACTTAAAGCTGGTATTTTTGAGGGGCCACAAATCAGACAACTTACAAAGGATCCTGCTTTTGTCGAGTCAATGAATCAGATTGAAAAAATTAGTTGGATGTCATTTGTTGAGGTCATAAAAAATTTTCTAGAAAATCACAAAAGTGAAAATTATATTGAGCTGGTAAACATTATGCTCAGTAACTTCAAGTCACTTGGATGCAATATGAGCACAAAAGTTCACTACCTACACAGCCACTTAGACAATTTTCTTGGAAATTTAGGAGACACAAGTGAAGAACAAGGTGAAAGATTTCACCAGGATATAAAAACAATGGAAGCTCGCTACCAAGGAAGATGGGATAACCATATGATGGCAGATTACTGCTGGTGCTTAAAACGAGACTGTTTGAACAAAGTGCACTCAAGAAAATCGCGCAAAAGAAGCTTCCGAAGTGTTGGGTGATGTTTTTATGTATTTTTTTCTTTTCAATTTGTTTTATTACAGTAAAAAATTTTAGTATTTGTGTTCAATTGTATTGTAAAATTCTGTTGTGTTTGTGGGTGATTTAACAGCCCTAGAAATAAATCAAGTCTTTATATTTAGTGGGTTTTATTATTAATATAATATTCCCATATCATCATGTAGAAGATTTTTTTACGTAAGTAACAACATATGTATATCTTGAAAACTATAGCTGATAGGAAAAAAACTAGTGTCATAATTGGATTCAGCATCCCAATTGTTCTTTAAATCTGCATTAAAAGCTCCGGCACCAAAACCACTGTTGGCCTTTGTTATAGTTGCTTTTAATAGCCCGTACAGGTATTTCTATTTCATAAAATTTAATTTCTATCTGTTGAAATTATATTCAGTAGGTTCTAAGAATCAACTGAGGTAGCTTAGTTAATTGATAACTAGTTAAACGCATAAGATAGTAGAAATTATTGACAATAATTTTGTCTGCTAACTGAAGACTCATTCAAGAGGGTAAATCTGTGGATCTTGGATTTGAATCAAGACTGGCGATTTGATTTGAGATTTGGTTCAAAGGAGAATCAGTAGTGACTCGGGGTTCCCCAATGGAGAAGCCAAGCCTCACTTTGTCCCCAGCTTGAACCGCTATTGCTTGAGCACACAATATGCTAAGGGTATTCCATGAAATCCTCCAGGTTGGTCACTTGGAGGATTTTGCGGTGATGGAAGAGAACACATTGCTTTTCCACATGGAATTTCTGTATGATGACCTGGGTTTCGTTACAGGGTAACATCTTTGACCTGTAGATGTTATGCCTTAAGAAAACCTAGGTCTTAATCAAGAAATTTGATGTGGAAAAGCAAAGTGTTTTCTGTCATCATTAAGGATTTCCACCATGTTATGCCTGAAACTGTAATTTATTTTGTGGTGAATTTAAATGAAGACCAGTCCATCATTTCAAAAAATATGTGACCATCTGTTTTCATGTGATGTATGATAATAGGTTTGGCTTACCAATTTGAGGCCATTGGAAACATTTAAATGAAGGCCGAACTCCCTTCCCAGATTCGCTGGCATCATGTTTCATCTCCTGCCAAGCACACTTTAGATTTTCATTTCCAATACTCGCCACTATTGATTCAGGAAGTGTAGTCTTTTTCCACTGGATTTTTATACAATGTGTGACCACCAACTGGGAGGACAAGGTCATCCCAGTAGGATCCTTTGGCAACAAAATTTTATTGTAAAAGTAAATAGTTGTAGCATTGCAACTAGTACCATCACGTAAGGAGTGTAATGTTTGAGTTCAAGCCATGCTATTGGAAATGTGGCAAAGTCATCGCATGTATTTATCAGCATTTATATTTTAGATGCAGGAACAATTTATTTTGCCAGCCCCGGTCATGGCGGGGCAATGTTTTTGCCTGCCAACCCAGAGGTTGCGGGTTCAATTCCCATCAAGGTGGGTTTTCCTCCACCTTGGGCTTGGGTGTATGTAATTGATTCAGTTGTTTTATCATTATTCAAAGTCTGATGTAAAGGCCAAAAGGCTGTTTTTCAGAAAAATGCAAAACAAATAAATGTACTTTTTTTTTCTATTTTCTCCAAAAAAGGTTACTTTGGAAAATTTGAAGAGTTTTCATAAGTATGAAGTCAAGGTTGCTGCCTGCACTGTTTCCTGTTCCAGTTTTTCCGATCCGGTCATAATTCACACAGCAGTTGGAAGTATGTAGTTTGGGTTTACTTTCATATTGTGTTCCACTCTATTTTATGTGCAATGTAGTTGTCACCACAATTACTGCTCAAATTAAATATTTTTTTCTGAAAATACAAATAATTGCAGAATCATGTTAACATTCATCGAGTTCCATATGAATCTCTGTAAAAAAATTTTCTCTAAAGGAAGGATGAATCGCATATGAAGTGACAGTGACTCAACTCTTTGTCTTTCTGACATTCATACATTTTTAGTTGTGAAATGATTTTCTGGATATATTCAGTTGTATTACAGGAGTTATTTCTCAGCTTTAAAAAATATTTTTTAAATGTTCAACTGGACATTTAAGTGCCAAGATAAAAATGTCCATTTTTCCATGAAAGTGCCGAAAACCTCAAAATAATACATCTTGTAATTGACAAGCCATTGTGCTAGTGCACTGTTTATCTTTCTTATTAATCACATACTACATTTTAAAATTACTCTTCATTCTAAGTTCAAAAGTTTCTGTTTATTGATTATTTTAAATGATATGCGAAGGAATATGAAGAAGGTAGATACTAATGTTTATGCATTTGCTATGAATTTATAATTTGAAATTAAAAGTGTCCCGAACAAGTTGTATGTGGAATGATGCTGAATTCACATCTTGTATGGTGTAGCCACCATCCTAGTAAATATGCAAAGGAACTCTTATTATTTTAACCTAATTGTTCTATAATCAAACTAGAACTAATGTAAACAAAAAATACCGTTTTACTATTTTTATTGTCTTGTGAGAATATTGACTGCAGGCATACATAACCATTGTTTTTGCATGGTGGTGTATGTCATTTCAAGTTAGAGGTAATGAAGATAGTGTAATTGATTTTGTGATGGCCAGTGGTAATTCCAAATATTATAAAGCCACAATTACAAAGAGGAGAGTACTTTCATTAATCCTTAAATACAATTTTTCCAAAAAAATATAAATCACACCTTCAACCATAAATACTTAATAAAGTTGAAACGTAAAATGCCAACACCAAAAATCAGTGCAACACATGTGGCTCATCAGTATAAAAGCCATGGGTTTTGCTGTATCAGAGTTATGTATAAATTTTTTCTGTGCTAAGTTGAATCAGAGAGAAAAAACTCAATTTAAAAAGCATTTAAAATCTGCAAAACACGTCTGACATTTTTGGAATTGTACATAAATAGGCCTCAACTGAAATTGGCCACAGGAGCATAGAAAATGACTTGAACATTTTGGTAGAAATGTAGAAGACATTTTCGTCAAAGCCAACATTCCTCCACCAAAGTAGGAGAATGAAAACTTGAAGACCTTATTTAGTGAGTTCTTTGAAAGAAAAAAATTTTAATTAAAATTGTGTTAGGTAGCTATTTGACCCCTGCCACTTCTTTTTATTTCTGAATATCGTGCCCCTATCCTCTATTTATTTTTTCTGTGGTTCTTTTTAGATGGAATGATAGGTAATGAAGTAATATTTTGTAGGTCATAATCAACGTAGAACAGTGAAATAAAAAGTGATTATTATTTTATATTGTAAAGTATCTAGTTTAATACTTCATTTGTTATCAAGACATTTTTCTTGTAAACTACAACTACAATAATAATAATATTAAATATTAAGAAAAAAGAAAATTACATATATGTCATTGAAATATGTATACATTAAGTTAAAAATTGGGAAATATCCATGGTCAAAGTAAGACAACATTATCATAGAATAGATTGGAGTACATAATATCATATACATACATATTATTAATAATCAGAGAATAAATGATACTTCTCAAAGCACTCTGGCAAATGTAAAGGTACTTGGCAGAGTTTACACTGCCAGGTTGTCTCACTTCTGACATTATTCTTGAAGCATACATGACATCCTTTAGTTGGATGTTGTTTCTTTGCTATTGATGGGATACGTTCAGGAAAATGAGCCCA
The DNA here is from genome assembly GCA_037158775.1 of Hetaerina titia. Taxonomy (NCBI): domain Eukaryota; kingdom Metazoa; phylum Arthropoda; class Insecta; order Odonata; family Calopterygidae; genus Hetaerina; species Hetaerina titia. Next base: position 10,083,714 of record CM073779.1, read on the forward strand.
ATTGTAGCTTGCAGTTGGACAGATATGTCATCATGTGAATGTCGTCCATGCACATTGTAATTTGGCAGAGTGACCTTTGTCAATAACGCCTCTGCAACATCCAAACGAAAACTAGTTATACTTTTCTTCTTTTTTTTGTTTACTTTTGAGTATAATGTGTATGAATTGAACAGTGCAATGTCAAACATATAAAAGAACATTTTTTATATTCTTTCATGCACTTTCTCATCAATGGGAACCATGCCAGCTGCTGGTCTTGTTTGTCCACACCTCCCATTCCTCGTTTCATGTGCATTCTTCTGGACCCATGGCTTTCTTACTTCTGTCACGATGATACACAATGTGTAAAAGGCTTTCATTTCATCAGGATGCACGTCAAACCATTTTTATCTATTTCCTTTTCATTATACTGTTCACTCTCCATCACTTGCTTTGCATACTGTTCGTTTCCTTTGACAACATTTCCCAAAAGTAAGCACTCAGTACCTCTTCAAAAATATGTAAGGGTTCCGGATTTTTGCCTACTTGACGCAGAAAAGGTGCACTTACGCCGGAAATTTCAGGGAAATGTATCATATCTTTTTCATCCCCTACCCATTCTTCCCTGGATGCACTGGCACTAGTCGATGCTTCATCCCCACTGCTTCATACACGCAAGGTGCGTTTTTGAACTTTTAGCACGACTTTGCTATCATCACCCTCTGTTTGACTGCAGGTTTCATTCTCCACTTCAGTTGGTTTGTCGTCATCTAATTCTCCATCGTCCATTGTCATTCAGTTTAATACTCTCATCGTCACTTCCAGGTACACAGTTTATAATTCTTTTATATGTTGTTTTCACCACAATATATATATATATATATATATATATATATATATATATATATATATATATATATATATATATATATATATATATATATGAGAAAAGCTGAGATGACTCATCGTGTAATAGGAGCACCCTTTTTGAGAAAGCAAAGTCGGCATATGACACTCGTAGACATAAAAGAGAGTGGGTAGGAAACTTAATACTTTTAGGTGGACACCCAATACGAAAACGAAAGAAAATAATATCACAGAAGGATGGCTAAACTAACAGTTTGTCGAAGATTCCAAATTGTAACATTGTTTCACAAATAATGTTACCATTAGTATGCTGATGAAAAATTATTTTTTTCACTTTTCTGTGTTAAAATAACATATAGACTTTGAACAAACCGAACGGTAATAGGGTTAACCTTGTGAAATTTATCCATGATGGAAAGGAGACAAACTATGCAAATTTCACTTGAATAGAGATTTATTCACGACCCGGGTTTCAAACACTTAATGTTACCTGAAGATGACATTGTGTTTGAAACCCGGGTCGTGAATAAATCTCTATTCAAGTGAAATTTGCATAGTTTGTCTCCTTTCCATATAGACTTTGAATTTGTAATATGTATGGAAGAGAACTCAATTTATTTCATGGCGATCGGGGTTGTAGTTCCTGAGCAAGTGTGATTTCAAATCTACTGCCAAAAGTGGGATTTTAAAAAGTTGATGAACGAACCCTCTTCCCGTAAGAACATCGAGAACACAGCTGTCACTACTCATATGATATCATTTTATTACTTCCAATGCATAATATTTCATGAAATATGATTCTTTATGTACATTATGGATGTTTTAACATTGTTAAATTTTCAAAATATTTATATTGTTTCCCTAAAGAGTTCTAAAATTATGAAAATCTGATGACAAGTCATTTCAATGCAAGGGGTTAAATATGTTTTTCAATTTATTAATTACTTGGGTGATTTCAATAGCTATTTTTACTGTCTCCTTTGATGATGTTTACAGGATTAATGATATTCCAAATACTTAAACAGTGTCTGTATTATTAATATAATTAATAACAGTATCTGTAATTAAGTGTGTTAATAAGTCATACTGATAGTGAAAGCAGAAAGAGAAATTGCTCCTAAAGCTAAATTAAAGGAGTAACATGTGGCCATCAACTGCATTGGAACGAAGGGGTTCCCATTCCCGATTGCAATAGCAGTGACATCACGTGCCTCCATCTTCTGTGCAGAATAACGAAGAATCATTGTCCCTTCCTGTTTTAGTTTCAATGTAGGAAAGGGCCACCTATTTATCTTTTAATTTAGTTTTATGACAAACTTTTCTGTTGGCTTTCATCATTGACAAATGGGAAGGGACAATGCACTCTCATTATAATTTTATGAGAATGATTGAGTCCAGTGATGCCACTGCTGTTCTATTTGGGGATGTTTACAACTTAGGGACAGTGGATGCAATAAATTTCACGAGAGCTATTTTAGGTACTTTTTAGGAAACTTCAAATTTGAGTGTGGTCGGCTTTTGTGAAATGTTTTTCTGAGGCCACCATTTCTATATTTTGTAGTTATGTAAGATTTGTTTGTTTTGGGGCATCCTAGTTTATGTCTATCCTAGTTAATCTGATCCCAGTTAATCAGCAGTTAACTCAACTGTCTTGAACTTGCTCAACTGAGAGACAATGCAAAATAAGTATTTTTGAATTCATTAATTAATGGTTTGCTTGCTAAGTAATTTAGTAATAAGTTAGTTATTAGCTGCTTCATCACATGTAAACCCAATTAAATATAGGGGATGTGTAAATATAAATAATGTCTAGGAAAATTGTTATAATATTATATATCACTCCTCATTGCAATGTGAAAGAGTTTAATTTTTTGTTGATTATTGGGTGTTTGATTTTGTAATTTTCATTTGCTGTGTAAAGCTATGCAATAATACTTCCAAAAAAATTATGACCTTGACCTATCTAAAAGTGACTTTATTTTTCAGCACCTGGAATAATGGAGCGCCCTGTGGTTAGTTTCATCAATACGTCATTAGTCCATGTGTCTTGGCGGCCTCCAGATTATCCTGCTGGGATTACTGAATATTATGAATTAAGAGTGAACCAAAGTGAAGGAGAAGTTATGCCTAAATATCATAGCATACGCAATGGTTAGTACCATTTATTCAAGATTATTGCTTGTTTAGTATAAGAAAATTCTGCTGAAGCATACATTTAAAAATTTTGTCACATGGTAGTCAAAGGTAATGATGAAATTTAATTGATGGTGCAGTTGTAATGTGTTTATTAAGCATTACTATTTTTTTTTCAATCACTACGGCACTTCATTTAGTTGGAAAAGATGAGTGTCAAATAGTTTTTAAATTGGAAATTCACAATTGCTACTGGGTAATTGAAAATTGAGCATTTTGCCACTCCTGTCTGAATGTTGTCATTCTACTGTACTATTGAGTTTTATCAAATTAGTGATTTTGGTAGGGTTTGGTCATGCAATGGCCCATGTCATGCATGTACTGTTTTAGAGCATACTATCTATGCAGTTGAGTTGTTGGCTGTGACTCGTGCACTCGCTTGAGCTCACTGTGCTCGTGCTACTACCTTCATTTTGCCTTCCACTCATTAGCTGCATCCAAACTCATTAGGCATTAGGGAGAATGCTTTAAGGTGCCTATTGATAAGGCAGCTTGAGTTAGGACACCCTAGGCAGTAGTACTGTCATCTATTTAGCTAATAATAAGGAATAAACAGATGATATCCTAATGTAATTATTTTTATATTTGAGATAGCTTGTGCAAACATTTGTTTGTAGTTGCAAAACTGCAAAATGATTTTGGCATAATTTTGAGTTCACTTTACGATTCATTCAGCAGTCTTATTAAGTTTTCCATTTCTTTCTTTTAATTTAATAACTTGGGCAATTTTTGGTACTAGTTTCATACAAGGGTTGCTTTTTATATTTTGAGCCTTGACGACACCAAGTGCTTTAGGTGCCATCTGACGTTTCCATCCAAATGTTTGACCCTTTTAATACTTTCTTCCGAACATTTTTTCATTTGATCATAACTTGTGTTTTTTAAAATGACTCGAAAATTTTGTCTCAGTGAAAAAATGGATTTAATGCATGAACACTTTCATGCTATAATTTTTTAAAACTTTTGATGTGGATTATCAAGATAGAAGTGCATTTATCAACTTACTTCCACTTTTGGTGATGGAACCCCATCCTTTGCCACTGTAAAACGCTGGTATAACGAATTCCATCATGGCCACCATTCGCTCTGCGACAAAAGTCATGAAGGTCATCCAAAATCAGTTGTAGTGCCAGAAAACATTGATGCTGTGCAAGAACTAGCAAAGGAAGATCACCATGTGACTTATCGTGAGATTGAAACATGCTTGAGGATTAGTATGATGAGCATCAATAAGATATTGTGTGAACATTTAGCTGTGAAAAAATTTTGTTCGCAGTGAATCATGCATAATTTGACAAAAGCTCAAAAAGACGCTCATGTCATTTGGTGCAAAAAAATGCTCAAGAAATACAATCACCATGCATCAAAAAATGTGTATAACATCTGCCCAGGTGATGAATCTTGGATCTATGCGTATGAGCCCGAAACAAAACAGCAATCCACTCCATGGGTCTTCCAAGATGAGCAAAATCCGACAATGGTGATTCATGCATGAAGCACATTGAACCAAATGAGCACCTGTTTCTTCAGAATAACTGGGTATGTGGCAACCGTAGCATTAGAGCAATGTAGAACCGTGAATTCTGAATGGTACACGAGTATTTGCTTGCCAGAAGTGCTTGGTGAAATACAAAAAAAGAAGCGGCAACGAAGGATCATTATTCATCATGACAATGCAAGGTCTCACATCAGCGGAAGTAACTACCTATTTCACAGGCCAAAACGTCGAATTGAAGGGTCATCTTCCATGCAGCCCTGATTTAGCAACAAGTGACTTCTTTTTATTTGCATTTATTAAAAAAAATTGCGTGACCAGCATTTTTCAGCGCTTAAAGAAGCCTTTGATGCATTCAAAAACCATGTTTTGGAGTTACCTCAATCAGAGAGGAAAAAGTGTTACAAAAATTGGTTCGAGCGCTTGCAAAAATGTGTTGATTATCATGGAGAGTACTTCAAAAAACAATGAAGCCTTTTTCAACAATAAATGACTGTCTTTTCATTATTAGGCTGAAAATATAAATAGCAACCCTTATGTCATTTTCTTTTATTGAACTATCTGAGTATTCTTTTTTTTATTTGCTTTAATTATAAGATCAAATTTTTTATGTCTTATCATGTACATTGTGTAAGTGCAGTTATAGAATTTAAAAGGTTGCAGGACGGTTGGGCATGGAAAGAGGTCGTCTTCCTGGTGATTGCAAATCAAGAGACTCCATGATTCCCACTGGCCAAATTTCACCATTTTACCCAAGCATTAGCCCACATTTGGTAATATCAAATTTCCTATGGAGAAAATATGTTGAAATGTCTTAAAATTAAACATGTTATCATTCTTTGGTGGTAAAGTCATCATTATTAGCATTACCATATCCAGACACCTGTGGTTATGTATTCAGAATAACACATTCCTTTTGAGCAAGTAAGGGAAACTATTACTAATTATAAAGGTTAATGTTGAGGTTTTAAAGGTGAATTAGAGTGCCAAGCAAAGTTCCTGTGGAAATTTTCCTCAATTGAAATGTCACCATTTTAGCATGAGTTTTTTGTTTGAAAATTTTAACAAGTGCAAAAGTATTGATGGAAAACAGAAAGAAATGCATGGATAAGCTGCCTGAAACTAATCTGGAGTTCATTTACATTGAATATTTTTGAGATAACCTGTGCCAATTATTACTTAACTACCAAAGCAGAAAATGTAAGTATTTTATGCAAATTTCATAGTCTACATCTACATGGTCCTCTGCAAGACACTGCTAGAGTGTATGGCAGGGATTAATTAACCACCAGGCATGCAATGTCAAAAATTAATTTTATTTCATCGTAAGTCAGTAAATAAAAGTAAAAATAACATCCACCGGTTAAGGTAGGTTTTTGAATGGACACAACTACCATTAATTATTTTGTGACTCCTAACAAAACACAAACCAGCAACCTACTCTACATCAAGTCACTTTTCATCTCTGTGTGCTTCCTTCCTCCCGTCCAACATCCCTATCCTGTTCCTGCCCTTTACTCCTTTGCCTATCACTCTCCCCTCTAATAGTCTTCAATATCCCACTGCCGATCAATACGCCCTTCATCCAATTTTCCTACCTACTTAGGATTTCCCCCAATAAACTCCTCTCCTTGCTCACCATCCCTAGGACTTCCTCATTTGTTTTCCTTTTGGTCCATTTAACTTTCTCCATTCTCCTCCACACCCACAGTCCAAAAGCCTCCAATCTCTCCAACGTATGTCTATCCTCCTACTTCAGTGACCGCATTTCCGCACCATACATAGCTCCATATCAAATTTTTTCAAGTCTTTTCTTAATGTCCTTACTCAATAATCCTGCCCTCCTCCTTGTGAAAGCCTCTTTGCCTAGTGCAATTCATCTCCTTACATCCCTACTACTTTGACCATGTTGGTCCAAAACACTTCCAAGATATGTAAACTGTTCTACCTTCTCTAGTTTCTGCCCTATTTTAATGTTTAGCTTAGCCTTTTTCTTTCTGGAAAATTGCATAGCTTTTGTTTTATTAATATTGATTTTCATGTCATATCTGTCGCACTGACTTTCCAAATCACTTAGCAATGCATGCAAGCCTTTGACTGACTGACAGACTAAAGCTTGATCATCGGCAAACCTAGCTGATTTTACCAATTCCCCCCGACTTTCATTCCTACCTCCAGTTCTTCCCATACCTCTTGTATCATTTCCTCCACATATACGTTGAACAGCACCGGTGACAATGGGCAGCTCTGCCTAACACCTCTTCCTAATACTGCCCATCCGGACTCTCCATTCCCATTAGTTTTCCCAATTCACTCTATCAAACGCTTTTTCAAAATCTACGAAACAGGCAAATATGTCCTGATTTTATTCTATATTCCTTGTGATTAGTGATCTCAGTACTGCAATGGCATCGCTAATGCCTTAACCCTTTCTAAACCCAAACTGACCATCCCCTAAGTAATCATTTGCTCTTCTCTCTATCCTTCTGTCGATGATCCTGAGATCAACTTCAAGAAAAAGTCAATAAATATGTTAGATAATTCAAATAATTTAGATAATGATAATTTGAATTCAAGTTTGTATCTTTTTGCAAGTTTTTTAAATGAAACACTGTACTTTGAAGATGTGAATTGAAAGATGAACTCATTTTCATTTTCCCTTTTTAGCCACAGATGTCCAGGTGTCTGTACCTGATTGTGAAGTGGAGGGTTCCATCATTAGTACTTTCGCTATACGTGCCGTCAATGTTGGGCCTGGTAAGATGTTTTACCGGGGCCCATGGAGCAACCTAATGGAAGTGAATTGCTACAATTCAGGTGATTGTGAATTTAACTAAAATAAAAATTGCATGCGTAACTCAGGTCAATGTAATCAAATCACACACCAAAGGAAATTTAATGGAATTGTGTATAAAAATTATTGAATGTTTTTCTTTTTTTAAAATCTAATCAATTAGACAAGAGCTCTGCCAAGTTTTTCATAATTATTTTTTAAATTGAAAAAGCCTAGCTTTATAATTTTTAAAAACAAAAAATATGTGTGAAGAATATTTTACCTAACATTGTGAATGAATGTTAGGAAAGCATGCATTTTTTGAAAATTTAGAATACAACTTTTCAGAATGTTTTACTTACATGGTTGTATGTCATTTCATTATCCATTTTGTGCAGTATTCACCATAAATCACAAGTAGTGAATTATGTGGGTGGTTTGAAAAGTTTCCGACCCCAAAAATTTCAGAAAAAATGTCTTGTATCTTTGTTATGTCAGAAACTTTTCAGACCACCCTTGTATTTAGTCTAGGATACAGATCTCTCATAAAATTGTTTATACTCAGCCTGTCACTCACCATAAAACCACTCACCAACCTGGACTGTATGACAGAATCTTTTCTGTTTAAATGAAATAATTTTTTCACATTTGAGATTTAACAAGTTTTTGTTTTGTCTACATAATCCAAGTATACTAATTGCAGTAATGTATTGGTATGAAAGGGGGGCAAGATGCAATGAAATGAATACATTGTATGATTAGTAGTTTGTTAGGTAATTTATGCATTGTAAGAACTGAGGGAGAGTATTCATATCGCACATAAGTTAAAGCCACGGGGGATGAAACTGACTTTGACCCAAATATGCTGCAGCATGAAAAATGCTAGAACTGGTGACTGGCAACTCAGATCATTTGTACTGCCTTGATGCAACAGATATAACAGTGGTGGGCTCCTGAATAATAAAAAGTGTTTCACATCAACATTTTTACACAGATTTCGAATTATTCATAACATAACATGCCTAGCTATTACCAATTTATTTTATGTGTAAAACTTATAAATCCAATGAACTGTAGCTTGAATATTATTCACTGTACCAAGATCCTTAATTTAAGGCATAGTCATTATATCAGGTTACCTCTGTTTTTTCTACGTTGGCACTAAGTGGAATTAAAAATATCAAGGGGGTTATGTGCATGTATATAGGGCTGTAATTTGGCTATATTAAATAAATACTGTTAATGTTTGTTGGTTGGTGGTGGTATTTATCTTATACTGTTACTCAGTAGACTTATCAAATTTCTTTTCTCAGGCTCATCAAAAGAACTTCTGCTTTGGATCCCAGTAGGATTTGTCATCATTGTGTTCGTGATCGTTTTAGCATTTATGATTCACAAGTAAGTGACCCTTGATATTTTGCATGAATGCCTAGTATTGCCTAGCAAGAAAGGCTTATCGGTGAGAACTGAATTACTGTGTTGAGTGTATTTTTAGATAACTGATACATAATATCTAAGTCACAGTATTAGCCACATATTTGTTTGAATCCATTGAGAATATTCTGAAGCGTGCATGAATGTTCTGTTATTGGTTGGAAATATTTTCAAACTAAGTCTCTTCGAGTACTCCTCCATTCCACTTAAGCTACCTGATTTCCCTCCATGCAATATTGTTGCGTTGCATGACTGTTGTATAGCCAAACTGGAGTGTGCAGCTGATATGATTATAAGGTTCCACACTGTTCTAGGTTTCCCCGACCACTTCCTGGTTGCAGAATTATCCATAGCAGTGAGATATCGTTTTAATTCAAAAAGATCTGAAAGATTCCCATTTTTGTCCAATCTGCAAAACATTTAAATGAGCAGAATGCAAGTACTAGTTTCTTCAAGCTGTTGCCCCATGGCTAGATGACCCTGTTTCCATGTGTTCTTATTACTTAATCATGATGCTCTTGCTTTGTATCGATTTTTACCACTACTGTTGCTTGTGTTCGCCATTGTCACAATCGAAAGTGACAGGAGCAATGACTGGGACTTTCATTGTCTGCCTATAGTGAAAGCCACTTTGATTTTTAAGGTGAAAATTTTCAATGAACCTCTGGGGGTTTGAAGATTTGACCATCCTATCCCCAAGTTTTAGCCTTCACATTGGCTAAATTCAGCGAAAAGTTTACGGTTATCACAGGCATTATTTGTGATATTTTAACTTGAGGGGAAATTATAACTGAAATAAATATTGATCAATTGACCAACAAAAAAATTGTGTGAATAATAGTATGGGCGTGATGAGCTTAGCAGGGGGGGGGGGGGGTCATAAGTTTTATTAAATTTTGTGAAATAGTGTCAAAGAGTCTTCATGAGTAGTGAATAATATAACAGCATTATGAAGGTTTCCGCATGAGGCTATGACCATCAACAGCTCATGGCAACTTCAAAAGACTGAAAAAGATGTGTTTTGGTAATGCAGCTCAATGAGTTTTTTTAAATATGGAGAAAATTTGGAAGAACATTTAACTAGTGAATGTTAGTCAAATTACGTTAATGTTTGATGTTAAAGAAATCTAATTGTATGGTAATATAAGTGTCTCATCAACTTTGCTTCTCTACTTTTTAATCATTATTTTGTAGTGGAAGATATGTTCCAATAAATCATGAAACAGTAATTTTTCATTCTTTTTTTCTTCATTTTAATATTTGAGTGAGAGCTGATATTTCTATAATTTATTTTCAGGGCATATGCTCATTATGTAGAGATGAGTAAATTTGTAGTCCAAATACCAGAAGGATTAAAGGAATCAGTAAGTATAATACTTTTTTTATCTCTTTTATGAGTTCATGCATAAAATTGGCAATGTGAGTATTTTTATAAAAAGCTATATTTCGGGTGTGATATGGTGGAATATCATGATTCATTAAAAATTTCTATTTTTTTTTTTTTTCAAAATAAAATTTTATACGACTGGTTTCAATGTAACTGCGTCATCATTAGGTCTACCTGATGATGATGTAGTTGTATGGAAACCGGCTATATTAAATATTGTTTTGTGAAAAATTGCAAATTTTTAATCAATAAAAAATGGGTATTTTTGCATGGAACTCATTGGAAGGGTGGGTGTAATGCAGCTGGCTTGTGAGAACTGCTGCAGAAACCCAAGTTGATTGCAAAATAAATTTCCTGTATTTATATCGTGTGCAAAGTTTTGAGTTTACAGCCATTTGATGGCTACATTCCATTTTAGTTAGACTGATATTTGTTCCACAATCTGCCTGTGCAAGGAATGTATGATAATGATAGTGCAGTATTGTTCAAACTGGTCAAAAGACATAGAACTTTTCACTATAGAACTATTTGCATAAGTACAAAGGAAAAAAACCCAGATACTAGACGTTAAAAATAATGTTACAGTTACTGATAGTTTAAGATTCACATTTGAGTCATGAAAGAACTCATCCAGAATGTAGTACAACTTGTTTTATAATAGTGTACCCCCTTTTGTTTTGGAATAAGTAGGGGAAATGATAGATTTAATTGATTTTGGAAATTTATTTTAAATTTGGGAAGCAGAATGGTGAAGAATGTGAATAGAACTGGACTGATAATGCTTACATGTAGACACCAAATGAGACACTTGCTGATACGCCATCTTTTATGGCCCTTTGCTCACGGCCTGTTAAAACTTGATTAATTCAGTATGTTACATCAATCAATACCATAATTTCATAACTTTTGGAGCAACTTCCTATGATGAAGAATTTGAATGTCTTTTGGGTTTCTGATTTTTCTCAGTAATCAAATTTATTTTAACTTGCACTTGTGGTCACTAAGTCTGAGTCGGTGCAACTCAATAAGTTCATCAAAATATGCATTCCAGGAAATGCTGTTATATTCATTTTAAATCTGTATCACCTTAACTGAGATTTGTTTCCATGGAAAACATGGGACCAGAGGTGCAGAGTACACACATGATAGAATTAGATATAAAATTTTCTAATAATCTGAAGATGCAGTTTACAATTCTTAAAGCTATTCTTATCCTGTAATGAGTTCTTAATTTTGAGGCCAAAGAGGCTTCACTTCTTGAAGGTAATTCAATTCATGCATTTTCAAGATTTACCATCATGGTACAAGTAATATAATATTGTAGTAGGTATTTATGGTTTGTACACATGAGAAAAACAAGGATGCATAAATGGAGTACCTTCAGGTGTGATGTGTTGGAAATCAAACATAATGAATAAAAGATCATAGCACTTTTCCACTTGGTCAAATTTATTTTACGATCAGGTTTCAATGTATTGAATCATCATTAGGTCACCTGGAATACATTGAAACTTGGTCATAAAATAAATATTACAAAGTGGAAGATAACTACGATCTTTTATTCATAAGGTTGCATTTAAACATACCCATGCTATACTGTGCAGTAATAGGACAGGATAAGTGCTACTTATACCCTCTATTTTTAAATCTATTCTTTTGAACTTGTATTTGAGTGATTATTAAAAAATGATGTGAATTCCTCTGGGCAATAACATTTTTAGAAATGTTATTTCCAAAAAGATTCCCACTCTCCTCCAAGGACTAATATTTTATGGTTTCAGGTTAGCACCAAGGTGAAATTTTTAATGTGGATTTCTGTTTTTCAGGTGAAAGATAAGACGATTCCACCAGATGATCATGAACGCTCATTGAAAAAGTTGGGCATTGGAGGTCCTGCCGATGAGGAGGTAAAAATTCTGCCTCTCTTAATAGCCACCACTTATGGTGTTCTCTAAAATGTCACACTCTGCTGAATTCTGGTTAAAAGGCATTGATGCCATGGGCAATTAAACAATTTGTTTTACAATTGTAACAGTATTTTTGTTTTAAAAGTGAATTAAATTTGTAAAGGTGCTTGAATTTCTAATTAGATTAAATGATTGGTTGATTTTTTTTTCTGGTTTCATTATTTAATAGAATCCATAAAGAAATGTCTCGGGTGTTGAAAATGTTTTCATGAAATATAAGTTTTAAGAAATAATGTGTGAAGATGATGGGAGTTGCTTTCATTGATATCAAACCCTTCCTTTGGAAAAACTTGAGTTTGAATCAAGGAATTCATCAGCCACTTAGGAAATAATCTCTTCAAATGCAGTGTAGCTTAGAGTTGTGATACGATTGAATTTAGCTGTTGCTATCATGTTTGAAATCGTAATATTTTAGAAACTGCTGAATGGACCCGAGGGGCATGGCAGGAATCCAAGTGGGGGCAGCAGTGGCCGTGGGTCAGCCCACGAGAGTGTTTCTTCTGAGCAGACATCTGGAACGCAGATTTCATCTGACTCGGGAGCTGATGTTGACAGGGTAAAGTGCTTTTTCAATAGTTTAAAATATTCAAAGTTAATGCTTGGAGCAAGGGCTTCTGGTTTCTGGCCATGCACTAAAAAGCGAAAACAATTTCCCCATTTGCATTAGTTAACCTTGCAGTACTAGTATGTGGTTGCCCAAGTGTTCCTAGCAGCCATTGAGAATTTTTTTCGTTGCAAGAGAAAAACTGATATCTCAGAATTCTGGCGAGTTGGGCTGAAAGAAGAGCGTGGCCAGTGAACAGTTCAAGGGGTCGTGATGTTGCCTACTGCCATAATGTCATAGTTTTGTGTGAAAGTACTCCCTTTACTTGGGTCCATGGCTCTTTTTTCAAAGGATAGAATAGTTGCAGGAGGCTCTCATTTTTCAATTGTGGATAACCATCACCTATCTAAGAGCGATGGGTTTGTTCTCCTAACCTCTGTCATGAAACCACCCTTGATTTCTTTTCATCTCTTAACATTGTATGCAGAGTTAAAATATTCAACAGAGCAAATCAAATGAGAGCAGTTACTTGCTTTAATTTTTCGTTACAATAAAAATATGGAATTTTATTCCATATTTTTGTGATTTGAGCACAGTAAGTCATGGGAGAAAGAAAAATTTCTTCCAGAAACACAAGGAAAATTTTCAGATTGACTTAACCTGCTTGTTTCATGGAAAAAGTTACCAAAAATTGTCCCTATGCTAACACTCCTCTCTTGATAAAATGGCATTGTTGCTTAAGAAAATATGATCCAACAAAAGTTGGATTCTTATCTTTTTGATAAAATTTTGTTTGACTGGTAGAAATCCATTCATTATCATTGGAGTTATTTTCATTTTTGCAAGTGTTTGCACATACCTTTAGCTATGAAAAGCTCCATATTCTTCTCTGTTATTCTTGGGTAACCTGGAGTATTTTCATTTTAGTTTTGTGTATTTTCTAAATAAGTCATGTAGATTTATAAAACTTCAAATGTAGAAATTAATAGCAGCAATATCAATGGAGGAGTTCCATAGTCTGGAAATATTTTACTTGATGTGGTTGCTAGATGAAGAGGAAATCACAGGATGAAGAGCACAAGAAAGAGACCACTGGAGCCAGAAATAGGGCAACTAAAACAAGGTGCCTGATTCAAGTGTCCATTGGAGGATGGTTAGAGTACCAAATTTGATCCAGTTTTTTTTATTCACATTGTGTAAACTTTGTCTTTATACTTTATTGTATTAGGAAGTCAGTTAATTTGAAACTTGTGCTGTACTGAAATTAATGTCATCTGTACTGGTGATGTGCAAGTTTGTGTTTGGCATTATAAGCCACAACCAAGGAAGGCTTACGCACTGGTCATGGAGCATTTCTCAGTATGGATAGAATCCTGTGTGATATTTGTGAAATTCTTAGCTCTCATTTGTAAAGAATCATTGAGCATGCTATAGCTACTTTGTTCAGCCAGCTAAAAAATGTTAAATTTTCTCATTTTTTACTTATTGCAGAAAATTATTGTTAAAAAGTATGGTGAATGAAAAATGTGTAGTAACGTTTTATTGCCGAGGCTAGCCACACTAAATGTGTGTTTTCTTCATTTCCCTTGGCATCACATATTCCCCATCTTAGGCATCTTATCTGCAACTTGCGCACTCTATTCAAAACACCTATACGGTGAGTGTAAATCTTATATGTCTGCTATTTATTAAACTAAATTCCTCCAATATGACTGCAACATAGATGGTTAGTATTTTGAGAACAGTATGTTAGGAGTATGGCTCAACAAATGTGATCTTTGTTCATAAAACCAATGGGAATTGTTTCTACGTTAAAGGCAGCTTGTAAACTAAAAAGTATTGTCAGTATGCCTTGCCTTGGTGACTTCCACATGGTGATTTCATTTTGAAGTGCTGTGGCATACATCTCAGAAGACAGTGGCCTCGACACTTTGGCAGTTAGTGTGAGCTGCATGATTTTGTAAAATATGCTCTCCAGTCATGCTGTTTCCAATGCTCCAACAACTAACTTTTTGACAAGAGATGAATGCTTTCTCAACTCTTATACTGCCTTGTTGTGACAGGTTGTCTTTACCACCTGCAAGAGAGCATTACCAGTTCAAAGCTGTCAAGATATAGCAGGAGCTTTGACCATGGGAAACACAATGCACTAGTGAGACTTTGATGCCTTTCCCTCTAACAATTATGAGAGCTGATAGATTCAGGAAGGGAACTGGGATCAATATGCTGATGGAATAAATTATTTTGTGGACATTAAAGTAATTTTAAGGTATCTCCAAGATGAATTTACTGAAAGTATAAGGAGGGAGTGGATGACATTGACACCAGCATGCCTAGACTTATTGAAGCATTGTAAGACTCCTTTGTGTAATTATTAGACATCTGAATAGCATCAGTTGAATGACTGGACAAACTTTGAAATGTTTAATAAATTCATCCCCAATTAACCATGTGGGTTTTACTCAGTATCATGGATAATGGAGTTATGCTAATGAGACTGTGAATCATGACAATTCATTTACAATTAGAGAAAGATTTCTCTAAAAGTCTTCAAGGTGACATCTGATTTTAGTCACAAGCAGCTGCAACCAAGGTTGTAAACTCTCAATGGGAATATCTATCGACTGGGTCTCAGAATTTGATCCAAATTGACACATAGATTGTCCTCAGAAAGCCTATTCTCTAATCACCACACATTCTACATTAAATCATCAATAGTTGAACCAAGAGGGCTTAAATATTTTCCTTCTAAATGCCCGCCATCAGGCAGCCCCCTCATTTCAACATCAAGTTAGCTTATTGGCATGATAACTTTTGGTAGGTGGTTTGAGGCTCTCTGCTTGAAGCTTTTGTTTTTCAATGTCATTACCTATCATTTTTCGATACATTAAAGATTTTTATTTTATTAGTCCAGAAGTAATTTTTATATCAACATAATATTTTTCATCTGCATAGGTAAATCCTAAATTTTCCATGTCCCAAATACCTTTTCACTCTAATACGTCATTGTATCTTCACACGATGTTAAAATTACTTATTTTTACTATTGTATTTTTACTGCTTATATTTTGTACATCCTTGTTTCAATTGTGGAGTAATATTCTCCACATACTTGGGCATTCCTTAGGTGGCATCTGTATTATTGTGTTTGATACAAATGTGGATTAAGTGATAGAATCTGTGTGTTTTTTTATACAGCTTTACGAATGATTTCTTCAAAGCATACTTGTAATGCTTTAACCTTACATCCATATCGTCCATGAAGCAAAACCAAGTAATTTTTCATTCTTTGAATTTCACTAGTGATGCTAATGGAGAGTTGTTTCTGTTTTTTTGTGTGTGGTGAGAATTAAAAGTATGAGGCCAAACATTTGCACTAATGAATATTTTCTCTTTCCTTACAGTACCCCCCTTCGCCTGATATGTTCAGGGCCCCGGAGAAGACTCCCAGTTGCTTGAGATTGAGGACCCCCTCATATCAGTCGGATCTAACAGACAGTGACCACAGGATGAGAAATACGAGAGATTACATTGGAGAAGGGAGCAGCAGCCCATCTCAAACTTGGGATTACCTGAGAATAGGATTGACTGAAAGTGCTGACTTACCTCCACCTGGAGGATATGTAACTTTGGAAAGTGTGACCAACCCAGGTGTGGTTGCTAATGACCCAGAGCTGAGCTGTCTCGATGATGTTAGTCCCACGTTGAGTAGCAATTACGTCGCTCATCCGTGCTCATGGCCTCCCAAGGATCAAGACTCCCTCCTAATCCCTGTGAGTGCGACAGAAAGCGCCGAATCCACTGAAGAGACAAATGACTTTGTGGAAGCTCCAGACTCGTACTGTCGTGTGGGCTGGCAGCCAGGAGCAGGGTGTTCTCCGGAGAACTCGGAGGGGGGAGTGTACCCCGGGAGGCCATCTCTCAATGTGGCAGAGCCCATCCGGCCCACGACGTCCGAGGGCTATGTGACAGTTGCTTCATTGGGAGCAGGGGGGTTGCCCACAATATCTGAGAGTGTCAGTTGCCATTCCCTTGGTGATTTACCAGACCCTGATTGTGGTGTCGAGAGTGGGGAAGGCGTTGAGTGCAGCACTACTGACGTGGAGAGTCAGCCAAGCCGCATGACATCCCCTGGATATGTTGCCCTTGGCTATTTTGCTAAAGACGAAGGCATTCACGGCGTGAGTCATGATGTCATGGAACCACTGGGTGGTACTTCCTCGGGTGAAACCACGTATCAAGCTTTGGCTAATGAGGAGTCCTAGTCTCACTTGTGGGCTGGGGTCCCAGCTTCTCTAGGCCCTCTGTCCACCCCATGGGACCCTTGCTTCCCTCCCCCCCCTTGTTTGCAATTCTGCCATGCCTCCATGGAGGCTCCTCATTCTGTCTGCCTGAGAGACCCTATTATTTCCAGGGGCCTAAAGTGTATTTAATTTTACTTCAGTCGTTTTTGTCATCTTTTAGTCAAAAAATTTGTTCATCACAGTTGATTGTCATTATGATAATTTTTTTTTGCCATTGATGAATTGAATTGGCAAGAGCAAATTTGTTAGTTTACGTGCAAATCCCATTGCTGTGTATAAAAGTGTTCCTTTTAAAAGTAAAGCCTTTCAACTTGTTCCTCTTTGTTTAATGCGTAGGCTTAAAGCAAGCGTGGGGTCTTGAAAATAGCTCTCTGTCCTAAATTGTCAAATAATTCCACTCATTGTTTTATTTTGTGTTAGTTTCTTTTTTTAACTGACTTTTAATCGTTTTTCTATTTTTAGCTCTCATTACCTTTTTTTCCTTCATTTTTTTCGTGCTTTTAAGCAGAATGGAAATAATTGGCAACATTCGTTATTGATTTCTCATTGCATGACATAAAATTCAAAATTTTCCACTGCGCAAGTCCGGTGCTTAAAATTGAACAGCTTTAGTTATAAATATGTGTATTTATGAAAGTTTTGCCACACTGTTGCATAACTGTGTATGTGTATGTTGGTATATGGTATATATATGAACATACATGTGTACATATATTTTGTGTGTATGTGTATGTAAGTGTATGTATATATTGTCTCAGGCATATTGTTTTAAAATTTAGAAATTAATATTTTTTACACTTCTCTCTTGACATTATTAAACATGACATATGTTCATTTTCAGCACCGTTGGTTGTGTTGAAAGAAGTTCCCTGTTCTTATTGCTTACATGGTTTGTCCATTAAAATAATGGCCATGTGGAGACAATGCACAAATTTTGTATGAATGTAATATTGATCTTGTCATTATTGGACGAGTCAATGCAATCAAAATATCCTGCCCAGAGCCTGAATCTTTCAAGTTCATGAAGAACGTTGTTGGACTCTCTTTACACATTTAAATGATATTTAACACAAAATTGTTTTATCGCAACTTCAGTTTATTTTAAAAATAAAGTGATATCAATGTTGAGATTTGAATTTCCTCGCTGAATTGTTGCCATGTGTATATGGCAATGCTTATTTCCCGGTTAACCTAATATTTGTGGTTATATTTTGTAAAATTTTGTCTTGTTTTATTCTAGTTCATCATGCATAGCCAGTGATTAGGGAGTGTAGAATTTTAAATGTACCTGTGATAAGCTTTTACCTGGTTTTCTCTCGTAATTTATGTGCTCTTTCCTTCTGTGATGTCCATGGTAATTTATGTAGAATATTTTGCTGCAAAATAAGTTCATACTAATTTCATGAAAACCAGTTTAACGATTCATCTCTTTTTACCTCAAGGCATCATTGCTTGTGTAAGTGTTACCTTTCTTCTTGAAAAATGAGGACTGAAATTGTATTCACCAGAAATTGCTTCTATCAGAATATTTTGTCGACACTAAACCACAAAAGTTTTCATACACCAAGTTTTATCACCTCCAGTTGTACAATGCAAAATAATCAAAATTTTCAGCAATAACAAATGGGATACCCAAAACAAATCTGATAATCAAAATATTTGTCTTGTCACAATTGTAGTTAAATGTTAAAAGTGTGTTTTTATGGAATTTAGAAAGTTATTTGTAACTTTATTGCTTCATAATGTTAATATGAGAATGAAATGAATTTTTTGTCATTTGAATAACACTGTTCTAATGAGGAGGTAATCATTGTGTCATATGAATCCACTAAAGTCTGAAAACATTAATTTTCTATTTTTTAAGCTTGTTGCTTGTTTTACATTGTTGCATTTATTTTTGCATTTTATAGAAGTAATTCAGACAAGCAAGTTGCTATTTTTATGGAAAATATAATGTTAACATTCTCTGGACAAGTTCAAAGCCTTTGCTGGAGATACCAGATTCAAAATTGAAGGTGGAAGCTGATTTTTTCTCAAAAATATTTTTTTGTGAAATTACCTAACAGTAACGTTATGCATTTGAGTTTTTCCATTGTTTACACCTAATAGGTACTTCTGCGTTCATTATTTGGGTGGTGACGCTCTTGTATATAAGCAAAAGTGCAAAATTTTTGTGTATGGATTCTATAATAGTTCAAGTCAAAAACTTTGTATATAATGTCATACACCTATGTATATATTTATTTGGGTTACATTCGATATTTGTAAATGCTTAGCTTGTAGCAATTCCATGGATAGTGCACCAATGAGTTATCTAATGTAACAGGAGCCAACTACTTCAATAAATTGTAAAAGTTTACAAAATGCAGTATCGCATAATTGTGACATTGTTTACTTTCCTGTTCATATGACCACTGTTTTTTCAAGGCCATATTTTTTAGTAATCTTCCACACTTTCAGGCTACACAAGTTCTTTGATTAAATTTACTTCAATGATACACCATTCATATGCCTCCTGGTAACAGTCTCTCAACTCCATTGAAATGCTCAAATTATTAAGGGAGTCTTACTTTGTGGATTAAATTTTAATTGATGTTTGTGAATCTCTCTCATGTGAAATGAGTGGTTAAGTCAGAGCATTCATGTTTTTATCTCCAAATATGTAAGTCAAATAGTTTTTGAGGCTCATGGTGACATCCTGGTGCTATGTTAATTGTTTCTTTTTAGCACTAGTGCAGTTATTGTACTGAAGATCTACGTTTAATAAATGGAACTGGATACATCAGGAGTTATTGATATTTGTTGTTGGTGGTAATGATATTTGGATTGGCTATGATTGATTGGTTCAGGATAATTGGGGTACTTAGTGTGATAAGGTGCATTTTGGTTTCAAGACAAGGGAGGAGGTATTTTCCCTAAATGGGCTGACCTAAAATGCACATATGTGAGAGTTTTTCATGTATACTGTGATGTTCATCACCTGAAATTGGCATATTTTGAGCAATCAGTGAATGTTTAATGACTAATGGTAATGAAGGTAACTCCTGATTGAAACTTTTTTTGCCAAGGAACTGTATAGATCCTTGGGCAAGCTGTTCAATAGGTATCACCGCTGCTTGAAATATGGAGGAGTTCTACCATGAAGGTTGCGAGATGTGGTTGTTTCTGTGCTTATCTCATTTATTTGGAACCTGCACCTGAATAGATTAGTAACTGTCATTTTTGCACTAAAGAATGTCTTAAAACCCCAGGAAAAGCCGGCTGGTGGAAAATCACTTGTGTGTAATATTAAAAATTATATTGCCTTGCTTACTGTATAAGTTCTTAATCCAGTACTGGTACCAGGAGCCTCGAGTTCTGTCCTGGAATGGAGTAACCCAAGGTGTACTGCTTTATCCTTTGGCTCTGATTTCTTGTTTGTGATTTTGTTACAATAAAATGTGATGTAACCAATTCATTGCTCTGTAGTCCATTAAATTCAGCCATGGAGTCCATTACCACTTATGCCCATTTTAGTTATGCAGATAGGATTGAGGTTAAAGTAAATTTTTACTGTGTTGCTCATGAAGGGAGAAAATCCTGTCTAAATCACAACATACTATACCCTGTTAGAATTCCTGACTGACACAAAGAATCATCCACTAAACTAAAAACAGTTTTAAGAGAGTGGTTTCGTAGAATTCCATTAGTCTAAAGAAGAGAGTTGTAGTATAATTGGAAAGTTATTCAGAAGTCATTTTTTCCACTCTGAAGCGAATCCGTGTAGTTCATTGGTAAGAAAGATGTGATATTCAAGAGTTATAATTTCTTCATACTTGTTTATTAAGTTTACATCTTGCCATAAGTGTTGGTGTATGCAAAAATTTGTGAAGGAGCCCCTTTTTATAAAACGAAACATTTTAAGATTGCGATTGGTCTATAATAGTTACCTAAATGCATATTTAGATTAGTCTTGGACAATATTTTTTTGTCAAATGTGCGAGCCAAATCCTTGGGTGATGGCGATAGTTTTTCATAAAGTTCAACTGTCAGATTGTGTCACATTAGATTATGTATTAGTGTATACTTTGTCGAGTGACAGAATAATTATGGGAGGAATGTATAAATTGGTTTGCACGGGAAGGAGAAGTTGGAGAGGGGGGCAGGATTATGGGATATACAGTGGATAACTGGAGACACCTTGTGAGATGGGAAGAACATTTCTTTGTGAAGGTTTCCTGTTCCTCAATTGTCTCAAGTAAAGCCTTCAGATGTTCTATCCTGTAGCAGAGGGAAGAGGTATTGTAGGCATTCTAAACACAGTTGGTCAAGACATCTAACCCCCGGAAATTTCACGTCGAGGTTAGCGATTTTTGTCAATATGGTTGGGACTTAGAAGGAAAGGGGATAGGTCAACTGCATTGCCTCCTCGTATATATGCATCGATGGATGTGTACAAGTTTTATGTTTGTTACCTCTCCGGAAGATGGCCATATCTAACTCGCAAAATGTGTAATTTGTTGGATATTTTTCATAGGTGTCTTCATGCTGTAAATTTAAGCCTCATCCTTTTGGCTGAATGTTGGAATCATTAATGAAAATACATGGATAACTATTAATATGAAGTTACTGTCAGGGATTAAATCTTTTTTAGTATCAGAAAGATTTGCGGCGGGTAAATTCTACTGTGGATTGAACCTTATTCGTAAGATTCACGTATTTGATGCTGAAAAATCTGAAAAATAGATGCCTGTAGGAAACCATTCAAATGCGTTTTCGATGAAAACTGCCGAAACGATGGGGTATCAATTCTGCATGAGATGCACCTAAACCGTCGGCAGTGCAAGGACTTTCGTCATTGGATGTAAGGATTTTGTATGTTTGACGTAAAAATTATTTTTCTGTTTGTTAATGTAAAAAAAAATCCGTCCTGTGCAGAGCAACACGAAATGAGGATTCCAAGAGAATGGGAAAGTAGATAACTGTATGATTCAGCTAGCCATAAAAAATAAAATAACTATAACTTTTAATAGGTACGGCAGGGGTGAATACTAGTCCGCATATTCCTCTGGCAACTCTTCTATGTGGTGCAACAATAAATTATCTCCATTTATTCGTTTGACCACAAAAAATTTCGATTGTTGCCTTACAACGGAGATTCACAAGAAATTTATTACTGCACAGTGGGCGCGCCCCCTGCGGCACATGGTATTACCATAGCAATTCGTAACCTCTCCCATTGTAAACGTGGTGTATATATATATATGTGTGTGTCATAACCCGAATCTAGATTTCTCCGATAGGTCTCGGCACGTGCTACAGCTGACCAGGGCGTTGTTGGGAATTTTTCCGTCCGTAGGTTTCGATTGAGCAGGCGTCTGCTTGCGGTCAAGTATCGTGGACCGGCTTGAGGGGTTGTTAACGGTGTTTTAATTAGAATTCTTCTCCAGCTACCTTGTCTGACTAGACTTCCCTTCGTTTTCAATTGTACTTCTTCTTTTGCTATCCATTCCGTCTATTTTGCTTTCCCAGTTATTATCCAAACTTCAAAATTTTTTTGTTCCTGGTACATAGATGGGAACCACAAAAAAGCTAGTCCGCGCAGCGTCTTTTCCTCAGTGATGTGACGGCAAAGGCGACCCCAGAGGAGCGGTCATTGAGTGATGATGTCATGTTGAAAACACCATTGAGGAAGAAAACTTGAAACCAACACGTTAATCACCCCTAGAAATTATGACGAACCAAATTTGAAAATGAGTCCTGGCAAATTTTTGTATCGGGAATAAGTTCAAATTATTGTTATACACTAGGGTAGGCTGAAAAGTAATGCACATATGCTTGTAGAGCCTGAACAATCACAAATAGCAAGATCTGGCCTAAAGTTCATCGAAGTACAATTCTTAAGTTTCAAAATCATATATTTAGTTTTCAACACAGTCACCGTTAAGGCTAACACATTTCTTCCAACGTGTGACAAGTTTTTTCATTCCGTCACTGAAAAACTCTTCCGACTCGAATCCAGGACTTGAGAGCTGCCTTCACCTCATCGTCCGAGGTGTAATGATTACTCTTGAGGATTCTCTTGAGTTGAAGAAAAAATAAAAATCGCAAGGCGCAAAATCGGGGAATAAGGAGGGTGTGGAGTCGGTTCCAATTCCAGGTTTCGCAGAGCCTCTCCAGTTGCGCGTGCGGTGTGTGGACGAGCGTTGTCATGCAGCAATTTTATTGACGCAAAGCTGCCTTGAAAATGAAAAACCCAACGTCGGGGGTGTTTTAAAGTCTGTAGTCTGTATAAACTGAGAACAATTTACCGTTGTCACTCGTTCTAGAAAATCGGTCACATAAACTTCTCCTTTTCCTACAGGGTTCGTCCGGAAAATAATTGTACTGAGCTCAGGAAAAAAAATTATTACATTTTTACATATCTTAAGCTAATATTCCTCAAAATAGGACCCTTGTGAGTCGATAAAATTGTTCCAGCGGCGTTCCCATTCCTGGAACGCTCCCGCGAAGGCATCATCGGGAACCTCTCGAAGACACGTCGTCACGGCCTCTTTGACGGCGTCCAAAGTCCCGTATCACGTTCCTTTCAAGCTCCTCTTTATCTTCGGGAACAGAAAGAAGTCCGGTGGTGCCAAGTACGGGCTGTAGGGCGGGTGCGGCAGCGTTGCCACGCCGTGCTTCGCCAAGAAGTCCGACACGACAAGCGGGGTGTGAGACGGCGCATTGCCGTGATGCAGCCGCCAGATGTTTTTGATCGCTGGCCGGACGCGGGCGACTCGTTTTCGAAGCCTGTCGAGCACTTGGACGTAAAATGCAGCATTTACAGTTTGTCGTTCAGGTACAAATTCGTAGTGGACGACTCCCCTTTTGTCAAAAAAGACAATGAGCATCATAAACTTATTTTCCGGACGAACCCTGTATTTTCATTTCATATCGTTTCGTTTGCGGCCCTCAATATAGCTTTCTTTACATACTCCCGTTTTTCCTTTATAGTATCCAGCTCCCTTTTCTCACTCATACGTTTGTTTAAGCCAGCTGATACTCCTTTCTTACCGTTCTTCTCCACCCTTCCAAATTAATTTTTTCTAAGCCTTCTTCCCTGTTTTATCTTTTTGGATCAGGCACTATATTTAATTTTACAAATTATTGTCCGAGTTCGTATCTTCTCCCGAGAAAATGCGAATTAATCACACTCTCCCCAAATCTTTGCCTAGCCATAATTTAGTCCATCTGATGTATCCCTGAATCCCCTGGTAATTCCCATGTGAACCTACTCCTTTTGTCCTGGCTAAACCACATTTTGGTGATGATTGAACCTTGTATCCTGCACAACTGCATTTGCCCCAGCAGTCATTCCTTGTTCCTAAACCGTAGTCCCCTTGGGGGCGGACTAGTCTGAGAAAGCCATATTTTTTTATGAAACACGCAGTGGACGTCCGTCCACTGTCACAGAGGATAACCATCGCAAACTCGTCGAAGATTTCATTCAAAATGACCGACCAGTCACTCAAAAGCGTCGCAAACCGAATTGCAACATCCAATGAACGTTTCAGCTTCATTATTGAACAATTGGGATATTGTAAAATCTGTGCACGATGGGTACCACGCCGTCTCACAGACGAGAACAAACAGCGTCAATTCCACCCTCTCCTCATTCTCCCGATCTTGCTCCTTGCGATTTTTACGTTTTTCCTCAGCTCAAGAGACACCTCAAGGGTAATAATCATTCTACCTCTGACGATAAGGTGAAGGCAGCTGTCAAGTCCTGTATTCGAGAAAAGTTGGAAGAGTTGTTCGGTGACGGAATGAAAAAACGTGTTACACGTTGGGAGAAATGTGTTAGCCCTCTCGGTGACTATGTTAAAAAATATATATATATGATTGTGAAACTTGAGAATTGTTCTTTAATGTGGTTTTTTCTTGATTTTGCTATTTGCTCGCGCTCTACAAGCATGCCTGCATTACTTTTCAGCCTACCCTCGTATTAGATAAAATAGAACAACTGCAAGAATACGAGTATGTACTTCTCCCAATCAAGTAATTTTGTTACTCTCAGTTTATTTTTTTATATGTGGTTTTACCTGATTAGTTAAAATCCATGGCATCGCTGCTCCTTCAAATGTAATTTTTACTAAAAACTTTTTTAACTTAATTTTTAATTAATTTTAACTAATAAAACTTCCCATAATCCGCCATATGCTGCTGTGCACATGGCGGGCTATGTGCAGTGCTCTGTTGAAGAGAGTCCATTTTGGCTCCGCTGAGAAATATGGTAGTTCATTGGGTAGAGCGCTGCGCCCCTGACCGGAATGCCTCGGTTCGATTCCTGAGGTCACCCCTGGGCTTTTAGCTTCACCCAAGATGTGTAATTTTTCGAGCACAAGATCTTCCTGGGAAACCATATGCGGCGCAGATAAAGGAACTGCCTCACCTACCCTCTTGTATGAACTTCGCACACAGTTGAATTCTACCCTCATCAATGAAAACCAGCCTTCTTGTTGATTGCTATGGTTCTTATAGTCTGTAAAACCTAAAATAAGTTACAACTGCTGCTCATATTGTCGTGTAAATGATTTTACTTTCTTCGTTGTTTAAAACTAACCTTAAAATTGGCTGTTAGCTCTCACGAAATGCGAATCCTTTTTTTTTCAAATTTGTCTCAAATTTCAAAAAAATGATTTTTCATCGCCTCCATTTCTGTTTAAAAAAATGAGTTACCTGAGGAAATATGAACTCCCTTAGCCGAGTAACGTTTTCGGCAAGGATTTCTTATTTTCAAAGTATTTTCAGAGTTGCAATTTGCTTCGGCAGGTGTTAATCCAGTTATTGTTTCCTGGATTTCAAGAGAGGTGGGGTTTTCTCTTGGCTAGCATTTAACACTTTCGCTTAAGTTACTCCGGCACGCTTTGATCGCAGTAATTTCGTCACATCATCGGTCTCACCTCACCACTACGCGCTCATGGCGATTGCGCGCCACTTGGCTTCGTGCAGAAGTCACGCTTTGCTCCCATTTGATGCCTACCCAATAGAGCCTACCCCGTCTATTTCCCCATCGGCGCTCGATGTCCTTCCTTACGCTTAGGCCTTTTACGAAAGTCTTTATATTTCTCCGTCTTTAACGTGCTCGACATAATTATTACCCACATCTCTATCCAAATTTGTTCGTATTTCTAACGAAACACGAAGTATTTTGCTGATTAACAGTGCTAAAATAATAGCAAACGCATAAGGAGAGGAACATGCATTTTAATCCCATTTGCGACGATACTTTTAGCCAAGAAGATACCGGCGCGAGAACTTGTTTTTCTTAGACTAATTTCAAGCATTTTATTATTTTGGCAATTCAGAATCATCGACGTCATGTATTCTCTCAAAGAGTTTCTCTTTTAAATTAAAAAATAATTTCCCTTTGGCTTCCGAAAATCTCGAGTTCCGTAAATGAGGTTTTTAAGTCAAAAGACGGAGAGTTACCTTGCGACCTGTTGACCAACTTGCAACGGTCTTCATTTACCAAACACGTTCACGAACAAGTGCAAGTTGGTAACGATTTGCCCTGTGACTCGGAAACTTGTTGGATGACTCACAGATCGCAGTTTCAATTCCCTCTTGGGGACATGAAACGGCATGGTGCATTCGCCGTTGTCGCGATGCTTGGTATATATTTTTATTCGCCTTACAAATCCGTTAAAAAATAAATAAACCTCTTAAATAATTATATGTAGTCCATATTTTAAAGTTGAAAATTTTCTCTTATATTTATTTTCCTACCCGAGAGAAATGTACTTTTGTTTTTTCTTTAGTCATATGCCTCCTTCAATTCTTTGCTCCTTCTCTTCCAATCACATAATTCATTATATTTCTATCGCGGGTTTACAATAGGCGTTAAAAATTTTAGCTCTCACTCAACAGCAAGTGTAAAACAAGTTCTTGGGAAAATCAAAATTTCCCGATGCATAATTTTATGAAAGCGTGTTTAAAAAAATGAAAATTATGATTATTTGATATATTTTTTGCGAAAAACGTATTGAATTGGTGCGGTGCAGTTTCCAAAAGAAAACTATTTTGTTACATACAGCAAGTATTTAGTAAAACCATAGTGGATCTGATAGAATTTGTATTCGAATCGGTGTGTTGTCAGTCAGAGTACTTATTCGGCTGTAGATCTAAGGATTCGCGAAGAAGTCGCTTTTTTAAATCGCCTTCGCTCATTTTTTTTTTGTTTTTCCGCTTCTCTAAGTCCTGAGAGATCATGCTCATTCCTCCTCGTTCGGACATGGCGAAAATATTCAAGTAAGTTCGCGTGCACTTTCTGATTGAGTCGCTTCTAATTCCTTTGTTCAGTTCCTCGCTCGCCAGACAATTCATTTTCTGCATTCCCGGGAAATGTTACCTCAGTCGCTGTAACGTCAAGTGAAAAATCTATTTTCCTTTAGTTGTCTCTGTATGTCTGTATCCCCACTTGCTTATTCCTACTTGTATTCAAATATTATTTGAAATGGAAATTATATGCTAAAAAAATAGAGACAGTGTATCCCTAAGAAGTAGTCTCAATATACGCTCATTTTCCGGAATGTCAGTGAATTTTAATAGCAGAACTCGTGAAATTTATCATACTTTAGTTTTT
This sequence comes from Hetaerina titia, assembly GCA_037158775.1. Taxonomy (NCBI): domain Eukaryota; kingdom Metazoa; phylum Arthropoda; class Insecta; order Odonata; family Calopterygidae; genus Hetaerina; species Hetaerina titia. The sequence continues at coordinate 10,111,263 of CM073779.1, forward strand.
TAATTTTTCTTTGGTTGGCTAGTCGCTGTAAGCAAGCCTTCAATGTGGATCGTGTAACTTATTCCACTTCACGCACTGTTCAGTAGCTGTGTGAGAATCGTGATTGTATAGAGCAGAACCATTTAGGGTATTTTGGAATGAACAAACATGGAATAAGGCCAGTGTCGACATTTCCCTTCTCTCCATGATACACGTATGTGGCTGAACGTCACCGAAAGCATTATTCTCGGCGCAACTCTCAACGAGCAGAACAGCGAAAAAAGGAGCGGGTACTTCCGCAATAGAAGCAAGTGCTCATACGCTAGCCACCTCACCGATCGGGACACCTTCATTAGCCCCTCCCTCTCTCTTACACACACACATCCCAACACACACCCTTTCCTCTCCCGTACACTTCCTTGGGAAAATAGAGCAGCGAAGTTTGAGTATTTTCCCGTGTTTTCTACTTAAAATATTGTTAATTACTTCATAAAAACAGTTTGGCGCGAGTCACTTTCATCACGAATCCTTCAGGGCAAAATTGTCCGCTTCTCTGATTGCTACTGCCGTTCCTCGGCTTGAACCTTTACAAATTTGGGTTATTATCCATATCTACATGCCAATAAGTAATCATATGGAGAAGGAATAGGCGGGTTTAACGTCCAATTGGAGGAAATAACCGTGGTTATCCATGAAATGACAGTGGATTAGAACGCGGTGGTGGGCGAAGGTAGAGATAGGATTTATGTAAATGGCACGATTTAGAAAAGAGGAATGGCTGTGAGGATAAACAAAAGAGCTCTTCTGGTGAAATGGTTTTACTTTAACGAAAACTTGGTTTAGAGAGCACAATGGGCGGAGGTAACATGAAAAGAGGATTCATACAGATATCTGCAATACTATGTTAGGGTTAGTCACAGATTTAGGAACATCGTGATTAATTCGAACAATATCCTAGGAGCGAAATCAGATTCGGATTATAATTTAGTGCAAATAAAGTGTAAGGTCAATTCAAAAAGTATAATTCTAGAAATTCAGACAAGGTAATGATAAATTAGGAGCATTGACCAGAACGGAAGGATAGGAGTGTAATGAGGCAGTAGAAAAATGTATTAGTGAGGATAGAGACACGAGTGCAGAAGAAGAAAGATACTCGTAGTAACATACCAAAAAGAGATTTTGAATGTTGCAAACGTAACTAAAGACAAAGTAAATAAGAAAAGGACATGGACGCCATTATTTTACAGATGAGATGATTAGGAAGTTGGACGAGAGAAGTAAATGGAAGAATTAGAAATAAGAGAGCACAAAGATTTGGGAAAGGAACTGAAGCGTGAAACTAATAGAGCAAAGCGGAAGAAGCAGTGCAAGATTATTGAAAGTTTACTAAGGCAGGGAGAAATAGTTGCACCGTAGAGAAAGGTGAAAGCACTCTCAGGAAGTAAGAAGTGCAAATCCGTGCGCATTATTTAAGGTAAACCAGGGCAATTCTTAATTGATCGAGGAAAGATTCGAGAAGATGGAAAGAATACTCGAGGAATCAATTTGGAAAAATATTAGACCAGCAAGGTTTGAACTAGAGACATATTGTCGTAGATTAACTAGCATAGGCCAAGACACATATGCTTGATTATGATACAGTAACGGCTTTAGGGTAATTGAAATCAATTAAGGCTCTGGGGATAGGTTACACCCAAGCGGTACTATTTCAGGGTTTAGGAAAACGTGGAAGGAATAATTTTCGTGGGCTAATTCGTAGCATTTATGAGTGAGGAATTTGATCTGAAATCGATGGATCAGTGTTCGTTGCTATTCTGTAAATTAGGGAGGCAGCCACTAGTGAAAACTATAGGAGAGTAATGTTTATTTCGCCAGCAGCTAAATTGGTATTCAGGATGATCAACAAAAAGATGGAGGGTATAGCAAATGATTACTTGGGGAATGGTCAAGTAGGGGTGAAAATATGCAGAGGCACTCGTGATACCATAGCAACAATAAGTGCTCTAATTGCGAAGAAGATAGAATACAATCATGATGTATTATGCTGTTTCGTAGATTTCGAGAATATGCACGACAGAGTATTGAGAAGAATTAATTAATACAGTGAAGAAAATAGGAGACGAAAGGAAGGGTAGGAGAATTAACCGGAAGCTGTAGATTTTATGGTCTGCTCCGTGCGAAGGACGAATAGGGGCAGGGTTCGGAAGAGAAGTAGGACAAAGTTATCCATTTTTACCCGTGCTTGTCAGCAAATATGGAAAGGAAATGGTCAAAGAGTAGTAGTAGGACTACATGAAGAGGAAGATCTTGAGGCAAAGACGCCATCACAAGGAGGGGGGAATTAACAAGCACATCGAGTAAGGATGTTCAGAAAATATTTTTTTAAACTTAGAAATGTTACAGTTTAATGTGGCAGGGAAACTCGGCCAATGGCCCAGGAGAAAGGGCGTTGGTTTGGAGGATTTGGTGGGAGACGTGGGTTTGGAGACGGATGGAAAAGGATAGGAAAATGGATGGAAAGGAAAACAAAGAAGAAGATCTAGGAATGGTGGTGGAGCAGAGAGGGCCATCGGGAAAAATCCCCGGGAGGAGAGAAAGGTGGATTCAGGGCATTGTGACTGGTAATCGCATTCATCGCCGAATTTTTCGTTTCGAGTCAGTGGAAGCAGGAGAGCATGCCTTCACGGAAACATCGGCGGGCCTTCCCTCGGCGTCGCAGGCAGCCGCGTTGGGGAGGCAGGAGTGAGTTCGGAGAGGCGGGCGACCGGATAGCCTGTGCACTGGAGATGAGGTCGAGCGACGCGTCCGAGTCCACTTTCCGAGCGTCGAGTGGAGGCCGCTCGAGTCGCCCTCCGCTCATTCCGAATTCAGCCCGTGGGTCGTGACAAACCAAACACTGCTCTCCGGCAAAAGCGCTCCCTCGCCTGCTCAGGCTTTCCCTGGGCCTCGCCGCGACAGATTCAGGCGCCGTTTCATGGAAGCGTTGCTGGCGATACAAGTCTCATAGAATGGCTCTTTCTTTCCACCGACCGAGGTTTTCTCACGGGGTGTAGGATCCGGCGTCCAGGTGAGATTTTATCCGGGGCAGGAGTCCGATCGGTGAAGGGAAGGTCATTTGCAACAACCATCCCTTTTCGTTCGATATTTCAAAGGGAAGTGGTCCTGCCCTCCTTTTCACAACCTGCTCCCTCGCCTTTCTTCTCCCTCCCCTCGCCGCACACCCTTCGCCCGCGAGAGCCCTTCATGGGACGCAAAAAACGATTTCTATTCCGAGCGCTGGACGAGGCCAGAGGCTTCAAGTGCTCCGTGACGGTCCATTTCCCCCACCGCGGCCGGAAAAACCTCTGACCATTGTCATACTGCATCATTGTCGTTTCCGCAAAGGATTTTTCTCCCCTATGATTGAGCATTGCTCGAAGTGCTACAGCCCACACGACGGGCGACAAATGAAACAGACGACCCACCCGAGGGGGTGCGTAGTCTTTTCCATCAAGTGCTGTCGTCGCCCTGTCCTGTTCTTGGTCGCCATCATTCTCATAGGATTATTCCCTTCACAGGTCGCCTTCTGCGCAGGAGTGGGGTTACCGCAGAGAGCGAGGCGGAGAAGGCTCCTTTGTGTTCAGTCGGCACACTCTCATTTGTCATTGGATCCTCGCGGGGAAAATCATTCTCCTGACATGTAATAAATGAATCAAACAAATTCCTTTTTCAGAATTATTTTAAATTAAGCAAATGAAATTCGTAGTTAACACCTGGAGTCATAACTTTTTCCTTTGATGAGTTGCGTGGAAGCATTTAGAGGCAGTAGATTTTTGTAATTAGTTGCAACGAATTTTGGAGGCATCTTTCAAATACACAAATATTTTATATGCAAACGAACAACTTCCTGTTCTTTATTGGACTGTCTGTTTTTTATTGGACTTAATTTATTGATGTTAATACGGGGGCTATGTTATGAAACAGATGAAGTTTTTAGCGAGATATGACGGCCTTGAATATTTTCAATTAATTAAAACAAAATTTCAAAACATAATAAATAATAATCCATTAAGACAACTTTATGCTGCTTGGGAACATTAAGATTATCACAACAATAGCATTTGAATAGTCGGGAAGAAATTATTTGAATCGTGGTAGAATTTCCTTGGAAAAGTTTATCATGACCGCTGTAATGTTTCTTACTTCCAATTGACTTGCTGGCGTTATTAAAATAGTAACGATTCTTCACATTATTATGTGATTTTACCTACAGAATATAGTACCGTAAAATGTCACATCCAGGTCGGCAATTTTAATTTCTGCATTTTTTCTGAATCTAATCATTAAATAATGAGAGAAGCACCTCTCACGAGAGCGATCTTGCTTTTTGGATTACCGCCACTGACTTGCAATAAATCATTACACACCAATGAATAACTTTGTCGGACAGGTCAGTGGGGTAGGATCTCCTACCCGCTAAAAGGTCGTGGACTGGAGTCCCACCTCGCGAAGGAAGGGAAAATATTTTCCAGTTCGTCTCCTTCGGAGAAGCGACCATTTTTATGAAATGAAAATTTGAAAAGAAAACCTATAACTGGATGGATGAATGAGTGTTGTCAACTGGTGGTTTGGCCTTTGCGACACTTAATTTGGGGTAATTGTAAGACTTAGCCAAAATAAAATCGGCATTGGAAACGACCAAAATGCATTCTAAGATTGAGCATTAACAAATATGTCGAATATTTTCGGAGTCGGTTGACCAAATAATGAAGAAATCCAGTAACAATCGCTGTAAATCAATCAGTCAATGTTAAGCTAAGTTTCAAACTATTGACATAGCCATCGGACCGAAAAAGAAAACCCGAGACATGTACATGTAGATGCTTATTTCCATTAAGCACTTCCGTGGATACGATGACACGCATAATAACTTGAAGAGTTACGTTGAGTCCCACAATTAATTAACCATATTATTGATGATGATCGTCAATCATTTGGTACAACGTTTTGTATTAATATAACGACTAAGATATTAACAAACGTGTGAACATTGATAATAACAGTTCATTTCGCGATGTTCTTTGTGATCATGTATAAGATCTTTCTAATACCAATAAATGTCTCCTTCTTCCGATGCTAATTTAGTAAAGCTCACCTATCACTTCGGTGACAGAAATTCTAGTACATATAAAATTTGCATCAGTGACATTTCTCAAGTATGACGATATCTGGTTATATGTATTAAAAATATAACTACATGGGTTGTGGTAGATTTTCTCTGAATGTTAAGGTTCTATCCGCAACAATATCTAATGGATAGTCGTGACCATTAACTAAACATTGATTCGATATCATTCACAACCGTTAACATTTAGCATATTTAGTTGTTCGTACCAGCATATTAATGACATGGACATGAATGACGCGTAGAATGGGTTTAATGAGACGTCAATATTTATCAGATGCTGTCTAAAAATATACTAAAGCTTTCTATTAAGTGGTTTTCCTTATTTCTTCCTCCTCGAGTATTCGTATTGCAAGTGTTATTGTAGTAATATATTTTCGGTCCGTTGTGGAAGTATTTTGAAATGAATTTGCTATTCTGCGGCAATGAGAATTATTCCGCGATAACTTGTATTAACTCTCTTTTGGGTTTATGCATTTATTTAGAATGTAAAATTCAACTATGAGTTAAGAAATGACGTGTTTCAAGATGACAGTCTTATTCATTATATTTTATTTGAATTATAAACATCAAAGAGAATATATTTGTGTAGAATATGCATGTAATGATTTACAAAGGGGAATAGGTGAGCCTCAAAAGGTACTTATTCTGTATTTCTTGTGCCCTGTCATCCAGGTATGCAAAAAACTCAAACAAATCCATTCCTTCGAAAGCTCTATGAGAGTAGTATTCGTAACAAGCAATTGACTGAGAGCGATAAATGAATAAAAACTTTTGTTCTTCATTGAAGCATCCTTGCCCGTATCAAATTTAGCGGGAAATTTTGGTTAACACATTACCTGTCCATCTGTCTGGACGGGTGACAGGATATTTGACCTTTTTTGACGACGATGGTCGAAATGACTCGATTAGCATAGCTCCGGGAGAGGCTCCTGCGTCTGTCAACGTTACCTCCCCAGAAGTGAGTTATTCATTATTAGGTAATCTACCGGTTAAGGTAGGTTTTTGGATGGACACAACTATCAAATAAATATTTTGTAACTCCAAACAATACCCAATCCAGCAACCTACTCCACTTCAGGTCCCTCTTCATCTCTATGTACTTTTTTCCTCCCTTCATCGCGTCCTTCATTCCTGCTTTTTCTCGCTTACCCAACATTCTCCCCTCTATTTCCTTCTTCAACATTCCACTACCGCTCAATACGCCTTTCATCCATTTTTCCTGCCTCGAAAGGATTTCTCTCAACAAACCCCTCTCCTCACCCACCATCTCCAGTACTTCCTCATTTGTTTTCCTTTCGGTCCATTTCACCTTCTCCATTCTTCTCCACACCCACATTTCAAAAGCCTCCGATCTACGCCTATCCTCCTGCTTCAGTGACCACGTTTCCGCGCCGTACATTGCTACGCTCCATATCAGAGTTTTTACGAGTCTTTTCTTAAGCTCCCTACTCAACGTCCCCGTCATCAACTCCCTCCTCCTTGTGAAATCCTCCTTGCCTTGCCTTGAGTTGTTTATCGGGTTCAAAACTACACCGGATAGGACAGATAAATATTTGTGAAACTCGCTAGAAAATAAATAAAACAGTTTCTGGCGTAACTTGGTGGAAAATCTTCATACTGACTTTTAATAATCAAACCACTTTACTTTTCCACACAAACTTTTTAATTTTTACAACCCAGGTTTCGTTATAGCATAACATCATCAGGTAAAAATACAAGTCAAGCACCGTATATATACATATCTCTGGGCGGAGGGGAAGAGGAGGGAGGAAAGAAAGGATTGGTTGAGCTATGAAGAGGGGGGCTATGAGTCTATGGTTTGAGGCGGAGAAGGAGTATTGGTAATATTGACAAATTAGCAATAATTAGATTAGATAAAAACCAATTAGATAATTAGCAGGCTGGAAGGATATGGTCAATACAATGTTGAAAAAAGCCCACCTGACATCAGATTAGTTGGCGGAGGATTAGGGAAATGATTATTATGAACTGGGAGAACGGCACTTAGTAATTAGTTAGGTGGCTCAGTAGCGGGCTGGGAGGAGTCGCTACATTGTAGAAAAAGTCTCACTTGGCTTCAGGTGAGCTGGCAAGAGGTGAGGGAAAAAATAATAACGGGGAATGTGAAGGGTAAAGAAAATCGTTGGTCAAAACATCTTCCCCGTAATTCGTGTGTTGAAGGATTTCCAACTGCTCCAGCGCATCGAGACGGTACCCTTTCTTCTCAAAGTGTAAAAATTCCGGAGTGAAATCGCTGGTGTTGCCACAATCTCTCAAGTGCTTGGCGAAGAGTGATGCGGAGATGTTATTTTTAAAACAAGCTCGGTGTTCCTTTATTCTCGTTTCAAATCTCCTCCCCGTCTGGCCTATGCATATCCGGTTGCAGTCTTTGCAGCGGAGTTGGTATACTCCACTTTTGTATAGTGGTTCAACGTGGTCTTTCGTGTGGCATAACATGTTGCTTAAATTAGTTTTATTGTAAAAGGCCGGTCTCACTTTTTCCTTTGGGAGAATTCTTTGTACTTTTAACGACAAGTGACCTAGAAAAGGGAATCTCCGCCACTTTGGCTGGTTTTCTGTATATAGTATGTGGGTGAACTATACATGGATAACTTTGCTAAACGGGATAGTTTCTTACTGTAAAGGATATCAATTAAATCTTCTCTATACCCATTGTTCACTGCAATTTTTTTAATGATCTTTAGTTCTTTCAGAGTGTTTTCTTTGGACAAGGGGATAGAACATACTCTGTGTATCATGGCGTGAAAGGCCGATAATTTTTTAGCGAAATAGTGTAATAATAATTATAATAAATAATAAAACCGTTATTGTTTTTTCCCTCACCACCTGCCAGCTCACCTGAAGCCAATTGAGACTTTTTCTACAATGTAGCGACTCCTCCCAGCCCGCTACTTGAGTCACCTAACTAATTACTAAGTGCCGTTCTCCCAGTTCATAATAATCATTTCTCTGATCCTCTGCCAACTAATCTGATGTCAGGTGGGCTTTTTTCAACATTGTATTGACCATATCCTTCCAGCCTGCTAATTATCTAATTGGTTTTTATCTAATCTAATTATTGCTAATTTGTCAATATTACCAATACTCCTTCTCCGCCTCAAACCATAGACTCATAGCCCCCCTCTTCATAGCTCAACCAATCCTTTCTTTCCTCCCTCCTCTTCCCCTCCGCCCAGAGATATGTATATATACGGTGCTTGACTTGTGTTATTACCTGATGATGTTATGCTATAACGAAACCTGGGTTGTAAAAATTAAAAAGTAGGTGTGGAAAAGTAAAGTGATTTGATTATTAAAAGTCGCTAGAGAATAATTTATTAACATGTTTTCTATCACCAAACATACACAAAAACTTCTCTTTTTTTTCTTCTGGTACCGTTTTCCCTTGGCCTTCACCTCTCCTGTTAAAGAAAGCTACGGCAACGGAGAATTTTATTCATTTGAGCTTTGCTCCCACGACATTAAGACCGCTTCCCATGGGAACAAGTAGAAACTACCTAAAAAAATTATCATTAGAAAGGTAATAAAACTCTCTTCCTCTCAATATTGTTGAGGCCGAACAACATAATCTTGAAATACAATTCTCATCTGCATTTAGTTCCGATTAATATCCTTTCTTTCGATTTCTTTGCCATTAATTTTTCTCAGTGGGCCTAATATGATATTAATTCATTATAACTAAAGGGTTTACCAAAATATTTTCACTCTCCGAGAATACGGAAGAGGGATATTCGTGGTTTAATCAGCGTTCGGTTGATCCCGAGGTCGTGTCCGAATAGATTGCGTGTCTCTGATATACGCAATCAAATTGGCCACGACCTCGGAACAAAATATACTTCCAGTCAGAGATGCGTGCAGGACTTGAAGTTAGAAAAATGAATGATGGAGCACCTTTCCAAATTGACATGGGCTCTGGCTCTCAATATACTTTACTGCATTGTATAACGAAAGTTGCTCTTTCCACCGCACATGCATTATAGAAAGTCTGAATATTTTTTAGAGAAAATTTTATGCCGTCCAATCAATCTTGTCCGTTATTTTTTTATTGCGGAATCCGATTTTCCAAAATATCACTTTCAAATCTGGAGTCATCTCTTGGAGATGAACAGAGGGCGCCAAGCTATCCCGGCGCTATTCACTCGCTTCAACGAAGATGAAAGGTACGTTTCCGGTCTGAAATAAAGAACAAGCCATTAAAATGCTGGCGGAAATTTTTATTGAAAGGGTACAATTTGCTCAATGTTCCAACAGTGGAGTTCACCACATTGGGCTTGCCATTAATATATTCACAAGGAGATGACATTTCTTTGAAGTCTTCATTAAATCTAGCAGAGAAATCCAAACATTTCCATTTACGACCGAGCATCTTCTTGTGGAGAGCCTGCTCTTTGTTGAAAATTGCATTTTTGTGAGCAAGTATGTTTTTTTGGATCATCATCACAATGCATAGCTCACAGAAAGTTTTTTACTGCTGCAGGCGTCGAGGTCACGTTTTCTGTCCTGGTAAAAAGTACTCGTTTAGGCAGAACAATAAAATAACATGTTTTGGTTATAATTTGAAACTTAAAGTTGAACATTTTATTGAGGGTATGTCTTTGAGGAGCCTGCATATTATAAAAGTGAACAAAAGTCTTGCTGCTAAAATAGAAAAATCTACCTTGAAAATTTATTAACCTTCTCTTGATTTGACAAATTGTGACTTTGTTGTGAATAAGTGATTGAATGTAGAAATGAGATTGTCCTGAGGTCCACACGCAAGTTGACGTCATTCTCTTCACTCACCACTGCGCACACTTACGCCACTTGCATGCTTGTTGGAACAAACCTCGATGCTTCTTTCGACGCGTAACAAATGTCTGCGGTCCCCGCATTTGCGCTCATGGTTTTCACAGTTGTTATTGAAAGGTCTTCCAGGAGCTTGATACGTAGAGCCAGGAACGACTACTTTTTTCGCTCCAACTAATGAAATCACTTTTTTAAGAAGGCGACGGGGTCTCTATCACTTTGCGGAAAAGGTGTACACAGTGCCACAGAAATGAAAATAAAGATAAAGCTGCGAATTAAATGCAATCTTTGCGAGATACATCATCATCGATCACAATTTTGAGAGGCATAAAAGAGAAAAATAGAATATTTGACATGCAGAGAAACTTTTGATAGTTATCATTATCAGGGAAAACGTTGGAATGGGGCTTGTCATAAGGAAAGTAATTAAGTGATGTGGTCCACGCAATAAAACCTTGAGTGGATTATATTGGGTGATTTATAATAATTTATGAATTATTCTGGTGACTTAAAGATAAAAAATATATGTGCGGTAGATATTATACATTTTAACTTCGTAATACACAAGATTTAATTACCGAAATGAAATGGAAAGCGACTTGCCTGTAAGGGAAAGGACCTGCCTTTCACTCTCCGTCCTATTTCAATAGTCCTCGTTCTTCCGCCTATGATTTACGTTCCCCTTTCTTTTCAGACAATCATTACATTGGAAAATGACGCTCACGGTTCTCATTCCTTTATTTATCCTTGACTGAAAATCGACAAAATTACTGTTTGTTGAAGCCGATGGAATTCAAGAGAATTATTACGATGGTGTAAATATATTTTTGCTTTCCAGTTCATCCACACCTTCCAGGTTAAGTAAGTCATTCGTCAAACCTAGCTGTTGTTCATTGATTAAACCATTAACGTTTATCGTGGATCCTATTACGTTCACTTCTGACAGCGTTTCGTTCTTTTCACTGTTCTTGAGTTTATCCTTCAGTTTTTTCTGTTCCTTCCGCATTAGCTCCATGAATTTCAGTGTTAGATATTGGTTCACTTCAGGTCCATGGTAATCTTCCGGAAAGGAGGGAGCCATGGGAATAATGTATTTGTAGAGGCGCTCATTGATGACGTAAAGCTGTAAGGTTGAGTTGCAGTCCACATTAAACCACCAGTCGCAAGTGAAAAGGACTTGACTGAAGATAGTTCCGTTTGGGCAGAGGAATGACGCCTGCCCACCGTTGAAGTCGCAGTAGTGCCAGGCCTGTGGGAGAAATGGAAGCATTACTATCGTCGACAATAACACATTTTTAACTTATTTACTTGGTATATTGTGTTACAAAATTATTGACCATGTAAGTTTACGTTTATGATTTATTTACATAAGTTCTTTGAGGCCAAAATTATCAGAGACCGTCCAAATTTATCGCTGCACACATTCATAGACGAATAAATGAATCCCAAAATTTCATTATTCTACTGACAAATCCCGTTCTAAGGCGTGATTGTATTTTGACTTCTTTTTGTATTTGTATTTTAGTTTTAACTTGGTTAAAATCTTAATGTAACAGTGTATTCACGCCTTAAGAACGAGGCAATTATAAAGACACTCTTAAGTAGTTTCACGGTAAAAATGAGTTTAAAAATTCCATTAGGAATTCATTACCAATTATATAAATGCAACGGATATTTTTACCACTTGGCTCATCGAGCCCCTGGATCTTGCAGTTTTTGTTTTAAAAGTGAGAATGGTGGTCGCAACAGAGGTTGCGACCACCATGTCTCGCTCCGTAACCATTTATTTTAGCGAAATACTTGCATGCCATCATCCTCATCATCATAGTGTGAGCATGAGAGATATTTTCCTTGCTTTTGCCTCAAATAGATCGAGCAAGTTCAATCCACGTAGCTGATAGACATAAAGTATTTGATAATAAACGGCCTTCGACGGGAAATGGACTTTTGATGCCGGGGAGACCTGGCAAAATATCAATTGGCTTAAGCGTAAAGTGATGGGTGTTTTCTAAGGTATCGGTCTCAAGAATCGTATTTTGTGAAGTGTGCGCGGAAGACAAATGTGATTGATAAAAGTGATTTAAGTGTAAAGAGTTTCTTGGAATGAAAGCGGGTATGTGAAGTTCGGCTGTTTGGTGAAGGGGAGTTTTGAGGGTGTCTGCTTTGGAATGTTTCGACGTGAGTTGATGGCTGTGAATGGGGAGACGTGAAGATGCGAAAGTGTTTTGCGAACTCTCTCTTGAATTCATTCATGCGGGCATTGGCCCACTGGCCAAGGAAATAAGCAGAAAGTGAACAAATGTTGAATAAAAACGTTATTCAGTAAGAGTTCTGACTTTTGAAAATGTTCTCCCTGATTAGTGATTTAGTATCATTTTATATTTGAGGCATAATAATTGATTTAGGAATATTTAAAAATAATTCTGAGCGTAGATACGACGTACTAAAGTGCGAGTTCATAAGGTAAAAGTATTACAACAAATATATGTTCATATCCAAGACAATGGACCACTTGTTAAAGCATCTCCAGAGTTCTTATTAAAAAAGCATTTTTAAAATTTAAAATATCATGGAATAAAACCCATTATTCCATGATATAAGCTCACATGTATGCACATGTGCTGGCGTGTGTTTTTTTGTTCAATCATTTGGAAATTCGGTGCTTAAAGAAGGTTTTGGAAGGACTGACTGAAAAACGATGCGTTTATGTGTATCCCTCAAATGTACAAAACGGATATGAGGCGATTGGAGGGAGAGGAAAGGCGAGGGAGCAGGTTGTGAAAAGGAGGGCAGGACCACTTCCCTTTGAAATATCGAACGAAAAGGGATGGTTGTTGCAAATGACCTTCCCTTCACCGATCGGACTCCTGCCCCGGATAAAATCTCACCTGGACGCCGGATCCTACACCCCGTGAGAAAACCTCGGTCGGTGGAAAGAAAGAGCCATTCTATGAGACTTGTATCGCCAGCAACGCTTCCATGAAACGGCGCCTGAATCTGTCGCGGCGAGGCCCAGGGAAAGCCTGAGCAGGCGAGGGAGCGCTTTTGCCGGAGAGCAGTGTTTGGTTTGTCACGACCCACGGGCTGAATTCGGAATGAGCGGAGGGCGACTCGAGCGGCCTCCACTCGACGCTCGGAAAGTGGACTCGGACGCGTCGCTCGACCTCATCTCCAGTGCACCGGCTATCCGGTCGCCCGCCTCTCCGAACTCACTCCTGCCTCCCCAACGCGGCTGCCTGCGACGCCGAGGGAAGGCCCGCCGATGTTTCCGTGAAGGCATGCTTTCCTGCTTCCACTGTCTCGAGACTCGAAGCAAAAAACTCGGCGATGAATGCGATTATTATTATTTGACAGGCGGTGTACCGTTGAAGGTTGGTTTTGGATGAACACAGTTCGATTACCGATGCAACGCCTTTTTGGCCTCGCCTGACGAGACACGGCCAGGCACCACACATTACAATTCCCTTATTCCCTCCAACAGACCTTTCCTTTGCTTTCACTCCTTCGCTCAGCTAAAGCCCTTCCCTCCATCACGGCCTTCGACGCCCCATCGCCAGTCACAATGCCCTGAAATCACCTTTTCCTCCTCCCAATGACCCTCTCTACTCCACCACCATTCCTAAATCTTCTTTTTTGTTCTCCTCTCCTATGTGTACTTCCTTCCTCCCTTCATCCCGTCCAACATCCCTATCCTTTTCCTGCCCTTACATCGCTTGCCCAACATTCTCCCCTCTATTACCTTCTTCAACATTCCACTACCGCTCAATACGCCTTTCATCCATTTTTCCTGCCTCGAAAGGATTTCTCTCAACAAACCCCTCTCCTCCCCCACCATCTCCAGTACTTCCTCATTTGTTTTCCTTTCGGTCCATTTCACCTTCTCCATTCTTCTCCACACCCATATTTCAAAAGCCTCCGATCTACGTCTATCCTCCTGCTTCAGTGACCACGGTTCCGCGCCGTACATACTATAGCTACGCTCCATATCAGGGTTTTTACGAGTCTTGTCTTAACGTCCCTACTCAACGTCCCCGCCATCAACTGCCTCCTCCTTGAGAAAGCCTCTTTGCCAAGCGCAATTCTTCTCCTTACGTCCCTACCACTTGGACCGTATTGGTCCAAAACACTTCCGAGATATGTAAACTCTTCTACCTGCTCTTTTTTTTCCCCGCCTATTTTAATATTTAGCTAAGTGTCATCCCGTCAGGGATCCCTATCCTGTTCCTGCCCTTTCCTCGTTTGCCTAACATTCGCCTCTCCATTACCGTCTTCAACATCCCACTGCCTATCAATACGCCTTTCATGTATTTATCCTACAGGGTTCGTCCGGAAAATAAGTGTACTGAGCTCAGGAAAAAAAATGTATTACAGTTTTACATATCTTAAGCTAATATTCCTCAAAATAGGACCCTTGTGAGTCGATACACTTGTTTCAGCGGCGTTCCCATTCCTGCAACGCTCCCGCGAAGGCATCATCGGGAACCTCTCGAAGACACGTCGTCACGGTCTCTTTGACGGCGTCCAAAGTCCCGTATCGCGTTCCTTTCAAACTCCTCTTTATCTTCGGGAACAGAAAGAAGTCCGGTGGTGCCAAGTCCGGGCTGTAGGGCGGGTGCGGCAGCGTTGCCACGCCGTGCTTCGCCAAGAACTCCGACACGACAAGCGGGGTGTGAGACGGCGCATTGCCGTGATGCAGCCGCCAGATGTTTTTGATCGCTGGCCGGACGCGGGCGACTCGTTTTCGAAGCCTGTCGAGCACTTGGACGTAAAATGCAGCATTTACAGTTTGTCGTTCAGGTACAAATCCGTAGTGGACGACTCCCCTTTCGTCAAAAAAGACAAAGAGCTTATTACACTTATTTTCCGGACGAACCCTGTACCTCCATGGGATATCTCCCAAGAAAGCCCTCTCCTCGCCCAGCATGCCTAGCACTTCCTCATTAGTTTTCCATTCGGTCCATTTCACCTTCTCCTTTCTTCTACACACTAACATTTCAAAAGCCTCCAATCTACTTTTAACCGGCGGCGATAGTGATGGGGGATTGGAATGCGACGATAGGCGAAGGAAGAGATGGTGATGAGTTGGGGGACTACGGTTTACCTACCAGGAATGTCCGCGGGGAGATAGCAATTGAGTTCTGCAGGAGACAGGGGTTAGTCATCCCCAACACTTGGTTTAGAGACCACAAAAGGCATAGGTATGCATGGCAAATGCCAGGTGACTCAGAATGGTATTAGTTACATTATATTATTGTTAGGCACAGATACAGAAACAGTGTGAACAATTCGCATAGCTTCCCGGGAACGATACGAATTTGGACCATTATTTTGTTGTTAAGAAGTGTAGCGTCCGTTTAAAAAAGATAAGGCAGGGGCGGCTGGTTAGAAAATGGAATGTAGAAGCATGAAATGGATTAACAAGAAAGGAGTATCAGCAGGCTGTAGAGAAAATCATAAAACAGGGAAAAGAGTTAAGTACTACTGAGGTAAAATTATAATATATCTAAAAAGAAAAGGAGACAAGGAAACCATGAATCACGGATGAGATGATTAGAAAGATAAATGAGGTAAGAAAATGGAAGAATATAAGCATATAGTTAGGCAGAAGGAAATACAAACAATAAATTTGTCGGGTAACAAATAAAGCAAAAGAAGCATAGTGGAAGACGCAGTGCAGGGTTATGAAAAGTTTTCAGAGGAAGAGTGTGATTGGTACACTATACAAGAAGGTCGAAACACTATCGGGAAATAAGAATAAAAAATATGTGCCATTAGTTAAAGGTAAGTCATGTAAGATAATAGTTAAAACAAAAATGGTCCAAGAGTCAGGGGAGGAATACATAGTACAACTGTGTGGTAAAGAACTTATGCCAACAAGGTTAGACTTAGAAAGAGAGCAGGGCGTAGAAGAAGATGAAGGTCCAGACATACTCGATGATAAGATAGAAAGAACATTAAAGGAGACGAAATCAAATAAGGAAGTGGGGATGGACAACATTCTTACGGAACTACTGAAAGGCTTGGCAAAATTGGAGGAGTATCACTATGGACTTATTCAAATGCGTCTATGAGGAAGGAATCCGGCCGGAAGACTCAGAGAGATCAATGTGTTCCTGTTCCAAATTAGACAAAGACTTCATCATTACAGAAAGAATTCACATTAGAAATCATGTGAGGGCTGCAGAATAATTAGTTTTATTTCACACGCAGCTAAAAGGTTCTCAGAATCATCAACAAAAGGTTGGAGAGCATGGCAAATGATAGCATAGGGGATGATCGGATTGGGTTTAGGAAAGTGAGAGGCACGAGTGATTTCATTGCAGTAATCAGATCACTAATCGAGAGGAATCTAGAATACAATCAGGACGTATTTTCCTGTTACGTAGATTTCGAAAAGGCGTTCGATCTGGTCATTTGGGAAAACTCTTGAGTGTATTGCAGAAAATAGGAATAGAGTGGTGGGCAGGAGTCTAATCTGTAACCTGTACATGTCTCAGACTGCTCAGGTGCGAGTGAGGAACGGAGTCTGGATCGGATGTTAGGGAGAGATATAAGGCAGGGTTGCCCATTATCCCCGGTGATGTTCAACGTATATATTTAGGAAATGATTACAGAGGCATGGGAAGAATTGGAGGTTGGAATGAAAGTCGGGGAGGAATTCGTAAAATCAGTTAGGTTTGCTGATCACCAAGCTTTAGTTGCTCAGTCAGCCAAGGGGTTGAAAGCATTGCTAAGTGAATTGAAAAGTCAGTGTGATAGATATGGGATTAGAATCAATAAAAATAAAACAACGCTTATGAAATTTTCCAGGAAGAAAAAGGCTAAGCTAAATATTGAAATAGGAGGGCAAAATCTACAGCAGGTTACGTATCTCGGGAGTGTTTTGGACCAACACGGTCAAAGCAGGAGGGACGTAAGGAGAAGAATTTCACTAGGTAAAAAGGCTTTCACAAGGAGGAAGGTAGGATGACAGAGATATTGGGTTAGTATGTTAAGAAAAGACACATTAAAATTTTGATATGCAGCGTAGCTCTAGCAGTGTATGACGCGGAAACGTGGTCACTGAAGCAGGAGGATATACGTACATTGGAGGATTTGGAAATGTGGATGTGGAGAAGAATGGAGATGGTTAAGTGGACAGAAAGGAAAACAAATGAGGAAGTACTAGGGATGGTGATCGAGGAGTAGGGTTTGTTGTGAGAAACCATGAAGAGGCAGAACAAAAAGAATGAAAAACATTTTAATCGGCTGTGAGATGTTGAAGACTAATGGAAGGGAAAATGCTAGGCAAACGAGGAAAGGGCAGGAATAGGATATGGAAGTTGGGCTGAATGAAGGGAGGAAATATAGTGGGGCTTGTAGTAGAGTAGGATGTTGGGTTGTGTTTTGTTAGGAGTAACAAAATATTTATTTGATAGGAATGTCCATCCAAAACCTACCGTTACCGGTAGATTACCTAATAGTAAGTATATACTATACAAAAATAAGTATCCTAAAAGTATCCTAATGGCACAATAAATAGAACAGATATATATATATATTCTCTGAAAATAATTTTTATAGCAATTCAGGAACCCTGTCATAAAGCAAAAGCTTGTTTTAGTGTACGTGGGTTGTTCAATAAATCCTCAATAAACTAAGGGATTTCCCGCGTAATTTCGGAAAAGGTTGGCTTACTTTAAGCCTCATCTCCTATTAGATTGCTGTTAAAAGAAAAAAATGAGTTTCGCATTGTGTTCTATTGAAAAATGTAATGCCGAAAGAGATCAAAGCCAAGGTGGATGGGGTTCATTGCACATCCGGCCCTGCATCCTGCTTTTGCGACTGTTAATATTTGGGTGAACGTGGCCGTACATTCACAAATGATGAACATCGTTCAGGACGTCCATCGGAAGTGACCTTCACCAGAAATGATTGAAAAAGTCAAAGATGTGGTCTTGAATGTTCAACGCATCGGAGTTCGCGAAATAGTTGAGGCGACAAACATATCACAAGGAACAATGCTTTTAATTATACAATAAAAATTGGGTGTGAAAACAATCTCTGCAAGATGAGTCCGTCCCGTTTGCTATCAGTGGATAATAAACACGATGAAGTGGTTGATTCGGTGGATGGTTTGGCGCTTTTCCATTGCAATCCTGATAATTTTCTGCGTCGATAAATAACTGGACAAAATATGAATACATTACCACACTCTGTAGCCAAAAGTACTGTCGAGTAGTCTACTTCTAAAAGAGAACCGGCTTCGGAGAATGCTGAGACGTTGAAAGTTGCCGATAAGTTGGTGGACACGGTTTTTTGAGGTGAACCCGGAATCACCGCAATTGACTACTTGCAAAAAGAACAAACGATAAATTGAGAGCATTGTGCGTCATTATTTCACCGATTGAGCGAAGGAATCAATAAAAAAACTCACTTGGCAAAGAAAAAAATTCTCTTAAATCATGACGGGTATACACCTGCTCAGTTTCGCCGACGAAAATTATGACATTAAATCTCAAATTATTAAAAAATCCACCGTATTCACCACATTTGGCTCCAAGTAACTGTTTTTTGTTTTCCAACTTGAAAAAGAATTGCTCCGCAACAAACGATTCACGCCGAACGAGGTGACGCCAGCAGAGATATATATTTTAAAGTCCTTCCGAAATCCTAATTTTTGGGCGATGTAAAAATGGAGGATGAAACGGGGAAAGTATATACCTTCAAAAGAGACTATGTTTTTAAAATTTCAACAAAATTTACTTTGAGAAGGACCGTCAAAATTTGGAGGAGGAATTTGGAAGGTAAAGGCGTTGTTAAAAAACTTTGTTTATTCTTTGGCCCTCGTATGTGCAGTTCATGAAATCTTTAATGGTTGTAAAAGTTACCACTCAAGGAAGAATAAAATCAACAGATTATCGTCCAAGCGACTTTTAATACTAATTTAATGTATCAAACTTTACACTTCCTCTAAGGTTCGTTGCAGACTATTGGGCGGAATATTCATCTGTAAATTGGAGGTACCCTGGTTCAAACCCTGGTATTGCTCGAGATATTTATTCAATGTTAAGTTATGTTTCTTCCCCGGACGGCTCTCGTGGTCTGGGTCCCGTGGGATCCCGATCGCCACAGGGCCGAAAGGATGTGCCCCAGGGCCCGAAGCACCACGATCGACGCAACACCCGTGCACGGGACCTGAAACTTCGGCCAATGGGTTAGCAGGCGAGCGCGTTTCCCGCCTGACTGACGCGGGCGACTTGCACTTTGATTTTTTTTAAATTTAATGGGTAATGTGCTTTAATGAAAGGCGGCACAGGGGATGCAGAAATAAAGAAATAAAAATAGAAATGTCCATCCATCTCTGAATGCGTGAATTTTACATGCCTTGGAGCCAAACTTAAGTTAATATAATTGACCTTCGGGTTGAAGAAAAGTTGTTGTGTATGGATTACTGCATTGTGTTTGTTGCATCAAAATCCTCTCAACATTTGCTTGGACTTCGAGAAGTATTCCATCGCATCAGCTACGCGTTAGATGCCCTCCCCTTCTCTCTAGTATTCAAAAGTAATATTCATCGTGAGACAAATCGAGAGATACTACCTTTCAATCACCCAATGGCCTCCGCTTCGCCGTTCTCCTTCTTTCGAATATCGTGAAGATAAAATCTCCTATCCATTCTGCGAGAGTATCCATAAACACGTGAGTACATATAGGGCTCCACTGGGCAGCTAATATACTCTTGCAAGCTAAGTTTTGGCGCAAATGGCTTCAAAATATTCCAGCAATAATTTAATGAAGCGTCCGACATGAACGTTTCTTCACTGGGGTTTATTTGGAAATTAAGTAGTCAGGGAAATTTTTCCCATTCTAAAATACAACCCTAAGTATAGAATCGACGAATGTGATATCTCTCTCCCGTCTTTTTATGATCCATGACACGAATTACTTTGGATAATGATAAACTCCAGTACAACTTCAGATATAAACATTCGTTCCCTCCTCGGACAATTAGGAATCATAATGTTGAGAAATCAAAGTCATAAAAGTAATATTTAATACATTCTAATTACAAGCGATGACAAAATAACGCTGCATAGAGATCTGGTACATTCGTGGGTACGTGTACATGTGTATGTTAGTTGCCAGTACATGTATTTGCATGTGTGCAACCTAAAGTGGGATTTGCACTAACACATCCGTCCGTGTGGGTGTCCATTGAAATACATTTGTTTAGTTTTCATGAGATTGCATTCTATTTTATTGGTGGTGTCGTAACACCCCCCGCCACACGCCCTTGCGGAGGCTTGCAGAGTATTGAGTAGCTGTAGACGTATATGTAAATTGTGTTTATAAAATTAACATAATTTTTTGCAGTGCTTGTATTTTACTATCAATATGAGGAGTTAACTATTTTTGTTACATTTGAATTTTCTATTATACATGCATGTAATAGGGTGCGCGCCACGCTTTGCCAAATAAATAAATTTATGCAATTCTCACGGCAACAAAGCGACCGATAAGAACTTCGATCGTGGTTTTCCCTGTCAGGACTATGAAGTACCAACGATCGCGCTCGTCTCACCCCACAGCGAGCTCACATGCGAGCGGGATTACCTGACATCCGGTTTCTGGGTCGCCGAAGAATCCCTTGTAGCGCTGATCCTTGCAGGAGAAGCTAGTCTCGGGAATGGTCCGCAGAGTGGGGTAGTCGATGCCCGGCCTCCCGGCGACGTTGCCATGATCCTCCGCGTTGGAGAGCAGCAGCGGGCGGTGCGGGCGGTGCGGGCGGCGGGGGCGGGGCGTCGCCGGCCTCCTCGGCGGGGCCACCTCCTCGACGACCCGCTGCGGTGGTGGCTCCGGGGACGCCGCCACCACGGGGGTCCGCTCCGGGCTAGGCGGCAGCGGGTAGTAGGGCAGGGGTGAGGGCCAGGGCCGGGCGCTCTCGAGGACGGCGGGCTGGACGGGGAGCGCGCGGCCGGGGAAGAGATGGCGCACGGCGTAGACGAGGAGAGGCGGCGGGGCCCGCTGGCGCTTGGCGGCGCTGGACAGCAGCCGGGGGAGGATGTGCACTATGCCCACGTCGGCGGCGTCCGAGGAACCGTATGGGGCGAGGCCATCTCCCAGACGCACCACGATCCCGTCCGCCGTCCCCATGCACAGCTGCACCACCAGGACGCCTGCGGAATAGTCAAACGAATCCTCAGGACAATACCGCTAAGAATGCATCTCATTAAGCACTATTCAGAGCAGATTGGCACCAATACCTAGTTACCGTTACCTACTAATTTCCCATGGTACCTTGGATTCTTGACCTGGATTCAGGTACCGAAATCTCGGTACTTGGCTTTTAGCAAATATATTGTTAGTTAATATTTCATCCAAATATGTAATTTTCAGTGATCTTCAACTCAAGATTCTTCCCGCCCTCCCTATCTAATAAAGTCATACCTGGCTGACTAGAACAAGGGCTTGTTTGTAGGTATACAAGGCCTGGGTGCCCTGCATACCTGCATACTATATAGAAGTACCAGTCACCGTCTAAGCATTTTCTCGGGCATACAATAACCAAGGAAACAAAAGAGAATTTTTGAATTTTAAACATCACAGGTGCATTCAAATTTTTTGTGAATGCCTGCATAAAAATGGCGATTATGTGAAGAGCTTTTACTTGTAAGCTTATAAATAAACAGTAGTTAGGGCACTGGCGTACCAATCTCCTTTCTACATGCACTCGTACATTCAACTGACTCTTCTGAAATTGACTCGCAGTCAAGCACTCACTAGTTCCATCATTTATGGCACTACTATTAGGACTATTCGCCTTCACTTTGAGTGATTACCACTCCATCAATAGAAGAAGTATGTACCAGTGTCACTCTGCGTAATCCGCGAGATTTACTCAAGCGGGGCTCTAAGAAGGCTATGGCATGAAAATGCGGAACCAGTGTCGAAGAACGCCGGTTCGAATGAAATAAAGCGTAATGCTGTTTCATTACTATTCATCTTCTGATGGCATTCACTATAAAGTGAAATGCTCGTGCCTTCAATCCTTCCTGATTAATTTATTATAATATTTAATATTCTAATTGCTTCTGGTAAGGTCGCCCATGCCAGATAGGTCGAAGGTTAGGAGCCAGACGAAAGGTAGTCCAGGCAGCGTCTGTTCCTCAGTGAGGCGGCTACAAAGGCGTCTGACCCCAGTGGGGCGGCCATTAAGTGATGGTGTCACGTTAAAAACACTATTGAGGAAGGCAACGGGAAACCACCTCAATTATCATTCCCAAGAAAATAATGATGGACACAAAACAGAAATTGAGTCCTGGCAACTGCGTGACTCGGCCCAAACGGCCGTGTGTCGTGCCCGGCAGCGGATGGGGGAAGGTTTCCGCGGTCGTCATCCCACGAAACCCTTGCAGGGGAGAAATAACAGCAGATGGACAGAAGACGCAGAAGAAGACGAAAGTAGTTAGAAAAGGAACATGGAACGTCAGGACAATGTTGAGGAAAGCCAAATTCGAAAATATAGTATTGAGCGAGAGATGGAAAGAGGTAATTTAGATATTTTAGGTCTATACGAGGTGCGACGGAGGATAGAGGGGATTACTGGAGTGATAATTATAGAGTGATATACAGCGGCGGGGACGAGAGCCAACGAGGGGTTGCCATAATATTAAATGAAGGGGTTGGAAGAAGCGTAGTCAACAAAGAGAAAGTAACTTATAGAATTTTCCTCGTAGAGATTAAAGCAGAGCCGACGAAATTGGTCATTGTTCAGGTATACATGCCACCGAGCTACCACAAGGAGGAAGAGGTCGATAGGATGTACTATGAGTTAGAGGATATAATCGCGTGTATTCCTGCAGGGAAACATTTGATAGTGATGGGGGATTGGAATGCGATGGTAGGCGAAGGAAGAGAGGGTGGTGAGGTGGGAGACTATGGGTTAAGCACGAGGAATGAATGCGGGGAGAAAGCAATTGAATTGTGCAGGAGACAGGGGATAGTCATCACCAACACATGGTTTAGACATCAAAAAAGCGTAGGTATACATGGAAAATTCCAGGTGACTCAGAAAGGTATCAGTTAGATTGTATTATGGTTAGGCACAGGTTTAGAAACAGTGTGATAAATTCGCACAGTTTCCCAGGAGCGGATGCGGACTCTGACCACAATTTAGTTGTTATGAAATTTAACGTACGTTTCAAGAAGATAAGGCAAGGGCGGCGGTTTAGGAAATAGAATGTAGAAGCATTAAATGGATTAACGAGGAAGGAGTATCAGCAGGCTATAGAGAAAATGATGGATGACGGTAAAGACCTGAATACTATCGAAGAAAAATGGGAATGTATCAAGCAAAGGATATCGGAAGCCGCAAAAGACACTATAGGAACCGTTAACGGGAAAAGGATCAGGAAACCATGGGTAACGGATGAGATGATTGCAAAGATGGATGCGAGAAGAAGATGGAAGAATGAAAGCACAGAGTTAGGCAAAATGAAGTACAAAGAGTTAAACAATAAATTGAGAAGGGCCACAAATAAAGCAAAAGAAGAATGGTGTAAAAACCCAATGCGAGGATATGGAAAGTTTACAAAAGAAGGGTGAAATTGGTGCTCTATACAGCAAGGTTTAGTTACTATCGGGAAGTAAGAAGGCAAGATCTGTGCTAACAGTTAAAGATAAGTGGGGTAAGATAATGGTTGAACCAGGAAATATCCAAGAGAGATGGAAGGAATATATAGAAACACTGTATGATAAAGTACTTAGGCCGACGAGGTTAGACATAGAAAAGGAACATGACGTAGAAGAAGCTTAGGTCCAGGCATACACGACAATGAAATAGAAAGGGCATTAAAGTAGATGAAAGCAAATAAGGCCGTGGGGGTGGACAACATTCCTGTAGAACTGTTGAAATATTTGGGAAAATGTAGGAAGAAGGCCCTATATGGACTGATTCGTAGTATCTATGAGGAAGGAATCTGGCCGGAAGATTGTGTGAGATCAGTGTTAGTTCCAATTCCAAAAAAGGCAAAGGCTACATCATATGAGGATTACAGAACAATAAGTTTCGTATCCCACGCAGCTAAAGGTATTCTCAGGACCATCAACAAAAGGATAGAGAGTAAGGTAAATGATTACTTAGGGGATGATCAGTTTGGGTCTAGGAAGGTAAGAGGTACGCGTGATGCCATTGCAGTAATGAGATCACTAATCGAGATGAATATAGAATACAATCAGGACTTATGTTCCTGTTTCGTAGATTTTGAAAAAGCGTTTGAATGAGTGAATTTGGAAAAATTAATGCGTGTATTGCAGAAAAGAGGAATGGATTGGAGGGACAAGAGACTGCTCCGCAACCTGTACATGTCTCAGACTGCTCAGGTTCGAGTGGGGAACGGACAGTCCGGATGGGCAGTGTTAGGAAGAGGGGTAAGACAGGGTTGCCCATTGTCACCGGTGCTGTTCAACGTATATGTTGAGGAAATGATTAAAGAGGCATGGGAAGAACTGGAGGTAGGAATGAAAGTCGGAGGGGAATTCGTAAAATCGGTTAGGTTTGCTGATGAGCAAGCATTGGTTGCTCAGTCAGCCTAGGTGTTGCAAGCAATGCTGATTGAATTGGAGGTTCACTGCGATATATATGGGATGAGAATCAATATAAATAAAACTAAGGTTATACGATTTTCCAGAAAGAAAAAGGCTAAGCTAAATATTAAATTTGGCGGGGAGAAAATAGAGCAGGTTTACATAACAGTTTACATATCTCGGAAGTGTTTTGGATCAACACGGTCAAAGTAGTAGAGATGTAAGGAGAAGAAATGCACTAGGCAAGGAGGCTTTCTCAAGGAGGATGGAGTTGATGACGGGGACGTTGAGTAGGGATGTTAAGACAAGACTTGTAAAAACTCTGATATGGAGCGTAGCTATATGTGATGCGCGGAAACGTGGTCACTGAAGCAGGAGGATAGGCGTAGATTGGAGGCTTTTGAAATGTGGGTGTGGAGAAGAATGGAGAAGGTGAAATGGACCGAAAGGAAAACAAATGAGGAAGTGCTAGAAATGGTGGGTGAGGAGAGGGGTTTGTTGAGAGAAATCCTATGGAAACAGGAAAAATGCATGAAAGGCGTATTGAGCGGTAGTGGAATGTTGATAAAGGTAATAGAGGGGAGAATGTTGGGCAAGCGAGGAAAGGGCAGGAGAAGGATGGGGATGTTGGACGGGATGAAGAGAGGAAAGAAATACACAGAGATGAAGAGGGACCTGATGTAGATTAAGTTGCTGGATTGGGTTTTTTTTGGAGTTACAAAATGTTTATTTGAAAGTTTTGTCCATCCAAAAACCTACCTTAACCGGTAGATTACCTAATAATAATTTGATATTCTATCGGTTAGGGTAGGTTTTGAATGGACAGAGCCTACTTAATTGTACAAAAATACAAAATATTGTTTTTGAACAGGACAAAAAAATGATATGTATATTGATGGATCGATATAATAACTCATGGAAATTAATTAAGAATTTTATGTAACAATTTTTATTGGGATTTTTCTTGTTTAATTTAAATTTACCTCTTTTGTGCTTTGTTGCTTCGTGAGCATTCACAACTTGATTAACGCCGTGATTATCATAATCATTTTTGATGACGTTTCTTTAACATTATTTTCAATCTTATCAAATGGAAATGTATCATATAATTTCTCCCCTTAGCTGTTCTCCTTGCGGAATGCGTTTTTGAATTAAGAAAAAAAATAATGCGATAAAATGAATATTACTCATCGAATACTGATATTAAAACACGTGTAACGAGGGCAAATTCAAGTGCGTCTTTGTGTGTTGCATTTTCAAACAGGAATATTGGAAAATCGGTGGTAATGCAAAATGATCCAACTGGAGGGGAATTTGAAAAATGATGAAATATATATTTTACAATGACGAATCCAGCAATTAATCACTCGGGAATTAAATCACCAATACATGGTCACACGGCGACCATCATAACTCACAGAAAGTGTTGTGAAGCTTAACTCCGGATTGATCAGTGCAGAACGATTATCGCTGATCCATGTGGTGTGGGAGAGTGGAGAGTTTGGGGACAATGAATGGCATGTGACGGAGAGAGTGATAGGTTGAGGTGGTAGAGAAGAATTAGGAGGGACGCAAATGCCTGCTACATGTTATGCTTAGGCGTTTAACTTTAACTTGAAATTCGATGATAAATTTCATGGATGTGGTTTTTTGACGAATCGTGGGTTCTATAATGTGTGATGTTTGACTCGGTGGTCGCCGTCATCGAGTTGGAATTCGTCAGCCGATTTTCAAAATGAGTTTCCCCTGAATGAGCCTTCACAGCGCTGACAACGTGAGCCTTGCCCTACCAAAATTGACGGAGGGTAGTTTCCAAGGGCTGGCGGCTCTCCGCTATTGGAAGGGACTGTTGAGCCTCTCTCGGCGTTGCCATACGCTCTCCATGAAACAGTGTAGAAAATCATACTCGGAGAAACATTTGAGAATAGTATGCTCGTTGTCCTAGCTTGCAATGCAAACAGCTCATGAGTCGACTTCCACTGCTTGTTGTCATCCAACGACTCATTCTATCAGCTGGACTGTAATAGAATTTTCTGCTCGTGCATAATCAGTGGTGCCTTTCCGCCGTCTGGCTGGCTTTTTCGCGCTCGAGTTGCTTGGCGAAGCGTCGAGGGACTTGTCGAAAATGACACTGGAGCGTAGGCAAAATGTCTCTTTTTGATGGCATAGCCTCGGAATGAGAATCAGAATAACCCGGGTTGAATTCCAAACTTTCGGAATTATTCCAGTCCGGTTATACCGGCGGCAGCTTCGGGCTACCCGCTCGCTCCGTATCGCCTGAGGGTTTGAACCCAGCCTCGACTCGAGCATGGTGGCTTTTTTATTGCTGCAGATTTTATTTAGCCGCGTTTTTGGCACGAAATTACCTCATTGCATTGAAAATGTAGTGAAACCATTTACTACGACTATGCCATCGCTGCTCGGTGTGTCACGAAACGAACCTTTCCTATCCTTTATGATGTTGTGTGATTGCTAACCTGCTGTCTTTTCCTCTTGTGTGTTGTCTATTTCTCCTTTGGTGGGTGAAACAGCTCCCTAACGCCATCTCTTGGCAGAAGAATCGGGGCACTTGGTTGCTTAAAAGATTGCCTATCTCAGTGTAAATTACATTTCCTCTATAGCTCAAGTGATTAGAGCATCGGCCCGGCAAGTCGAAAGATCCTTTGTTCAAGTCCCGGTCAAGGATATATTTTTGCGCTTGTGATCCCCTCGGTTCCGCCTTTTCCACCTCTTCTGTTTCCGTCATTTATATGTGTTCCTATCCCTTTTCCTTACACACACACACCAGATCTTCCTGGGAAACCATAACCGGCACAAGAAAAGGAACGCCTCTACCCCCTACCCTGATATGTGAATATTCACACGCCGTCGGGCTTAGTGCATGGGATTTGTTGAGAGAAATACTATGCAGGCAGGGGAAATGGATGAAAGATTATTGAGTGGTAGTGGAATGTTTAAGAAGGTAATAGAGAGGAGAATGTTGGGCAAGCGAGGAAAGGGCAGGAACAGGATAGGGATTTTGGACGGGATGAAGGGAGGAAAGAAGTACTCATAGATGAAGAGGGACGTGATGTAGAGTTAGTTGGGGGTTTGCATGTGATCAGATGTTAGTTAGTTTGGGGTTTGCATGTGTGTGTTGGTTTTGAATGCGGTATTTCTTCTTTCCTTTTGGGTGGTGACCTAACTCCCCCGCCACACGCCCTCACGACCGCTAGCGGGGTATTATGTAGATGTAGATCTAGTTGCGGGATTGGGTTTTGTTTGGAGTTACAAAAATGTTTATTTGATGGTTGTGTGCACCCAAAACCTACCTTAACCGGTAGATTACCTAATAATAATATAATACATTACATATATTTAAAAAAATATTATATATATATATATATATATTCATTCAAATTGAAATAGAGATAAGGAAAATGGTAAAGGAACACATATAAAGGACACACACAACAGAGGTGGGGATGGCGGATGTGAGCAGATCACGAATGTAAAAATACTTTCATGGGAGGGATATATATATATATATATATATCCCTCCCATGGGCTACAACTTTGTCGTGGTGGAAGGGCTTGTGTGTTCCGATGACCCCTAGAGCTGTGCTGGCGGGAGTAAATATAATTGCTCCTGGTAGGGTCACCCATGCCAGGTAGGTCGAAGGTTAGGAGCCAGACGAAAGATAGTCCACGAGGCGTCTGTTCTTCAGTGAGGCGGCTGCAAAGGCGTCTGACCCCAGTGGGGCGGCCATTAAGTGATGGTGTCACGTTAAAAACACTATTGAGGAAAGCAACGGGAAACCTCCTCAATTATCATTCCCAAGAATGTAATGATAGGTACTGTAGAGAATATGAGTCCTGGCAACTGCAAGACTCGGCCCAAGCGGCCGTGTGTCGTGCCCGGCAGCGGGGGAGGCAAGGCTTCCGCGGTAGTCATCCCACGAAATCCTTGCAGGGAAGAAATAACAGCAGCAGGACAGAAGACGCAGAAGAAGACGAATGTAGTTAGAATAGGAGCATGGAACGTCAGGACAATGTTGAGGACAGAAAAATTAGAAAATATTAAGCGAGAGATGGAAAGAGGTAATATAGATATTTTAGGTCTCTGCGAGGTGAGATGGAAGGATAGCGGGGATTACTAAAGTGACAATTATAGAGTAATATACAGCGGCGGGGACGAAGCCAACGAGGGGTTGCCGTAGTATTAAACAAAGGGGTAGGAAGAAGCGTAGTCGACATAGAGCAAGCAACAGATAGAATTTTACCCGTAGAGATTAAAGCAGAGCCGACGAAATTGGTCATTGTTCAGGTATACATGCCACCGAGCAACCACAAGGAGGAAGAGGTCGATAGGATGTACTATGAGTTAGAGGATATAATCACGTGTGCTCTTGCAGGGAAATATTTGATAGTGATGAGGGATTGGAATGCAATGGTAGATGAAGGAAGAGATGATGGTGTGGTGGGGGACTATGGGTTAGGCACGAGGAATGAACGCGGGGAGAAAGCGATTGAATTCTGCAAGAGACAGGGGGTAGTCATCACCAACACAAGGTTAAGAGATCACAAAAGGCGTAGGTATACATGGAAAATGCCAGGTGACTCAGAAAAGTATCAGTTAGATTATATTATGGTTAGGCACAGGTTTAGGAACAGTGTGATAAATTCGCAGTTTCCCAGGAGCGGAGGCGGACTCTGACCACAATTTAGTTGTTGTGAAATGTAACGTCCGTTTCAAGAAGATAAAGCAAAGACGGCGGGTTAGGAAATGGAACGTAGAAGCATTAAATGGATTAACGAGGAAGGAGTATCAGCAGGCTGTAGAGAAAATGATGGATGACGGTAAAGAACTGAGTACTATCGAAGAAAAATGGGAATGTATCAAGAAAGGGATATCGGAAGCAGCAAAAGACACTATAGGAACAATTAACGGAAAAAGAATAAGGAAACCATGGGTCACGGATGAAATGATTGCAAAGAAGAATGAGAGAAGAAGATGGAAGAATGTAAACACAGAGTTAGGCAAAGTGAAGTACAAAGAGTTAAACAATAAATTGAGAAGGGCCACAATTAAGCAAAAGAAGAATGGTGGAAAACGCAATGCGAGGATATGGAAAGGTTACAGATGAAGGGTGAAATTGGTGCTCTATACAGCAAGGTTAAGTTATTATCGGGAAGTAAGAAGGAAAGATCTGTGCTAACAGTTAAAGATAAGTGGGGTAAAATAATAGTTGAACCGGTAAAAATCCAAGAGAAATGGAAGGATTATATAGAAACATTGTATGGTAAATAACTTAGGCCGACAAGGTTAGACATAGAAAAGGAACATGACGTAGAAGAAGATAGTTTAGATCCAGGCATACTCAACGATGAAATAGTAAGGGCATTGAAGGAGATGAAAGCAAATAAGGCCGTAGGGGTGGACAACATACCTGTAGAACTGTTGAAATGTTTAGGAAAATGCGGGAAAAAGGCCCTATATGGACTGATTCGTAGTATCTATGAAGAAGGAATCTGGCCGGAAGATTTTGTGAGATTGGTGTTAGTTCTTATTCCAAAAAAGACAAAAGCTATATCATGTGAGGATTACAGAACAATAAGTTTGATATCCCACGAAGCTAAAGTTATTCTCAGGATAATCAACAAAATGATAGAGAGTAAGGCAAATGATTACTTAGGGGATGATCAGTTTGGGTTTAGGAAGGGATGAGGTTCGCGTGATGCCATTGCAGTAATGAGATCACTAATTGAGAGGAATATAGTATAGAAACAACAGAGGACGTTTTTGCCTGTTTTGTAGATTTCGAAAAAGCATTTGATAGAGTGAATTGGGAAAAATTAATGCGTGTATTGCAGAAAATAGGAATGGATTGGAGGGACAGGAGACTGATCCGCAACCTGTACATGTCTTAAACTGCTCAGGTTCGAGTGGGGAACGGACAGTCCGGATGGGCAGTGTTAGGAAGAGGGGTAAGGCAGGGTTGCCCATTGTCACCGGTGCTGTTCAACGTATATGTAGAGGAAATGATTAAAGAGGCATGGGAAGAACTGGAGGTAGGAATGGAAGTCGGAGGGGAATTCGTAAAATCGGTTAGGTTTGCTGATGACCAAGCATTAGTTGCTCAGTCAGCCAAGGGGTTGCAAGCATTGCTGAGTGAATTGTAGGTTCAGTGCGATAAATATGGGATGAGAATCAATATTAATAAAACAAAGGTTATGCGATTTTCCAGAAAGAAAAAAGCTAAGCTAAATATTAAAATAGGCGGGGAAAAAATAGAGCAGGTAGAACTGTTTACATATCTCGGAAGTGTTTTTGACCAATACGGTCAAAGTGGTAGGGACGTAAGGAGAAGAAATGCGCTAGGGAAGGAGGCTTTCTCAAGGAGGAGGGAGTTAATGACGGGGACGTTGAGTAGGGATGTTGAGACAAGACTCGTAAAAACTCTGATATGGAGCGTAGCTATGTACGGCGCGGAAACGTGGTCGCTGAAGCAGGAGGATAGACGTAGATTGGAGGCTTTTGAAATGTGGGTGTGGAGAAGAATGGAGAAGGTGAAATGGACCGAAAGGAAAACAAATGAGGAAGTACTAGAAATGGTGGGTGAGGAGAGGGGTTTGTTGAGAGAAATCCTATGGAGGCAGGAAAAATGGATGAAAGGCGTGTTGAGCGGTAGTGGAATGTTGAAGAGGGTAATAGAGGGGAAAATGTTGGGCAAGCGAGGTAAGGGCAGGAACAGGATAGGGATGTTGGACGGGATGAAGGGAGGAAAGAAGTACACCGAGATGAAGAGGGACCTGATATAGATTAGTTTGCTAGTTGGGGAGTCACAAAATGTTTACTTGATAGTTGTGTCCATCCAAAAACCTACCTTAACCGGTAGATTACCTAATAATAATATATATATATATATATATAAACGAGTTTTTTAACACATCTCGAATATACACTTAAGGAGGAGGGATAGGAAAACATATATTTTTATTTTTTTATGGATGTACGACATATATATATATATATATATATATATATATATATATATATATATATATATATATGTTATAGTGGGTCGCGGTGGTCCAGGGTGTAGAGCGTTGGACTACTGATCGGAGGGTCTCAGGTTCGATTCCCGGGCAAGGCAATCTGGGCAGCTCCACCCAAGCTATGTGATTTTTCGGGTACCAGATCTTCCTGGGAAACCATAATCGGCTCAGAGAAAGGAACTGGCCCCCATACCCTGATGTTTGTGCGTGTGAATATTTACCCGGCGTTTGGCTTAGTACTGAGTGAACTCTACCATCACCTACCAAACCGACCTTCGGGTTGAATACTGTGTTGTTAATAGTTGTTAACTGTGTAGTAAATAGTATTAGGAGAAGAATTGTGTATCAATAAAGACTTAGACAAAAGAATGGAGAAAATCTTCGAGTAGGTTAGCGTTCATTGCGTTCCGGTGCGATCTTGAAGGAGAGAAGCTGAGCGAAGCGGGTTAGAGGCCTAAACACGTTTGGAGTGGAGAAAATATAATGGACGGTAGCTAAATCAAATGAAGTTCTAAATAAAACTTCTTCCTATTCAAATATAATTCAGCCAGTGTTATGAAGTTACCCACGACCCGGGTTTAGATGCGTTAACCCTATCAATGCTTGTTGATGACAATGCATTAGAATGTTAGAATCGACAAACAATTTCGTAACAGCCACTAAGTAGTCTGAAAGTCACGCATCAACCTGTCTGTTCTTTCCCTGGTACTCAATATAGCATAATATCATCAATTTTGTAACAAAATTAGCGAATAAATTGTGCAGTGACCGGTGTAGTTTGAGGAAACCGATAAAATGGCATTTCATTGAGCGAAGATTTTGCTCTCAGAAATTCATGCGCGAGCCATCAGAACGGATGATGATAGTATGCACTTGGGGTGCACAAAAAGATGAAATTTTGCCTAGGGCAGCAGGATTTGCACCGTACAAAAGTGCACAGGTGCCCGCGCGGAAGCAAAAATTGCGCATTCTAGCGCAAACATCAATTCTCACTGGCTAAGAGTGTTGGATTTGGGCTTCTCGGGCGTAGTTTTCGTTCTAAATAGAAGACCTAAAGGGTGAGGAAAAGTGAACTACGAGAGCAGGTGGAACTGATGGACAGGCTACAGTTACAAGTGGATTAGAGTACTCAGAGAGAGAGAGAGAGAGAGAGAGAGAGAGAGAGAGAGAGAGAGAGAGAGTGAATAGATGGGAGAAAGTCGAATATTTCTTGAGCTTGGCTACGCGAGGGAAAAGGAGTGATTGGTTTGAAGGATAAGACGAAGAGGAAGGGTTGTATGGGGGAAAACGTGGAAAAACGCGTCCGTGGAGACTCGAGGCGAGTGGTCGAAATCAAAGGAGTTATTAGAAGAGCAGACAGGATATCTGATTGTAACAGAGGCGAGAGAATGATTCGTTGAGAGGACAGTGTGAATGAAGCTTTCGTTGGTATTACCTCTCCCGAACGGGATCGGTGCGACGTGTGTGTGCGCCTCAAGTTTGTCTCCAGAGGGACATCCTGCCGTCGTCGCAACGGCTTGCAGGCAGTGCATAGGTGACGTTTGCATGATGAGAGGGCATCTCTTCAGACGGTCTTTATGGAGTACAGCGCCACGGGAGTGTGGCCTCGATCGCCAAGTGGTCGGTATCTGGGGGCTGTGTCGCGGACGGACTGCGCCAAGGCCTTCCGGGCTGTTTTTTTGGCGACGGCCAGCGTTCAACCACTTACCAATTTGCAGAAATTTATTGCACGCATGTGACTCCGCTGTTCACCATCAATATCTCGCATCGATTTGGTATTTCTTGAAAAGTTAGTGCATGAAGCCTTCCAAAAATTGGACGATATTTCCATTCTGACTCTCACACCTGATGGGAAACCAAACCATATTTTAAAACTCAGTAAAGATACAATATAATGGGTGTCTTTTGAAGTTTCACATGGTTAACTTCCTTATCGGATGAATGCATTGAGAAACTGGAAACAATGCCCGGGAGTGGTCATAAGCTAACAAGAAAAATTTAAGCCGCGCGATGCATATCGAGGTGATGTGAAGCGAGATACTCCCGCGAGCGACGTCATTGGGCAAGATGGCGACCGTGCGCCGGCAGTTGGCTCGCGCGCGCCGGCAAGCGTGTCGTCCCTTGGTCCCACGGCGAGCTATCTAACTTAATCTTAAATTTGATGTCAACATGAAGTTCTAAGTGCAATACTTGCCGGTATTAAAATATAGGTTGCTCAGTGTGGTTTATACAACGATGGACGGATTTTCAGTTACGTGCAAATTGTTGCATGTATTTTGGCCCAATTCCAGCAAACGACCGTTTGATAGATGAATTGAATTAAAATATTGAGTATACATCTATCATCAGCTAATATGAGAACCTTATAATAAATGGGTACTGGAATAAAAAATGTTTGCAATGGCAGTATGGTGACTTTTTTACCTGTAACTTATAGCCTACTTTGCGAACTTCGACTGCATTAGATGGTTTATTGTCGTTACAACGTTATATATCACTGACGGAAATGATGACTGTAGGCTATTTCGGTCCTAATGAATTTCTTTTTAGGGTTTAAATTGGCCCAACATTTGGTTGCGAAGTAAGCTGAATTCACGATAAGCATCGTTAAGATTAATAACTGTGGTGACCCAACTCCTCCCTCTAATCGACCGCTTCTAATCGAGGGTTTGCCGAGCGGAGCATTTTAATCATATCTTTTTGGATTTCGGAGGGCGCTTCCTTCCAGCCTTAACTGTTGTTTAACCCTCTTGATTCCCTCGTTCAGCTCCTCATGCTTACCATCGCCCTCCTCGCCGTCCAAAAAGCCTCCCCCCTTCTCTTTGCCCAACTTCCTTTCCTCTCTCACGATCTTATCCACCGCTTATCCCATTCAGCCTTTTTTGAAATTTCACTTCACAACTTCCACTCTCCTCCCCCCACCCAACCATCCATCGCCCTCTATCCTTCTTCCATCGCAGCGGGCGTCGTAGACTCACGGCTATGGTGTTCGGCCACCGGCTACAGGATCACACCCCGCCTTACCTTTGGGCAAGCATACGTAAAATTGGAAGCGGTGCGTAAAATTCGAGCGGTTTTCTGCTGCGTAGGTCTCCGTGGCTAATTCAACGATGGCACGTGGAAAATAATTCGGCTTAGATTTGGGGTGAGCTCAAAATAAACCTTCGTGCTAATTTTTGCGGATGGATGGAATTCCTTCCTTCCCACATTGTATTTAAAACTTCTTCGTTAGTCTTTCTTCTAGTCCAAATTATTTCCATTCATCTTCTCCACATACACATTTCAATGATGCCTAATTTACGGCATTTTCTTGGGTCAAAGACTTCGGGATCATCATAATGAAGACGTCATCGGGAAAATTATAGAATTTTATTACTCCATATATATTTTCTTTATGCCTGTCCTTAAATGTAATGAACTCTCGATTGAATCCTTTCACACAAATTTTTCTTTCCCCAAAGCCAATATTATCCTAAAGCTCCCTACTACTTTGCCATTTTCTTTCAAATTACTACTTTCAGACGTGAAATGTTCCACCTCTTAAATAACTTCTTTCGTTAATAATAAAGATCAATTAAATGCGTAGCAATTCAGTTATTACATATTCCTCTTGCATGATATCTTTCTGTTGACCTTGAGTAGCAATCCTACCACCATAAGCTAGGGTAATTGAGTAACTGTAAATTGTTCTTTAGCTACATTTGATTATTTCTTAATGAATAACGATGATACATATATTGTAACATGTATTTTTGATCATAAATCAACACAATAGGTTTCACGAAAAGTCGCTGCACTCACAGTTTACATGGCAGATGAATAATTTAATTTTAAAATGTTGTGCTGACGGACGGCGATTCCTCACAATAGACTTTGCAGTTATTTTAATTGTATATTGAATTATTCCAATATATAAGGGATAAAGATGTCTGTGTTTATTCATTTTTCCACCCAATTAAATAGGAGTTTGGTCTAAGTTACTTACAAATAGTAACCCGGCTAGTTCTATTGGGGCACTAAGCTAATGCTGAAGTAAGTGTGAAATTTGAGGAAACAGCGACAAGTGATGGGACCATTAAATTGAAGCAAATGTATTTACTTTCAACGTGAACTACGCCCATTAAAATCTGCAAAATGTCTTAAAATGGCCGTCAATGAATGCTTAGAATATGAAACAACTTGTTTTGAATACTCAATAGTTTACATATGTCATGTGTGGAAGCGATTCAATCGATTTTAATTAACCCCTTTAAGTTTAAATAATGGCCTTTTAAAAATTAAACAAAGATTTTACTTTTCGTAATTTTCTAACATCTTTTTCTAATCTTCCTTTTCATTTTTGCACGTCAGAGAGTTTACGAATTGCCTTAACTTTAATTCGGATTAGCAGCGAAGGCTATGGAACACAGGAGCAAAGCGCATTCATTTTCGTCTTAATCCTAGCTGCAAAATTACACCTACGTTTTCTCTGTCTTCCTATCAAATGAATATAGAGACTGACAGGATTGCCTGTTTTATTCGTAATTCCTAGAAAATTAAAATTATTCTCAGAAATCATCAGTTGTCATTTTGATATGCGAATGAAATGAGGTCGTCAACTTTTTATGAGAATCCAATGTGACTGTTTTTAAGAAAACAGCTAGCTCGAGTATTTAAGCTTCCAATGCGATAATTTTACACAGATTTTTCACGAGTGCATATCCAGTTTTACATAGGTAATCGGCTGTAGTACGCATTAATGTGACCATTGGCGGCAGATGGTAAATTTAAACTAAAAATGGAATGATTTAAGGGTAAAATTCCAACGATAAGCGGAACGATACCAATTTTAACTAAATTTCTTCCCAGGTAAAACGATCTGGGATGTGTTCATAGCCATCAGTTGCAAGCAAGATCTCGGGAAATTGATAATAGATTTCCGTAGCGTTAAAGGCGCGGCTGGTTACCTTGCTCTCTTTCCTTTCTCACTTATTTCTCAATGCGGGCGGTGGTTCTTCCATTTCTCTCTTGCGTTCAAAAGACTAAGACCATGATGAACGGTAAATGTCATCCGGGATTTACCAACAACCGCCGACTAAAACTCCACGGAGCTCGGATTGTCTGTGGCGTCCTCAATTCACTCAGCTCGCGGACACAAAACGCCTAAGACTTATTGGTAGCACATATCCTGATAATTCAAGCCAAAAAGGGTTTAAAATTGGCAGATGAAGTGCCAATAACGTTTTATCAACCGTTTCGAAGGCCGTAGTGGTCTAATTCATGGCATTATTTTGTGGATTGGGGCGTCAGTTTTAATAATGTGGTTTGTCGTGAGTGGGGTATTAATTAATCACTTGTTCATTATATTTTAATGGTGATCTCAGAATTATAAAATTACGATTTCGCATGACAGTTCCATATAATTACTGAGTTAATAATAATTGAAAAAAGGCGTTGTTTGATTTTGTAATTATTTCACTCACTTCATCATGAAAATCATCACAAAGTAAGATATATTTCATCATGTATCATTACTCATATAAATTAATATTAGCTGGATTAATTATTATTTGCCACAGTTAATTGCCGAGGGTAAAATTACAATGGGGAGTCGTGTGAAAGGACCATAGGCTCCGAATCACTTGATTGTACCGAAGATTGCGAAGCAGGCAGAGCAAGAAATTCATGGCTCACTTCATTCTCTAGATGCGATTTATACGATACTGAAGTATACAGTTCTCCGTTAATCACTTTACACCTTAAACAAGCATTTTTGGCAAAGAGGATATTTTTAGAACCTCGGAGGAATATCATCACCATGAAAGGAAGAATCCGTAGAGATGTGTTCAATTGGTGATTAGCGCTGAGTAATCCCCAGATGAGTAAAAAAAAGAATCCATCCAACATCAGTTCCATGGTCATGTAATATGCATTTTGCATCAATATATCCAATGTTAAAAGTCAGTATCAACAAGTTTATGTAAATTAAATAGCATCCTGATAGTAAAGTCTGTTTCACTGAAATATTTCATGAGGATCTCATGGGTTCCGATAGTTTTAATAAACGCGATTTTAGTTATCATATCACGTCCGTATCATACTCTGTTATAACTTGTAGGTCATTGAAATGACCCAAAGGTAGGCTTAAGGGATCAAAAACCAGCGCAAATTCCCTTCTATGTCTGTCGTAGGACATGGCTCATCATATCCGCCCTGATCCACAAAAATCCCTGGCCGAGGTTCCACTCTCGCCCATGGACTCGGCACTGTTTTTTCTCGTCTCTTTGCCCGATGCCGTCACTCTTCCATGCCCAGTGCACCGCTTCCACTTTTATGCCCATGCGTGCAATTAACGTGGAACCTCGTCAAAAGTGGTTCAGCAGAATTTTTTTCCCTGTGACATTTCGAACTCTCAATGCGTGAACCTCCCAAATCCATGAACGGGGTCGGAGAGAGTATGTTCGGGAATTCGAACCGGTTCGGAGTTTTAAGTACTTTCCTTTCTCATGGAGTGAAGCAGGCGTCGTCCATTCACTCATCGGCCAGCTTCTTCCAATTCCCGCCGACATATCCATTTCGGTTCCCGAGAGAACCCTGGTTCCGCGTCCCCGTAATCAAACTCTTTGGCGCCCCCACGCTCGGCGCTCGACGCTTAGAGCAGGATTGAATTGCATAAACGATCAGTCCCAAAAATGAGTAGTCTTTATCTAGTCGTCTTTTTGATTCAAAAAGCGTCATCAACAAATATTTTTCGCCCCCGAGATAGACAGTGACCAGTACGTTTTACGTGGGAGTCCTCAAAATTTCGCAAATAAGAACGCAATGCGTCAGTAAGGAGATCTTTACCAACTGGAGGGTGTACCACGACAACGCGCCGTCCCAAATTCCCGTCCATGTGAACGAATGCCTGGCCAAGAACAAGGTGGCAACGCTGCCTCCGCCGCCCAACAGCCCCGATGTGGCACGAGCGGACTTATATTTGTTTACAAGAATAAAAAGGAGCTAGAAGGGCAACCATTTTGGAACGCCGGATAACGTCAAAGAGGCCGTGGCGAGTTTCCCGTCGAAGACTTCCAGTAAGCGTACCGCGACTGGTAGAGGGGCCGGCATCGGTGCGTCGATACTCAATAGGGCGAATTTTTAATGTGCACATTGATCTGCAATAATGATTTATACAACCTATTTTTGGGAGAGACCATGTATATATTGATAATGGGGCAATCCTTATTGATAATTTTCGAACCAAAATCATTTAATAATTATCGTATCGAACTTTCCCAGAGAATCGATGATATAGATCAGTTTATGTTTCGTCATTTGTTTTAATACGAATCTATATTTTTGCAAGCATGCAAAGAAATTGTATGCATTGCATAGTAACTCACGCCTCCATCGGCTGTACGTGTGCTTGTCTGTGACAGAGAATCAGATAAATTCATATTAAAATAAAACACTTGGTACTTTTTCATCGGTTTATATAGGAGGCACGACGCGCCTCACCACCTCGTGGCATAACCTCTCGCGCCGATGAAGGGAGTGGTTGGGGCATAAGTACGAACGGGTAGAAGGGCGTGGGTGGTCAAAGGAGAGGGAAGAGAAGAGAGAAGAGTGCCCTTGAGAGCATTTCAGTACAGTTGAGGCAGAGCTTGAACAGCCTTGTACACACATAGCGCAATAGCAAGACATGAGACACCAATACTCCAATTATTAATAAGGTGAAATCGAAGGGTTGTGAATACCCTCTCGCCTATTAGAGATGGCCGTTGAAAACCTTTTATTGATTTCTGCGTGTTTTTCTCTCCTAGAGACTTTCTTTTCAAAGTTGGCCTGACAGCATCCTAACTACGAAGTAGACATTGGGAAATATTTGTCTGAGATATGGTTCCTAAGATCATTGAATGAATATCCAGAGTAAGATTTTCAGGCAGTTTAAAATTTCTAAACAAAGCTTGAAAACCAAGTTCTAAGGTAATATACTCGTACATATACTTGATTGACTGAAATTGGCATCTGCATGGACATTTTAGTAAATATTAAAAATTTTATTTCAATTAATTAAAATACGTTCCAATACGCCGTGAATAGTTTACTTTATGAAAAATCTATCCTCTCTGTAGAAATATATTTATTAATGTACAATAATGCGACATGGCGAACTGCAGTTTTTGTTACTAAATGTGGCTAATTTAAAAACCATCCAATGTTGTGTGAATGTATGTTATGTAATGTTAAAAATGCATATAT
This sequence comes from Hetaerina titia, assembly GCA_037158775.1. Taxonomy (NCBI): domain Eukaryota; kingdom Metazoa; phylum Arthropoda; class Insecta; order Odonata; family Calopterygidae; genus Hetaerina; species Hetaerina titia. Next base: position 10,151,044 of record CM073779.1, read on the forward strand.
TTTTATTAAAATCAAATATTCTGTATAAATACCAATGCAACGAAAGGTACAGGGAAAATACTATATTTTCGCCGAATTTTGAACTAGTACTTGATTGGACACAGTATATGAATCGACCCTGAATAATATCGATAATATTGAATCAATATATTAAATGATGATATCCAAAGTTCCGGTATGCCGCTGCACCTGCATTGATAAAATCGACTCAGCGAGTGTCCATCCGTAGTTGAGGGCAGCGGGTGAGGCCGCGGCGCGGGCGGGCAGCGACGTGGATCAAGGGAAGTCACGGTCGCCTGGGCGAGTCAATAAACACGATCCGGGAAAGGAGGGCCTTCATATTTGAAAATACGAACTCGATTATGCCTGACACAAATCTAACCGCATTCTCAAAATATCCACTCCCAAAGTCCCAAAACTTGACTCAACCGTCGTCGGGCGTAAAAAATACTGCCGCGATTTGAGCTGGCGACTTAAATTGAATGCTTTATTCTGGAGCGAGCAAATAGGAGTAAACATATATTTAAACCCGTTCCGCCCATCCATGCTACGAGGCTATGCATGTAATGTTAGTGTGTTTCCTTGTGGCGAGGATTTGTTGTAAGACGAGTTATTTATCCGCAGGCTTACCAAAACTCCCATTTTTTCCACCACCTCCTCCATTTATCATTCTTTCCAGAAATTTCCCGGCCTAACTGTCGTTGTATTAGGTTTTCTCCTAGATTTTTCACATCATCTAAAATTATTCGGGCCATAAATTTAATTTTACCGCGAAATTACGGTCATTGAATTGAATGAATTACGGTCAGTGAATCACAATCATCAAATGAAGATGACTCGTAAACGTATACATAAAAATGTTTGTATAGTGAATTGCTTCCAAGGCGCATGTTTTGTAATTGCAAAGTCGTAGCCAGAATGATATATTCCTTCCTTTACTGATTATTTATCCCGAATCTCAAGCTGGGGCATCGTCATCTCAATGCTCTTTCTTTTCTCTGCAAAATATTTGGCAAAAGAAATTGTGATATTTCCGGGTTGCATATGCGCTCATGACAGTCTAATGAGATGACAATCGGTGTGGCTGGTATAATACAGCTTCCTTTGTTCATTCTTTCATCCCCGGATCATATCAGTTTTCTTTTCATCACGGAGCAATTATTTGTTATCCACTGACGGAATCGTCAAACTACACTCCATTTCCAAGCCGTTACCGGCGGAATGCCGTTCAATTCGCATAATTTAAGCGAAAGCATTTTTTTCGGATTTTTACTCTGCATATATTTTTAATCATTAACACACTAATCAACCCGAAGGGTCGTTTGGTAGGTGTGGGAGGAGCTCACCCAATACTAATCCCGACGGCGTGTGAAATTCACACATCAGGGTATGGGGGCCCTTCGAACCCTGACCCTCCGGCCACTAGTCCAACCCTTCACCCCTGGACTGCCGTGACCACATATATTATTAAATAACCCACCGGTTAAGGTATGTTTTGGATGGACAAAGCTACAAAATAAATATTTTGTGACGCCTAACAAAACACAATCCTGCAACCTACTCTACGTGCATCAAATCCTTCTTCATCTCCGTGAACCGGCTTCTTCGCTTCATCCCGTCCAACATCCCTATCCTGTTCCTGCCCTTTAATCGTTTGCCTAACATTCTCCCCTCTATTACCGTTTTCAATATCCCACTGCCGCTCAATACACCTTTCATCCATATTTCCTGCCTCTTTAGGTTTTCTTCCAACAAACCCCTCTCCTTGCCCACCATCCCTGGTAATTCCTCATTTATTTTCCTTTCGCTCCAATTCACCGTCTATATTATTCTCCACTCCCACTTTTCAAAAGCCTCCAATCTACGTCTATCCTCCTGCTTCAGTGACCACGTTTCCGCGCCTTACATAGCTACGCTCCATATCAAAGTTTTACGAGTCTTTTCCTAACATCCTTACTTAACGTCCCTGTCATCAACTCCCGCCTCCTTGTGAAAGCCTCTTTGCCTAGCATAATTCTTCTCCTTACGTCCTTACTATTTTGATCGTGTTTATCCAAAGCACTCTCAAGATACGTACACAATTATACCTGCTCTATATTTTGCTCTCCTATTTTAATGTTTAGCTTAGCTTTTCTCTTTCTGAAAAATGGCATAACCTTTGTTTTTTACATTCATTCTCATCCCATATCTATCGCACTGAATTTACGATTCAATTCTTGCAATTCTTTGGCTGAATGACATACAACTACTTCGTCATCAGGAAGCCTAACTGATTTTACGAATTCCCCTCTAACTTTCATTCCCACCTCTAATTTTTCCCATGCCTCTTTAATCATTTACTCCACATACTATACACGTGAAAAGCACCGGTGATAACAGACAACCCCGTTTTTAACCTCTTTCTAATACTACCCATCCAGGCTCTCCGTTCCCCGCTCGCACCTGAGCTGTCTGAGACATGTACAGGTCGCGGATTAGACTCCGGTCCCTCCAATCTATTCCTAATTTCTGCAATATACTCATTAGTTTTCTAAATGCACTCTATCAAATGCATTTTCGAAACAGGCAAATACGTCCTGATTGTATCCTCTCGATTAGTGATCTCATTACTGCAATGACATCACGCGTACCTCTCCCGTTCCTAAACTCAAACTGATCATCCCCTGAGTAATAATTTTTCCTACACTCTTTTTCTCTTTTTTCGATGTTCCTGAGAACCACTTTAGCTCCGTGGGAAATCAAACTTATCGTTTTGTGGTCCTCACAAGATGTGGCCCTTACTCATCTCACAAAGTTTGCCGGCCAGATTCCTTTCTCATAGATACTAAGAATCAGTCCATATTAACCTCTCTCTATCTCTATTCACTCACCTATCTCTATTCACCTCTACAGACTCTTCCTCTCACATTTTCGTAAACCTTTCAATAGTTCCGCAGGAATGTTGTCTACCCCCATGGCCTTATTTTATTTCATCTCCCTTCATACCCTTTCCATCTCATCGTTGAGTATGTCTGGACCTAAGCTATCTTCTTCTACGCCCTGTTCTCTTTCTATGTCTAGCCTTTTTGGCATTAGTTCTTTACCACACAGTTGTACTATATCTTCCTTCCATCTCTATGGATATTTTCTTTGTCAACTATTAATCTTACCCGACCTATCCTTAACCATTAGCACAGATCTTCCCTTCTTTCTTCCCGATAATTACTTAACCTTGCTGTAAAGTGCACCAATTTCACCCTTCCTCTGTAAACTTTCCATATCCTCGCATTGCGTTTTCCACCATGCTTCTTTTGCATTATTTGTTGCCCGTCTCAATTTATTGTTTGACTCTTTGTACTTCCTTTTGCCTGACACTTTGTTTGAATTCTTCCATTTTCTTCTTTCATCCATCTTTGTAATCATCTCATCCGTTACCCATGGTTTCCTTATCCTTTCCCCGTTAACGGTTCCTATAGTGTCTTTTGCGGCTTTCGATATCACTTTCTCGATATATTGCCATTTTTCTTCAATAGTACTCAGCTCTTTACCGTCGTCATGATTTTCTATACAGCCTACTGATACTCTGATACTCCTTCCTTGTTAATCCATCCAATGCTTTTACATTCAGTTTCCTAACCCGCCGCTCCTGCCTCATTTTTTTTAAATTTGTGCCTAACCATAATATAATCTAACTGATACCTTTCTGAGTCACCTATTATGCATATGTGTGTGTGTGATGGAACGCGGAATATATATTATACATACATGTGTATCATTTATTGTAGACGTTAAATAACATAGAGGTAGGCCTAAAACGAAATCAATTAAGCAGATAACGAAAGAAGGAAAATGTGAATACGTGAATGAAAATGGAAGAGGGAGTGTGGAGGGCCTTGGAAAGCCAAAGCAGGATTTTACAGCTGATGTTAATGGATTGTTACTCTTAATCATCTCCCTGGAAACGACCTAGACCGTCAAAGTCGTAAAGCGTTGGGGAGATTGAAACGTATGGAAGGAAATTCAGCTATGCGCATTTAATAATAGGTGTAGTTGTTTAGAAGTTCCTTTTCTCAAATCAAGATACACTAAGAATATGGGGTGGAAAAGCGAGTCAACCGCCGTAAATCTGACTTGTGGTCTTTTTTTTACTCTTTCATTGCGTCGACTTTAAAATACAGCGCTAAATTGTAGGAATTTTGTCCTGGATAAATTTTTCCTTTGTGATACAGCGAAAGGACCTCAGATTGGGACGGAAACGGCTTCTCTAGAATCCATCATTAATGAAAGCTTAAATCCAATGTTTCTGACATCGTTCCTTCCAGACATGGATTATAAGTATGATGCGAGTGCAAAAATTAAACTTTTAGATACGTATTTCTTTGAATTGAGAGGTGAAGATGTAAACATTCAAATCCCGGATGGCTGAATCGAGCAGAGAAAATATATTCAATGGTCGTCGTCATAGAAACCAATGCGCGACAGACGCCGCCATGCCGGGATATGCTATTACGACAATGGTAATATAGATTAATTTCAGTTATTTTACATATTATTGCCAGGCGTGAAGTGGCCGGCCAATAATCATTTTAAAACAAATCCTTGGCATATAATAAATTGAATTGCTGAAACCGGAAACTAACCTCATTTGGTAATTGGATAGAAAATTGTTATAATCCTGAGAATAAAATTGAATAATATACAATGCCAGTTATCAAATAATCATCAATTTTCTGCTGCTATATACTGGATGTTCTATAAACGGGAAAGGTCGCGGAGAATGCTAGGTTTTCAAGGGCCGACAGTCGTGTGAATAAATGTATTGTATGACTCATAAACATTTATTGTTTGCTGGACGCATTCTTCGAACTTTCTTGAGGCTATAGAGTGATCTCACGGGTGGAAGGGAGCAGTTGGGAACCCGCGATGACACATGGACCCATGTGACTTATCGGAGCCCCGCGTGTGACTCACCTCGCATCCGGTCACCGTCTGGCCACGGGTCGCGAGGCGTGCGGAATCATAACGCTGGAACATTTTACAAGTGAGCACAATGCTTTCAGAGTAGTTATTCGTTCACGAAGAATTTCACGGACACACTATATCGATCGGTTTCGTTTTAACGACCGCGCCGAGGATATTTTCAACGAAAAGTATGTGAGTTGTTCATCTGAATTTTATGTCGAGGAAGAATTTGCTCCGGTTAAATTCAAGAATATTTTAGGTATCATTACAGGTAACCACTCTTCGTCAAATAAATATAGGATTCAAAGCCCCTTTCCGTTTTATTCGTCAGATTCCTCGCAAAATTGTCGGAGTCCTAAGTGTAAACTTTCTGGCAGGAAACCGTGGTGCCAAACTCGACCCGATTAACAGCGTCGGCTGCGCCGCGTGGTGTCCTTGCTTTTACTCTGCTCTCAGAGTGGACTTCATCCTTGAAAAAAATATTTTATGAAAGTTTGATCGCGCCGGAGCCCCGCGGCGATACAACATCTGGGGATATCGGAAAACAGAGCGGCGGGAAAGGCGGCGAGTGTCTTCGCCATCGAGGACGGACCCGTCCTATTTGCTCTCGGCCAAGAAACAGCGGACGCGACCCGGGCTCGCCCGCCCTTCTCGCCATGTGGCGGCTTCATGTGAAGACTTTCGCCTGTAAGACGAGCGGGAAAGCGATTCTTTCCCGCGGGGGGCTACTTCGTAACGCCGGTGGCAAGGAAATTAATGCCTTCCATGCACTCGGCCCCTCTTCCGCTGCCCTCTCGAACCGAGAAGGCTGCACTTCGTGATGGGCGGGAGTGACCTGTTGAAATGTGTTCTCGAGGTGTGGTGGCCGTGGAGGGAGTTGAGGCGGGGTGTGTCCGGGGACAACCGGGGTGGGCCGCCACCCCTTCCTCTGCCGCCCCCTCCCCCTCCCCATCCAGATTCGGGAAAACCGAATTAAATTCGCAGGCCCTGGGAAATTAAATAAGGGCATTCCACGCGAGCCCTACCTCCCCACCACTCGATTCCAAATTCGTTGTTGCCGTTCATTTTGCTTCGTGTTGTCACTTCGTGGCTTCGTCGAAGTTCGGGAAAGTCCGTGGAAAGTGTCCTTGTAATGGACATCCGGATTAAGTCAATGCGAAACATTTATCACGAGTGTCGTGTACGGTCTGAAATCCAGGTGAAGTGAGGAAAAAACGGAGAATGGCAATTATTTGAAGCATGGGTTTGCCACTTTTCTCAGAGCGGGATGGGAAAGTAGTGGGTTAAACCCTTCATTTAACGTCAGGTTATAGTCTGACCTTATTTATTTCTGCCATCTTCCGTGTCGTACCTCTATATGCAAGATCTGTCCAAAAAGAGATGAGAATAAATCCTTGATCTTATTAGTTACGCTTTAATCATGCTTATCACATTCCAAACACATCTCTCGACTGCCAATAAAACTCTCCCAACGTTTTTTTCAGCTTCTGAATGCCGTCAGGAACGTTTATTTCCAGATAACCTTTTAAGTTTGCGGTAAAATCGTGTTGGTTGTCTTCAATAGTTACAGATCGGCGTTTTTTCAAGGCGGATTTCAACTTGTGAAATAGCAAAGAGTCTGCTGGAGCAAGAATTGGAGAGTACGATGGCCGGGGGAATAGACCATGTACTATTTTGGCCAACAACGTGGCCCCCCTTTCCCCCAGTACTGTGCCCGGCTAAAAGATTCATTACCGAATGCCTCTTGAATCATTTCATACGTTTCAGTTGCACTTTTCCAGAAGTTAAATCAAAATTCAATGAAAACGTGTAACACCTTGATTCTCACCGACACATCGTTTTGTATAGCAAGCGTGTGCAAGTTCAGACAAGAATCGCTGTTGTGCCGAGGCAAGTCGAGATAGGGCCAAGGGCAAGGAGGTATTTACTTTTCACATATTCTGCTATAAGGCGATATCTCACTTATTGTAACCCATCAAACAGTACGCGCATGGAAAGATCAGTCTCATATTTTTTTACAAAATTTGTACATTGACATGGACGTCTTATGGGCAAGGTTCGATTTGGACAAGAGATGCTGACATTAATTTCATATTGATTTAATATCAAAATAATAATAAAGGAAGCTTGTAGCACTTTGCCACGAAATAAAGCTTAACTACACGACGCGTGTTTCGACTCACGGGGCCATCCCATAGTACAAGGCACATAAAGACGAGAGAATTGATGAATGCAAAGCAAAGAGGAGAAGGTGGGGAGAAAGGGAAGGGCTGGAGGTAGGGAGTGTTGGAAAATAAAGAGAGGTGGGAGGAGGAAGTGAGTAGCCAAATCGGTAAAGCTAAGGCAAGAACGGAAGGATTCTTCAAAAACACTCATTCTTCATCATAGAGTTGAGCCATGCGATACAACTCTTACTTTAAAATCCTAATTTTACAATGGATTACGTCCACTACATCAATCGCGTAGCTGTTAATCTTATTTATTTTCACATCAGAACAGTAACCCTCTGAAACAGGAAGGAATTATTTTTTTTATTTGTCTATATTCAGAACTAGTTACGTCACCTTCGAACGGATGGACGGATGTGAAAAGCCCCAGAAAGAGGGTAGAATTGGGAGGAGGAGACTGGGACCACCGCTGGCCCTCGTCATATGAACGAGGGTTTAACACCAGCGTGTGCGTATATATATAACGAACGTTATCCGGTTTTCCAGTAAGAGCAAGGCTAAGTAAAACGTTAAAATACCGCAATAAACAGTTTACGAACCACGAATGTTTTTCGGACCCAAATGTTCAAAGTAGTAGGGGCTCAAGGGGTTGAATTGCACTGGACAAAAAGGCTTTCACAAGGAGGAGAAAATTTATGATAGTCGTTGAGTTGCCGTTGCCGTTGAGTAAGCACGATCAAAAAGGGTTCATTAAAACTTTGAATTGGAGCATAGTTATGGACGGCGCGGAAAAATGGTCACTGAAGCGGGATGATTGACATAGATTGGAAGCTTTTGAAATGTAGGTGGGGAGAAGAATGGAGAAGGTGAAGTGAAAGGAAAGAAGTAAAGGAAAACAAATGAGGAAGTACTGAGGATGGTGGGCGAGGGGACGGGATTGTTGGGAGAAATCATAAGTATGAAGGAAAAATGGATTAAAAACATTTTGATCGGCAGTGGGGCGTACGAATCGTACGGAACTGTGACAAAAAGGGAGAATTTTAGGAAAACGAGGAAGGGGCACGAATGGGATAGGGATGTTAGACATAATGAAGGAAGTATACGGAGATAGTATTGTTGTAGGGTATATTGTTAGGTTGTGTTATCTTAGGAGAGACAAGATATTTATTTGGTAGGTATTCATGCAGCACCTACCTTAACCGGTGGATTACCTATGATAAAATTACGTTTAATATACGTATATATTATTGTTATTATTATTATTAAATGATCTACAGGTTAAGGTAGATTTTGGTTGAACACAACCACCAAATAAATATTTTACTTCTCCTAACAAAACACAATCTCGCAAAATACTCTACACCAAATCCTTCGTTATCTCCGTGTACTTCCTTCCTCCCTTCATCTCGTCCAATATCCCTATTCTGTTTCTGCCCTTTCCTCGTTTGCTTTTTTGTGATTGTTTTATTTATATTGATTCTCATTCCGTATTTAATGAAATGGGTTAATTACTCAGCAATGTTTGCAATCCCTTGGCTGACTGAGCAGCTAATGCTTGGAATTGAGCAAACCTAACTGATTTTAAGAATGCCCCTCCAACTTTCATTCCTACCTCTTCATTCACCTCTTCCTAACACTGCTTATTCGGATTCTCCGTTCCCCACTCGCACCTGAGCAATCTGAGACATATACAGGTTGCGGATTAGCCTCCTGTCGCTCCAATCTATTACTATTTTCTGCAATTCGCTTATTAGTTTTTCCCAATTCAAACTATCAAACACCTTTTCGTAATCTACGAAGTGGCAAAAACATCCTGATTGCATTCTATCTCTCGTTTAGTGATCTCATGTTTATTATATATATATATATATATACATATATATATACATGTGCGGGTCGCGGTGATCTAGCGGGTAGAGCCCGGGTTCGATTCCCGGGCAAAGCACTTTGGGCACCTGCAGCTCCACCCAAGCTAGTTGATTTTTCGGGTACCAGGTCTTCCTGGGAAACCATAACCGGTACAGGGAAAGGAACTGGCCCCCCTACCCTGATGTGTGAATATTCACACGCCGTTGGGCTTGGTACATGGGTGAGCTCTACCATCACCTACTAAACCGACCTTCGGGTTGATTACTGTGTTTATGGTTTTATATATATACATGTATATATATACGTGTATATATATAGATGATTTCTTCGAAGTAACACGGAAGTGTTAAATAAAAAACTTAGACAGAAACACACAGCACGAGAACACATAAAAAGAACACTCACAATAATATCTTGATAATTTCGATGGACTAGAGCTCCGTCTTCTTCGGAAGATAAGATATGACTGTCAGTCATATATATATATATATATATATATATATATATATATATATATATATATATATGACTGTCAGTCATATATATATATATACTGAAGATATGACTGTCAGTCATATATATATATATATATATATATATATATATATTTTTTTTTTAGGTAATCTACCGGTTAAGGTAGGTTTTTGGATGGACCCAACTATCAAATAAACATTTTGTGACTCCCCACCTAGCAAACTAATCTATATCAGGTCCCTCTTCATCTCGGTGTACTTCTTTCCTCCCTTCATCTCGTCCAATATCCCTATCCTGTTCCTACCCTTACCTCGCTTGCCCAACATTCTTCCCTCTATTACCCTCTTCAACATTCCACTACCGCTCAATACGCCCTTCATCCATTTTTCCTGCCTCCAAAGGATTTCTCTCAACAAACCCCTCTCCTCCCCCACCATTTCTAGTACTTCCTCATTTGTTTTCCTTTCGGTCCATTTCACCTTCTCCATTCTTCTCCACACCCACATTTCAAAAGCCTCCAATCTACGTCTATCCTCCTGCTTCAGCGACCACGTTTCCGCGCCGTACATAGCTACGCTCCATATCAGAGTTTTTACGAGTCTTGTCTTAACATCCCTACTCAACGTCCCCGTCATCAACTCCCTCCTCCTTGAGAAAGCCTCCTTGCCTAGCGCAATTCTTCTCCTTACGTCCCTACCACTTTGACCGTGTTGGTCCAAAACACTTCCGAGATATGTAAACTGTTCTACCTGCTCTATTTTTTCCCCGCCTATTTTAATATTTAGCTTAGCCTTTTTCTTTCTGGAAAATCGCATAACCTTTGTTTTATTAATATTTATTCTCATCCCATATTTATCGCACTGAACCTCCAATTCACTCAACAATGCTTGCAACCCCTTGGCTGACTGAGCAACTAATGCTTGGTCATCAGCAAACCTAACCGATTTTACGAATTCCCCTCCGACATTCATTCCCACCTCCAGTTCTTCCCATGCCTCTTTAATCATTTCCTCCAAATATACGTTGAACAGCACCGGTGACAATGGGCAACCCTGCCTTACACCTCTTCCTAACACTGCCCATCCGGACTCTCCGTTCCCCACTCGCACCTGAGCAGTCTGAGACATGTATAGGTTGCGGATCAGTCTCCTGTCCCTCCAATCCATTCCTATTTTCTGCAATACACGCATTAATTTTTCCCAATTCACTCTATCAAACGCTTTTTCGAAATCTACGAAACAGGCAAAAACGTCCTGATTGTATTCTATATTCCTCTCGACTAGTGATCTCATTACTGCAATGGCATCACGCGTACCTCTTCCTTTCCTGAACCCAAACTGATCATCCCCTAAGTAATCATTTGCCTTACTCTCTATCCTTTTGTTGATGATCCTGAGAATAACTTTAGCTGCGTGGGATATCAAACTTATTGTTCTGTAATCCTCACATGACGAAGCCTTTGCCTTTTTTGGAATAGGAACTAACACCGATCTCACAAAATCTTCCGGCCAGATTCCTTCCTCATAGATACCACGAATCAGTCCATATATGGCCTTCTTCCCACCTTTCCCTAACCATTTCAACATTTCTACAGGAATATTGTCCACCCCCACAGCCTTATTTGCTTTCATCTCCTTTAATGCCCTTTCTATTTCATCGTCGAGTATGCCTGGACCTAAGCTATCTTCTTCTACGTCATGTTCCTTTTCTATGTCTAACCTTGTCGGCCTAAGTTCTTTACCATACAGTGTTTCAATATATTCCTTCCATCTCTCTTGGATTTTTCCTGGTTCAACTATTATCTTACCCCATTTATCTTTAACTGTTAGCACAGCTCCTGCCTTCTTACTTCCCGATAATAACTTAACCTTGCTGTATAGAGCACCAATTTCACCCTTCTTCTGTAAACTTTCCATATCCTCGCATTGCGTTTTCCACCACTCTTCTTTTGCTTTATTTGTGGCCCTTCTCAATTTATTGTTTAACTCTTTGTACTTCATTTTGCCTAACTCTGTGTTTACATTTTTCCATCTTCTTCTCTCATCCATCTTCGCAATCATCTCATCCGTTACCCATGGTTTCCTTATCCTTTTCCCGTTAACGGTTCCTATAGTGTCTTTAGCGGCTTCCAATATCCCTTTCTTGATACATCCCCATTTTTCTTCGATAGCACTCAGTTCTTTACCGTCATCCATCATTTTCTCTACAGCCTCCTGATACTCCTTCCTCGTTAATTCATTTACTGCTTCTAAATTCCATTTTTTAACCCGCCGCCCTTGCCTTATCTTCTTGAAACGAACATTACATTTCATAACAACTACATTGTGGTCAGAGTCCGCATCCGCTCCTGGGAAACTGTGCGAATTTATCACACTGTTCCTAAACCTGTGCCTAACCATAATATAATCTAACTGATACCTTTCTGAGTCACCTGGCATTTTCCATGTATACCTACGCCTTTTGTGGTGTCTAAACCATGTGTTAGTGATGACTAACCCCTGTCTCCTGCAGAATTCAATTGCTTTCTCCCCGCGTTCATTCCTCGTGCCTAACCCATAGTCCCCCACCTCACCACCATCTCTTCCTTCGCCTACCGTCGCATTCCAATCCCCCATCACTATCAAATGTTTCCCTGCAGGAACACTCGCGATGATATCCTCTAACTCATCATACATCCTATCGACTTCTTCCTCCTTGTGGTTGCTCGGTGGCATGTATACCTGAATAATGACCAAGTTCGTCGGCTCTGCTTTAATCTCTACGAATAAAATTCTATCTGTCGCTTGCTCTATGTTGACTACGCTTCTTCCTACCCCTTTATTTAAAATTACGGCAACCCCTCGTTGGCTCTCGTCCCCGCCGCTGTATATTACTCTATAATTGTCACTCCAGTAATCCCCGCTATCCTTCCATCTCACCTCGCAGAGGCCTAAAACATCTATGTTACCTCTTTCCATCTCTCGCTTAATATTTTCTAATTTGCCTCTCCCCTTATATATATATATATATATATATATATATATATATATATATATATATATATATATATATATATATATATAGACAGAAACACACAGCACGAGAACACATAAAAAGAACACTCACAATAATATCTTGATAATTTCGATGGACTAGAGCTCCGTCTTCTTCGGAAGATAAGATATGACTGTCAGTCATATATATATATATATATATATATATATATATATATATATATATATAGAAGGTAATGGTATGTCATGTTTCAAATGGAATATCATGACTCTGATGACGAGGGCGGGGCCGTCGAAACGTCAATACATAATGTGAGTGTCCTTCATTTTTTTTTCTGTGCGCTGAATGTTTTGTATCCGGTGGTGCAATCACCTTTCTCAAGAGGAATTAGGAACAGAACTCAGTTTTGTGTGTTATGACTATTAGTGAATTTACATTATATATATATATATATATATATATATATATATATATATATATATATATGCGGGTGGCGGTGGTCTAGTGGGTAGAGCGTTGGACTACTGACCGGAGGGTCCCGGGTTCGATTCCCGGGCAAAGCACTTTGGGCACCTGCAGCTCCACCCAAGCTAGTTGATTTTTCGGTTACGAGATCTTTCTGGGAAACCATGACCGGCACAGGGAAAGGAACTGGCCCCCCTACCCTGATGTGTGAATATTCACACGCCGTCGAGCTTGGTCCACGGGTGAGCTCTACGATCACCTACTAAACCGACCTTCGGGTTGATTACTGTGTTTATTTATTTATGTACTGTGGTTATATATATATATATATATATATATACACACACACACACAAAAGTAGTCTGAAAATTTTCCGACCTAACAAAGATACAAGGCATATTTTCTGAGTCGAAAGTTTTCAGACCACCCACGTATAAAACATGTATCTGTACATATATACACACAAATACCTACATATAGTTTATAATTATCCGCGCGGAGCGTATATGAAATCTTTCCGACCAGGTGCGCCTTGCCCTCTGTGCACATTAATGTGGCTCGTGGGTTGCTCTGGTCTGTCGGTGTCCTCAGCTCGTCGCCTGACTTGAAACCCGTCCCAGTGACGGGAAGTGAAGACTGAAAGGACGAGGAATGGGCGCAAATCCTTCCTTCCTCGTAACATTGCAAGCGACGACGGACGTTGACCGCGGGAAAGAGCACTCGCTCTTCGAGAGCTGCTCTGCTCGGCGGGGCGGCGTCGCAGGCGGGAAGGGCGGGAGAAGGTGGGGCGTCAACACTTTCACCCTCGCCGCAGCAGGACTCAACGAAGGCCAACGAGCGAAGAAGCAGCTTTCTTCCCACCGCCGTCCGCATTGTTTCACCGATTCCTCGTCCTGGTCCCCCCTTGCCATGGTCCCTAGCGCTCTTTCCCTCTCTCCCCATGCTTGATTCGAAGGGGCGGAGGGTCACCCGGAAACGGAGAACGAGCTCCCCCGGCGGCCACGGAGCCATGACCACCCGCCCCATCCTTTCCATGCTATCCGTTATTTTGTACGCGATCTGCGGAATTCATTGATTGGCGCGCCCTTGGGGGAGGAGGGGCTCTTGGGGCGGCGTGCCTTCCGTGCCGTGACACCATCCACGGCCACCGTTCCGGCTCCGGACCCCCTTTGCCGCACGGAGACATCCGCCCCGGCATCCCTTCTCCCGGCCTTGCGCCCCCTTTTTGCCCCCATTTGTGTGCGGGCCTAACCTCGGGGTCATTTCAACTTTTGCAACCCCTCGTGGGCGCTATTTCGTCGGCGGAACCGAAAATGTTGACCATGAGTACTTAAAAATAACTAACGTAAAACTTCCCGGAGACCACAAGCAATGATCACGTGATATTCCCGGAAACAGGATTTTTCTAGTTCCGGCAGATTAAGGAAAATGGTAATGGATGTTTCGTTATGAATTAAAAACGTACTCGTGATTAATTTTATTACCATGAAATCATATCCTTTTCGAAGTATAGAGTCCAAAAATGTGAGTTGAGTGATTAAAGCTACGGACATTTCAGAGGCCTTTTGCAACTCGGGAAAGATCTCCATCTGAAATATTATTACTGATTCTTCAAGTTTCGCATACAATTATTCGACTTAAATTAATTTGCAAGCATTGGTTTCGGAGGGTGACTTCCATTTGCAGCTCACAAGTCCTTCGGAGGCGCTTACTTGAGAATGAGACGATCATTATACATTACAATTTGGATATTTGCAAACCTCCTAGGTTTCTGCCTCTCGCAGATGATGACGAATTGTGCCAATGTATTTGAAAAATTGTACTTAAGTAGCATACTTAAAAAAGGTGGGAGAGTTTTTTTTGAAAATGGGCACACCTTATAAAGAGAACAGAATATATTCGATTCGGTTTAAAGTTTACGTGTGAGTAATAATAGGCATTCCATTAAAATGTAAGGAAGCACTAAAGCGTGGTTAATTAGCATTACGCAATAGTTTTCTTGTTGCTTCTTACGAGAATATGGTCGCATTCTTAACTGATTGAAGTGAGGGTTGGGGAAAGGATTCGGATCTTAGAGGATTGAAAGCTTTCCTGATGAAGAGCATTCTCGAAATCCACGCCTTTTTCACCAAAAAACATCACTGTGGATTCAATTGTGAAAAGAAAAGTGAGAGATAAGAGGCTTCGGTAACTTGTAAGTGGCATTGGAGTAAGTGAAAGCGGAAGTAGGAGAAGAGTAAAACAGAATACATGGCACCAAATAGAAGACAAGTATGCGGAAACGAGCCTCTTTAAGTTTCTTGATGATTATCTCGTAACTGACTTGAACTAAATGCCTCATGCCAATTTCGTGATTAAATGTTATTTATCTTCCAAAAAACTTGGGGAAATCCCGGGACAGTAACGTTCAACGGAGTCACCTGATATTGGTGATGTTCTATGGTAGGTCAAGCTTGCGAGAAAAATTATTTCATTTACGAGCAAGAAATGAGAGATTTTGTTTCAAGAGAAGGCAAACAGAGAATTTTGCACTATTATGTTCTTTTAGCAGATCAAAAATCAAAAGGCTGTTTCCCAGTCATTAAAACAATGATATATTTAACTTTATTCACGAAACCAACGTATCGGTAAGACTCACGGATTACAACCAGTTATTATGGTAATACTAGCATATGGGCCTTTGATTTGCAAAAGCAATTCGCATTTTATGCGTCTGAGTAAGATATGAGATAAGTCAAAGTAAGATACGAGGGAAGATATTTAGGATACTATATGCCACGCTATCTTGCGTGATCACTACCAAGCTTACTTTCTTAACTTGTGTCAATGTGGCTGATTTCCGTAAATTCGCCACACCCTGTAGAAATCCCAATATCAACGTAGGAGGGGCTCACATGCTTCATATTTTGTACACAGTTTTTATTGATCCTTATCGCGGTCATACGATAACAATATCGTTAATATCATAATAGAGGTTACAGAAAGTTTTTCACCTCTCAAGCGAGTATATTATCTTGACTACATATCCCTGCGTGCTCTTAGTCTGGGTAAAATATGAAAGTAGCCGGTGCAATTCACGTGCGATAAACCCGTTAGTCGAACCTGGCATAACAAGCAAGAGCAAAGGGATCCCCGGATTTGACGTTCACAGCTGAATGCTTCGCGCTACATCTAGTCGACGTGTTCACGTTTTAAGCGAACGTTTCAGGAAGTTAGTAATGATTCATAAATCTTGCTTCTCATTAATCTCATTACATTTGTTTGTTCAATCTTTGCATTAACGTATCTGTATTTCCCTCTTGACATTTTATTTCTCCGTAGTGTATTCTGAGGGGCTTGTTTTTGAGCATTTCCTCGTTATTTTTGTAACATTCAGGGCCTTGTAGTTCCTCGGCACGGCACTCATGAGATAGTCATGTGTGCATATATATATATATATATATATATATATATATATATATATAAATGCACATACAGTCATATTTTATCTTCCGCAGAAGATGGAGCTCGAGTCCGTCGAATTTATCAAGATATTATTGTGAGTGTTCTTTTTATGTGTTCTCGTGCTGTGTGTTACTGTCTAAGTTTTTTATTCAACACTTCCGTGTTACTTCGAACAAATCATCTATATATATATATATATATATATATATATATATATATATATATATATATATATATATATATAACTATCTCGTGAGTGCCGTGCCGAGGAACTACATATCAAGGACCTGAATGTTACAAATCCCTCCCATGGACTACAACGTTGTCGTGGTGGAAGGGCTTGTGTGTTCCGATGACCCCTAGAGCTGTGCTGGCGGGAGTAAATATAATTGCTCCTGGTAGTGTCACCCATGCCAGATAGGTCGAAGGTTAGGAGCCAGACGAGAGGTAATCCACGCAGCGTCTGTTCCTCAGTGAGGCGGCCACAAAGGCGTCTGACCCCAGTGGGGCGGCCATTAAGTGATGGTGTCACGTTAAAAACACTATTGAGGAAGGCAACGGGAAACCACCTCAATTATCATTCCCAAGAAAATAATGATGGACGCAAAACAGAAATTGAGTCCTGGCAACTACGGGACTCGGCCCAAGCGGCCGTGTGTCGTGCCCAGCAGCGGGGGAGACAAGGCTTCCGCGGTCGTCATCCCACGAAACCCTTGCAGGGAAGAAATAACAGCAGCAGGACAGAAGACTCAGAGGAAGACGAAATTAGTTAGAATAGGAACATGGAACGTCAGGAATATGTTGAGGAGAGGATAATTAGAAAATATTAAGCAAGAGATGGAAAGAGGTAATATAGATGTTTTAGGTATCTGCCAGATGAGATGAAAAGAATGCGGGGATTACTGGAGTGACAATTATAGAGTGATATACAACGGCGGGGACGAGATCCAACGAGTGGTTGCCGTAGTATTAAATAAAGGGGTTAGAAGAAGCGCAGTCAAGATACTGAGCAACTGAGAGAATTTTACTGTTAGAGATTAAAGCAGAGCCGACGAACTTGGTCAATGTTCAGGTATACTTGCCACCGAGCAACCACAAGGAGGAAGAAATCGATAGGATGTACGATGAGTTAGAGGATATTATCGCCAGTGTTCCTGCAGGAAAACATTTGATAGTGAAGGGGGTTTGGAATGCGACGGTAGGCGAAGGAAGAGATGGTGGTGAGGTGGGGGACTATGGGTTAGGCACGAGGAATGAACGCGGGGAGAAAGCAATTGAATTGTGCAGGAGACAGGGGATAGTCATCACCAACACATGGTTTAGACATCACAAAAGGCGAAGAATTCCATTGTTTTTAATTTTATAGGGTTATCGGATGGGGGAAGGGATGCTAGCACGGAAACATTGTAACAGTGGTTGAAGGGGGTGTTGTGGTGGGAGGCATGTTTTGGGATGGGAAGACCCGCGGACGGGGAGGAGGGATTACACGAGGCGCGATGATTGTTCACCCTGAGGTTCAGGGGTGTAGAGCACTGGCCTATATAAAATGCCGGGCAGAGTTTGCAGGTCAGAAGATAGATTACATTCTGAGATGTGCATGAGGAGTGGGGGAAGGGCGGGAGAGAGTTAAAAGGTGGGATGGAGAGGTGTGGAGTGGTGAAAATAGGACAAGTTTGCTGCTGCATCTGCTAGATGCAAATCCCTCGATATCCGGCCGAGTGCTTTAACCAAGGCGAATGGCAAAGGTCAAGGCGAATGATTTTAACTCTCTGAAATGGTTGCATTATAATGCACACATAGCGGGTGACTCCGTTAAAAGTTACTGTTACAGTTTCTTGAAATTTGTCTAAGGTATGAACAGCCGAAGTGTTTGAAATTGGCTTTATTAACATCGTGGACTGTGGCGCGTCGCGCACGACTACGAATGCCTGTGACATTGTATGTACAGTATTTCGTCATAACATCTTGTTCCTTTAAAGCCCCCAAAATTTCAGAGTGTAAGAGGACGTCTCGGTAGCTTAATTGGTTAAAGCACTCGGCCGGATATCGAGGGATCCGGGTTCGAATCCCGGTCAAGGCGAATGATTTTTACTCTCTGAAATGGTTGCATTATAATGCCTACGACTTCATGCTTTACCCTGGATTTTCTTGTAAATAAGTTAGAAATGTGATCCCTTTTTCTAAGATCATATATGAACCGCACACAGGGGTTGTGGGACCCCTGAAGTTTGGTTTTCGGTTCGCCTGAGAGGCCTTGCCATACCAAGACCTAGCAAGCGAAATGAAAACTACCCGGTGTTAATGTGTTTTCCAATCCCTTTTCCTTATATAGATTTTCATGTGAATGAATTATTTGTTCGCCATATGGCGGGTATTCAGGTTTAATGTGTGTGTGTAAAAATATATATATACATATTAAATATATATACATTAAAAATTTCTATATATATATATTATTATTATGTAATCTACCGCTTAAGGTAGGTTTTTGGATGGAGACAACTATCAAACAAACATTTTGTGACTCCCCACCTATCAAACTAATCTATATCAGGTCCCTCTTCATCTCGGTGTACTTCTTTCCTCCCTTCATCCCGTCCAACATCCCAATCCTGTTCCTGCCCTTACCTCGCTTGCCCAACATTCTCCCCTCTATTACCTTCTTCAACATTCCACTACCGCTAAATACGCCTTGCATCCATTTTTCCTGCCTCCATACGATTTCTCTCAACAAACCCCTCTCCTCACCCACCATTTCTAGTACTTCCTCATTTGTTTTCCTTTCGGTCCATTTCACCTTCTCCATTCTTCTCCACACCCACATTTCAAAAGCCTCCAATCTACGTCTATCCTCCTGCTTCAGTGACCACGTTTCCGCGCATTACATATAGCTACGCTCCATATCAGAGTTTTTAGGAGTCTTGTCTTAACCACCCTACTCAACGTCCGCGTCATCAACTCCCTCCTCCTTGAGAAAGCCTACTTGCCTAGCGCAATTCTTCTCCTTACGTCCTTTGACTCTCCACTTTGACGGTATTGGTCCAAAACACTTCCGAGATATGTAAACTGCTCTACCTGCTCTATTTTTCCCCGCCTATTTTCATATTTAGCTTAGCCTTTTTCTTTCTGGAAAATCGCATAACCTTTGTTTTATTAATATTGATTCTCATCCCATACTTATAGCACTGAACCTCCAATTCACTCAGCAATGCTTGCAACCCCTTGGCTGACTGAGCAACTAATGCTTGGTCATCAGCAAACCTAACCGATTTTACGAATTTCCCTCCGACTTTCATTCCTACCTCCAGTTCTTCCCATGCCTCTTTAATCATTTCCTCCACATATACGTTGAACAGCACCGGTGACAATGGGCAACCCTGCCTTACCCCTCTTCCTAACACTGCCCATCCGGACTCTCCGTTCCCCACTCGCACCTGAGCAGTCTGAGACATGTACAGGTTGCGGATCAGTCTCCTGTCCCTCCAATCCATTCCTATTTTCTGCAATACACGCATTAATTTTTCCCAATTCACTCTATCAAACGCTTTTTCGAAATCTACAAAACAGGCAAAAACGTCCTGATTGTGTTCTATATTCCTCTCGACTAGTGATCTCATTACTGCAATGGCATCACGCGTACCTCTTCCTTTCCTGAACCCAAACTGATCATCCCCTAAGTAATCATTTGCCTTACTCTCTATCCTTTTGTTGATGATCCTGAGAATAACTTTAGCTGCGTGGGATATCAAACTTATTGTTCTGTAATCCTCACATGATATAGCCTTTACCTTTTTTGGAATAGGAACTAACACTGATCTCAAATCTGCCAGCCCGATTCCTTCCTCATAGACACTACGAATCAGTCCATATAGGGAGGGCCTTCCCCACATGTCCTGTGTTCGCCTTTTATGTGTTTTCCAATCCCCTTTCCTTATACCTATTTCTGTTTGAATGAATATTTGTGCGCCGTATGGCGGGATTTTCAAGTTTGAATATGTGTTTGGCCAATGTGGCTCGTCTCTTCTTCTGGCTATGCGTGCCATGAAACGCACTGTTCCTATCCTTTATAATATCGTATGAATGCTTTTCTACTATCCTTTCCCCTTCTTGTGTCCCGTCTATTTCTCCTTTGGTGAGTAAAACAGCTCTATAACGCCATTTCTCGGGCAACATCTATCGGAGCACTTTGGCGCTTTATAAGATCGCAGATCTCAAGGTAAATCAGGTTTCCTTATTAGCCCAAGAGGTAGAGCATCCGCCCGGAAAGTGGAATTCAAAGGTCCGCCCGGAAAGGGTTCAAATCCCGGATAAGGAAATGATTTTACTTTCGTGATCTGCTCAAAAACCGCCTTCCCCACATGTCCTGTGTTCGCCTTTTATGTGTTTTCCTATCCCCTTTCCTTATACCTATTTCTGTTTGAATGAATATTTGTGCGCCGTATGGCGGGATTTTCAAGTTTGAACATATATATATATACATATATATATTCAAACTTGAAAATCCCGCCATACCGCGCACAAATATTCATATATATATATATATATATATATATATATATATATATATATTGTATAAATCTACTACCTTGATCAAAAAGTTCCCGGAATTTATTCAGAAAATTAAAAATACAAGTTTATTCATCTAAATCTATATTGTCCCCTTCAAAGTAATCCCCATCGACTGCAACACACTTATGCCAGCGCTTGATCCAATCCTCGAAACATTTTTTATATTCGGTTTTCGGTATGTCCATCAGTGCTTCCTGCGATTTTTCCATTACTTCCTCTCGGCTGCTAAAACGCGTTCCCCGTAATGGTTTTTTAACTCGAGTGAACAGAAAGAAGTCACAGGGAGCCAAATCAGGTGAATTCGGTGGCTGTTGGATGGTATTTGTTGCATTTTTCGTCAAAAAATTACGAATAATGATAGCACTGTGCGACGGTCTCGATGTACTGTGCGACGATTTCTGGTCCCTTTCGGCGAATTGCTTCACGCAAACGTCTCATAACGCCCAAATAATACTCTTTGTTTACTGTCTGGCCTTCTGGCAAAAATTCATGATGCACTACACCATTGTAATCCATGAAAACCGTCAGCATTGCCTTCTTTTTTGACTGAAAACGACGTGGTTTTTTTGGTCTTGGCTCATTTGGTGAACGCCATTCACTTGCCTGATGTCTGGATTGCGTGTCGTACTCATAAACCCACGTCTCGTCTCCAGTAATGATCCTTTTGATGAATGTGGGATCGCATTCAGCCTCGCAAATCATGTCTTTTGCGACGTCAACACGGTCTCTTTTTTGCATGAAATTGAGGTCTTTTGGCACCAACTTTGCTGCTACACGACGGAAACCCAAATCATTAACCACAATGTCTTGGGCGGATCCATAGGCAATGTTCAAGTCCTCCGCTATTTCTCTGATGGTTAATTTGCGGTTATTGACCAACATTTCTTTTACTTTATCAATTTTTTCACCGACTTTCGATGTCGATGGTCTGCCACTGCGTTCATCATCTTCGATTGACTCACGACTACTTCTGAACCGCTCGTGCCACTGGTAAACGACCGTTTTTTTTAGAGAATCGTTGCCGAAACACTTTTTTAACATTTCCAACGTCCGTGCGCCACTAAATCCGTTTTTTACGCAAAATTTAATACAAGTTCGTTATTGCAAATTTAAATCCATTTCTGCAATTGTAAAAAATCGCCAACACACACAGAGATAGATGTACTCTTGGCTACGTAACTTTTGCAAGTGTCAAGTTATGACACTAAGATTCAAAGGGAATATCAACAACAGATGTACCAATTTAACAAAAAAAACAGAACTCAAATCTGAACGATGGGAGGGGATTACCAAAACCACATGGTGGTTATTCCGGGAACTTTTTGTTCAAGGTAGTATGCATAATATATGTCTATATGTATACATGTAATTATAAATTTTGGGGGTAATATAATTTACAGCGATGGGTCATACGGAAAAAGGGACCATTTGGTCTCAATCTATTTTCGTCATCATTGTCGACAAAACAAACCAAAACTGTCCGTTTTCTGCCTATAAGTCCCTCTCTTCCTATTTTGAACACGTTCCTAAGTTATAATATCGTTGGTGACAACATGGTGAAACTCTAGTGCAGGCAAATTTTCGCCACTAAAAAAATGTGTATTATGATCTTTTTATTGTGTACTTTTCTTTGCCATTTGGTGTTATCATGCATGATATTCTGCTGCAATACAGGATTATTCGTTTAGGATTGATGTGAAAAGAACTAACCAAAAGATATGGAAAGTAGAGTGGATGTGGTTTTAGGTATTAGGAGCAGTCAGCATTAGTCAGGTAAAAGGCATCGAAAAGCGTGGTGCGTCATGAAACAAGGAGTAAAAATATAAATCTCTTTAACAAGGGTAATGAATCTCAGTAAACCATGTGTTGTATACTTATTTTATTGTACAATACCAATGTATTCTTTTCTTTAATTTTGCTAATTCATCTTTTCGTCGTTAAGAGGAGTATTTTCTTTTTCCCTTTCGAAGTACAGGCTTGAGAAACTATTTTTAAAATTACTTAAACATAACACATTTGTGTCACTGAAATAAAAATATGGACGACATAAATTTTGTAGACCTATATATGACTTGATGGGACGCCCACGGAGACTGGTTTCTGTTTTATACCTTCATCTTAGCAATCAAGGTCATCACCACCTCAACCTTCCTCGTGAAGTTTCCCTAAACGCCGACAATGAACGACTCTCACTCACTGTCCCGCTCCAAAACCTGACCACCAAGTGACTCATGAATAACTCGTATTTCGGTGAACCGGGTGGGTGCCCGCTACGCGTTTGTAAATTGCCTGCGCCCATAGCGCCTGCTCCGACTATTGCCTTTGACGAAACTTTCAGTGCCGTGATGAAACACAAATCTTCACTAGCCCTCACATTCTACATCTTACATGGCAAGCCGCTACAATATTGTAAGGCAGGGGTGTCAAATCTCCATCTATTTGGCTAAAGAATGATTTTCATCGTTAGGCGTATATTATGATGCTTGCTGATGCGGTTTTTGGGGATTTTTGGAATTGTTGTGAATAATTTTTCCAGAAAAGTGATATCAAGGATTTTGGAGGAACGGGAGAAAATTCTTTACTATGGTCTGTCAGACCAATCCTATCATCGATTTCTCGTAACGTGTCATAACCTTACCTGCCTATGTACTCGTATATCGAGCCTATTATTATCTCATGCCGACATTAAAATCATGTTGTATTTATCAAGTAAATATTATGCATGTAATCTACGTGCTCCCAAGCGTTAATTTCTGATAACCGTGTGACTCTCTCTGTTTATGACGAAGCCGGCAGCTGTTCTCTTCGTGGAGCAACTTCATGAAGAGATCATCAACTTCAACTCCTGCCCAGAAGGGTTCCAAGCACATTACGCTTATTGTTTACATAGTAGGTCACCTCTCGTTTACTTTTTCAATCGAGTTTTCTCCAATAACTTGGTGCGCCGAACGAGCGAACTCAGAGCTTTCTCGAATGCTTAGGTGCAATGGTAAGAGGGACTTGGGACTGGGAGGGAAATGAGACTGGGACTATCACTCAAAAACAAAAGGTATGTGGGAATAATCCGAGCGGGAATTCCGCCTAGGGAAGTTGTAACCTATTTTCGGCAGAGGGTTAGTGACGAACTGATAAGTCAGAAAGGAAAGTTTGAGTAAATTAGTTTTTATTTCCCTAAAAATCCGCCTAATTTCAGTTTTTGTGTCTGAAACGGAAATACATTAAAATTGAATGATCAAGGAAGTTCTTAAAGAAATTCTAAGAACGATTATGCTCGGAGGAAGGATTGAATGACTTTGATTCAAAACGCTTTCGATCCTAGGATGAAAGTTAAAATGTCACATGTACCCGCGAGCTGTGTTTCCTGGCGTTGTATTCCTGTCTCGTGGACCAAGGCAAGCATGAATCGCGCAAGGGAATATCCCAATACCGTTTAATGTAATTTAAGGGATTGCTTTCCATCGAAAGATGACAAATTTTTTGGCGAACTTTCGAATAAAATGGCCACGTATGCGGCCATGGCTTATTTGAGTAACACCCAATTTGAATTTCGAGGTCATCTAACCGCACGGATTACCATACGAGTAATATGACAATACCACGGATTACCTTGGGTGTTGGATTGGATAATCCCACTTGGTAATATGTAAAATTATTTCGTATATTCCCCTAGAAGAAAAAGATTTTTCAAGCGTATCCAACGAAGCATTTTGTTGGAATTTTAAAACTGATATGAAAATCACATCGAGGAAGGCAACGGAAAACCTCCTAAAATACTTACTGCAACAATTTCAAGACGGAGACTAAAGAATTGAGTGAATGAGTCCTGGCAGATAAGGGACTCGACCCAATCAGCCGGTTGTGTCCCGGCAGCGAATGAGGCAAGACATCCGCGGTCGTCATCTCACGAAATCCTTATAAGGCGAAAGAGACTGCGACGACGAAGAGGATTGAAGTACCCAGAATAGGAACTTGGAATGTTATGACGATGTTGATAACAGTAAAATTAGAATATATAAAGCGAGATATAGAGAGAGGAGATATAGATGTTTTAGGGCTGTGTCCAGGAAAAGATGACACCAAACCATCATAAAGAGGAAGAAGTCGATAGAGTATATGATCAGTTACAGGAAATCATCACGTTATTTCCTGCAGGGGAACATTGGATTGTGATGGTGAATTTGAATGCGCCGGTAGGTGAAGGAAGAGATAGTATGGGTCATTCCTTGTCCCCAAACAGTAGGGTATGGGAACATGGAATAACCGCGGGGAGAAAGCAATAGAGTTTTGCAGGAGACAGGGGCTCATCATCATCAACTCTTGGTTTAGACGCCACAAAAGGAGTGTATGTACATTGAGAATGCCCGGAGATTCAGGAAATATCAATTAGACTATACATGTATAATAGTTTGACACGTATTTAGGAAAAGCGTGATTCATCCGCACGGTTTCCAGGTGAATGAGGACTCGGACCACAGTTTATTCACAATAAAGTGTAGCGTACGATTCAAGAAGATAAAATGATCAGGCTTTGGTTTGTCAGTCAGCCAAGGGGTCGCACGCATTAGTGAATTTATTGGAAAGTCAGTGCGATAAGTATGGGATGAAAATAAATGCAAACAAAGTAAAGCTCATTTTGAGAAAGATAAAGGCTAAGATAAATACGAAAATATGACCTCAGTCAAGCGAATCAAGAATATATCCAATATCATTAGGATGCACTTTTTAGTGGCTGTTACTCATTAATCTTAAGTACTGTTTGTTTAGCTATTACAAAATATGAATATCACAAATTTTATCATCTTTAAAAATATACTACCTTGAACAAAAAGTTCCCGGAATAACCACCGTGTGGCGCTCCCATCGTTCCGATTTGAGTTCTGTTTTTTTTGTTAAATTGGTACATCTGTTGTTGATATTCCCTTTAAATCTTAGTGTCATAACTTGACATTTGCAAAAGTTACGTAGCCAAGAGTACATCTATCTCTGTGTGTGTTGGCGATTTTTTACAATTGCAGAAATGGATTTAAATTTGCAACAACGACCTTGTATTAAATTTTGCGTAAAAAACGGATTTAGTGGCGCACGGACGTTGGAAATGTTAAAAAAGTGTTTCGGCAACGATTCTCTAAAAAAAACGGTCGTTTACCAGTGGCACGAGCGGTTCAGAAGTAGTCGTGAGTCAATCGAAGATGATGAACGCAGTGGCAGACCATCGACATCGAAAGTCGGTGAAAAAATTGATAAAGTAAAAGAAATGTTGGTCAATAACCGCAAATTAACCATCAGAGAAATAGCGGAGGACTTGAACATTGCCTATGGATCCGCCCAAGACATTGTGGTTAATGATTTGGGTTTCCGTCGTGTAGCAGCAAAGTTGGTGCCAAAAGACCTCAATTTCATGCAAAAAAGAGACCGTGTTGACGTCGCAAAAGACATGATTTGCGAGGCTGAATGCGATCCCACATTCATCAAAAGGATCATTACTGGAGACGAGACGTGGGTTTATGAGTACGACACGCAATCCAGACATCAGGCAAGTGAATGGCGTTCACCAAATGAGCCAAGACCAAAAAAACCACGTCGTTTTCAGTCAAAAAAGAAGGCAATGCTGACGGTTTTCATGGATTACAATGGTGTAGTGCATCATGAATTTTTGCCAGAAGGCCAGACAGTAAACAAAGAGTATTATTTGGGCGTTATGAGACGTTTGCGTGAAGCAATTCGCCGAAAGGGACCAGAAATCGTCGCACAGTACATCGAGACCGTCGCACAGTGCTATCATTATTCGTAATTTTTTGACGAAAAATGCAACAAATACCATCCAACAGCCACCGAATTCACCTGATTTGGCTCCCTGTGACTTCTTTCTGTTCACTCGAGTTAAAAAACCATTACGGGGAACGCGTTTTAGCAGCCGAGAGGAAGTAATGGAAAAATCGCAGGAAGCACTGATGGACATACCGAAAACCGAATATAAAAAATGTTTCGAGGATTGGATCAAGCGCTGGCATAAGTGTGTTGCAGTCGATGGGGATTACTTTGAAGGGGACAATATAGATTTAGATGAATAAACTTGTATTTTTAATTTTCTGAATAAATTCCGGGAACGTAATTGTTTTTATCGTCGGTTTTGAACCATATTGTCGTAATTCAGCTGTCGCTCCTAACTCCCATTAGCGGGAATAGTCCAGTGGTTCTTTACACATTTCAACGAGATTGGAGCCTTATAATTTCCTGGAGTATTTTAACGGATGGATGGCCAACCGTACAACTGCAGATTCGAGTAATTCGACTCGAATGTATAAAACTCCTGAATGACTTCAGTGGTGTCCGAAGAATCTATCGCAGGGGAGAAAGAAGCTAGTGTGGTTTTCCAAGCGCGTCATACGGATTTGCACCCGATCGTTCCAGTCGTGGTAACCAAGTGCTAAGTCTATCATCTAAACACACTCTAATTACTGATGGTATCATTTGTTCAGCTACTGCCACTAGCAATCCTCAAGAACACGTCACAGACAACTTTGCGTCGGAAAAACGTCAGTTCATTGTTTTACGTACGCAGAAGAATATAAGTCACGACGAACGTTACTGTACATGTAAGTAAACCGCTCAACAAATGGAGGGAGCTCTAAATATTTCCTCAGCCAACTCCAACTTCCCCGACCAGATATTCCTCCCAGAGTTTGAGTCCATGTTGAGTTTAAGTCTCTCACGAAACTTGGCCCTCTCGTTCCGCTCAAGGACTTTTTCACTAAGCGAGAGCTGTGGTAGAAAATTGAAACGGAAATACTAGATATGCTCATAGATGCAGATTTCTCCAAAATAATGTACGACCCCTTTCACTCATGGGTAATGACAACTTCCAGACGCCTACGCCAAGTGATGAGGCCATTCAAGCGTGGACCAACTGCATTCCAAAATTTTGGAGTGACGTGGAAGGTCCTTGGTGAGCCCGAAAGGCAGGACGATCGATAAACGGGATTCAGTCACCGTGACCACATTTTTAAAAATATTATTGATGGTCTTCTCCTTAAATGTTTGGTTTTCCCAGAAAATGAAAAAAAATTTCTCCGACCAGACATGCTACCCACCTTTCACTGGAAGGGAAACCGTGAAAGTGGGTGCCTACAATTTGATTAAACATATTCCATAACATTTATTGTTTTTTAAGTAATTTACGTCTACTCGTAAGAACTCAACTAATATTCTCAAAGATATGCTCGAAGCTGATATGAAAAATTGATATTTTCCGCTTTACGAACCATTCAAAATTCCTCGCCAAATCTGTATGGAGCCACTTTCCTTGCCACGGGTGAACTCCCTGCGTCTCCTCTCTCGCTCAAAGAGATCTTCATCTACGTTACACCCTGAAAACCGCCAAGAGGACGTGTGGCAAGGCATTTTATGATAAGAGCCTTTATTATGCAACAGCAAGTGAATGTGATGTGTTCGTTCGGCAGATTAAAAATAGGTTTTCCGATCGCAGTATTTGGCCAAACTAATCACGGTTTTATTACGACAGTGGCTCGTGCAAGTAATAAAATTGCATGCAAAGCGCCTGTAGCGCCTCCTGTCCAATTTCATGCACAGATATATAATTGCAACTCATCTTTCTTATCACACCACGGAGAATTTCTTCCGCTCAGCTCCTTTCCCTCGAGATGTGATCTCCAATGACCGCAACTCTGAAATAACGAGGCATCTTCCCAGCCATTTCAATGGGGATTGGTGGAGCAAAGACCTTACCTAAGTCCTACGGCGGCGCGTGAAATGTACGCATTCAGAAGAGGGAGGCCAGGTGCCCTCCGGAGGTCTCCCGAAAAACTCTTTTAGGGTTGGCAGGATTGTGGAGAGAGGGAGAGGAAAGAATCCAGTGCCAAGAATTCAAGGGCAAGGACGGCATTCTGCCCTAAAAATGGTCTTCCCAAAGCAGCATAGTTGGTCTCTCTCCGAAAACGTTGTCATCTCTGGATTTCTGTGCCCTTGGATGGATTCAACAACGAATTCCCTTGACGTACGAAATAAGTGCACTTCATCCCCAGAACTCATCTGCACATGCCTATTTTTACGAGAGAAATATCACATGGTACATAATGTAGCATATGATAGTTTCTTGTGCACAAGGTAATGAAATATTTGCTTAACTCAACGATTTAAAGGCATCTCCGAAAAATCGTTTCGTTGAAAATTATTTATTTATTTGAAAATAGAACCACATATGGCAGTAACTTGCCTTAATTTAAAATGGAGCATTAACAACATACGAATAAGGACGAAAATATACAAAATGAACAAGTATGAAAAATAAACAATTAGAGTTAGTAAATGTTTGGAGGAAAGCAAAAATTGGTCAATGTTATTAGGGAGTGAGTTCACTAAAGGAGATGGAAGTGGAGGAAAAGAGAGCTTTAAATGAGACAAACTGGGAGCGTGCATGTGGAGTAATGAGTGTTTGCAGGTGGAGGCACTCTGAAGTTGATGAGGGAGAGCAGTTCGGGGCAGTCAGGGAGAGAGTTGAGAGTGACAGAAATTGAGAAGGAATGGTTTCCTTCTCTAGGTATAGTCACCGAAAACAACTGGTTCTGGGATTTCTGCGATTTTTCTTAATTTTTCATGTAGCTCATAATTTTATGATCCCTCAGAATCTGATTTTAGTTCATTGAAAGGTTTACTCTAGGAAGGATTTCAGTTTTCCACCAAATTGTTTCATCTTTTTTAGACTCAAGATCTTAATAATAATGGCTTTTTAGAACATTGGAGTGATTCGGTCTTGAATTTACTCAATGCAATATTCACAATTGAAATCCTTGAAACCTTAAATATTCTATTAAAAAATGAAATTAATGCAGTCAAGCTAATTCACTAACGACACTGCAAATTGTGCGCATTAACTGTTAAATGTTAGCATTACATTGCATATTATGAACGACGATCACCTTGATGTATTATGTCCAAAAGGTAGTAACGCAGACTTTACTAGGTCGTGTACCATTACACTATAGCAGTGAGACGTGTTTCATCTGGGTAGGTGCAATCGTAATCGCGGGGCTGCCGCACGTGACCATTGGAGCGCGAGATTGGCCATGAGGACGTTCCCCGCCCCACATCGACCCGCCCGCTAACGTAGTGTCACTTCGCCGTACACACAATGAGTTGTCGGGAAATCTCCTGTACTCCAATCTGTTGGTAGGTGTACTGGCAATTGCGAAAGATTCCCTATGGACAGAGAAATTGAGTCGTGGTTCAAGACTCGTGTCTGTTGGTTGTATTCATAAGGTCCCAATGAGAACCTTAGATAAGATTTTCTTAATACCATCATCGAGTATGAAAGTTAGAGGAAAATTTAAATTTTAAATAGTATTTTCACTGCGTCAGAATTATCCCTCTCCAAATGATTTTAAGTTTTTCCATTACGGGAACATTAATGCACCTCCTTCTGTCACACATTTCGTCGTGTTGAAGTAAACACATGAAAGCTCATTAAAAAATGTAAGCACGAAGATTATGTATCGTGTTCGTGCGGAGATTTAATTATTTTTTTCATTATGTACAGTCGGTCATATTCTGTGCGTACCAAAATATCATTTGCTCACAGTGAGACCGGGACTGTGATCAGCAATAGAAAAACTTCAAAAGTTTAGTTTCACCTGCATCGAAGCAGTATACTTGAACTTACAAGGAATGTTACATTTATTTAATACGTTCGGGTTGACTTGTGGAGTGATGGTACTTATATATTTTTTCGCCAAAATCTGATTGAATATATTAAACTGAAAAATGTATTGTCAATCCGAGCTGAAAGAAGCCAAGACTCTCGATGGAAAGTAGGCATAAGCGTAAGGTGTGAGCAACTTCGAACATATTTGGATAGCTTTCTTGGGAACAGAAATTATTGTCAATCCAATAAAAGCGATACAGTATGCTCAACGGATTTCGAAATCAGAGCCGGAACTTGAATGTCTCAATTCTCTTCTTTCATGAAGGTTCACGGAAAATTAGATAGCGTAGAAAGTAGCGAGGAGCAAGGACAGTGATTAAATTTGGAAAGGGCGATTCCATCAGAAGGAAGTAAATTGAAAGGAGGCAAAGACTGCAATATTACGGCGAATACTACAGTCTTCTAAAGAAGAGACGATGGTCCTCGGCAGATATGAAACACAAGTAGGGAAACACAAACCTAGGAATAAGTCTAAATTCATAAAAGGTATTCTACTAATTAAAGAAAAGTTTTGGACGGACCCTTACGACTGTATGCTTCTACGTATCCACTATAACGTCCTCTTATTTGTCTAACATCATTTACTTCTTTGCTTCTTAATTTCTACCTGCCCTCATGTGATCTTTAAGGCCTACTCCCTTTCTTCCTCTTCCCCTCTAACCCTACGTTCTCCCGACTATCACAACCTTCCACATCTCGCTACCTTTTAATGTTTTCACCATTCAATCCCTCTGCCTCTTTCGGATTTCTCCCAGATAATTCATCTCTTCGCCCATTCTTTTATAATCTTAGCGTAGGCTTGTCTTCAAATCTCTCGCCAAGTTATTTGTATAGAACCTCACGCATGCGTGGCGAGCTGTTAGTAACAATAAAGACCAAACAGAGGTTAGATAAAGCAATGGCAACACCCTAAGATACCTGCAACAAAAAAATCCTTTTTGATCCCTAGCGCGGTTGTTGGCATCTATTTCGAACAATTCTTATTCGTGGGAAAAATAATAAATTAAATTTGTCGGTTTTGCACTTGATATCTCTTATCATACTATGATCTCTCCTACCGTAGTGAAATGCAACTAATAATGCATTTTAAATATCGTTGCTGCAGGGGTCCGTTTCTTACACTATCCAAGTACTCATTTCATTCGTTTAGTTTTCGATTTCTGTCAGTTAATTAAATTTCTGGAGTGATTCACAACTTAGCATCTGTAATAATCTGGATTCAATGCTCAATTTATCATAACAATGTTTCACAAATCTAGCCCCCCAGGCATCTGTAGGCGAAGTAATTCGGCAATCAATCCAACTTCGTGAGGAGTTTCTATGTACTATCAGCCTCTTCTATTATTATTGAGACCTGACATGCGAAAGATAACACTGCTCTTTAAACCTTCTCGCCACGTTTCCCCAACGCTCTCTTATAAAACTAGCACGTCTACACACTTCTCAATGTTTTTTTCACCCAGGAGAATTCGCGAGGAAGTGAAAAACTTAAGGATTAATCGAGTCTTTCGTATGATATACTTACTATTATGATATTTTGGTGCATTAGGCGTTTGGGAGAGAACTGTTTCTTCTCCAAAAATTCATCACCTTAGTTTTTCATGCAAATCTTCGCAATCATATCTGCCGTGGTCTATAGATTTATAATTCTCTTTTTATTTACCATTCCAATCATTTTCGTCGATGCCATTTTTATCCCATCCTTCAGATACACTCACCTTCACCCAACCGTTCCATTCCCCTTTAGATATTAACCAAGTTTTTTTTACTATCTCATTTTTACTCTAGATACATTTTTAAAATTCCACTTTCGTGCTGCTACCCTTCCTAATACTTTTCAAATTGGAATTGCATTTCATAACGTCTACATTATGATACAACACTTTCAGAGAGTAAAAATCATTCGCCTTGACCGGGCGAATGATTTTTACTCTCTGAAATTGTTGCATTATAATGCACACATAGCGGGTAACTCCGTTAAAGTTACTGTTACAGTTTCTTGAAATTTGTCTACATTATGAGCCGAATCTGCATCCGCATCGGGAACCTGTGGAAGTTCACGACGCTGTTCCTAAATCTGTGTCGAAGCTTGATATAATTCCCTGTTTTCCAGGCTTTTTATGTGCACATACGCCGGTGATAATGTTTTAATCAGGTGTTAGTTATCATCGAAATCTTTTCACCTGCAGAACTCGATGGCTTTCTCCCCGCGATTATTTCTTATTCATTAACTCTGATCTCCTCTCTCCCATCCCTCCCTTCACCTACGACCTCGTGCCACTAAGTTCCAGTCCTCTATTAGATACTTATTTTCTGGCACGTTCCTAGAATTTCTTTGAATTGATCTTACAAACTGCCAGATTCCTCCTACGGATGCCAATTTGTCGGCATGTACACCCAGACTACCACTAGATTGATCAGGTCTGCTTTTATATATACCAATAGATTTCCATCGCTCACTTGCTCTTCTATTCACTAACCCTCTCCCCAGTTTCCTATTCAGCGCTACGGTCACTCTACACTACCGCTTTTCCCCCAACTATAAATTACTCTGTAGCTATTGCTCCAGTAATACCTGCTGTCTCTCTATCTCACGTTTCCCAAACTTGAAATTTATGTCAAGAACTCCCTATCCATTTCTCTCTTGTTATTTTCTAGCCCCCATGTCATCATCATCGTCATAAAATTCCATGAACCTATTGCAACTGGTGTTTTCCTATCTTGGATCTTTTTTTCCTCTGATTCCAGCTCGGTTGTACAAGCATTTCGTACGATGACGACCGCATGGGCCTAGTCTCCTCCGCTATCGGGTATAACCCACGGCTCAGGGTGTCAAGTCCAGTAGTTGCTAGGATTATCTCTTTGTTGCCGACCATATTGAAAAGGGAAAGGTGGGTACAGTTGCCACCCTCAATAGTGTTTTTAACTCAAATGGCCCCACTGAGGCCAGACGCCTCCGAAACCGCCGCGACTGAAGGATAAACACTGCATGGACTACTCTTCATTTGACTTCTACCTATTCGGCATGGATGACACGAACAGGAGCAATTATCATTGCTCTCGCCAATTGAGCTCTGGGTCTACGGTTCAACCGAAGGCACGATACCCTTTAATTACGTTAACGTCTTTAGTCTATAATTAATACTATACTATATTTAAATATTTACTTTTTAATTACGATCTCCATTAATTTTCAACGACAAAAGTTAATTTAAATGTATGTAGTGTTATTCTACACGTAAATCCAGGTACAAAAAAAAACATGTAATCCGATTTCCATATAAATTGCTTGACATATTTCTCTACTACACGAGTTTCTAAGCTCAATCTAGGCCAAAATCTCAAGTCAATAGAAGTCTAATTCACCATTTGTATTTCAACTATACCCTTGGCGTAACATATTTTTTTAAAAAATTAGTATGTCAATGTCGAAATATTGCATCTTGAAAGTGTTCGGCAAAGATTTTGGCCAATAAGAGACTTAATAGGGCAGATCAGACGAATTTTCTCGAATTTTAGATTGTATCTTTGTGGTAATTCACTCTGTGAATGTGACTCTCGGAAAAACGAAGCATTATAGAGGTTACCATGTGGCATGGTTCTAAAATATCTGAAGTTAAAAAAGTTTTTTCTATAAATTACTACTCACATGAGTAAAAATAAAGTATTTCCCAGAAATTACGCTGAGTCGCTTGGTCATGCTTTATGAGGAGATTTGAGGACTGCAGTAAGGTTATTTTTCCACGCTGAGAATTTCAACGTAATTAATCCATGCAAAGGAATCAGAGCATGGAAATTCAATAATGAATATACTAATACTCAATCAAATTTCATTTTCACTTAAATGGGAAACAATGAACTGCAAATCCTTCAAACATGAGGACTCTCGAGTGACTGATTCACCTAGGCCTGTGCCTTGTGACTACAACTTTGTTTATTGCATCTCGGCTTATTAGTATTCGACTGCAAACTTTCCTTTTACTTCTACCACAAGACACAATGAGTTGAATATGAGAAAAAGGGTTGATCAGGCAAGCGCTGTGGGACGCGGGAGTCCAGGGGTAAATTCCCGGCCAAGGAACTCTGGGAACCCAAGTTACGTGATTTTTCGGATGCCAGATCTTTCTGGAACACCATAACCGATACGGGGAAAGGAACTGATCCCCCTACCCTGATGTATGAATTTCACATACCGTTGTATATATATATATATACATATATTATGTATTACAAAATAAAATTAAAGTCCAGCAGTTTGACCTGCAGAAGGCCTCAGAGAAGGCCAAAAGCTTAAACAGTCTACAATGTCCCCTTTGATGTGTTCTCTATTTATTTTGTGTTCTATCGTGCTGTCCAAATGTTGTATTGCTCTCGTGAGTACTTCTACATCATCTGTATATACACACACACACACACATATGTGGTGTGTGTGTATGTGTGTGTGTATATATATACATATATATATATATATATATATATATATGCACACATACATATATACTCGTATATTTATGTTTATATATATATATATATATAAGATATATATACACATACGCAGAATGGTGCAGATCGCAAGCGGAACAAAGTTTAGTTTTCAAGACCGGGATATGAAACTACGTGTATGGTTTAGACCGGGCTTGCAGTCAGATGAAAGGGATACATTGTCGCAGTTAATTTCCGGAAATAACCAGCGCTTGGCTCAAGCATACACTTTCCTTTTCCAAAGGTAAGTGACGAAGCGTGCCGAGTGCATTACGCCACCAATTCCAAAGCTAACGGCGATTACGAGACTCTCCTCGTCTTCCCTCTTGGTTTCGACCTTCATGTTTGGAGCAGAACGTCCTGGTAACCGAGTGGGTTAGGCGTTAGGCTGCTGATGAGACGAGAGTCACACGCTCATCTCCGCGAAAAGAAGATGTCCCCGACTAAAACCAATTGGTGCGATAACCGTAAGACGGTTAACTTGTGTATTTTGGGGAAATTGTACGGGGACGTGGGGAAATGAACCATCAATGTACAAATTTCACACGCTGTAGGTTTTTCGGCGAGAGTTCCTTTATTTAAATTAGGTCGAATTTCCAAATCCGTATAATACCGCGTAGCTCTACACTCGCTTATCTATGGGTGGTGGATTACGAACGGGGATTTTTTTTAAACCTGTAAGCAATACCTACTTTGACAGGTGATTGTGGTCAATTCGTCACGTACACTTTGACAAATACGTAAAGCAATATGATTTTGGTTTTAAGTTTTAAACGCTCTTAAATTGAAATTTAAGTGCCCTGAAATACAATTAGATCAATTAGGTCATTTTACATGATCATCATTCATATTGAAAATATCGAATTTGCTGAAAAATTACGATTCAAAATAACCGCTTCCGTTGGTGGCGAGGGACGAGCGCTGATGTGCGCCGACGGCATAATGTTCCTCTCGCTTACAAATCATAGTAAGTCCTTTCGAAGTCAATCAATATCCTCGGAACTATCCTAAGATAATCACTTTGGTGGAGATTCAACGCAAAAAGCAGCATTTCTGCAGATTAATGAGCAGAAAAAACGTATTTATAAGTAGCACGATTAAAAGAGAAGGCTTACTCCCAGAAAATAATGCGTGGATCAATATTTTCAGAAGGGTTAGTAGGTATGAAACACATAGATACGCAGGGTGTTTTTCTTCAAGGAAATATTTGAAACCACTCAAGGTGGTATCTGAAGTTTGATGTGTGGAAGAAGGGGAAAATTGAATGGAAAAAACTTAAAAGAGTTTTTTTTACCTTTGTCGCATTGCAGCATCTGAACTCTTTCTTACTCTTGAGTTTTATGACCGAACAAACCGCGATGGGTAAGTATGAACTTGTAAGGTAGTGTGCACAGCAAGAAAACGGTAGCACTAAATATAAAATTGACGTATTATTCCTATTACATCTAAGAGCTTCATTAGTTTTAAGTTAAAAGTCAAAATAGAATTATTGTTACAGTACTGAGACAAGTGCCATGTTAATGCCAAGTGCCGTCAACTATACTCATGCTAATCAAATAACATGAGTATATCAACTATACCCATGTTAATAAAATAACATGAGTTTATTTGATATTTCAGTTTGCTGGACTCCTAATCGAATTGGAGCTTCTCCCATTGGGTCGCCGTTGAGAGGGTGGTCTTTAGCTCGCTCTTCCACATCTGGTGCGACAATGGTGTCGTCTTAATTTCGACAAATTGCCGTTCGGTGGACAAACGCGGAAGTGCAGCCGAGTACCTTTCATCTTTACTGAATCGAATTTTTATACTTGTGCAAAACAACGTACCTCTCTGAAGTAAATTCTCGTGAAGAAGTGGCTATAATAATATAATTATAAAGAAACGGCTCTAATAGGTAAATATTCGAAAGTCAAGGACTGGCGAAACTATTTTAGTCCCTTGCAGAATACAATCCGCTGAGGTAAGTTGGAAGAAATCGACCACATCACCTCACCATTCATACATTTGTTAAAAGCAAAGGCGCCAGATTTCCGAAATTTGAAGTTATAATCCCAAAGTAAGTAAAGGTCGCATTAGATAGACAGAAGACAACTGTATGCATACGCTCCATGACGACAAAAAAATGTACCGCATTTACCAATAAATTTAATCAGCTGTAGAGAATAAATGCAAATTTCAATAAAGGTAGATATTTCCACTATATATTGACTGAGCTTTAACCAGTTTAACATATGTGCGTAAAAAGTAGTAAAATTTTCTTGCGAATACCCGTTTACCTGTCATCA
This sequence comes from Hetaerina titia, assembly GCA_037158775.1. Taxonomy (NCBI): domain Eukaryota; kingdom Metazoa; phylum Arthropoda; class Insecta; order Odonata; family Calopterygidae; genus Hetaerina; species Hetaerina titia. The sequence goes on from CM073779.1 coordinate 10,188,453, forward strand.
AAAAGCTTAGACATGGATTGCGATACAAAAGCATTAAAATAAAATTTCGGACAGTCAGCAATTTCAACCAGTTAACAATAGACAATCGATTATGAAAATTGTGTGAATATTTTTAATATTGAATGAGCCGAAACACTGTAAAATGTAGAAATGAATATGAGTAGTAAATTCATTTACATTTAGCGGGGACAAACAACTAATTTTACCATATTCAGAAGGAAAAAAATTTATAGCGATTCTTCTTGAGGCTTTAATATCACTTCATGCGTCTTAAAATATGAAATCGTGGTCGAAGGTTTATTTTTAGTCCATTAACTGAAGCGGCTAATAGATAACAATGGGATAAATAGCAAGCATATAAAATGTCCTGTGTAGCGATTTCACAGAAAGCATAACTGGACAATTTTACAATTTTTGTAGGATGGAATTGAGAGATGCATGCTTAATCTTACCACTTTACCCAAAAAAACTATTGATACAGCCTAGCTTCTTACTGATAGTAGAGAGACCAACTTTTTTAGTCTGATAGCGACTATATTGGCTGCGAGTCGCTGACGCCGTTTTGCAAACGGTGCACAGAAATTCATAAATTTATTTAAAGTAATTCAAATCTTAAAATATGTCAATAAATTTAAAAATTCATTCCATATCCTACCAAAAGTACGCGACTAACTCGCGTATAACACTGTAGCACTTTTGTCCGCTCAAGATTTAGTATATTTTATGCACGCTTTGTTTGTCAGAGGGATTGTTTAATCTAAGGAAGATAATAACAAATATACTAATTACATCTACATATACATATTACTCATTTATACTTCAATTACTTCATTTATGCATATTCGATATTAGAAGAAGCTCCGATATGTCATTATTCAAAGTACAAAATAAACATTTCACACATTGTTCGCTTCACAATAAAAAATCTCAGTAAATAAATAATTTTCCTCTTTCCTATTTCTACGCAATGCTTCACAGCGTAGGGTACGGATTCGATAAATATTTCCCGACAATCCAAATTGTTTGTCCTTAGAATAACATACGTATTTCTAAATCGGCTTCGAGGAGCATTTATTCATTACACGGTGATGGAGATTTGAACCACTGGACGGAAGATTCAAAGCATTTGATTATTTTTGAATTTAAAATGTATCAGACAAAAAAATCGCGCCATTACTTTAATTCTAGCGGTGTTTAATCCTAAGCGGATTGAAAACTTATAAATTAATTCTATTCATGGATTAAATATATCACCACCATTTACTACGTTGCAATGCGAAATCTGGCCATTGTAAATCGAAATTAATGCTGGAATAGGATGAAAATTAAAATGCAACAATTTCAAAGAGTAAAAATCATTCGGCTTTGCCGGGAACCGTTCCCCAATCCCTCCGGAGTCGAACCGTTGTCCAACATTAAAGCCCGAAATGAACTCATGATCCTGGATTCGCGGACAATGTAGATAAAGTAATAAAATGTTCCGAGGAATATGATGAGAAGCGAAAAACAAGTTGTATGGGACAAAATCTCTGCTAAAACATTTATCGAAAATAAGCCCGTTCGAATTGTTCACTGGACGAGCTGACTCACCGACGGCGAGTCTCAGAGTGGCTGGGACGACGTTGGCGGCGAATCGCTTGCTGCACGTCATCTTGCGTTCACGCTCTGCTCTTGTGAAACGCTCACGTCGGACTGAAGTCGCCCATGAATCCGCCACACTTGAGACTCGACGAGCCCAACTTTCTTCGCTCCTGCCTCGCTACGCGGCAGAAGGCTTTTCACTTGGAGATAGGAAGCTCGGTGTACGCAACAAGAATTCCGCTCTGCTATTGAGCACGTGGCAATATTGACATTCGAATTATTCTCAGAATTTATTTTGTCTATCGTCCACTTGTCAGAAAACCTTTATTTATCCAGTCTTTCACCAATGTGGATAGGCATTGGTGATGGTACAGAGCCAATGAAGATCCATTATCTTCCTCTCAGCTCTTTGCTTGACGTGGTGAGCATTGTACAATTCTTTTATGAAAATCAATTCAAAGTGTTACGGTGTAAAACTCTCGTGAATTCCCTTATTGCTGATGTTTCACCTTCCGGAGCAGTTTTGAGAGGCTCAGAAACATACCTTCGTGCCAAGAAAAACACGGACACGTGAACTTTTTGTTACTCTCCAATCTCTCATCTAAATGGTATAAAAGAAATTCGACCATGTTTTAATATTTAAAAATACATAGAAGCATTCAGGGTCAGGATGATACTTATTTAAAGGAATTTGGGGTTGGTTCAAATTGCAAAGTATGATGTACTATATATCAGTACGGGAAACCACCTCAATTATCATTCCCAAGAAAATAATGATGGACGCAAAACAGAAATTGAGTCGTGGCAACTGCGGGACTCGGCCCAAGGGGCCGTGTGTCGTGCCCGGCGGCGGGGGAGGCAAGGCTTTCGCAGTCGTCATCCCACGAAACACTTGCAGGGAAGAAATAACAGCAGCAGGACAGAAGACTCAGAGGAAGACGAAAGTAGTTAGAATAGGAACATGGAACGTCAGGGCAATGTTGAGGACAGGAAAATTAGAAAATATTAAGCGAGAGATGGAAAGAGGTAATATAGATGTTTTAGGTCTCTGCGAGGTGAGATGGAAGGATAGCAGGGATTACTGGAGTGACAATTATAGAGTGATATACAGCGGCGGGGACAAGAGCCAACGAGGGATTGCCATAATATTAAATAAAGGGGTAGGAAGAAGCGTAGTCAACATAGAGCAAGCAACAGATAGAATTTTACTCGTAGAGATTAAAGCAGAGCCGACGAACTTGGTCAATGTTCAGGTATACATGCCACCGAGCAATCACAAGGAGGAAGAAGTCGATAGGATGTACGATGAGTTAGAGGATATAATCGCGCGTGTTCCTGCAGAGAAACATTTGATAGTGATGGGGGATTGGAATGCGACGGTAGGCGAAGGAAGAGAGGGTGGTGAGGTGGGAGACTATGGGTTAAGCACGAGGAATGAATGCGGGGAGAAAGCAATTGAATTGTGCAGGAGACAGGGGATAGTCATTACCAACACATGGTTTAGACACCACTAAAGGCGTAGGTATACATGGAAAATGCCAGGTGAATCAGAAAGGTATCAGTTAGATTATATTATGGTTAGGCACAGGTTTAGGAACAGTGTGATAAATTCGCACAGTTTCCCAGGAGCGGATGCGGACTCTGACCACAATTTTATTGTTATGAAATGCAACGTCCGTTTCAAGAAGATAAGGCAAGGGTGGCGGGTTAGGAAATGGAACGTAGAAGCATTAAATGGATTAACAAGGAAGAAGTATCAGCAGGCTGTAGAGAAAATAATGGATAACGGTAAAGAACTGAGTACAATCGAAGAAAAATGGGAATGTAACAAAACAAGGGATATCGGAAGCAGCAAAAGACACTATAGGAACCGTTAAGGGGAAAAGAATATGGAAACCATGGGTCACGGATGAGATGATTGCAAAGATGGATGAGAGAAGAAGATGAAAGAATGTAAACACAGAGTTAGGCAAAATGAAGTACAAAGAGTTAAACAATAAATTGAGAAGGGCCACAAATAAAGCAAAAGAAGAATGGTGGAAAACGCAATGCGAAGATATGGAAAGTTTACAGAAGAAGGGTGAAATTGGTGCTCTATACAGCAAGGTTAAGTTATTATCGGGAAGTAAGAAGGCAAGATCTGTGCTAACAGTTAAAGATAAGTGTGGTAAAATTAGACATAGAAAAGGAACATGACGTAGAAGAAGATAGCTTAGGTCCAGGCATACTCGACGATGAAATAGAAAGGGCATTAAAGGAGATGAAAGCAAATAAGGCCGTGGGGGTGGACAACATACCTGTAGAACTGTTGAATTGTTTAGGAAAATGCGGGAAAAAGGCCCTATATGGACTGATTCGTAGTATCTATGAAGAAGGAATCTGGCCGGAAGATTTTGTGAGATCAGTGTTAGTTCCTATTCCAAAAAAGACAAAATCTATATCATGTGAGGATTATAGAACAATAAGTTTGATATCACACGAAGCTAAAGTTATTCTCAGGATCATCAACAAAAGGATAGAGAGTAAGGCAAATGATTACTTAGGGGATGATCAGTTTGGGTTTAGGAAGGGAAGAGGTTCGCGTGATGCCATTGCAGTAATGAGATCACTAATTGAGAGGAATATAGAATACAACCAGGACGTTTTTGCCTGTTTTGTAGATTTCGAAAAAGCATTTGATAGAGTGAATTGGGAAAAATTAATGCGTGTATTGGAGAAAATAGGAATGGATTGGAGGGACAGGAGACTGATCCGCAACCTGTACATGTCTCAGACTGCTCAGGTTCGAGTGGGGAACGGACAGTCCGGATGGGCAGTGTTAGGAAGAGGGGTAAGGCAGGGTTGCCCATTGTCACCGGTGCTGTTCAACGTATATTTGGAGGAAATGATTAAAGAGGCATGGGAAGAACTGGAGGTAGGAATGAAAGTCGGAGGGGAATTTGTAACATTGGTTAGGTTTGCTGATGACCAAGCATTAGTTGCTCAGTCAGCCAAGAGGTTGCAAGCATTGCTGATTGAATAGCAGGTTCACTGCGATAAATATGGGATGAGAATCAATATAAATAAAACAAAGGTTATACGATTTTCCAGGAAGAAAAGGCTAAGTTAAATATTAAATTAGGCGGGGAGAAATAGAGCAGGTTTACATAACAGTTTACATATCTCGGAAGTGTTTTCGACCAACACGGTCAAAGTAGTAGAGATGTAAGGAGAAGAAATGCACTAGGCAAAGAAGCTTTCACCAGGAGGGAGTTGATGACGGGGACGTTGAGTAGGGATGTTAAGAAAAGACTCGTAAAAACTCTGATATGGAGCGTATCTATGTACGGCACGGAAATGTGGTCACTGAAGCAGGAGGATAGATGTAGATTGGAGGCTTTTGAAATGTGGGTGTGGAGAAGAATGGAGAAGGTGAAATGGACCGAAAGGAAAACTAATGAGGAAGTACTAGAGATGGTGGGTAAGGAGAGGGGTTTGTTGAGAGAAATCGTATGGAGGCAGGAAAAATGGATGAAAGGCGTATTGAGTGGTAGTGGAATGTTGAAGAGGGTAATAGAGGGGAGAATGTTGGGCAAGCGAGGTAGGGCAGGAACAGGATAGGGATGTTGGAAGGCATGAAAGGAGGAAAGAAGTATACTGAGATGAAGAGGGACCTGATATAGATTAGTTTGCTAGGTGGGGTGTCACAAAATGTTTATTTGATAGTTGTGTCCATCCAAAAACCTACCTTAAATGGTATATTACCTAATAATAATATATATATATATATATATATATATATATATATATATATATATATATATATATATATATATATATATATATATATATATATATATATATATATATATAAATTCACTGATAGTCATGACAAACACAGAAACCAAAACACAAAAGAGGAAAAACTCACTGGTTCTCGAATTTTCGGTGGTCCAACCACCTTTCTCAAGAGGAATTAGGAACAGAACTAGAAGAAGGAGTTCTGTTCCTAATTCCTCTTGAGAAAGGTGTTTGGACCACCGAAAATTCGAGAACCAGTGAGTTTTTCCTCTTTTGTGTTTTGGTTTCTGTGTTTCTTATGACTATCAGTGAATTTACATTACACGTTTGTGGGTTTTCCAAAAAAGTGTATATATATATATATATATATATATACTATACTCTCCTCCCTGTTCTGTTCCTAATTCCTCTTGAGAAAGGTGGTTGGACCACCGAAAATTCGAGAACCAGTGAGTTTTTCCTCTTTTGTGTTTTGGTTTCTGTGTTTGTTATGACTATCAGTGAATTTATATATATATATATATATATATATATATATATATATATATAAATGCCCAAAATTAATGCGTGTATTGCAGAAAATAGGAATGGATTGGAGGGACAGGAGACTGATCCGCAACCTGTACATGTCTCAGACTGCTCAGGTGCGAGTGGGGAACGGACAGTCCGGATGGGCAGTGTTAGGAAGAGGTGTAAGGCAGGGTTGCCCATTGTCACCGGTGCTGTTCAACGTATATGTGGAGGAAATGATTAAAGAGGCATGGGAAGAACTGGAGGTAGGAATGAAAGTCGGAGGGGAATTCGTAACATCGGTTAGGTTTGCTGATGACCAAGCATTAGTTGCTCAGTCAGCCAAGGGGTTGCAAGCATTGCTGATTGAATAGCAGGTTCACTGCAATAAATATGGGATGAGAATCAATATAAATAAAACAAAGGTTATACGATTTTCCAGGAAGAAAAGACTAAGCTAAATATTAAATTAGGCGGGGAGAAATAGAGCAGGTTTACATAACAGTTTACATATCTGGGAAGTGTTTTCGAACCAACACGGTCAAAGTAGTAAAGATGTAAGGAGAAGAAATGCACTAGGCAAAGAAGCTTTCTCAAGGAGGAGGGAGTTGATGACGGGGACGTTGAGCAGGGAGGTTAAGACAAGACTCCTAAAAACTCTAATATGGAGCGTAGCTAAGTACGGCGCGGAAACGTGGTCACTGAAGCAGGAGGATAGACGTAGATTGGAGGCTTTTGAAATGTGGGTGTGGAGAAGAATGGAGAAGGTGAAATGGACCGAAAGGAAAACTAATTAGGAAGTACTAGAGATGGTGGATGAGGAGAGGGGTTTGTTGAGAGAAATCGTATGGAGGCAGGAAAAATGGATGAACGGCGTATTGAGCAGTAATGGAATGTTGAAGAAGGTAATAGAGGTGAGAATGTTGGGCAAGCGAGGTAAGGGCAGGAACAGGATAGGGATGTTGGACGGGATGAAGGGAGGAAAGAAGTACACTGAGATGAAGAGGGACCTGATATAGATTAGTTTGATAGTTGGGGAGTCCCAAAATGTTTATTTGAAAGTTGTGTCCATCCAAAAACCTACCTTAAACGGTAGATTAACTAATAATAATATCAGTAATATAATTTTGAATTAATTTGACCCAAAAAATAGCATTTGAAACCCTTTAATAGACTTGCTGATTCACTAGTTCCACTGATTGAAAGAGGAAAAAACTCTATGGCCCAGGGGGTTGAGGGTATAATTACCCCACTGATTTTGGTACACTCATGGTGGTAAATCTCATGAAGGTGTCCCTACCTGATGGAACAGTTATCAATAGCTAATCTATTGATGCATGCAGTGAGCGTGGAGCAACCTCACCTTTTATGCACAGAAGTTATAAAGGAAAATGGGAAAAAGTAGTGGTATTGACAGTTATGTCATTGGATAGTTCCCAGTTAGCTCAACCCCATTTCCCTATTTATTGCATACTGTGATTTTTAACCAAACTTTTTCACAACTCCGATATCACAAGATGAAATTTCTCTGGATGAATTCAATATCGGGTTTTCCTTTGCAAATCAAAATTGATTTCATTGTCTTAGCAAACACCCTGGCTTTTCCCATAAGGGCTATGATACGATAGCCCATCACAGGCCTTTGTCATAGGCTACACTTACATACTTTGTATCCATTCTACAAGGCATAATTTGCACCCCAAAGTAGATGGGATCCTCCTCATGCTGAGGATGGTTGAGATTTTGAAATCTGATTCTGAATATTTATGGTTAATATGCCAGGGAAGCACTATGCCTTTGTCTGTAATATCTTAACCAATGCACTTGAAAGTTTGCTTTTTGTGCAGCAGTGTATCTCTTTGACCCCTCTATACTGAGAATGAACATTTGAACGCTTGAACATCAGTTCTTTTCCCTCATTTATGATTTTCTCTATAGCCTGCTGATACATCTTCCTTGTCAATCCAGTTAATACTTTTAAATTCTATTTCCTAACCCACTGCCATACCTCATCTTTTTGTAAAGGATGCTACATTTCATTACAATTAAATAAATTGTGATCACAGTCCGCATCCACTCATAGGAATCTGTTTTGTTCACGCTGTTCCTAAACTTGAGTCTAACCATAATAGAGTCTAAATGATTCCTTTCTGAGTCACTCGGCATTTTCCATGTATACCTATGCCTTTTGTGATGTCTAATTTAAGTGATGACGATGGCTAAGCCCTGTCTCCTGCAGAACTCTATTACTTTCTCCCAGCGGACAGTTATCATACCTAAACCATAGTCCCTCACCTCATGACCATCTGTGTCTTCACATACTGTTGCATTCCAATCGCATTATTTTCAAATTTTTCCCTACATGATACTTGCGATTATGTTCTTTGATTTGTCCTTTATTGTATGTCCTATCAACTTCTTCCTCCTTATGTTTCCTTGGTTGCATGTTCAAGTAAACCTGAACAATAACGAGGTTTGTCAGTTCTGGTTTTACCTGTACTTGTAATATTCTATTAATTGCCTGCTTTTTGTTGACTATGCTTCTTCCTACCTATTTATTCAATGCAATGGTAATGCCTTGTTGGCTCTCATCCTCTCTGCTGTATATTACTCGATAACTATCACTACAGAAATCCCTTCTATCCTTCCATCTCTCTTTGCATAGATATAAAAATATCTATTCTGCGGATACCTTGTCTCTTCATCTACCGGGCATGACTTGCAGCCGATTGGGCTGAGTCCCGTAGTTGCCAGGACTGATGTTAAATGTCTTTTAAATGGGTGACCCTACCAGGAGCAATTATGATTGCCCCCACCATCACAGCTCTAGCGGTCATCAGAAGGCACAAGCCCTTCCACTAAGTCAAAGATATAGTCCATTGGAGGGAGATGTATGATACAAAGTTGTTATCAACTTTGAGTGAGTGGAATGAAACTAGTGAAAAGTTTTAAGAAATTGTGTAGAATGCTTTCAAGACAATTGTCATTTATCGAATACTGATGGTTCCATATTATGAATAGTGGCCTTTGAAACAATTTTTCTGAGATACTTTAATTATAATTCGAGAAGTTACGATTGAAGTTTCAAATATTTTCTCCATGCATGTGAATTCTCACCAGAATTTTGGGCATCAGGAAGGGTTTAAAGATTGTATCACACAAAATATTCAACACAGAAAATGTTCAGTATCGTAAAAGATCCCTCTTAGGAATTCTCTTTCATGCTTTTTTTTCCTCGCTTGGTTGGTTTACTAGATTAGGGACGCATTTCTCAAAACTTTAATCATGCTTACGTATACAAATGCGAGAGGTGTTTTGTCAGATAATTTCTTTGTGTCATTGCAATCTTCTTGGTGAATTATATTTCGTTCACCAGGACCAGGACATATCTAAAAATTTTACATTAAGGCGTGAAAAAACCGACATAGGTAGCAGTCTACATATTTGGTAGTTACTTAACTTACTCTGTCAATTTACTAAAGACAAAGCAGTGTCTCTTAAAGTTCTACTTCCCCATGCGTAACTAGCAACAACGACAATAACAATATTTTGTTGTGAAATTTCGGTGAAACAAGTTAGAGACCGGGTTAATCACGAAGGTTCTTTCTCGGGAGAAAAAAGTTGGTCTGAGGAACACCCCGCCTGCTTTTGATAAAGTCGTCTGCTTGGCTGTTGTTCGAGAATTTGCGTGGTCTGTTATGTTAAATGAAGCTGAACTGGCGTTTACATTTGCTCGTAAATTTTTTTTCATTTGTAATAGTCTATTTCTTAAGAAATTAATCTAAAATAATATTTACTTTTTGTATTAGACCACAGTAAAATACCAAATCTTGTGATATGCACCACCGCCACCATTCGGCGGGTTCGTAAAGTACTTCGCACAATCGCAGCGATTGGCATCACCTAGCGAGTCGGAATTAAACCACCTTCTACCATGTTCTCAAAGTTTCTCACTCCATGTACTATGCCCACTTACGGCAACTCGGCTGGGGTTAATTATTCACGTAATATTCATATGGGCTTCATAGTATTCCTTTAATTACAGTACCTTGTATGTAAATTTCTTTGGTTTGGGAAATTGGTCACACTGATTGTGGTTTTGGTTTTCATGGTGAGTTTTGTGGGATTGTTAGATGTAATTTATTTCCTTCATCATTGACATTGTAGTGCCTCATCTAAATTTTTTCGACTGATTCTGGTGGATTTTCCTGTTTGTCATTATTCGTCATTCAGGTAAGTTAACTGCTCCAAGAAAATTGCAGCCAACCATGGCAATGCTTGCTGAACCCAGGAGGAAAACGAAATGGACACTCAATCCACGTGGAAAGCTTTGGAGTGAGGGTATGATTTGGACTAGGAGTCTGCGACTTTATTGAGAGTCAGTTATTATTTAATAGTTGCCTTTTTGAGTGGGAAAAATTTTGTAACATGACATTTCAGTGATATTTATGATTTCTTAAAATTCTAATCATGTCATCTTGTAAGATTTCACTTTATGGGAATCATTCGTGGTGTACGAAAGGGAAAAGATAATATCCGAGAGTTCTGTGGGACACCTACCCTATTCCTGTTTTTCTAAGTCGGAAGCTCCCATTCATTCTGGTCAATTGCATTTTTATCCTATATAGTAAATCTACAAAACTTCAATAGAAATATCCAAAATAAGACAATCATAGATTTTAGTTTTAATCTCTAGAGATGATTTTTATGCGCCAACTGTAGTTTATTTAAATACCAATTACGTGAAAACAGCAAGTTGGCCTTGGGTACGATACTTAATTACTATTTTCTAATAATACATTTTTGTGTCCTTTTAGATTCCAACAAGTTTGGGCAGAAAATGTTGGAAAAAATGGGTTGGCAGGCGGGAAAAGGACTAGGAGCGAACGAACAAGGAATCACCGCACCCGTCCATGTTCTAGTGAAAAGTGATAACGCTGGTAAAGTGTTTTGATTAGTATGTATGTATTACATTAATTGCTGGAAGTTTTAGCCTTCGCCTGGGATTCACCTTGATCCTGAATAACTCGGAATCAAACAATGTGAATGGGTTTCATGTTTTTGTCTAAGGTGATCATTGTCAGCAAGCCTCTGTACGAGCATGTCACTCCCTCTTTCAGGGAAAGTAATGTCAACCACCTGATTTTGATATTCCATAGCTTAATAAATTTTTAATATACTCACTTATTAACATCAGTCCACCTAATCCTCGCAAACTGTTCCCTCAATTCCCATGTATCCACTCCATTCATTCTCCCAACCTGACCAATAGCATTGTAGCGGACTACTTTCAAACCTCATCTGTAATTGGTGCGTAAAATCTAAGTACTTTCACTCTTTAGTTACAGTAGGTCCACACATTTAACGCACTCCCTCTCTACTACCTTTACCATAGAAAGTTCTCATGTCCTTTCCCTTAAGGTTTAATTCAACATACATATTATCCTGGGATGCCCAAGTGTTATATTGGGGACAGTAGTACACTTGTATACATTTTTGTCATTGCTTCCTTGAGTTACGGTTCATATTTTGATATTCCTAAACTAGAACCTTTCATCCAGTATTAGCATATCTATTAATATCTTCATCAAAGTTACTATATATCTTACAGATTCGAGCTATTTATTTATAGTATCTGTGCGTTCAATTACTTTACAGTTTATATGCCTTTTGCTATCATAGTGAGCATCAGGCTTAAATACATTCCTCTTGGACACTTTTATCCTTAATTTTTTTCATTTGCAAGTAATTAAACACCCTCTAGGTCTCCATATTAATGCTAACACTAAATTCAATTTTGTTGACATTGTTTTGATAAGTGTTTTATCATACTGTGGCATTTTTATATCCATAAACACTTGAACCAATATCTGTGAAGTTGTGATTTGTTATATAACATGATTTCTTTCAAAACAGTCACTTTTGATCCCATACACTCTTCCAGTTAACTATTTTCATGCGGCATACCTAAACAGTGTGTGAACCCTATTGCAATTCTTATGATTGAATCAGTTTGCAGTTATTTGGTCCAAGGAATTGAGTCTTATTTCAGAACCCTTTGGTTCAGAGAAACTTCATTATGTGAGAAATTTTCAGGGAAAAACAGAGCTGACACATATCTTGTAGCATAGTTAGTCAGTTGCACTGCAGATATTTTGCAGTGTAGCAATTCTCCCAACAATTATTTTTTTGTTTCCATTATGACTAGACAAAAACTAAATTTTATTTCGGTTTTGTGTCTGGGTAAATCTTTGAGTTCACATTGTCAGGTATTAAGTAACAGAGTGGGCTGGGAAAAAGCTTTCAAGTCAGTCTCACGACTGCAACCCTGGCCCATTTGGTGCAACCAACGACATATGCTTCACTGCTTTTGCCCTTCAAATACTGCTAGTCCCTAATGTATGAGAGAGTGATTCTTCTTACAGCCCTCCTTCCAACCCTTCACTTCTGTCAACTCTGCTTAAATTTAGGGAGAAATCCCATGGTGCTCTCATTTCATATGCTTGTAGTCCCTCTGCGACTCCGTGCAGAGCCACCTCCGGTAATCCCTATTCGGATCAGGCATATCTAGTGGTCAAAACCTTCTCTAGGGCTCTGCCATAAGTCTTTCTTGACTGTCTTTTGGTAGGCTTATCCCAGGCTATCCTGTCCCTTGAATGAGAGTTGTCCATAGAGTTCAAGCCTGTAACTTTTCTCTCCAGGGGTCAAGAGAGAATGTTTTATTCTGTTGAATTATCCTGGTGCAAGTCTGTTAGCTGATAGAGAACTCTTTTCTGCTGAAGAAAAGTGGACTCAAAAGAGTTGTTAGAGGTTTATGTATGTAAGCATTTAAATTAACTGTTGCGAAGCATTTCAATGTAACCACAGCATAGGCTACATTGCTTAAAGTTGACTGTGGTGGCTATCTAATACTTCATTAATGGTAATATAAATTGTGCATGATATGGGTTCCAATTAATATCAGTACTATATTCGTACAAAATCCCATATTTATAAATGAATGATAGAACATGTGATCATTTACAAACAGATGTGTATATTTATAGCAGTTACATGGATATTTAAAACTCAAGTTCTAAGAAGTAATGGTTGTCCGTGATGCATGTGAATAAATCACCAGAATGATGCTACACTTTAATACAATTCTTTCATAAGTTTCTAAAGAATATATTAATGATAAAGAACCAATAAGCTTATGACCTGGCACAATAAAATGTTATTTTTCTTTGAATACAATAGCTTTAACAAGCCATGGTGAATTTGATACCTATTTAAGCACCTCAACCCAAAACCAACCAACATCAATTTTATACTGATGAATAGTTTATTATTAATTTTAATACAGAGCTATCCATTTACCAGAAAAGATGTTCATATTGGAGTTACCTGGGTTTACATGGTGGAACAACAATTTTGAAAGTAGAAGTACCTACTTGATCTATATTGGCTGTGATTTGCTGGTTTGCTACAATTAGCAATAACCATCTACTGACTCTTGCTTGGTACATAAATTATAATTATTGTTGACATGAAATGGAGATTCTATAATCATAAACAAACTAACAGCCTGTTACCCTGTGACAGGTAAGGGAGGCATTTGGTAATCCAGGGAAAAATATTTGAGAAATATCAAATAATATTCTGCTGGATTGTGAGTTATTGGTTTTTATTGAATACTTCTACAATGCAGAAATTAATCTTATTTATATCCATGACAGTTGTGTCCATCCGAAAACCTACCTTAACCAGTAGATTACAAAAAAAATCCATGACATAGCTTAAAATATCAGAAGTAATGGACAAATCACTGTTGAGATATGGATTTTCTCCTAGAGAGTAAACTAGGATGGCCTCTCTAGATTGATCTCTGGATTCTCCTATTTGAGTCTCCTGGAAGTTGCTTCATGACTTATGGACTTGGACTGGGAGACTCATTTCCTATGGGAGATTCATCTTTCTCCTATCCCAGGAGAAACAAGTTATAGGCTTGGGTTGGGAGATTCAGAAGTGCCTTTCTTGGTGGAAATGAGTTACAGACTTGGGCCCCTGGCCTGCTCCTTTTATGCCCTTTTTTAAGGGTTATTTGCACCATCCTTGCCTTTAAATCTTTCCTCCATATTCTTTCTGGAATTTGGTAATGTTGTGGCCCAATAGGGCTTATTATTATTGTGGGAAATGACTGTGAATGGCCTCAATGCATTTTAAAGTTTCTAATTTTCAATTGGCTACTGTGACAAATTTCAAGAAACTGTAGTAGTAACTTTAATGGAGTCACCCGCTATGTGTGCATTATAATGCAACCATTTCAGAGAGTAAAAATCATTCGCCTTGACCGGGATTCGAACCCGGATCCCTCGATATCCGGCCGAGTGCTTTAACCACTTAAGCTACCGAAACGTCCTCTTACACTCTGAAATTTTGGGGGCTTTAAAGGAACAAGATGTTATGACGAAATACCGTACATACAATGTCACAGGCATTCGTAGGCGTGCGTGACGCGCCACAGTCCACGATGTTAATAAAGCCAATTTCAAACACTTAGGCTGTTCATACCTTAGACAAATTTCAAGAAACTGTAATAGTAACTTTAACGGAGTCACCCGCTATGTCTTTACTAGGTATTTCGTCGTAACATCTTGTTCCTTTAAAGCCCCCAAAATTTCAGAGTGTAAGAGGACGTCTCGGTAGCTTGTGGTTAAAGCACTCGGCCGGATATCGAGGGATCCGGGTTCGAATCCCGGTCAAGGCGAATGATTTTTACTCTCTGAAATGGTTGCATTATTGGCTACTGTGAAAAACGGTAAGTGAATTTAGGGGGATTTACCGTTTAATTTTTTCAATGAGGCAATGTTGGCAATAACTACCTGTATGCTACATTTTAGGGGGGATTAACATTCTTGAATGGAGTAAGACTTGGGAATTATCCTATTCCATGAAAAAAATTCCCTAGAACCATGTTAATATTGATCTTAAAGGACTTAATTTAGAATGATGCCTTTGTTGGCCAATATATTTGTACCACCACTTGAATATTCTGCACCGTTAATAAGACATTACCCCAAAAAAAGTAATTATTATTGGGCTAGAAAATGCTGTGAACCATACCAAATCCACAAGATGTCCTTTCTGCCTGTTTTCCCCCCTGCAATGCTGAACTTGCGTTGAGTATCAAACACTGATTTTGGATCGAATATAGCAATTGAGGGGCCATTGAAAGAGGATCACTTTTCCTCTTTGTCACATTAAACGATAATGAACCCTCACTCGATCATTGGTAAGTTTTTGACCTGCTAATACTTGGGGACAAAACCTTGGCATTGCCAAATTCAATTTAATTTAAAGACATGTCAAAATTCCTCTCTCAAGAGGGATTGCATGGCTTATTAAACTTGAGTTAAAAAATCCCTAACATAATCTCTCCTACTGCAGGATGATGGGAGCAATAGTATTTTTTCAACATCACTGTTAAAGAGATTTCCTACCATTAAATATAACAGATTTAATCTGTGCTCTGAGAGTGGTTGACAGGCTAGCTCTTATATTATTTTGGAAATACTTGCTGTTAAATGTTTTATGTTTGTTTTTTCTTATTTTTAGGTGTTGGGTTCAAGGGAAAGGACACTGAGTGGTGCCAACATCAGTCTCATTTTGATGAAATTCTGAAAAGCCTTAGTCAGAACACTGGTGAAGTGGACCGTGCACCACCAAGGTCTCTCGAAGAGCGCTCAAAGGAATCTAAAAAAAGATTGCAGTAAGTATGAGGTAGCGTTGCACCCAGGTACAGAAGAAACTCACTTAACTAGCATAATTCTCTCCAGATCTTCTCATAGTGCGAAGTGAATTTTGTGCAATACAATATTTCCCCTTTAAATTAATATAAAATATGTTAATGCTTTCCATTCTGAAAAAGTGCTCCAGAAGTTTATCTATATGGTTAATTCCAAAAAGGTATTTCAAATTTATTTTAAAATGCATTGTTAAGGATCGTGAATCATCATCTCTTGTATTGCAGAATGAATGGACCTGGAATGCGGATTTGATTTACAGAAAACAAATCATATTTAGCCTAAAGCAAAATGAAAACAAATCACATTGACGTAGCTTTTTTGGAGTTGACATTGAAATTTCGTGGAGTTGGTGAATGGTAAACAAGAAGTAGTTTAATTTTCAAATTGCTGCTTGCAGTGGCATAAATTACCACAAGATGGCCTTTCATAGACCTGTTGCCAAGCAATGCATTCTTGCTCTGCTGTTATATAGGTTTGCTTTGGCCCCTTTTTCTAATTTAGACAGGCCCAGGCTCAAATCCTGGAGACAAAAAATATTTTTCAGGGGAATTTTGATCCCTACTTGAGGTGCTTTGTGGAGAGCACTTTGGGTGACTGTGATATCCGTTGGTTGGGATGTTAAACTGTGGACCCCTTGTTGCCTTTTGACAAGAGTAGGCTGATGCCATTTTCCAGGTTTCGCTCCACCCTTCCTTTCCCATCCATCCCTAATGGCACAAATGACCTTAGCTGTCAGTTGCCTCCCATTAAAAAAATCACATATGTCTGAACACAAGTTTGGGCAAATATGTGATCACAAGGAACACTAAAATCCTATCAGAATGAGTGCTAAAGACTAATTCAACAACTGCGCAAGCTGGAACTTCCCCTATTTTGGCACTCATAACTGAGAATTTTGGTCATTAAGAGGAAAATATTTTGCTCATTATGAAAATGACTCTTTATACAAGGTGCTTGTTAAATGAGGGCCCACTATATAAGTAGAAGGTGATCAACCCCTTTAGTAAGTTATAGTCATGGAGCATCGAAATATGATAGCAAGTTAAGTTAGGAAAGTGTTATTAAGAAAATACAGTAAAATCCCTAATTTGTACTTTGCTGGGGATCCCAGAAAAAAACAGTAAAATGTGGGAAAATGCAAATGGGGGACAAGGTGCATTTTCATTTTTATGTGCTTAATTACTAAAGTCATTGTCTTTTCCATCATTTCAAAGGACATCAACTGGAATTACTTCATCTTAATCAATATAAAATCCCACCTTCCTGAATGAGTTATATTTTGTGGAATCTTTAGCTTGCTTTCAGGCCAATAATATATGGTGTAAAGCTTCCAGTTCATTCATTTTGATTGCCTTTATATTCCTATAGTAATCATGCAGATAGGAATTTCTGTTAATTCTATCCTGCACCTTAATAAGTGCATTATACGTAAATCGAATGATTGGATGGTGCTCTCTAGTGAAGTTTGCGGGGAAAAATTTTAACTGTACATGTCTCATGTGAACATTCAGTGGGTGGGCTGGACACTGTTCATTGAAGAGTGGAGGAATTTTGCTGTTCTGAGATCCCATTTTCGTATCCAGAACATCAAACATTTCTGAATTCATTCAAGTTTTGGAAATTGCGGTATGTCTAGTGGGTAAGATTTTAATATGTTTGACCTAGGGTGCACTTAGGACACAGATTGTGTTTTAAACTTCTCACTTCCATCTGCATTTGTGATTAATAAGACGGTGACCCTTTTCTTGCTAAGCACCTCACCATGACGTTGTTCGCCTCTGAAACTCGCCTCCTTTATATGCATTGAAAATATATTTTGGGTGAAGTTAAACCGATTCTGACACCCACGACCAAAATGGAGTCTTGACAACAACACTTCTACTCTCACCACATGCAGCTGCCTTTTGTGCAAGGTTGTGGCTATTTGTAAATATATCCAACAAATAAGGAGACACTGAAATATTGGATTCCCGATACTGTGGGAAAATGCACAACTTTTTCTCTTATGTTGAAACCATTCATAGGGATTTTTGGCAATATATCAATTAAAAGCCACCCTTTTGCTGATTCTTCAAAATTGGAATTCTTGACATATTTTCTCTGCTAAGACAAATGTTTCCACCGGTCTGCATGTTTCAGGATTGAATCATGATTTTTCACTGCTGTGTTCAGTGTAGAGGCCAGCAATTTATTTATTCTTAATCTGAAAACAGCACTTTTTGGCCTTTACATTCGACTATTGACAGTGTTAAAAATGGAGATGATTACAAATACCCAAGCCCTAGGAGGAGTGTAAATACCACCCAGGCGGGAATCGAACCCGCAACCCTTGGAATGGCAGACGAGGACATTACCCCAAATGGGGTAATGTCCGTGTCTTGGGCCGGCAAATCTAAAATTTCACCAGGTCAATACGAATTCCATCGTGAGAATCAACTCATTCCAGAATTTTTATTTTGTACTCAATATAAAACATTCTTTTTTTGCCTTCTTTCTTTCTCTTTTTCTTTCTTTATCTTTTCATTTTCAAGCAGGATAAAATTTACATTTCTGTGTGAGGAAAACCTAAAACATGAGTCTGAGCTACCTCACCATTCGTCTGATGCAAACAGTTGTTCAACTTCAACATTGTTTGAAGAAAATGCAATTATTTTTGAGTCAGTATAATTTTGATGCCATGAATCAGGTTATAATAATGTTACTTATTCCGGACCCCATCATTGCTATATCTGTTGTGTTGATTCAGTACACGTGATCACAATTGTGTCACCAGTTCTTGCATTCCTCGCACTTGATCATGTTTGGGCCGAAATCGTTTTCATTCTTCATATTTTCAACTTGTGTGTGATATGAAAATTCTCCCTCCTGTGTTATTAAAAACCCCTTGTTGGATAATGTATTCACTTCATAACATGAATTCAGGCAGACAGTTTACAAGTTCAGGTAGTTCCTATTTCTGTCACTAGTGTTTATGTCACACCATATTTAAATTCTTGACTAAAACCATTCACATAACTGCTTTCTCTAGTTTTAACTAAGTGTATGTTTCCAAAATTAGTTAAAAAAGTTCTATTTTTTAAGAGATAAAAATAGGTCTTAACCTCCCTACTCAATGTCCCCGTCATCAACTCCCTCCTCCTTGAGAAAGCCTCCTTGCCTAGCGCAATTCTTCTCCTTACGTCCTTAATACTTTGACCGAATTGGTCCAAAACACTTCCGAGATATTTAAACTGTTCTACCTGCTCTCTATTTTCTCCTCCTGTTTTAGTATTTAGCTTAGCCTTTTTCTTTCTGGAAAATCGCATAACCTTTGTTTTATTAATATTGACTCTCATCCCATATCTATCGCACTGAACCTCCAATTCACTCAGCAATGCTTGCAACCCATTGGCTGACTGAGCAACTAATGCTAGGTCATCAGCAAACCTAACCGATTTTACGAATTCCCCTCCGATTTTCATTCCTACCGCTTCCCATGCCTCTTTAATCATTTCCTCCACATATACGTTGAACAGCACCGGTGACAATGGGCAACCCTACCTTATACCTCTCCCTAACATCCCATCCAGACCCATACAGATCTACGAAACAGGCAAATACATCCTGATTGTATTCTATATTCCTCTTGATTATCGATCTCATTACTGCAATGGCATCATGCGTACCTCTTTCTTTCCTAAACCCAAACTGATCATCCCCTAAGTAATCATTTGCCTTTCTCTCTATCCTTTTGTTGATGATCCTGAGAACAACTTAGCTGCGTGGGATATCAAACTTATTGTTCTGTAATTCTCACATGATGTAGCCTTTACCTTTTTTGGAATAGGAACTAACACTGATCTCAAAATCTGCCAGCCAGATTCCTTCCTCATAGACACTACGAATCAGTCCATATAGGGAGGGCATTCTTCCCACATTTTCCTAAACATTTCAACAGTTCCACAGGAATGTTGTCTACCCCCACGGCCTCATTGGCTTTCATCTCCTTTAATGCCCTTTCTATTTCATCGTGAAGTATGCCTGGACCTAAGCTATCTCCTTCTACGTCATGTTCCTTTTTTATGTCTAATCTTGTCGGCCTAAGTTCTCTACAATACAGTGTTTCTATATATTCCTTCCATCTCTCTTGGATTTTTTCTGGTTCAACTGTTGTCTTACCTCACTTATCTTTAACTGTTAACACAGATCTTGCCTTCTTACTTCCCGATAATAACTTAACCTTGCTCTATAGAGCACCAATTTCACCCTTCTTCTGTAAATTTTCCATATCCTCGCATTGTGTTTTCCACCATTCTTCTTTTGCTTTATTTGTGGCCCTTCTCAATTTATTGTTTAACTCTTTGTACTTCATTTTGCCTAACTCTGTGTTTACATTCTTTCATCTTCTTCTCTCATCCATCTTTGCAATCATCTCATCCGTGGCCCATGGTTTCCATATTCTTTTCCCCTTAACGGTTCCTATAGTGTCTTTTGCTGCTTCCGATATCCCTTGTTTGATACATTCCCATTTTTCTTCGATAGTATTCAGGTCTTTACCGTCATCCATCATTTTCTCTATAGCCTGCTGATACTCCTTCCTCGTTAATCCATTTAGTGCTTCTACATTCCATTTCCTAACCCGCCGCCCTTGCCTTATCTTCTTGAAACATACATTACATTTCATAACAACTAAATTGTGGTCTGAATCCACATCCGCTCCTGGGAAACTGTGCGAATTTATCACACTATTCCTAAACCTTTGCCTAACCATAATACAATCTAACTGATACCTTTCTGAGTCACGTGGCATTTTCCATGTATACCTACGCCTTTAGTGGTGTCTAAACCATGTGTTGGTGATGACTAACCTGTCTCTTGCAGAATTCTAGTGCCTTCTCCCCGCGTTCATTCCTCGTGCCTTACCCATAGTCCCCCACCTCACCACCATCTCTTCCTTTGCTTACCGTTGCATTCCAATCCCCCATCACTATCAAATGTTTCCCTGCAGGAAGATTAAACAATATACATGCATAAATGCAATTGTTTTTTTTTTAATTTAAACTATGAAATCAATGTTGAAAATGTGATACATGTGACAATGATGATCATGTACCTAACAATGCATATGCCAGGGAGAATATAATTCAGACTACACTTTCAGGTTCACCACATATGGTTTTATGGACTCTTCTATTGAATTTTGAAATGGTCTACTCAGTAATTTTATGCTTTGAAGTCATCAGTAGTTCCATCCTAGTCTTGCTGCAACAGGTGGTGCATTTTCTTTTAACAACATTCAACTTTTTGGAATGATTGCACTTATGGACGATTGAAAACATTTTCTTTGCATATTTTTCTATAATTTTTCTCCATTTTACCATAAGGCGTTCCACATTGAAATTTGGTGCATCAAGTTCCTTAGCCAAGGTCACAAAAATACCAACATAAAGAGTCAAACCATTTACAATGTGTGGGCTTTGTATCTTCTAGTGACGTTGATGTTCTCACATGTTTGTTTGCTATTTTTAAATGTGTATCCTCACCATTGTAATAGGTAATTGTTCACTTAGTAAAACAAAACAGTGGATTTACTAAAAATATGCTAGGAGCTGAATTACGACAGGTAGGAGAGATAATAAAAATGAAAGATGACGATAAATTAAGAGCACTGGAATTAAAAGCAATTTTATCCTTTTACCACAGCAGAGTAGTTTGTCAATTGACATATAATTGAACATATTTATGGCATCTAGTTAATTTAAATGTTTATGTACGATTCTATGGAATGATTCCATCAAAAAAATATGAATTATGAGTCTAAGAGATCTCAGCTATGTTTTAAATGTTGACTATGCTATGACTAAAAATGTTTTATTGTGGCTATAGTCATACTAACACTTTTAAGCATTAGAGGTGCAACTTTATTTGCGAATGTTTTTGCAAAATGCATGAAGCATGTCCAGAAGAAATATAAATAAAAAGGCCAAAATGTCCAAATTGACACTTTTTTGTCTAGCATAAATGGGAAGGAGTGAGGAAAACTTCTATTTTCCCATTCGAAAAAAATAATGCCTCATAATTTTACATTCCTGGATAATTCATGTATTTATCAATTTTGTGCTAAAAACTGGGAAATTCCACCTTTTACATTGTTATGAAATTTGTTTAGTTTAATATATTTTCTCCATGATTGGATGTTTCTTAAATATTCATTACAGATCGGGAAAAAAGTTTAAATAGACTGTGATAAAATTTCTTAATGTGTGGATGATAATTATTAATTTTTGCCTCTGGTGAAAACCTATCTTTTCAGCTATCAGAAATTCACACGAGGAAAGGATGTTTCCAAGTATAGTACCAAAGATTTGGGGTGCATCCTGGGTGTTAAAGGAGATAAGCCCACAGAGGGCAGCTCAGGAAATTCACAAGTTTTCGAAGACATAGATACAAATGATTCCTTTGGAGTGAAAACAATTGTTGGTGGCTGTATAAATGATTACCTGAAGCAAAAGCTAAGTTCTAAGTGGCTTGGGCAGAAAGCCGAGATGGATGTGGAGGAAGAGTGTAAGGGTGGTAAGAAGAGGAAGGCAGGGTGGGACATGAACTTTCAGGATTCTGTGGAGGTTAGCATAGAAAGTGAAGGAACTCAAGGCCATTGTGACATGGAGGAGATGAATAAAAAGAAAAAGAAGAGAAAGATAAATTGTGAAGAGGCGGTAGAAGCAAGTGAACATTTGCCCATCTTGCTGGTAGGTGTTGAGTCTGAGCGTATAGAGGGAAATGAGTGTGCTCTTGCTGTGGAGAAAAATGAGAAAAAAAATAGTATGGAAACAAGAAAGATGATTGATAATGAAAAGAGAAAGTTGAATTGGGCACATACAGATGTAAGCCTACCCCGTGATGAATCTTCTGCCAGTGATGGTTTGGAGAAGGAAGATCGTACTGAGTTGGTGCTGGGAAAGAAAAAAAAGAAAAGGAAGAATTCAAAGAAGGAATTGGGTGGGGAAATAGATGAAATTTCATCATTAGAGGAGTTGGGAATTAATGTTTTGAATAATGAACTTAATATTAGCAAAAATGATACTGCAGTTGAAAACGCTGCTTTGAAACATCATGGTTCCCGAAAGAAAAAGAAACATAATAAGGGTGAGAGGTTCTCACAGGAGCAGGAAAGTTCACTTGTGGATGGATTACAGAATGGTTTAGGCAGAGAGGGTATTGAGAAGTGCAATAGGGTTAAGTCTGATGCTATTGTGGAAATAGAGAAAAGTGATTTCATCTATAATGCTGATCAAGGCCAGAGCCAAATAGATCATTCAGAATTTACAAGTGTTGAAGAGCAAGTTAAGGTGAATGAAGAGGCATGTCCCAGAAAGACGAGTATTTTAAGAAAAGCTAGGAGGCAGCTGAAAAAGTTGCCAAAAAAGGGGAGAAGTAGGAGGGAATCAGAAATTGAACCAGATGCTTATTCCTATAGAATTGTAGATAAAATGGAATATGATAAGAATATTCTGAAAACTTCTGGCCAAATGTTTCCAGGGGCTAATTTATTAAATATTAAGGGTTATGGAGCAGGCTTACAAGTATCATCTAAAGAAATGACCACTTGATAGATTACGTGTGAATTGGTCACTTTTTATTGATACCACTTCATAGGTAAATTTATACATTATTCCACTTTTTGCTTCTTTGTCCATTTTATACTTTTTTAAGAATTCTTGTTTATATTGGTTTCTTACATAAAAATTGAATTATTTCATACCATTTTCTCTAATATGAGGATGTAGGACCAAGAACAAGTAAATGACCAGACACATTATCATTTCCTCATTTGATCCCATATATTATTCACTATCCCTTCTCCTCTCTCCTTCATTTTGTTTCCACTGGTTCCTCTGATTTTGTAGTGATAGTGGAATCCACTACTACATCTATATCAACACCCTGGGAGCCACCTAAATGTGTGGCAGGGGGTGCAGCACCAGGAGGAAAGGGATAAGGGGGCTGCGGTTTTTCAAATGGGTGGCGAAAAGTGGGGGAAACTACAAATATATATATATATATAAAACCACACACAGTCCTTACCTTGTAGGTTAATACGTGGTCTCGAATTGACTCCTGGGGGATTTTGACTACAACCATTCTGGTCTCTTATTGGTCTTGGAAAAAAAGGACATTTTAAACCTGTCAGTCTTGCAGTCTCTCTCTAATCTTATATTCGTGATCCTTCTGACCGTAATATGTTGGGGTTTGTATTATATATATATATATTAGTATATTGTTCTTGATTTCATTGGAAAAGGACCCATCTTTAAATGTTTTTAATAAGTTAATCTATATTGTAAACACCGCAGTGTAAGGGAATTATAGCCTAAATTTTCTAGCAAAGTAGTTGCACTACTGCGTTGGTCATAGCAATGTCAGACAAGGATTCTCGGGTCTTCCACCGGGTCAGGTGTTCCATGTTGGCTGATGTTTTGATGCCTGACTCTTGCATCTTCAGGGTAGATGATCTACCCAGAAGGTGATGCGCAAGTCGGGCGTTGAAACATCTGGGTGGCCACAGTTTAACGTGGAGAGCACTTTGAGTGTACTCAATAGATGTTGTATTCTCTCAAAGTGCTCTCCACAAAGCACCTCAAGTATGGATCGGGATACCACTGAAAAAATTTTGTTGTCCCTAGGATTGGAACCCAGGCCCTTTTGGTGGGACGGCTGTACGTTATCCACCGCACCATCTCGATTCTCACAAAAACATTCATCACCATTATGTGGGGAATGTATTTGCACGTACATTGAAAGGTACTCATAAAAATTTTAACAATCTCGGACAGTTCATTTGTTGTTTGGCAGTCATTGTGATTGTTTTTGTGAAGATGGGAATAGTTCTGTATCATGCTGTAATTAATACTTGATTTTGAAAGGGAATACACAGATTTGAATCAAAGATGTTGGATGCACTGTATGGGGAATCTACATCATCATTTAAGACTGAAATTTTGGGTGGTTGTACCACTTAATGAGCATTCAGGGTGGTGATAAACTGCAACAGCCATGCATAACATCAAAAAAGGCATTAAGTGGAAAAAGACAATCATCAAATTTAGGTTTGAGAGATAGCAGAGGCTATGGGCATATGAAAGAATGGATTTGTCCTATATTAACTGAAGAATGGGACATGCATAACGTATCCGGGTGTTGAGTACCACATTTGCTCACTTTGGAACAAAGATGCATTTGAATGAACATTTCCAAAACCCTAGGATCATGTAAGCAAAGTGCCTCAGTTTTCTTGTAAATTCAGGACTGTAGATGAATGATGAATACACCTACACTCCCGAGATGAAAGAACAGTGAAAGCAGCGGGCTGCAAAGAATAAACCGGCACCAAAAAAGGTGAAGGTGGTTCAATCGGCCAAGAGGGTGGAGGTGGCTGTTTATTGGGATAGTCACACAATTTTCTTCATTGTTTATCTTAAAAATGTGTAACGAAAATGGGAGAGTATTAAGCACAATTGTTTGACCAGCTGAAGGAAGAAATTGCAAAAAAACGACTGCGTTTTAAGAAAAAGTTGGTGCTTTTCCATCAGGACAATGCACTGGCTCAATCTTGTGGTAGTCACCTTGGCTAAAATTTACAAATTGTACCTATATTTGGTTGAACACTCATATGCTCGCCAGATCTTCACCCCTCAGTGTATTTACTAGGCCTGACCCCCAGCGACTCTTTCCCGTTTTCCAACCTTGAAAGGTTTGCTTGGAGGACAGATTTTCATTGGACAAGGTTATCACATGTGTCTTCATTTGCAGAGAATGCCATCAGCTACTATTTTGGAGGGGTTTAAAAAGTGAGAGCATCACTGCAAAATGTGTATAGACTTAAAGTAGGCTGTTGAAAAATAAACATTAATTTGAAGAATAAATTTTGTTTTTTTGTTAAGTCAGAAACGTTTTAGACCTTGAAATATGGTTATGCATTTCTTTTCAATTCTGCAGCATTGAAACATAATGTGTCATTGGTGTAAATGAGCCTCTTAAACAGAGTAACATGTAGCATACATTATTTATCATGGCGTTTTCCCCACATTCCAACCATAGACAAATATTAGTTAAGCTATGTGTCTGTGTCTTTAAATCCCT
Organism: Hetaerina titia; assembly: GCA_037158775.1. Classification (NCBI taxonomy): domain Eukaryota; kingdom Metazoa; phylum Arthropoda; class Insecta; order Odonata; family Calopterygidae; genus Hetaerina; species Hetaerina titia. The sequence continues at coordinate 10,214,231 of CM073779.1, forward strand.
GGATTTCATAGTTATTGTTCAAATACATCATCAGGCCCTCCCATGGACTAAACCACCTCAATTGTTGTTCCCAAGGTTTATATACATCCCAAGATTAATACAAATCTTATATGATGGATAGTATAAGGTAAATGAGTTCTTACAACTACAGGACTCGGCCCAATAAGCTGTGTGTCATTCCCGGCAGTGTAAGAGGCAAGGCTTCCACAGTTGTCATCTCACTACAGCCTTGCAAAGCAAAACCAGCAGCACAGAATACAGTAGAAGACGAAATTAGTAAGAATGGGTACTTAGAATGTGAGGGCCATGTTGAGGACCAGAAAATTACAGAATATAAAGCTAGAGGCAGCGGAAATGTAGATGTCGGGCCTATGCAAGGGAAATGGAAGGATAGTGGGGATTACTTGAGTGAAAGATTGAGTAAATACAGCAGAGGGGACAATATTGAATAAAAGGGTAGAAGCAAGCATAGCCAACCTAGAGCCAGCAACATGAAATATTTCCTGGAAGTGGATGCAGACTCTGACAATTTAATTGTTATGAAGTGTAACATCCAATTTGAAAATATAAGGACCTGAGTTAGGAAATGGAATGAGCATTAAATGGATTGACAAGGAAGGAGCAGCAGCAGATTGTACAGAAATTCATGAGTGAGGGAAAGTAGTTTGAGTACTCCCAAGGAAAAATGGGAATATATCAAAGAATGGATATCGAGAGCCAAAAAAGAAATTATAGGAATTGTGAATAGGAAAAGGACATGGAAATGGAAGAATATAAATATAGAGTCAGCTAGAATTAAGTAAAAAGACCTTAATAATAAATTTAGACGGATAACAAATTGAGTGAAAGAAGCATCGTGGAAGACTCAGTGTGAAGATATGGAAAGCTTACAGAGGAAGGTTGAAATAGGTGTGCTATACAAGGTTAAAACACCATCAGGAAATAAGAAAGAAAAATCTGTGTTAACAAGTAGGGAAAAGTCAAGTAACATATGAGTAGAAATAGAAAATATCCTAGAAAGATGAAATGGAGTGCAAGAAATGTATAAAATTATATGGTAAAGAACCTAGACCAACAAGTTTAGACATGGAAAGAGAATATAACGTAGATGAAGGTAGCTTAGGTCCAGGAATACTCGATGATGAGATAGAAAGGGTATTAAGGAAGGTGTAATCAAATAAGGCCATAGGGGTAGACAAAATTCCTGCAGAACTGCTAAAATGTTTTGGGAAATGTGCGAGGAAGAGTTTTGGGGATTATGGTTGAGTAGGATTTTGGATTGTGTTTTGTTAGGAGAGACGAGAAAACTGTCCCTGTACTGTTTGGAAACATGTTTCCATCCAAAACCTACCTTAACTGGTAGATTATTTGTAGTAAATATATATATTTATAACACCTATGTGAAAGTCTCATGGATATGAGTATATATATGTATGTGCACAGAATTATTTACTTAACAAAGCAGCCAAAAATAGCGCAAAGGATTTTACGTTGGCTGACAGGCAATACATATAAAATACATTAAGAAAAGGAAAGGGTAAGAGCATTAAACAATAATGAAAAATTAACAATATAAATGACAAGATAGCAGGAGAGCAAATATGCAAGTAGAAAGGTCTAAGTTACTATCTGGTGTTCTAGGAAGGAGGAGAAAGTGGTGAGTGAGGAAGAGAAGTCCAGGGAAGGATACTGAATAGTTAATGAATTAAAGGTACTGGGGAGTCAAAGAACAGAGAATGTTTAGAGATCAAGAGAAATTTGGAATCTGCATCAGACCCAAGTTATGCATTGGTCGAGGGGGAAAATGAATTGAGAAGAGGAAGGTTGTTGGTACGGAGAGTTCCGTTGAAGATGCAATGTAAGAATTTCATATCACATAGCAATCAATGGCAATAGAGATGGGAAATACCAAGGGATGAGATAATAAATTCCTGGGTTGTATTTTTGAGGGAAGGGATGTGATAACGGAAAATGGCAATAAAAAAATAGAGATCTGTTGAAAAACTCTAAAAGTAGTTGGGGAGGTGGTCGACCAGATTGGTTAACAGATTGTAAAATTGAGAGAACAACCAAAAAACACCATCCTAAGAGCAAGAGGTTCATGAACATCAGTGTGGTGATAAAGTAAGCTGATTATCCTTGGAGCATGCTCGTAAAAGGTGAGCTTCGCGTAAAAAATTACACCTAAATCGCGGTGAGAACTGACAGATGGGGTAGGGTTGTTTGAAAGAGTACACGATGTATAAAGTGGTTTGCACTTTAAAGACAAGGTCATAAGAGCTGATTTTAAGGGATTAATACATAACTGCCAATTGCAGTACCAAGCAGTGTAAGAGTTGATTGTAGGGAAACTGCATCAGATGGGCAATCAATCAGTTTGGAAAAATATTGCATCCAAGGCGGTTAAAATTAGTAAATGTAGGGCTATGAATCATATTTACACATGGTATACTTTAAATATTAAATTAATTTTAATATTAAAATGGTATATATTAAATATTCCCCGTACTATCATGTTATGTGCAAAGGGTGAAAATATCATCTTATTAATTACTGTGCCTTGAGCAGTATTTTGTGCGGCACCCTATTAAACAATGGCAGTGAAGGTGCACTTCCTGTGGTTGTAAGCTTATTTCACTCTTGGGTAGCAGTAACTGAAAACAGCTGTTCCATGTTGTGGTATTACAAGATTTTGAACAAAATCAAAATTGGAGGGCACTTAAAACATAAAAAAACCAACATTGGAGAATACTACACCGAAGCATTTAATAATTGATTAGGGCTCAGTTTCTTGGGGGATAAGTGAACACTCGGAAAAGGCACACAAGAATTGCAGGAGAAAGAATAGAATCCGAGGTTTCCGCAGAGTTTATCCTCAGTGATTAAGGTTTCATATTTTAATGCAGCAAATGAATCTCACCTCCACATTGTACCTGAAAATCAACATTAGTTCTCTGTCACTGACTAGGGCTACCAGTCCCCTATAGAAGAAGGCCAAAATTGATGTAGAAACAGGGATGAGTTGGAGTCAAGGATAATGGAAAGGGGATAAAACAGGAACACAGATGACCAGGAGCAGATACTTAGGCACAGCTAGTGGGAATTGGTAGGATCACAGGGTACATCAGTAGCAGGACAATAGATTTAAATCAGATGTCAAAGTCTGTGTATTGCCCTGATTCACTCTGAAACACTTAGCTTTGGTGGTGCCCATCTTTAGTGGAAGAACTTGTGATCCAGTCTTCTTCTAACATTCTCTAAATCTTTTGAGCAATATAGGCTCTTATTCCATTTGAGCAAAGAGCAATAATTTTGCACTCTTGGGTCCCAAATGTTTATAGTACCGGCAAGACCTTTGGCAGCCTGGAGAAGTTTTTTCTCTCGCAATGGTGAGGGACTGTTATAACCTGAAGACTAACGAATTTTTTTGTCTCTCCAGGCCTTGATCATCTGTAAGACGATAGAGAGGAGGGCAAATTGCTATTTAGAGGATCATTAGTTTGGGCTGAAAAGGCAAAGATAAACATGATGCATTCTGCATTGCAATCACTAATGCAAAGGAGGATAAGAGTGCAATCAGATTAAATTTGTTTCATCGATTTCTCCGACTACTCAAGTGTGTGGGGTGGATGGAGAGTCTGGATGGGCCATGATAGGCGGAGTGAAACAAGAATGCCCACTATCACTGGTCCTTTTCTATATATATGCCGAGGTAATAGGAATGGAGGCATAGGAAAGAGTGAAAGTAGGTGGCTAATCAATAAAATCCGATCGCTGGGTGATCAAGCTTTAAATAACTAATTAAATGTTTAGCTAAATTAAGGATTGAAAATAATTGACGAGCACATTAGATAATGTGTGATAGGCATGGGATGAATGAATGTAAATGAAACGGGTTTTACATTTTTCAAGAAGGAAGAAGTTCAAGTTCAAATGTGTAACTTTGAGGTAAAAGACTAACGCAGGTAAAACAGCCTGTACAGGGAGAGTTCTGACTAATTATGGTCAAAGTAGTGGGGACATAAGAATAAAAATGAGAAAGATGATGACAGAGATGGAGTAAGGATGTCAAGAAAAATTGATTAAAACTTAAATATGGAGCATGGTTTTCTGTGGTCCACAAACTATGTCATTTAATGAGGATAATAATAATAAGTTTTAGGCTTTTGAGATATTAGCATAGAAAATGATTAAAAAATAGAATGGACTGAATTGAGAGAGGTACTAATCATGGTGGGGCAGGAGCAAATGTTTTTGGAAGAAATCCCAAGAAGGCAGAAAATATGGATGCATAGTATTTGGATTGGTGATGCAATGCCTGAAAAGTGGGCCAAATATTTTAGTAATGCAAAATATGTTAAGAGCCATTCACAATTGTTAACAATTTTTCAACCTATTTGCAATTCCTCCTGAAAATGTGGGGAGAGTATTCTCTACAATGGAGTCAGTGGGCAAACGAAAGGAAAAATTTAATGGTATGTAATTTTGTAAAAGATGTTTTTGCAATAACTGTTTAAACACATGATATAATGAATATTACTCGTACATGATAGGTAATCCAGAGCTACTGAATGAAATAGTTTCTCAAAACAAATATGTATGCCATAATCCTACACATTGGGAAGTGTTTCACATTGTTTCTAATTTAGTATTCGTACAATGAATTTGTCCCCTTTCTTAATCGAAGATTAACTTTTAGATGCCCCAAACGAGTACATGTCCTCCTTTTAGAAGATAGAAACCTTACTATTGGTGTGCAAGCTTCAGTGCTCCACGCCATTGTAAATTTTATGACGGTCTTAAACGGAGAAACATCAGACTTCATTGGTTACTATAGAATTCCATCATGAGTATTCGACTATAATATAGGTACACTTAATATCAGTTTTGGGGTTTGATACAACATTTGGAATAAGCATGTAAATTAATTACTGTTTTTCGAACTACTGATGTATGCTTACTATGCATAAATAACCCTCCCAATGATCAGGATCCCTAGAGTGAAACTAATCCTGTATGCTGATGATAAAAACATCCTTTGTCTTCAAATTCATGAGATAACCTGGTTTTATGGACAGAAATGGTATCAGATCAAATAAACAGATGGTACAGCAATAATCTCATTAACCTTAATATACAAAAAAAGTAAAAAGATACTATTTCCCCACTCAAGGTAGATAAACATTTACTCGTGAATGCCAAATCTATCTATGTTTCCTATTAAGCTCAAATATCTCTTAGGAAGAGTATATTCAATCTCTTAGTAACTAATTGAACTCTTAACACTATCTTTTGCGACAGCTAATACATAAAACTACGATTGGTTATCCAGTATGGTGAATTATACGTTATTGTAGTATTCCTTTCTGGTTATATGTTTACCAACCAAAGATTACTTTTAAGCTACAGAAAAGGACAGTGAAGATTGCCTCTGGAAAACCATGTGATTCCCCACCTATCCTCAAGGACCTTAAATTTCTTCCTCTAACATGAATGTACTCTAAGCCTAACTACCAACGGTAAAAGAAATTTAAAGAAGTAAAAGAAAACTACTTTACGCTAAATGGTGATGTGCATAACACAACAGGTATTAATTATATACATTGCAAATGAGTAAGAACTAAAGCGTTAAAAGGTTCTCCATAGGAAATGGTCATAAAAGGGTATAATGACTTACCAATCATTGAAAAAATTGGCAGTTTTAAAGTGAAACTTAGGTAATACCTGCAAAAGTATGTCATATTCTGTGAAAGAATCCTTATATCAGCAATAAAAACTTTGGAAAACTATTACATATTTCTGCGTAGTTAGATGTAATTTTAGCAGAGTTCCGATCGCATTGTAAGAATGAATAATAACTAGAATCAATAGTGGGGAAAATTAATTTATTTGGTCAGTTCGGAAAATATTGGTATTTCCACTAATTTACTGTATTTGTTCGTCCAATTCGCTTACGAACGCACGACGCACGAAAGTTTCTCAGACGTATTTTTCATTCACTTAACTTATTTTACAATCGTACATTAATGGGTTCCTTTCTCCGGAGCAATTTGAGAATAGCCGATGTCTGAATTGCGATTGATAGAATCGGTATTGCCACTGGCAGGTTTTGTTAGCCTTCCATAATATTTCTAAGCCTACGAGTTATATTTAATGATCTTTTGTGCTTATCTAATTAGTTTTATAGAGAAAGGAGTTGGTTTGCTTGATAAATGGTCTAAATTATGCTACTGAATTTTAAAAAAGACCATAATCGTGATGAAATTAAATTGGCAAATAAACTTTCCAATACTAACAAATAACCTCTGCAATTCATGATAAATAGGCCAACAGCAAATAAGAATAACACACTCGCATTGCCAAATATCTGAAATTCACCACGATACTTCATAGTACCACCACGAAATGTCAACCATAAATTCCCAATCTTGACGTGAACACGTAATTATTATTTTCATAGACACAGAATAAAACACATCTATGAAAACTGAATTTTAATTATACATATTAATACAAAAATCCTGATTCTCTTTTCATACAAAATCGCCATTCGTACAATTTAAAAAGGGTGCGCCTCCCCGGCATATTCTCTGCTGGTCGCTCCTAATGTCAAAAATCTAAATAATAGTCATCAGCTACATAATAAAAAAATCAACTATCTTCAAACAAGCGAGGAAACATGGTCTCAAAAATGCATTACTCTTGGGTCGGCCCTGACTTTTGGATCTGATAATTACAAACAAAAACGTGGCTACAATAGGTATTTACATAATATAAACAAATTTCGTCAACTAAATGTATAATTACTATTAATTTACTCATTCATTTCGATGAAGATCAAGATCACTCAACTTCAGAGGCACCGTTAATAAGCCAACAACACACACACACACACCCACAGATGATTTCAGCATCTGGTAATAGTAAAAGCGAACACTCATACGAAATGGTTAACAAATGTGCAAATGGTTTTTTAATGCATTAAAACACAAAGTCACATCCTATCACAACGTTATCGACGTCCCTGTCATTACCTCTGGCCCTCACACATTTTCAGTATAAGCCAACAAATAACTGTTATCAGTTCATCAATATTGTTTAACATTAATCCTGGAAAGCCACTGGGTATAATTTTTAAGGCATAATCTGCGATGGCTGCACATCAACAAACTCCAAATACCTCCTGCGAGGCGTAAACCATATACAGAAAACCATCGGCATCCTTTTCTCGCTGATAAAGGTCCAACATTGTCATAGAAACACTCGCCATACTACGTTGATTAACTAACAAGAAAAAAGCTTGATTTGGCCGAAGCTGCATTCTCCTCCTGTTAGAAAAAGGACAATTAAAAAAAGCGTCATTAGCGATACACCATTAGTTCGTATTGACTCCTGCATACCTGATTATTTTAACCAGCTCTGCAACTGTTAAATGATCTGGAACCAAAAACTTTGTCTTATCTAACAGTGGTAGTTGTTTTTCGTTGTAGAAACGCTCGACGATTATCGGAATTTTGTTCGGATGCTGTTCTCTGATTAACTCCACATCCCTCACACGTTGAGCTGAATGATACAAACAGAGACCAAAACAAACTTAATTTACTGAAAAGCCCAGAGAACATTTTCATTCCCCTAATAAAATTAATGGGGGACGGACTAATCGTAAGAGAACCCCGCTAACATACCGTAGGTTCGTTTCTCCTTAAATGATCTTGGAGGCAAACTCATCCTGATAGGTAAATACTACGTAGAACTCGCACGGTTGGCAGACACACTAATATGCGTCTTTTCTGCTTTATGGGTAGTTGCGCCTTTGTTCATATTAGTCATATGATATCAGCGCCATAAGAAGATAGGGAACTGCGTTTAAGAAAAGTGTCGTCCTGTATCACATATCATTATTTCATAATGATTCCAACATTAAAACAATTATTTACATAAACAAACTTATTACTTATTTTTTCGTAAAGCAGAGACAGTTAGAATTATTGGTCCAAAAGTTGGGTGTTTGTTCTGTCTCGGGCGAATACAACCAATGAACAGCGGTATTACTCTCGCTACTCATCCACGGTTTTAATTTGAACACGCAAGCTGTATTTCATTGCTCTTTAATTGTTTTGTGAATCATTTGACATATCTTTGGCTGACAATATCAAAAACTCATTCATAAATTTTTATGTTACGCACGCATATATCAATTTTTCAAGTACTGATAGTACTATATCTAACTTCAATTCTGAGATGGTAATCTTATAGCTCTTAGCCGTTTAGCGCCGCTCGTAGTAATTTCTTGGTAACCAATCCGTGAGTGGATGGCTGTCACATGGGACCATAATAACCATTTTCAAGATGGAGGCTGCTGGCAGTGCCCAACGAAGAAAGTTGAAAATATCTTAATGATATTTTCAAGAAGATGCCAAGAAAGGGTAAACCCCAAGGTAAATACAATTTTCAATACTGCTTTTAATGTGTTTTCACCGGTTGCATTTCATACCGCTGGTGTAACGGAAAAGGAAGAAAATCGGTGTAGATTCTCCAGAGGAGCACGCCATGTGTGAAGTACACAACAGTCAACATCATATTGTAACTGGCACTTTAGATAGCGGGGCAAAATATTAAGCAATGAGATGCAATAATTTGTGCCCTTTGATAAGTATTGGTAACATTACTCATTAAGGTGAAGCATAGTAGCTGGCTCATTGAAAGTGTTGCTGTTGTTATTTAGAAACATTTGAATATGAATTGGGTTTGTATTGTAATAAGCCGATTATAGTATCATTGCTGCGATACTTGAAATTAAAAATTAAGTTATTATGTATATTTGCTGTCTAAAACTACAGCGTTACCTCCTCGTTGAACACCACTAAAATATTTTTGAAATGTTTAGATATGGCATTAGGTATGTGTGTCGGCTACCAAAACACATTACTCATGTTTTATAACAAACCGACTCAGACTTTGGCAGGCTGTTAATAAAATCTGCAGTTCAAATGTTGTAAATGCAATTTATAAAAAATCTAAGAATATGGCTCGCGACCTGTACTTGCGGCTGTTTACATTTTCATTGTGACGCAATTATTATCCTTGTATTTTCCCAATCCCCATTTAAAACAACATTTACTCCGCGGCATCCGAACTGTCATTGGTTTTTCCTTAGTTCAACTTCACGTTCGTCAAAAGTAAAGAGTGCGAATTAGATAGTCGTTTCGTTCACCGTGTTCAATTTCATCCTTGACAGTGAAAGCAATTGGCACCACCTTATAGTTTGGTTTGCTATTTGACTAATATTTAATTGCTAATTGAATGCTTAACACATTTTTTCGTTCTCATTTCTGTTAAATATTTTACTTTGTTATTGTTTTGGAATTGATGGTGCTGGACTTCTGTGCCACTCTTATTACCTATAACAAAGGTTTAAAATTATTTAAATATACTTTTTATCAAGGAAGAGTCGTTTTGCTGTTATCAATGAATGAAAGTATAAATAAGGATAGTGTGTTGGAATGACATTTCATAATTAACTAACTACTTACGTAAGACTATGCCCAAAGATTATTTGTTATACAATTAATTCAACGCGAAATCAGGGAAGGCTGGTTGAAACTTCTTTCGGGTACGATTTCAGTCAATAGCGTGTATTAATCAAACACGGGCGAGTATAAATATAGAAAACTGAAGTTTCTCTTTTTATCGAAGATTGTAGACAGTCCGAACTTCTTTCAACTGAGTTGTCATTCTCAGCAGATTGATCTGCTCTTATATTTATTATGAAAGTCAAATATCCGGTATAGAATACACATATCTTACATTGCATTTTACTGTCATTCGTCGAGGAAGTTGTTTAAAAATACATACTGCCAGGTATTCCCGGCAAAGTGGTTTCGTGACATGAGAGCTCACATTTAGTTACAAATCATTTGCAAGTACTCCTGTCGCTTAACCATCTCCAGTCGTGATTACATGGTAGGCTATACACAAAATTAATCAAGTAACCAATTCCTTGTCAATGTTAAATATCATGTGATAGTCATATAACTAACTATGTGACGCATTATAACTATTAAATTTTTCTTTATTCTCATTTAAATTATGCATGTAGCGATTAGTCCGGATGGGCGTCAGTTTACAATAGAAATGTCATTGTTATTAAATGCTACACGAAGTTGTAATCATAATTTAATAAGTTTTTCTGGTATTCTAGATGTTGAATGTGTAATTGGAGACTATTGAAAGAGTGCCCTGAATGTTTGTTGTAGACCAAGAATTCATTACCATTTATTTGATTATCTATAAATACTAGGTATGATGTGTAAGAGTTTTTAACAAACATAATTTACATTTGGTAGTTTTAATTTTCTTGAGAAGTATTATTAATATTTTATTTTTCGATTTGAATTACTCTTTTAGAAAGGAAAAACTCCCAAATTACTATTACATTACCAACATTTTCATCCCCTATTCATCTATACTTATTGACTTCCTGCAGTGAAATAGGTTTATTAGCGGAGGATTAAATGCCCAAAACTCTGGCTATTAGGGTTCCCTTTGATAATAGTTGAACACTTGAGGGGTCAATTAATGTGAAAATGGAGTAATTTTAATGAATAATTAAAATATAATTATATATTTCTGGCGTGGTTTAAATGCCATGCATACGAAATAAAATGAGTGACATAAGCTTAATATGTCCATTCATATATTGGCATTTAGTTCACAGTGGATTGTAAAGTTCCGAGATGTAGCATCACAATTATTCCAAAATAAACTGCAATTATTAAATTTTATAATGATTGACGATTAGGGGCTCTTTTCCATAGGGTATTTATTTAATCCAGGACTAGTTTTGATGTACAAATGGCCTTCAGGTCTGAACCCGAAGATGTTCAAATTCTACATCATCATGCCTGAAAATATGCAATTTGTTTAATTCTATAGGTTGTAAAATAAATCCATGTAGGGAGGAAGTGAACATCCTCTCTCTTTGTGATCATTCATCCATTCAAAAATCATTAGGAAATGGGAAGCGACAAGGGTCCGAAGTGTCAACTGTCCCAAGTACTAGTTGATTTGATGTGGTGTGGATGGGGCCTATTGTATTTGAGTAGTAATTCTGAGGAATTAGGCAGTAATGTTTCACTCGAGGGTACTCGTGTAGAATTGTATAAATTGTTATGAGTGTTCTATTTAGAATTGGAAAAATCTACAAATGATAGGGAATAGGACATAGGGAATGAATGTTTCCTTAGAGATATCCAAATAAAATATTTTTTTATAGATTAGAGTACATCTTGATTTATGAAGCAGCGAGACCCTTTGTTTTCAAAGAACGAATGCAGAATATTGTGTTTTTTCATAAGAGATTGATGCGTTCGACTTAGAATTGACATGGAAAAGTGTCGGCCAGTAATGATTTTCCGATGTGTAAATTATTTTTGAATGAAATAGAATTGGAATGCAAAAATTTACTCCAGTTTAATCTGGATAAATAATCGGAACACAATATTACTGTGAACACCCGATGTAAGAAATTGTTTTGTGCAAGGCTGTTTGTATCTTTATGAAGTGATTTTTTCAAATGACTGAACTGTCTCTGTTTTGTGAAAATTATCCATTGTGGAGATAATGAAGACACTTCTGTGAATCCATATTTGATTTACCACTGCACCTTAGGATTTCGTGATCGGACTAAACCCATTTCTTAGGAATACATCATTTAGTCGATTTAACAAACTTTTTTCAATATTTTTATGATTTTTCTGATATAGCACTAATGGTTCATAAGGATTTAGAGCCTATTTAAGTGGTGGAACTTTTAAAACCTAGACATTACCAACATATTATTTTGGTGATGAATCAATGTTGTGCTTATTATTTAAATTTAAATTGCTTGTTGCTTTAAAGCAGTTAACCTCAAAATATGGGAAATTTGTGTCATTAATCTGTTTCTTGTTAATTTTGTTGAGTTCTCTTTGTTAACTGATTTGTAATTTTAGTATTAATTTCCCTTGCCATATTTCACATGTGCTTATGCCATTCAAATAATATTTAAACAGGGAATATGAAAACATATCGTTTACACTGCAGCAAATATTATATTTTGCATTGGAAAGTCCCACCATAACTGTGAATCTGTTTTATGCCATCCTAAACATTGCTTTTAAATTTTAAATGGAAAAGTATTTAATGATGATAACATTTAATTGACATTTTTTTCTTCTAAAATATGCACAACAATAAGTGTATTTTTTTATAAGTTTTATTTTATGTAAATACCTGTAATATTAGCAATGTATCTACTGTCATATGCAAGGTATGCTAAGTGCAACTAGGAAGCATTTATATCAACTTATTATTATGTAAATCCACATTGCTCATAATTAATAACAATTACAGCAGTATTTTTGTTGTAACCTATGTTAAATAAAATTAAAGGCATATTCTTCATTGGCTGTAGTGGTAGTGAAAAAATGTTGTATATTTCATATTTAAATTTTTTATACACCAATTTATTTAAGAATGACATGAATTTTCAGGAAGAAATGAACTTTTTGGCTGGAGGTGGGTGGGGCTATTAGAAGCTGCCCCAACTCATTGACCCTCAAACAAGCATCACGATGTTGATGAATCTCTTAATCACTTGTGTGAGAAATTTGAACTACTTGTCAGTACAGTTTTCACCTACCTCCATATTTTTGCGACCTACAAAGTAGGTGCGGAGTTTTGCATTATGAATCCACACAGAGAAGCTAGTCACATTCTTAACATTCACCTTATGTGACATCTTGCCATTTGAGAGACAAAATTATGAACTCAGAAGCTTCCTCAAGCTCTAAACTGCTCACTTTTAAATTCATTAACATTTTAGTGATGTTAAATTACTGAAAACAACTAATTAATTTTTGGGTTGATTTTACATTTTGCAGGAAAGCATTTTACATGGTTATTTGTGCATGATTTCTCTGTTCCATCAATATATTCTAGTTTTTATTTATATACCTTAGTATTCAATTCAAATCAAAATATTGACAAGTTTTCATTATTCAGTTCTGGATATTGTTTTCTTAAAACTGGAGATTGGGATGGTGCAATGGCTAGCTTCCACCGTAAGGGTCCAGGTTCGAATCCCAACGATGGTATATTTTTCAGCGGTGTCCCGATCCCTATCTAAGGTGCTTTGTGGAGGGCACTTTGAGTAAGCTGTCCATCGGATGTGACATGAAGCTGTGCACTCCTTGGCGCCTTTCGTTAAGAGCAGGCTAATGCCACCACCAGGTTTCTCTCCACCCTTCATCCTTCCCTGTCCATCCCAATGGTGCAAACGACCTGAGCTGTTGCTCACCTCCCATAAAAATTACTACTACTTTTCTTAAAAAATTATTTATTTAAGAGTGGATTTGTTGTCATATTGTGGCTTTTGACAGTGAAACAAAAATTTCAATCTAAAGCTATGGTGTCAATATCTTCTAGAGATGTATTTGTAACTGATTTTGAATGCAAGAGCTAAGTGTAACACCTGGTCATAAGCCCTATGATAATAGGCCTGAATTCCTTGTGGTTGTTCATTATGGTAACCGTGTCTTTGGCTGCCACTTGACTCCTCATTAGTCTCTAATTATTGATGATTAATATCATTTATAATAATCCATAAATAGGTACTAAAACCATACTCAGTTATGTAAACAAAAAATACCGGGACCGTAAACTTGAATGGCACCAAATAATAATAATAAATATTAAAAATAAATAAATAAATGGAATAATAATAAATAATAATGATAAATTTAAATAATAGTAATGAAATTTATAATTGAAAAAATTAAATTTAAAAAACACCACACACACACACAAATTCGAAACAAATAATTAAAGACATAAAATAAATAAAAAATAATAAAACAAACTTACAACCACTCAATCACTAGGGTGAGTTACGAAATAACTTTCACTCTCGTGAATAACATTCACACACACACTCAGGGTTTGCAAGGATCCCTCCTATGTCAGTGACCCGTCAATCACACAAATAAATGAAAATTATTAAGGATGTAAAGGATGCAAAGAAACAAATCAACTTACGTGAATACACAGTCACTCAATCATTCAGGTATGCTCGAAAACATTGACCTTTGTGATTCACATATACTCACACGTTCAGGGTTTACCAGGATTCCTCCTAGGCCAGGGACCTGCCAATCACATGAAAATAACTAAACGGAAAATAAGGGACTTAGGTATAAACGCAGTCACTTAATCACTCAGGTGTATCGGACCTTTGTGAAACGCACGCACTCACCATTCAGGGTTACCCGGATTCCTCCTAGGTCAGGGACCCGCCAATCACACAAAAATAACTAAACGGAAAATAAAGGACTTCGGTAAAAATGCAATTACTCAGGTGTATTGAACCTCTGTGAAACGCACGCACTCACCCATTCAGGGTTTACCAGGATTCCTCCTAGGTCAGGGACCCGCCAATCACACGAAAATAACTAAACGGAAATAAGGGACTTCGGTAAAAATGCTTTCACTCAATCACTCGGGTGTATCCGACCTTTGTGAAACGCACTCACTCATTCAGGGTTTACAAGGATTCCTCCTATGGCAGGGACCCGCCAGTCACACAAACAAAATTAAAGAACTAAACTTGTGGGTAGGTAAGTGCCTGAGAAAACCTGACACCAGGTGTTTCGCCTGCAAAGCAGGCCTCTTCAGAGAAGAATGAGAATACCATTGGGGAGGTTTGAAAGAATGGCTCATTGGGAGGGAGAGGGGGTGTTGGGAAAACCTCGTGATTGGACAAAAGAGAGGGAGAATAGATCGTCCAATGGGTATTGTGGGTTCAGTAGAGGTGGGGGAGGAAGAGTACAGCGAAGTATAACAGTGGCTAAGGAAGAGGGGAAGTTTTGGTGGTTGGTTTGATAATAGGTTCAGTAAATTTTGTAATACTCAGTTATTACAAAGTTTACTGAACAAACCATAAATGAGGTATCCAATTTTGGATGCTAAGTAATTTGGAGGAGGTACATAAAGTAATGCTTTCCAACAATGCTTAATAGCGGTAGTGGTATATTGAATTATGGAAGGGTATCATGTCATGGACAAATTATGCACAGGACAAATAGAGCTTGTGACTGATGTAAGGAATGACATTGAAAAAAGGTATCTAGATATTACAGGAAAGGAGTTTTTTTGCTGTCTTCTAATCCCGAAGCAATGCAGTCTTTTGCTTGGGTCAAGAAATTCCAGTCATTGGATATGCAATTGTATGTGTGTATTTAGATGTGAAGCAGTCATTGAAATACAGGGCAGAAGCAGTCTTGGGTATAATTTCTAGAATGGCTCCGAATGTCTGAATAATTCGGAAGAGAATGTCAAAAGTATAGCTTATGTCAGGAATAAGAGAAAATATTGAGGATGAAATGGTTAAATGTAAGGAGGTTCTTCTGTTGAAAATTTGTGAAATTGCCTGGGTTTGTTTTAAAGCATAACTAAGATAAGTAATGACACTGTGAATTAATCAATGTCCTATATGAAAAAGTTGGCTGGATTTTATATTTCTTCAGATTAGATGTCTTGATTTTTAATGAAATGGGAAAGTTACATTTTTCAAGATTTTAAATTAAAATGGAAAAATGTCCTCTTTTTGGTGAAATGGAAATAAGAAGAGAATTTTTTATTTTCTATTAATATGGGTATATTTTCTTGCTAAAGCAGAAGAAGAAAGTAACAAATGGGTAATTAATTAAAAATAAAGACTTAAAAAGTACCTGTTAGCCCTTAGGGGTGTACCTAACAAAAATTGATGGAATTTAATGAATAAAATAATATTTATAATATTATAAAAGCTCATTGAAATGAATATATTTGGGTGTAATACTAGGTTTGATAATATTATTAGTTTGATTTACTGGTTAATCAAATGAATAACGGTAGCAAGAGAAGGAGCTAAACTCGATGGTTTCAGGCTTCACTTTGTGGAAATCCATTCTAATAAATCAAAAGAGAGATGGTACTTTTTTCCACACTTTATTACTTAAAGTCGACCGGTTTCGTCTCATAGGCGACATCATCAGGTTCGCCTATGCGACGAAACCGGTCGACTTTAAATAATAAAGTGTGGAAAAAAGTACAATCTCTTTTGATTTATAAGAGAAGGAGCTGGAAATCATGTCTAGGGAAAAAGAGATTTGTTTTGTAGTTCAAATAACGCCAATTATGCCCTTTATACTGGGAAGAAATATGTTCCGCAAATATTTTTGGAGATTTAATTACTATGTAGAAGTACTGTAAAACCATTAACACAGTAATCAACCCGATGGTTGATTTGGTAGGTGATGATAGAATTCACCCAGTACTAAGCCCTACAGTGCGTGAAATTCACACATCAGGGCTGTGGGGGCCAGTTCCTTTCCTTGTGCTGGTTATGGTTTCCCAGGAAGATCTGGCACCCAAAAAATCACAGAGCTTGGGTGCAGTTGTAGTTGCCCAAAGAGGCTGGCCAGGGCCCTCCGTTCATTAGTCCAATGCTCTACCCCTGGACTACCGTGACCTACTAGAAGTACTGTATTAGTGTTTAATAATACACCTGATGACATTACGACAGTCTATTCCATTGTAGCTGAGTGAAAATTGAAGGGTACGTTTAGCTAAGACACGTAAAACTGTCCTAAATAGAGGAGAACTTCTGCAACTGATGAAATTAGACTTCATACATCAAACTGAAAAGTTTTTTTCAATTATGCCATTGTCATCTAATTTGAAACACTAATAGTGATGATGACACAAGGTATATTTATGCAACTCTAGTGCCTTCCAATTCAATATCATTCCTATGGAATTTTTGTCTCTTTTTTCTTAGTTCATTTCATCATTTTTTTATTTGTTCCAAGTACATTCATTATACTGTTTCATTAGTCTTCTACATTTGATTGCTCAATATATCCACTTAATGTTTTCTGTTCATTTCCGTAGAATATGAATGTTTTCACATGCTGACCACTGTGTTTTTTGTTAAAAATAATTTCCAGATTGATAGCCAAGTTATCAGTGTGTCTTAAAAAGATGCGAAAACCAAGTGCAGAAACTAAGTGTGCTGAAATCGAGAACATTTTCCAAACACTGGGAATGTTATGCAAATGATAGTAGGAGAACATTAGCATGAGAGAGAGTCTCTTTATTAGTGGAGCAGTGGGCAGCCCAGTTTTAGTTCATATCATGTCTTTTTTAAAACTTAAAAAAGAAAACTTTTTTAGGACCTAGAAAAACCACATCCATTGGAGCATTGCTCTCTCCCAAACTGAGGATATCATGAATAAAAAGGGCTAGTTGTGTCTTGGAGGATCTACCCTTTCAGAAACCATCATTCACTCCTGACAACTGTCTCACAATCAAACTACAACTATACATGTATATTCCATGACCTCGCCTGAAATGGATGTATGGGAAATAGGTCTGTAATTGCTTAGTTTGCCCGTGTCTTCATTTTTAAATATAGGTGTTGCCTTAGCTGTTTTCCAATCACTAGGGACCTTATGATACTATAAATTTCTTAAATATGGTTTCTAGATAAATTACAATGTCATACGCTAGTTTCTTTTTGTACGAGTGGGTATTTGAACTGGCTTGAAGGATTTATTATGCTTAATATTACTCGGCAAACATCCTCTTCCAATGTTTGAAATTTCAATGTTGGGCATTTGTTCATGGGAATGAATCGATAAGCTATCAGTGAAGACACTTTGAAAGAGGTAATTAAATGTTTCCAAACTGCTAGTTACTATGTTGTCGTTATCATTTTTGTGTGAATTAACTGGAAGCTTATTTCCCTGAACCTCTCTGACATACCACCAAAATACTTTCATATTCTCTTTCAGATTTTCTGATCTTTTCCTTTTGAATTGCTAAATGCTTTCTAAAATTCCTTCTTGGCATTCTTCTTAGATATCTTGTAAACATAAATGCTTCCATTGGTTTTGTTTCTGGGTCATACCTGTAGAACTATGATCCATCTTCAGTTATCAGTGTGTTCAGCAACTTAGGATTGGTGTTGGTAGTATCCTGTGCGACCTCAAGGCCGAGTTCTTTCTATTCTGCCAACAGCAGCTTGGACACAATTTTACAACTACTCTGTGCATATTCAAATCTCAATGCAAAATTTCATGTGCAGAACCTTTACTTATCCCAACATCTTTGGCTATCTCTTGTATAGTTTCGTGTAACCTCCATAGCTTCATCTCCGAACACCTGCTGAATCTTATGAATTACTTCAGTTTGAGAATCATCAAGCTTTTGACAACATTTGACTCAGTATCTCTGCTTTAGTCGTTCATTTATCTTGAGATAAATTGAAAAGCAATGAACGCGTGTGACGGCATATCACTCAGTGGCTAGCAGGCAGTGGCTGACCCTCTCCAAGGCAGAGAAAAAATTCAAGTTTGCCCATTAAGGTGTTTCCTTCCACCATGTGCAGTGGCACTGCACTAGCATTACTACTGTGTGAGGAAAATTCAAGGTAGGATACTTTTTCCCTCGGGCCTCGTACGTACCCTGGAGGTATTTCTAGAAAATTCCTCTGTTGCAAAAGGTTTTACCATTCCATTCATTATAATGTGATATGGTGTGTGGTAAATATACTATATATTTTGTACACATTCACATCCATTGAAAATGTTTGGTGTAAACATCAATCAGAGCAATCTCTGGCTGTGTTCTATTAAAACAGAATGGTCTTGTTGCACTAAATATTGCGTATGCAATGTGGATGGATAGGTGTATTGAGTGCCCATTATGTAACTGCAAGTTAATCTGTAGATTCAGTCAGTTATACTTCTTTCCGTAAAATGTTACAGACTGCAGGAGTATTTTTTTGCAGATATTATATTCTCCTGCACTGTTAAACCATATTTTTAGTCATGGATTAAGTTTTTTGTTTGGTTTTCTATGGGAGGTGACCAACAGGAAAGGTCATTAGGGATGGTTGGGAAAGGAAGGGTAGAGAGAAACCCGGCATCTGTATTTGCCTATCCTTGTCAAAAGGCACCAAGGGGTTTGCAGTTTAACATCCCAACCGATGGACGTCGCACTGACTCAAATTGCGCTCCCCAAAACACCTCAAGTGTGATCGGGATACCTCTGAAAAATAATTGTTGTCTCCAGGATTTGAACCTAGGTCCTTTTGGTGGGAAGCCTCTATGCTAGCTACCGCAACATCCCGATCCCCATGGATTAAGTGTATTAAGATTTTTCCTTGGCTGATGTAATAATCAAGGACTCTTATGTAGTGTGTGCTTTAATTTCAAGGCCAATGTCCTCTCTTTCAGACAGCAGTCCATATGACGGAATTCGAGGAAGGTGGGAGGCAGCCAGTTTGGCCCAGTTCCTCAAGCTGTTCCAGTACAAATTTAATTTTGCGTGTGTGACCACTCAGGTAGAAATTCATGTCCTCTCCTCATTGTTTCCTTTTTGAATTCCGTTTCCTGGTCAGGATTTTCATTTTTCTCCAAATTATTTCAGGAATTGGAAGAAGCCCTGGTGGATGGGGGGAGTGTCCTCATTGCTGATACCTGTGCAAGACTCCTCAGATTTCTGACTGGAAGTTCTGAAATTATGTATGTCTTAGAATAAGAAATTTTTTTAATCTTAAGATGAGTGTTCTATGCTAATTTTAATGTACCTTATTTTTAGTATTGGAAATTTTGAAACACATTTTAAGACTGCTGCATTAGAATCTGGAAGCTGCCCAGAGCTCACAGTCCTGCTTGGGGATCAGACGTGGAATAATCTTGGTCCAGAGGAAAAGGTACCTACTATTTGATTATTTTTAATCTCCTAACTTCATAATAATTGGTTTAATGATTTTTTTCCATAGTCTGCAGGGAGTCTAAAAGACAAACAAAATGTATTCTACCCATTTATTTACCTTTAACGTCAAATAATATACCCTAAGTATAGGAAGATCTCATTCGAATGTGAAATTAACTTTGTAAATAAAAATATTGGTGGTTGGTTCTCTTAAATTTGTCTAATTATTTCATGATTATTTTTGCCAAAAAGCTACTGTAATGCATACTTAATGGAATTATCACATCATTAAATCTATTTTCAATAATGAGATAGCTAATCAAGCCAGTTTTTTTGTAAATATTCTAGTGTTTTAACTTTAGAAAAATGGCATTGGTTTTCTTTTGTATATTTCAGTTCAATGTATGGTTGCCGCTGTTCTTTGGCGTACTTAAATTTGACCATCCTCCATTGAAATTATTCTCTTTCATAATTGGTTATTGCTGCTAAAACATTTTAAGAATGTTACAGCTGAGGCTGTTTGGTGTTGCTCACACAATTTGGTTAACAGTACTTGAATTCCAATACATTTTGGTGAAACTTCTATGAATAAATGTTGTTGACACTCTTTATTAGTTATCAAAGAATATCACCTTTTGTTTGAATTTTTTGTGATTTATTATATTTGTGGAAGTAAATTATTTGGAATTTTCCTTGCTGGCAATTATAAAAAAGCACTTTTATTTCTTCCTTAAAAATTCTCAGAATTTGGTGTTTCATGACAAATGGGATGAAATATTTATGGAGCCAGTCGGTTGTATAAACTTAGCATTTTTTTAATTCTTTTGAAGTAGAGTGAGTTCAACCATAATCCTCTTCTGAGTTTGATGTTGTCAATAATATTCCATATCAGCACTCTTCAACTGTGGTCATGATCAACATTAGTATTCAGAAGTATTGCCTGCGTTTTTGCTTGATTTTAATCTGGGAGCTGTGGATTCATTTTGTGCATTTGGAGTTTGTGTATTCTGTCAAAGGTCTTCATTACATGTACCATTCATTTGAATAATGAATCGCAAATAACTGTAAATCATATTTAGTTATCAGTGTTTGCAAATGTTCTGTAAATGGTTAATCAGTGTAGCTCTCAGCACTTGTGATGCACCTTTAACAGAAGTGATACCAACCAGTACTCAGGTTGAAATTCTCTGCATGCAAGTATTTAGCATTTTTTTAATGCTGTATCTACTACAGGTATGTCAGTGTCATCCATTTTTATATCATGTGATTGCTTATGCAAATATCATCTGTGGACATTCTCTTCTTATCTTTTAACATCCAGTGACTTCATTTCCTGGCCTTCTATATAATCGAATTTAAGTTCAAACCCTGGAGCAAATGGATGAACTTTTGTCTTCTTTATCTGGTCACATGCGTGGGCAGTCCGATAAGTACTTAGCCTACAAAAGAAAAAACGAAAATTTTGGAAAAGTGGCAATTTATTTCTCAACATAGTCTCCTTTTAGCTCAATACACTTGACCCAGCGATGCTCCAACTATTTTAACCCGTCTGAAAAAAACGTTTTCTGGAGGTCAGCAAAATAGGCCTCCGTGGCGGCGATAACCTCCTCATTCGACTCAAATTTCTGCCCAGTGAGTGCCTTTTTCAAGTTTCGAAACAAAAAGAAGTTGTACGGGGCCAAATCTGGAGAATACGGTGCATGGGGCAGCAATTCGTAGCCCAATTCGACCAATTTGGCCGTGGCGAAGGTGGAGGTGTGAGCCGGTGCGTTGTCATGGTGGAAGAGCACTTTTTTCTTCGCCAAATGGGGCCGTTTTTTCTGCAATTTGGCGTCGAATCGGCCCAATAATGCGGCGTAGTAGAGCCCTGTGATCGTTTTGCCATTCTCTAAATAGTCGATGAAGATCACACCTTGTGAATTCCAGAAAACGGTGGCCATCACCTTTCCGGCCGATAGGACAGTCTTCGCCTTCTTCGGAGCACGTTCGCCGGGGAAGTCCACTGTTTCGACTGTTCCTTTGTCTCTGGTGTGTACCAGTGGATCCATGTTTTGTTGACGGTCATGAAACTCCTTTGGATTGTGCTTAAACAGCGTCAAACACTGCTTTGAAGTGGTCTCACGGTTGCGCTTGTTGTCCGGGGTGAGCAAATGTGGCACCCATTGTGCCGACAGCTTTCTCATGCCCAAAATTTCATGCAGGATATGACCCACACGGTCTTTTGAGATGTCTACTGTCTCAGCCATCTCGCGCATCTTCAATCGGCGGTCTGCCAATACGAGATCGTGGATTTTTTTCACGTTATCCTCCGTGGTAGCCGTTTTCGGGACACCTGGGCGTGGCTCATCAAAAACCGACGTGCGACCACGTTCAGACTCGTTAAACCAATTCTTGACGGTCGCTATCGAAGAAGAAGAGTCACTGTACATAGTACCCAAGTGCTCTTTGATTTCGCTGCGCGATTTCCCTTCCAAAAACAAGAATCGAATTACCGACCGACATTGCTCTTTTTCCATTTTCCTAGAATCCGCGGACACACCTGCTTCCACATGTGGTCAAAACAAAACTACGAGTCCGATTCGGCTGAAATTTCAACAATAGCCGTCTATAACAATGTCCTACACGATAGTAAATTGTTCTTGCAATAGTGGTGCCATCGGGCTGTGAGGCTAAGTACTTATCGGACTGCCCTCGTATTGTGTAAAGTGATACCAAACTTCCAAACAGAAAGCTTCTCTTATATTTCTCAAGAAACTTAACCTTGTTTATTAATCAAAGTGATTGAATTCTGAGAAACTGGGCGATGCCCCTACAGTAACTATTAATGAAGTCATCCAATAATGTGCATTACAATGTAACAACAATTTGAGTTGAAAAATGATTCCCCTTGATCGGAGTTCAAATCAAATTCCCTCAATGCCTGGCCAAGTGCTTCAGCTAGTTAAATTATGAAGGTGCCTTCTTCTATCCTGAAATTTACAGACTGTAAGAGGATGCCTCAGTAGCTTAACTGACTCAAGTACTTGGCCAGATGTCGAGGGAACCTGATTTGAATCCTGATCAAGGTGATTTTTATTCTCTGGAATTGTTGTATTGCTCAAATTCATGTTTTTTGAATTGTTGTCCTTGGTGCTGTTGACAAATGTTACCATGGTTTTGCTGTCACAAGATCACGTGATCACCAAATATATGCAGGTCCATGAGGACCTGTGAAATTACATGAAAAGAATTAGCCATTTTAGAATTAGGGTGTGTGGCAGGGGGTGAATACACACCAGACTAATTTTGATCCAAATATGACCCTATGGGGGTCGCACAATGTTATTCTGATCCCTTATCATTCTTAGAAAATTTGAAATCTTAAATCTATATGCTCTACACTTAATCTCTGTAATTTTATTGGTATGATCTGTCCTTGATTGTGTGCGAGTTGTAAATCCTATGGATTGCATTTTACAGGTGCTGGCTTTGAAGTGGCTGGTGGACCGAGTGCTTGAACGCCGGGGTGAGGAGTTGAAGCAGCATTTGGATGAAACGTGGCGTCCTGATGATATGGTGGGCTATTAATTTAGTTTTTTCCTCTTCTAGTGGAGTGTATCTGATGTGTGCATGGTTGTTCTTCTCTACCTCACGTTAAATCCATTTTGCTCTTAATTTGGTTCATGGTTGCAGAAATTGTGCTGGTTCTCTCATGCATCATTGTACTTGGTCATATCCTGTTGCAATCATAATTAATGATGAGAAAAATATACATTTTTGGTTCATGTTTAAATAAATGTCTTAACTTATTAGAACTATGGATAATATTTCAAACTAAAGTCATTGAGATCAGCAAACTTTGCATGATGGCAGTCTTGTTTCCTTAGGTTGCCTTTTTCTTTTACATGCAAAGAATTTTATGTAGACTCAAAATTGATATTTGAGAGAAATTGATGTAATTGCCTAATAATGATGAATATAAGTTTGGCTGTGGACTAAATAAGCGCGTTAATTTGAAAGAAATATTTCAACCTTGGATGCTTAATTGCTACTATTTTTTGGTGGAAATTTATTTATCCAGGACGTAAAAGGAATTCCTGTTGAGTTCAAATTGTTTTAAATACAAAATAGTCTTCCAAAAATTTATTTTACCTGAGAATAAATAATAGATAAATTGGTATGGTTGGGCATCTAGAGAGAATATAAATGGTTCCTCTTAAAACAATAGTGTCTTGGAATAGAATGTAATTATTGGCTGAATAAGTCACCTAATTCAGGTGAGCATATAAGTGTGTTTTGTGTAAGTTTAAGTTGCAGTTGTGTCGGGTAACTTGTATGGCATGTAGGTGCTGTTATCCCCAGCTTTTGGAATGTCTTAGGCATCCACTTGTGTCAACCACATTAGCTTCAATTGTGTGGTATTGTTTCCTTTATAATTTCTACATTGACACTAGCTCTTCACCTCATTTCTCTGACTCACAATTTGAGAAATGTTGCGTTTCTGACATTGCTCCAGCTAAAGTAAGTGTCACATTTTTCTACTTAAATAATATGAATGCAGGGCCCTCAGACTGGGTTTGCTGATACTTTCTTGATTGTTGTGAACAAAGTTAGAGGGATATTAATATTAGCTTAGAGCTCTCTGTTGCCTTATATTTTTGATAATTATACAGAGATTGACAATTCCTGAGGAAAATATATCCTCTGAACACTATGGCTGATGTTAGGGAAGTTACTAAGGCTTAAGTTTGAACTGGCGACATTTTTAACGACTTCCATGCTTCAATAAATTCTTAGAAAGTCCCAGAGATGATGCCTGTAGTATCAGAAAAGGTTTGTATCTATTAGGGCTGCTCTTTTACCAAGCTGCTGTGAAAGTTTCAGATATATCCATCACACTGTTTCATTTGTATATTAGGTTGAAGCAACAAACTTTTATTTATATATGGAATGAGTGTCTTGTGGTGATGAAGCACTTAATTTGAAAGGTTGAACACCAAATGAGATCAAAGCTGTCCACAGTTATGTATTAGTGTAGAAGCCCATCAAAATTGCAATGGTAAAGCACCAAACCAGCCTCTTGAATAAACCACATGATTGTTTCTTCTTCTTTGAGAGCAGATGCGGCGTTTTATTCTTCTAAGAATTACTGAATAATGTGGTGGTTTAATTCATATTTGTGTTACTATGTAATTAATTAATCTTAAGAAAGTCTGCAACTTCTATGCCATACCTTCTACTCATTCCTTGGAAATCGAATATGCGTTCTAATCATGCATGTGACAATACATCTGCAGTTCAAATGCAATAATTGCATAATAAAAAGATGCATTTTCATCATTAGTCATTCCATAATGATTGAAATATTTTCTGCACTAGTGGGAATTCTTCGTATCATTTTTATCATTTGATTATTTAATGATCACCAAACAGCTTTGCCAAATTCTGTTCACTCTGCAGTACATCTGTGTCACTGTCTGAAACTTCTTAGTGACATCGGAACTTCCTGTGGGTCTTGCATTTGTATTCAGATTAAAATCAAATATAAAATGACATCAAAATGTACAATTGGTGTAAAGGGGATGCACATTGAAGGAATTTGATCATAAAACAGAAATTGACCCTTAGCACTTGAGTCCAAGAGGAAATAGTGAGTTCCAAATGAAACTAGGAACAGTGCTTTAAGCAAATGCATTGATGGTTTTCTTTCCACATTAATAGCATTTATTTAATAATAACATTAGTAACATAGAAAAAGATAATGAAAGAATAGAACACCTTCCTTCCTGCAGGCTTTCGATGGCCTATCATGCAACTACAACAGTTATGACACATTGCCAGTGGCTAAGAGCACTAATAATAAATTACGGGCAGTTGAATTTTTATTTAACTGTAATATACCAGGACTGATGAAGGATGATGGAATATTTTTATTGGCATAATTTTAGTGTAAAAGTTAAATTTTGAGTCATATTGGTAGTTTAATTTGATATACTTATGTGGTACAAATTTCATTGTTATCCCTCCAGTATTTTTTTCCATGAACAATAAGGGGTCATAATGACATTTTCTGACTACAGTAAGGTTATGTTCGCGTAAAAATTAGTCTGATGTGTATTCACCCCCTGCCACACACACATGTGGCTTGCAGGGTACATATATTTTTTTGTGCATTCACCCCCTGCTACACACACAGGTGGCTTGCTGGGTACATACATTTTTTAAAAATACGTGCATGGCAGCCATTGCAAGTTCACAGTTGTTCAGTGTGCCTAGGCCCCTTTCTGATGATGAGAACTACATTCTATGAAAGTGTTTAATCACATTTTGGAACAGAACAAAGTCACATGCAGCTAAGGCCAGACTACACGTAAGGAGGATGGGGAACACACTAGGCTTTGATTTTCCCAAGGTAATCAATGTTTCACTGTGGCCTTTGTGGACCCACCACCCACAAACACACATGTTTAACTCTTCTTTTATCAATACACAAACATACATGGCATCCAATGAAATTGTGAATATTTCTCATTATGCTTGTGTTGTTCTAATTGATCTTTTCACACACTCACAGCAGTGTTGTTTACTTCTGTAGGAGCAGTGCTTATTATGTTCTAGGTACATTTCTCTTCAAATAAACTCTCTGTCATTGTCTACAGTCTTCCTTTTAAACGATATATGTCGCCAGTTCAAGCAAAGCCTTAATTGACAAAGTTCTAGTGCTTATGTGATTGTCTAGTGTGCATAGTGGTACTTTGTCATAATTTTTGTAAATAAATATTGAAGTAAGCAATTTCCTCTGTTTTCATAATGTGCATGAAAACTTATGTAACTAAACCAAGAGCCTGCCTTAGTTACAAAGAGGTTACTTATAGAGGTGTTCGGGTCAAAGTGGTACGGTGTCTGAAACAAATCAAGTAAACTGATTTAGTGCAAGGCATCTGTTCTATCATAGAAGCAAGCATGTGCTCAGATTGCTTTAGGTGCGTGGCCCAGTTGTGTTGTGCTCTATGTTTAAGCTTATGTTCCCATTCTGGTTTATGATACTGTGTGATGTAAAATCGGAGGTGAGGTTTTAAGCATTATTTTACCAATTGTCAACATATGTATATTACTTATGATGTTTTGAGAGGAGATATCATGGTAAATGAAGACATGCTGATGTTTAGTTTTTATAAAAGAATGTGAGAGCTTGTATTATTTTTCGAGTAGTACAACAATTTTTACTCGCTTGGTAAATGCTGGAATTTATTATTACAGTTAAAAGCAATAGTCCTCTTATTCAACAGCAGTGTGAATTAAGTATTTGATCAATTGTTGATAAAATTTTATTTCTTATTAGCATATGAAAATTTCTGATGTGCAAAAAGGTTGCTATTGGTGACCAGTAGGAAGTAGCACACTTCCAATAAGCCCATTGATGATTTATTGAATTAATGAGATGAATTTTGAAATAGCTGTTGCAAATATTTCTTTTGCACAAACTGTTAGAGGTAGGGGGACCAATACATATGTAATATTAATGGATCAACTGAAAAATATAGTATTAATGAAATTGTTTGCGGGTAGAAATTGGTACAAGTACCTAGTTATATTGAGAAGTAACTGGTATAATTCTCAGTAACTATGAGATTAGTGCAAGTACCTAGCCTTCCTGCTTAGGTAGCATTGACAACCTTTCACTTTTATTGGTTTGCACCATCATGAACAAAATTAATTATTATGTTTTGCAAAAATACCACTTTTAGTAACATAATCTTAGGACACTTCTATTCTTATTTAGCACCACCACCAGATTGTGAAAAATAACTGATATTTGATATAGTTTTATGAAGGATTGGTACCAGTTACTAGATAAGAATTCGAGTTAATAATTCCTTGCTCTTAATACCCAGAATTTTGGACCTTGGATACTAATCCCAGTGCTTAGTTTTTTGTGTTAAGTATCAATTCCTGATTGTAATCAATTAATATCAAGCCATGTTATCAAATTGAAATTAATATAAAATATTAGATTTGATATCCTGCAATTTTTTTAGGGGTGATTATCAGGGATATTCTCATTCGTTTTATGTCAAATCAATCTAAAATCATATTGTATTAAGAATGGGTGGATGATGAGTTATATTTTAGTTGAAAAAGTTTTTTCCTCTAAGGTAGCTATTTATAGTGCATCATATTGAAATTGCCTCTCCTTGCAAGCACCGACAATGGTATTTACAATTCATGCTTGTCTCTTTGATTGGAATATCTAAAATATTTATTTTCTGATGTTGCCTGTTTAGTAAGCTTGGCTCCACTTGAAATTACTGTATTTAGTATCGTATTCATTACTCTATTTAGTTTAGTATTGAGTGGTGGTTATGGTTGTGTGGGTTTGGGAATCAAGCTTCTTAGAGACTTTATTGTATGAGGAAAATTAATATCAAAGGACCTTAGGATGAATGAGTGTGTGTTCAGCATTGAGTGACATCAGTTTTCATTAATGAATTAATTTTCTCAATTTTGCAGTGCACATTCAGGCCGAAGTTTAACTAACAAAGTATTCATTTTCCATTTCTCTTATTTTGTTCCTTGCAGAAGAAAATGCTCAAGGGAATGAAATATGTCTGATGAAATGAAAGAACTCTTGGAAATTCCCTTGAAAATTTCATGACCATGATAAAAAAGAATCCCTCATTATTAAATTATTGATCTTCCACATACATGGTGCGTGTAATTGTATACCTAAGTATGTTTTATATGCAGAACTCTTGGCAATTGTTGAACATAATGTATTTCAATGAAACTAATGAAGCATGTGTATATATGAATTTGAAATTACAAACATGAAATCATAATCGATAACCAAATCCCTTCGCATGGAGTACATTCTAGATGTGCTGGAAGGGCTTGTGTCATTATGGCAATATTCTAATGGGCAGTGTTAGAGAGAGGAGTAAGGGATGTACCAGAACAATCAACTTTGCTTTTGAAATATATGTGGAGTAAATATTTACAGAGGCATAGGAAGAACTGGAGATGGAATGGAAGTTGGTTGGGAAGTTCAATTGCTAGGTGATCAACCCAAAGAATTTGAGAACTGTGGATGTAGAATGTTGTAAATGGCGATGGAGTGCTGAAGGTTGTATGTTGTGATCAAAGGGGTGGACTTCAGGAAAGCAAGATAAAAGGCAGGTGGGGGGGAAGAGAATAGGAATGAAGTTGGGAATTTGATTTTCAATTTGAGAGTATGATATGGCTATCAGAAATCCCAGCCAAAAATATTCCTTTCAGTGCCAATATCAGTTCACACTTGCAGGAGGCCATATTGTGTGCAAGCCCTGGTATCAGCCGAAATAATAGTTACTTCTATAATACTGGTTGGGTTTGCAAAGTGATGAGGGGTGATGTTCATCAAAAGCACCAAATTAGGTTCCACATGCTAGGAAGGAAACTTTGATGGCATGCTCTTTGCGGAAAAGTTTGGAATGGAATCTAAAAACAGTGTGGGCACTTAGATATCCGATATTTTCTTTAATTTCATCATAATTGTATGTTTCTCTTGAGCATAAAGAAATACTAAATAATAATATTTTTGTTTCTTCTTGAAAGGGATAGATGCTTAGAGATAATGTATTACTCTTTCATTTTAGGACATCACTATCACTTTAAAAAAAAAAATTATGTTTGGTATTTGCCTGTGAATTCTACCATAGTTTGCATTACTCATCAGGATTGGTTTATTTCACATTTATAATGTTGATGCAAAAATGCACATTCTAAATTAGCAGCATAATTGGTAATATTGAAGATAAGGCACTTAAATAAGTAATCAGATTGGTTCTTATGTGTATTTTCATTGAGGAAGCATGTGGTATACTAAGGAAGTTGAAGAATTGAATAGTTTCTTTTTATATACACTCATAAAGTATGTAGTATTTTCCATTATGTTTAAAATCTGTAAATAAGAATCACCAAATTCAAATTTGTTATTTTATTTCCTTGTGCATTTCATAATTTTCACAGAATCGACAGCCGAGCCTGGCGAATTCTTTCTTGAGAATCTATCACACCTGCCTGATACAACGATTATTTATAATTTTTTTCAGACTTCTAATCAACATTAACAAATCTGTATTAATTTAAATAAGAGTGTACCATTCCACTGGCAAAATTGCTCTTTTTTGGTGAATATTCAAAACTGACATAAAAAAGTGAAGCCTTTGGAGGGAAAGGTAAATTTGAGTAAATTTGCAAGCCTCATAAAGTTAATTCTGCATTATTTGTCCAGGTCAGCTCTCATTATCTAGAAAAAGTGCATCATTATTTATAGCCTGCATAAGTTGTTTTACACTGCTCAGTTATTTGTACAATGTTATTAGATATCCAGATGAACATCACCTATTGTGACGGATAATCTTGAGACTTTCAAAAAGGCCAGGTTATGATTAGGCTGTTTATCAAGATAGAGTGAGCCTAAGTATTTGAAAATGCAATTTGATAGTTGTTTTTACTGTAGTAGTTCTTGATTTTCTATGATACTTATATAATAAATTATGCTGTATGGTTTTCTCTCCTTCTCTTGTTGTCTAAATTCTGTTTATATTTCAATTGTGACGGTATTGTGTGGGAAAAAATGGAAAAATTTTTTTAAGTGGATTTTTCTGATTTCACTGTCTTCGTCCTCTTGAGAGCAGGATCATGTTTATGAACACATTGTTTTAACTATTTCTTTGTTTCTTAGAGTGTAGTATTGCATCCACGTTTCATCCACAGTTATGAATCAATGCAGAAACTCTTGATGATTGGGATGCCAAGGCTCAAAACCAGCCTCTGAATCAACCACATGATTGCATTTATTCTCCATTGGGAGCAAAATTGGCACTCCAGACTTATTCAACAATTTTTCGTGAAAAATTGAAACACTGGACATTGTGCCAGAAGCCTGTTACCTCAACCTTTTCAAGAACTTTGATTTTATGATCCCTCGAAACTATGTGGTGGAATTTTTTCAATCTTTTCAGAGGAAATCGATTCCATGGGCATTTGTGGATGTACATCCACATTTAAATTCATCAAATTGTAAACAGTCGCTAACCCAGGACAATGAACTTCAATCAACTTGACTTTGATGTCTTTCGGTGTTAGCCTCTTAATTAGAAGTTTTAAATCACTATGCAAAACTCATTTTTTTTCCTTTTTTTAAAATAAAAAAAGAGTTTGTTGCTTTTATTGAAGATGAAACGTTAACAGCAGTCTTGTGGGAGAGGATACTTACTAAAATCAAAACTTTTCTGATACTGTAAGTGCCATCTGAAAGATTTTCTAAGGACTAGTTGAAGGATTCACAGAAAATAGAGTTAATGAATTATCGTCTGTTGAATTTCATTCAAAATTAAAATCGTGTAACCTTCAATTGAGCAGTAGGTACTTATTTCCTTTAGTACTCTACAAGGCTGCAAAGTAATTCCATAAAGGTTGTGGCATTTTTATAATATAGTGTAACCTTACACAACAAGCAGAATTTATTCTGGAATCCGTCCCATAAAGCAAAACACTCTTGACTGGAAACAATTTTTCCCAAAAAATTAATGTGCAATACAAATATTTGTTCCATGCCGGAATAAATAAATTACATAGCAAGTTTGTTCAGAGAAAATTCTACAAATATTGTTTAGGGCCATCAGTCATCTTAATCGTTCCTTCTCATTTGGATTTTACTAACCTGGAATGTGCATTCAGTTTGTAGAAAAAAGAAAGAATTGAAATAGTAGGTTGATTATTTATGATACATTCAAAATATGTTTTACTAAAAGGTTATTAATTGAAATTTTTGTGTGCCAATTCTTTAAAATTATGTAAATTTGCAACTTGGAACTTTCAGTTAACAAATTTGTAGTGCGCATAATCATTGCCTTATATAGGTGATGCTTCTCAATCTACGATGCAACTTTTCTTATCATTACCTCCACAGTACAGTTAGTCTGATCATCTGGACTTGAAAATTCTTGAAGGCTCATGGAGTTTCTGAATGGTAAACAAGCCTTTTCAAATCACAGCTTGCAGTGGCATAATATAGCAGTGTGAGATTGCCTTCTCTTGCCTTGTGGCTGGGCAACACATTCTCCTCTGTTGTTATAGAGATACACTTTGGCAATTGTTCCCCATGCATTCCACCCTGCCTCATAACATTGCAGATCCCAGTTCTTCTCTTAAGCCTCTTGACATACCCATGACTTCCCTCAAACACTACTTCTTTGACCATTGTTGATCTCAGCGTCTTCTTAAAAATGTCAGTGAAAATCATTTTCACCTTCTCCAAAATAATATTCTTGTTAATAGTGTTGCATTGCAAATGATTTTCATGTATCCATGTGAGAAGCAACCATTCAACTTCATTGAGAATGCATAACCATTGCATAGATGTTCCTGTCACCCCCGTTGAAGCATCTATCTTCTTAATCTTGCCCTTATGGGGAGTGCAAATCACTGAAGTAAACTATTGTACGGGCATACTTGATTAGCCACACCTTGTTCTCTTTCCCTCAACTTTTCATTGCTATTGTTATTTTAATTCTCGTATGAATGTCTTCTTGCAATTTTTTTTTCAGGACCATTTTTAATACTATGCTTAAAATTTATTAAACCCTTCACATAAAAATCACAAAAAAATCGCAAAAAATATCTGAACGTAAGTTTGAAAAATGTGTGATCGCAAACAACACTAAGATGCTTGCTGACCAAGTGCCAAACCCCAAATGAGGCACAAATGTGTAATCATTGTGGGAATTGCCCTCTCATCACTTGTTGTGTAACGTGCTCATAAGTGATGTTCAACTGTATTTATTAATGATACAGTGGAATCTCATAATAAGAGCATAATTTGTTCCATAAACTTTCTCGTAAAGTCAAGGGTTTTTGAAGAAAATGCCAATCATTGATGTCAATTTGATGTACGTACTAGATCTGCCATGCTCAATGATCTCACTTTTCATTTCTACTGTTATTTTATTCTTTCGTGGCTTTCCTCATATGAATTTTTCTTCTGGTACATTTTTAAAACCATATAAGGAACATTATTAAACTCTCTACCAAAAAAATCACTAATAATAAGTCTGAACACAAGTATGGGAAAATGTTAGATCACTAGCAATTGCAAAAATGCTAGCTGAACGAGTGCTAGGCACAAATTGAAGTAGCAGGCATGTAATAATTACAGGAATTCCACTCTTCCTTATCACTCGCTAAGCGAAAAGTCGCTCATTAAGCAAGTCGTTTTTGGGACCAACAATGTTGCTTGGAATGTGAATTACGTCGTGAGGTGCCCTTTAAGTGAGGTTCCACTGTATTAATATTATTTCCAATAGTTAATTTATATTCCAAGAAAGACAGGGCCTCTAAACTTTGTCTCCCATTTATTAACATATTACCTATTAAATTAGGTTGAAAAGTTCTATTAAGTAAACTAATTATTATCAAACAATATAGTACATAGAAGATGTATATAGTTCACACATTGATGGAATAAATTTGATTGAAAGATAAGATTTATTTTATTTCCTGGGTAGTTCATAGCAGAACATGTTGTGTGTTTGCACTCAAATTCTTTGCTTAATATCTGCAAATTGTATGATATTGAAATTTTATGACATAGATACCAATTACATTATTATAATTGAAAACACATGCTCCGAAGGTAGGTGTTTTTGGTATCAAATGCGTTAGAAGCATGCCACATACATGTATACATATATATGTATGTGTGAGTGTGGGTAGTCCAGGGGAGAGCATTGGACAACTGACCGGAGAGCACAGGTTTGATTCCCGGGCACCTGCAGCTCCATCCCAAACTTTGTAATTTTTTGGGTACCAGGTCTTACTGGGAAACCATAACTGGCACAGGGAAAGTTTGATAAATGCAATATTTGATAGTTAACCAGGATTTACTCCCCATGAACATTTTTATCCCTAATTATTAAAATATCACAAATTGAGGTCTGGAGTAATAACAAGAAAGAAATAAAAGTACATCAGACAGAAAAGATCAAATTACTTTTAATGTTAACACATTGTATTGGCAACATCTCCATTAGCCCAAGATTTATTTGGGCATTTTTTAGCAAGTACCTTCAATGAAGTAATGAAACTCCATTGCTTACTGCTGACCCAGAATAGTAATACTATCGACATTTGTAATAACCGCAATCATTTTCTATGCCTGATTTGGGAAAAAATACTAAAGAGTAAGTAGTTTTCTTGCGAATCAGCTAATAGGTCAAAGTTTTACCCCCAGCCTAAAAGGTGCAGGCTGATTTTAGAAAACATTTTGAGATAAAAAAGTGATTTATGGGTGAGGAAATATGGTACTTTTTTATCAGCACCAGAGACTAGTTAAAATCCTAAAGTATTCATTTCCATTGAAATGGTATCACAGGAAATGCAAACAGACACTTTCACTGTGATATATATTGATTAACAGCTGATTAACTGTGTTCTCAACCTTCATCTGTACCAGCTTCACTAATTAAAAGTAGTTCAATAGTGAATATAATTTGATTGCAAATTTTAACATTCAAGAATTCCCTTGAGCAGGAATACATCGTCGTTTCAAGTGAAAATTACAAATGAAAATTAGTATCATTTTTCTATCTCGTTGGAATAAATACAAACTTTATACTACCTTACACACTTATCCCAGCATCTGG
This sequence comes from Hetaerina titia, assembly GCA_037158775.1. Classification (NCBI taxonomy): domain Eukaryota; kingdom Metazoa; phylum Arthropoda; class Insecta; order Odonata; family Calopterygidae; genus Hetaerina; species Hetaerina titia. The sequence goes on from CM073779.1 coordinate 10,248,697, forward strand.
TCCACTTGTCAAAATAATCACCTCTATCCTTTTTCGGAATGGTCATTGGCTGCCTCGTCGTATTCTCTTTTATCTCCTCAACATCAAAAGTTTCTACTGCAGTTGTTACTCCAAGCCACAAACAATGACCTAGGTTTTTTGAAAAAGGTCACAACTGGAGATGGAGTCGTGGGTCTATGGTTATGACCCTGAAACAAAAGTCAAGTCTTCCCAACAGTCGGTTGACAAAAAACAAATGAACATAATATTTGTGTGTATGTATACTTCATTTGTTTTGTACTTCTATAAAAATGTATACATTTCATTTGTTTTATGTATCTATATATATATATATACTTCATTTGTTATGTGTGTGTATTTCTAAATATAATATATATCGATGATATAGAAGCACTCACGAGAGCAAAATAAAGGCACAATAGAACACAAAATAAAATAGATAAGACATGCAAGGACACTCACTTTGTTGCCGTTATATATAAACCATAAACACAGTAATCAACCCGAAGGTTGGTTTAGTAGGTGATGGTAGAGCTCACCCATGTACCAAGCCCGACGGCTCGTGAATATTCACACATCAGGGTAGGGGGGCCAGTTCCTTTCCCTGTGCCGGTTATGGTTTCCCAGAAAGATCTGGTACCCGAAAAATCAACTAGCTTGGGTGGAGCTGCAGGTGCCCAAAGTGCCTTGCCCGGGAATCGAACCCGGGACCCTCCGGTCAGTAATCCAACGCTCTACCCGCTAGACCACCGCGACCCGCTGCCGTTATATATATGTATGTACATCATTTGTTTAATGTATCTATAAAAAAAACAGATATGCATATATTCATATGTTGTCTGTCTTCTTCCATTACCAAACATACCTAGTGATAAAGTTTTTAAATATTTTATTTGGTTCCATCAAATGCAATCACTTCCTGCCTTCAAAGAAATACTTGTTGACCTTTACAAAGTATCTATTGAAGAAAATTTTTGTCAGTTATGGCTGGAGGCATCTTGTGTATTTTATTACAGTTTCTTTAGGTGTAAACATTCCACCATTTCATCTTACTCTTATTCTTTTACACAGCTCTTCGACATTACCTCAAACAAGTCCATTTTTTTGTCAAAGTAATTGCTTTCATCTTAAAAAATACAGTACATTATTCTACTCAGTATTTTTGTTCTTCATGGGTAACTTTCTTAAGAATAATTCCCTATTTTTAAACTAAAAAGTTAAGGAATAGATGTTTTGAAATACTCAAGCCTGAAGCATTTCTAACAATTTAATTCTTCTGTTGGTTTGTTGTAAATACAGCCACACCTAGTCATGTTATTCCACCATTAATTTGACCATAAACTGCCTTTTTCAGAAAATTGAATTAAAAACTATCTATAAATGTTCCATGATGAACAGTATTTAAAAGTGTACAGCTTGCATTATGTGTTAGTAACTGATTGGCTAAAATAAGTTGCATTCATTTACGAATTAATTTACGGTGATGAGTGCAATAGAATTAAATTTATGATTGGTCTGTGGATTTATAGCACATATATGAAAACAATGGTTTTTTACTGATGTTTTTCTAGTAAAATTTTTTTCCCTCCATTATTTGAGTGGGATGCAAAACTTTGTATGCCTGTCCTTCTATTCTGAAAAATTAAAAGAACTTTTTTAATAATTATTATTGCAAATTAAAAACTAAGGAACTGACTGAATGCAAGCAGGGATTTGAAAATTGACCTGCTTATTGCTTGCCATTCAGAAACTACATGGGCAGGAGTTTCTGAATGACAAGCAAATGGAGTGTAAACTCTAGAAGAGCAGGTTAAATGTGATTTGTTTTCTGCAAATTGAATTCGTCCAGGTTGGTTCTTTCTGCGTTAGAAGGGAAGATGATGATTTATGTTCCTTAACATTGTGTCTATAATTTTCTTTGAATAAAATTTGTACACATTTTTTTACTAATTTTTTTCAATATGTAACAAAGTGTTGTATTTTATTTTAATTAAAATAGGAAAATTGTTTTGCTTAATGAGTGTTTTGCATTGTGAGTAAGATTCTAGAATGCACTATGCTCGTTAAGAGATAATTGATGGTTTTCGGCGTAACTTTGTGAAATTTATTCATATTGGAAATGAAAGAATGGTTACCTTGTGATTCCACAGAAAAATTTATTACGATATGACTGATGATGACTTTGGAAGTCGAAACCCGGGTTGTATCGTAATAAATTTTTCTGTGGAATCACAAAGTTACCATTCTTTCATTTCTCGTTAAGAGAGTTTCCAATGTATGCAGTTGTGTTGTATGGGAAGCAACCTTGCAGCTAAAATGTTGTTAGTTACATTTTTATATTGATGTTTTTATAAATAATAATTGGTTGAGTTAGTATGCACAAACTTTAAAAAACCTGTGTGTGCGAGACTTTTCTGTTAGTTGTTTCAGCAGCGAGCGTGGAATTCATCAATTTTCCAAAGAGCCATGGATCTGACCACAAGAGACTAATTTGAACACAATTATGGTGTAGTTCCTAAAATTAGAATGAAATAAAGAACAGAGATATATGTGGTGTTGTGAATATTCACTTCCTTTAAAATTAAAGTAATCATTTTCTTATATTCCAATGTAAGGAAGTATATTGGTGATTCAATTAGCTCATCCTTTAACTACGTAAGATTTCTTGAAAAAGCCAAGTATCAATAAACGTAAATCCTGATAATATTGAATCTTAAGGTTTGTACAATGCTGTACCTAATTTTATTACTAACTGCTCCTATTCCAAATATTTATAAAATATCAATTCTTTTTTCTTTCATGAAAAATGTCATTTACATAGGAATATTTAGTCAATATATGTCTGACATTATAGTTTAAAAGCCTAACTTCTATGGAGTACCTTGTCATTGTGTGTTCTATATTGTAAGTCTATTAGTAAAACTGTATTGTATCTCTGTTACAGGGATCTAAATATGAGAAATTATTTTTGAGATTCATCTCTTAATAATTATTTAAAGGATCAAAAAGGCTAATTGCATTTTTGGAAATGAAAAACCATGAAATATACTCTGTAGATAGTCTCACACAATCCCTTAATCTTCTCAGATTTTTTGTAAAAAAACAGGAATGGGAAATAATATCCACTTATTACTAAACTCTTGGGGGCTGAAGATCAATTAACACTTGCAATGAGAGGCAGACAAGTTCAGTAATACAATAACTTTTGCTTATACGAGAGTAATTGCATCCTTTTGATGGTGACAACTGCAATCAACTTTAAGCATAACAGGTACTCACCTAAAGTGCCAAATAAAAGAGTTTAGGTGGCACTTTATAGGTTAGTTGACACCTTGAGTATGCAGTTCCTAGGGACACTAAATTTAATTAGGGTGCAAATATTCAATTTACTACGATTTCTTGGGGGAAAGAAGGGGAAAATGTTGTCTTTCTTGCTATAATTATATTACAATTGATTTTATTGAAATCTCATAAGGAAAATCTGTGTATTATTTGCCTCTCCAAACAATTAGATTGACTCCAAGAATGCTTTGGTAAGGTTGTTGGGTACTCAAGGCTACTGATTGTGAACTTGCAAATCTCAATTAGTGTAATGGGACCCCAACTTGCCATAAGGTCACATATTGTTGAAATTCTCTTTTTAAATGAACTATTGTATCAGCTCAATTTTTTTGCAGTCACTAAAATGTTTAATAAGGCATTCGTCAAATGAGTTTTTAAAATTCTTCTAATCACAGTGTCACCATTTTGGAAATGAATTCTTCAGCATGTCTCTTTACACTTATGCTTTGTGTCATGTCATTTTTAATGCCAATTTAAAAATTGTCTTGATTAACTTTGGTTTTCAAGTTTGTTTTTGTTATGTAGTGTACCTGTAGCCTTGATATAATTAGCTTAATTTATACAATAAGGAGTGTGACTTCCTTTGAACTAAAGATATATCCAGAATTTTCCCCAAAAGATGCAGTTTTGTTATCCTCAGGTCCTGTCTTGCCTTATTCTTAACACCTTTCAAGTAGTTTTTCATGAATTTGCTCACTCAGTTATCCTGAAGGAACTCCTTCATGAGTATTTGAGTTCCTAAATTAGTCGTAAACAATTGTTCTGTGGTGTTCCATTTCAGCGCGGCCTATGTGCTGGGCAGGATGCCTTCAATAACGTGTACTGGTATTTGGATGGTGAGTTCCAGAAACCTCCTTTACCTCCATCATCCTGCTGTAGTGATAGTGATTGTGCTGAGTGGCTGCACGTGATGCTTGCTTAGCTCCTGAGCATCCTTGCCCACCTTTTTCCTCCCAAACCCCCCCCCCAACCCTCTCTCATCCACCCTACTCCCAGGCGTCCATACCTCCCTCCTTTCACAGTTTGTCCCACTTACCTTGCTCACCTCTCTCTTAATTTTTCATTGTAATGTGCATGCTGTCGTTGCCTGTTTATTTGGGTGGCTCAGAAGTTCTGTTATCATGAATGCCACATTTTATATTATATATTTTCACTTGCATGGAGGAGTCAGGAGGTTCAGTTGGTTAGCATAGCATTTGAATATGAGGCATATGCATACTTAAAATAAAAATGCTAATATCATTATTTATTTATGATTCACGGTCTTCTGTGCCACCCACAACATCCCATCAGAGGTGTGGATTTGATTTAGTTCTTGTGGGTAATGTTTTGTATGAAAGTTATCCTAAAGCAATTGTTCATTTTGATTATTTTTTCAGCATTAATGTATTTCCCCCGAACTTTGATTTAACTGCTGCTTTTCTAATTTAATTTAATCTTTAGCTTGTAATAATTTCTTTAACCTATTGTAAGCAATGTTTTCAAGTTTTTCATACAGTGAAAACTCAATTCATTAATTTTTGTGCTCTTTATTTCATTTAATTTTTGCTTTTTTTGCTGATATTAAATAGATGGATATTACGTGATGAATTACACTGAAGGTTGGTGAACACATTTTCCATCAATCACTTAACACATATTCTATCGTTAAAACAGGCATATTCTGTGTATTAATAATTGGAGTCTGTGCATCCAGATATATTCATTACATTCTAAAGTAATCAGACTTGCACAAGAATTTAAGTAACCAAACATTGATTTATGAAGCTTTACCAAGAAAAATCTTTCATTTTCTGTTACGCTCATTGTTTTTGTAATATTGTAGATTATAAAAAGCATGAGTCTTAATCATTGTGTAAATTATACTATGCTACATCTCAACATTTTTCAAAGATCGGGGAGGTGAATACTGATGTGAGACCAACACAATTTTCTTAACAGTAATTTTTGTTGCTGTGTTATCCAAGTGTTAAAGACAATACACAGTCAATTATATAAGACTTTGAATTGGAATTTCACTGTGAAACTATTTTGTAATTTCATTGGTGTGTGTGTTAGATGTATATACACACTCTTTATATTTATGTGTTTATACATATATATATATATATATATATATATACATACATAAATATAAACATTTATTTATACAATATATATATATATATATGTATATATATATATATACATATATATACACAAAATATACACACACACATATATATGTTATTGTTATAAAATCTGTATATTTTATTTGAAGGAAGCATTTCTTAGCCATGATATAAAATTTAATTGTTCACATGTTGCTTAATTATCATTGGCATGTCTGCACCAAATAGCTGAATCATTAATGTTCTTAAAGCCAAAAAACATTGAATTTTGACTTGTAAATTTTTTATACATTCTTCATGATGACACTTGATTAAAATTTAGTGATTAATGATGTATTATTTTGTTTGTGCAGACTTGCGACTCTACCGTGAGAATAATGTGAAAAAAGCCAGCAAGAAAGACTGGGAATGTGTTTGTGTGACTCTTCAAGACTGGGTTGGTTTTCTGAAACAGTTTCGAAAAACAAATAATCCTCAAGAGAAGGAGTTGTATACATATCTGAATCTGGAGCTCTTCCCATTAATTGAGAATCAGCTACGAGTAAGTATAATCATTTATATTTATATTCTTTCATTTGTATTATATTTCACATGCAGTGAGGCTCGAGTGTTTTCTAGTACTCATTGGACTTCCCTCTACTTTAAATTATATTTTAAATATACAAGGAACGTAGCTACGGTCGTGAATCAATGTAAACAAAATATACCGGCCCTTACCTACCCACAATTTTAGTTCTTTAATTTAGTTTGTGTGATTGACGGGTCCCTGGCCTAGGAGGAATCCAGGTAAACCCTGAACGTGTGAGTATTTGTGAATCACAAAGGTCCTTGTTTTCGAGCACACCTGAGTGATTGAGTGACTGTGTATTCACGTAATTTGTTTTTGTTTCTTTACATCCTTTTATCATTTTCATTTATTTGTGTGATTGACGGGTCACTGACACAGGAGGGATCCTTGCAAACCCTGTGTGTGTGTGTGAATGTGATTCACGAGAGTGAAAGTTATTTCATAACACACCCTAGTGATCGAGTGGTTGTAAGTTTGTTTTAGTATTTGTTTATTATTTGTTATTATTTTTTTAATTATTTTTTTTTTGGCTTTTGTGTGTGTTTTTTTCTTTCTTTCTTTTTTTCCTTTTTCTTTTCCTTTTCTTTCTTATCACTTAGTGCCAATCAAGTTTACGGTCCCAGTATTTTTTGTTTAAATTATATGACCATTGTAATTCGCACTCATATGATTGCTGCTGGGCTTACTTTCCCCATCAGTTTTGTTTGATCCCTCATTTGTAATGTTATCTTAATGCATTGTGGTGTATCTGAAACACAACAGGCATGGTAAAACTACAGCAGTTATGATTTATGTCTTCCATAAATTCTAATTTTATTTCAGTATTGTAGTATTGTTATTTTTAGAAATAGCTGTATGCTGTATATTTGGTGACTTGAAGTGATGGATGATTACATTCAAAGGGACAAAGTCAAAACAAAATTGGGTTTTTTTTAAGAAAATTGTTTGTTTACCATCCAAATAAAGTGTATTGGATGCATTCATGCACTGGTGAACGGAACCTTGCTAGTGTTGTTTACAATTTTCCAGCATGTAATCGGAGATCTCAATTACCATAGTTGGTGATGGAATGAAGAGAGTAGCTGAGTGAAGGATAAAGTTATCACCTGTAATGCACTAATATTTGGATTGAAGAGTGGTGATAATGGAGAGTAAAAGTTCCAATGTGAGGGGGTTATGTTCCACTAGGGTGATGTGTTTTGCAAATTTGGTCAACTTTCACTTTCGTAGTATTCCCCCTATAAATATATCTATTGCATAAATAATGTTGAGAGTACAAATCTGTAATCTCCAACCTATACTTTGGCTGAGCGAGCGGTGAGCTTAATGAAGTGTATAGGCAAGGTAGGCAAGAGAAGAAATCCCTGGGGAGCCAAACAAAATAAAGAGGGTTGAGCTAGGAAAGAGGGTTTTATGAGGTTGAGACATAGGCAGCTGGTGAGGGTACAGCCATGGATTACCCAGAATAAAGAGGAAAAATGGAAAGATATCTCATTGAGTGTTGCCCAATCAACCTCAACCCAAGCTTCAGATCCCAGATCGGCTGATTTGCCATAAAGGAATTCTCACCAAGACATTTTGGTCTGTTGTAGTGATATATAATACATTGAGTAAATAAGTACTAGCAGAAGCTCTGACACCTAGACTAGACTGTATTTTTTTTGTCTTCCTTCTTAATTGCCCTTATTTTAGTTTCATGTAGTCATATTATCATGCTAATAATGCTGTTGAACTTATGTGAAATAAGTAACTTATTAATTCCACACACACCCTTGTGTGTGTGGAATCACAAAGTTCTGCGATAGTCATTCCAGCTAAAAATTACTTCTCAAAGCTTGTCTAAAATAGTCAAGCTGCTAGGGCAACACCTTCCCATTTTTTTTTTAAGATTTTCTGCTGCTTTTACAGCTGGTCTTCTCAGAGCAGCTGTTGTAAGTGCAGCAGAAGATTTCAATGGGCACTACTTATCAAAACCTATGGGTAAACATTCTTTCTTAGCCAATACCATAGTGTCACATCGGAGGAGAGGGATACCCCCAACCATTCTTCTCTTTAAAGTAAGGAGGATGGGATAACCCTGGGGAAGATGATGCATGCATGCTTTGCTTTTCTGGAATGACTATCGTGGTTAGTCAGCACATGACATGTTACTTAGTGATGACCATCCAGAACTCACGGTTATTTTGGTGGGTGAGATAGAACACAGAAGTGTTGTGTATTGGTTCATAATGATGACGTAAGTTTAGGTATTGGTTTTGATTGTGGAGGAAGATGAAGGTTAGCTCCTACTTTTCTAGATTTTTCTAGGCATATATTTTGGCAAGTTTTGAGTAGAAGAGAATATCCAGCTGATGAGGGCATTATATGACTTTTTCCTGTTTCTTAACCTTAAGGTTCTGCTTGAATGAGAGAGATTTTCAGCAGAAAAAGAGGTAATCACCTACATAAATGCCTATTTTCTGGAGAAAGAGTAGTAGTTTTAGGAAAAGTGACCGATGGCTGAGGCCATTTGTGCCATTATGGATGAATAGGAAAGGTTGAAGGGTGGAGAGAAACCTGGCATCGGCATTAGTCTACTTTTAACGAAAGGCACCAAGGGGTCCGCAGTTTAACGTCCCATTTGATGGACAGTGTACTCAGTCAAAGTACCCTTTACAAACCACCAAGTAGGGATCGGGATACCACTGAAAAGTATTTGCTGTCTCCAACCCGGGACTCAAACCCAGGACCTCTGAATAGGAAGTCATTAGGTTAGCTATCACACCATCCCCATTCCCTGCAAAGAAAGACATCAACTAATATTTGGAAGGGTTAGGAAAGTTGGAGCATCACTGGAATAAGGGTATCAACTTAAAAGGATACTTTTGTTGAAAAATAAAAATACATTTGAAGGAAATGTCTTGTTTATTTGTTCGGTCAGAAACTTTTCAGACTACCATTGTAAGTTTTAATGCTTGAAATAAAAAATAAGTAATGACAAGCATAATAGAGCATTTTTGCCGTTTGTTTTTGAGTAATTTTCACTGGTTAAGCAAATGGAGGAAAATTTGTTAGGTGAACAGAAATTAGATTCTTGATTAAAGTTTAAATCTGCACAATACCTGTTTCATTTGAGACTCAATTCATTGGATATTTTCGTAGCTTCCTATTTTATTGTCTACATTTATCTGGAGAAAATGTTTAAGTGGCTTGGGGAGAGCTGAAGATTGGAGTGGAAGTCAGTAGGGGATTCATAAAATCGGGTTTGGAGATGATCAATGTTTGTCAATCACCCAAGGAGTTGCAAGCATTGCTAAGCATTGTTGAAAGTCTATCCGAAGTATGGGATGAGGATAAGTGTAAACAAAACCGGAATTGATGACAAGGATGTTGAGTAAAGACGTTAAGAAAAGACTGGTCAAATGTTTCATATGGATTCTGGTTTTGTGCATTGAAGCAGGATGATAGGTGTAGATTTAAGGCTTTTGGGGTTAGGGTGTGGAGAGGGATGGAAAAGGTGAAGTGGACCTAGAGGAAAACAAATTAAGTGTTGGGCATGGTCGGGAGAAATCATAAGGAGGGAAGAAAAATGGATGATGAGCATTTTTGTGGCAGTGGGATGTGGAAGACTGTGATAGAGGGGAGAATGTTAGGCAAGCAAGGAAAGGGCAGGAATAAGATAGGAATGTATGATGGAATGAAAGAATTATGCGGGAATGAAGAGGGGTTTACTGTAGTGTCCGATCTCAGGTTGTGTTTGTTGTTAGTAGAGGCAAGCAAAGGTACTTCACAGTTGTATTGGCTGTGTCTATCCAAAACGTACTTTAATAGGTAGATTCCCAAAAGTAATAATAATATTATGAATAAGAAGTAAAATGTAATTGGGCCTACGTAAAATGACAAAATGTGTTTAATATTAGTAGATTTCATGTTGTTTTAATTCACATCTCATTTCTCATGTTGTTGTTTTGCTCTATCTTAGATTTATTCATTTGTCTTGTTTTTCAGTACTTAAAATAATGCTTTGATAGGTGGAATAACTATATTTTAGGTCATTTGCACAATAACACAGGGCTACAAAAAAAATTTTTTTTTTGGTGCCGGGAATCTTTGTGCTGATTTTAACTATATTTGTAGAGCTGAATCCAAATATGAAATCCGTTTTTATTTAACAGCTCTACTTTTTTAGATATGGCACCTCTTACGATTAGTTGTTTTAATATTTGCTATATTCCGGAAAATAATTTTCAAAGTTAAATAAATCTATAAGTATACTAATTTATAACCACTCTGCGGTGTTCCTTTTATTTTCAATAAACTGTCAATAAGTTTTATGTATATTTCTATATTGTAGGCCAATGAGATTAAAAAACAAAAATACGGTACCGGTACAAAAAATAAGTTTTTATCGCACAAGGGAAAAGGATATGCTACCCTTCTTTACTCAAGAAGATAATCTTACATTTTGTTTAGACGTTAAGGGTCTTTTGGAAAAAATGGGACTACTATCACAATATGATGCTAGTGATTGGCGTTTGTTTATTGATAGCTCCAAGCGTAGTTTAAAATGTGTACTTCTTCACAATAAAACAGGTTTGGCGCAATACCAATCGCTCATTCAACTAAAATGAAAGAAGAATACGATACAATAGCATTGGTCTTACAGAAGATAAAATACCAGGAACATCGCTGGGTGATTTGTGTAGATTTAAAAATGGTGAACTTTCTTCTTGGGCAGCAAAGTGGCTACACAAAATATCCTTGTTTCTTGTGCCTCTGGGATAGCAGAGACAGACAAAACCACTGGATTAAGAAGGAGTGGCCTAAGAGAGAAAACTTGGTTGTTGGGAAAGAAAACATCATTGCTGAATCTTTAGTTGAAAGAGAGAAAATCATCTTACCGCCTCTACATATTAAACTAGGCCTAATTAAGCAATTTGTAAAGGCTCTTGACAAGGATGGACCATGCTTCGGCTACTTAAGGCTAAAGATGCCCCATATAAGTATTGAAAAATTTAAAGCTGGTATTTTTAAGGGGCCACAAATCAGACAACTTACAAAGGATCCTGCTTTTGTCGAGTCAATGAATGAGATTGAAAAAATTATTTGGATGTCATTTGCTGAGGTCATAAAAAATTTTCTAGGAAATCACAAAAGTGAAAATTATATTGAGCTGGTAAACATTATGCTCAGTAACTTCAAATCACTTGGATGTAATATGAGCACAAAAGTTCACTACCTACACAGCCACTTAGACAATTTTCTTGGAAATTTAGGAGACAAAAGTGAAGAACAAGGTGAAAGATTTCACCAGGATATAAAAACAATGGAAGCTCGCTACCAAGGAAGATGGGATAACCATATGATGGCAGATTACTGCTAGTGCTTAAAACGAGACTGTTTGAACAAAGTGCACTCAAGAAAATCGCGCAAAAGAAGCTTCCGATGTGTTGAGTTATGCTTTTATGTATTTTTTCTTTTCAATTTATTTTATTTCAGTAAAAAATTTTAGTATTTGTCTTCAATTGTATTGTAAAATTCTGTTGTGTTTGTGGGTGATTTAACAGCCCTAGAAATAAATCAAGTCTTTATATTTAGTGGGTTTTATTATTAATATAATATTCCCATATCATCATGTAGAAGATTTTTTTACGTAAGTAACAACATATCTATATCTTGAAAACTATAGCTGATAGGAAAAAACTAGTGTCATAATTGGATTCAGCACCCCAATTGTTCTTTAAATCATCATTAAAAGCTCCGGCACCAAAACCACTGTTGGCCTGTGTAATCAATGTCATATGGTGTGAAAAATTTCTTGATATTGTTGTTTGAATGATACAAACCAAGACACAATGCAGTTCTAGGTAGACATACCAAGCTACTTTGTTTTAGCCATTCAAGCATGTGCATCACACATTCATCATTTGCTTGAATTTACTTGGATTTTTGGAGAGTAATTTTTCTTTGAAAAAGGGTTCCAATCTGATTGGTGAAATGGTGAAAAAATAAAATACTGATTATGGTGTAAAGTGATTTACCATATCCATTGAAATGTTTTCAGTCGAGTGGCATGGGAGTTGAAACTTAAAAATTTGCCCTTGGAAAGGATGAGGCTTCATTCGGCATGACTCAGTCTGTAAACACTTTTGCGTTTGGAAACAGGAACTTGGGGAAGGTGGGCGCAAGGGCCATCTCCCAAACAACGAGGACCTTGTGAAACGGGAGCGTAAAGAGTTGGAGGTGGCAGCAAGCAGCGCCATGATAAAGGAGTCGAAGGAGAAGAGGGATAAGAAGAATGGGAGTTCAGTGAGCCCAAAAGTGGAGCCGCAACCGCAGGAGTGTGAGGATCAGTTGGGTGGCGATCAGGGGGCGGGTGGTACAACAGCGGCCACGGCAGCTCAGCCTGCCACACCACAACCGGCAGTGGCTGCACCCCAAGAGGTCACTCTGGAGGAGGAGGGTGCTGTTGATCCCGTGCCAGCTGAGGGCACCAATGCCCTGGCACCTTCGGCGGATGGCGAGGGCACCGAAATGGTGGGCCCAGCCACACCTGGCAGCTTGGTTGCAGCAGCAACGGGCAGCGTTGAGGCTGCGAAGGATGTGTCAAGTGCAGGCCCTGGGAGTGTCTGTGCACCATCTGTGGCGGCTGTAGACTCGGTGGTGGCAGTGCCCGCTGCCTCATGTGTCAGTGTGCCCGAGGCAGATATGTGCTCATTAGATGGAGTGCGGGAAGGTGAGTTACCGTGCTTGTCTTTCTGTCAGGCCTCTCTTGTTGCATGCACTCCCAAAAACAGTGGTCATAGCCATCTACTCAATATTACCAGCCCTGAATTTTTCACTTGTGATTTTTTTTTTTATGTTATACATGGGTATAGCATGACATAACCCCGTCGCGAAGCAATTTATGATTTAAATTAGATATTTTGCATAACTACCACTAATGGTATATTATTACTACATGCAGTCCATAAAAAAATTGCCATGCAGTTTTTATGAGAGCCAGGTATCATTTTTCACTATCATAAATGTCGATGTTAAACTACTATCAAATGTAGTATTCATTAATTTTATTGTAAGTAGAAAATCTGCCGGTGAATGGAGTATTCATCATCATTGTGCTTATGATATTTGCCTGAGAGCACAAAATAATACCTCCATTAATAAATGAAGTGAATTGCAGATCCATATTTTAAGAAAAATTTTGATGTTTACCCATTGGACTCTTTTCAAGTAGGATTTGCTTTATAAGCGGATGTAAGTGGCTCGTTATTTTGCATCTCTTGTGTATAAGTTATGTAAGAGACTAAATTCAACATTGACGGGCACTGAGGTTTTTATTTAAGTGTTCTGAAATATTCTCAAAATGAAGAAGTAAATATTTTTTCACATTCATCAAGTGTAGAAAGATATTAATTTGTGTTTGTCATTTGAAGAATGTAAAACCTTTCCACAAAGTTAAACCTCAATCAGTCTTGTTATTTTCTGAAATGCTTTCAATGATGCCATGTGATAAAATTGACAAATGGCCCAGTGGCTAGGCAGTTTGAACTCCTGCTTAAATGAACATCAAGTAAACTATACTGGCATTTGATGTTCACTTTAAAAATTAGAAATGTAAGGGGATGAAAGAAAGTTTTTCCAAGATAATAGCTACATTAGTATTTGGTGCTGAACAAAATGGTGGCTAGGTAACCTAGAAATCTGTGAGCACATGGAGAACTTGCGGCATTTCAAATCCTTGGGCAAATCTTTAAAATTAAAAATGGTAGAAATTGTTATCTCATTGGCAAAATACACAATCATCACCATTAAAACTAATAATATTTCCTGCTTTTTAATTCATTCCCCTGCAGCAATCAATTTTTCACCATTCCACAGATCCAATATTACACTTAGCATAAAGTCTCCTGTCCTAATTTATAGATTATAATTATTTTATTATTAGGTAATCTACGGGTTAAGGTAGGTTAAAATACACTCCCTGAACATTTATTTATAGCCCCCTGTGGTTTTATTTTAGCAGTTATTTCTTGTATACTGTGCCGTTTTGACTGTTTGTTTTCCTTTCCATCTATTTTACTATTTTTTTTCTTTCTCCACAAATTTCAAAAGCCTTGAAACCTACCATCTTGATTCAACAACTATGTATTTATTTCATGCCAAATAATATTATTTCAAATCTTCTGCATCAAAAAATTGTTTTTACATTTTTACCTCATGACCCTGTCATCAATTCCGTTTGTCCTGGTGAAAGCTTCTGTGCTTTGCTTCTTTACTTTGACCGTCTTGGTCCAAAATAATTTCCAGAGAGGTGTACTGTTCCTTATGCTGTTGTTTTGGTCATCCTATTTAAATGTTAAATTAGCCTTTCACTTTCTATAATAGTTCTTAACCTTCGTTTGTCACCCTGGCCCTGGTGATTCTGGTCCCACCCCTATCAAAATGGAATTCAATTTTACTCAGCAATGATTGCATTCTCTTGGCTTACGAAAGCTCAATCATCTGCAGCCTAACCAATATGAATTCCTCTGTGACAATCATTCTTATCTTGGAGTTTTCCCACGCCGCTTTTCTCATTTCCTGCTCAAACACTTTGAAAAGCATGGGATCTATTCCATTAGAAATATATGTATGTCTTGGATTAATATAAACATGCATACTGGTGATGATGTACATTAATGAATAAAAATTAAATTAAAATAATGTAATGTTTGCTTTTATTTGATATTAGCTGCTGATAATTTTTTGGGTCTATTTCTATGTTTCATGCAGGAAAGCCTGGAGAGAGTGTTTTGTCAGACACTCAAGTTCTCTGTGATTCTGTTAAGACTGGAGAAACTGTTAACAATGCAAGTAACCATGATTTTAATAATGGTGAGTCTCTTTATTTCTGAATTGGTCTTCTGATGAAATATCTAGGAGATATCACTCATGATCCTAAAGTGTTATTTATACTGATAGTAACTAATGAAAAACTATCTATAATTTTGAGACTTGAATGTAGCAGAAGTTACTTTAATATTTCTAGGTGGCCAATGCTTTAGATATAAATTGATTGAGCAGAATTAATGAACATGAACATTTTCAACATTCCTGAATTAAGTTCTTTTGGAAAGAATGTGGCCTGAAAAACTTTAATAAAGTTTAAAATTGTCATATCGAACCAAGATCTATGGCAAGCGCATAATGCAAGCAATGCATCTTTATGATGGAATCGCAAGAGACCATATTCTCTTATTTGCATTATCAGGTTTTAATACTTAGGAGGTTAAAGCAATAGACATTGAATAATTTTGAATATTAATAGAATTTTATTATAAAAAATAACTTTCATTGAAGCAAAATGAAGGAAATCAATAATAGTATGTGCCACTTATTAAACTGAGCTGTATGTAATGGTGTATTTTACTTTGACTTTGAGGTAATTAATGCTCTGGGATGCATTCTGTATTTTTTTATCGACACTAATCACTAATTTTAAGGGCTTAGTGTGAGGATTTCTGGAATTTCTCTCCAGTGGATGTTAGTCAACTTCATCCAAGAGTAAAGTAGTAGTAAAGAGGACAGAGGCAGGCACATTGACGGAAAACCATAAACTCTTAATAGTTAAGTGTAGTGAATCAGAAGATTCCATCTCAGTACTAATACTTTGCACTTTATTTAAAAATACTATCTACCATCTATAATTAATTGTTAAACAACCCTTATGCTTATAATGCATCCAATTTGTCAACAGATTATAATATACAGGAGCTAGGGGATATTACTCAATTGGCCATCTCAACTGTGTTAAACTGGTGTTGGATTATTGTTGAACCTTAGTAGGAAAAATTCAGTCTGTGGACACTAACCTTAGGACCAAAGTCAACTTGAAAAAGTATCGCCAATATTTGAATTTCGGCAGGTTACGCATGTTTGATTTTCAATTTTTTTTTCGTGGTGTTATGCTGATACTTCTGTCTCTCACTTGCCGAAAAGTTGGGCCATTTTGAATGCTCAGTTAATTGTTAAGAGCTGTTTTGCTTGGACGTGTTTTGGCTTGTTTTCAATTTTTGCCTGTTCCAAAAAAAGGGATCAAAGAATCTGTTTCATGGGTCTCTTCAGTTTTGGGAGCAAGAAAAAGCCGATGGGGGCCAGATCTGGGGTATACGGTGGCTGCGAAGTCATTAGTGTGTTGTTTTTGGACAGAAATTTGTACACTAGTAAAAATGTGTGAGCAGGGGCATTGTAATGGTGCAAATGCCAATTTTTGTTCTTCCACAAATCTGGGCGCTTGTGGCAGATTGCTTCACACATATTATGCATAACTTGCAGGTAATATTCCTTATTTACCATTCTACCCTGTGGCAAAAACTCATGATGCACCACACCCCTGCAATTGAATAAAACTGTAAGAAAAACTTTTACATTTGACTGAACTTGGCATGCTTTTTTCGGTCTTGGCTCATGTTGAAGCTTCCATTGGGATGATTAAGCTTAGTTTCCACGTCATAACCTTAAACCCATGATTCGTCACCAGTTATGATCCTCCAGAGCAAATTTGAGTTGTTGTGGACAGAGTCCAACACCTCATCAGCATTGTTAATGCATTGCAGTTTTTGGTCGAAATTGAGCAATTTTAGTACAAATTTTGTGGCGACCTGTGTCTACCCAAATCATTGGTAAAAATCGAATGGCATGAACCAATCGACATGTCAAGGTCCTCAGCAACTTCTCTAATGGTGATTTGATGATTGCCCGATACTATTTTCTTCACTTCATCAATGTTTTCGTCTGTTGTTGACGTGCTTGGGTGTCCGGCATGCACTTCGTCATTCACATTTTCTCAGCCCTCTGAGAACATTTTGTACCACCGATAAACGTTGTTTCTTTCTCAGGAGGCTTCTCCTTATGCCATAATCAACATTCGGCTTGCGCACGCGCACTTAATTTCGTTTTTCACACAAAATTTGATGCATATTCTTTGATCCATTTTTTGGAACAGGCAAAAATCGAAGGCAAGCCAAAACACATCCCAGCAAAACAGCTGTCAACAATTAACTGTACATTCAAAGTGGCCGAACTTTTTGGCATAAGTGAGAGACATAAATACCAACATAACACCACAAAAAAAATAAAAAAATCAAATATATGTAACCCACAGAAATTGAAAAGTTGGCACTACTTTTCGAACAGGTCTTGTTTATGTGGAAGAACAAAGTATTTTCTTTTCCGATATGAATTGATTCCACCAAGTGATGCCTCAAACCTTTTTATTCATGGTGATGAAAAGTAGAGTCATGAAAATTGGCTCTGGTGAACTGCTTTTGAGAGGTAGGGAGCAGGTACTAGATGGTAATCTGTATTGATAGTATGCAAATATACAATAACTAATTTTAAATAGTTGCTGCCATTCATAAAGGTGTTCAATACAGAGATGCAGAAAATGAATCATGATACTCAGGGCAGTGGAGTTATTTTCCACCAAATTTTGCCAGCAATTAAGGGTTTAATATGTAAATACGGTAGTTTCAACATATTTCTGCTTAAAATATTCATCCATCAAAAAAATCGCGTTGAAGAGGTCAATCATTATGAATGGATGGTTCACTTTCACCATTTCATTAATAATGTTTTATTGAGTTTGTATTTTACCTGGAAAATATTTAAAAAATTATCCGTAATGATGAGACTGTGGCAACCATTTGCAAATTTTACACCGCTTAAGTGCCAGTGGGGCATGCTTTTTCAATGTGACATTCAATGAATTCATGAACTGAGACATCTATATTATATTCCATATCCCCTTGTAATAAGAATGATCTAATGAAGAAAGTCAAAACCTTTTTATATATAGCTAGGCTAGATGTTGTTTTTGATTTAGTAGCTTAACACAAGTCACCCTAAAGTTTACTAGTTTTCAGCCTTTCTCAGGTGGGTATGGTGTTATGGGAAAGTTTTTTCTCTTGTTGAATTCTTGGTTCAGTATAACCTAAGGTAACTATAAAGCCCAGTGTTTCTCACGTGATGCAATGTAATTTCATTGCAGATCATCCTAACCAACCAATTGGAAGTTTGGGTGTACCCATGTCAACATCTGCACCAGGAATTCCACAAAATGATGGTGTTCAGCCTTTGCCAAGTAATGTTATCAACAAGCAGCCAGGAACAATGGAAGCGCAGTATATGCAGCAGCAGAGTCAGATATTTGTATTTTCAACAACACTTGCAAATAAAGCAGCTGAATCAGTTTTGCAGGGGCAGTTTCCATCAATTATAGCTTATCACTGTGCCCAGCCGGGGACAAAAAAATACCTTGAGGTTAGTAAATATTTTGATTCATTATTCTTTTCCATAGGAATGATTTTTACACTCTAAAGTTGTTGCATTGCACTGTGCTTGTTGCGGATGACTCGGTTAAAGGTTACTGTCGCAGCATCTCCCGCAGTTTCTTGTAATTTGCCATAGGAGTTGAACATGTGTAATATGGCAGTCAAACACTGTGTATTTAATACCAGAAGTTGTGATTATACATTACTTCTATGGGTAGTTGACTGAATTTCTAACCTGGTGTTAGGCTGGAATCTTACATAAGGAATAGATGTGTTGCTTTAGGATTCAAAGAATTTGGTAATTAGATTCCATTTTGATGCACTTAGTGTTATATTCATGGGGAAATGGAAAGAGAATTGTGTTGAGTCAAAATAATCATCTATTGGAACAAATTATCTGAATTTTGAAATATCCTAACAAAGAGAACCATTGGTAATCCGGACCCCCTTGAACCTGGTTCTGCAGTGTTGACTTCTCATTAGGATATCATAAGAGGTAGCACATCTTTGAAGTATATTTTTGTTGCTATAACTTTAGTGAAAATTGTTATATATTTCAAAAATATATCTTATATCATATCAGATAAAGGGAGACGACTGACAGCTTATGTCAGTTGCATTCTCCAGTTGTACATTTTAAATTATGGATAAACTATAATTGCATGAAGCATATAATTAATGTTTATCTAAATGCCTTACTTTTTGTGGGTTCGAAAAATGATTTGGCAAGAATGGCTGCTTCTTTCCTTGTAATATCATGACTCGTATGTATGTACTTCATGAAGGATTCTCGGGTCTTCCACTGGGTCAGGAGTTCCATGTGGGAGCCCCGAGAATCCTTCATGAAGCAAATACGCCGGGAAAGCACCAGATCTTACTTCATATGTACTTGATGAGTATGGATTTTTCTGGCTGAAAAATTAAACCATTTTTTCTTATGGCACCAAAAAAGAGTGGAGATAGAAAAACATCTAAGCTTGATCAACGGGGATTGAATGATTGCCGAGGAATATGCTATAGGTTTTGTTAACAGGCTTGTGCATCTACCGAAGAACTGGAAAAGAAGAAGGCCAAGATCAGTTCTCCATTTAGGTCTCATGCAAATGTAAGGACAGATTAAAAAACTGAATAGGTGAGTTAGGACAATTACAAGAAGGGTAATTGGGAGATGAAAGACTGGAAGAAGCTGTCTGCAGGTGGCTTATGCAGAAATAGTCGCATAGTGTAGGAATGCATGGAACTGATACAAGATAGCACACAAAAGCTTTCCGATTAGTGCATGTGGAGAGCTTGATTATAAGAAGTCGATGGGTAAGAGGAGGTATATTGTTCATGAGAGAAGTATGTTTGGTGTAGTGTGAGTGTTGACAGTGATCTTATTGAGCCATTGAAGAAAAAATTGACACTAATTACTGAAAGGGAGTAACAGTTACCCCAGATCTATCATCCTGGGAACACAGGGTTGTACTGGAGCAATTTGCCAAAATACAAGTATATGCAATCTTTAAGGACGGAATCCCAAGGTTCCTTGCCTTGTTTTAGCCCTCAAGGTTTGATTGTGGATCTCTGGTTTGGAGTGGAGTGGAATGCATGAATCAGAGGTTGCATCATTTCTGCAGGGATATTGGGGCATTCTTCACTGACCTTCAGCCAACAATCGAGTCATGTAGGAACCCTCAGAACTCCTCTGGTGTTCACCGCAGGTCTGAGGCCAGTAGGTTTGTAGAAGGTAGGGTAACTTAGGAAAGTTAATATTATCTTGCTTTCTAGTTTTGTTTACACTGTAACATCCTCAGGACTAGTACTAATCTAGGACTAGTACTAGGATGTTACAGTGTAAACGAAACTAGTCGACGAATAAAGTTTATTTCTGTAGAAAGCAAAGACAATATTAATATTCCTAAGTTAAAAATGGAATTCTACAAAGTTAAGGCCTCAACCATTCAGTGTAGGTAGGGTACTCGAGCAATGCAGGGCTTTTATTAGATTGAAGTATAGGACAAGATGCATGTCAAATAGTGAGTCTCTAAAGTTGTATTTGCCACATAATTCAGATTTACATGTGAGGGTCATTGCTAAAGATGCATACAATAAGTCTTTTAATATGAATCAGATTGCATTGGATTCAAAAATGTTAAGGGAACAGTCCACTTTAAATGTTCAGGTAAACATAATCTCAAGGAAACATCTGTATTAGTAGTTAATTGTCATAGTTTAAAAAAATAGTTTTTAACATCATCACGTAATAATGCAACCATTTCAGAGAGTAAAAATCATTCGCCTTGACCGGGATTCGAACCCGGATGCCTCGATATCCGGCCGAGTGCTTTAACCAATTAAGCTACCGAGACATCCTCTTACACTCTGAAATTTTGGGATAAAGCACAGGTGCCAATATAATTGGAACTGTAAGATGGTTATCCACAGATATCATTGATAGTGAAATTTTCCCAAAATCCTTTTCCGTTTACAGGAATGAGAGAGTAAATAGAATTGGGGGCAGTGTCTTCATTGCAGTTAAAAATTCTTGCATTAGCAGGGCTGAGGTAATTCTGGATAAACGTTGGGAAAGCATTTGGTGTTCAA
Organism: Hetaerina titia; assembly: GCA_037158775.1. NCBI lineage: Eukaryota > Metazoa > Arthropoda > Insecta > Odonata > Calopterygidae > Hetaerina > Hetaerina titia. Next base: position 10,269,597 of record CM073779.1, read on the forward strand.
TTAAAAGTCCTGAATCCAAAAGAAACTATTAAGCATGTTTTACTGGTTGCTGGATGGCAAATATATTTCAATGCTCGGAACTAGCCCGAAAAAAATTAACTTGCATGAAATAGGGGACTATAATGGCTTAAAGTGCATTTTGCAGACTTCATTTGCAAAGTATAAGAAAGGTGGTTGACACCTAAATAGTGAGAATATTTGGAATCACTTTATTGACATTGTGTGATCCCCAGTCAGCAGGTTCATTCCAAGTAAATTAATGAAAGATACATGGGGCCGTGATGGCACAATACAGATGTTAGAAATTGTTATGACATTAAAGGCTGTGTCCCGCTAAGAAGAAAAATGTTAGGAATGTTATCTCTAGTGACCAAATATAATGAGAACACAATTGATTATAAAATCTTTGACTTTCAAGCATGATTGTGGATCATATCACACTTATGCTGTGTGTGTGCTAATACTTTGGTAAATATTGCATTTATTCATTAATTGTTACTCATTCATTTCCGAGCTATTTTCATCATTTCAAGTGATGAGTAATTGGGTTTTTTATCAATTTGTATTTGACTTATTCCGTTTTATTGCTATGACTGATGGCTTTTCTTGACTGATTTTGTAAGTGTGCAGATTGATTATGACTCTTGCCATTTTTGTTTCATGGGAAACCTGATTAGGCTACATTAAGATTATTCTTGTTGCTTCAATTTTGTAAAGAAGTGTTATTTAACAACTGATGGTTTTTATTTCAGAAGCACCCATTGAAAATGAATCAGTTCATTCGTCAGAATCCTGCACAATGGCTGAACAACCTCGCACAAATGAAACAGAAAGGTGGACCTGGAAATATTAAAAATTTAAATTCTCTGAATACACCTACTACCGGGTATTCTGGAGGAACAGGGCCAATGATTGGAGAAATGAGTACAGGGCCTACATGGAGCCAGGTAGAATTTTAGATAAAGAATTTAACGTTGCCAATCTACTTGGAAGTGTTGGTTGGGATGAAATGAAATATATTTATCTCAACTCCTATTCTTTTTCAATTTAAAGAATTTCAGAATTTATGTACTCTTGAAATGGGGGAAGAAGTGCTTAGTTTTCAAGATAAGAACGCCACTATCTCCACTTAACCATCATAAGAGTTTCATATTTTTAAAATTAAATTATATGATGGTGGCAGATAGATAAGTTTTCAATGATCAATATAAAGTTTGGGATGTTTGGAAAAGGACTTTCCAATAATTGAGGAAATGAAACTGGAAATTTATAAATAAAAAAATCAGTTCACAAAACAAATATATTACAGAACCAGAGTGCTTGGAGACACTCTCAAAATAGTGTTACTTGAATAAAGATCTTAAAGAGTTATGCAGGAAAATATTAGACCTTTTGTGCTTTCTATTGTTTTTAGCTCAACTTTGTGGAAGTTCATGTTCATTAAATTAAGAAACACAATGTATACATCCACTGTTCTTTTTATGGTACAACTAGTGTCAACGCTTAGGGGTCATCATCAGGTACCTGATGATGGCGCCTAAGCGTTGAAACTAGTTGTACCATAATAAAGAACAGTGGATGTTTTCATTGTGTTTCTTAATTTAATGAATTAGACCTTTGGTTCAGTGTTTAAATTTTGTTCAGTGTCTGATTATGAATACACTGATAACATTGAAATTCCATGGAAGAATTGCTCGTTTTCCTCTAAATATTCACATTTATTCTCATGTGCATTGCAATATATGTCATATAGTTTCCTATTTATGTTTCTTGTACCGACCTATATTCTACTTTGTCTCATTTATTTTTGTAGAGCAACAGCCCCATAACATCGATGGCTAACATCAACACTGTTGGCCCTGGAGGGAACACTATGATGCAAACATGTGCTAATAATGTACTGACAGGTTGCCCAGTTGGTAGTCCAATGTCTCAAGCAAATGCCAGTAGTAATAATACGGTTGTTTCTTCAGCACGGCCAATGAAAAGTAGTGACCTAGGGAGTCCATTACTGCAAACCACTTCAAACATGGGCAGTGGTTCACCCACGAGCACAGTGCCTAATACTGCTAGTAATTCAATGATTCCTTCGGGTCAGATTAGCCCAGGTTTACCGCCTGTCAGTAATGCTTTGATTCAGGGCCCCGCAGATTGCTCTCCTCTAATGAATTCTGTGAGCTCTTCAAATCCAATGATGGGACACCCACAGCCTTCTTTAACAGGTATCTATTGCACATAAATAGAGTTGTATCTTTTAATTAGCACCTTTCTTTTTTTCATGTTGAATGTTAACATATTGTTTAGGAGTCAAGGTGCCTGATGAAAACCTGACACCCCAGCAGAGGCAGCACCGGGAGGAACAGCTTGCTACGTTGAGGAAAATGCAGCAGATGTTATTTCCAGAGCATCAGCTTGCCAACCCAGATGGTCTAGCCACTGGACCTAATCCATGCAGCCAGCAGGGCCCCATGGGGTCAAGTGGTCCACAAACAATGATGTCAGGTCCTCAGGGGATGATACCTGGCCAGCAAACTATGATGGTTGGGCAGGGGTCTCATGGCCTCAGGACAAGCCCTTTGGGAGATGGCTCCGCAGTCGGGTCACAAAAGAATATGATAATGGGCCAGGGTGTGATGCCAGTGGGGATGGGAAGTGGCTCCAATCAAGGTTCTCCAGTGGGTCCAGCTGCACAGGCAGAGTGGCAAAAGCTTCAGCAGCAGTTTTATGAAGACAGGAAAAAGAAAGTGCCAAGTGGTTCAGGGAATGTGCCCCTAGGATGTGGAAGTCCAGTGATAGGAGGCTCTCCAATGGGCCCAGGAGGCACAATTTGTGTCTCGGGGCCCTTAAGTGGGCCCAGCTCTACCGGAGCACCCACTCCCTCTAGTAATGTGATTGCGCCTGGCTCCGTGGGGCAAAGTGGTATACCATTGGGGCCTGGAGGCCCAGTGGGGACCTCAGGCAGCTCCATTGGTGTAGGTCCTTTAGGTCCTCGGGGTATGGCCCCTGTGAGAATGCATGGCCCTCCTCCACCTTATCATCAGACTACACGATCTGCCAGTGTGCCTACTGCGATGCCCAGTCCTACTCCTAATTCCCCCAACAACCCCACATCCAATCTTTCCCTGCCCTCCCCGAGGGCTTCATCAGGCCTCCATTCTCCTGCTGAGCCCTCCCGTCATTTTCAAATGGTAGGAAATCCCCGGTTGCCTGGTCCCAGTCCAACAAGTTTACACAACACCCCTCTTGGCTCCCCAAATGCTGGAAGGCCGTTGAATCCTAGTAATCCCAGTACTCCTCTCTCAGCTCATCCTTCACCAAGTACCTGCCGCAAAGACAATGGTCCAAATGGTACAGGAGATTTTCCACCTTCAACTCAGCCATCAGGAGCACAGTCTGTTGCATCTTCTGCTTCATGTCCTCAGCCACAAGGTAAGGAAATTATTTTCAACTATGTACATCACTTATGGAGCCTAGAAATGGTCGTTTCTGTGTCAAGGTTTGGATTAAATAAGTGCAGGGATAAGCATTTTCTTCAAATATATCAAGTTTAGTTGATGGCATAGGAAAACTTGCAAGAGATGTAAAAATATGTTTAGCAAGATCAAAGCTACGTACATTTAAAAAAATCTCTGTAGCTCTTAGCCATGGTCAGGTATAATTTCGATTTCATTCGTTTTTCAATTTTAGTGTCCAGTCCCTTCTTATTCAGATAAAACAGAAGTCCCTGAGTTTTAATAATTTTTTAGGTTATGGCCCCTAAAAGTTAACCTTTTTAAACCAAAATACAATTCTTGGCCAAATTTATGGGTTATATTAGAGTTTAAATGTGTATAATAGCTCTAATTGGTCATGTAGACTATCGTTTACGAATACTGACACAAGGTAGAGTATCGTCCAAATTTCATGCAGCACCTTGGTCTCGGGCTATGTGGGTTGTTCAATAAGTCCTTTGGAAAAAATAGAAACACATTATTTTGGATAGATTTTGTTTTCAACATATTCTTTGTTTATCACAATAAATTTCTCCCGCTTTTTGAAGCTATCCAAAAAGTAGGATTTCAGTAGGTCTTCAAAAAGGCATCATGAGTTGGCGATGACCTCATGTTTCAATGTGAATCGTTTTCTGCCAAGACATTTTTTTAACTTTGAAAATTAAATTTGCCCCCGTCAGCCAAATCTAGCGAGTATGGGTGAATGTTGTAATTATTCTAACTTTAATTCAATAATTTTTGCCATCAAAACCAGTGCTTTGCCTTGATGGAAGAAAATTTTTTCTTTGCCAAATGATTTTTCTTGATTTCTTTGTCCAACTAGTGTGATAATATCGATTTATTTTTTGTCATTTTTGCAATTGGTCAATGTAGATGATTCCATATGCAACCCTCTTGTCAGCTGATTTCACTGTCTCCGTCTTCTTTTGAGCTGCATCACCTTCGGAAACATAGTTTTGATTTTTCCTTCATCTCTGGAGTGCAGTATTGTATCCATGTTTCATCCACAGTTGTATCTATGCAGAAATTCCTAAGGATTGTAATGTAAAAGTGCCAAATTAGGCTCCAAATCGACAATACAATTACATTTATTCTTCACTGAGAACAAACATAGCACCCATCTTGCAGAGATTTTTTCCACACACTGTTTTTCATGGAAAATTGAAAATACCTAGAGAGCTTTTGATAATGGGAGTACAAAGAGAGAACTCCTGTGGGGCCATTTGAATGTTAGAGTTTGTTAATGAATCGGAAATAATTTTACTTGTCTTCCATTTTAATTAGGCATTTTATTTAAATTACAATGTCTGTGGCTATGTTGGTGTTGACTGGTGTCTTCTCCACTCTTTGCACAGCTTCCATTGTTGGAACACAATGAATTGTCAGTGTCAAAGGAAACTAACCTTGCATTGCTGGGTGCTCTTGTATTTTTAAAGGTATTGGAATGGTAGATAGAATTTTTGATGCCACGAATGGGTCTGAAATCTGTGTACTCCTTGAATATGATAATTGATTGGCACAATAGGAGATGAACAGTGGAATAGGATTGTATGGCATCAGCATTTTGATTTAAACAAAATCATCAGTGCAATCGTGACCCCCCCCCCATAATATGTAGATGTCAGGGATTTTGATGTTGCAAATTGTGACTATGTTGGCATAGTGTACTTGCTGGATCTCTTCCTAAAATAGTAATTTAAAAATTGAAGGAAAGATCCCATAAAGGAAGCCCAAGTGACAATTACATTACAACTCATTAAGAAGGATGTAAAACAGAGACTCTATCAAGGGGTGATGGAGTACACACTAACAAGAGAAGAATGTATGGCTGCAGTTAACCAATCTCAGGTTTGAAATACCGATGGTGATGACAAAAAGAATCAGATTACTGCTTTAAAATTTTGAATTGCTTTTCTTTAAACAGTTGGAATAAAATTGAACATTTAAAATCATATTATTTAAATTAAATTGATTCATAACTTTAAACCAACAGACCAATAAGCGGTGAGCCCAAATTGAGTGTCTTACAGGTATTTTTAGAATGACTATATTAAATAACATTTTAAAAATTTGAAATATTATTTAACATAGTTTAAGCCTGTAAGTGACAAAAATAAAATTTACATCTATAGTAATTTTAGTATTCAAGGATTCAAGTGCTGATCATTATTCAGGTTTTGAGAAGTGTCAATTGTCCCTTCTAAAGTCATCTTGTCACTCAACAATGGTTAAGATTCGTAGTCTTATTCATGCAGAAAACTATTAGTGCCTTACTGCTGATAGCTTAGCTGTGCATGTAGTCATAAATTGTTGTTAAGACACAAGGTAAATTCAATTAATATAGAATGATTATTTTTTTAGTCATAACTAGAGAATTGAGTACTTCTTAAAATCCTCCATTTTGCAGGGACGAATTTTGCTATAATTACTATGTATGCAAGTACACAGTTTTTTGTCTAAAGTATGTTTAAGTAGCTAATAAAACTGCATTGCTGCAAATACTGAGTTATAAGAAACCTTAATGAAAATTTGAATTACATTTAATGTGCACGTACATCCAGTTGCAGAGTGGTAATTTTACCAAGTTGTGCATCTAAAAATTGTTACTCAAGTATTGGAATGCCAAGTATCTGGTCTTACTAATATTTTAATGTTTATACTTCATATGGACTGATATTCTGAAGCAAAATACAGTTGAACCTCTTACAATGAGCACAATTCAATTTGTTTCAAGATCTGTAACGTAAAGGAAGCACACTCGTTTAGTGAAAAAAATTTCCCCAAATAAATTGATGTAAAATTCAAGGTCTGTAAATTAAGTAATAAGGTTTTTTAAAAATTTTTTCATTCCAATAGAATTACAATTTTATTTTGTCACCCTCAAAATAACTTCCTTCTGAAGCTACACAGTGCTGGAGATGGTCCTTCCACTCCTCATAGCAGTGCTGGAACTTCGACACTGGAATAGCCTTCAGCTGGTCGGTTACAGCCGTTAGAATGTTTTTGGTAGTCCCAAAATGAGTTCCCTTGAGGTGATTTTTCAACTTCTGGAGGAGAAAAACATCACAAGGACTCAAGTCAGGTGAATAAGGAGGCTTAGAAGCCACAGGAATGTTTTTACTGTCCAAAAATTCATTTATTGAAATTGCTATGTGACAAGGAGCATCATCATGATACAACACCCAGTTGTTGATGATATTTGGTCTCACACAAATGACCCAAAGTTTTTCAAGAACCTCCTGGTAAAAGTGTTGACTGATCTTTTGGCCTTGAGGTAGAAACTGTTTGTGGATGAGTACATAGATATTGAAAAAACAATTCAGCATGCATTTGATCTTCGGCTTCCTCAAAATTGCTTCTTTGGGCCTCGGAGAGGTTGAAGACTGCCACTCCTCTCTCTGGTGCTTGGTTTCTGGGTCTTACTCAAGCACCCAACACTCATCATCAGTAATGACACATTCTAGAAAATGGGGTCATTTTCAACCAAATCCAAAAATTCAACGCACCTATCCCTCCTGATCTCCTTTTTGTCTTGCGAAAGGTTTTTGGAACTATTTTTGCCCAGATTTTTCTCATCCTCAATTCATTGGTCAAAATCTGAGTAATGGTGGTATGAGTCAAATTCAACTCTTCCCTGATCATTCTGACTGTCAACCAATGATCTGAACGCACAAGATCCCGGATTCTGTCGATATTTTTATCGGTTCTTGAAGATGAAGGCCTCCTGCTTCATGATTCATCTTCCATTGACTCTCTTCCTTCTGAAAATGCTTTAAACAACCAAAAAACCTGGGCTCTTGACAAAGCACTATCTCCGTAAGTCTTCTGAAGTTTAGCTAGAGTTTTCGTTGCACTGTGCCCAAGTCTGAAGCAAAAATCCTGATAGCACACCGTTGATTGAAATTTATGTCACTCATTTTTAGAACATAATAGAGGAAACTTATGCAAAAAAATCGCTACGGACAACCAAATGACTCAAGCAAGTCCAAACCCGTACTGAAGGTGGATTGCATGTTCCCCTGCTATCCCTCCAAGCCCAACACCTTCAGTGTCGATAGATCGAATGCTATGTTGCTAGTCTCATTACTTAATTTACAGACCTTGTACAATAATGCATTCCATGCCGAAAAAATAAATAATGTACAAGGTTTAATCAAAGAAAATTATGTTTGCATTGTTCTGAAGAGGGAATCATCTTTGTCATTTCTTTTATCATGGAATGAACCAACCAGGAATGCAAACCCTTTATAAAAACAAAGAGAATCAAAATAACTAATGTAATATTTAATCATTGAGTTTCTTCAAGTCACCAGTGAAGTTCTCTACTGCATTTGAGTCAGAGCTTGCTTCTTCACCATGCCTCATAAGGCTATGGAAACAGTTGTTCTCTTGAACTTCTCACATGGCTTCCCTTAAATACTTCTTTGGATGTAGATAATCTTGGCATCATCTTAACAAAGTTGGGGCAATTACTTTCACCTTCTCATAAATGATATTCTTGTCAATTGTATCCCATTACAATTGTGTTTTGTTTATCCACATGAGAAGCTGTCTTTCAACATTGTTGAGAGTACAGAACTGTTCAGTAGATATTCTTGTAACTCCCTTTGAACCATTTATCTTCTTAAATTTGTCCTTGTTCCCATGGATAGTGCGAATTGTTGAAGTAGACAAAATTGTATTTGCATGCTAGATGAGCCATGCTCTCACCTTTTTCTCACTTTTCACTTTTACTGTTATTCTTGGATTATTTTCTTTGAGTCCAAAATAATGTTGAACTTTTCACAAAAAAAATTACTAATATGTCTGAACACAAGTTTGGAAAAAAGTGTGATCACTAGCCACCATAAGATCCTAGCGGAACAAGTGCTAAACATAAACTGAAGTAGCAGTCATGCGATCATTCTGGAAATTCCCCTCTCCTCATCACTTGTTGTTTGATAAGTTGCTCATTAAGCTAGTCATTTGCGGGGCCAATATTTTTGCTTGTTATGCCAATTACTTATTGTGAAGTGTGCTTCTTAAGTGAGGTTCGACTGTGTGTATCTGTCCTGTCATGCATAAATCCTATCATTTTACACGCAAACAAATACATATCAACCTCCTTTCATTCTACATGTTTGCAATTACATGTACTATCACCTAACGAATAATTGCACCTTAGGATGCAGTATGAAATATATCCAATATCGTGCAAGCTAGAATTTGGTAAGTAGGAAGGCGAAATTCCACTGCCACATGGACATGCAACATAATATGCTCTTCTCCCCAAGGACACAGTTATGGAATTTGACCCAATGCTGCAGGTAGCAGGAGGGTTCCCCCACAGAGAGGGACGAGGGATAGAAGGGGAAATTTAAAAACAAACAAAAGCAGAGCAAACAGTACCGTACAGTTTCTCATCTATTTCAATGATTTGCATGACTAATTTCCATTTCAAGTCTAGCTCTAAGAGGGTCGAAGAATACTTAGTCATGGAAATTTGTGGTATAAATGCCTTGAAGAAGATATTACAGACACTATATTCCCGTTGTTCATTAACTAGAGCAGGTGGAAGTCAACCTATCCTGGAAGCATTTTGGATCAAAATGTTCTAAGCATTAGGGACATGGGGAAGAATTACATTAGGCAAATAAGTTTTCTCTTGGAAGAAGAGTACAGGTAGGCTGTTGGTTGACTTGTAGGTTGACGGCAGGGATGTTAAGCAAGGATTATTAGAAACAGCTCATCAAAGCATTGACATGGGGCATGGTTTTCTACGGCGTGGAAACTTGGTCATTGAAGGAGGATTTTAGGTGTAGATTTTAGGCTTTTTGAAAAAAAAATATGGAGAAGGATGAAAAAGGTGAAGTGGATGGAGGGGAAACGAATAGGGAGGGGAAGTTCTAGACATTGTGCGAGAGGAGAGGGCATTTTTGGGAGAAATCCAAAGGAGACCTTATAAACGGATGTTGAGAGTTTTGATTGGCAATGGTAAGTTGAAGACTTAGATGGAGGGGAGAATGTTAGGCCAGCAAGGATTGGGTAGGATCAGGATAGGTATGTTGGAAAGGATTAAGGAAGTTTGCGGAATTTAAGAGCTTGGTTGTAGTGTTCAATGTCTGTTTGTGTTCTTTTAAGAGGGGTAAGGAAATGTATCATCCTGCCATTGTATAGGCTGTGTCCATCTGAAACCTTTTGTAACCAATGGAATACCTATAAGACTAGTGATTATTTTTGATATTCTTCAGGAGGCCCTGAGGTATTCTAGATAATTTAGGTTATGGATTGACAAAACTTATGCACTGGTACAGGGTAATGCAACATCGATGGAATCCTGAAAACTGAAATTCATATTAGTATAGCAAATACTGGGCTATTCAACTTTGTGTTACATAAATATATCTCGAGGGGGTATACAGTAATCCCATGGTAGAGCATTGGTCTACTGACCAGAAGGCTTGGGTTCGATTCCCAGGCATGCCTCCCTAGGCACTCTCAGCTCCACCCTAGATGTGTGATATTTTGGGCACCAGATCTTCCTGGGAAACCATGGCCATCACAGGGAAAGGAACTGGCCCCCGTACCCTGATGTGTTAATTTGACGTGCCAGTGGGCTTAGTACTGACTGAACTCTACCATAAACTATCAAGCGTGCCTTCAGGTTGATAACTTTATGATTTTTATATCTTGGTAACTTTATGATTTTTATATCTTGAAGAAATAGTGCTTGCATTAGTTTTTTGTCTTAAGTAACTGTAAATTTTCATGTTTTGAATGGCATGCATCATTTTATTCCCTTCTTGACTGCTTTTTATGTAAACATGTCACATAAGCATGACTCTTAAACCTTCATAATAATTAGTGTAACTTATGCATAAGCCTATTGTATAAGCTATTGGTAGCATAGTGGATGCGATGGATCCTTGTTCTTGAAGAAAATGCAAATTGTTGATTTGGACCAATTGTTGGCTTGCGTAATAGATCAGCCACACCCACACCTTGTACCCGATGTTCAGTGATTTTAATTTTCATCTCTACTATTATTCTTATTCTAATTCGGCTTTCTTATGGTTTTTTTCTTCAGAGTCATTTAACTATGGCCAGGGTATAAATAGACTTAGCACAAAAAATCACAAATATTAAGTCTGGACAGAAGTTAAGGAGAATGTATGATCACTGGGAACCTAAGGTGCTAGCGGAACCAGTGCTAAACACAAACCGAAATTGCAGTTGCGCAATCATTCTGGGAATTCCCCTAATCATGCGTTAAGAGAACCATTTTGTAGACCAATATTTTTGCTTATTATGCAAATTACTTGCTATGCGAGGTGCTTGTTGAGCAAGGTTCCAAGGTACTGTTGGCTTTCTTGTAGGGCTGTGGTATTTTTTTAGTTTTGTGGGGATACACCTGACTGTAGTGTAGCTGCAGTTGACATTTAAGGTCCTCTAAATTACAGCTGCTCCGTCAAAACTCAACGAGGACTATAAATGCACACTTGCCTAATGTCCAGAACTTCCTGGTTCTGCTTCAGATGATAAGAAATATTACTCGTGATGGATATTAATTTCCTGAGAAATTTGGGGAATTGTTGGCCGGGTCTCAATTCATCCCAAGATTTTTTCCCTCCTGGCTGTATTCAGAGGGTTGTTTCTATGAATATTTATTTCCGAGAAACTTGTTAGATAACCAAATGGTGCATGTCATCTGTAAAGGCGAATCAAGGGTTTTGATGATAACCATGAAATTTAAATGACCTTTTTTGCATTATTGTCCGCCAATCATGCCCTAAAGAGCCTCAAAATATGATGATGTTTTATGAACAGTCCCATTCAACCAAGGCAACTTAGACTAAAACTGATGAGGAGACCATCAATATGAAGAGTTTTTACTTGTTACTGTGAATTCTGCAACATTTGAATCCTCAAAATTCAAAGATTTTATCAGGTAATGGAATATCATTCTATTTTTTAAATATTTTTTTGGGGTGGCTACTGATAGCTAAGGTCATTTGCACCATTAGCGATGGATGTGAAAGGAAGAGTGGAGAGAAACCCAGCATCAGCATTAGCCTACTCTTGTCGAAAGGTGCCAAGGGGTTCGCAGTTTAACATCCCATCCGGCGGACATTGTACTCACTCAAAGTGCTCTCCACAAAGCACCTCAAGTAGGGATCGGGATACTACTGAAAAATATTTATAGTCTCCAGGATTTGAACCCGGGTCTTCTTGATGGGAAGCCTGTATGTTAGCCGCCACACCATCCCAATCCTCCTGTAATATCATTCCTTTAGCATATAGCTGACATTATCCTAAGCTTTACAAACCTGTTATTAAAGAAAAGTAGCAAATTTTGGATCTTTTCTTAATTATATTGGATTAAAATTGCGAATTTGGTGATGTGGCATGTGCAGCTCTTTATCACAATGCACTCGTGCTTGTTGTTAGAGAATGAGGAGAGTTGTGCTGCAAATTTGCATAGCCATGTGTTCGGCCAAACAAACATGAAGCTTTTGGGAATCCTTTACTTTTGTACTGTTCAGTGATAACAGTTTCCCCGACCATAGTGCTGGCATCTTCAAGTCCAAAGTGGCCATACAGGTTTCTTAAATGCTCTCTCATATCTCTGTATAGGAGTGGTTGATCCTTTTCCTGTTCCTGATTGGTTATTTGGTGAGTCAATCATTGGGTGCCTCTGGTTGGTTGATTCCCCAATGGGGAGCTGTGCTTTTGAATATCCTCTTCTAAGTAAACACATGAGAACCAATTCTGTCAAACACTGTGTAAGTTAGTAGAGTGTATTGCACATTTCAAAAACTCCTCAAAATGGAAATCAGTTATTAGATAGATAGAGGTCTTTATTTGGGCGAAATTGAGACCTAATGGTCCCTTCTTCCATTTCACCCATCATCATATACATATCATATTAGGCATAAAATTTATAATTACATGCATATACACACATAAATTCATATAGACAGATTCATTATGCACAGATTTGCAAGTCAAAAAGAAAAGGGGGAAAAATAAATATATATACATCCACAAGGAAATAGATATAAGGAAAAGGGATATGAAGACATATAAAGGATGAACACAGGACACTTGGAGCACTTGTTTACATCAAAGACCTGCAGATTTCCTCGATAGCTCAAGTGGTTAGAGTATCGGCCCAGTAAGTCGAAAGATCCAGTGTTCAAGTCCTGCTCAAGGAAATATTTTTGCACTTGTGATCTACTCAATTCCACCTTCCCCACCTCTCCTGTGTTCATTAAATTAATATTTGTTCGCTGCATGGTAGGATTTTGTGTTTGAATGTGTGTGTATATTATATATATATAAAAACAAACATATACCTATATTAATTAAGGATACACCTAAAAATGCACGCATACTTAAAGTAAATGAGAGTGAAGAAAGAGAACAATAAAATAAGGAAGTCTAAGCAAAGAATGAGATTTATGGGAAAAGCTAGGAAGAGCATAGTGGTTTAACTTGGAGAAGCAAATTAGAAATTATATACAAAACAATCAAGGAAGTGGCATCGTTACTTTTGATTGAAGGATCTTGAATTCTAATGTACATTATTACATGGTGCTGCATTGAGTTTTGTCCAAATTTGCTGGAATTTATTACCTTTTTACCTTATACACTGGAAAAATTATGAGTGATATCACATAACATAATATATATTTAGCATTCAGCTGCTTTATGAATTCTAACAGTTTTTATTAAAAATATTTCCGTGATGGAAAACGCTACTTTGCTAAGTATGTTTCAAATTATGTCATAGGGTGTATGCATAGTTTCATACCAGTAAATTTATAGTCACCATTATGCTGTATAACAATCTTGGTGTTGGTGTATGCTTCAATCAATTTGCCTCGGGCATTTTCTTGGTAATCACCTTTAAACTTTTGGTTACCTAATTCAGATAAAACCATAAACACAGTAATCAACCCGAAGGTCTAATTCAGATACCTCCCGTAATTCATTTGCTAAACTTTTTTATTACTATTCCGCAACATCAGTTACATACTTTTTATAGTGTGTAAAAAATCACTTTAAAATTTGCTAACTTACTCATACTACTCTCTTTTACATGGTATGGTGGAAGCCTGATATTATTGGTATTCCATATAATGAGAATCTCAGTATGGAGAGTTATACTGAAAGTAGTTTCATACCCTATTTCACACATGAAATAAATCTTTTAAGAGTGAGGCCCATGCATGGCATCCGTAGTGGTCGTTTGATATGAGTGATTCAGTATCTGCATAAACATGGAAATCTTAAAACTGCATCTTTAATTTATGAGTAGTACATGTACATTTTCATCCATCTTCAGCTGCCTTTTTGTAATCTCGGAGCTAATGTGCTTTTCATGGCTTGTTTCTTTTTGATGAGAGCCTTTCAGTGAGTCAACAACACCATTAATGCTTGTACACAGATTCGATTACAATCCTGTAACACCACAGAGTATGCCCATTACAGCTGATGTCGTCAGCAGATATAACCAATTGGAAACAATTTTAGGCACCAGGTATTGTAGCAGCTTAAGTGGACCTCTAATTGTAGCTGAAGGGAGTACATCATTGACAGACAGAAATTTCTGATGGCCATGTGCTGGATGAAAGAAAACGTATGGTTTGGTTGCCAAATTCGGACCCCTCTCCATCATCATAGTCATTTCAAGTATTGTTTGAAAAGAAATTTGACTGGAATAACTGTAAGAGGCTTATTAAATAACAGAGGATAGTGTCAGATACTGAGAAATTAAATCCCATATGTCATTTGAAGGGTATTAATGCACAAATCCAGCCACAAAGAAGAAAATTGCCATGTCAATGGAATGAAAGCCTGCACTATCCTTATACCTATGATGTAAATTACCCATATTGACTAATGAGGGTAAAAAAAGAAACTTTGAACTTCCATGTAAAGATTTAATATTTCACGAATATGGTTTCAATTCTGCGCATCATCATCAGGTGAAAAACCAAAACATCTTTCAACTTATATAGCCTGGCTCCAAGAGGGGAGGAAGGTATGGGGAGTTAGGGAGAGGGGCTAAGTCGAGTGCAGGAACAGCAACCTGTTAGTGGGCTAGGGTAGGGTATGTATTTTAAGGTTTCTGGCTCAAATTTGTGGAAGTTTATGTTCATTAAATGAAAAGTACAATGTAAATACTACCATTCTTGAAAATAGCAGCGGAAAAGAACACATTGTGTTCCACATTTAATTAAGAGGGTGATTGTCTGCAATGGTTTGACCTTCATTAAGGGATGGTCGATGGTCATCCCTGCCATGGTGGGGGTGGGATTGGTGTAGAAAGATATAGGAGTCTTTAAGGAAATTTAGGAGGCGGGAATGGGAGAGATATATTGTTTTGTTGACCACCTCAAATCTGTCTGACTGAAGGGATTGCCAAATTTCTAACTCCTCCAATGCATTCAACCTGCGTCCCTAAATTTCTGTGTGGGGAATGTCTGCTGTGAAGTTACTGGTATGATTGTATCCGAGAAGTGTTTGGCGAATTGGGATCTGTGTTTCTTTGTGAAGCTTGATCAGTGTTCTTTAATCCTAATATCAAATATCCTCCCTGTCTATCCAGCGTAGATGTTGTTGCAGTCTGCACAATTGAGTTTATTAATCCCGCTTTGTTGCATTACAATACAAATGCAATACGCACCCTCCCGCTCCCCTAGCCCACTAATAGGTTGCCGCGCCAACTTACCCCCTCTTCCTTACTCACCCTACCTTCCTCTCCTCTAGGAGCCAGGCTTTCTAAGTTGAAACATTTTTGAGGTGTGCACAGCATCGAAACCATGGTTGTGAAATATTAAATTATGTGGATGTGCAAAGTTTTTTTTTACCCTCATCATAAAGGAATTCCATAAAGTTAAACCTGAAACTTTTATGTTTACCATATTGACTGCTAAAATATCCTGAAAAGTTGGGAATTAGCTATTGAGTGTTAAATAAATCGCCATAATTCATAACAAGAATTTGATATGAAAAACAATTGAGTAGTGACTCTGAGCTCTCACTATGTTATTCTTCCATTGAAATTAGTCTTATGATATAAATATGGGAGTATGAATGCAGCTCTATTGGGTCAATGTGTTTGATTGTGTTGCCTTGCAATGCTATTGTAAGGCAACACAATGCAAAGTATTATGGTAGGTATTATTGTCTAGTGCATTATACCTCAAGCACTTGACCACATGAGCCAAAAAATTCTAAATCCTCATTCTGGACCTGAAAATCCTTATGATTCCAAAAGTACCAAAAAATGTATGCTGTAAATCAATTGTTCTTGTGAGTGAGACCAACTATTCCAAATTATTATGTTAAGGATGAGGAATTATGGATATTATACTACCTTGATCAAAAAGTTCCCAGAATAACCACCGTGTGGCGCTCCCATCGTTCCGATTTGAGTTCTGTTTTTTTTGTTAAATGGGTACATCTGTTGTTGATATTCCCTTTAAATCTTAGTGTCATAACTTGACATTTGCAAAAGTTACGTAGCCAAGAGTACATCTATCTCTGTGTGTGTTGGCGATTTTTTACAATTGCAGAAATGGATTTAAATTTGCAACAACAAACTTGTATTAAATTTTGCATAAAAACGGATTTAGTGGCGCAC
This sequence comes from Hetaerina titia, assembly GCA_037158775.1. Lineage (NCBI taxonomy): Eukaryota > Metazoa > Arthropoda > Insecta > Odonata > Calopterygidae > Hetaerina > Hetaerina titia. Next base: position 10,285,719 of record CM073779.1, read on the forward strand.
GGACGTTGGAAATGTTGGAAAAGTGTTTCGGCAACGATTCTCTAAAAAAAACGGTCGTTTACCAGTGGCACGAGCGGTTCAGAAGTGGTCGTGAGTCAATCGAAGATGATGAACGCAGTGGCAGACCATCGACATCGAAAGTCGGTGAAAAAATTGATAAAGTAAAAGAAATGTTGGTCAATAACCGCAAATTAACCATCAGAGAAATAGCGGAGGACTTGAACATTGCCTATGGATCCGCCCAAGACATTGTGGTTAATGATTTGGGTTTCCGTCGTGTAGCAGCAAAGTTGGTGCCAAAAGACCTCAATTTCATGCAAAAAAGAGACCGTGTTGACGTCGCAAAAGACATGATTTGCGAGGCTGAATCCGATCCCACATTCATCAAAAGGATCATTACTGGAGACGAGACGTGGGTTTATGAGTACGACACGCAATCCAGACATCAGGCAAGTGGATGGCGTTCACCAAATGAGCTGAGACCAAAAAAACCACGTCGTTTTCAGTCAAAAAAGAAGGCAATGCTGACGGTTTTCATGGATTACAACGGTGTAGTGCATCATGAATTTTTGCCAGAAGGCCAGAAGAGTATTATTTGGGCGTTATGAGACGTTTGCGTGAAGCAATTCTCCGAAAGAGACCAGAAATCGTCGCACAGTGCGTCGAGACCGTCGCACAGTGCTATCATTATTCGTAATTTTTTGACGAAAAATGCAACAAATACCATCCAGCAGCCACCGAATTCACCTGATTTGGCTCCCTGTGACTTATTTCTGTTCAATCGAGTTAAAAAACCATTACGGGGAACGCGTTTTAGCAGCCGAGAGGAAGTAATGGAAAAATCGCAGGAAGCACTGATGGACATACCGAAAACCAAATATAAAAAATGTTTCGAGGATTGGATCAAGCGCTGGCATAAGTGTGTTGCAGTCGATGGGGATTACTTTGAAGGGGACAATATAGATTTAGATGAATAAACTTGTATTTTTAATTTTCTGAATAAATTCCGGGAACTTTTTGATCAAGGTAGTATGTGGTTACATGGTGAGTATGTCTTGACTTCGGAATTGTATGGTGATACAATTTGGTGCATACATTTTTAATGGATTCATGTAGCTCCCATTGATGAGTAGTTACACATATTTAATAGTTCTTTTTGCATTCTATAACTGCATTTCATCATACCTACCTTTTGCAATTCTCCACATTCTTCTCCAGGGGCGTGCTGTTGATCTTTTTTTGGATTGGCTGATCCACATTAATTGGAGGTGGGTGTACCCCACTTAATGTTTAACTTGACAAAATTGTTATCTGAAATACGGTATATATTTATAGTAAATAATGGAAGAAATTAGCCAATGTAATAGTAGATGATTGTTTGGTATGAATGAGGTTTGTGTCCATTACATCATACATGTAAATACATGTTCATTCTTCATAATAATTCAGAAGCAGCATGCCCCTGTTTCACATTAATATCTTTTAATTTATGGATGTAATGCTTTTTTATTTGTCAAAGTTTAACTATAGTTAAATTTACTGACAAGCTAATGTGTTGAAACGCCTCCATGATCATGAATCTTGCCAACTTATTTTTTGTAGTGAAATATGATAGTTTTCTCTGAAAAATGAAATACTTGACATTATTCAATGCTAATTGTAAGTGTTTATAAATTTTATTTATGATGGCTTTGGGTAATTTAAGTTAAATTCAATTGTGTTAGTTTTGTAAAACTCCTCATTTGCTCTGTCTAATACTATGATTTTTCAACTATTCTTTACAGTTGATGGAATGTTTGGGAGAACCCTGCAGTCATTTGCTCAACAAAAACAGCAGCAGGCAAATCAAACAAAGGAGCCCAATCTAATGCCTGTTCCCTCTCCACAACAAATTCAGTATTTGAATACATTTGAAGGACAAGAGCTTACAATTCAAAAGCAGCCTAATACAAGCCTTGGAGATACAGATATAATGTCTCCAACGTATGTGTTTTCTCTTGGCATACTGAATTATTTCAAATTTAAGGGACATTTGTTTATTGTTTTATCATGTCTATTACACAGGTTAACTTCAAACATGGATGGAAGCCTGCCAGCCACTGTTCCCGATTCCAGTGGACCTCGGCTCTCCGGGGCAAGCACACCTCTGACTCCATCTTCAGTTGACGTTAGCCACAGATATGGTGGTCCCCACACTCCTCATACACCCACTGAAATGAATAGGTTTCCTATCCCCAGCCCCCACACCCCTGGTCCACAGGATAAATGCCAACGTTTCCCAGGGCGTAGCCCTCAAAGTCAGGGATCAAGGACACCTGGAATTGAATCGTGTTTGCCCTCCAAAACATCATCGTCATCAGTTGACGGTGTGGTCCGCTTCCCAAGTACAAGTCCGCAAGGTGGCGATGGAATGGGGCCTCCAAGGTTTCCCGGTTCAAGTGGCAGTGGCTCTGGTACGCCTGGGCACCCTGGTGCCATAAGTACTCCACCTATGGTTGGAAATTCTGGCCAGCAAAACTTTGTCACTGGACCATCTAATATGTCCGTACAGAAGGGCTCATCGCACTTCCCTGAAGTCCCACCCCCAAAAGGATCTGCGGACATTTCACCCACCGGGCCAACTTTTAACAGATCCCGTCCAGACAATATGCCCCTCGACCCAGATGGGAACGGTGGTGGTTCAACTGATGGTAAGGTTTCCCACTTTGACCCCATATCATCGATGGCACAGATGAGCCAACAGCTGACGAGTGGTGTGGGTGGTTCTCCCAGCCAAAATGGAAGTTTGATGGGTGGGATTGGTGGCGTAGGCGGGCCGCAAATGATCCCATTTGATTCGAGCCTTCACCCTGGCGGGGGTGAGGGTATGCTTCACTGCCCTCCCACATCCGCCAGCGGGGGTCCCGGCCACCCCGGGGGCCACCCGGCCGGTGGGCAGTTTGGTCCACATGCCTATGGCCCCATGAGCAGTGGTGGTGGCACAGTGACATCACAGGGTGGCAGTGGCAGTCCACTGATGATGGCAGGTGGTGTGAGCATGATGCCCTCATGCTCCCTGAGTCACTCGGCCTCGCCCAAGTCCATGCTGGGTGCGCCACCAAGAGGGTCGCCCCCAATGGTCCCCTACTCGCCCCCTGCCATGACCACCCAAAGGGTGCAGAGTCGACCCCCAGGCCCCCGACCAAGCTGTGGTCCCGCTCCTGGCCCTTACAATGGGGCCAATGTCCAAGTGAAGCCCAGTGCCCCGAATACCATTCAGTATCTTCCAGCCAGGCCCCAAACAAACTCAGGGCCCCGAGGCCCACCAAGTTTAGAATTTTTGCAGCGTTATGCCAATCCATTGTCAAACCTGGACAACAAGGTTCCTACTCACAACCTACAATACTTCCCCAGCAATTCGCAAGCTAACAATGCTGTGGGAGGGTCAAATGTGCCAATTTCAATGAGTGGGCCTATGGGGCCAATGGGAGGAATGGGTGCTCCGATGGGTGGCATGATGCCTGGGCCTCAGGGTCCATTATGTAGTCAGATGGGCCCCAGCAATATGGGCTCAATGAACGGACCTACGGATGGACAGAATAGTTCGGTGGGCCATGGCAACCAGATGGGAATGGGCATGATGAGTGGCTCCAGTGGGGCCATGGTGGGTGGTGGCGGGCAGATGGGTGTGCCGAACAATTCGTCAGGTGGGTCGATGGGCGTGCATGGAGGGGGTGGGGGGATGCAAATTTCTGGTGGGCCAAATGCTCAAATGGGAAATCCCATGGGAGGCTCGAGCGGGCCAATGTCCATGGGTGGTGGGATGGGAATGGGTGGGCCCCCAGGGTCGATGGGTGGGCCCATAGGTGGCCCCATGGGAGTTCCAGGTGGGCCCATGAGTGGCACGGGAGCACCCATGGGAATGTCCATGGGTGGGCCCGTGGGTAGCCCGATGGGGGGAGCTCCAATGGGAGGCCCGGGTGGGCCCTCGGTGGTACAGATGGGGGTGTCGAGTGGTGGGATGGTGGGCGGGGGGGTTGCTTTGGGAGTGAGTGGCTCTGCGGTGGGTGGTCCTGGGAGTGGCATGGGTGGTGCCAATGGGCCAATGATGGGACCCAATGTCTCAATGTCGGTAGTGAACGGTCCCATGAATACGGGGATGGCCATGAATGCTGGTGGCATGGGAATGGGTCCGATGGGGGTGATTGGTCCTCTCCGAGGAGGTCCCATGGGCTCTCAGATGGGAGCTTCGATGGTGGGTCAGCCCCTGGGACCCAGGACTCATGGTGCTATGATGAGGGGTGGGCCTGGCCCCGCCATGGGTGGGCCCATGTTTGGAGGCTCGGGGCAGACTATTGGCAATGAGCAAATGTTTGGCCCGATGTCTGGGGGATCTGGCCAGATGATGCCGGGGGCACCCAATGCACAGCTGTTTGTGTCTGGTGCCAAGTCATCCCCCATGGGCCTCGGTGGTGCCCCTGACGCCAGCCAGCCACTCCCCCCTTCCATGGGCCCCAGTGGTAACTTCAAGAGCCCTCCCTTCATTGGTCCGACCACCTCGGATCCAAACTATGCTCAGCAGTTTCATAATTTTCAACAGCAGTTGTATGCCACCAATACACGGAGTCAGATGAACAATCAAGCAATGACTTCAAACCAATCCTTTTTTGGTGGAAAGTGATGTGATGTCTTTTATGATCTAACAAGATTTTTACTTGGGCCCTACTGTATTCAATGTCACATAGTCAAAGAATTATTTTTTCAATTTATCAAAAGTGTAATTATTGTATGAAAAGACAAAAAGTTATTTTATTGAACCTTTGAGGGGCTCTTACTTGAGTAAATGGTGTGAAGATGTTTGTGCTCTTCATTTATTAGACTACAATGAAGTGCAGTGAAAAATGCAAATTGAGGTTTACATTTGAAAAAAAACTAAATTGTGAGCACTGGTTTCTTATCATCCCGTGGACATTTTTCGTGTTTTCTGATAGTTTTGACCCATAAGCATATCACTTGTGTAAAACTATTTCAAGTCATTAAATTAGTAGCATAAGTAGTTTTTGCTCTTAAAATTTAATGAAACAGTTAAAAAAAACTAAAACTTGAAAATTAAATATTTCAGAATTTGTTTTTTTTATATTAAAATTTATCATTATGATTTCAAAGTACTTAGTTTGAAAGTTTTTTTGGTCTGCTCTAATTTAAAGACTTAAATGTGAACATGGATTGTTTTGTGGTATTTACTGTAGAGGCAGGCTCTATTGAGGATGAGGTATAAACTGTGGAATTCTACCTCATTAGAAGGTGATCTTTGGTGCTCTTTGACCAGTGAGTGAAATAGATAGCAGTCAATTCCAAATGTGTGGTGTCCTAGTGCTAGAAGGGTGCACCGGAGCCAATGTGTCAGTCTGAGAAAGGATGCACGACAATTTTCATCACACACCCAGACTTCTTGAAGTTAAACATGCCTTAATTTTCTGTCAGTCTTGTGTAATTTTGTAAATATATGGATTGTTTTAAAGCTCCTTAATCTCCATGTGAGGTTGATGATACATGCTGATTGTGAGAAAATTATGCTCTGTGTAACAAGTGCAGATATTAAAAATTGTATTGGTGGGTTAAAGTGGAAACATTGGTTTTCAAAGTCAGATTTTTCTTTTGGCCTGATATATAAAAGTTTTGATTGTAAATGTGTATATACTAATGTACATAAACATGACTGATTTCTGCTCACTTGACGATTAGATCTTGAATGCATTAGTGCTACCTCTTGCATCTTTATTTTTATCTCATTGAGGGGAGGTTGCTCACTTATTTTACACCTTGACAGACTGTAAGTGAACTTGTCATTTTGCAAGGAATTAGTGCCATTCAGGCCTATTTGTTTATAGCTCAGAATTTCTGAGTAACTGTTATGGTATTTTGACATCAATCGTTTTAAGGTGACTTTTCTATTCTGAAAAAGTACAATGTCAATGCGAACTGTGTTAACAGATGGAATTTTTACCTTTTTATGCTAATAAATTGACTCATGATTACCTTCAGTATAATCATACCAAAGTTCATCTTCATTTAATCTCTGCCCTGGATCATCCAGTGTTCATCCGAGCATGTTATCAATTGAAATTATTTCAATTTGTCACATCTGCAGAATATTTCATCCGTCATCCATATCTGTATACATATGAACAAGTCTGAAATATTTATGATAATTATTCATTTTATAGTGCTGGTTTTTTTAAATGAATCTTATCAGTAATAATAGGCTTTTGTGTGAAATTGAGTTGTGGTTGATGTCAGAATCATTTCAGCTAGAAGTTTATTTAGCACTTTTCATGTATAAAATGATTTGGTTGGGCCAAAATGGCAAAAGGATATATGTGTAAAGTGCCTTTTTTTGCCCATACTCCGGGATGAATTTCTGAAGCACTTTTAGTCAATAGCATTCATTGATATTTTTCAAGACAAGCCTGTAACAACAATGGTATATGTAAGAAAAGCAGATATGATGGTTCTGTTAGTTTCTGAACTTGCATAGCTGTTCTATATTGTTAGTCTGATAATTGTTGATTCTTTTTCAGAATGTGGGCCATATTTACATGTAACAGATAATGTTGTTTAGATTTTGTATAAGAGGATAGCATAAAGTAGGCTGTTAACACCCCTCTGAATTGTTTACTGTTGGTTAAATTTGAATGCATTACATATGATGTGGTCCCTTCATTGCCTCTTTTTAAAATGTTTGTACATAATCCATGTGATAATGGTATGCTCATTGAAATGCCACTTGTACGGGCTGTTCTGTGGCACTGTAGTCTTCCTCGGCAATGAAAATCCTTCCAGATTTTATAATATTAAATTTTCTGCACTTGCATGGTGTGGTTTTTCTCAAGGATTTAGATGTACATTGCAGTAGAACCTCAGCCATCCAAATTAAAGGGGGCTGATGTAATTTTGGATGGGCAAAATGAATATCCTAGAAAATGTGTACATTCAGCCTGATTGATATTATTATTATTACTTTTTTTGCCCAGAGATCACAATACAAAAATACCAGATGGATGGCGTATGTACATGATATAAGGCACGTCTTAAAGGAGCAAAGACACGGGCTCAATTAAGATACAAAAAAAAGGAAATGGTGCTGTGTCACAGTTACGTAACATTTGGTACAAACCCATGAACATTGGCTGTAATATGCACATGCAATATCAATTAAGAAAAATGATTGATCACCAACATGAAACAGACCATGACCATATGCAGACAGAGTAGAGACCAGAAACAGAGAGTATGAACCTTCTGGTCAGGAATATTGTTTGGACTGGTTTAGGATAAGGGCTGGTACAGAAATATTGTCATTCCACTTTCTCCCTTTATTTTGGAAAGATACATACAATACACTGCATGTTACGCTCCACAACCCATTATAAATTCCATTGTACATTAAACTATCAGAGCTATTTTTCAAATCATTCGAGTATACACATTACCTGCATCCTCTTGAAATCACCTGTCTTTGCTGAATTTTCTGAAGCCAGTTGCCAAATTTGATGTTAAATACATAATTATCATAATAAATTTTAAATTACTGGTTGTGTATTATATATTTTTAAGTCAAAAGATGTTTAAATATGCATTCATTATAATTTATTAAGCCTGACAGTTATTATTGACAATAGTATTAAAATGTTTCTATATGTATTATCTCTTCACCCATTAAATGACCAAAATATTCATTGATGAAGATGATCGCAAGTGCAAATTTTTTAAAATTAGTTTTAGTCAATGCATAATGAAGTTTTGCAGAATGTAAGTTAAACTTCTATCTAACCTCAGTATTGTTGTCTGTTATCTAACCTCTCGAAGTTTGAATTCTTCTTAAGGTATCGTCCAGTTGTCATCTTGTATTGCTCATTTGAAACAGTGGACATCCATGTGTGTTTTGTCGTTAGGTTAGAAGACCATCTATGTCTTAGTGTGAAATTTCTTTTGTTGTCATCCAAGGTAATTTTAGGCCAAACTTACCAGACGTTGGGTATAAAATAACTTCCCATTGTACTGTTATTTTCCAGCATTCTATTTGTATTATCCCAGAATTTGTGTAACTCTTAATTGAGAGTAGGATGCCATCATGAGCATTCCATGATATCAAAATAATAGAATCAATGATAGGGGGTTAGAAATACAAATATCACGATGTTCTAAATATGAGATTAGGCCAACAGTTTCAGGCTTAACTGTGTGGAATTCCTTCATGGTTAGGGTAAAAGAAAGAGAAAAAAACTTTGCACTTCCACGCACTTTTAATGCAACACGACCATGGTTTAGATGCTGTGCATCGTGCTGATGATGCGCAGCATTGAAACCATGAAGTGCGTGGAAGTGCAAAGTTTTTTTCTTTCTTTTACCCTCACCATGAGATTAGGCATTGATTTTTCCTAACAGTGTTTTTTTTATTTACATAGTACCCTGCAAGTCACAACTAGGGTGTGTGGCAGAGGTTATACACCCCGACTACTTTTGGCCCAAAATTCTTTTCCCTCCTAGCATATTCTGACGAGCATTATTCTGATCCCTTATTGCTTGGAGTAAAAATGAAACCTTAAACCTCGGGAATGAATGAGAAATGTCCTCAGGATTTCCGAGGTCAAGCCAAGAGCAACTAACCAGAGAGGACGGAGCACATAAACAATCTGATGGCTGTTTGGAGTAGTTAAGAATCTGGAGGTATTTCAAGATGGTCTGCTGTAAATAATATTAATGCTGGTGCTAGTTCCTTGCCTTTGACACAAGTTTATCCACCATAATAAGATACAGTTATTCAGCACCTTAAAAATGGCTTTAGAAAGTATATTGAAGGGATTCTTGGAAAAATTTTATGGGGCTTGCATTCTATCATAATTGTTTCCTTAACATGTTTGTAGTAGAGGCAAAAACTGAAACGAGGTGTGACCAAATTTAATGACTATTCTGAATATGCCATTGGAGTTTTAAGAGCTGAATCTACCCAGATTGAGAAACCACCTATCCTCTTTTAAAGGGTATTCCCGGGCAAGCCACACTGGGCCGTCGGACTTAGTACTGGGTGCCCTCTGCCATCCCCTACTAAACCGGCCTTCGGGTTGATTACCGTGTTTATAGTTAAAAATATACATAATGTATATGAAATTAGCCCTATCGGGCAAAGGCAGAAAAAAAAGGAACCCACCAGTTGAAAACTTTTTTTTTGTGTGTTACTGTCTTTGTCCCCTGATGCTAAATTCATATACATTTTTATACACATTCATGAGACTCACATGTGTTCTATATATATACATAGGTCAATGAAGATGTTTCTCTTTCCTGGGAACGTCACCCAAAGGAGGATTTCCTAATATCTGGGTTTGGTTTTGGCAAGAAATTTTACCGATTAATTGAAAAATTTGGATAATATGGAAGACGGAATATTAGCTACGGCGCAGTGTTGCGACGCCAGCGTCATTTATCAACCAAGAATGAAACTAGGTCGTAGATTCGTTGTAAAAACAACCCCCTCTTTGAGCGGATTTCATAAAGAAAAAGAGTCTTAAAGGTCATAATATAGGAGTGGGCTACCTTGGTCGAGGCATTCGAGAACATGCTAACTATCGAGATCAGGACTATCGATATTGAACTTGTTGAGCCAATTGTTGTTTTTACAGTTTATGGCGTAGGGCTGCGGGTTGGTAAGTGTTGCGCAATGGTTATTTGGTGTTGACAACGAATTACAGGTTGCACACTGTATTGATAAATCGTCATTCTTTTCAATTGCAGGAGTCTATGTGTTTATTTCTCCTAAGAGTTGAACTGTTAATGGTCGTTCGAAGGCGGTAAATCCCGTTTTGAATATTACAAAGTAGGGTAACATGTGCCTGGAAAAAGCAAAGTTGTAATACCCGAGGTATCCGACTTTTGTAATTTGGATCTTTTAAATATCTTAGAATGAGTAAAATCAAATATGAGCGAAGCGAGGGTTTTTGCTCGCGCAGATGCCGCTCAGTTGAGCATGCAGACGAAATTGCATCTGCTATATTACGAGGTAACGAAGATCAGGCAATTGCTTTTATGTGCTGGCGTTGTTCAAATTTTTCGCGAGTAATTGATGAAGCGGGTCGGACGCCGTTGCACATAGCAGCGTCCTGTGGTAAAACAAAAGTATTGGAATGGTTAATTAAAAGTTTGGACAATGAAAGTTGTATAAATGCAAAAGATTATGAATCCGGCTATACCCCTCTCCATAGAAGCCTGTTTCACGGCCATTTAAGTGCAGCACGATGCCTGATAAAGGTAATGTATATCAATTTTTCCGAAACACTCAATACACATCTGAGTCTCAACATATAAACTTTATTTTCCCATGATATAGCATGGAGCCAAACTTACATCTTTAGATAACGACGGACTGATGCCCCTTGACCATGTGATGAAAGATAGTCCCTGTGTAGGGACATGCTCTTCTGCCGTGCCATGTGAAGTGTTTGTTTGGGGAAGTAATAATAACTTCAATTTAGGTGTTGGCGACAACGAAAGTCGCCGTCTCCCCGATACGATTGAGTACTTTCGGAGGAAAAGCATCAGTATCAATCAGGTTAGTGTTGAAAAATCCGCTAACGATCATAGATGCTCCAGGATTTTCACGAAAAGAATAATATGTTCACTTTGTATCACAGATTAAGAATGATGGCATATTTTGTCAATACTTCTGTGTCATAAGTTGTAATTTGGAGTTTTTTAGCCTTTGTTATTTATTGTTCATTTCTGAAGGTGTTTGGAGTTAAATACGGAATATTTATGTACTGCTGTGGTGTAGCATTTATATTTAAGATATGGTTGTAATGGAAAAGTTCCATAGCACACTCAGAATATGTAATGTTTTTTTCATGACCAAATTTTTCCTCAAGAATCAAATGAATGCTGTTGAGTCAGGTTGTGCAATGGCTTGTGTACTGTGGTCCTATCCCATGTGTCCTGTGGAGAGCATTTCAACCATCCATTGAATATTGTTAAATTGTGGTTCCTTTTGCATCTTTCACTAAGATAAGAATAATGCTAAAGCAAGGTTTATTTATCTACCTATACCAAATCACACGCCAATCCCTAATGGCTCAGATGCCCACACCTGTTAGTTGCCAACTGTAATATCTGGTAACATTAAAAATGTGCTTATATTTCTTGTATTAAAATGTTCACTTTCAGAATATATATCAGAAAATTAGATGGTTAAATGTGCGGTGTAAAATCATGCAGGATAAATGTACAAACTCAGATTTTACAATGGCAATATTACAAATAAGTACAGTTATATTATAATTAGTTATATTAGCCTTTGGATACTTCAAGGAAATAATGAGTATGTCTACATTAGACAAGAGCAGAGCCTAAGGGTAATGAGTCAATGACATAATGATGATGATGTAATGTGTATGCCAACATTTTTCAGCTTTAGAAAAAAAAATCATTGTCATTTTCTGATATTTATGGAAGAAAACAACATGAAAAATTACTCCCGAATGCAAAACTACAATGATGAGAAGTAGCAGTTTCATCAGAAGGCACTTATGGTGCAGATTAAGAAGATTGGTATGATATCAGCTGCCACAGTTTCAAGTAAGAGTGGAGTCCTTGGCATCAGCTGAAGTACTGTAATGTGGAAGGCAAAGATGAACCCTTAGATGCTGTAGATGATATGGAGCCATGAATGCAATATTACGATTTCATTCCTCCTGGTTAATTATTAGCATAATAAAAAATGGGAAATCCTGTGGGACAGCGACATCAAATCAGCCACATTCTGGTCAAGGAGAGTTATACAAATCAAGTTGAGCCATGCAAGATCTACCCTGATTTAGATATAAATAGTTACCATAACTTAGTTGTATCAAAAAGCTGTCTGTGTTGCAAAAAAACAGCAAAACATGAAATGGAACATGGATACTCTTGTGAAAAAGTATACCAGAGAAAAAGTCAACCTGGCCATACTGAAAAATTGGATAAAGGAACAGATTAAAAGAAATTAATCTGAACATTTTCGCGACGTCTATCTGAGGAATGTTCCATGCTGCCCCTGGGGATTACCCTCACATATGTAGGCGCGTTGGACAACAGTTGACTCTTTTCTACATCAAAATCAGGGTGTATCCATCTTCGCGGTTGAAATTGTTTGGATTTTTAATTATTTCTACTACTTGTCTTATTAGTCTTGGGAAATAGTGCTTTTTTCCCTTGCCAACACTTTTTGGTCAAACTTGATTGTGTGTCCTGGTTCCTACCATGGATGTTTGGCAATTATGTGAAGGTCAGAACTGTTTCATTTCGTTTGGTGCTCCTTAATTCTGCATCTATGGAATCTTCCTTTTTTGCTGATAAAGGATTATCCAGTTCCACTTGATCTCATATACTCCTTCGTACATGAGATCGGGGATCTGGTCCTTAGGCTTAGGTTCTCCACAATGAGAAAGATCAGCAACATAACCTCTATATATGTTGAAGGACTATGTATTACAAGAGGATAGATTACTGAAAGGTGGTGCAATGAAAGAGGAGGGTTAAGTGGGCCAAAATGACAAAGGTTCAGATATACTCCTGGATAGGGATTTGAGAGAGCAGTGAAGAATTGAAGAAAAAATAGAAACTGACACAATTAATGGAGAAGTCGTCAATGTACTTGAAGGAAAAACTAAGTATGCTCTCTTAGGAATAATGAAAGACAGCTATGAAAAAGTGGAGGACTTTGAGAAGGGTATACTGATTGTAATACCCTAGAAAATGAAAATTGACAAATATGAGTAATATCAAACCTTGAATCTGGTGCCACATGTTCCCAGAATGCTAATGAGGGACACTAACAAACATTCAAGGAATGTTCCTAATGGGCACAGGGAAAACTGAGCCTAATTTGGTAATCAGTCTACCCCTGTACAAATCAGGTAAGTGTTCTGTGTCAAAATACTAGAAACATAACTCAGTACAGTACCCCTTCTATTTTAGTTTAAATTATGTTTTACAGATAAATATTTTAGCTTATGAAAAATTGATTTTTAATGGTTAAAAAAAGCCTTTGTATTCTGTGAGGTTCTGAGTGTCAAAGTTGTGATTTTGATAGCTCCTTTTTTGATGGCAAAGTGAAATATGAATGCACAAATTTAAGTTGATAAAAATAATGTGGTACTATTTCTCAATTTAGGTTGCCATGGGTAAGTTCCATTCCATATTTGTGAGCAGTGATGGCAGAGTATTTGCCTGTGGCCATGGGAAAGGACGACTTGGCTTAAACACTGAAGAAACTGTTATGACCCCAAAGCAAATTCCTTTGCCTCCTAATCATGAAGCAGGAAAAGTATTGGATACAAGATATGTAAGTATTGTTGGATGTTAGTGAATGATTTTTTTCATAAATAACTGAACAGAGTAATAAATAATTGGTAGTATTTCATTAAAAAATGGCTCATAATGAAAGAATGTGATCCTTCTCCTCTTGTATCATTCATATAATACAATGTTCAATGTTCTCAGGTTGTAGTGAGTGCTACTGTTGGCCAAGACCACTCCCTACTTCTTACTGCAAAAGGGGGTGTTTATACCTTTGGTATGAACACTCATTACCAGCTTGGTCTGGATCCTCCACCATCAGTCCAGTATACTCCCAAATCGGTGCTGAACCTCCCCACGTTTCTTATTGGCATTAAAGCTGCTCGTTACCATTCTGTGGCTTGGAGCTCCTCTCAGGTAAAGATCCTCTGTCCCGTGTGTTATATGGATACATATTTTGCTTTCATAAAACCATGCTTGATAAATGTATAGAGAACATTCTGTCATGCTATTGGATCACATAACAACGGGTATGCCTCTAGATATTCTAAGATCAGTGTAATTGGTGTGATTTTGGAGTAGCAGTGTCTAGTTCAGTATGGAAACACTGGCTCTTACTCAGTTGTAGTGGGCATCTGCTTATCCACTTTGATAGAAGGTATTTGTGTTCACTCTCTCTCAGAAGCTTGAATATTTTTAAATTGAAGGCATCCATTTTATGCTTATAATCTCCCCAAAATTGATTTTTATTCATGGCTAAGTTCTTTTCAGATTCTGCTAGCACTTCCGTGTGAAATTTACACTTAAGGCCAATGAGGGGGGCATTTATTTTCTGGGTTTGCTTGTAAGTTTCCAGGAAGATGTGGTGAATTGAATGAAACCCAGTGAATCATGCAGCTTAGTCAAAACAGGCAGTGTCAAGAGGCATCACCCAAATTTGAGTCGTGGCATTACTGGTCTAATGCAGTATCCACTAAGCTTCCTTGCAATTTAATTGGTTTGTCAAAATAGTAAGATTTGTTCAAGAATAAGATCATTTTATGATTGAAGAGATTGCCTCACACATGCTGATCCATTGCAGAACTGGAAAGTGTGGCAGGTGTGGATTGTTACCGGGGAGGATAAGAAATGACTTCACTTTGATTTCGATTAAGTATTCTGCAGTAATATTTGCACTGTTGGCTATTTATGATTGAGATGCAGCATCCTGCCTTTTTCTTTGCAATGTGGTCATTTGCAAATGATATGGTCTTTTATAAATTTCAGTTCATCTTTTATAGTATATCCCATTTACTGTTTTGTGTGCTGATATGATTTGATGATACATCATTCCCTGATATCAAAAAATGATATCTTACCATAAATTTCCCAGAAGAAGCCACCATTTTGGCTTTTTGGTGGTGTTGATGATGCTGATGGTATCCATACAGGGCTTTTACTGTTTGCTCTCAGGGTCAAGGTGATGTAGTCATGTGTCATCTGCAGTGGTAACCCTTGAAAGAAGCTGCTCATCTTCCTGTACCATCATTTTCAACTGCGACCAAACCTGCATTGACAACTCTTGTTGTATGGATATTTGCAGTCTCGGAATCCACTGCTCACAAATATTTCTGTTACAAATGTGTGGATGGCACCTGGTGAATTTTCTAAATATTTCTGACAATGAAAGAATGGTAACTTTGTGATTCCACAGACAATTTTTCTGTTGAATCACAAAGTTACCATTCTTTCATTTCCAATATGAATTGATTCCACAAAGTTACGCTGGAAACCATCAATTATATTTCTGATAGTTTTCTCAATGTTATTCAATAGTCTTCTCTCACGATGGCAGCAATGGTGTTAATACTTACTTCTGTAAGAGCATTAGCTGTAGCTCCATGCCCACCTTCCTTCCAAATTAAGTCCGAAACATTAAAAACCATTTTCTAGCTGTGCTGTAGGGAAGAAGAGACTTTATAAGCTTGTTATAGCATTTCATGGGCCTCATCTGGTGATTTGTTGTGGTGAAAGCAAAATTTCAATGCGGTGTCATGTTTAATATCCATTTTTGCTGTAGATGAAGCAAGCACGTTGTCCCTTCCAACAATTCTGAAGCAAAATCAGTGATACTTGTACCATATATATGTGCTACATTCTAATCAAAAATATAGCATAAAAATATATTTTGTACAATAATCATGTGGAAAAAATTGTGATCGCTCTTTTTAGAATATTTTTTATTGTTCAATAAATTTTACCTGAAATTTCAAATTGTCATATCTTGGGATTGGACTAATTTAGAAATTTGAAACTTTTCAGTAAAGTAACATGCAAACTAAGAGAGAAAATTAAATTTACATTTGAAATTTGGATAAACTTAATATTTTAATAAGTTATTAAAATATAGTTATCTGTTTATGTGGAAGGGAAGGGCATCAAGCACCAGCATCAATTCATTGCATGAAAAATGCCATTTTTGCAACTCGGTTATTGTCATCATTTTCTTCACCAATGTTAAATTTGCATTTCAATTTTCATTAAAATATATCTGAATAATGAACAAAGTATTGGAAAATGCATCAGCTTGAAAAGGGACAGAGAACCAAAGGTATTCCCACTTTGGTACTCAGCAGGAGCTCTGCCCACAGTCCAAGACACTGTTCCCTGTCCTTCACCTCTCCAATTGGCTCTTGGCATCTCCATAATCTCACCTCACCCTTTCTTCACACATTTAGATGAATTCAATGGGGTGCTAGAAGTGTCTGTGTATTATTCATGTGTCTTCTATGTTCAAAACTAAAACTTATCTAATACAATACAATTTATTTGTCCAGCAATCAAGTTGTTACAACTGTATATTTGATATAAGACACGTCAGAGTAAGTAACAGAATACATACATGGATACATGATACACATCAGGTATTAACAAGAAATTCGGCAATTGAATAAAACATTTTTAATTTTAAGAACCTGAGTAGGTTGACCTTAAATGCAGCCACACTTTTTTGGGACTTAATCTCAGTTGGGAGTTTATTGTAAAGTTGGAGGCCCATAAAATTTGGGCCAGCACCTGCCTTTTTTGTACGTACATATAAAACGTGCAGCTGCTCATTCTGCCTAGTAGAATATTTATGGATATAGCAATTTTTCACATACTCAGATTTCTTTTTGTATGTACTAATACATGAAAAATATAAATGCATGGTACTGGCAGTATATCCAATTTTTTAAACAGGGGGCGGCAAGGGTCATCATGTTTCGCAAAACACATGAGCCGAATGGCTCTCTTTTGGACCCTGAAAATGATCATGGCCTTAGAAGACGAACCCCAATAGAGGATACTATAGGCTATGTGAGAATAAAATTCTCCATAGTAAAGTGCACCGAGAACAGCCACTGAAACTGTGGATCTAATGGGCCTTATTAAAAAGCTGACTGAGCTTAACTTACTGGTTAAAGTACTTATGTGCTCATCCCAAGAGATTTGAGAATTTATGAGGAAATCCAAAAATTTGGTATTTTGTACCTGTGGGATCACCTTCCCATCAACTTCAATAGACAGTACTTTACTTGCTTTATTTTTATTTGCAAAGTAGATTAGGTGAGACTTTTCTATATTCAAATCTAGTAAATTATTATGACACCAGGAAAGTAAGGTGTGACTAGCTTGTTTACACTTAACTATTAATTCATTAAAAGTAGGCGATACAAGAAATGTCTCTAATAATGTATCTAAAATTTGAAACTAGCTGTGGCATGCCCCCAAATAAAGCACAACCTCACTACCTGATTCATAAATTACGAGGGAGGGAGCAGGAAATTTTAAAGTGTAAATAGCATTCACTTTGACCGTCAATCAAACTCCTGATCCTTGATGTTCATTGAATTTTTTGTACCGTGAAGTGTTTTTTTAGTTGGCTTTATCTTTGTGGAATGTGGTGCTATGAGCATGACTATGAATACCTGTGACATTATGCATGTGGTACTTTGTCATAAAATCTTGTTCCCTTAAAACACCCAGAATTTTGGAGTGTTAGAGGATGCCTCGGTAGCTTAACTCACTGAAGCACTCTGATATCGAGGGATCTGCGTTCGAGTCCTGGTCAAGTTGAATGTTTTTTACACTTAGAAAATTTCTGCATTTTAATTCATATCAGAGGAAGAGTCCTTTAAAAGTAAATGTTGTGGCATCTCCAGCAGTTATTTGAATTTTCAAATCATATTTTTAATTATTGACTATGTAAATTTTTTAATTAATTCACGTTCATTGGTTAACTTTTTTTATAAGATTCCGAAGTCTTGAAGTTTCTCGATAAAAGTTAATTAAAATGTATCATATGAAATTATATGAAGATGACAGAATTACCCACCATGTATTCATTTTGTCGGGCGTGATGCCTTTTCCATCTTGGTGCTCATTAGAAAAGAAAATTGTCTTTTCAGGTGTATACATGGGGATCCAATCATGGGCAGCTGGGCCATTCTAGAGGTGAAAAATGGGTAGTAACTCCAAGGAAGATTTCTCATTTGCGAGGTGGAAATTTTGTGACTGTGTCTGCAGGGGACAGTGCTACAATTATTGGCTCTTCTCGAGGAGATATTTTTATCCTACAGGACTATTTCTGCCGGAAGATTGGCAATGTGCACGGTATTCCTCGACGAATAGAAGTTGTTGGTGGGCGACTTGATCCCACTTTACTTAAGGTAGGTACTAGGTGGTCAATTTTGCACAAGAGCATGCTGGAATTCTTGCAACTTATGGTTACATTTTTGCTTTTTGAATTAGTCATGTGTGCAACTTAATTATTTAAAAATATTAGTCTTGTCTGACCAAAAATTCATTAATCCTCTGGCTCATGCATAGGTAGCATATGCTGGATGTCAGTCAACATTGTTTTATTTGTATTTGGTGTGTGAGTTTATTGAATTATATCTCTTTCTTTGTATCTTCCTATTTATGGTGTATCTCTTGGGTAGTCGACTTGTACATTATATATTTACTGTATTTTATCCATACCTATATATTTATTCTGGAGTGTAAATTACATCCTGCTGCACACCCTAGTGGTGGCTTGCAGGATAATATGTAAATAAAAAAATAAAATAATAAACTATGTGCATAAATAATAAACAAAAGAAAACAATTATCCACAAGGTCTGTCCCAAAAGTAGTAGAACTGAGTCAATAAAAAAAAATATTTTGCCAGAATTGATACATGCACTCAAAAGTCTTTGAAATAGTAGCCTTGTGTGTCCACACACCACTGCCAGCAGGTTTTCTATGACTAGTATGCCTTCTAGAAGGTGATGTCTGAAATGCTGCTAAGCTCTCTCATTACGGCCTATTGTAACGTTTCCACCGAGCTGTGGTGACATCCTTACAGCACAAATTTGAGGCAGAGAAAGAGGAAGAAGTCTGGTGGGGCATGGTCTAAAACAATTTGGATCCTCCCTTGCATGGTCGAGAAGCTCTTGGTAGATCCCTCTGCCAGTTTCCTTTTGTTTGTCTGAGGGTACTTGTGGAACTCTAGCCCATATTTTTGGTCATAAGTCAATGCACATCACTTTTAGGGATGCCTAGTTCATCATAAACCATGCAAACAGTGAATCTGCAATCCTTGTCCAACAAAACCTTCGCTCATGCAATATTTTCATCAAAATTTGAGGTCGAAGGGCATCCTGATTGTATGATGTCTTCAACATCTCCTCTACCCTCCCAAAGCAACTTGTGCCACTTTAAAACACCCAGTCTGCCCATGGGATTATCACCATAAGCTACCTTGAGCATGTCATGAGTCTATTTCCTTGTTTTGCCCAGTTCTATGCAAAATTTGATGGTTAAGCGCTCTTACAATAATTGGTTCATGACAGACCATTACAAGGTAATAAAAAGGTATATAGAGGTTTTGCAAGCAAATGATCAGCATTCGGTGAAGGTTGGGAGTCTACTGCTACTGGTCTCCAGTCTTTCCTGAAACTTTCCCCTATTGAATCCAGCCATGGAAATCACTGCCTGTCTGTCCGTCTATCCATAATGAAACTCCTAATTTATTTACTAAATGAATCTTTGAGATGTAGAATTTTTCCTGACCAATTGAAAATTAATAAAATTATGCAATTATAAAGTTGTAAAATCCGATCTAAATCACATAGGGCTAATGTATCTTTTATCTCAATTTACTGAACTATTGCAGTTATTTTTTTAATTTTAGATTATTAGGGTTTCTGGATAAATTCAATAATATATCTGATTCACAATGGGGTTATCCAAAAGGTAGATCTATGGTATCAGCACTAATGAATGCTTTTAATTTCATAACCTGTTCTTTGGATAACTAGAATTTAGTTCTTGCTTTGTTCTTGAATTTTACTTGTGTCTTTGACCTCGTTGACCATCCCCTCCTTTTGAAGAGAGCTGATAGAGTGGGTGTCAGAGGCATAGTGTAATGGCTAAGATCTTATGAATTTGGGAGATCACAGATATTACAATCAACATTAAAATCTGTAAGTATGCATCAGATTCCTGTCCTATTAGCATATCTGCAGGGCTCAATATGGGAACCTATTTTATTTTTGTAATTTTAAATGGTTATCATTAATAAATATAAATTACCAAAGCATCAATTCCGTAATTTTTGGGGGGTTGTGATGGTGTGGTGGCTAACATACTGGCTTCTGACCGAGATGGCTTGGGTTCAAATCCTGGAGACGGCAGATATTTTTCAGTGGTATCCCGATCCCTACTTGATGTGCTTTGTAGAGAGCACTTTGAGTGAGTACGTCAACCATCGGATGGGGCATTAAACTGCGGATCCCTTGGCATCTTTCATTCAAGGTAGGCTAATGCCAACACCAGGTTTCTCTCCGCACTTCTTCCTTTCCCATCCATCCCTAACAGCCTCGGTAGTGGCGGGGTAACATCCTTGCTTGCCGACCTAGAGGTTGCTGATTCAATTCCCTCCTGGGTAGGTTTTCCCTCCACCTAGGGCTTGTGTGTTTGTGATTGTCCATATTGTAATATGTAGGGTACAGGTGTAAAAAGGAATTATCTCAATCTCCCCCAAATAAAAGTAAATAAATAAATGGTGCAAATGACCTTAGCAGTTGGTTGCCTCCCCTAAAACTACAACTACAGTTACTGTAATTTTGCGGATGAATTAAACTTTAAAATTTCTAATGAGCCATACATAGTGAGGCTTCACCTCATGGAAGTTCAGTATATCCATCAAATAAAAGAGAGAATGACTTCTCCATAGAATTGGAAATTCTGTGAAGGAAGTACATTCTCTTTCACTTGATGGATTTGTAATTTCTGTTAAAGTAGTCAAAGGCTTCTGGTTAAAACGCAAAAGGTTTTAGACAGTCTGATTTATGACTTCAAACAAATTTTTAAAAATATTGGTCCTTGCATTTAATTGTGCAATATTGCAAGAGGATATTAATTGAATTCTCAAATATGAAATAATTATTTTTGCATCCAATAATAAGTTTTTAGGTCTACATGTTCAACGAACCTGTGCGAGTAGTATTCATTTTAGTTATCTGTGTTCTAAACTGTTTAGTTACTGCATAGCTCTATCTCTCTAGAGGTATTTAAACTCATATCAGTCTAATTTTGTCACCATGGCATTATATGGAATGGTGTTCTGGGGAGAATGTTTGCATCATGTTGTGCAAAGTTTTCTCAATTAAAAAAAAGTTACTAGATGCATACTTGGTGCTGCTTATAGGACACTATGTATGCCCTTATTAAATAAATTAAATATTCTTAACATTCCATCTATGTATATATTTTCCATGTGTCTTCAACAAAAATAATATCCATCCCTTTAATAGTCATATTCACTTGTATTCAACAGGAAATTATCACCATGTCCACACAAGTTACCATAATTCAGCAGTTCCATATAAAAGCCCAAAGAAAATGGTAGTCAGAATTTATGACAAGACCATATTTAATGAAAAAAGTGATACATAATATTAAGAGGTAATTCACAACTTTCTCTAGACCAATTTTTCAGTGTGAGGCAACATTATGTAGTTGCAAATTCAATTTAAACTTACAAACCTACTTCAAATGAAGTGCTATTATTCATTGAATAAATTTTTGAGTTGCATGCCGTTTTAGTGCATTGTTTTTCATTGCATACTTTAATGCATTTTTTCTTTTTTTTAAGCATGTTCATATTGTTGAAAAATATCTGTATTTTGTACTTTTTGTTTCATTTCTCCTATACCTACATGATATGTATAGCCAGTGGAAAAATAAAAATATTATTTCAATACTATTAAATAGTATATTGAATAAAATTGAATTGTGGTACTCCAATGGTACTTGTATGAAATTTCCAACTTGCCCAGGGAATTAAGAAAAAGAGTGGCAGATATTAGTAATACAGAGATAGAACCAGAGCATGTTGAGTTTAGGTCTGGTGTATAAATAACAGAAGCACAGCAATTCCACAATTAGTATTTGTTGACAACCATGGTTTCACCATTTTGTGGCATCATTACATGATGATGCCGCACAGTGGTGAAACCACGTTCATCAATTAATATCAACTGCTGAATTATCGCATTTCTGTTAGCTGTACAATGGAGAAACTACCCAAGTAACAGCTAAAACTGTCATATTTAGGTCTGGTTTTCAAAGGGGTACACAATGAACAGAGAGGGAAAGATAAAGAGTCAGTAAAAATATTCCTAGAAAAACGGTCATAGTTCACAATGAAAAAAAATGAAATCACTAATTCTAAAGCTATAAACAAACAGTTGAAACATTTATGATTGTTATTTGTTTCTGTCGAGTGAAGTCTAATCAACCTCATATGAACATTTGTGTTCCAAAAAGTGATCCAAGTGCTGAAGAGTTAAAGCCAATGCAAAGTCATGGGAACTTTATTTTCAGGAAAAATGCCCAAGTATTTCTGATACTACTGCCACGTAATTCAAAACTTTCTCTAGAATTCTCTTGACTAATTTTTCAAAGTTAAATAGAGTTGAAAGAATAAATATGAAAATAACTCACTGAGTATCCGTTACATGAGGTAACTTCTTTTTCCTTAATGCCATCCAAGTAATGTTTTCCATGAATAGTTTTATAACAGTCCTACAATTTTATTGAATATGTTCTGCAAATGAGAAACATGATGAATTCAGTTTGAAAATCATTTTGTCATCCTAAGATTGTTATAAAATCTTAGCATTTACTTTGTGAAGAAGTCAGAATTACTTCCTTTTGCTCCGGCAGTTTCCGAGGCAATTTACTTAGGCTAATTTCTCAAATAATGTATTAAACTATGCAAATGTAATCTCTTCAATGTGAATGGATGTAATGACTATTGACCTGTAAAATTGCCAGTAAAATATTTGTTATTAAAATATAGTTTCCCAGAGTCTTCAGTTTGTATCCGAGGTTAGAAAAATATCCTTCCTAACAGAGCTTGAATGCTACATAGCAAGTCCCATTTGTTCAATTTGGTAAATGGTTTCCTGAGATACAAATACCTTTAGTTAAATGACTCCTCACCTTTCAAAGACCTAAAATGTTATTTTTACAAATGTACTTCCGGAAGGTTTAGCGTATCCACCATTAAATAACTCCTGGCATGAATTTTCAGTATCCTTTTCTGTAGTTTACAGAATCCCCCTATTCTGGTCCATCTAAGCACCAGAAGTGTTGGCCATGTGTAAAACTTGTTTTGCATCTGTTCCAAAAATCTTTTGTTAAGTGACTTACTGTGTCAGCTATTTTTGACATTTCATTTTCTCATTTTTGTGTTCCCTTGTTTTTAGTGCACTTAAATATAAACAATCCCATTCTTTATTTTCCTTGTAACCTTGGGCCTTTACTTAATCTTTCTGTACCTCTTATTCTTTGTTCAAGGAATTTAATTGTTTAGCAAAGAATGCAAATTCACTCAAGATAAGAAGTAAGGAAAACAAATTTCTATATTTCCTGGCCCATAAGATGCACTTTTTTTGCTCCAATCTGGTCTCTAAAACTGGTTAGCATCTTATTGGGCCAAGGGTACGAGGGTGGCCCCAGAAGTACCCGGCCTTACCTAGAGATGGTGGTAGTTGTTTGAAAAATATCACTCTATTAGAAAGTATGCAATCTATAAAGCATATGTTTCAAGTTTGAAGACCCCAAGTTATTAAGTATTTGTTTGGACTCCATCAATAGTGAACGTTTTCAGTGAATAGCAAAAATGGAAAAATTGGTCATTGTTTTGTGATACAGTACTTTTATTTGAAAGGCCTCTGCCCGACAATATAAAAGCTGAACTGGATTCTACTCAGGGTGAGTCTGCTCCTTCGTTTACAACAGTAAAACATTGGGTTGCTGAGTTTGAACGAGGCCATTGAGCTGTCAAGACGTGCATCGCTTGATCGACCAAACGAGGTGACGACCCAAGAAACGGTGAACAAAATTCACAAGGTGTTACTGGATTATCGTCGACTGTAAGTGCGCAAGCTAGCAGACATAGTAGGAATTTCAAAAAGTGTGGCATATCGCATATTAACTGAAAATTCGGACATGAGAAAGCTGTGTGCAAGATGGGTGCCACTTTTGCTCACACTCGAGCAAAACCACTGCCGTGAAGATGTTTCAATTGAGCGTTTAGAAAGAATTTCACAGTAACAAAGCAGAATTTTTGCGCCATTCCATAACTATGGATGAAACATGGGTTTATTACTTCACACCCAAGACAAAAGAATAATGAAAACAATGGATTCTAAAGGGAGAACTGGCTCCAAAGTAGGCGAAGACCGTTTCATCTGCAGACAAGGTCATGGCATCCGTTTTTTGGAATACGTATGGCATAATTTTCATTGAATATCTTGAAAAAGGAAAAACTATCAACGGTAAGTATAATTCAAACTTAGTGCAATGTTTGAGCGAAAAAATCAAGCGAAAGCTGCTGCATTTGGCCAAGAAGAAAGTGCTGTTTCATCAAGACAATGCACCAGCTCACAAATCCATTATTGCAATGGCCAAAATTCACAAATTAAAGTTTGAATTGCTACCTCATGAACCCTTTTCGCCAGATTTAGCCCCCTCGGATTATTTTATGTTTGCACACTTGAAAAAATGGCTTGGTGATCTAAGATTTTCCAATCATGAAGAAGTGATATCGGCAGTTAATGGCTATTTTGAGGAGCAAGACAGTTCTTATTATAAAAAGGGTATCGAACTGATTGAACATTGCTGGGAAAAGTGTATAGAGCTGAAAGGAGATTATGTTGTAAAATAAAGAAATTTTTTTCCAAAATTTTTGTTTTCTTTGCTGAGTCAGGTACTTCTGGGATTACCCTCGCATATGGGTATGACTGTATCATATAAGTCACAAGCCCATTCACCTGGAAAATACTATTAAGTATTATTTCCTTCAGGCTTAGAAAATGGTATCTGTTTTACAAATTTTAATAGTAACAGTGTTTTGAGCCAGTATTAACCATTTAAGCTTTAATATTTCCTAGACAGAATCCCAATTAAATCATAAACTTTTGCAATATAGCATCGTTAGTTTTATCTCATATGTGGGTGCCGGTGGGAAACTTAATCTTATCATGCTAATGGGGATGTCACCCCTCTGGTCAATTATGTATCTCCTGATTTATATTCTATGACTACAGACACTCAACCATAAATAGCATGATATTGTCTTTCAATGCATTATACATTCCTTTCTATTAGTGTACTTACGGACACTAAACACACAAACTAATTGTTGCATAAAAAGTTAAAATTATGATAATCTCTTGGGATCTAAAGAGAGATTTTCATACAGTATAACATTCAAACTAAAAAGAGTATTGATTTACCCTTCTGCACATGGAAATAGGACAGCTGAAAGGCATGTTGGCCTTTGACTAAGAGGATAATAAAAAAATGGAGGAAGCAGGAGTTCAATTCAATGATTGCAGACAGGAGTAGAAAAACTTTCTTCCTGTACTCCTAAATGTCAAAAAAACTTGGGTAACACATTAAGAACTGGATAATAAATTACAGGAAGAATGGGTGTACTGTTTTAAAAAATTGGTTTTGATTGAAGGGAGAAAATTAGCAACAGGTATGTCTGTTGTTGACTTTTTCTGGACATCATCCTGGTTCGATGGAGTCATAGAAAGAAATAGTCTGTGCATGCATAGCAGAACTATAATTTCACAAACACTGCCACTCGAATGTAAAAGAAAAATAATGGAATTCCAAAACTTCAAGTAGTCTTCTGAATAAGTAGTTTTTGTTTGTGTGCGATCATTTTAAGGCCCAGAAACAAAGCCTTGCCATTGAATGGAAGGCTCTACTTCCTGTGGTTCCTAGTGGATTAACCTTTCAATTTCAGCCTCTGGACATGTCAAATAGTCAATAAACCATTCAAAGGAACTATGTGTGAATAAAGTAGATTGAGGCGCCAACTCATGATGTGTATGTATGAGAAAAGTGATGACTCTAGTGAAAATAACTGTGCATATGATTTTAGCAACGGTGATAATGAATGTCTGGAATTCTACAATTAACATTTATGAAGTTGCCATTTTTAAAAATTTTATTATTCAATTTTCTTCATATAAATTGTTAAAAATAATCTGAGCCTTTTGGTCTGATCCAATATTTTTTTGTGAATTTTAACCTGAAAAATCAGAGTGCATTTTGTTCACTGGTTAATCTAATGTGCCAGGACATGGTAATTAAGTTTTTATGAGGAAGTTTTGTATGGTAATTAAAAAAAGATAAAATTGCAAAATCTTTATCAGAGTACAATTAAGCAATGTAGTGTGACTCTTAATTCTGTTTCTTGATCACAAACATTACTTGAATAAATACATTATCTTAGGGCTCCTGTTGATTCTTCCTTTATGCTCAGTTGAAAATTTTACTTCTTTAAGACTACCAAGTGCCTTCAGTTATTTTCTTTTGCCTTGTTCAAAATTATTTTGTTCTCTTTAATATACTAAAAATACTATGCCCTTCTGATCATTTTCTCGTATGATTAATGTTAGGCATTCTGAACTTAAAATGACTATCTATGTTGACATTTATACGAGTGTTCATGAAAAATGAAGGCACTTCTTTCTGTTGGAGGGGGATTCCATCTAATATTTGAGGTGACTTACAAGTTTAATTTATTTATTTATTAGTCCGGAGATTTGTTGCATATTTATGCATACACAAATATAGGACATGTCAGATATTAATTTCACAATTTTGAAAGAAATACAATATGTATACATATACACATACCAATACCCTAGTATATTTACATATTAATTGATTAAGCCATAATTGATGCATACTGGCAACTCCAGGCATTCATTTACAGAAGAGAATGTATTATTTTTTAATAGGTTGAACAGCTTTTCATATTTGATTTCATGGGGAAGTTTATTGAATAAGCTTAATGCCATTGCTTTGGGCCCATGAGCAGTATTCTGTGTTCTGACAAATGGCTGGTGCAGGTCCTTGTATAGTGACTATGGTAATTGTGGTTGGACTTGTACTGAGAAATATTGCACCTTTAATATGTTCAGTTTGGTTTTTAGTACCCTGCAAGCCACTGCTAGGGTATGTGGAAGGGTGTGATTACACACCAGACTAATTTTGACCCGAAATACTTTTCTACCGTTGCTCAGTTGGACTATGTTATTAAGATGCCTAATCATTCTTGGGAAAAATGATATCTTAAATCCATTTGTGCTACACGTAATCTCTTCATGCTCATTTTTGACGACGCAGAGGTGTACAGAGATATCCGTAGTCCCGAGGATGGTTTAAGTAGATGACCTTAATGCAATAAACTGTGGATGCGACACTTGGAAATTAGTGTTGAAGTTAAAATATAATTGGAGAATTTGGTGCAAAGTGATCAAAGACTTAAGTTTATCAATTATTCACAGTGCAGTTGTATTACATGCAATATTTCTCTCTCTATTTTTATATATTTAATTGAGACTTTTTGTTGTTATCATGTTTTTTAGTCGGAAGATGTGAGTGGATGGGGCGATTTCAGAAGTGGTGGGGATGAATTGTATATTTTAATGTTGAATGAGGCAAAGAAGTTAATGTTGTGGTGGTCGTCAAGTGGCCATTTCACAAGATGTGATCTTCATATGGGCAGTCGCCTAATAAATGCTGTGGATATTGCCCTGGGCACAGACAAACTGCTCGTAGTGACAGAAGAAGGAGAAGGATTTGAGACAGATTTCAAGATTAAGAAACGGCATGAAGATGTTATGTCCACTGCATCTCAGCCGACTGCATTACAGAAGTGAGTTTGGACATTTTAAAAATTATTTCTTACTTGATAGCATGTACATTGAAACACTTTGTGATGATCAGTTGCTTACTTATAGTTAACTTTACCTTTTAGGTTGGTTGATGAAGACAAGTATATAGATTTTTACATGAGAAAGATTATGTTTATTCATCGAGCAAATTCTGTGTTTTGCAGTCCGAAAAGTTTAAACTTTTCCATTATCCAACTTCACCCTAATTCTCTGACGAAAAGGCCTGAGGCTGAAAGAATTCTAGGCTTGGAAGGAGACTTGTCCTGCCTACTGGAAGAGGCAGAAGAATCTGATTGTATATGTGATATTGTGTTTTGTGTCCAAGATGTTAGGATCCCTGCTCATAGGTACATTCTTGAATCTAATTCTGATTGCTTAGCTAGTCTTATTGAGTCTGCAGGGAAGGCTCAAGCTTCATTGTTGCCAGAGCAAAGTGACAAGGAAATGATTGGTGATAGTTACCCTAAAAAGCATAACTGTGTGATAGTGACTATTGATGGCATAAATGCTGTCATCTTCAAGGAACTACTGAAGTTTGTATATACTGGGGCATGCGACTTGTGCATGCCGGAACAGTGGTCATGTGAAAAAGATCATGAATATTCATGTTTTGCCTTAAGAATGAAAGGCCTGAGCTGGAAGGATTTGACTAAAGACTGTGATGCCAATGGAGAACATGTTGGTGAATCTCAAGCGAGTGAAAAGGCAGCCAAGGGAAAATATAGGCAGATAAGTGGCAGTGATGACTCGGAATCCAATCCCGTGTGTGATGCTCAAAGAGCAGCTGCTCGATTTAAGTTAGATTCCCTGTCGAAACTGTTAGATGGACTTCAGTATAATAAAGCAAAGTGCAGCATTCAGAGGAAAGGAAATACATCGAACTCAGATGAGAAAATCCTTCCTAAGATTTCATTGAGCCCGGAAAACTGCACTCATCTTTATGATGTTGTGATAGAATGTGAAGGAGAAAACATCATTAATGCACACAAGTGCGTTCTTGCAATGAGATCCAAGTACTTTGAAACAATGTTCAAAGGGGATTGGATCGAGGTTAGTATGAAACACTGTGTCCACTTGCCTCCTTTTCCTTCAGCTATTCTTGCAGATGGGAAAGAACAGGATCAAATAATTACCATTTTTATTTCATTTTTCAGTGCTCTGGAACAAAAAATATAACTTTACCATTTTCGTATGAAGTAATGCAAGCTATAATATTGTATCTCTATCAGAATAAAGTTCCTATCTTAAACAAATCAGATGATTTATCCTATATTTGGAATGTACTGATAACTTCTGATCAGATACTTCTGGAAGGGCTGAAAGAAACCTGTGAAATATTACTAGCAAACCATATCACGTTAAAAAATGTGTCTGAATTCTTTCAAATTGCAGACACCTTTAACGCCCATAAGTTGAAACAGTTTTGTCTGGAGTACATGTGTACAAATCTTTCTGCATTGCTGGAATGCAGGTGAGGAAATATTAATTTATCTTAGAAGTAGTTTATGATTTATTTTGTTGGTGACACCCTTTTTCCATGTGAAATAGTATTATTATTCTACAAAGGACTGAAAAATTTTATGTGCCAAGATTTAAATGTCAGACAGGCTTCTTATAATAGTTTTTTCTGTTAATTGAATATCCATAGTAGTTAGCAAAACTATGTCAGTTTAATTTTATTTGAATTTAAATCAAGACTTCTTGTTTGATTTGAAGGAGAATTTAATATTTGCAGATGTATGACTTGAACTTGTATTGAATTTTCCATGTTTTGATGGGCTTAAGAAAAAATATATTGGCAAATGACACTCACTAGCCTCTTTTCACCAGTGCTAATGAAATATAAGGAATTTGTGTTAAAATATGCACTAAATCCACAAATGTGCTATGCATAATACTAAATATTTGTCGGTAAATACAGGCAGGATTTGAACTTAATGCTAATGGATGTGGGTGAAATTTTAATTTACTTTTAAAAAAATTTAATCATTCTACTGAGTTGCTGATCTTTGTAAGTCCTTAATCTCCTCCGAATAAAACAGCAAATGTAGGGAATAAATGGTAATGCCATGTACTTTGGAATCCACAGGCAATGGTCCAATTAAATCTCAAGCTTAAATTGAGTGTTATGAGTTGCTTTTAGGTCCAACTAAATTGAAACCATTTGTGGAATACCTAAGGGGCCAATACTAATTCCGCATTATATTCATGAATGACCTTCACAGCTACATCTTATCACACCAAAGTGAAGTAATTTTATATGCTAATATTACATCATTAAACATGGGAGACAGTTTTGCGGGTGTCACATCATACTTTGTCAACTAATCATGTCAATACTGGATACTTTGAAACTGTTATAACATGCCAAAATTGATTCATATTTGACTGATGGAGTTGTCCTCTGGAGTAACAGTAGTGTAGCAAGAAAGGCATGCAAAAATGCACTGGTGAATGCAAAGCCATGCAAAAATGGCATGTGAAAGCAATGGTGAATCATCATGACTCCAGGATTGCCACTATTTATGGGACTCAAAATATTGACTCCACCCAGCAAGTATATTCTTTAATTGCTATTTTTTTAATTGCCCTTCATTCTTCCTTCCCTGTTCACAATGATGCAAATTACCTCAGCTGTCAGTTGCCTCCATTAAAACTACTACTACCAAAAATGGTGTCACTTAGAGTGTAACTTAAGTATTGATGTATTTCTAAATGACAAATTATGATTAGGCTAATGTTTCCTTTCTAATAATCTATTGGTGTAGGTTCTTATTTGTGTAATTATGTATCACTTGTGCATATATTTCCTTTTTGCCATGACTATCATTCTATGTCCTATGCTTGACCAACTGAACAATAAAGTTATTTTTATTAACATTTCCCTTAAATCTTTTCAGGGCTCTGGATGATATAGATCCAGAATTGTTTGATGACCTCCAGTTACATTACTGGGGGACGAGGCCAGTGGTGTTAAAACGCCATATCTCCATACCTTGTGAATACCCAGACTTAGCCACATTGCAAAATGTTTTTGAAATGATTGGCATACCATCTCAAGAGGAGTATTTTCAACAGTCAGAATGTGCTCTTAGGAAAGAAGGTTTGTGCATTGCAGTAATACTAATTAATTAGTTTTTACCCTGCAGTGACTATGTGCCTTTAACCCTATGGATGGACACACTGGGCTAAAAAGTGGCAGTTATTCCTCCATAAACATGTATTTTCTATCATCATTGCAATATAAAAGCTCTAATGTCTCTGTGTATTAGATACAATATTTTCAGTGATTTTAAGTGAAAAAAATCAACAGAAAATAGATGAGTTTAATGTTTTTACTTGCATTTGCACAAAGCTTAAATGACATTAGTAGTAGTGATAGTTTTAGGGGAGGCAATCAACAGCTGAGATCATTTGTGCCATTAGGGATGGATTGGAAAGGAGGAAGGGTAGAGGGAAACCCGGCATTGGCACTACAGGCTACACTAATCTGCAGTTTAATGTCCCATCCGACGGATGGCATGCTCACTCAAAGTTCTCTCCACAAAGTACCTCAAGTAGGGATTGGGACACCACTGAAAAATATGTGTTTTCTCCAGGATTTGAACCCGGGTCTTCTCAGTGGGAAGTCTGTACAATAGCCTCTGCACTGCCCCGATCCCCTCCCAAGTTCAAGGAAACAAGCTACTCACTCTCCAAAGTTGACCTTCCAAGAGTGTGTGATTTCGCAATGTGTCATGTTGAAGGAAAGGCTTCTTCATGTAAGGATGGATTCAGTCATGCTTTCTGTTTTCCTCATAAAAAGAGACGTTTCAGGTGTGATATGGTGGAATATCATGATTAATAAAAATTGGCAATTTTCCACAAAATAAGATTTTATTTTGGGGAAAATTGCCAATGTTTTCCTCTTGTTTCACAATGGCTGTTATAGTTCATGCTTAGTGTCAGCCAGCATTATCTCTAAATACACCACACCTTTAATGTCCCAAGAGACCATTGTCATCACTTTGCCCACTCATGCTGTTGCAGTCTTGAATGTTTCTGCTGCCAATGCTTTTTCTTGTGGATTTTTCTGTGGATCCTTGTTCTCTGGTAAACCAGCCTTTCATCTCCTGGCTAAATATTGTTCAGAAATCTATCATCCTCAAGCTCATCGCACATCTGTAGCCGACTCATATGCATTCTCTTCCATTTCATTTTGGGAGTGAGCCATGCTCTCAAGTGAAGTGTAACATTCGGCTCTCCAGTTCTTGAAAAACATGGTCATTTTAATAAATGAAAAAGAAAAACTTTGTTTCAATCCACCACTTTATTTGTTTGAAACAAAGTTTTTCTTTTTCATTTATTAAAATGAACTCCCACAAAGTTGAGGCTGAAACTATGGTCAGCCTCAAATTATGGAGTTAACAGGGTCATTCCTGGCTAATGGGATGGTCAGCGTGATCCTATCATGCCTTTTTGGTTCCATGGTCTTCTGCTCTGTTGTCTGTCAGGCAGGTTAAGATTGGGCCCCTTTCAGCTCTTCTCCAAGAACAAATACAATAGTGATCAGTGCTGATTTCAAAGAATTCTTCAGTGTAAGCAACTGTCATTTACCAATGAGTGTTAGTTAAGCACAATTTCGACAGTCAAAAACTTGGTGACCTCGTATAGTATACACATTGATATACTTGTTTTTTACACTCCACCATATTTTTGGCTGTATTTTAGAGAGCAGCATAAGGAGAAATGTGAGCAATGCAAATTCAAGTCAGTTTATTTTCCTACTTGTGTTTCTAAATTAAGAAGAATATGAGGCATTACTTTTCAGCATTCCCTCATACCATAGGAAAGGAATTCATTGTAGCTAGTGATTCTAGTATTCAACTTTTCTGTCACTCTATAATGCTAATCATGATGGGCTTATTTTCTTGGTGTAGCCATTGAAGTATCCAAGCGAAGCCGAGGGAAGAGGAAACAAAAGTTGCGGGCGGTTTCTGTGGGTGAGAGTGCTGGTAACCCAAGGAAGTTGTCATTGGGGTCCAACTCTGGCTTGGAAAATGAAACGAATGGTGATAAACCTGAGTTGCCATTGACAGAGCTAGACATCTGTGAGCATTTTGATGAACGTGTCCGTATATCATGTCCAGATCAGCCAGAAAAGGACTCAAGACAGCCCAGCGAAGAAAGTTCTAGGACCAAAAATGACTCTCTGCAAGTTTCTCAGGAACATTCTTGCAGTGTCGGAACTATTCCAGAGAAAAGGATGAGTTCTGTACGGGAAGAAGACTTTCCTAGACTGTCCAGTGATGCCAACCCAGCTAGTGCTTCATCCTCAGCTAAGGTTCCTAAAAATAGGTATTTATTTATTTTATTTTCATAGATAAAAAAAAAACCTTTTTCTGGAGTAACTTGGTGGAAAATCTTCATACTGACTTTTAATAATCAAACCACTTTACTTTTCCACATAAACTTTTTAATTTTTACAACCCAGGTTTCGTTATAGCATAACATCATCATGTAAAAATACAAGTCAAGCACCGTATATATACATATCTCTGGGTGCAGGGGAAGAGGAGGTAGGAAAGAAAGGATTGGTTGAGCTAGGAAGAGGGGGGATATGAGTCTATGGTTTGAGGTGGAGAAGGAGTATTGGTAATACTGACAAATTAGCAATAATTAGATTAGATAAAAACCAATTAGATAATTAGCAGGCTGGAAGGATATGGTCAATACAATGTTGCAAAAGCCCACCTGACATCAGATTAGTTGGCAGAGGATTAAGGAAATGATTATTATGTACTGGGAGAACGGCACTTTGTAATTAGTTAGGTGACTCAGTAGCGAGCTGGGAGGAGTCGCTCCATTGTTGAAAAAGTCTCACTTGGCTTTAGGTGAGCTGGCAGGGGGTGAGGGAAAAAACAATAACGGGGAATGTGAAGGGTAAAGAAAATCGTTGGTCAAAACATCTTCCCCGTAATTCGTGTGTTGAAGGATTTCCAACTGCTCCAGCGCATCAAGACAGTACCCTTTCTTCTCAAAGTAGAGTCACCTAACTAATTACTAAGTGCCGTTCTCCCAGTTCATAATAATCATTTCCCTAATCCTCTGCCAACTAATCTGATGTCAGGTGGGCTTTTTGCAACATTGTATTGACCATATCCTTCCAGCCTGCTAATTATCTAATTGGTTTTTATCTAATCTAATTATCCAGTTATTGCTAATTTGTCAATATTACCAATCCTCCTTCACCTCAAACCATAGACTTTTAGCCCCCCTCTTCATAGCTCAACCAATCCTTTCTTTCCTCCCTCCTCTTCCCCTCCGCCCAGAGATATGTATATATACGGTGCTTGACTTGTATTTTTACCTGATGATGTTATGCTATAATGAAACCTGGGTTGTAAAAATTAAAAAGTTTATGTGGAAAAGTAAAGTGGTTTGGTTATTAAAAGTCATTATTCTCATAGCTTGTAACCATTTTTTTATGCTTAAAATGCATTTAATCCTTTGGCTGTGAGTGATGAGTGTGTCTCTCACACATTGTGTCATTATCTGCTCTCATTTTTGAGTGTTGAAATTCATAATTTTAGTGTGTATATACTGACCACATATTTAATTTAGTTTCTCCTGCATACTGAAAGCTCTTTTTTATCATCCTGGAATACCCTTAGTTGGAATGCTCTGAATGCAAAAAGTACGTTTCATTTGTCTATTTATCCTATTCAGTTTTGTGTCTTAACCTATCATTTAAAAGTCAAGAATCTATGTTTGTTTCTTGGTTAAACAGTTGGGCCCCGTTTACCTATAACCCCCTGAGGACATTTACCTGAGGGATACATTCTGCAAGTGTGCCGCCCATTTTCATTTTTAATTTTTCTGGATTCACAAATAGTTTTTTCAGTCATGCACAATTGTCATCAGTAAGAATTAAGGGGCAATTATTAATATATAGTACGAGGGTTGTTATTTATATTGTCAGTCTTATAATGAAAAGACTAATTTATTGTTGAAAATGGCTTTATTGTTTTTTGAAGTATTCTCAATGATAATCAACACACTTTGCATGCGCTCGAACCAATTTTTGTAACACTTTTTCCACTCTGATTGAGGTACCTCCTTAACATGTTTTTTGATTGCATCTTCTTCAGGTGCCAAAAATCGTTGGCCACGCAATTTTCTTTGATAAACAGGAATAAAAAGAAGTCATTTGGTGCTAAATCAGGGCTGTATGGAGCATGATCCATCAATTTGACGTTTTGGCCTGTCAAATAGGTATTTGTTACAGCCGATCTGTGAAAGCTTGCATTGTCATGATGAAGAATGATCCTTCGTTGCCGCTTCTTTTTCCGTATTTCACCAAGCACTTCTGGCAAGCAAATACTCGTGTACCATTCAGAATTCACGGTTCTACATTGCTCTAATGCTACGGTTGCCACATACCCAGTTATTCTGAAGAAACAGGCAAGAATTTGAGCGGAATAAACATCAATATACCTGTAACTGCTAATTTTTACTGTGACTTTTCAATGTTCTTCATATTAAGTGTTAATATCAAAATACCTTGATCCTTTTCCTTCTGATACAAATTTTTGCTGTAAATTCTAAGCTGAAGAATCAGGGTACATCTTATGTGCCAGGAAATACAGTAATGATAATTTATTGGCCCTATTAGGTTTGTTGAATACAAATATATGGAATGTCGAAAGAATTAACTTATTCAGTTATATACAATGACATTCATAGCAACCTAGTGGAGTATTATTGGCAGCTCATTAACTTAAATCTCAAATACACAGCTTTATTTGGTACTTTGGTACATTTGTGAAAAAAGCTAGTATATTCCCTCCAGAAATTAGCCAAACTAATACCTGTAACTGCATCAGGAGCAATTGACACCTCATTCTTGGTCGCAATTCTTATTTGTTCCATGGAATTTGAAAACATTTGCCAACTGCTGGAAGGAATGTAAGCAAAATTTAGCTCTCAAAATGTGGCATGCTATTTCCTCCATTATTAGTGAAAGATCATGCATATTATGACAGTATGTGGCCTCAAAGTAGAAAAAAATCATGAACTTAAAAAAATTTAGGCTTTTCTATCGCACTTCATTATTATTTATTTATTTATCTATCATTTATTTCATCTTGTTATTTTGCAATGGTAAAATTTAAGTGATGACACACAGAACAAAAAAAATATACATATTTGAGAAATGGTTACAATAAAAATTATTGCTAGTCATTAATTACTCAACAACAAATATTCATAACAAGAGACGTTTCAGGCGTGATATGGTGGAATATCATGATTAATTAAAATTGGCAATTTTCCACAAAATAAAATTTATATTAATATGACCGGTTTCAGTGTAACTACATCATCGGACCAGAAGATGATGTAGTTACATTGAAACCGGTCGTAATAATAAAAATTTTATTTTGTGGAAAATTGCCAATTTTAATTAATCATGATATTCCACCATATCATGCATGAAACATCTCTTTTTATGAATATGTGAAATTTTTTATGAAACAAATATTCATTTAGATCAGAGATCTCCAAACTACGGCCCACGGCCAAATGCGACTCACGAGACCCTCTCCTCTGACCCATGGATACCTTTTTATCCATGGAAAAAAATTCCAGAAATTTATGTGTCTCTTGCCAAGATCAGCAGCTGCCTCAGTGGACGTTATGTTTATACTGAAATTAAATACAGATGTGCACTAGTGCGTTATATTTTGCAACTGATCACTCCATTGCAAAATCTTATTCACTGCTTACTTTTTCTACTTCTGAATTTCCCGAATACTTTGAAGAGGAAAGATAAAATCAGCAATCTCTCTACCATAAGTGGTAATATTTAGCAGACTATATATCTATTCAGGTAAGTTTAACATAAGAAATCATAAGAATTTAAAAAAATTGTTTTGGTCATTTGCAGCTATAATTCTAATGAAAAATAGTTCGCACAATTAGGTTTTTTGAGCAATATTGTGTGAAAGATACTTTCAGTTTCACTATATATTCATGTTGAAGTCACTTTATTTTAGTGCCCAAAAAAAAGCTAAGAAGGGGAAAAAAATGGTGAGTGTTGGCAATTTTAAGAAGAATGGAGTTTGAAGTATTTCACATAATGTGTATTATAGTATTAGTATTTCAAGAATGTTACTTCCACATGCCACCAGGAGTCCTTCGGAAGGTTGTTTTTTTGTGGTCTACCAGCGTGTGTGCATCAGTTATTTGTCTTGGTATAATCTTGGGGATAATCTCATTTTTTTACATAGACGCATTCTTACTCAAATATTCACATGCACATAAAATGTGTACAATCATGCTTAAGGTAAAATTTCAAGATTTATAAAATGAGGTATACATGATTTTCTTTTAGGAATGTTGGCCATATATCTCATTACTATTTTGTGCATGATAAATACTTTGTCAACACCAGAAGCAGAGCCACCAAAAAATAATCCCACCAAGCACACCAGAGATTGGAAAGTACACTAGTAGGCTGTTGTTAAAATAGCTTGATCTACAATATTTGCTAAGACTTAGGGCATAGGAAATTCTGGAAAGTTTATTGCATAAATGCCTAATATCGTTTCAGTTAAAGCTTTCATCAGTTATTAAACCTAAAAAGTTGGCCCTGCTGACTTTCTTCACAGGATTATCTTATTTTTAAAGATCCATGTCAGGGCTTCTTTTTTTTGCATAAATTGTGTAAAGTTTGTTTTTTTTTTCAAAGTTCATTGTAAACTCATTTTTATGAGCCCATCTCTTATGAGTGCTAGGGAATTATATCTTACTTCGGCAATGAGTTCTTCTTGTTACTTAGAGTTAAATTCATATAATCTGCACAAAGAATTATTTCATCACTCTTTGCATAGATTCTTAAAACATTAATTTTAAGTAAATACTGTATGGGACCTACAAGGTCTGTCCCAAAAGTAGTAGGACTGAGTCGATAAAAAAAATTAATTGCCAAAATTGATATAAAAAAACCATAAACACAGTAATCAACCCAAAGGTTGATTTTCTAGGTGATGGTAGAGTTCACCCAGTACTATGGTCGACGGCATGTGAAATTCACACCTCAGGGTAGGGGGGCCAGTTCCTTTCCCTGTGTTAGTTATGGTTTCCCAGGAAGATCTGGTACCCAAAAATCACATCGCTTGGGTGGATTAATTAAAATTGGCAATTTTAATTAATCATGATATTCCACCATATCACGCCTGAAATGTCTCTTTTTATTAGCTTGGGTGGAGCTGGAGGGGCCCAGTGTGGCTTGCCCGGGAATTGAATCTGGGCTCTCTGGTCAGTAGTCCAACACTCTACCCCCTGGATTACTGCGCCCCATCAAAATTGATATGTCTTGGAAATAACACCCTTGTGTGTCCACACACTGCTACCAGTGAGTTTTCCACACCTAGAATGCCTTCTGGAAGGTGACATCCAGAATGCTGATAAGCTCCTGTGTCACAGCCTGTTATAACACATAACCAAGCCATGGTGACACCCTTTTATCATGGATTTAAGGAGGGGAAAGAGGAAGTCAGGTGGGGCATAGTCTAAAACATATTGATCCTCACTCACATGGCTGAGAAACTCATTGCAGATCCAGGTGTGAGTTTCCTTTTGTTCTTCTGAGAGAATTTGTGGCACCAACTTCACACATACCTTTCTCATGCCCATGTTTTCAGTCATAAGTACATGGACACCACTTTTGGGGATGCAAAGTTCATCAGAAACCATGCGAACACTCAATTTGCAATCCCTGTCCAACAAAGCATTCACTCTTGCTAGATTTTTGTCGTCTTTTGAGGTTGAAGTTTGTCCTGAACGTTTGGTGACTTCAACATCTTCTATACTCTTCCAAAATAACTGGTGCCACTCAAAAACACCTGATCTACCCATGGGGTAACCTATATTATATCATCACAAGCTGCCTTGAGCATGTCATGAGTCTCTATCCCAGTTTTGCCCAGTTTTACACAAAATTTGATGGAGTAGCACTGTTCCAGTGACCGATTCATGATGGATTGTAAGAAGTTCATGTCATAGAGGTTTCATAAATGAATGATCCATGCTTCGCAAAGGCTGGGAGCCAACTGCAACCAACCTCCAGCCTTTCCTGAGACTCCCATCCCTCGAATCCAGCCAGAGAGACTGCCACCCGTCCATCTATCTATCCAGGGAAAATTAAGTCCTACTACTTTAAGACAGACCTTGTAGGAAACATCCTTGTGGCACATCAATGTTTACTGTTTGTATAGTGCATAAGTAACTGCTTCGTGCATTTCTGGGGTAGGTACCAATGGCTTCCACTACCAGCTTTCTGTTGTCAAGGTAAAATTTAAACCATCTATTTCCTATTCCCCTTGCTCTGCTATGATCTATTTTACAGCAGCACAGGGTGGTCCACACAGTCAAAGGCTCAGGAGAGATCATTAAGGATTCCAACAGTGAATATTATCTAAGCCTGTCACAAATTTATTATTGAAACAAGCTCAAACAGATCTGGTGCTTTATCCCTCCAGAAAATAATGTAGTGCTGCATTTGTTATTTAAAAACTTTTTTAAAAGTGACGTCTTCCTTTCATTGAATATTCAATAATTTTTGAGAAATTTGACAGTAATGATATTGGCTGTAAATTTCCCAAATGCTCTCCATCTCCCTTTTTAAACAGGTGCTTAATTTTAGTTATCTTAAGAAGATCTGAGAACACTCCCTTTATGAAAGACTTATTTATCAAATGAACTAATGCTTGCTAATAACATTGATACATTTTTAAATTACCATTACTGGAATATTGTCAATTCCAGTAGATTGCTCTTGAGTCTGTGTTGGAGGTGTCACAAGGAGACTCTGCCATCAGGTAACACAATTTAATAACTTCAGATAAAGATGTCTGCACATCAAGGTGGCCGGCAGGGAAGAGAGAGAAATTCTCTACCATATCAAAAAACTTCACCCAAAAAAAAAACTGCTGGAATCCCCAAAAATAAATAAGTGAGCTAATTCCCAATGAAAACAACACACAATAATCAACTTAGTACATTACAATTATTCCAGTAGTAATCCACTGTGCAGTCACATGCTCATTGAAAATTTGCACAAATGCCACCATCATTCAACATCTACAACCTTTGGTTTAATGGTGGAGTCCATGTAACATCTGAAATCTACTATTTGTGACAAATTTTGAATGCATGAATATTTGTTTTAAAACTAGAATGGTGTTTGATGATGGTATTTTGTTTGACTTTGAAATTATTGCAGAAAAATGACAAAACTCTCTCAGAAGGAGAGAAAGAAGAAACTTATATCCTCATCAAGTCTACCCAAATCCGCTGAGAATGAAGATATAGTGTCTAAATCTGAAGTTAACCCTTGGAGTAAATTGAGTAGCAGCTTTCAGGAAGGGTCTTCTTTTCAATTGGAGTCGCCCTCACTGTTCGAAATAATGAGTGAAGAAAAGAGACGACGGCCACATCCATCCCGAAGGCAGCAGTCCGATGAATGCACTGGTGAAGATTCACCCTGGCCTGCCATGAGGTTTGTACATTTCACTGTGGTGAATTTTGGTTCACAATAATTCAATGGCACTTCCTCTTCCCCAACTTTCCACTCTTTTAGAATCTATCTGGATTTCATAGAAGGTTGTAGAATTCCATAAATGAAAATCTAAGGTAGATTGTGGATATAGCTAAAGAATCCATGTAAAAGTGTCCTCTGGTTTTTCAGGATTGAGATGCCATCACTGGATTTTGCATGATTGGTACCATAAATAGTCGATTTTTAGGTAAACTTGCATGTCCAATGACTCAATTTCTTCAAAGAATAAAATTCTAATGCTCCACTACAGCTGTTTGCATGAGTTTGCAGTATTTGTGACATCTCAGACATAAATGAGTGGGGGAAACTACATTTTCGATGATTGTTTATTTTTTGTGGCTTGACATAATCCTTAATTAATTATTATAACTAGGGATAAGAAGGGTCTTAAGGGGTCTGGAATTCCACTATATCGTGACTTGTTTTTGTAACTTAAAATGTGAATATGTTTAATTTTTTTTTGCATTGGAGAACAAATCTGACCTTATGAAATCTAGATCAACTCTGCAAGAACCTACCACATATTATATTAGTTCACAAGGAATGTAAAATTTTGCATGTTTTGTTGACATTTCAGTCCATATCTTAGGGTTATATTGGTATGTAAGTTTGCGGGTTGGTCCTATATTAATGGAATGTATGTACATGGGGTACTGAAAGTCTAAAATGAGCGAATGTGTATGGTGAGGAAACTGAATAAATGGATGCTGAGGAGTATTCTTTAAAACTTAATGTTATTATATTCCAAAAAGATTCAGTTCAAACTATTCAGTTTATATTACTGAAATTAAATGTGAAATGAAATGCACCAATAGATAGTATCTTTAAGATATTGAATGTGTGTATGTAGGTGAAATCAATTGTACAATGGCATTCGTGGGATTGTATTTCTTTGTCATAACTTCTGTGGCAGCACAACAGGTTCTGGGAAGCTAATACACATTCCAACTTTTCGTTTTGAATTCTCGGTCAAGTTGAGAATTTAGTCAGTGGTTCAGTCTTTGAAATTCCATTGAAAGGCCCTCAGATTGCAGTACCTCTAGTCATTGCAAAGCCTTTTGTGCAGTGTTTCTGGTTGTTCTTCCAAACATACGGTCGAGGGACACCTACTCAAAGTAAGTTGTGGAATAGCAGGTGCGTTT
Source organism: Hetaerina titia (assembly GCA_037158775.1). NCBI lineage: Eukaryota > Metazoa > Arthropoda > Insecta > Odonata > Calopterygidae > Hetaerina > Hetaerina titia. The sequence continues at coordinate 10,327,046 of CM073779.1, forward strand.
TACATTTGCAAAATGGAAGAGGTAGAAATGTGGAAGTTAATCTTACAGGCCCATAAAGTGGCTCACAATTTTAGGAAGAATTGACAAATGGCTGTCAAAATAAGAATTTTCTCTTAGGGATAATTTTTTAAAAACTCTCTCTCTGGATCGGTGTGCTAGATTCTCCCATCAGTCTCTCCTGTAAGTTTGTAACATGAGTTACAGACTTTGGCTGGGAGGGTCATATCCCACTAGAGAGAATCATTTTTCTCCTATCTCAGGAGGAAACAAGTTACGGACTTTGAAAAAGGCAGTAAAAAGTCAGCCACTTTTTCCTAACTTTAATTTTCGCTTGGATGACAGTGGTTTTCATCAGACTAGGAGGTTATTGTTTTAGTAAATACCTTTTTTGTGTCGAAATCATCAAGTTCTACTTGGAAGAGTTGAAAAAGTGAAGATAATCGCTGGGAAAAATGTAAAGGCTTAACAGAAGACTATGTTGAAAAATAAAAATAAATTTGAAGAAAGAATCTCGCATATCTGTTAGGTCGGAAACTTTTCTGACTACCCTGGTGCAACACAGATTTACACCAATCACCACCACTATTTGTAAACTTTTGACGAATTTTGCAAAATCAGATTTGAATATGCCAAAATTTTGGAGTTACAGTGGCTATAGAGGTAGTTCTGGTCTTTCTTCCCCTCAGCTTTTCTTTTAACTCGTGGCACTATCTGTACTTTATCTCACATCCCATATTGTCTCTGCCAACACCTGACACTGAATTCCTCCAAATTTCTGCTGTACTACCAAATTTATGATTTACTAAGAAATTTAATAACTTTTTACTTATATTTTGCACAATAATTCATATCTCCCATATTCAAAGTGAAAAATCACTGGTATTCACTAGTATTCTTCTAAAACGGCAAGTTCCACCACTGCTTGCGTACAGTTGATGTAGTCCTCCATCCTATACTACTGCTCTACAGTGACTAATTGCCATTTGTTACATTTTTTGAAGAGACAACAATCTCACTCATATCATAAGCTGCTCTGATGTACCATAGACTTTCTTATCCCCAAAATTTTCAATGAAGCAATACTGATATCCAATTAATGAATTACCATATTTCCCAGTCCATGGGATGCACTTTGTTTCCTCCAAAATATTCTCTAAAATCAGTGTGCGTGGCATGGGCTGAGGGTGTATGGGTGTAACTTCAACTTGTAAGATGCCATCTGAGAAAAATACTTACTCTAGGAAAAATACTGATCAGCAATGCACAGATAATCCACTGTCTGGGCAATGCATGCATGGGCATTTTTTTTCAAATATATCAATACTTTAATCTAAAAATCATCCATACCACATAAATTTATAACAAATGATTATGAAGTTGTTTCCAGTCAATATCCTTAAACCTATGCCTTAAATGACCGCATTGACGGCTATATATCATAAAAAGCAATAGGAGTGAGACAATGTGTGATTATTTAGTCACCATTGATAATTACAAGAGCTTGTGGTGATTTTTGTTGGGACCATGTGTTCTTGTTAGATTTGGCTTCTAATGTATGTATGTTCGGCTCTTGTGAATAGTTTTTCAGGAGCTGCCTTCATAAATTTCAAATTATTGTTAAGTTTTTTTAAAGCAAGCTTTTGGGGCATCGAGTTAATCTGTGTCTTTGTTTATGGAGAATGCAGAGTGTGTATAAAGGACAATAATGGCATAATACTTTGATCTAGGAATACTTAATGGGATCATTTGGTGGATAACCAGTGTTCAGAACTAGTGGAATCAGGAACCATTGATTTGAACTGACCCATTCTTACTTTATAGGATATGTCATTGTATACTTTTCAGTTAGTTATATGTATGGTGAGTGCTTAGTATAATTGGGGATTAGTTTGAGTTGGTTTAAATGAATGGCACATAAAATTCTCGTTCTTTTTAGGAATTTAAGCATGGAGGGCTCCACATCTTCACCCACCATGGATGGGGCTCAAAGTTCTGGGTGGGCGACCACGTCAACTTCAGCTGAGAATCAAGCTATGGGACCAATTCCATTTAGTGAAATCATGGCAGATGAATTAAAGCAAAGAGAAATGACCAAGAAAATGATGGAAAAGCCATTGGATTTAACTCTGGTAAGATACCTTATTTCTTTCAGAAAAGTCATCTTATGGATGCTTTATCTGTGATTATGGGCATTTAGTGCTTATCCATTAATGCAGTCTCAAAAAACTTTGTGTGCTTTATAGTGATTAGAGTGGTCTGTATTTCAACCAATTTAGAATACTGTCCATACCAGTTGTGTTTGCAGTATATGGCCTTAATTGACTTTCAAAGGTTTTTCTCCATTGGATTTAATTAAGAAGGAATGAATGTTCAACTGTGGCCTCCTCTTTTGAACTTAACATTGTCAAAAATGTGTATAGGAAAAACTTGTTTAACAATGAGGCCTGGGATAGCAAAGAATTTCCCATTCCAACAACATTGAAAAGTTAAGTGTTTGCAAAATAAGAATAGAATTGTAAACATGCTCTGATTTTAATTTCTGGAGATTCTGCAGGAGCAAATGTGGGTGATACGTACCCATTGGCCCCCTACTGGTATTCTTTTCATCATTGAAAAAAAAATATATTTTTCTTGGGAGACTGTGGCTCCCTGAAATTACCCTAAATGTATTTTTGGGACTCCGGTCAATTGCAAACTGCACAGTGCCAGTAGGTAGATCCTTTGCTATTGGTTCTGCCAATGTTTGTGGATAGAACCTTGGTTTGCTGGAAGGTTGACATACATGCACTCACTTTGTCAAAAATGTTGTTGCACTTTTGAGATTCAGGAGCTATATCATCGAAAATAGGCAAACAATTTTAATTTAGTGTAATGTGTCTCATAGAATGTTCATTAATGTCACAATTGCTATGTATAAAAACATTTTTGTCAGTTAACATAATTATTGACTTAATTTTGTTTGATCAAATGAACTGATTTTCAGCCCTTTTTTCCTTATTCCGGTCCCACAAGTTTGCATGATTGCTATGCTGTTACCAGCCATTTCCTGAACTCAATATTTCAAAGAAAAAGTTAAGGATTTTTTTAATGATTTCCAGGGAAAAATTTTTATTCATTGCAAAATTTGTACAAGTTGTTCAAGTTTTAAAACCCTTCTAATGTTGAAGCAGATGGATCAATTAAATCTTTAGTTTGGCCGTCACAAGGAGGAGTTGTTATTGACAAGAATGGAAATGGTCACTTTGGAAGCATAATTAAGTAAGAGTTTATTCAAAGAAGCAATTATAATTTCATGTAGAGCAATGAATGTATAAATAACCTTTCCATAAGATATTATTTATTAATTAATGTAGTGTGTAACTGCATTAAAATTAGGCACTTGTTAGGAAGGTAGAGCTTCTGAAACTTAAGTGACACAATATTTTCTTCCAGGCAGTAGGAGTGCATTTCTTATGGTTAAGTAATGATTTTCCAAATGAGTTTGGAGTCCCCCTTTTTAAGTAACTCTTGGGTCAGTAATGCATTAACGTTATGAAGAATAGTCTCCAAAAGATGGCAGTGGAGTAGCCAATAATCACCAAATTTCACCAAAAATTCCAAAATTGTAATCAAGTAGCCAAAATATTCCTCCAATTGTCTGTATCTCTAGGGAAATAAATTGAGAATATTTCTTTTAAAGATAAATATTGCAGGTCATTTGCAGATAGTACAAAATTTCAATGGTTGCACATCATTTTTCTCAAATTCAAGTGATGTAGCGTTTTTTTCTGGTAAGTGAGTTATTACTTGGAATGGGTGCAACGATGAAACTTCTACCATTTACATCCTAGCCTAGAGTTCATTTACAGATATCTGTAAATTTCATTTTTAATTTAGAAGTAGAAACTGCATACAAAGTCAATCTGAAGGAAAGTTTGTATTCAGCCCTGGGTGTGGAAGTTACTCCTCTACAAATGTTGGACTCCCAACAATTGCTTGAATAAACACAATCGTAAGCATGGCATTTTTACTCTATATGCATATCTCTGAAATTCCAGTTTTGTCATGAAATTTTTTGGGGTAATGTATTGTTTTTAGCCAACAAAATTGTGGCTTTGGAAATTTTTGATGAAACAACAATACAGCTGACTATGATCCTCAGGTTCCTCTCCATAGAGGGAATACCATGGTATTTATTTTCATAGTTTATTAACTAGATATTGAATAATCTTTCCTAATTGGTACAAATTATTTCAGACTCTCACATCGTTTTATTTTGAAACAGTTAATAATCAAGAAATATCCATTCCTGGCTAATCCTTTCGACTTCCTTTCCAAATCTGCAATGAGCTTACATCAGTAGTTATTTGCATAGTTATATTTAAGACAAGCAATGTAGATGCATAACTGTGCCATGACACTGTTAAAAAATCAACACGGTTCTTACCAGAAAACTCAAACGCTCCAAATGTTGGACTCCAAAAGAAGTTATCTCTCTACCCTAGGCAGGAGTTTATTTTCATGAGCTGTCAAATTAAAAAAAATTAATGTTTCAAGTATCTTCCCATAAGTAGGCTACTGCCTATGTGCCAGGGAATTACTCGGATATTATGCACATAAATTGAGCAGTTTTCAGTGGATTACATTGGGGAAATGATGATATAAGAATGGTATCATTAAATGTTGAAGAATTAATTTTATTCTTGAAAACCTGGAATCCTATACCATTTAATAGTGTTAAGAACAAATAGGCTGATTAAAAGCTGTCATAGTTTTCAATTGGGTATGAAACTTTTATTTTAAGTTTTTTTAAATTTATGATTGTCCCAAGAAAAGTTTACTTTCATAAAGTTAGCGACTTTACATTTTTCTATACCATAAGTTCCATTGACTTTCAAACATGGCCTTTCTGTGTTTTTATATTTTTTGCTCAAAACTCTATATTAACTTTTATTACATATGACTTCCTCAAGGAGGTAATTGAGCTACCAAAGTTTCATTTGAAGGCTTGATTCAGGTATTATGTTTTTCAGCAGTGAAGAAACTACATAATATTTTAGTTTTTCTACTATCTTTGTAAAACATTAATTTTGGCTTGAACAAGGCATCATAGCCAGATTCATACTCTTCGCTGAATATGCCAGTTCTGCCACTGAGCGGAATTTTGATCCGCAGCCACTGATAAAGCCAGTGGAACCATGGTCCAATGCTCAGTCATCCTCTTATGTGCCTATTACTTAACATTTGCACATTCTATTATTTCATCATTCCACCAGTCAATGCCTTCCATTCTCCCAACTACACGCTTTTCATATATGCTTTCTCTGCCCTCAACAATTATTACTTTTAAACTCTCACAATCATCATCCGAGCTCTAATTTTTGTTTTGATCTATTGATTTCACCTGATTTGTTGTCAGTTAATTTTCAAGGATCCATTCGTACAGCTTTCTTGAACTTCATCTTACAGATGTTTAATTTTAACTTCTTTTTTGCCTTTTAATCTTCCTTGCTGCCCCTCTTTTTCCTTTGATCTACCTTGAAAACTGCCCAAATAACTGATGCATTAATGGTCTGTTCCACATTTCATGTTACTCTCATGTTCTTTCACAAACACAGTGTCTCACATTAAAAAAATCAAGAGTGCCCCTAGAATCACCATTTTTACCAGTATACATGGGCATTCATTCAAAACTTATCTCAATTTACTATAAAAGTTCTTCAACCACATAGAACAAACGTTAATCACAACCCTTCATATATCATCTTGCCTACAAATCCTGAGCAATCAAGGAGACGCTCCATCTCATATCTCCCTGATTGTGTCATACCTGTAGTTTTCTCATGAAGAGGCAAGCCTACACGCTCAACTGCCATGTTCACCATCAAGCAATTCCATGTGGATTTGCCTACTGCTTTTGTATTTGAACAGTGCCTAACTTGCTGAATGCTAGACAATGCTCTCAAATAATAAGACTCAAAATTGTCTTTGGATTAGGTGTGTGTAGACTGTCCAATCATTTATTTATTACACTGTGTTTTTTATACAGTGCGTCCTTCCTCTGACAGTCAATTAGGCTCTAAGCTGTAGCATGAATGTTCAAAGTTGATCATAGCTTTATCAGATCACCATCTTCCCCCTCATACTGGTTGCTGATGTGCATTCCTTTAATACAAGATCATAGACAACTTGTATCTGCTCAGGAATGCCATGACTTCTTTCTTCCTCACCTATTTAGGTATGAAACAGAAAAAAATACCAGTTACTTTAGTGTTCTTAGTGTATTTTATGCTTAAGTTAACCAAAAATAACAATTTTGGTGTATAACTTTGAACAGTACAAAATACCATTTAAGATATGAGGGTTCTCAAGAAAGTGACTTTATGTTTCGGCCTAGCATGGTGGTGAGTAGGGCTGGAGCCACTGTCTTGGTGTCTAAATTTCCCTACATTCAATATGCATCCTGCTGAAGTGATATACAGACAATGGTTCTTCTACTTTGCTCACTGCAAGCTTTAAAAATATGCATTACAACAGAAAATCCCACGAGTTGTCAGCAAGGGCTGTCCAGAAAGTAACTGACGTTTTGAAATTAAAAAGATGAACATATTGCCAATTTTATCATGTACATTTGAAAGGTCCACTCTTAAACTATTTTTCTACATAGTTTCCATTCAAATTGAGGCATTTATCATAATATTACACAAGATTTTCAATTTCGTCTCTGAAAAAATCTGCTGCCTTACATTTTAACCACTTGTTTACATCAGCATGCAATTCTTCATCGCTGCCTAAATACTGTGTTGCAAGTTGTTGTGTCTAACGAGAATTTGTAATTGTAAATCAGCAATTTTCACGATTTATTTCATTGATATTCACCATCAGTTCATCTGTCAGAAATGTAGGCTGACCACTGCGGTCCTCATTGTGAACATCGATGCAGTCATTTTTAAACTGAATGCATAACTGCCTCACTCCATGTTCACTCATTGTTCCATCTCCTTATGTTTCACAAAGTTGCCTATGAATTTCAATTGGCTTGTGGTTTTGTTTTAATAAAAATCCAGTCATGGATTGCACTTCACATTTTGAGGGATTTGCTAGTGCACATTTTAACAGTTTGCAGTGAGAAAAGCAGAAGAATGGATGCACACTACCACAGTAGGATGCATACTGAGTGTAGGGACATTTAGACACCAAAATGGTGGCTCTTACCCTACCCATTGCCACACTAGACTGAAATTTAAGGGGATCATGATGGTGCAGTGACTGATGGCTTCCCACTGAGAGGGTCTGGGTTCGAATCCTGGAGGTGGCAGATACTTTTCAGTGGTATCCCAATTCCTCCTTGAGGTGCTTTGTGGAGAGCACTTTGAGTGAGTATGCCGTCTGTCAGACATTCAACTGCTAACTCCTTGGAATCTTTCAATAAGAGTAGCTAATGCCAATGCTGGGTTTCTCTCCTCCCTTTCTCCTTTCCCATCCATCCCTAATGGTGCAAATGACCTCAGCTGTTGGTTGCCTCCCATAAAAAAACTACCCCAAAACCTAAATTACTTTCTGGTCAGCCTGCATAATATAAAATCTATCTTAAAGTCAAAAGTCGACCCTTTTATGCTTTTAAGTGATTCTTCTCTGACATCTACAAGGTATAACAAAACTGATAATGCCAGCAGTTTTTTTAGGTATCAAGAGATCTATTTCAGACTTAACTAAGGTGGTCATGTACTATACTTCATCAGAATTGGAGAGGAAAAATGATTTTATAAATTTTTGGATTAAAATGAAGTGATCCTGCCATTAAATATCCAAGATGCTGTCTTTCCTTACAGACATTTTACTTTCTTCTTCCCTCTAAAACATATGTTTTAGCTAACCTTTATCTCTGTCACTTTTGGCATGCCTGAATAGTTATGATTCAGTATTTTTTAAATTCGTGGTGACAAAGCTGACCTTCCTTCAGCATGATATCAATAGCCTTATTATAATATTAGCTTTAGGAGACATATTATTTTATTGGTGATAAACAGAATATGTATAGAATTTATGTTTTCATTTTTAGACTGAGGATGTGGCTATCAAAGAACTTCAAATGTCATATGACCGAGAGCACGAGCATGATGAAAGAATCACTGTGAGAAGAATAACCTCCACTCAAGTGTCCAAACCTGTTTGGCCCAACTCTAAAAATGTGTGATTGTCAGTTGTCAACTTAGTTTAAATTGGTAATCATAAATGTTTCCTTTGATTAAAAAGAAAGATTATTTCTACAATTATCATAAGCCGTTAAAAATTTGATTAAATGCATGAGCTACATTTATCTTATTGAAATGTATAAAACAATGTATGTTTGAAAAATAAGACCGATGTTGCACTATTTGCAGTATTTTCCTGATAACTTTTTTGTGTGTATTCTTTTCTGAATTCTGACAATTCAAACAAGAATTTAGAACACTAAAAAGATTTTCAAAGTGGCATGGCATTTTTATGACAAAATGGCTCCGACCCTCCTTCAGTATGATGGTATCAAGGGCCTTGTAATAATATTATCTCTGGGAGGTATTTAATGTGATTGGTAATACAGAATTTATATTTTCTATTTTAGGCGGAGGGTATGGAAAGAAAGGAACCTCAAGTGTATGGTGACCACGAGACTGAGGCTGATGATCAATAGACCTCAATTCAAGCATCCAAATTATTTGGGTCTACTCCATAAACATGTGATTTTCAGTGTAATATTGGCACTCAACTTTTTTTAAATTTGATATTAGTAAATTTTTCTTGACATGGTAAAGAAAGATTATTTATAATCATAAGCTATTTACAAATTTGATTGAATGTATGAGCTACATTTATCTTTTAGAAATGGGTAAAAATATGTATGTTTGAAAAATAAGACTGAAAATGCCCTATTTGCGGTATTTTGCTGAAAACGTGTATGTGTAAACTTTTCTGTGTTCTAAAAACTCAAACGTGAATTTGAGCACCATAAAAGATAGTTGAATTGGCACCAAATTTCTTGTCTAGACATATAATTTTACTTTAATCATGCTCCTTTGTTATTTTATATATCTAATTTTAGACCGTTCAAAAATTAGTTTTATCCTGTCTCACATCTTGAGAGAGTCCATCAGAAGCAATAGATGATGCTGTTTCAAAAATTTCAATTTTGCTAGGCTCAAGTTTTCATTATGTGTTCAAGCAGCAAGTATACATCTCATTAGAGAAAATTAGTAGTACTGGAGGTTACCAATGTCCTAGTGAATAGATTAACATTCATCTACTTCATATTTTTCACTTATTTTAACATTGCAGCCAAACTTTCATAATAATAATGAAATTTATGAATGAATTATAGCAACACTTTACCCCGCTAGCTGCCCAAGGCAAAACTTTAAAAGGGGGAATTGGCAGAGGAAGAAATGGTTTACGGATAAACCCAACGTAAGTGTTTTTTTCATAACAACCTGGCAGGATTATTAAAGTTGACTATGACCTGAGCTGCCTTCATTTACTTTATTTGTAAATCTGTGCTGTGTTTTGCCTTGAATGGAAGGAATCCCATTTTATCTCGCACTCGACTAGACGTTTGGGGCATATCCTTTCATCCAGATCACTTGCTCAACCCAGGACCTGATATCAGATTGAAGTGGCCATAGGCATTTGCCAGTAATCAAGGGTAAAGTGTTGTGTTTAATTTGTGTTAAGCTAAGTGTTGGGTATAATATATACCATAAAACAGTGGTTTCTGAAAATTTACTCAGGAATAAAATTGAAATTTCGTTGATGCATTGAAGAAAATGAGGCATTTTGAAGAGAATCAAAACATAAAATATAACATCATGTAGAAACAATAAGAACATAAATTCATAATAAGAACAAGTTCTACGTACAAAAGATATTTTCTTAATAAAAATGTCATTTAAACCCCATTTCAGTTCATCACAAAAGAATTTCATTTCAGTCAGACAGTAAGAAATAAAAATGAAAACCAAATTGGATAGATTGCAAAAGGATCAATACAAATAAAGAATCATCCTCATACACAAAAAAATGCTAAGCAGTCTCATTTGAGTTAAGAAATGCCAAAAAAATTAGTTTCTTGACTCCTAGAGGATATAGCCTTTATTGGCTTCAAGAAAACAAATGAGCTGACAAAGAAATAAATTGAGCTACCGGTTAACGTAATCATCACAGACTACACAATTGTCTAAAATTAATGTTGACCCAACACCAAACTGGCTACATTGTAATCTAATCTTAAAATAAATCTGTTCCAATTACCACTTACAGTAGACCCTTGCTTAATGAGCACTTAATGACTCACTTAACAAGCAAAGTTTCACATAACAAGTGACGAGAAGAGAGGAAGTCCTGGTTGATTGCCTGCCCACTGCTTCAGTTAGGGGTTTAGCACTCGTTCTGCTAGGATCTTAGGGTTGCCAGTGATCATACATTTTCCAAACTTGTGTTCAGACATTATTTGTGATTTTTTTGTGGAAAGAGTAATAACCCTTGCAAAAATGTCAACAAAGAGAAATGCACAAGAAGATGGCCATCAGAGAATAAAAATAACCATAGAAATGAACAGTCAAATCATTGAAGAGTGAGAATGACGCATGAGCAATGCAACACTATTAACAAGAATATCATTTGTGCAAAGATGAAAATGATTTATGCTGACCTTGTTAAGATCTTAGGATCATCAATGGCCAAAGAAGAAGTGTTTGAGGGAAGCTGTATGTAGTTCAAGAAGTTAAAAAGAATAGCTGGCATCATTGGCAGCATTGTGAGGCATGGTGAAGCAGTGACCTCCATCTCAAATGCAACAGAGGAGTCGCATCAGTGATTTCAAGAATTGTGTAGATTCTGAGGGTTTTCTGCAGCCACAGAATTTTCATTGTGACGAGATGGGTCTCTTCTGTAAATAGATGCCGAATGAAACCCATATAAGGTGAATGCATTCCCTGGCCACTAGCCAATGAAAGACCCTTCTCACACTATTATTTTGTGCCAATACAAGCAGTGATTTGAAAATTGAACTGCTTCTTGCTTGCCATTCAGAAACTCCATGAACCTTCAAAATTCCAGAAGAGCAGGTTATATGTGGTTTGTTTTCTTTCAATTGAATCCACACTCTAGGTTGGTTCATTCCATGACAGAATCAAAGATAATTCTCCTCTGGAAATTAATTGTCACCACTCCTCTTTGTCCGCCACGTCTCTTCCAGTCTCTCCGCCCCAAACTGCTTCTCACAAAAGAATGACTCCTTCAATAAAATCCCTTCCTCTTGCATAAGGAGCTGCAGAAACCTCTTTTGCCCGTGGCAATTGAACTAGCTTTGTCAATCACTGTGAATATAATATTCATAGTGGTTCTTTTGAATATAGCATGAGACATTTGATCTACACACTACACTACACTATAAAATCTTCATTATTAGAAGAGAACATTTACTTCCTCTGTACAATCAGGATCCTCCAGTGCTTACCTCGACCCAAAACCTCTCGGCTAATCCTGAGTTAAGAAATAGTCTCCCATTAAAGTCCTTGACTATTTTTAGAGAAATATTGCTCGATATTAGATGTCTTCCATGCTTTGGGATAACGTGCTGCTGGATTGTGTTATTACTACATCCAGCCAGCAATGATAGCTTGGTTGGGGGATGAGTGCATTTTCCTCAATGTGATGAACATTCTGCAGTAAGATTTATATGAAAAGGGAAGCAGAAAACATATATGTACATGTTATCAATGGAATCTAAAATCTGGATCTTGGCAAATTATGAGGCAATTATATCACTTCCAAAATTTACTCTGGGTGGCAAAGGAAGAGAAGGTTTCAGGGGGTAATGTCACAGGTGGAGAGACTCGAGGTGGTTGGCAGAGTCATCATAGAAATGGCAGATGATGATGGCAAGACAGCCGATGTAGTGCGACTCCTTCTTTGGTCAATTTATACAAAATATGCTTCTGGCATATTCATGAGTATGAATTACAGATTCAGGTGTGGTGTGGTGGAACTGTTCCATAATAACAGAGATGAGAATTTCTTGCTATTAAATTTATACTCGTAAATGATGCATATGAATATAGTTGACAGTAAATGTTTCTTGAGTGGAAAAAAGCGAAAATTTCTCATCTCTGAAATTTAAGTATGGATGAAATTGAGATTTTTATGTATTTTATTGGCATATTTCATCATTCAAACTCCATTTAAACCTTGATATTCAATAAAATTTTCTGCACAAAGTAGGACAAATGGTAGCCTTTGACAAACATAGAAAATTAGTACACATTTGGACAGTTTCTAGCACCCTTGTCATTTCAAAGAAGCACAGAAGAGTTTCATTAGCTTTTCCCATAAATTTTTTTAAAAGTATTTTGTTTTTACTCTACACCTTGATGTTCTTATGACTGCATATCACCATAAAATGGAGTTTTTGTTTTGTTTTTGCATAAAAAGAATTGCAAGCAAATAATACTGATCACCGAATATAGAAATAACACCACTCTCCTCTTATCTCATAATGAACATACCTGAGATTTAATTAAAAGAATCACCTCTACAAAAATCAGGTAATAACTATGCCATCTCTTATGATGCTAACCACCTCCGGAGGGTTTCATGAATGGTGAAATATTTGTCCGTCCTTAATGCTGTAAAGGGTCCTTCGTATGGTGGCTGGAGTGATCCCTTTTTCTCATTGTGGCACACAAACACTTGGGATGAGGAGTCCAACTCATGGTGCTGAAAAATTACCTCTCTGTGACAGGTGATGGGAATAGGGCACAGCTGCTGCATGTAACCTCTCAGCTGTGCAGCAAAGTGGGTCTCATCAATATCCATTTGGGGCAAGAAGAATTCTCCGGACAGGCGGAATGGTTCCCCATACACCATCATGACATGGGTGGCCTTCAGGTATTCTCTCCGTAATGCCGAGGAGTAACATCCACGGAAGGGCATCTGACCAGCTTTCATCAGTGTGGCACATTATGGTCACCTTTAAATGGCAGTGAAAACGTTCTACCAAACCATTAGTGGTGGGATGGTACGCTGGTGTCCATAGGATAGAGGTGAACTGCAAGCCACCATCTGTGGAACTCCAAAGCAGGCCCTTTCACATTTCTCTAGGAAAAACACATCAGATCCAGTATCAATAAAAAAATGCACCTTTCTTTTTCGGTCTGTCACATATAAGCAGTATGGTTCGGGGCAACCATCGGAAGCTGCCATCACCCACTACCCTAGGGGAGCACGAGTGACTCCACCTGGTGTCATGATTGATGGACAGGGCAGCCACCAGGCACGTCAAATCGTTGATGTGCTTTATCAGGGTGTCATTGGGTAGTCGGATGCACTGGGCGCTATGTTGGATAAGGCTTCCACTGTGTTGGGTGTGCTTGCCACTATGTTAGGAACACCTGCCATCATGTTGGCTATCTATGTGTGCTATCAATCTATGTGTGCATTTGGGTTCATTCTTTTGGTCAAGCACCTTCTGATGTACAGCATTTTTTGTTTATTTATCAGGTGCAAGAACAAATGAAGCGGATAGTTTACCAACACGTGAATATGCCACATATAATTGACCATGAGAAAAACATGGGTTTTCTAGATTCAGACCACAAACACTCAACGAATAATCTTATGGTTTGTTTATCATCATTGCGAATGCAACATGAATTGGAATTGAATTCGTTTAAACTCAAAGGGCATATTGGTTGGGATCATGGGAATTCTCAGAATGCGAACTTCCTCATTTTTGAATTTTCCTTTGATTACAGTCGCTTAAACACATTGATCATTAGTTTTTTTTATCACTAAACGTGTTCCATTGCATTTTCTTGGTTGGTTTAGTTTTTGAAGCATCATGACCACGAAGCCAACCTTCAGCTGTAAATTGTGCGGTGGTAAGTCCAGGGGGTATAGCACTGGACTACCGACCAGAGGTCCTGCAGGCACTTTCAGCTTTACCCAAGCTTTATGACTTTTTGGGTACCAGATCTCCCCAGAAAACTCTAGGCAGCACAGGGAAAGGAATTGGCTCCCCTACCCTGATGTGTTCATATACCGTCGGGCTTAGAATTGAGTGAGCTCTACTAGCACCTATAAAATCCGACCTTTGGGTTGATAATTGTGGATTTATTATATCTTCATTATGTTTAACATTCGTATCGGAGAAAACGCTCAACCTAGAATAAGTTCAATGATGAACAAGACCACTCTTAGGAAATCAGTTCGATGACTTTTCATCTGCGCTTGGGGCATTTTCTTAAATAATTAATTAAATCATAATCATCTCTAAGCTTACCAAAGCGAGAGATGTGTCGTATCATTTTACTGTGTCACTACAATCTTTTTGTCGAATTATATTCCACTGACTACAGCCACGACATGTTCAACATTGGTTTATTAGGAAGCGAAAAAGGCCTTAACTAAAACGGTTTAAAGGGATATTAGTGCAACGATATTGGTGTTTTCTTCTCTTTCTCTGTCCCTTCCGACGAGTCAGACCGGTTTCTGTTACAGTGTCAAACCAAACGGACAACCACCACAATAGAAACAATTTTATTTGAATTTTCGGGGTAAGCATGTTACAAAATTTCGTTGGGCGATTCATCTCTTTTGGGTGAAACATGAAGAGCTCTCTTAGGAGAAACAAGTTACGGACAGACGGGTTTTCATTCAGCTGTCTGTTGTTCGAAATTTTGCGTGGTGTTTCATGTTAAATAACGAAAACCTGCGTTTCGTAAACTTTTACTGTAATATTTACGTTAAATTTTGACCTTTCTTTCATTTGTGACGAATCTTTACCGATAGATAAAGATGAAATAGTGATTCATGTATGACACACCGCCGAAACCAAGAACATTCTATAAGTAGCCCAGTTAAACCTAGTGAATTGCACTAGCGCTATCCATTGGGAGATCGGCAAACTACTTTTAAACTCGAGCCTTTTAGCATCACCTAGCGGGTAGGACTTGAACGTCCTTCATTGTCTTGCCAATAACATTGTGTTTTGTGATTTCATGTAGAGCTCTGTTAATATGGAGAAAATGTGAAAGTTTTAGTAGGATGTGTACGGTGAAGCCGAGTTATTTAGTTACTCGCTGGCAAATTAGTTAGAGGTTGGGTTTCCTACCTCCGTTCATTAATCCCAGTCATCTACTGGTGAAAATAAATAATTTCAAATGCTAATAACAGGTCAGAGGTGGAAAGGTTATCACATCGAGCTCAAATGATAGTACTTTTTTGGCTACTATCACTTCCTGACATATTGTGTTCTCTTTTGTTTGATCCAACTACGGGTAACTGTTTGACAAGGTAAGTAATATGTAGTCCACTGAGTGAGGGAAGAGAGAAGTGCTGTTAGTAAACGCGGATTCAACGTGGTAACCATGTTATTTGCTTTCGAATGTTGCCATTTAAACGTAACTCTTTGGCTTTTTCTTTATTAGTCAGTAATTTAGTTATTCTTTCCTCGTATGCATAAGCTATAGGTGCTACTAGCAATAGGGACGTTTGTTTTATAGTAAGTGCGCTCGACTTCATTTTTCTAAATGCCCTTATTAATTGGAAAAATACAATCCTGTAGTGGCATATACTTAACCAAGGACGCCGAGGAACATGTAAATATATATGCAATATAACTGCAAGTCGTTAGCTTTATTGATAAAAAATTCTTTTTACTTGTTTATCATAGATAATCTTGGAGTGCATCTTGACATTAAAAATACAGGAACAGGGTGAACAAATCTTACCGGAGATTTAATATTAATTGAATTTTGAAATTACCTGATTAAATTCAATATTTTTTGAATTTGATGGTTTTAGTTTGTGTACGTTTATAAGTGTATGTTGAATTTTTGGTGAAGTAACTAATTGCTCCGTTAGACGTAAAAGTTATCATTCATCCTAGTATTATAGTTATGAGGCTTCTAGTTCCGTTGAAGGAAAGTTGAGTATCGGTGCATGAAACAAGTGTATGGATGCCACAGGCGAAGAAAATATGCAAGGATAGAGTATTGAAGGAATTGGCGAAAGAGTCAATTTCCTGAAATATCTTGAAATTAAGCTTTTGTTACTTTCCCTACACCTAAAGGGTATTGTTTATGGGTAGATTCACATTCTACTTTGGGTGCAACTGGTTTAATCACCATCTCAAGTCTTGTTCTAATCGATTAGCCATATATTTGATCTAGTTTTTTATGTGGGATATGTTGATATCCGCAAGCAATAGTCCTATGTATTGATACTAATGTAAGTGGTCAGTAATGTTAATAAAATAAGCAATTAATTGTCTGGTAATTCATTGGAAGTGTCATATTACTACTTTTGTGATGTGATAATACTTGAAATTGGCGTTTTCCTTCAGTGACTGTCGTAATTATAATTAAGTGTACTGTAATTCACTCTGTCAATGGATTGACTTAAATCGCAAACTTCTTTGCAATTTGGCAGTTATGGAGTGTGAATAGTTGAGTCGTTCTGTAAATTCAAAGAAGCTTCAGGAGATGCCACTACAGTAACTTTTAATAGAGTAACCCACTAATGTGCATTACAATGCAAAATTTTTGAAGTGTAGAAATCAAATCACGGTTCAGGCGAATGATTTTTATGCTTTTGTAATTGTTGCATTATTGTTCTGGTAACTTATGAAGGTGCCAATAGCTGCACATTTAATGTCATTTTATGACAAATTATATGACACCATATGCTCGATCAGTCTGTTTAATAAAATGCCTTATATGTGATCATGGTGCCTATGTTCGCTGAGGTATTGACTGAATTTCTTTGCTATGACCTGTGTGTGTGCTCCCCTGGTGGGCTATAATAACTTTCTGAATTTAAAAAAAATGTTACTTATGGCTTGAATAATATCAGCACAAAATTACTTGTTGTGATGTCTGATTAGTTATTTTTAATGGTTAGGTTGAGTAATATCTTTCATTGAACTTAATGTGCATTTTTCACTTTGTAAACATTTCAGCTGAAGGTGTTGACATCATGGGAGGTGTGTGATGAAGCTGTTAAGTAGACACTTTTTACACACCATGACAGCGGGGGCTCTGTTTTGCGTGATATTCATTGTATTAAATATAACGCACTGCTTGGGTGATTTTGCATCGTGGAAGAAGAGGAATGATGGGAGGGCTGAGCATGCTTCAAGGGATCAGTGCACGTATTCCAAAAGATCTGATGGCTCCTTTGAGGTTGAATGCAACCGAGAGGGGACTACAGAAAAGAAACTTGAAGAAATGTTTATTACGACATCATCTCAAGTGATCCGTGCCCAAGTCCTGCCCGGGGATTATGCACAAATACAGTGCTCAGATTTTACTCAATGGGAGGATCTGGGGCTCATTGCTGGGCTCGATATTGGGAATTGCCCTTCAGTTCAATTCTTTTTATGCCCGCTCCCGGCACTGAATGAGTCCAGCGGTGAAAATTCTTTCAAGAAGGTTTTTGATTCAATTGGGGCTCAAAATGTTACAGTACTGCTCTTTCGTTCCCATCTCATCTTGAATGATTCCTTATCGTCAAAGCACTTAGAAGGGCTCAGAGGGTTGAAGAAGTTATATTTGTCTGATAATGGGCTGACCACATTACCTGATGATTTGTTTTCTGGCGTACCTGATGTTGAATGGATTGATCTCCGTGACAACAACATTGTTTTACCTTCTTCGATTTTTCAAGGATTGACTCATCTGGAGGTGCTTGAATTGGGTAGCAATGGAATAACTTCCTTACCTCCTGATATCTTTCGTGATCTCTCGCGATTAAGACTTCTTAATATTTGGCAAAATAAACTTGGAGATTCAAATTTGCTGCGGTCTCATTTTCGAGGGCTTACATCACTTGATTCCCTTGATCTAAATAGTAATGGTCTGAAAATGCTTAGTCCAGATATTTTTTATGACCTAATATCATTAAAAAGTCTCAATTTGAATTCTAATAATTTCACTAGTCTTCCTGCCGAATTGTTCGTTAGGAATATACATTTGGAGAAATTGAGATTGAATGATAATAGGGTCCCATTTCGTACATTGCCATTTGGTTTATTTTCCAATCTGGCATCATTGAGGGAGCTCTCTCTTGACAGTTGTGGCCTGGAATGGCTTTTGAAGGATTTATTGGAAGGTTCAGTGAATTTGGTTTACATCTCATTTAGCAAAAATAAGCTCAAGTCCATTCCTGAAGGCCTGTTTTTTGGCTTAGAACACCTGGAAATTATAAATTTAAGTGAAAACAGGCTTGCTGATTTACCAAACTCGCTACTCAAAGGCCTAAGAGCCCTAAAAATTCTTAATTTGAAGAAAAATAGGCTGGAGAAATTGCCTGAGAAATTTATTTATGATCTGTCATCTCTTGAAGAGTTAGATTTAAGCAGCAACAACTTGAAAGATATTCCGGAGAAAATGTTTACTCGCAGCAAAAATCTTCGTAAACTCTTTCTCTCCAATAATCAGTTATCATTTCCAAATCCTATTGGGGGTTCATCATGGCCTAACTCACCACTTCACCATTGTTTAAATTTAGAAGTTCTTGAAATATCCAACAATAAGCTAAACGTAATTTTTTCAGATTGGCAGGTGGTTATGCTATCTTTGAAAACTCTAGACCTAAGTAACAACTCAATTCGGAATATTTCTGTAAGTGATTTGCACTTTCTATCGGACAATGTTGACATTAATCTTAGTAACAACAATATCTCTGTAATAGATTTACAAGCAGCAGAAACACTTGCTAAAGAGCAGTCCAGCCCAAAGAAGAAAAATGTTGTTGTTACGTTTGATAATAATCCTCTTGATTGTGACTGCAAAGTGTATGACTTGTTGCGCTATATTGAAGGAAGAATGGCACCTCAAGTAATTGAATTATTCAGTTTGAAAACAGACAATCTATTTTGCCGTTCACCTGAAAATGTCAGGGGTAAACCAGTGAAAAGTTTAAGCTCCCATAGATTAACGTGTGATTCTGACCTTGCGATGTCAACTGCCCAAGATGAGGAGATGTTAGACACTATTTCAAACAACACGCAACAAGCCCTGAAGTTGTTTGGGGAGAAGTGTCCCAGGCATTGTCAATGTCTTGCCCGCCCTGAAGACCACTCACTTGTCATCAACTGCAGTGGTGCAAATTTAACTACATTGCCTCTTGCCTTACCCGTTGTGAATCGCAGCAGTTATACAGAATTCCAAGCAGAAGGTCTGGGCTTGCAGAAGTTATGGCCACCATCGTCCTTAGCCTTAGGATATGACAGGGTGAAAGTGTTGAAGCTCGGAAGGAACCTCTTAACCCAGATTGATGTGAGCTCCCTGCCACCTCACTTAACTGTGTTGGAACTTCATCAAAATAATTTCACTTATCTGAGCAAAGATGTGATTACAGCCTTTAGCAAAGCAAGCCAGATAACTCTTCATGACAACCCCTGGTCATGCGATTGTGAGGCAATAGACCTTTTAAACTTCGTCCAGGAGCACTTCAAGCAGGTAAGTCAATCAACATTTTTTTTACATGTGCATAGTATCAAGGCATGTGGAGTTGATTGCTATTTTTATCTGTGAAAAGATGTTCAACTTTTACTTAAATTAATATTTTTCTTACCATGCTACCTGGAAATGCAGAGAAGGTAAATTGATGTCTGAGCATTTTAGTTTCTAATATTTGGTAAATTCATTATTGGCATTGCAATCATAATGAATTTGTTTGTAAATGGTAAGCGTGGAAGAGTTCTGTATTGGAAATTCTTAATTTTGTTTTTTTCTTACTTTTGACTCCTAATAATTTAGCCTATTGATATTCGTTCTGATAATGAGTGGGGACCAGACGAAATGCTGGTTTATTGCTTAGATTTTCCCCTAATGAATCTTGTTTAGTTGTGATGAAGCCTCATTTTAAAATTCAAGTGGCCAAAAAGGTTGGTGTTTGAAATGTGTGTCTAGAATTAATTAACTTGCAAAAAATATTCCTTGTGGTGCCATATTAGTTCATTCTTGAAGATTCTTTCCAATAAAGTATCAATTAAAGTAAGAGGCAAGTTGACATGAAAACAAATCGAGTAGCTTCAGGTGTGATGTGATGGAAGTGGAACACGATGAATAAATGATTGTAGCACTTTTCCACTTGATAGAATTTATGTTATGACCGGGTTTCCATGTACTACATCATCATCACCTGATGTATTACATCATCATCACCTGATGTATTACAACACCATCACCTGATGTATTACAACACCATCACCTGATGTATTGCAACATCATCACCTGATGTATTATGTAAGTGTCACCTGATGAAGATCCATTAAATTGAAATCTGCTCGTAAAATAAGTTCTATCGAGTGGAAAAGTACCATGATGATCAATTATTCATTGACATGAAAAGTTTGTCATTTAATGTTTTTACTATATTTTGGTGGAAAGCATTTAGTGCTGTCTTTTTTTGTAAAAGAAATGAAATGAAAACCTATTCTCAGCCATGAATTAGTGAACCCTCTCTGCTTCTTCATCAGTGGTGAAGTTCTGTTTGTTAATGCTCACAGAAGAGAATTCTCCATTGAGCCCCCGCCACACTAATGCTTTTACTTTTCCTCAGAGCTCTCTTCAACATAGAACGTGTATCATATATTTGCCGAAATCAGTATTCTTGTAACTCCTTTTGCTAATAAACTGTATATTTCCTTCACCTATGATTTTTGTCATAAATATATTTCTAAAGTAATTTGTAACACGCATAATATGACCACTAAGAACAAAAAGAAATATTGGTTAACATTTCAAATTAATGAGTGATATGTTCACCAAAAGTTAATATCTTTATCATTGCCAGATTAAGATGGATCTGGTGATGAGCTGTGTCCCATTTACATGTGGGCAAAGTCCTGTTTTGAGTTTAGGAGTATAAGCCTCACAAACCTTACCCATATGAATAGGCAAGAGTGAGGAGATCATATTTATTTTTATTCCTCCAACCCATCAAAATAATGAAGGCCTCAAGTGACGATCAACTGGCACAAGAAAGCCATCTACCCCCAGGATGTGGCCCACCTAATTTCTCCCTCCACACCTCCTCCCACCAGGGTTGTACCAAGAAAAAGGAACCAGTCCGCACCTTGATGATACAATTGTGTCAAAATAAGTGGGAAAGAAATATTTAAGTGGCAAATTAACTAAGACTATTGTATTTAATTTTATTAGGAGCAAAATCTTCTCCATGTGCCAGTAACAGTTACGTTTGATCCCATGCCCATTGGTCATACTCGGATTCCGTATCCGAACCAATGTCAAATATTAAATGCTGCTAATAGCTCTTCCTTCTCAAATTCCACTTGCCTTGAAGTATCCTTTATTGTTCCACCTTGAGATGTCTGCTCTCTTCTTCCTTCAGTTAAGTTCCCAACGTACCCATTGCAGCTTAAGGTGTTATTTCCTGATCCATCTTGCTGTTTGTTTTAATTTTGTCCAGTACAAAGGCTCGCATGCTGCCTTTTCTCTTCCCTATACTCTCTTGCACTTAATAAGTCCATTTGATCTTGGCATCTACTTCCAACTATGTCTCATCTACTCTTCTCTATGTCGACATCTATTCTTCTTTAGCCAGCTTATCTAGTGGTTCATTCACTGTCGCATTCCACCAAAGTATTTTGATGTACTGAGCCATTGTCTTCTTTGAGCTTGCTCTTTTTCTAATAATATAATCATTTGATGCATACTATTGCAATGGAAAATTTTTGAAATGCATGAGTAAAGAGCCTCCGAACCTTGGACATGGGTAGAAGAACTGCATACACAATGGAACCTTACTCTTGAATGAAATGCAAATTGTAGATGTTGACTGATTGTACGTGCATGCTAGATCAGCCATGCTCACACCCTGTTACCAATTATCAATGATTTTACTTTTAATTTCTGTTGTTATTTTAATTCTCTTATGGATGTCTTCTTGAGGATTTTATTCTTTAGGGCTATTTTTAAAACTATGCACAAAATATTATTAAATTGAACAAAAAATCACTAATAATGTCTGAACACCAGTTTGGAAAAATGCATGGTCACTAGGGACACTAAGATGCTAGGGGAATGAGTCCTAATCACAAACTGAATTGACAGGCATATAATCATTCTGGGAAGTTCCTTCTCCTAAACTCATTATGTGAAAATTCACTTATTAAGCTCTTCGTTTTTGGTGAAAATATTTTTACTCATTATGCAAAGTACTCGCTTTGTCAGGTGATCATAAAGTGAGATTCCACTGTACAGGTATATGCACTTGCTCTCTCAGTAAAAAAAAAGGCATTCCTCTTAACTGAAGTGTGTATTTACTAATACATTATAGATAAATTGTAGATTTGGAATATGAAAAATTGTGTTGGAAACTTTAAGTAAATCTTGGTCAAGCATTTAAGATAATTTATCAGTGAGTAGTTAGGAAGCTGTAATGGAAATGGTATATTTTCTTGGTGATTTGCTTGCTATCTTAGTAAAAATCTCTCCTTCAAAGTAAATATTAAACGTGGAGCTCAAACTACTATTCAGTGTTCTGTGAAGTATTTTCTTTAGTATCATGATGAATTTGCAACGTTTTCATCACTAGGCTGAATGGTATATTCCCCCATAATTTAATAAGAATCATTTATACCGCATGTCTTTAAACGATCAGCTTTACCGGTGAGAATGCATATAATTTTATGTATTCCTTCTTTCGTAAATGTTTTTAAACAGCTTTAAGAAAATCTGTAATTATTTACAGTTCTCACAAGTTTGCCGTCCTACATTCCTTTTTGTACTGTCATAATTTTACTTCACATTAAAGCCTCCTAGTAGTAGTAGTTTTGGGTGCATCAACAGCTATGGTCCTTTTGCACCACTGTCTTAACTTTTCTTGCCTTGAATTGTGCATCAATGTTCAACCGTGAAACATCTATTTTGCTATTCCTCATGGCAATCTCAGTGTTCTGTGCTACATTGCTGCCCCATATTTTTGAATATTGACAATGTTTAGGCTCGAACCTGGGAAAGTTGCATTTTGTGATGGCATTCTGCTGGCCATGCAGAATCACAGTTTCTGAGATAGTGTTATAAATTTCCGCTTCATGTTGCATGATTTGATTTTTTTAATATTCCTATAAAAGGGCCGACCTTGGGTCCTCTTTTGTTGAAAGCTTTTGCATTAAGGAACAGAGCCTGTCATAGCATTTTAAATAAAGTATTTAAAAATATATTTGGGTATAAATAATAGCTGTTTTTGATATAATTTGGAAGAAACATCCAATCCTGTTGGATGATAGGAATTTTACGTAGCTATCTCCTCATGGAAATGATGAGAAGTTCAGTGAAAGAAGGGGCTATCAAGTTTCAATCTCACATCAATGAAGACAATTTATTATTATTAACTCTGAAGCCAAGATATCACTTTGTTTAATGATGCAAAAAATCATAATACCTGTGTAGATTAATCTGTTGTTTGAATCAATATTGGTTGCAAAAAAAAGGTACCCAACAGTATTTCTACAATCTGGAAAATAGGATGTTTTACATTTCTTGCAAAATGAGAGCTTGCCAGCCATCTTCCCACCGACAAAATACAATCAAAATTTAGACAATGCAAACTGCCTTTTAACAATTTATTAATGTAGTTCTGCTCTTAGGATAAAGCATGTGTTTGGATGGCAAGAGACTATAATGATTAGATGACATGCCCTGAAAGTGGTGGAATTGAAAAGAAATCTTGATGAATTATGAAAATTAACATGGAAATTCTTCAAGTAACTCTTTACCTTTAGGCATGGTCTGAGAATTATGAAAACAAAGATGCCATCATTTAGGCATTCAGGCAGAGATCCACAATGTTCTAAGAAAGAGCCAATCTCACCCTGGTTGGGATGGGTGAGATTGGCTGTGCGAAGGGGACATTGAACTTATCCAAGTGGAATGAATGTCTGGGAGCCTCGGCTTAATATTTTATGTGCTGAGCTCCTTGTCTCTTAATTTATTTTTTTAAATATGACTGTGTAATGTTGCCATTTTCAAAGCAAGGCCGGTGTTCTTCTGGTAAACATTCTGTGGGCTATTTCTTTTTGCCTGATATGTGTGACACTACCAACCTTGCATATAAGTTTGTAAATTCCACTTTTTGTCAGCTTATTGTCAAAACCATCCATTATTTCTGGGGAAAAGGTAATGCGTGCTGCCTGTCTACACTTCAATAACACCCATCTCTGGCTGTCATTAGAATTAGTGCTCTTTGTTTTTGAAATTTTTATCAGTAAGGCACTCATCAGTGCACCAACAATGTAAAAAAAGCTAATGGAGGCCCCTTTATTTGTCTAGTTTTGCTGAGTTAGTTAATGCATTGTGAATAAAATTAGTGATTCAATGTAAGGAAATGGTAATTCCTGTGCCTATACTGAGAGATTGATGAAGTTGATGAGAATAGGATGAAGAAATTTGTCCTAGCCTGGAAATTGCCTTTAGTTTATTAAATACTTTTTGATTTGATGAAAAAGACTGTGAAAAGGTGCTGGTGGGCATAATTGGAAACAAATTTGTTATTTTCATACCTATTTATATATTTAATATATGCCTATTTTTGAGATATATATTATATATACATATCCCTCCCATGGACTACAACCTTGTCGTGGTGGAAGGACTTGTGCATTAAGATGATCAGAGCTGTGCTGGCGGGAGTAATAATAATTGCTCCTGGTAGGGTCACCCATGCCAGATAGGTCAAAGGTTAGGAGCCAGACGAAAGGTAGTCCACGCAGCGTCTGTTCCTCAGTGAGGCAGCTGCAAAGGCATCTGACCCCAATGGGGTGGCCAATAAGTGATGGTGTCACGTTAAAAACACTACTGAGTAAGGCAACAGGAAACCACCTTAATTATCATTCCCAAGAAAATAATGATGGACGCAAAACAGAAATTGAGTCCTGGCAACTGCGGGACTCTGCCCAAGGGGCCGTGTGTCGTGCCCGGCAGCGGGGGAGGCAAGGCTTACGCGGTCATCATCCCACGAAATCCTTGCGGGGGAGAAATAACATCAGAAGAACAGAAGACGAAAGTAGTTAGAATAGGAGCATGGAACGTCAGGACAATGTTGAGGACAGGCAAATTAGAAAATATTAAGCGAGAGATGGAAAGAGGTAGTATAGATGTTTTAGGTCTATGCGAGGTGAGATGGAAGGATAGCGGGGATTACTGGAGTGATGATTATAGAGTGATATACAGCGGCGGGGATGAGAGCCAATGAGGGGTTGCCGTAATAATACATAAAGGGGTAGGAAGAAGCATAGTCAACATAGAGCAAGCAACTGATAGAATCTTAATCGTAGAGGTTAAAGCAGAGCCAACGAACTTGGTCATTGTTCAGGTACACATGCCACCGAGCAACCACAAGGAGGAAGAAGTCGATAGGATGTACGATGAGTTAGAGGATATAATCGTGTGTGTTCCTGCAGGGATACATTTGATAGTGATGGGGATTGCAATGCGACAGTAGGCGAAGGAAGAGATGGTGGTGAGGTGGCGGACTATGGATTAAGCACGAGGAATGAACGTGGGGAGAAAGCAATTGAATTCTGCAGGAGACGGGGGTTAGTCATCACCAACACATGGTTTAGACATCACAAAAGGCGTAGGTATACATGGAAAATGCCAGGTGACTCAGAAAGGTATCAGTTATATTATGGTTAAGCACAGGTTTAGGAATAGTGTGATAAATTCGCACAGTTTCCCAGGAGCGGATGTGGATTCAGACCACAATTTAGTTGTTATGAAAGGTAACATCCGTTTCAAACAGATGAGGCAAGGGTGGCGGGTTAGGAAATGGAATGTAGAATCATTAAATGTATTAACGAGGAAGGAGTATCAGCAGGCTGTAGAGGAAATGATGGATGATGGTGAAGAGGTGAGTACTATCGAAGAAAAGTCGGAATGTATCAAGACAGTCATTTCGAAAGCAGCAAAAGACAAAGGAACCGTTAACGGGAAAAGGATAAGGAAACCATGGGTAACGGTTGAGATGATTGCAAAGATGGAGGAGAGAAGAAGATGGAAGAATGTAAGCACAGAGTTAGGCAAAACGAAGTACAAAGAGTTAAAAAATAAATTGAGAATGGCCACAAATAAAGCAAAAGAGAAATGGTGGATAACGCAATGCGTGTATATGGAAAGTTTACAGAGGAAAGGTGAAATTGGTGCACTCGACTGCAAGTTTAAGTTATTATCGCGAAGTAAGAAGGCAAGATCTGTGCTAATGGTTACAGATAAGTGGGGTAAGATAATAGTTGAACCAGAAAAAATCCAAGAGAGATGGAAGGAATATATAGAAACACTGAATGGTAGAGAACTTAGGCCGACAAGGTTACACATAGAAAAGGAACATGATGTAGAAGAAGATAGCTTAGGTTCAGGCATACTCAACGATGAAATAGAAAGGGCATTAAAGGAGGTGAAAGCAAGTAAGGCGGTGGGGATAGACAACATTCCTGTGGAACTGTTGAAATGTTTAGGAAAATGTGGGAAGGAGACTCTATATGGACTGATTCGTAGTATCTATGAGGAAGGAATCTGGCTGGAAGATTTTGTGAGATCAGTGTTAGTTCCTATTCCAAAAAAGGTAAAGGCTACATCATGTGAGGATTACAGAACAATAAGTTTGATATCCCACGCAGCTAAAGTTATTCTCAGGATCATCAATAAAAGGATAGAGTGTAAGGCAAATGATTACTTAGGGGATGATCAGTTTGGGTTTAGGAAAGGAAGAGGTATGCGTGATGCCATTGCAGTAATGAGATCACTAATCGAGAGGAATATAGAATACAATCAGGACGTTTTTGCCTGTTTTGTAGATTTCGAAAAAGCGTTTGATAGAGTGAATTGGGAAAAATGAATGCGTGTATTGCAGAAAATAGGAATGGATTGGAGGGACAGGAGACTGATCCGCAACCTGTACATGTCTCAGACTGCTCAGGTGCGAGTGGGGAACGGAGAGTCAGGATGGGCAGTGTTAGGAAGAGGTGTAAGGCAGGGTTGCCCATTGTCACCGGTACTGTTCAACGTATATGTAGAGGAAATGATTAAAGAGGCATGGGAAGAACTGGAGGTAGGAATGAAAGTCGGAGGGGAATTCGTAAAATCGGTTAGGTTTGCTGATGACCAAGCATTAGTTGCTCAGTCAGCCAAGGGGTTGCAAGCATTGCTGAGTGAATTGGAGGTTCAGTGCGATAAATATGGGATGAGAATCAATATTAATAAAACAAAGGTTATGCGATTTTCCAGAAAGAAAAAGGCTAAGCTAAATATTAAAATAGGCGGGGAAAAAGTAGAGCAGGTAGAACAGTTTACATATCTCGGAAGTGTTTTGCACCAATACGGTCAAAGTGATAGGGACGTAAGGAGAAGAATTGCGCTAGGCAAGGAGGCTTTCTCAAGGAGGAGGGAGTTGATGACGGGGACGTTGAGTAGGGATGTTAAGACAAGACTCGTAAAAACTCTGATATGGAGCGTAGCTATGTATGGTGCGGAAACGTGGTCACTGAAGCAGGAGGATAGACGTAGATTGGAGGCTTTTGAAATGTGGGTGTGGAGAAGGATGGAGAAGGTGAAATGGACCGAAAGGAAAACAAATGAGGAAGTACTGGAGATGGTGGGTGAGGAGAGGGGTTTGTTGAGAGAAATCCTATGGAGGCAGGAAAAATGGATGAAAGGCATATTGAGCGGTAGTGGAATGTTGAAGAAGGTAATAGAGGGGAGAATGTTGGGCAAGCGAGGAAAGGGTAGGAACAGGATAGGGATATTGGATGGGATGAAGGGAGGAAAGAAGTACACAGAGATGAAGAGGGACCTAATGTAGTTAAGGTTGCTGGATTGGGTTTTGTTTGGAGTTACAAAATATTTATTTGATAGTTCCTATAGTGTTAGATGGAACGGTTCCTATAGTGTTTTTAGCGGCTTCCAATATCCCTTTCTTGATACATTCCCATTTTTCTTCGATAGTACTCAGTTCTTTACCGTCATCCAACATTTTCTCTACAGCCTGCTGATACTCCTTCCTCGTTAATCCATTTACTGCTTCTAAATTCCATTTCCTAACCCGCCGCCCTTGCCTTATCTTCTTGAAACGAACATTACATTTCATAACAACTAAATTGTGGTCAGAGTCCGCATCCGCTCCTTGGAAACTGTGCGAATTTATCACACTGTTCCTAAACCTGTGCCTAACCATAATATAATCCAACTGATACCTTTCTGAGTCACCTGGCATTTATATATATATATATATATATATATATATATATACACATATACATATATCAGTAGTAGGGGGTATAACGTTGTACTACTGATGGGAGGGTCCCGGGTTCGATTCCTGGGCAAGCCACTTTGGGCACCTGCCGCTCCACCCAAGCTATGTGATTTTTCAGGTACCAGATCTTCCCGGGAAACCATAACCGGCTCAGGGAAAGGCACCAGCCTCCCTACCCTGATGTGTGAATTTCACATGCTGTCGGGCGTAGTACAGGGTGATCTCTACCATCGCCATCCAAATCGATCTTCGGGTTGATTACTGTGGCTTTATTATTGTGGGTTGCTATTTATGGCTTATGGTTATTTATGTATAAACCATAAACACAGTAATCAACCCGAAGGTCGGTTTAGAAGGTGATGGTAGAGCTCACCCATGTACCAAGCCCGACGGCGTGCGAATATTCACCCCTCAGGGTAGGGAGGCCAGTTCCTTTCCCTGTGCCGGTTATGGTTTCCCAGGAAGACCTCGTACCCAAAAAATCAACTAGTTTGGTTGGAGCTGTAGCTGCCCAAAGTGCCTTGCCCGGGAATCGAACCCGGGACCCTCCGGTCAGTAGTCCAACACTCTACCCACTAGACCACCGCGACCTCCTATTTATGTATACACATACATATATATAACTTTTGGATGGCACAATAGAACACAGAATAAAACAGATAACACGTAAAAGGACACTCACACTGTGGATGATTTAAGCTTTCGGCCTACTCCGAGGCCTTCTTCAGGTCAGACTGACCTGAAGAAGGCCTCGGAGTAGGCCGAAAGCTTAAATCATCTACAGTGTGAGTTTCCTTTTACGTGTTATCTGTTTTATTCTGTGTTCTATTGTGCCGTCCAGAAGTTATATTGCTCTTGTGAGTACTTCCGCATCATCCATACATATATATATATATATATTGAAATATAAGTGTGTATGTATGTGTACAGAGATATATATTTATACATATACACATATATCCATTTTTCTTATATCCTTCTATCCATTTACTGTGGTGAATTTTATTCTTATGGGGATTGGAATGGTGCGGAGATTAACGTACAGGCTTCCCGCTGCAAAGGCCCAGGTTCAAAACCTGGAGACAACAAATATTTTTTAGTGGTATCCCGATTCCTACTCCAGGTGCTTTGTGGAGAGCACTTTGAGTGAGTATGACGTCTGTCAGATGGGATGTTTAATTGCGGACCCCTTGGCGCCTTTCGACAAGAGTAGGCTAATGCTGATGCCGGGTTTCTCTCCACCCTTCCCTATTGGTGCAAATGACCTTAGCTGTCGGTTGCCTCCCCAACACAACCATCCAAAACCAATTTTATTCTCGTGTTACTTTTAGTATCCTCTTATGGGGGGTAATATATATTATATTGCATTTCTTCAAACATTGTGAAATTTATATCTGATGTGTCCTATATTTGTGTATGCATGAAGATGCAAACAATCTCCGGACAAATAATTATTTAAAAGCAAAAATTTTCAGTTAGCTGCGGGCCATCGATCAAAATTATGCAGAACGCAAAGTCGTTTTGATGAATCTCTCCAACTTTGATTTGCTCATCTGCTCATTGTAATTGTTTTGAACCGGAAGATGCTAGACATTCTGCACAGTTGTTCATTAGTAGATTTCCATGCAATGGATTTGATTAACTCTATATGTTTCTTCGAGTCATGTCCGTCACTATGCATTGAAAATCCAAGAAATATGCTGAGTTCATTTCATTAAGTTCATAAGATTGGAATTAGTTTCAATTAATGCTTTTATTGAAAATAAAATGGAATGCCCAGTGTAAAAATATATTTCCAAATGGAAACAATAATTGGAGAAATTATTCAATTTTTTTGGTCATCACCCTCTCCTCCCAAAGATGTATATTCTGAGTGTGTAGTCCTTAAACATGATTTGCAATGATAATCCATGTTAGGTTTGTGGTATTATACCCAAATATGGAAATGGCATAACTTAAGATAATCATTTTTTAATGCCTTCTGATTAGCTTTATGTTAATTAATTAATACTTTCTTTACAATTTTCAGGTTCAAAAGCTGTCAAATGTGACGTGCAGCAGCAGTTATCATAATGCAAAGCCACTCTCCCAACTGACAGTTAATGATCTCTGCCCACTACCCACTAAAATTATCGTTGCTGCTTGCACTTCAGTGGCTGTCATTGGCATTTTAATTGGCATCTTAGCTGCTCTATATTATCGTCACCAAGATGTCATTAAAGTATGGCTCTATGCTCACAACTTCTGTTTGTGGCTGATTACGGAGGATGAACTTGATAAAGACAAGCAGTATGATGCATTCATCTCATATTCTCATCAAGATGAGGAATTTGTTGTTGGAGAGCTGGTGCCTGGCTTAGAAGGTGCTCCAGTTTCGGGCAAAGGCACCACTGGTGACAACGGCATTGCCCACCCTTATGGTTCTGAAGGAAAAAAAGAAATCACCACTTACAGGCTTTGCTTGCACTTTAGGGATTGGGTAGCAGGTGAATGGATACCTGCTCAAATTGCCCGCTCTGTTGAGTCATCCTGTCGCACCATAGTCGTACTTTCTCCAGCATTTTTGGAAAGTATATGGGGGCAATTGGAATTCAGGGCGGCACACTGTAGGGCCCTTTCTGAAGGGAGAACTCGTGTGATTGTGATATTATATGGTGATGTTCCTCCAGCTGAGTCACTCGACCCTGAATTGCGCACCTATCTCACGACTAATACATACGTGAAATGGGGTGATCCTTGGTTTTGGCAAAAGCTACGTTATGCTATGCCTCATTACCCAAGGAAGCCTTATAAAAAGATACCCTCATCAGCATCTATTTTAGAAATGAATCTCAAAAATCATCATAATGGAAATGGTCAAGCTATGCCATTAGAGCTGGTGTCCACCCCTATGCCTGATGACTCAACCACCAAAGTTACCTAATCGAAAGTAGATTAAATATAGCGTTTTTTGTTTGGCATAACTGGAAACACCATCCGATCACCAAATAGCAACCATGAGCAAATCTTAAGTGTCGATGAATCTGTTGCTTGTTTACGTTCCCAAAGTACAAATCAGAGACGAGTTTTTATGGGATATTAGGTTACAAATTCTCATAAATAAAATAAGCGCTCCTTTAAAGACAGTTTACCCATGAATTGCACACAATTTTACTTTTATTGTT
Organism: Hetaerina titia; assembly: GCA_037158775.1. Taxonomy (NCBI): domain Eukaryota; kingdom Metazoa; phylum Arthropoda; class Insecta; order Odonata; family Calopterygidae; genus Hetaerina; species Hetaerina titia. The sequence goes on from CM073779.1 coordinate 10,358,503, forward strand.
TTTTAAATTGATACTAAGTGTAATTTTTATTATTTTGCTTGGAAATCACATTCCAATAATCCATGCCAATTTTGGGTTAATCAATCTTCAATTTTTTGGAGGACTCAAAGAAAAACTTGTGTGCTATTGTTCCTTAATTAGCATTTGGATGATGAAGGTTTTTTTATGCTCAATTTTTTTGTAGCTTTATAATCAGTGACTTAAATGACTGTGATATTTACATTTCTTTAAATTCTTGCACATTCAGTAAGCGTTAGGTCATTCAAGACCATTCATTTTTATCGATTATTTGTAACTTGTTGGTGAAATATTTTTACCTATTTGATAATTAATAATGATGAAGGGCAGGTTACTGTCATCTGTTTTTCTGCAGTTTTAGTTAATTGTAAGGTATTAGTTTAAGTCATGGCAAGACTATAAATTATTTAGTTTGGCTCAAAACCATAAATAATTGATTGTAAAGCAATCTGTAATTTTCTTGAGGATTCTGTGGAGTGAGAGGCAAATGCTTTGTCTGCCTTTACTCTGGTAGCTGGCAATAATGATCACTGGTGGTAATGTTATCTCTACATGCTATGACCCATTGTGATGCCTCCAGTCGGATTGATTTACAGCAAAGGGAAATTCCTTTATTAGTCCAAGAGAATTTAACTCTAGAATTGTTTCTTCTTTCGTCAAATGAGGAAAAATCTTTCATTTTCTGAAGATGGGTTGACTGTGGAAATGTAAAAGTACATACTCTGGAGTGTTCTATGTGTGCATATGAATGTGTGTACATATATATATATATATATATATGCACACACATACGTATAAAATGTGTGTGTGTGTGTGTGTGTATATATATATATATATATATATATATATATATATCACAGTAATCAACCCGAAGGTCGGTTTAGTAGGTGATGGTAGAGCTCACCCGTGTACCAAGCCCGACGGCGTGTGAATATTCACACATCAGGGTAGGGGGGTCAGTTCCTTTCCCTGTGCCGGTTATGGTTTCCCAGGAAGATCTGGTACCCGAAAAATCAACTAGCTTGGGTGGAGCTGCAGGTGCCCAAAGTGCCTTGCCCGGGAATCGAACCCGAGACCCTCCGGTCAGTAGTCCAACGCTCTACCCACTAGACCACCGCGACCCGCATATATATATATATATATACAGACATGCCAACTCTCCCGATTTAAGCGGGAGACTCCCGATTTTTCCTTCTTACGTTCTTGATGAACTGTTCAAATTGTGTACTTAGCTTAACATGTTAATAAAGTGTGACATTCATTAAAAATTGGCAAAGTGTCATAAAGGGATTAAGGTGCCATGCAAATATTGTGGTAATTAAAAGTGATTACTTCGTGATACACTTCTAAAAATCTCCCGATTTTTCATTTTTGAAAGTTGGCATGTCCTCCCGATTTTTCATTTTTGAAAGTTGGCATGTCTGTATATATATATATGTAATATTTATAATACTTATTTTACTAATAATATTTTCTTAAATCACCAAATGGCGAAAAGATTTTTGTATGGATATTGGTGCTCAATGCGGCACGTCAAGGGTTCTGGTCAATGAAACTTCTGCTTGGAGTGTGCACTCCATTGAAATCATGAACCTCTTAGGTGGTGACTACGTAAACACTTGGCCCGCATTTCTATTCATTGTTTCAACATGTTTGGGATTTTTCTGATATTAGGTCCGCCTCTGTAAATGTGCTCCTCATTTTTTTCTAAGTTTTAATTAGTAAATGAATTTTTAAATACTTAAGATTATTATTTATATTTTACTTCCATTAATATTTTTGTACAATTATCAATGTCGCCTATATTTTGTCAATTTTCCAGAGTAATTACTGAAAAAATCTAATACCAGTAAAATTTTTATATTTTGTAAATGGTTGAATAACCAATGAATGACTATCAATGAGTAAATGATTCTTGAAGGCATTGAATTAAGCAAGGCTAATGGTTTGAAATAAAACTGACCCATTCTGTAACTTAATGTTTTACTGTTGAGCCATTTTTACATTAGACAAATTTGCTCATGGAAATAATTTCATGGCAGAGTAGTGCTTCATGTTGTACATATCAAAGTCAACAGCTGACTTTTGTGCTTGGCTCATACACAGGGTCCTGGGCTTTGAGAGACCCATACCTTCTTCTCAATGTGGGGTTCAAAAAATGATGCTTGATATCAAAATTTCACTCTTAATTCCTTGTCTCTGCTCATGGTAATGATGTATCATCACCCTCAAACCCCATATCCCAATGCATCTCAAGAATCTGGAGACCAACTCCATCACTTTCTCCAAATGCATGCACGCATGCTATGGACTGTAAATAAGCTGGAAAGGGATTTAAATTCATTGAGGGAAAACTCATCCATGGTAAAAAGGAATATTTTGTCAGTGCATGGGGAGTGAAAATTTGTTCAATGAACACACAAATTGGAATCATCTGGGCCCAAATAGTCTGTGTTCACAGCTAATGTTGCAAGGACTTTATTCAGACCAAAGAAAGGCAGTTTTGTTGCTTGAATATGCTGGTGACATATTAATGTAATGTCTTTATCAAACTAAAAATTACATTCACTGAAGTTTAGCATTAAAATATTTTATTCATGTGATACATTTATGCTTGTAATCTTCTAACCTAACCAGATATTAACCTGGTTAGGCTAGATCTCTGCTGTGTCAGTTGATGGGTTCATTATGTTTCCATAACCATGCCATTATGTTCATAACTAAAGTGTGCTATCATGTTTATTTTTTATAAATTCATTTAATAACTCGTATATGTTTAGTAATGTACACATCTGTGTACCTTTTGAGATGTTGCATACTTGTGCACCAGTGCTTATGTTTTAACCAGGTAGTAATGTAATATTTTGTATGATATTGAATCCAATGGAGTTGCTAGGTTTTTGGGCATAAGGCTGGCTTACAATTCTTTACAGATGGAGTTTGAATTGATTTATGGTGGTCATGTTTGGATCTACCATTTAAATTGTGCTGTTTTCAAAGGTGTAAAGATATATCTAATCATGTTTTAATTTTAAGTAATGTTTTGTGTACTATTGTTATAGTTGCTATTATTTTTTCAGACTTTTTGTATTGCTTAAAACTGTGTAGGTCTTCATAAGTGGTATCTTATGAAGTTAGAAATAAAATTAATTTTCTAATGGAAATAATGGCAAAGGTTTGAAAATGTTTTGCCCTAATAAGAAACGGGTTGGATGAACACTTAATGTGTAATAAGCAAGCAAGACTCACAGAAGTGAATCTCATTTATAAAATGTGTGAAGTGTTTTTTTTATGTTTTTGTTCATTTCTGTGGGTCCATCTTTGTCATTTTGTACTTTGTCAGTAATTTTAGAGAATATTATTATATATAATTGTTGGTCAAGTATTTATTTTTAAAATAAAGTTGTAAAAGTTTCTTATTGTATTTACCAAGTTCCTTCCTGATTTCAATGAATTAATTTTCTTATTTGACAGAGTTGAAAATACCCTTGAAGAGTTAGTTGCTTAACAGTTGAAGTTAACTATTCAAGGTAAAAGCATTCTGAGTTTTCGTGTCAATAGAAAAAAATCATCTCCAGTTTCCAGTGGAATACCGTTACCACAGCAAATTATTTAGTATTTTGATAAAATTCTAGTAACCTCTATTATTTATTGTATTTGCCAAGCACTTAAAGTGCATTTGCTTGATAAGCATGCCTATAAGTGCCAAAAAGTTTCAATCTTACTGTAGAGAAGGTTCCTTTATGGACACAAAGACGTCTGTAGATCATTTTCTGTATAAACTCCACAAAGATGAGGATAGCTCAAGTCCAGGCTTACTTGATCGTGAGATAGAAAGGGAATTGGAATCAAATAAGGCAATGGGGGAGACAACATTCCCAATGATCTACTTAAAGGTGTAGGAAAAAATGGGAAGAGTTTTTATGGATGAATTCGTAAGATTTATGAAGGAGGAATTTGGCTGCTAAAAAACTTTGTCCAGATAAATACAACCTAATTTTATTCTATAATCCTCTCTATTAATGACCTCATTATACTTGGACATGGTCAGATCAATGGTAATTTTTATTCCAAAACAGTAAAGGCATATGTGAGAACTACGAAACAGTTTGAATCCCAGAAAAGTTTGATCTCCCCTGCAGTGATTCTGCAGATCATCAATAAGAGGATGGAGACCTGGGCAAATGGCTGAGATTACTTGAGGAATGATTAATTTTAGCTCGGGAGGGGAGAGGCATGCGAGATGTCACAGCAGTAATGCCACTAAGAGAGATGAACATAGAATACAATTGGGATATATTTATGATTTGTAAATTTCAAGATGGGATTTGGTACAGCGAATTGAGTAAAGTTAAGTAATATAATGCAGAAAAAGTAGCACAAGAGATTGAATTGGAGGGATAGGAGATTTGTCCTTGACCTGTACATGTCCCAGACTGCTCGGGTGCGAGTGAGGGACTGAGTCCAGATGGGCAGTTTTAGGAAGAGGGGTTAGGTAGGGATGTTGTAATCACTGGTGCTGTTTAAAGTATATGTGTAGGAAATGGTAAAAGAGGCACAGAAAAAACTGGTAGTAGGAGCTAAAATGGTTGGAAATTCATACAGTCAGGTTTGACAATGATCAAGCTTTAGATTGCCAGTCATCCAAGGGTTTACAGACACTGCTGAGCACATAGGAATGCTGATGGGATAGTTACGGGGCGAGAAGAAATGTAACAAAAGGAAAGTTTGCAGGAAAGAGGAAGTTAAACTTAAAAATAGGTGTTCATAAACTAGAGCAAGTGGAACAGTTCAGATACGTTGGAAGTGTTCTGGACTAAAATGGTCCTGGTAAAATGGTAAAAAGTATTTGCACAAAGGAGAAGAATTGGATTAGATAAATGAGTTTTCACAAGGAGTAGGTAATTGATGACTGGAGTGTTGAGTAAGGAGGTTAAGAAATGGTTCATCAAAACAATTATATGGAACATGATGAGAATCCTGAGTTTATAAGGGCACTTGGCCCTTCGACCAGGTTGTAGGTTCCATTTATCTCCTCTAAGCAAGTTTACCCTTAAGATTTAAACAATGGATGAAATCCATTCACAGTGATTCAGGAAATGAAATTGTTCTTGCTCTGCTTGTAGTGATCCATATATAAGTGAATGAAAAATTAATACCATTTTTGTTTAGTTTTTTATTAACAAGTCAAATTTTGTTAGCTAATTGTTTAAGAGACAGATGATCCAGAAATGCCTGTTTTTATTTGACTATCCAAAATGTTGAAAGTCACCATTGTGCACTAGAGTATTTGTAATTACCCTTAAATCGATTTGGTAACAATTTGTAATTTTTCACAAAAATCAGCATTGTTGATATGTACTCTCTACATGCTTGGTGGGTGGATCCATATCTGGATGTTGGAAGAGAAAAGTTTAGGTGGCTGTGTGGATATAGGGGAGGGGAAACTTCTTCATGGACTCAGAATCGGAGGAAATATGTTTAACTATTAGTTTGTAGTTTTCTCAGATTGGTTATGAGTAATTGCAGTAATTGTCATCATCCAGAACTAATGTAAGGAGGGTTAGTGTGAGTGGAAATGTGGAGAACAAGTGATTAGAAGAGGAAAACAGGGAAAAGAGACCACCACGAATTCATTGTCTACAACTCTGGAGTACACCACCTGCCTCTCTCTCCCTTTGCTGAGCCCCCTTTTTAGAATGCTCCTGAAATCTTGCTGATTGCCCCTCTCAAAACGAGGTGGATGCCTCAAGCCTTTGATAGGCATTACTCTTGATGCTACCTCTTCTAAAGTCTCCTCCAATGGAGAGGGTTATTATTACAATACACAAAGTTGCAATAATCTGTATGTGTAATCAAGGATTAGCAAATACTGCTTCAAAGTGGTATCATACCAATCTGAACAAAATGCCCAAATTGGTATTTGAAGAGTTTAGAATATTTTATGATTGCCTTTGAATTTATAATTTTATTGCTTTAATTTTGTGAAAATAATTGCTGACGTGTTACCATAGTCCTGTACATATATTCTGTTAATTAAAAAAAACAAATTTGTACCTATTACATGTCATAATAGTTCAAGCTGATGTATCTAGCTGTTGAATCATGAGTTGATTAAGATGAAGAATAGCAGGGGTTACTGCTAGAATGGTAAACAGAGGCACCCCATTGTACTGAGTAACCATGGTTGGAAGAATTTTAGGTTGAGAAGGGGTAAATTGTAGGTAAAGACTACATAACTAAGTATTCCACCTTTAAGAGTTCATACTTTGCATAATTTCTAACTGCTAGAGGGCATAGAGCCGAGGTTGCTTCTTTCCAAAATGTATAACTTTGGGAATTAAGTTGCTCTTGTGCATAGTGTCCAGATGGCATTTAGCAAAGTTGACTTATGGTTTGCTCCTTCACCCTTTCCTTGAACTTTCTTCCAGTTTGGTCCACATACTCTTCCAGTTTGTACACTCTCCTTTTTTTTAGAAAATGGAATCTTTGTCTTCACCTTTGAAGAGAATATTTTGAAGCTGTTTTTGTTGTTGAAAGCAGTTTTAATTTTATGCATGGGTTGGGACTTGATCATGCTCAGAGACCCTATGTAAGTGGATCTCCTTCATTTTGCTTGGTTCTCCATGTCAGGAATGTTGCTTAAACTTGTTCTTGTTGCCAATGTTTCCAATGTCTTGTTATATAATTTATCTATTTATTTCTCACTCTATCTGTTGTTTACTTTGAATTGTTCGATGGTTATTAGTTCTTTTAGGACATCTACATGTGGTATTGGAATGTTTAGTAAGTGGTGGATCATTCAGTGGAAGGATGCTAACTTTTGTGAAAAATGTTATGGTTCCAGGCTCTGTTATGTGGATGATATATTTTATTTTGCCTGTGGTCAGGCATGGAGAGATTTTTACAATATTTAAACTCATTAGACTGAGCCATTGCTTTCACAATTGAAAAAGGAATTAATTCATCATTAAACTTTGTTGACTTAACCATCACAAAGAACTATAAGATGCTCGAGTTCAATTCTCAGAAAAGACATGCATATATACGGACCAAATCATTCACTTCAAATCCAGTCACCATTTCCCACATAAGTTAGCTGCCTTCAATTCAATTATCACCCATTCCTATTACCCATCAATAACCATCACCATGCAGAACCCTCCATTCCATCCCATCGACCAACGGTATGTTTTAAATACAATTCCTGCATGTGCACCTGATGTTAATGCTACACCTTGGAACATAGGTTGTTTGAATGAGTATTTTGCGTAGAATTATAGTGAATTCTTGGAGTCCCTGGAAAAAGATATTTAGGCCAATATGTTTGGACTTGTAGAGACATCTCTGGTTTGTCTGCTTGCTATTCATGATTCACAACAATGTAACAGCTAGTTGGGACAAGTCTATGATATCATAGGTCCTGGGACACATATGTTAGGTAGGAGGAAGCTCTAGGGAGGGTGCTGAGAAGGCCTAAATGAAAGAGAGTAAAGAGGCTGTTGTAATTCTACTAATTTTCCTACCGAAGAAGCGAGTAAGGAGTGGAAGGGATGGGTAGCAAGATTTATTCGCACATTTTAATTTCTTTGACTCCTCTATTATTGCACCCAAAGTATAATGACGGCTGTGCCCATGCCATCGAGGCTGCATTCCAACTACCACTCTTGGTCCTTTGAACCCATGCTCTTCATAGGCATCTTCCAAAAGGGTTGGTGAAGGGAGGGATGGTGTAGGAGACCATGCATCCTATCACATCACAGAACTATCACAGTCTACACACAAAGAATGTATTCCTCCACTGTTTTCTTCCCAGAAGGAGTGAGAATCATCATTTATGTTTACCTTGCTGAACTCACCAAAAATGCATGCATTTCTCTCTCTTCCTTTAAAAAACTTTACTTAAATGAAGTATAGGACTAGGATCAGAGATGAATGAGTATGAAAAGTACAATATAGCCATTTTATTGTATTTTTATTTATTACTATGGTGTTTGAATTACAGATAATTGGCATACAAATTTTGTAGGAATATTTGACCCCTTGGTAAGAAGGGAGAAACCAAAAATTGAAGCTGCCATGGATTTAATTTGGCTAACATTACCTTTTGTTCAGTTTTTTATGGACATATACTTAAGGTTAGATCTTCATAAATCTTAATATATCATCTCTCCTACAAGCACATTTTGCTAGCAAAGTTTTGTGACAGATTTAAACTAATATCAACTATTTTTGGCTTCATTTATTTACCATGGAGTCATAAAATTTTCATGTAACGGTTGATTACAATTTAGACTCAAAGCTTTATTATGTTTTCACTACAATTGGACATGATGCTTAATTCTAAGAACATGAGGAGTAAATGTTTCCAATTCTTTTGACTCCCATGAAATAATTGGCTATCTGAAAGAGTACCATGTTTCTGGAACTCATGTTTACTTATTTTCTTGCTTATGGACTTATTTTGATGGATGCAACAATCACTCATGCATTTACTTCCCATAGCCCATCTCAATAGCTATTCACAATAAAGCTGGATTAAATATTATTTTTAAGATAAGTTAGGCTTGATAATGTAATTCAAGTTTATTTGAAGATACAAAAAGAAAATCTTGTTTGATATCACCTAATGAGTTTTAAATATGCAGAGATTCAAATGCATCCAGTTCAACACTTTCAATTCTTGCATTAGTGTAACTTGATTGCTTTAATAATATTTTTTGGATGAATTGCAGTTTTGTTTTAACAAGCCTTCATTGGAAGCTCATTAGTATATCTGCATTTTCTGACTCTCTATGTGTTAATTTTTCATATGTAGAAGAGTAGGATGTGTCAATATTCATTTTTCAAATTAAGAAAAAAATCAATACAATTCAATGAGGAGTATATACATTTATCCAACTCATATGGCAAAAAAATTATCCTAATTCGTATTCACTGCCTTTATTTCCTCACAACGCATTATGCATTTCAGGGAATTAGAAATAAATTGGTTTTTGCCAAATAATAAAAAAATGTTTCTTAAATCAGGAGTGTGGCTTTAGACAACTGTATTTTATAACTTATGAACAGATGGCAGATTTGGTATCACACCAGATTATAATTATAATAAAAATGCATGTCCTTTCCGGGCATTTCTGTTTTTGATTGAAGAATGTATGCATTGTATGTTACATTTACATCCATTTACCAGAAATTATTATGTAAAAAATTGTGGATTTTAGGACTATGTCAATTGATATTGTTTAATTCTTTTTTATATTTAACTCCATTTTAAAATTTGACATAATGTCAAGATATTTTACGGAATGAATAATTGATTTGGAAAAAAATCAATCTTCATGTTACTTGCTTAACAAACAAATATCTCAAATGATTTTTGATATTCATCAAATATTAGTCATGCTGTATTGTAGTCACCATTGTGCTAGAGAACAATATTTATCATACATTTTTTCAGGTGAACCATTTATATCACTAGAAGCAATATAATATTTGCTCTACAAAACAAATGCCATATTTAAATGATTCCCTTTTGTGCGTAGCAATACTAAAGGAAATCAGCTGAAACAAAGCACCTTGGTAATATTGAAAGGAGACTTTTATACAGCTCAAAAAAATTTTTAAAAGATAGCATAAAATGTACTACTCCTAAAGTGACAGTAAAGTAATTCTGTCCTTACCATGCCCTTATTTCTGTCAAACTAAAATGTTAATCCATTTCTGAGTGACATATTGGGTATTCTTAGTGTAGTATCCATTCATAATATTATATTTGCTAAATAAGGTGATTCTCCAACTGAGTTCCATTTTATTATTGCTGGAAAACCCAATATTTCTACTTTCCTGACCATCTGAGTTAAATTATTGGGAGTACTTTATCAATGGTTAATATATTAAGAGTACTAATATTAACATAGCATTTTAGAAGTCATTCCCATAAAATGTGAAGTGGTCATATTGATCACTAAAGTAGTATTTTAAATTTAAACATAGTATGGTTTAAGAGGCATTTGCTACTTTAAATACTAGACATTTAAGTGAGATTTAAATAGAGTTATGAATTATGAGTGGGCAAAACTTTTAGCTACTACTAATTAGTAGCCGTTTGCTCTTTTTTCATGGTGAGGTTTGAATAAAAATTCAAAAGATTGAGCAGATCAGTTGCACAAATATTTTACCCTTAAAAATTAGACTATTAAAAAACTTCCTCAAGCCTCAATAAATATTGTATGCTAGTGTTTCACAAAACATCAGGATTCTTATCAGAAGACGGAGTTATTTCATTAGTTTTGTTGATTCGAATAAAACTTGCAACATTATAATTCATTAAAGCTTAAATTGGTGAAAATCACAAATATATTCTAATCATTACACAAATATCATCTGCAGGAAGGCTACTCAAAGAGGTTAAATCCCTTGCTTCCTATCTGCTGATTTTAATGCTGAACAAAAATATTAAACAACACACCGAACAGCATTTTCGAATTAAAGCTTGAAAACAAAGCAATGGATAGTATTTTTATGATTGTCACTAAATAATTGTGGGCTAGCAAAAGCATTGATAGTATTTTGACTTGGCATCCTTACATGCAAGTATTTTATTTTCAATCAATGACTTATGATTATTATTAGTCTGTAACTTTATATATATGCATCATATATTGACAGATGGGCATATTATTTTGAATAAAATCAAGCGGAGAAAAAATTACTCTCTCTCTCTTGGTGTAAAGGTTACTGCAAAGATCCTCCCATAACAGATGCAGAACATAACAAGAATCCATTGATTTTGATGTCAGGATTCCAGCATCAGCAATCCAAGTGGTATTCCGTTATAGGTATTGAGCAAACATAGCCCAATATGTGCCATTCAGTAAAAAGAAAGTAAGTGGAAAAAAAACTCTTGAAAATCTGTCAATGTTGATGGCCCTAGTGAGGTTTCCTTTGACGGGGGCTGGTCGGGGTGGCTGAGGTGGTTGGCCAGTAAGGAGCCGTGCATTCTCCTGCAAGCAGAAACATGCCACATTGGACCAAATGGTACAACAGTATTTTATAATTTGAATATACACAATACCAAGTTTGGGGTTGCGTTGTTAAATTTGTTTAGTTTGCATTGAGTTCAAATTAGTTGCAGAACCTCTTTATTAGTTCTCCCTGTGGAAGTTATATTTGAGAGGTTTCTGAAATGGAAATCAAAATAGCTGAACTATGGAGATGGATTTGGTTAGGAAAAGTAATGCCTAGAAACGTGAGAATTAATGTGATGAGTTAAACTTTCCAAAATTGATAGTTTTGCAAAGATAATTATTAAAAAACAATAGTTACTTGAAAGAACTCTAATTATTATTTTTATGAATGATTTGAAAGTGTTAATTTCTTATAGGTGTAATGGTTATGGTTTTTTGTCATTCCCAAAGCAGTGCACACAAAATAGGTGGCACACCTTAAGCAATTGGGAGTAAATTCAAGTTCCATGTCATTTTGCATAAAACTTTTGTCTATTTTGCCACTTTTTCAAATGCTTGACATAATTGATAATGAAAAAGAAGTACACTTGGAAAGGCAAGGCGCCTCTAAAATTACTTCCTCTCAGTTTTTTTAGAATTTCAGAATCGAAGGAGAAACAAAATTTGTCAAAGTACATCACCAATGTGCAATAAGATTCCAAAGACCTAAAAACCATCATGGAAAATACTGGTACAATGTATTCATTGAGGTAACATATTACCTCATCTAGATTTCCAGGAGAAAGCTATTAAAGCTTTAGGTTCTCCAGGAAGCCTATGGCAGGAAAGGTATAAAAGAGAATGAAAAGCCAAGAATATGGAATACCAAGACAGTCTGAGAGGGTAAATCTTTAGAGTGAAAGATTTTGTAAGCAATATCTTAGTAGTGTCATATTTTAGATTTCTAGATAAAAGGGATTTTTAGAGAGAAAATATTTGACCCAGAAGGGACACTAATACCAGTATGTACACATATACAGCATGGATATACTGTTAGATATTATAGCCATATGCTGTGTATGTAATGTGAACATCTTCCCAAATTAGGATGTCATATATTATTTTAATGGCATATATATGACAAAAATATGTAAGGGAGTTTAATAATCTATGCAGAACCTTTTTAAGGGGTATATAATGATTATAAAAAGTCAGAGGCCTAAAAATAAAATAATTAAACTGACAGAAATGTTGAATGTGTGTGCTGTGTGTATATACTTTGCTAATTGTATCTGTCAGTGGACCATATGTATGTTATAATGCAACAATTTCAGAGAGTAAAAGTCATTCGCCTTGACCAGAATTCGAACCCGGATCCCTCGATATTCGGCCAAGTGCTTTAACCAATTAAGCTACCGAGACGTCCTCTTACACTCTGAAATTTTGGGGGCTTTAAAGGAACAAGATCTATGTTATTGGTTGTTGGTTATTGGTTGTATTGTTATCTATGTTATTGGTACCTGGCTCTTATGGAGATTCATTAACATTGGGTGACCAATGTTCTCCTGTGAACAATAGTGGTAAGACTGGAGCAATGAATTTGCATTGGAAAGGGAACCTAGGTGAATAAGTATAGATAGATGGCACATTGGCACATGCCATAGATCAGAGATATGTATGAAGTGAGGCAAACATGACGTACTGGAATATCATGAGATATTGGGCTAATAGTGATGATGTTTGCAAATTGGAGATGTTTAGAGGAGTATTTATTTGTTGCTGCATTTTTAAGGGAAAAATATCAATTTTAGCATTTCTACCTACTCTTGGTATGCCCAATAGCCTGTTTATATTACTTTTTTCGGTTGAAATAAGTTCTGAATATTTAATACATTTCCCAATGTTTATTTTTACTAATACACTTACTATATCTTATTTTACCTTGGTCTATGACTTTGTTAAACATATATACTCTGTACCACAGCATTTTTTTAAAGTAATCTACCGGTTAAGATAGACATTGGATGGACAAAACTATCAAAGAAATATTTTGTTTCTCCTAAGAAAATAACCCAATATCCTACTCTACAACAAGCTTCTCTTCATATATGTATACTTCCTTCCTCCCTTCATCCTGTTGAAAATTCCTATCCTATTCCTGTCCCTCCTTGTTTACCTAACATTCTCCCCTCTATTAAAATATTGAACATTCCACTCCCGATAAATACATTGGCATAAATTTTTCTTGCCTCCTTATGATTTCTCCTAACAATCCCCCTCCTTGACCACCATACTTCTTTGTTTGCTTTCCTTTTGGTCCATTTTACCTTCATTATCCATTTCCACAGCCACATTTCAAAAGTCTCTAACCTACATATATCATCCTGCTTCAGTGACCATGTTTCTGCACCATGCATAGCTGCACTCTAAATCAGAGTTTTGATGAGTTTTTTTTAACATCCTTACTCAATGTCCCTGTCATCAACTCTTTGTGAAAGCCTCTTTGCCAAGTGCAATTCTTCTCCTTGTATCCCTACTACTTTGACCATTTTGGTCCAAAACACTCTTGAGATACAAAAACTGTTCCATCTGCTCTAGTCTTATTTTATTTCATCTCCCTTAATGCCCTTTCTATCCCATTATTGAGTATTCCTGGACATAAGCTATCTTCATCTACATCATGTTCTCTTTCTATGTATAACCTTGCTGACCTTTGCCATAAGTTCTTTACCACACAATTCTTCTTCTATGTATTCCTTCCATCACTCTTTGATCTTTAATTTGTCAACTATTACCTTACCTGACTTATCTCTAACTGTTAGCCCAGATCTTCCCTTCTTACTTCCCAATAGTGTTTTAATCTTCTTGTATAGTGCACAAATTACACTCTTCTTCTGCTAACTTTCCATATCCTTGTACTGAGTCTGCCACCATCCTTCTTTTACTTTATTTGTTACTATCTCAATATATTATTTAAATCTTTGTACTTCATTTGGCCTAGCTCTGTGTTTACATCCTTCCATTTTCTTCTCTCATCTATCTTTGTAATCATCTCATTTGTGATCCATGGTTTCCTTTTCCCATTTATAGTTTCAATAGTATCTTTTGCGACTTTTCATATCCCTATTTTGATAAATGTATATTTCCATTTTTCTTCGATAGTACCCAGCTCTTTACCCTCATGCATAATTTTCTCTTCAGCCTGCTGATACTCCTTCCTTGCTAATCCATTTAATACTTCTGTATTTCATTTTCTAACCTGCTGCCCCTGCCTTATTTTTTTTAAACAATTGCTACACTTCAAAAAACTAAATTGTGATTAGAATCCACATCCACTCTTGAGAAGCTGTGCGAATTTATCACACTGTTCCTAAACCTATGCCTAACCGTAATAAAATCTAACTGATGCCTTGCTGAGTCACCTGGCATTTTTCATTTATGGCTATGCCTTTTGTGGTGTCTTAACCATGTGTTGTTGATGACTAATCCCTGTGTCCTGCAGAACTCAATTGCTTTCTCCCCATGCTCATTCCTCGAGCCTAAACCATAGTCCCCCACCCCATCACCATCTCTTCCTTTGACTACCATGGCATTCCAATCCCCCATCACTATCAAATCTTTCCTTGATGGATCACAGGCGATTATGTCCTCTTAACTGATCGTATATCCCATCAACTTCTTCCTTTTTATGATTTCTTGGTGGCATGTATACCTGAACAATGACCAAAATTGTCGGTTCTGCTCTAATCTCAACTAGTAATATTCTCTCCACTACAGTCTCTATGTTGACCAAACTTCTTCCTACCTCTTTGTTTAGCATTATTACAACCCTTCTTTGGCTCTCGTCCTCGCCGCTGTATATTACTCTATAATTATCACTCCAGTAATCCCCACTATCCTTCCATCTCACCTCACATAGACCTAAAATATCTATATTTCCTTGTTCCATCTCTCACTTTGTATTCTCTAATTTTCTTGCCCTCAACAATATCCTATCATTTGAAGGTCCTATTCTAATTAACTCGGTATTCTTCTTCTGCGTATTCTGACCTGCTGCTGTAAAACTGAATATCTTTGCATTATCACAGTTTTTAATCATTAATTCTTTATCTCTCAAATTTTTTCTGCTTTAATTTTTTTACTTTATGTGTGCCTTTGGTATTCTTTTATGGTCTGTTGTGTTTCTTGTACAGGGTGCAGCAACATAACTAGCTTTTATCAAATGCAAAATGCTTTCAAAAACCTAGTTGTGTTGCCGCACGCTGTATAAATTGGTGGGAAAAACTTAACAAGGTACTTTAATTTTCATATCATTCCTTTATAAGAAGAATAACTATTGATTATAATAGAGGTGCATTTTCAATCATAGTCAGTAATTATTTGAGTCATTATATAATATAATAGGAAGAGATAAGCAGAGAAATAATGTTAACATTTATAATTGCCACAGTTTTGCTGATGGAATCACCTATATTATTGTTGGTCTTTAATGAAATTATTTCTATAAGATGAAATAACTAACCTGTGGAAGGATGTAGCGTTTCCTTTTACGATTATTTCCCCAAAAGTGCAACATGAATGAAACATTGTGATACTTGGGGTCTGCATATATATATATATATATATATATATATATATACTGTATATAATATATATTTGTACAGGTATATGTATGTATATGCCTGTATATATATGTGTGCACCAAGATAGTACAAGCAAACAAAAACACATAAATACACAATTTAACTCAAAGGTATTGCTAGGATGTAGGAATGTGAGTTTTGCTTTTGTGTTTACAAGTAAAAGAACAGTCAGATTTGAGAAAAGTTATGCTTTCAGCCTTCTCTGAAGCCTTCTTCAGGTCAGACTGTAAGGTTTCAGGTGGAGGAATGTGCGGTCTGGGGGGAGGGGAGGTACAGGGTATGCTGGGAAGGGAATTAGTGATGACGGTTAAGGGTTCCCACAAAATTAAAATCCACCACTCCACCCAACTTTACACACCACAGAAAAACAACCCCATATCTGACCCAGGACTCAACCTTTGCACCACCCTCCCAATATCCCATGGGCTGAAAACCTTTCTTAAAGAACTATTTCCCCCATTACACAATTATGTTGCCACCTCATCTCTACTGACCCAATGTTCTTCTCTCGTATACAAAGGACCCAATAATCTCAGGATCATTCTGAGATTCACCAACCTTTGGCACCGGCCCAAGACAATGTACCTCATTTTTCCCTACTTGCTACCGCCCCCGATGTAAAACATGTCTTATTTACTAATTAGATTTGCTCCCCTCTCCCCAACCCATTATTGCCTCCTCACCTTGCTCTCATGGTAATTGCCTCCCCAAAAATGTAATGTATTTTTTGACATGCAAAAAATGCTCCTCATTTTAAATAGGCAAATACATGACACCCTTTCCCATCCAATTGAACAATCACTCTTATTCCTGTAATTCTGCCTCGTTCTCCTCTCCTACTATCCCTTTACAAACAAATTCCCAGAACCTTTCCTCTGGCCAGTGTTTCTCCCAAACCATCCTAGCATCCGTACCCAATTCAGCCTCCAATATAGAGATGAGAACTCTCGTGTCCCTGTACTCATTAACTTATTAACTTTTTGATCTTTTGAAATTCCCACCCTTCCTATCATCACTAATATCTGGTGCTTTCCCGACATATTTGCTTCATGAAGGATTCTGGGGTCTTCCACCAGGTCAGGGAACAGGGACAGTCATCGCCCTGACCCGGTAGAAGACCCGAGAATACTTCATGAATCACTAATATGCTTCCCAGCATATCCTGCACCTCCCCCATTACACCTTGCATTCCCTCTGCCTGAAACTTTCCAATCTGACTTGAAGAACCCCTCAGAGGAGGCTGAAGGCTTCCTTTCTGAAATGCAACTGTCCTTTTAAGTGTTATCTATTTTACTTTTGCGATCTATTGTGCCATTCAATTGTTATATTGCTCTCGTGAGTGGTTCTACATCATCTATATTTCTACACACACACACACACACACACACACACACACATATATATATATATATATATATTATTAGGTAATCTACCGTTTAAGGTAGGTTTTTGGATGGACACACTATCAAATAAACATTTTGTGACTCCCCACCTATCAAACTTATCTATATCAGGTCCCTCTTCATCTCGGCGTACTTCTTTCCTCCCTTCATCCCGTCCAACATCCCTATCCTGTTCCTGCCCTTACCTCGCTTGCCCAACATTCTCCCCTCTATTACCTTCTTCAGCATAATAATGCAACCATTTCAGAGAGTAAAAATCATTCAGCATTCCACCACCGCTCAATATGCCTTTCATCCATTTTTCCTCCCTCCATACGATTTCTCTTAACAAACCCCTCTCCTCCCCCACCATCTCTAGTACTTCCTCATTTGTTTTCCTTTCGGTCCATTTCACCTTCTCCATTCTTCTCCACACCCACATTTCAAAAGCCTCCAATCTACGTCTATCCTCCTGCTTCAGTGCCACGTTTCCGCGCCGTACATAGCTACGCTCCATATCAGAGTTTTTACGAGTCTTGTCTTAACATCCCTACTCAACGTCCCCGTCATCAACTCCCTCCTCCTTGAGAAAGCCTCCTTGCCTAGCGCAATTCTTCTCCTTATGTCCCTACCACTTTGACCGTATTGGTCCAAAACACATCCGAGATATGTAAACTACTCTACCTGCTCTATTCTTTCCCCGCCTATTTTAATATTTAGCTTAGCCTTTTTCTTTCTGGAAAATCGCATAACTTTTGTTTTATTAATATTGATTCTCATCCCATATTTATCGCACTGAACCTCCAATTCACTCAGCAATGCTTGCAACCCCTTGACTGACTGAGCAACTAATGCTTGGTCATCAGCAAACCTAACCGATTTTACGAATTACCCTCCGACTTTCATTCCTACCTCCAGTTCTTCCCATGCCTCTTTAATCATTTCCTCCACATAAACGTTGAACAGCACCGGTGACAATGGGCAACCCTGCCTTACACCTCTTCCTAACACTGCCCATCCGGACTCTCCGTTCCCCACTCGCACCTGAGCAGTCTGAGACATGTACAGGTTGCGGATCAGTCTCCTGTCCCTCCAATCCATTCCTATTTTCTGCAATACACGCATCAATTTTTCCCAATTCACTCTATCAAACGCTTTTTCGAAATGTACGAAACAGGCAAAAACGTCCTGATTGTATTCTGTATTCCTCTCGATTAGTGATCTCATTACTGCAATGGCATCACGCATACCTCTTCCTTTCCTAAACCCAAACTGATCATCCCCTAATTAATCATTTGCCTTACTCTGTATCCTTTTGTTGAAGATCCTGAGAATAACTTTAGCTGCGTGGGATATCAAACATATTGTTCTGTAATCCTCACATGCTATCGCCTTTGCCTTTTTTGGAATAGTAACGAACACCGATCTCACAAAATCTTCCGGCCAGATTCCTTCCTCATAGATACTACGAATCAGTCCATATAGAGTCTTCTTCCCACATTTTCCTAAACATTTCAACAGTTCTACAGGAATGTTTGTCCACCCCCACGGCCATATTTGCTTTCATCTCCTTTGATGCCATTTCTACTTCATCGTCGAGTATGACTGGAACTAAGCTATCTTCTTCTACGTCATGTTCCTTTTCTATGTCTAACCTTGTCGGTCTAAGCTCTTTACCATACAGTGTTTCTATATATTCCTTCCATCTCTCTTGGATTTTTCCTGGTTCAACTATTATCTTATCCCACTTATCTTATATATATATATATATATATTATTATTAGATAATCTACCGTTTAAGGTAGGTTTTTGGATGGACACAACTATCAAATAAACATTTTGTGACTCCCCACCTAGAAAACTAATCTATATCAGGTCCCTCTTCATCTCGGTGTACTTCTTTCCTCCCTTCATCCCGTCCAACATCCCTATCCTGTTCCTACCCTTACCTCGCTTGCCCAACATTCTCCCCTCTATTACCCTCTTCAACATTCCACTACCGCTCAATACGCCTTTCATCCATTTTTCCTGCCTCCAGAGGATTTCTCTCAAAAAAACCCCTCTCCTCCCCCACCATTTCTAGTACTTCCTCATTTGTTTTCCTTTCGGTCCATTTCACCTTCTCCATTATTCTCCACACCCGCATTTCAAAAGCCTCCAATCTACGTCTATCCTCCTGCTTCAGCGACCACGTTTCCGCGCCGTACATAGCTACGCTCCATATCAGAGTTTTTACGAGTCTTGTCTTAACATCCCTACTCAACGTCCTCGTCATCAACTCCCTCCTCCTTGAGAAAGCCTCCTTGCCTAGCGCAATTCTTCTCCTTACGTCCCTACCATTTTGACCCTGTTGGTCCAAAACACTTCCGAGATATGTAAACTGTTCTACCTGCTCTATTTTTTCCCCGCCTATTTTAATATTTAGCTTAGCCTTTTTCTTTCTGGAAAATCGCATAACCTTTGTTTTATTAATATTGATTCTCATCCCATATTTATCGCACTGAACCTCCAATTCACTCAACAATGCTTGCAACCCCTTGGCTGACTGAGCAACTAATGCTTGGTCATCAGCAAACCTAACCGATTTTACGAATTCCCCTCCGACTTTCATTCCTACCTCCAGTTCTTCCCATGCCTCTTTAATCATTTCCTCTACATATACGTTGAACAGTACCGGTGACAATGGGCAACCCTGCCTTACACCTCTTCCTAACACTGCCCATCCGGACTCTCCGTTCCCCACTCGCACCTGAGCAGTCTGAGACATGTACAGGTTGCGGATCAGTCTCCTGTCCCTCCAATCCATTCCTATTTTCTGCAATACACGCATTAATTTTTCCCAATCCACTCTATCAAACGCTTTTTCGAAATCTACAAAACAGGCAAAAACGTCCTGATTGTATTTTATATTCCTCTCGACTAGTGATCTCATTACTGCAATGGCATCACGCGTACCTCTTCCTTTCCTGAACCCAAACTGATCATCCCCTAAGTAATCATTTGCCTTACTCTCTATCCTTTTGTTGATGATCCTGAGAATAACTTTAGCTGCGTGGGATATCAAACTTATTGTTCTGTAATCCTCACATGATTTAGCCTTTACCTTTTTTGGAATAGTAACTAACACCGATCTCACAAAATCTTCCGGCCAGATTCCTTCCTCATAGATACTACGAATCAGTCCATATATGGCCTTCTTCCCACCTTTCCCTAACCATTTCAACATTTCTACAGGAATATTGTCCACCCCCACAGCCTTATTTGCTTTCATCTCCTTTAATGCCCTTTCTGTTTTATCGTCGAGTATGCCTGGACCTAAGCTATCTTCTTCTACGTCATGTTCCTTTTCTATGTCTAACCTTGTCGGCCTAAGTTCTTTACCATACAGTGTTTCTATATATTCCTTCCATCTCTCTTGGATTTTTCCTGGTTCAACTATTATCTTACCCCATTTATCTTTAACTGTTAGCACAGATCTTGCCTTCTTACTTCCCGATAATAACTTAACCTTGCTGTATAGAGCACCAATTTCACCCTTCTTCTGTAAACTTTCCATATCCTCGCATTGCGTTTTCCACCATTCTTCTTTTGCTTTATTTGTGGCCCTTCTCAATTTATTGTTTAACTCTTTGTACTTCATTTTGCCTAACTCTGTGTTTACATTTTTCTATCTTCTTCTCTCATCCATCTTTGCAATCATCTCATCCGTTACCCATGGTTTCCTTATCCTTTTCCCGTTAACGGTTCCTATAGTGTCTTTAGCGGCTTCCAATATCCCTTTCTTGATACATTCCCATTTTTCTTCGATAGTACTCAGTTCTTTACCGTCATCCAACATTTTCTCTACAGCCTGCTGATACTCCTTCCTCGTTAATCCATTTACTGCTTCTAAATTCTATTTCCTAACCCGCCGCCCTTGCCTTATCTTCTTGAAACGAACATTACATTTCATAACAACTAAATTGTGGTCAGAGTCCGCATCCGCTCCTGGGAAACTGTGCGAAGTTATCACACTGTTCCTAAACCTGTGCCTAACCATAATATAATCTAACTGATACCTTTCTGAGTCACCTGGCATTTTCCATGTATACCTACGCCTTTTGTGATGTCTAAACCATGTGTTAGTGATGACTAACCCCTGTCTCCTGCAGAATTCAATTGCTTTCTCCCCGCGTTCATTCCTCGTGCCTAACCCATAGTCCCCCACCTCACAACCATCTCTTCCTTCGCCTACCGTCGCATTCCAATCCCCCATCACTATATATATATATATATATATATATATATATAAACCATAAACGCAGTGTTCCACCCGAAGGCTGGTTTGGTAGGTGATGGTAGAGTTCAGCTAGTACTAAGCCCAATGGCGTGTGAAATTCACACATCAGGGTTGGGGGGCCAATTCCTTTTCCTGTGGCGGTTCAATCTGGCCTGAAGAAGTCTACTCCGAGGCTTTCTTCAGGTCAGACTGAAGGGTTTTTTGGGCTGAATGGTCTACCTCCAAGACCTTTCAGCTTGACCTGAAGAAGGCCTCGGAGTAGGCCGAAAGTTTAAACAATCTACAATGTAAGTGTCCTTTTACGTGTAATCTATTTTATTCTGTGTTCTATTGTGCCATCCAAATGTTATATTGCTCTCGTGAGTGCTTCCATCATATATATATATATATATATATATATATATATATATATATATATATATATATCTGTATATGATAAAATCATAAAAGATAGGAACGGTGCGCCATTTAACTCCACTAACGCCATCTAACTAACTCCCTAACGTCATCTCCTGGGCAATGAATCTGAACACTTTGGCGTTTTATAAGATCGCAGATTTCAGTGTAGAGTACTTTCAGATTTCAGTGGTTAGAGCATCCTCCCGGCAAGTGGAGAGATCCGGTGTTCAAGTCCCGCTCGAGGAAAACATTTTTACATTTGTGATCTGCTCAAATTCGCCTTCCCCATCTCTCTTGTGTTCGTCCTTTATGTGTGTTCCTTTCCCATTTCCTTTTTTCTATTTCTATGTGAATAAATATTTGTTCGCCGTATGGCGGCATTTCGTGTTTGAATGTGTATTTGGCCAATGTGGCTCGTCTCTTCTTCTGGCTATGCGTGCCATGAAACGCTCCGTTCCTATCCTTTATGATGTTGTATGCTTGCTAACCTACTGTCCATTCTTCTCTTGTGTTTGTCTATTTATAAGCTCTGGAGTGTTATTTTAAGATGTTGGTATAATATGTCTTTCCACGGGTTGATATGCGTGCTGCCTGATAAAGAAAATTTCTCTCCACTAGTTTTAACGATGAATTGCAAGAATCGCGGTCACGGATCTGATTATTATCGCTATTGCTGCCCCAATCTATACCGGGAAGGTCAAAGTCACCGCCAATCGTGGTGACGCTGTTATTAATTTAATGAGTAAATGGATATATTTGTTCGTCGCGTGAAGGAATGTTGGATTATCTAAGATTGGTGACCTGTAGTTAGAGCTTTAAATAACGTTAGGTTGATTTGATCGCGATAAGGTACATCAAACACTTTCAATTTCGTTGTTATCAAATACGCATAGTCTGGTGCCAAACAACTTTTTACAAAAAACCCTCCTCCGGGTTTATCATGTCTATTGCGTCGGTAAACTGATAAAATTTCGCGCTTCTTTAAATCATCCTATTCCACTTTCTGCGCCTATAGCATTATCAACGAAATCGATGGCTCTGGATTACATGCTTGAGGTTCGCTCTTATTTTTAAGGCTTCTGTAATGTAATACCAGATTAGAGAGATTGTTTTTATTTTGAATTACACCCGTAACTATGTCAGAAGGTAATTTAGTAGGTATGTGTTTTTGGACAAGTACATCAAGTTGTCGGTTTCTATTTTCTGATTATTAATGATTTTAGCTGTGCTAGCCGTACTGACTGAGGATGTCCTCGTTGTAAATGTTTATGTTTTTGTTGGCCAATGATGGAGAAGTGGATTATCTTACATTTTAATCTTAGCAATTTACTTTAAATTCCCAATGATTTGACCCTCTCTTTAACTTACTACAAATGTTAGGAACATCCAACGTGTTCGTGTATCGTATGCGCGGGACCAACTGCGATGTCTCGCATAATGGACCCAAGAGTGATTGAGAGATTCCCGATAAGATGAGAGGACAGGCCTCAGATGAACTAAGTCTGCCCCTTTTATCCGACAAAATCCTCACAATGTTCGATTTAAACCCTCTTAAAGGCTGAAAACGAGCCTTCTGCGGTCAAGACGCGGCACAATACTACAAAAAGTTAAACTTATTGAGACCTTCAACTCCGCTTCGACCCGTTTCAGCTATCGAGTGCATCTCTTCTAAGGAGCGCAGGATCTCTTCAGATCCATGATCCGAGGCGTCGTTCGTCCCCACAAGAGCTCTAATGCATAGCCAGGAGCATTCCATATGACTGACGGCCGCCCGAGGCGCCTGGGGAAGCCCGCCGCCTGGTATACACCAGGACGACAAAAATTTGACATCTACATCTTCACAAAACCCCGCAAGCCGCCGCAAAGGCGTGTGGTGGGGAGTGTTAGGGCACCGCCCGTAAAATAGAATGCAACTCCGTGCAAAAAAACATGCATTAGTCCATATGCACTCCCACACTGATGAATTTATTCATGCTAGATTTACTTTAACGTACACACATGCTGTATATAGTATACACACGTATACTGTACACGCGAACGTCTTGTGATTAAATATTTACCCAACCGTAACGTGGTTTGATTTTGAACGATCTTGACTAAGATACTGCAAGTGGCGACGAGGAAAATTGCGAAATTTTTCTGCCATTGGTGGCGTTAATTGGAATGAATGTGGTGTTCTCCTTCAGAGAGGTTGGGTTCTCTTTGCAAATTGAATACTTGGAGTAGTTATTCTTCAAAAACGACGCCAAGATGGTTCAGGAAATTCCTGCATTTATGAATTTTAAGGAACCGAAGGCGTACCGCTTCTTAATGTACTCACTAAATATGGAGAAACCCACAAATGAAAGCTGTACAAATTTCGCGACAAAGACATTTTCGCCAAAAAAACATATAGTATTATTGAAGGACTCCGGAATCGTCTACTACTTTCTCCATTTCCCGCCATACTCACCTCTCCAAAGTCTCCAATCTACACCCATGCTCTTGCCTCAAATGCCAAGTCTAACATTCATTTACCAATTAATTTTTTCAAATATTTTCTTAATTCATGTGTCGCCAATGTTCTTTTTCTTTCTAATGCCTCTTTTACTGACGTTATTCTCCATTCTATGCCCCCTTTCCTCTATAATATTTCCCAAATACATGGACTGCTCCACCCGCAATTGTTTATTCCCCCCCAATTTAATTGTTAACTCAGCTCTCCTAAAAATCACATTTCTTTTGTTTCATTGTGGTAAATCGTTATCCCAAACCTCTCACATCATTCCTGTGAAGCACTCAATAATGGCTGCGCGCCATTGGCTGCCTAACTAACTATTGAATGTTAATCATCTGAAAACCTGACTGAATTGATCACCTCACCACCCAGTTTTATTCTCACCTCAAGTCCTTTCCAGTCTTCCTTTAACAGTCTTTCATCATAAGTGTTGTAAAGTACTGACGATAACAGGAAATGCTGTCCCATCGCCCTTCTGATCCCTTTCCATCCCGTGCCTCTCTCTGCTGCCATTTACTGATCAGTCTGATTCATGTGCAAGTTTCGAATAAATTGTCTTATCCCTCCATGCTATTCCCACATTCTAAGATATCTCCATTCATTTTGCTCACAAAACAAAATCAAACACCTCAATATCCAAGAAATACACAAAGAGATTATATTAAATTCTTCTTTCCACTTATTTTGGGACTTATTGTGGGACTTTTATCATGGTTCAGAGCACACGAGAGTGACGATGACACAAAGGGTATTATGATGGCCCCACACTATTTGGGTAGCTTAGACCACAATGATCAGATAGCGGAGATAGGCTCCGCTACAGATAAATGTTCGTTCTTTACCAGTACATTTTCACGTATGTACGCTAAACAAAATTTTGCATGAATAAATTCGTATGTGTTGGTGTGCAATAGCATGTTTTTTGTTGGTTTGGCATGTAGTTTCATTCTAGTTTACGGGTGGTGTCGTAACACTCCCCTGCCACGCACCCCTGCGGCGGCTTGCGGGATATTGTTTATATATGCAAATGATGGGGCAAATTTCAAAACAGGTCTGGACACTATACCATGGCGACGCACGGTTGTATATATGGCAGTGATATTTTGGTGAGCATCACAAAGAATTTTCTATTCATTAAACAGATTGTAGTGTTGGGTTTCAGCTTGATTAGTAGTTAAGGTATGAATAGGTACGTAATTGGCAACAAATTAGCTCTTGTGATCAAAACACATCACTTTAAAAATTTCTTACTAATGTATAGAATACATTACAATACTCAACTTCTTAATCCATTTGTTACTCATACCTCGATTTGGCTACTTCTAAAACCTTGCCTGGTTTTTCCCTGTGCTTCATATCTTCCCTTCGTTGAAATTTAGTTTTTTTAAGCTACGCATTCCTGTAAACTACTTTATGGCAATGACTTTTCTAGGTAATTTTTTTATTTCTAAAATGGAGGACTCACTATAAAAGTAATTGAGAAAACTGATTAAGGCTCAGTTCAAAAAGGGCTGCTTTTCATGTTACAGTGTTGAGCTGTTTGACTCTCATATAAAATTGCGAATCGTGCACTGATGAACGGTATTTTAAATAATTAGGAAGAAAGTAAATATATTTTAACGCCTTAATTTTTAATATGACCGTATTTATATTTTTTTCATTTTGGAAATAAAATTCGTTTTGATAATTTTTGGTAGCGGGATCCGGGGATATTTTTACCGGTTTACGGAGAGATTTCTCGTTTATATTGTTTTACTATTAAATTAGTGGGGAACTATAACTTGTAAAACTGTTTTAATATTCTGCAGTATGTAATCGGGTGAAAAATTGTATGCCTTACTAACTGTAGTTATATATTTTATTGGTATACCTATATTTCTATGCTCAACTGAAGATGACTTTGTATCAACACTGGAAATCATTTTGGTTAGATGAAGCCATTGGATAGAATCATTGAAATCATTGCGAACCATTGCTGAAAGTCGGCCATATCTGTGAAGTTTCGTTGCTAGTAGCATTCCGGAAATGTTAAATTGACGAAGGCATAATGAGAATACCGCTCTTTAAATGCTGTCTAGCTAATAAGGTACGGGTACAGTAAGGCTAATGATTACAACTTAAGGTTAAAAAACGAGAAAGAGCCAAATTAATACTTTGATTTAATGACTAAGTGAATGGAAAAATGTATGGTAATGTGTAAGGCATTAAATAAGATACGCATGTACAATGTGCCCACATTGCTGATAGAAAATAGTACGAGCAATCGTACTGGTATGAACAATTTAAGTAAATATTTTGAAACACTAGCTGGCGGTGCTTGTAGTATGAATTCAATAAATCATAGTTTTCAAACTTGATTGTATTTTACGAGCACTTTTATTTACGACAATCTCACGAAGGTCTTTTAGTATTATCTCCGCGGATTTTTGACTCACTGCAAAAAAGATTGCCAGGCTTTAAAGCTCTTTAAAAATGCGAAATTGTAAAGAATTTTGACAAGGGCATGGAATAAACCCTTAGAATACACAAATGTTTTACCTATTTTTGAGAAACCTCCTGAATTAATTACTCATCTTTAAGGCATACATAATAAAATGTAAATATTATGGTTCATCTTGTATTTTCGGGTGGCCTGTGAAACTTTCATTTCTTTGAACTCGGCTATGCATATGAAAGCCATTGAAACGTATGGGTTGCAATAATAGAGAGAAAGAATTTTCAATATTCATATCGCGAAAACAACTAATTTAATATCAGTTTTACATGTATTTGCATTCATGGTAGCATTTGGCGTGGAAAATGTGTAATAATGGGTTTCTCAAATACTCTAAAATAGTAGAATAAGCAAATCCTCAGAAAATCGGAAACTCATAAATATTTCATTTGCCTTGTCATAACATATTTCGTGATTCTGACGCAAAGTTCTATGAAAGGATACCTTCTACTTTCGTTGTAAGATAATTACGGGGAGCTGAGGAGTATATTGGCCTGATGCGTTTTATTAGCGGCCTCTGTGCATCAATTCTATTTTGGGTTGTGCTCTAAGGGTGCCACATTAAGTGTTTAACAAAAAGCAACTGAAGAGAAGGTAAGGAGTTTCAAAGTTTCGAAAATACTTATCTTGGGCATCCTTTGTGGCGGCTGGAGGACGGAACGGTGTCACAGATGAGGAAAATATAGTTTTTAATACAGAAAAAATAACTTCAAGGTTCATTCAGATGCTGTCATCAAGAAAATTCTTACCTTGGCAGCGAGATCGAATATTTTATCCGGCTTGGGCGGTTCTGCAGGTGGTTTAGGGCCGTCTGAGTCTCCGAGGACAATGTTAACCAGACAGTACTCCATCAGGGCAAGGAACACGAATCTGTTAGAGAAAGTGGTTTGAAGATGAATCTCAATATGCATATAATTGAGTAAATTATATATAGAATAGTGAAGGTGATGTCACTCGAGCTGATTGTGACTCTAATCGCGCTAGGGGTCTCGCCGTGAGGTGTTGAATCCAAAAATTGGAATAATTGCACGTGATCGTTTGATCATCTGATCAGAAATGGGTTCAGTTTAACGTTAGGCTTCTGTAAGTAATCGAAGTCTGATTATCCGCGGAGCAGTATGAAAAATAATTTGGTTTACATTGCAATAATCTTTGAAGATGACATTTATATAAAAATCCATCCCTAAGGTTTTCGCATGAATTACATATCAAAAGGTATGAAGCAATCTATGGTGCTATGAACGCAGAAGAAAATGATGAATCTCTAGTTAGGGGAGGGACCTTTGACCGACCAGGCGCAGGAAGAATTAGTTCCCGCGCTCATCATAAACAAGGTTAGCCCCAAAAGTAGTATGATTTATTTTTTCCCGGATTGACGGATAGATGGACAGATAGATTTCTCTGGCTGAGTTCGAGGGAGGGAAGTCCCAGGAAGACTGGAGACAGGTGGCATTTAGCTTCCAGCCTTTGCGGAGAGCGGATTGTTCGTTTGCGAAACCTCTATAACGTGACCTCGTTACGCTCCGTCATGAACCGGTTACTGGAACAGCGCTACGCCTACAAATTTTGCGTGGCACTGAGCAAAATCGGGAACTCGACACTCGAGACTCACGACATGCTAAAAGCAGCTTATGGTGATAACCTCATAGATATTTCGGGTATTTTTGAGTGGCACATGTAGTTTCGGCGGGGTAGAGAAGATATTAACGGCGCCGAACGTGCAGAACGCCCTTCTTCACCTCACCGTACTTCCTTCCTCCCTTCCAACATCCCTATCCTAATCCTGCCATTTCCTCTTTTGCACCACATTCTCCCCTCTATTACGGTTTTCAGGACCCCATTGCGGATAAACACGTCCTTCATTCATTTTCCTTCCCTCCTAAGGATTTCTCTCAACAAACCCGTCTCCTGCCCACCATACCTAAGAATTCCTAATTTTTTTCCGTTCGGTCCATTTCACCTTCTTCAATCTTCCCCACACCCACGTTCCAAAAGCCTCCATTCTACGTCTAGCCTCCTGCTTCAGTGACCACGTTTCCGCTCCGTGCATAGATACGCTCCATTTCAAAGTTTTTATGAGTCTTTCCTTGACATCCATACTCAACATCCCTGACATTAACTCCCTCCTTGTGAAGCCTCTTTCCCAAGAGCAATTTTTCTTCCTACCTCCTCCAATTCCCTCAGCAATGCTTGCAACCCCTTGGCTGACTGAGCAACTAATGCTTGGTCATCAGCAAACCTAATTCTTCCCATGCCTCTTTAATCATTTCCTCCACATATACGTTGAACAGCACCGGTGTTAATGGGCAACCCTGCCGTACACCTCTTCCTAAAACTGCCCATCCGGACTCTCCGTTCCCCACTCGCACCTGAACAAACTGAGACGTACAGGTTGCGGACAAGTCTCCTACCCCTCCAATCCATCCCTTTTTTCCGCAAAATACTCATGAGTTTTTCCCAATTCCCTCTATTACACGCCTTTTCAAAATCTATGAAACAGACGTCCTGATTTAATTCTATATTCCTCTCGATTAGTGATGTCATTGCTGCAATGTCATCATGCATACCTCTCCCCTTCTTTAACCCAAACTGATCATCCTCTAAGTCATCATTTGCCCTACTCTCCATCCTTTTGTGGATGATCCCGAGTATAGATTTAGCTGCGTGGGATATCAAACTTATTATTCTGCAATCCTCACATGATGTAGCCTTTACCTTTTTCGGAATAGGAACTAACACTGATCTCACAAAATCTTCCGGCCAGATTCCTTCCTCATAGATACTACGAATCAGTCCATATAGGGAGGGCCTGCTTCCCACATTTTCCTAAACATTTCAACAGTTCCAGAGGAATGTTGTCTACCCCCACGGCCTTATTTGCTTTCATCCCCTTTAATGCCCTTTCTATCTCATCGTCGAGTATGTCTGGACCTAAGCTATCTTCATCTACGTCATGTTCCTTTTCTATGGATTGGTTCCTATATTCATCCGGAAATGTAGCACGTCAAGAAGGAAAAAAACACATTTGTGGAACACATATGAAGGGAAGCGTTGGGCTGCTTCTCTCTAATGCCAAGATCTTAAGGGACTACTATGCCATTATGGTTGTCCCTGGTTGACAGAGGTGAACTATGCCACATAACAGTGGCCATAAAAAGTGAATTTGGGAGCCTTATTGACAATTAAGAGCCCCAAAAATCTGCTTGGAGTGAAGAGTGATTTGGAAATAATTTGCAGAAACTTTTGACTCAAGACCATTTCAAGTGAAGGAAGCTTTTTGAATAATTATTTGTTGCGGGATATTCTTCCCTTCAGCCGACGAACTTCGAACTTATCTCTTCGAATATGTAAAAATAATGGCGCAGTCACCGTACGATTTCCAGGCATAAAGCAGGGAAAGGCAGGGAAACGTTTGGAAGGGGTGTAATTGAGATTGGAAAAGTATGGAAGAAGAGGGGGAATGAAAAATACTGGTGGAAGGGGTGATTATTGTCTAATATTAAGTTGGTGGTCCCAAAAGTACCCGGTCTGACGTAGAGATGGCGATAGTTGTTTAAACATATCACTTTTTTAGAAAGTATGCCATCTATAAAGCATATATTTCACGTTTGAAGATTCCACGTTTTTTAGTAATTGCTTGGCAGTCATTAATAGTGAACATTTTCAGTGAATTTGTGAAAATGGAGAAAAGCGGTCATTGTGATGTGATACAATGCTCTTTTTTGAAACGCCTCAGCTCAACCAATATAGAATCTGAACTTTATTCTTCTCTGGGTGAGTCTGCTACTTCCTTTATAAAATATTTGGTAGCAGAGTTTATACCAGGCCATACAATCTGTCAAGAGTAGCATCACATTGGTCGACCAAATGAGGTGACGACTCCAGAAACACGTGAAGAAAATTCACAAAGTGAAGAAGAAAGTGTCGTTTCATTAAGACAATGCACCATATTACAAATCCGTTATTGAAATGGCCAAAATTCATGAATTAAAGTTTGAATTGCTACCTCATGCACCCTATTCGCCAAATTTAGCCTCCTCAGACTATTTTCTGTTCACAAACTTGAAAACATTTCCCAGTGGTCAGAGATTTTAACAAGGCAGTTCTCGTTAATAAAAGGCTATCAAACTTATTGAACATTGCTGGGAAAAGTGTATACAGGAGAGCTAAAAGGAGATTATACCAAAAAATAAATATATTTTTTTCCCAAAGGTCTGTGTTTTCTTTGTTGAGTCAGGTACTTCCGGGACCAACCTCGTATTATATAGTGTGTACCCATAAGATGCACTTTATTTGCTCCAATCTGGTCTCTAAAACTGGTTTGCATCTTATTGGGCCAAGGGTACGAGGGTGGCCCCAGAAGTACCCGGCCTTACCTAGAGATGGCGGTAGTTGTTTGAAAAATATCACTCTATTAGAAAGTATGCAATCTATAAAGCATATGTTTCAAGTTTGAAGACCCCAAGTTATTAAGTATTTGTTTGGACTCCATCAATAGTGAACGTTTTCAGTGAATAGCAAAAATGGAAAAAATTGGTCATTGTTTTGTGATACAGTACTTTTATTTGAAAGGCCTCTGCCCGACAATATAAAAGCTGAACTGGATTCTACTCAGGGTGAGTCTGCTCCTTCGTTTACAACAGTAAAATATTGGGTAGCTGAGTTTGAACGAGGCCATTGAGCTGTCAAGACGTGCATCGCTTGATCGACCAAACGAGGTGACGACCCAAGAAACGGTGAACAAAATCCACAAGGTGTTACTGGATTATCGTCGAATGTAAGTGCGCAAGCTAGCAGACATAGTAGGAATTTCAAAAAGTGTGGCATATCGCATATTAACTGAAAATTCGGACATGAGAAAGCTGTGTGCAAGATGGGTGCCACTTTTGCTCACACTCGAGCAAAACCACTGCCGTGAAGATGTTTCAATTGAGCGTTTAGAAAGAATTTCACAGTAACAAAGCAGAATTTTTGCGCCGTTCCATAACTATGGATGAAACATGGGTTTATTACTTCAAACCCGAGATAAAAGAACAATTAAAACCTTGAATTTAAAAGGGAGAACTGGCTCCAAAGGAAGCGGACACCGTTTCATCTGAAAGCAAGATCATGACGTCGGGATTTTTGGGATTCGTGTGGGATAATTTTCATCGATTATCAAGAAAAAGGAAATACTATCAAAGACGAGTATTATGCGAACTTATTGCATATTAACTGCTTACAACGAATCCAGTAAAAGCGGCCGCATTTGGCTTAGAAGAAAGTGTTTTTTCATCAGGACAATGAACCGGCTCACAAATCCCTTATTGCAATGGCCAAAATTGATGAATTAAAGTTTGAATCGCTACCTCATGCACCCTATTCGCCAGATTTAGCCCCCTCAGATTATTTCTGTTCGCAAACTTGAAAAAATGGCTAGGTGGTAAAATATTTTCCAACCGTAAAGGAGTTATGTTGGCAGTTTATGGCTATTTTGACAAGACAGTTCTTATTATAAAAAGTGTATCAAACTTATTGAACATAGCTGGGAGAAGTGTATAGAGCTGAAAGGATATTATGTTGAAAAATAAATATATTATTTCCAAAACCTTATTTTTATTTGTAGAGTCAGGTACTTCTGGGGCCACCCTCGT
The DNA here is from genome assembly GCA_037158775.1 of Hetaerina titia. Lineage (NCBI taxonomy): Eukaryota > Metazoa > Arthropoda > Insecta > Odonata > Calopterygidae > Hetaerina > Hetaerina titia. The sequence goes on from CM073779.1 coordinate 10,390,797, forward strand.
AATTTCTGGGTAATTATAGGCGTCTGAAAGCCATATGTAGGCCTGTTCTATTGACTTCAGTTGTAGAGGAGATTCGGAGGGATGTTAAAATGCCAACACTTTAGCAATTGTCAAAGGAAATATTGTGTTGGTAGGCGTGTTTATATAATTGTATATTTTTGCATATACATGTCAAAATAAATACTAATATAGATTTTTAAAACATGGAAGCACAAAGACAATACCCTCACATACGTGTTCTGTCCAATAAATACGCGAACTGAAGCCATAAAGTCTTTATTTTGCAAAATTTAGCCTACGTAGATTTTGTCCCATTCAAAGTACTCTCCATTCGTCGCGATGCCCTTATTTCATTTTCTTTCCCACCATTTAAAGCACCTTTGGAAGTCCTCAGTAGGTAGGCTTTTTAGTTTTATCGTCGTTTCTTGCTTCAATGTGTTCACATCTTCCCAGTGATGTCCCCTCATCACATTTTTACATTTTGGGAATAGCAGGAAGTTACCGGGGGTGAGATCTGGTGAATAAGGAGGATGATCAAGGATTGTTATTTATTTTTTTGCAAGAAAGCGGCGAACAATCAATGCAGCTTGGGCACGGTTTGTTCACACATTTTTTTACACCCAAATGTTTGGTTAAAATAGTGTGCAATGTTGATTTTCCTAAAATCAGCTCATCAGCTATCATTCGGACAGTCTTTTGATGATCGGTAAGAACAAGGTACCGTACACGATCAATTTTGTCGTCAACACAGGTGGTTGAAGGTTGTACCGGCCTTTCATCATCCATGGCATCTTGTCGGCAATCTTTGAAATGCTTAACCCACTTGAAAATGAATGCCTCCTTCAGAGCATTATCATAGTAAACAGCTGACAACATTTCAGTAATTTCTTGACAATTTTGCTTCACTTCATCAAAACCTTGATGTTGATTCATTGCTCTGTGATTCCATCAATTTCCATTTTCGGCAAACAGTAAAAACAAGGACAAGAGAAACCAATATAACTGGCACCTTACGCACAGCTCGACGTCCCGCCATGCACAGACGGCTAATTGGGTCTCAAGCAGCTAGCGCTGCTAGTGGGTGTCATGTCCACCAGATTACAACAGTTCGCGTATTTATTGGATTGACCTTGTTTTTTGTTTTGACGTTTCGATGGCATGGCCGTTATCACCTGATAATGACGACCATGCCGTCGAAACTACAAATGTGAATGGCCTTTCTGTTGGTTTATATGTTTTAAAAATCTACCTTATTGTTTTTATGTATTTTTACGTCGACCAAGAAATTAATTATATATATAAAATATATGTATGTATATATATATATATATATATATATATGTATATATATATATATATATATTTATATATATATATATGACTGCTCAGGTGCGAGTGGGGAACGGAGAGTCCGGATGGGCAGTGTTAGGAAGAGGTGTAAGGCAGGGTTGCCCATTGTCACCGGTACTGTTCAACGTATATGTAGAGGAAATGATTAAAGAGGCATGGGAAGAACTGGAGGTAGGAATGAAAGTCGGAGGGGAATTCGTAAAATCGGTTAGGTTTGCTGATGACCAAGCATTAGTTGCTCAGTCAGCCAAGGGGTTGCAAGCATTGCTGAGTGAATTGGAGGTTCAGTGCGATAAATATGGGATGAGAATCAATATTAATAAAACAAAGGTTATGCGATTTTCCAGAAAGAAAAAAGCTAAGCTAAATATTAAAATAGGCGGGGAAAAAATAGAGCAGGTAGAACAGTTTACATATCTCGGAAGTGTTTTGGACCAATACGGTCAAAGTGGTAGGGACGTAAGGAGAAGAATTGCGCTAGGGAAGGAGGCTTTCTCAAGGAGGAGGGAGTTGATGACGGGGACGTTGAGTAGGGATGTTAAGACAAGACTCGTAAAAACTCTGATATGGAGCGTAGCTATGTACGGCGCGGAAACGTGGTCGCTGAAGCAGGAGGATAGACGTAGATTGGAGGCTTTTGAAATGTGGGTGTGGAGAAGAATGGAGAAGGTGAAATGGACCGAAAGGAAAACAAATGAGGAAGTACTAGAAATGGTGGGTGAGGAGAGGGGTTTGTTGAGAGAAATCCTATGGAGGCAGGAAAAATGGATTAAAGGCGTGTTGAGCGGTAGTGAAATGTTGAAGAGGGTAATGGAGGGGAGAATGTTGGGCAAGCGAGGTAAGGGTAGGAACAGGATAGGGATGTTGGACGGGATGAAGGGAGGAAGGAAGTGCACCGAGATGAAGAGGGACCTGATATAGATTAGTTTGCTAGGTGGGGAGTCACAAAATGTTTACTTGATAGTTGTGTCCATCCAAAAACCTACCTTAACCGGTAGATTACCTAATAATATATATATATAGTATATATATATATTATTATAAGGTAATCTACCGTTTAAGGTAGGTTTTTCGTTGGACTCAACTGCCAAATGAATATTTTGCGACTCCTAGCTACACATAATCCGGTAACTTACTCTATATCAGGTCCCTCTTCATCTTTGTGTACTTCCTCCCTCTTTATCCCGTATAACATCCCTATCCTATTCCTGCCCTTTCCTCTTTTGCCTAACATTTTCCCTCTATTACAGTCTTCAACATCCCACTGCCGATCAATACGTCTTTCACCCATTTTTCCTGCCTCCATAGGATTTCTCTCAACAAACCCCTCTCCTCGCCCACCATCTCCAGTACTTCCTCATTTCTTTTCCTTTCGGTCCATTTCACCTTTTCCATTCCTCTCCACACTCGCAATTCAAAAGTCTGCAATCTACGTCTATCCTCCTACTTCAACGACTACGTTTCCGCGTCATACATGGCTACCCTCCATATCAGAGTTTTTACGAGTCTTGTCTTAACATCCCAACTCAACGTTTCTGTCAAAACCATTATTAAAAACAAAAATAATGACCGAGGAGAAACATATTTAATGGAGATGACACAAGGAGTATAAAATGACGGAAAACACTAGAGAGAACTACACGAGGGGAACGTTACAACAAACGAACATCAACATTTTAACAAACCAAAATCGCGAGGGTATATTCCTTTAAATACTTGGGTGTAACAATTACTCACGATCTGTCCTGGGGAAAACACATACGAGAAATATGCGGTCGTGCTAATAAAAAATTGGGATTTGTGAAAAGAGTGCTAGGTCAATGCGACGAAAAGGTGAAAGAACGATGTTTCCTTGCCTTGGTCAGGCCCCACCAAGAGTATGCTGCCAGTATATGGGATCCTCATAATATAAATTTGGTTTCGGAATTAGATCGAGTTCAGCGGAGGGGGGCTAGATTTTTCAAACATTGTTATGACCAACTCAGCAGCATATCCACTTTGCTAGACAATTTAGGTTGGGATTCTCTTACACAGCGGCGTTTCCAAAATAGATTAAACTTATTAAAAACATTTAAAGATGGGCCCTTTTCCGATGACATCAAGGATATAATACGAACCCCAACGTATTACGGTCGAAGGGATCACGAATATAAGACTAGAGAGATAGACTGCAAGACTGACAGGTTTAAAATGTCATTTTTTCCAAGAACGATAAGGGACCAGAATGCTTGTAGCCGAAATTCCCCAGGACTTAGTTCATTACAATAAGTATTAACGTACAGGTTAGGGACTGCGCGAGGATATGTATATATGTATATATATATATGTGTGTGTGTATGTATATATATATGTATGTATATATATATATATTTTTTCTTACAGGTTCCCCCCACCTTTCCTCGCCTAACCCCCAACCCCCTCAACCCTTACCCTTCCCTCATGGTGCTACACCCCCTGCCACACACCTTTTTGGTTGCTCGCAGGGTATTTATGTAGATGTAGATGTTACACCAACCCTCTTTTGCACTACGTTCACCCCAGTTCTATTACAAGACCAGCATTCATTTATTACTCCCTGCTGTTATCACTGTTTATGTCCCACCAACGATGAAAAAAGACATCTTAACAAGTCGGGATCAAATTTCAACGCTGAAGGTAAAAAATCATCTCAACATCGAACAATCAATGAAGCATGCCTGGTGTTGAATCACTCTATCACACAAACCCTAGAGGTGGCTTTCAGGGTACCATACAGATTAACATAAATTAATCCAATTTCTAATAGTTGATATTAATGAATAAATGATTGGGAATGATTGTCGAAGAGAGAGAGATTTCGGTGCAAAGAAAGAGTTGGAGAAAGGTTGACGATCAGGCCTTTAATCGACAAGAATAACCTGTCATTTATATTCATTGAGTACTTATCACCAGAGAGAAACCAAAAACGACCACATTGCCTGCGGCAGTCGCAACGATCATTTTAATTTCCATTTTCTTGATTGACACTATGAATCAAGGTTTAGGTTTTGATTCCTTTGGTAAAACATCATGACAGGCCGGACCAGGAAATAACGGGCGATCGAGACCATTACCCAATCAATGACGGTCGTTGTCGACGAAAAAAATGACACAATGCCAAACATGTGAACAACAATTCGTTAAGAGTGATAGAATTAAAATGAATGGCGATGGAAAATTTACGGCAGGGTTACACGAGTTACACTAAGGGACATAAGAGAGAAAAACGTGAAGAAGGGCAGCCATAGGCACGGGAAGCAGTCAAGAAATTCCCTGGGGCACAGGATATAATGAGATATGTCGATAAGGATAAAGGGGGCTGATTCCAAAATGAAAATAAATGGTGTTTAAGTTCATGAGGAACGGAGATGATTTCGTACATAATTTCTTTGAAGTACGAAATCATCTCCGTTCCTCATGAACTTAAACACCATTTGTTTTCATTTTGGAACCATTTATCCTTATCGACAACCTTGATATAACACCACCACTTTGCACCACCGGCTTTTTCAGAAGTGGTTCAAAACGCCACTAATATAAAATTTATCCATAAAATCCTATGTAATTAAAAAATATTCTATCAATATTGTCAAATTATTTAATTTAGCAGTGGTGGTGAATCCAATTAAATGTTACAGGGAGTGGATAATATAATTTCTACGCGTGTAAATTCATTTGAATTCATATCTATAAATATGGTTCTGGTAGAACTTTTATTAAATTAGAAAAAACTTAAGTAACATGCTGGGAAAAGTGTAATGAACGCATATTGGAAAGACGGATTAACAACGTCTCATAAAAATAATTTTAACCCTAAGAATCATACAATATTTAATGTTAAGTTTATGGCGACTCGAAATTTGAGTAAATTTAATACAGAGTTTTACTTCGTTTAGGCATTTTCATATTATTCAACGGAATATCTTTGAAATTAAAAATCATATTAACCGCTGAAATATGTAGTAACTACTTGTTTTCATGGAAAAACTTCATACAGCGCCGTCCACTTTATGAAATGTTTTAAGGAAAATTCAGCTGCTCGCAACACCCGTCAAAAAATAAGAAATGTTTCCACAGAGACACTGTTTCGAAAGCATATGCGATTCCGTGCGCGGGCAAGAAAGTAATGAATCAGCATGACAGCTGTGAAACTAATAAACCCCAACTGTATTACTGAGATCATTCTTAGGACTTGGATGTTCTCCTTTGGGTATCAATTCCAGCAAGACTTACACAGTGCACACGGACATGAAGGCGTCAACTGCCTTGAGATACGAGACCGGAGGCAGGGAGGCTTGTGACTTGGCGTGCTGGGTGGAGAGGGTCAGCAGTGATGTCACTCCTAGGGTCACTCTCGCCGGGGCAGCTTCTGGTTTTATCCAGAAGGACACCCACTGAAAAGAAAATCCATAATACCGTTAATGACTCTCTGATAATGCCTACGAAGCTGTTGCGCTCGTGAATTAACAAGCTACGTTTTTAGCAATTTTGATGGATACTGATGCCGAGCTCTTTTTTTAAGAAATATCTATATCAAATTGCAACCGTTTAATACGGGAAAATGTACATTAGTTTTCTAAAGACTGTTGAAAATGAATTTTTAAAATATCAACCAAGAAGGAAGTGATATTATGCATTGATTTATTGTTTGGACAGAAATAAATAACTGTAGAATATCCACTTATAATTAAATTTCTTTTCATTTTGGATCGTATTAAGGGATCCGAATACCTAAACAGAACAAAACGCGACATGCTCCGCGATTTACCCCGATTGCTGCCGTACCGATCTCGATAAAATTTTTGTTTTCACCCTAATTTAGAATAGTCAAATCTTAAAGGACGATTTTGGATTTTATGTTTTAACCACAAAGTCAAGATAGCACTTGTTTATTGTTGCTAAAATATATTCCGCCGCATATTGTATTGGTAAAACAATTGAACGGAAAAAAATGAATATCATCAAACATGTCAAACATCTTTCAGCCTTAGACCGAAGTAGTTATCAGTGAGTTACCACACACACTAATGATGTAATTATGAAAACTATGTGACAGGGTTCGAGCATCACAAGGAACCGTACCACACCCCCACATTCAGGGGCTTTCTCGCCTCGCCCGCCTCTAATGTAAGGTGAGCAGGTGTGAACAGTCCCGAGGGTTAAGCGACGTGATCCCCGATGGTCAGCACTGGCAGTCAAATGTTAGCTGACACCTGAGGCATTTCAAATCGAGGTGGTTATGAGCAGCTAAAGAGATCCCACTGCACCCAGCCTGGCCGCCCACCCTCGCAGCAAGCGTCTCTCTGCTTTGGGCATATATACGTGATTTATAACTTGATGAGTTGCAAATATGTTTCGCTTGTATTTCTATTGACTAATATTTTATTTCATACATAGTCTATGAATTATATTGTTAAGTAATAATTTCTTTCGTTATGGCATTCGTCTTCATATTTCCGGTATTGGTGTATTTTAGGAAAATGCATACAAGTGATAAGAGTAAACGTGATGGGTTTCACGCTGCCTGCTGAAGTTCGTAAATCATATTATATTAGAAAGATAGACTTGAAAGTAAATGCAAGGGTTGAGGAGATATTAAGTGATGTCGGTTCAGAGATCGGAAATTCCGTCTTGAAGAGGAGCACCATAATCAGGCGTCCTCTCTTTGTTCGGAGAGGTAATCGTAGGTTTCGGACAACAATGGCAAGATCAGACAGCTCTCTGCTGTGCCTTCGTGCTTTCTCCTAACACTGCACAAGGTTCCACAAGAGGGAAAGGTAGGGAGAAAGACAATTAAACGAGGGGTTTAACATCTGTAAAGAGGAATGTATTTTTTTGTTCTCTATTCACGAATTATGAGGATAAGGGGATCGAATCTGTTTCCCACGACCTTACATTAAAAATTAAAACTTCGATCATTTTAGTAAAATCATAGGCTTACACTAATGAGACACTGATTGCTATTGTGTACAGATTGAGAATACATAAGGTAACAGACAATGTGGAAATCCTCTTCTTTGAACTTATCATTTTTATTTACCGAATGAATTTTAGTTAAAATGATAAATCTTCAATTTGAGTTGGCCTTGCAAATAAGGACCATCGCGAAACTACGAAATGTTTTTTCGTCAAAATAATCGTGAAAATTCGGATGGTATATCTAAAAATTAAAGTAATGTTCTTGCATGACGTATTAATTTAAAGTAAAAGAAACTAAAATTTAGGTATTTTAAGTCCGATATGGTTTCTACTGTTTTTGCATAAAAATATTCCCGCGATCTCTTTCATAGTAAAAATAAATTTATGATGCCATGAAATTTAACCTCGGAATAATATTATCTATCGGGCTATGTATTTCCAGAAATTTTCTTGTAGAGGTTTTGCGATATCATCATATTATCAGAGCACTCTTGAGGCATTTGGAAACAATGAGAATTCACCATGCACGTATGTCCCCATGCCTTCCCTGTAAACAAATCGAATGCGTTATTTTGAAGAAGGAATTTGGCAGGAAGACTTAGATCAATCAATGCTAGTTCTTATTCCAAAAAGGGGAAAGACTGACACAGGCCATCACGTAGTTATAAGTATGATTTCTCACACAGCTGAAGTGGTTCTCATGATCATCGATAAGAGGATGATGAGCAGGGCAAATGATTAACCTTGGGATGATCAGTTTGAGTTCAGAAAGTGGTGAGGCAAGCAAGATGCCATAACAGTAATGAGGTCATTAATTGAGGGGATCATATAATAAAACTAGGATGTATTGTTCTGTTTTTCAGATTGCGAGAAGGCGTCACATAGTCTAAATTGCGAAGAGTTAATTAATGTATCCCAGAAAAAATGGAGTATACTGGAGGAATAGTAATTGTATCCGCAACGTTCACTACATCTTAGACTGCAAGGTGCGAATGGCGGTTGGAGAGTCAAAATGGGAATATGTAAGGAAGAAAGAGAAGACAGGGGTGTCCATTATCCCCTATGCCAGTCAACGTATATGTGGAGTAAATGGTAAAAAAGGCATGGGAAACACTGGGAGAAGGGCAGAAAATCAGTGGACAGATTTTAGAATCAGTTAGGTTTGCTGTGGGATTGTTACGTTGAATGGAATGACAGTAGGAAGGAGATATGTGAAATTGAAGAGAGGCTTATTGTGGTGTTGGAGGTTGTTTTCTAGGATAGGCAAGAAAGTGTATCGTTGAACCGTTGTGATGGCTGTGTCCATCCAAAATCTACCTTCCCTGATAGAACCACCAAAAATAACAAACTATAAGAAAACAAAATAAATACTGGAAATTGTAGTTTAGAGAGCACCTATCTTATGATTTTCCCTGGTTCTAAGCTCCCTAGGTGTACGAGAGTGGTCCCAGAAGTTCCCGGTCTAACCTAGAGATGGCGGTAGTGGTTTGAAAAATACCACTGTACTAGAAATCATGCAATCTATAAAGCATACATTTCAAGTTTGAAGACGCTACGTTGTTTAGTATTTGTTTGGCAGCCATCAATAGTGGACGTTTTCAGTGAATTTGTGAAAATGGAGAAAATCGGCCATCGTTATGTGATACAATAATTTTGTTTGAAAGGCCTCAACCCGACCTTAATTAAAGCTGAACTGGATTCTACTCTGGTTTTGTCTGCTCCTTCGTTTACAACCGTAAAATATTGGGTGGCAGAGTTGTGAGAGCGAGGTTGTGAGCAGAGAGGTGGCGAAGCCATACGAGCTGTCAAGACAAGCATCGCATTGTTCCACCCAATGAGGTGACAACTCCAGAAACGGTGAAGAAAATTCACCAAGTGAATTTGAAGTGAAAGTGAAGTCAAGTGAAAAAAAAGTGTTTTTTCATTAATACAATAAACCATCTCACAAATTCGTTATTTCAATGGCCCAAATTCATGAATTAAAGTTTGAATTGCTACCTCATGCATCCTATTCGCCAGATTTAGCCCCCTCGGGTTATTTCTGTTCGCAAACTTGAAAAAATAGCTCGGTGGGCAAAGATTTTTCAACCGTGAAGAAGTGATGTCGGCAGTTTATGGCAATTTTGGGGAACAAGGCAGTTCTTATTATAAAGAGGGCATCGAACTTATTGAACATCGCCGGGAGAAGAAAATAGAGCTGATAGGAGATTATGTTAAAGAATAAATATATATTTTTCCAAATTTTTTTTTTATTTTCTTTGTTGGGTCGGGTACTTCTGGGATTTCCGTCGTATATAATCTCGAGCTTGCAGTTAATATTTTATATGTGCCAAGAAATATTTTTGAGTCCATTTTTTGAACTCAATGGGGTAAATACTATGATTTGAAGACTTCGAACTGTATGCTTGCGTATATTTTTAATGCCAGAAAATCACCAGATATCGTAGTCTAAAACGCAGAGGCATACAGAAAGGGCCATCCACTTTGAAGGTGATAAACCACCTTTCTTAGGACGGCAACGGGTCAAGCTCTCATTATCTTAATATCGCAGACGATAAGACATCATGTCATCATAGGGCTCGTTTTAGGCTCCCTCCCCTCCGTCTCCTCACCTGCGGTTTACTGGCCAACTTTCTCCCTTTCTCACGTTTCATTTGATTTCCATTTCCCCCGTCAAAACAGAAAGTAAAGCGTTGTCCTGTCCTAATGGCGCAGGTTTGAGCATTTTTACCGAAGTACGAGAGTAATCCAGAGAGCAACCTCCGTTTTCGTGTAGCGTGTGAACTAGTCGAGAGAGACGAATGGTCGCTGTCTTGACGCACACAGCAGGTCAGTACACCTCGAACTGCAGTAGTTGGAAGGTTGCGCCGCTTGTCGTTTGTTTACAATAGCGAGTCAAAATCAACTTCGCAATTGAAATTCCCGCCAAATGGTTTGTCCACTAAGTAACCTCGTTATACAAAATACGTAGTAACCTAACTTTTCTGTCGTGTTTCCATGCAACAGAGCCCTAGTAATCTGTGGAAGAAGATTTCAGTTATCGCGAAATGATTTTCACGAATATTTCCATCAATTTTTAGGTGCAGTTCATTGTTCACCACAGGCCAACATGGAGATTCGGATTCAAACCTAAACGAACGAAAACACTGACGCACGACTCTTGTCACTCATCACATATGGCCAGTGCAGAGCAATAATTTTCCGATAAATTTTAGCAGTTTTGAAGTTTTTTTATCTGTAAAAACCTAATCACAGAACGAACTTCAAATTTGGCAGGAACTTCTATTGTATTTTTCAATTTGATTTGCTATTGTAAACAAACGATAAGCGGCACGACCTTCCAACGACTGCAGTTTGAGGCGTATTAACCTACTGTATGTGTCAGTACAGCGACCATTCGGCTCTCTCCACTAGTTTTCACGATACACGAAAACTGCGGTTACTCTCTAGATTACCCTCGTAATGAGAAAGAAAACTTGAAATTCTCGCTTCACCATTCAGCCAGGCATCTCTTGATTTATAATGTTTGAGTCATGTCAAGAAACAAATACAGAGATTACCTGTCAAACGTATTTTCCATAATGGGACATGATGCTAAAAAATAAATATTTATACTCATCTTTGACTTTTTGATTTTTCAAAATCGTAATCAGTTATTTCGCCGTATTTTAATATTCGACAGAAAAATAATAAAGAGATTTGAGAAACGCAAAAACAGCCAGAGATAAAATATTTATATAAAAAAAATTCCATGCAATATATATTTTTCCAATGTGTAAACATGGTGACGACACCACGTCGCAAGCTACCCCCTCGAGCAGGAGGGATGAGTCCATTTAACGAGTCCACAGGGCCGAGATACAAGTTTTGTTCCGATCACGAATTTTGGTGAATGTTCTTCAGACTTTATACATGAAACAATTCATGCATTTAAAAGAATGGTGTTCGCAAACTATTTTAATAGAACTATTCTTTACTACACTTAGCAATGTTTAATTAAAATAAATCCGTTATTTACATTTGAGTTACCATGGAAACACATGGATGTCATATGGTGGGTAAATGAAGTAAAAAAAGTCTTGCAGAAACTGTTTAAATCCTTCAATATTCAGGTAAAATTTATAGGCATGACGAGGTGGTGCCTACTGGCTGTTGTTAGGACCCGGTATCCTCGCCGTGAGCCCTTCCACAACGATTTGACGCTCGCTACTGTAGGGCGATACTCCTCAACATTTTATGCCTTCTATACTCTCCCCTCTTTTAAATACCTTTTTTCCCTTTCCCTCCATTGACTTAGAGATTTTCAAGCCTTAGTCTTAGACAGTTCGCCTCTCTCGAGCTTCGTAGCGAACTGTGGAGGGCGTCAAGTGAGCGTTCACCATGATCATTCGCTGCGCGGCAAATCAAATGTTGCGTATTCTTTAATTACTAATATTTTACATACTGTTTGTCTCAGTGAAAATTTAATATTCCTTTAGCTATTTGTTACGGCAAATATTGATGTTCTTCGCAAATATAAATGACCGTTTCCCCACAAGTTGCCCTAAGAATGTGTGACAACAAACCTAAAATACATACGGATAAAAATGAAATTAATATACTTCAAGTTGTTTCTGTGGGACGTAAAAAAGTTTCGTAGTATTTTTTTTGCTCGGCATCTCGTCTCTCTCGTTTACAGGGCTTTTCTCTAAAACGGAGATGTGGGGTTGGATAATTCCCGATCCTGAAACTAAGCTCGCACGTTTTGTTTCTTAATTCACTAAGTAAATTACAAGAGAACTTCCTGTTTGTTTTTTTATTGTTAATGGAGAAATTAAAATTTGAATGCTTCAGTTGAAGCCACTCGTTAATATTAGTTTAGGGTTGACCGTGTAAAAGGTTTATTTGAGTAGTATTTTATTGTACCAGTCGTTTCGCTTTTAGAGGGTCAAAATATACGCAATTCATACAGTTAAATATAGATTATTAAGGAACACAATAATGGAGGGGAACTGCATAATTTGCAACTTTGAACAATTCCAGTGATAGACTATTTTTATGTATTTATTTCATCATTAGTTCTTCAATATGATAGTATTAAAATATTATGCCCTTTAGAGCGATAAATGGAAGAGATTTTCTTACGATTTTCTGAGGAATATAATAGGTTACTCTTTTTGAGAAGATACATGGTTTGTCCAGAAAATAAATGTACTGAGCTCAGGAAAAAAAATTATTACACTTTTACATACCTTAAGCTAATATTCCTCAAAATAGGACCCTTGTGAGTCGATACAATTGTTCCAGCGGCGTTCCCATTCCTGGAACGCTCCCGCGCTGGCATCATCGGGAACCTCTCGAAGACCCGTCGTCACGGCCTCTTTGACGGCGTACAAAGTCCCGTATCGCGTTCCTTTCAAACTTCTCTTTATCTTCGGGAACCGAAAGAAGTCCGGTGGTGCCAAGTCCGGGCTGTAGGGCGGGTGCGGAAGCGTTGCTACGCCGAGCTTGGCCAAGAAGTCCGACACGACAAGCGCGGTGTGAGACGGCGCATTGTCGTCATGCAGCTGCCAGATGTTTTTGGTCCCTAATAATCTCGTGCACTATTGTTTTTGACACATTACACTGCTCTGCTATCATCCGAACACTAAGACGACGATCAGAGTTCAGTACATCGCGAACTTTTCGCACATTTTCGTCGGTGAGTGTCGTTGATGGGCGTCCAGGCCGTGGTTCGTCGTCGACCTCTTTTCTGCCCTCTACGAACATCTTGTGCCACCGAAAGATCATGTTTCTGGACATGGCTGACTCCCCGTAAGCCTGGTTAATCATACCGACAGTTTCGGTAGATGATTTCCCAAGCTTTACCGCAAATTTGATGGAATAACGCTGCTCCAAAAACTTCGGCATCGCGTTCCGTGACGTGGGTCGAGCGTGGAGGTTCGCGTTAACAGAGCTCCTCACTACACCACAGCTCAGAGCCGACTGCCTTTTTCAGCGTCGCTTGCCAACATACCCCCCTCCAATCGCAGCCCGTCAGAGCGGTGCTGGGCGCGCCTGGAGCGGCGGGAAAAAATCAGTACACTTATCTTCTGGACGAACCATGTACGCAGTCTATTGTATTGAATACGAGTGTTCTACGGATAAGGTATTTATAGTATGGATATAATTAACACGGGAAATATTCTCTACCTTACGGGAATCTTAATTTTACTTAAACTGGATATAAGGGAAAAATCAATTAAAATATCCTAGGAGGAGTTATCAGTATTTCTATTTTTCTCTTCTACATAATATGCACATTTTATATAATATTGGACAACTTTCAATGAGTTAATTCTGTATCAAAAACGAGACTGCCTCATTTGTGCGGTTTTCTTTACTCTTCAAATATTTTGGTCATTGTGTTACAATCATGTTAACGTTGAAAGTAACTGTTTCATTACAATCTGTACTACCAAATAACGATCTCCGTACCAATACCTCACTTTTGTGTAAAGCTTTCAGCTTGAAAGCTAGATTTAGTCAAACGTTACAGAAATGCAGGATGAGATAAACGTCAGACTTTAACAAATCCTTGAAATAGAGGATGTGGAGCTATTGGCTGTTGACAAGTTGTCACCAGAAAAGAAGAAAATCCTATAACCAATAAAAAATGCGGAAGAACTCCGATCCGATATTTCGGTCACCAGGTGACCATCTACGGGAAGAGAAATCAAAAGGGAACTTGACAATTGGAATAAGACATGCACCAGGCACTGTCCAAAGTCAGGTGAATGTTCAGGTCGGGGGGTGAGGTATATATACCTAGAGGGGCAAGGGGGGAGGGGTTAAGCGATGGTCGGTAGGTGGGGGGGAGTTTGTTGAGGTCACTTGGGAAGGAGAGGGCTAAGAGTGGTGGTTATTAGGAGGGGGCTGCCAATTTTTGAATTGACTAACGAAATTAAAAAGTGAACTGTTGATGATGCCTAGTTCATTGTTCATAAGTTTATTCTTGTTTAAGTGAATCTGTAAACTTTTTAATTTCGTTAGTCTATTCAAAAATTGGCCGACTGCCTTTTTCAGCGTCGCTTACCAACATACCCCCCTCCAATCGCAGCCCGTCAGAGCGGTGCTGGGCACGCCTGGAGCGGCGGGAAAAAATCAGTACACTTATTTTCCGGATGAACCCTGTATTGATGTAATTTTCAAATACTAAACGTTTACAGGTTTTCCTTCCCCAAAAAGCGGCCAGTTTCAAAATGTTCCATTTTCGTAAGGTCGCCAATCATTTCTTTCCCTTCCTTCCAATGCAAAAGTTCAGGGGACCAAGTATTGGGCCCCTGAATGGCATGCAATTTTACATTCAAGCGTGAACCATCGTGAGTATACGTTGAAGGATATAGTCGCTGACAATTTACGGGATTTTTGCTGCAGCGCACATTTTAACAGTTCACAGTGTGCAAAGTAGAAAAACCAATTTTCAAAAACTAACGTTTGAAGGTTTATAAACTGAAATAAATAGCCTTTCCCCAAAACAGCGGCCAGAGTTTGAAAATGTCCCATTTTCGTAAGGTCGCCAATCATTTCTTTCCCTTACTTCCAACGCCCCGACCTAATATTGGTCCTCTGAAGGGCATGCAATTTTGTATTCATGCAATGACCACCGCAGGTATAAGTTGAAGGATATATTCGTGGATTTTGTTCAGCGTACATTTTAACAGTTCGCAGTGAGCAAAGTAGAAGAACCACAGTGTGCATACCACCAAAGTAGTATGAATACTGAGTGTAGAGACGTTTAGACCTCAAAATGGTGGCTTTTGTTCTACCCACCACTATGCTAGGCTGAGACGTAAGTCTTGACAGTTATCGTATTTATAATTGGGCCATTGATATCATTATAAGGATAAAAATCCAATGGATTGATGGAAAATTCTAATGGCTTTCGTTGTGAATAAATAGGGTACCCTACGCTTATTCACACGCTGAATATCAAGTAAGAAATGAAGAATCCATTCACACGTTTAACAATATATTAATAATTCTTATCTAGGCATTACCATATATTTCGGAGCATTTCACTTTTCTTTTTACACTATCATAAATTTAACACCGGTTTATTAAATACAGCTTTTCCCTTAGAAAAATGCAAAAGGGTTAGGTCGTACATTGAAGTTGGGTGGAATAGTCCCTAATTTTCATATTCCATTAATGACTACAGAAATAATGAATTTTTAAGCATCGGATTCAATTATTTTTTTCATTAATACACCTTTAAGTTTAGGGATATATTATATAAGTATTCCGTCAAATTTATTTCTGAGAGAATCTGGAGATATACGGCTTTGACAAAAATTAGTATAAAATAATTGGTGTCGTTAGCATGTTTTATCTCAAGTCCTTTCTCTTGCTAGTGGATGAGATCACCGGGACGAGAAGAGCCCTTTTTCTTAAGATTCTAAAAAGAGCAAAGTAATATGCAAGCATCCATGTGAAACGAATTCGAGGAGGTGAATATTTTGAAGTTTAGAAGTATATAATCGCATTATTATGCAAATGTTAAAAAATGAGTAAAAAGAAGGGCATTCGTAGCTCTCTGAAAGTGTTGCCTTGGTTTAGTAAATTCGGTTTTTCGAAATACCCATTGATTGTAAACGCACTCATTGCTGATTCACCGTTTTCGGGGGAATTAGAAGAATGCGGTTGATGTAACTATAGCACGGAATGCTATTAATAATTAAATTGTATTGATGAGGATTAGACACAATATAGGAAGGGTGCCTCCTCTTTTTAGCTTACTGTGAGCAAACCAGCGAAGTGGTGAACAGGAGGATGACGTGTAGGGATCAATTTTTGAATTTACTAACGAAATTAAAAAGTTTACACATTCACTTAAACAAGAATAAACTTATGAACATTGAACTAGGCATCATCAACAGTTCACTTTTTAATTTCGTCCATAACCATCGCTTAACCCCTCCCCCCTTGCCCCTCTAGGTATATATACCTCACCCCCCGACCTGAACATCCACCTGACTTTGGACAGTGCCTGGTGCATGTCTTATTCCAATTGTCAAGTTCCCTTTTGATTTCTCTCCCCGTAGATGGTCACCTGGTGACCGAAATATCGGATCGGAGTTCTTCTGCATTTTTTATTGGTTATAGGATTTTCTTCTTTTCTGGTGACAAATCCTTGAAAACATAAAATCAAAACAATTCTTTGTCTTGTTCAAATATCACTTATATTTTCTTAATCTATCTTAATTTAGGCAACTGTAAGGCATTCAAGAGAGAGACATCTTGAAATCTTTTGTGATTGCTTTGCTTTGTTCACAACATCATGGCGAGCAATGGAAAAGGCTATCCGTTACTGAGAGAATCATAGAAAGCTGAATCCGCGTTAAGTTACACGTACAGTATCGAGGAGTGTGGAAAGCAGAGGGAAGCGAGGTCCTAAATCTGTGACGCAAGTGGGGTGGATCTTCGGAGCGACACTAGCGACAGTGCAAGAGGGTAATGCATCGGCCACCACGTGCAACCAAAGGTAAAGGACCTCCAATGTAGGCTCTTCAGAATGTATCTAGTAAATGGTTACCTGTCAACTCAATTGTCTCGGTTGCCGAGACGCTGAAGGGGCATGCCCCGTTTGACCGAGAACAACGGGAGCGCAGAGGAAGGAATACGAAGGCTTTAGAATTGTCCCCGGGGGGATAAAAGAAGAGGGCTTCAAATGCAAACAATAAAAAATCGTCTAATGGAATTTTTATATACCTGTAGCTACCTTTATACAGCTACTTATTATATGCCAATTAACAGTATACTCCTGATGTAATTCTCGGACAAAATGCCCATTTCCAATTATTCGCACAGCCAAATTAACTTCCTCATTTGGGAATTTCTTATCTAACAGTTAATGCTGGCTTTATTGAAAGCTATAACTCAATACCTGCGCTCCGACTTAAGAAGCTATCACGTCGATCAATTTGACTTACCGACATGATGACAATGAGGCAAGTTGGAATATACGTGTGGAAGAGGTAGTAGCCCAAACGACGTTTCAGCACAAATATAACTTCCAGGCAGGTGAAATTTCCTGGAAAAAATTTTGCGATAAGAATCACACTGAACATAAAACCGTTATGTGAAACAATTGCACATTCCATTAGAATTCATCAGTTAACTTTTGGTGTAGGAATACGGTAGATAAAAATTCCTCGGACTGTGAAATATGCCTTCCAAATAAGGAATTATATTTATGATTCATAAATGTATGAAGAATGCTTAATAGTATTGCCAGATGAGAACATAGGTTGAAAGATGATGGCATACAAAATATTTCATAAGTATGAAAACAGAGTAAAAATTGTTATGAGAGGCTATGCACATGCAAGTTGCATACATTTTTTGTTTGCATATTTTCCATTGGTTCTATAATTTTAAGTAATTTTTGGGGACAAGCTGCCTTTTCAATAGGCGCCTAAAAGGATGTTCCCTTATTCCTAACGAGTCTGGACACAGATTACGAGTTATTTCTCGTAGGGCGGGGAAGAGGGGAGAAATTTTTCAGCGTGGACGTGGAAGGGATCCACAATGTACATAGCAAGCCGTCGCAAAAATGTTTGGCAGGGAGGGTCTGGTCACCAGCGATTCTACTCCACTATTTTCACATTCGCGTATCGACACAGCAAGATCCACGGAAATGGCAGGTGGAAGAGGGCTGGCCGAATATCATTCTTACAGCATTCGATGTACACATTATGAATATTATACAGTTAGTAACTGCTCCATTGTCAATCGTCTACTCCATTGTCGTCAAAAACACTAAGAAGACAAATAGGAAAACCCATTAAAAAGGGGGGACTCACATTTCCAGCGCAGACTCTAATTACCGGGTGGGATTGTACTTATACAGGGCGCACAAGTCACAATTTTATTTACACGAAATGCTATAATATTCTTGTCCAGAAATCCAAGAAAGTGAGAGGAAAAAGCAGTTCCGGAAAAGCATTTGGAAAAACTAAAGCACCTGCCGATCCGTTCAAGGGCTGGGAAAAAAAGGGGAAATTTCCGCACAAGTTTATTTTTGCACTCAGGAACGCAAGTATTTGGAATCATCAAAATACATTTGAAGAAAAGGGGCGAAGAACTCCATTGTGATGAATGTTAGGGTAGGTATTGGTGGAGTAAGTGAACATGCAAACCAGTGTAACTTACAAGAAAATTAATAGAAATTATTTTACCTGTGGAATACACTTGGGTACAGTCCGCGGTATAATTTTTCACCAGCTGCAGCTGAGGGAGCTCAATGTTTTCGTCAACCACCAACGGCACATCCGGATCCCATTGAAATATCATGTCATCCGTCGTGTGCGATACTGAAATATATTAAAAAGATGTCAGCTGTGCTATTATAGTACTTGCTTCACTTTTTGTAAATCGGTTCTTAAAGTAAAATTATAGTGTTAATAACAATACCATGAATTCTTCATTGTTAATATATTGTGAAAGGGCTTGATAGAGTGTCTTCTTTGGAAATGCTGCGCATCGAAACCATGGTCGTGTTGTATTCAAAGTGTGTGGAAGGGCAAAGGTTTTTTTCTCTTTCTTTTACCCTAATCATGAATACTATTATGCAATATGTAAATTGAAATGGGAAACATCCTGAGATAGACTATTTAAACGTCAAGTATTTGTTTATGATCACATAAGATGAATGGAAAAATTTTATTCTTAAACTCAATAATGAAACGTAAAAATTAATTGGAAAAATAACTTGAGCAATATGCATAATTTACCCGGCTTTTGTTTTGTTGTTTCAAATATCCACTGGTTTACACAACTCATTTTTATGAAATAAATTAATAATAGTTATACTCTTTGATAGGCCAGACTTCTTAATAAGTTGAAATCAGAGTTTCCGGGCAGAAACCCGTCTTCGGGCCAAGAAAACGTTTATGATCTGCAATATCCCCCATTACCTTAGTTTGGCAATTTTTAACGTAAGCGTGATTTTCACACAATTTTTATGTGGCAACTTCATCTGTGAACTACAATTGGAAGAATAGAAAAATTCAGAAGCTTGGTACTTGATTTTTATTTTATTGATTGAGTCACGTGCTCAATATATCGGCTCTAGGAAAATTGTATTGTGTGACGGGTATTAGCTTTTGTTTCATTCCAAAATTATGTTTAAATGTTGCCAATATATCTTAATAACATATTATTTGATAGTTTTTTACCTATTTATTGAAATTTAATGCGAATTCTAGATTGAAGAGAGGATTTAATGTATTTTTTTTACAATTTGGAGGCTAGCTATCATTGATTCCAATTGTTTTGACTGTAATTGATGGGGCTAACTTAATTCATCTGTAAAATATAAAAGTTGCAGGGATGGTATAATAGTTATGATTAAAATTGCAATCGTGAAAGTTGATTATCTGTACTGTTATAGGTGATGCTGCTTCTTGGAATCTTAATTTTGCCATTAAGTTGCCATTTTTAATGTAAGAGTCCATTCTTCATTCGTGTGGCCTAATTCCATAGCATATTGCTGCCACATTAAAACTTTGTTAAAAGAAGTAGTGCTGAGAATCTGTGCTCTGTTGGAGGGTTTTTTTATATAATTAAAAGGAATTAAAATGTGAATTAAAAAGTTCTTTTTTTACATTTGACGAACTAAGCAAAACTAGTAGTGTCGAGGATACTTGGAATAATTTTCTTAGAATAACACGTTCAGCAATACAGAGGTTCATACCTAGTAAATATATAAAAGAGAATAAGGAACCCCGATGGTACAACTCTGAAGTAAGGAAATCTCTTAGGCGGCAAAGGGTGTGCCATGCCAGAATGAAAAACGCAGTTAAAGATTCCTCCCCTGATAAAATCAACGAAACCATACAGAACTACAAAGCATCTAGGTCCACTGCCAAGAAGGCCTTCCGGAAGGCGCTAGCGGAATTCAAAAGGAAAAAATTAGGCGAACATTTGAACGATAACCCAAAGATGTTTTGGTCCTACGTCAGGGAAGTGCAGGGAAACAAGTCCACCGTAAACTCATTGAATATCGAAAAGGGGGATAAAGTAACGAGTAGTTTAGATAAAGCCAACATATTAAATTCATTCTTCCAGAGTGTTTTCAACATATCCTCACAAAATACACCCGAGAACCTTCCGAAAATATTTCAGCATTCAATGGAAGCAATCAATATTTCCACCCGCGGAATAGAATTACTCCTTAAAAACATAGACCCCAACAAATCTCCGGGACCTGATGAGATACCGGCACGTGTGTATAAAGAACTGTCGGCTGAAATTGCCCCATATCTAGATATAATATTTAAGAAATCATTAGTAGAAGAAAGCGTGCCAAACGGCTGGAAGGTAGCTTCGGTAACACCCATATTTAAAAAAGGAGATAGGGAGGACCCCAGTAATTATAGGCCAATATCGCTGACTTCCATTTCCTGTAAGATTCTTGAACACATCATTGTTAGTTCCATGATGAGGCACCTCGATAGCCAAGATTTATTAATTAATAACCAACACGGCTTCCGTAAGGGTAGATCCTGCGAAACTCAACTCGCACTTTTTGTACATGATGTATTAAACTCCGGTGAAAGTAATATTCCAGTTGATGCGATATTCCTAGATTTTAAGAAAGCTTTCGATAAAGTCCCTCATTGCAAATTACTGGCGAAATTGGAAACCTATGGAATACACGAAAGTATTATTAACTGGATTAAACAATTTTTAAGTGATCGTGACCAAACAGTCGTCCTGGACGGTGTATCATCCGATACTGTCAAGGTCACGTCGGGGGTACCACAAGAAAGTGTCATAGGCCCCCTCCTTTTCCTTATTTACATAAATGACCTCAGTACCGTAGTTAATAGCAAGCTCCGTCATTTCGCCGATGATGCAGTAATTTATGGGGACATCCGCAGTCACGAAGATAGAGTCGTGTTAGCCAACGACCTAGATGCAATTCAAAATTGGTGCGATACATTGCAATTGGAATTGAATTTTAAAAAATGCGTAGTAATACATTTTTGGGAAAAGAGTAATTCCCTCCCTTATAGTTACAAAGTGAAACAAACCAATATCGAGAGGGTAGATTCCTTTAAATACTTGGGTGTAACAATTACTCACGATCTGTCCTGGGGAAAACACATACGAGAAATATGCGGTCGTGCTAATAAAAAATTGGGATTTGTGAAAAGAGTGCTAGGTCAATGCGACGAAAAGGTGAAAGAACGATGTTTCCTTGCCTTGGTCAGGCCCCACCAAGAGTATGCTGCCAGTATATGGGATCCTCATAATATAAATTTGGTTTCGGAATTAGATCGAGTTCAGCGGAGGGGGGCTAGATTTTTCAAACATTGTTATGACCAACTCAGCAGCATATCCACTTTGCTAGACAATTTAGGTTGGGATTCTCTTACACAGCGGCGTTTCCAAAATAGATTAAACTTATTAAAAACATTTAAAGATGGGCCCTTTTCCGATGACATCAAGGATATAATACGAACCCCAACGTATTACGGTCGAAGGGATCACGAATATAAGACTAGAGAGATAGACTGCAAGACTGACAGGTTTAAAATGTCATTTTTTCCAAGAACGATAAGGGACCAGAATGCTTGTAGCCGAAATTCCCCAGGACTTAGTTCATTACAATAAGTATTAACGTACAGGTTAGGGACTGCGCGAGGATATGTATATATGTATATATATATATGTGTGTGTGTATGTATATATATATGTATGTATATATATATATTTTTTTTCTTACAGGTTCCCCCCACCTTTCCTCGCCTAACCCCCAACCCCCTCAACCCTTACCCTTCCCTCATGGTGCTACACCCCCTGCCATACACCTTTTTGGTGGCTCGCAGGGTACTTATGTAGATGTAGATGTAGATGAATGGAAGTATTAAGGGTAGCATTTTCAATGACTCTCATTATTAAAGCAACATTTACGTGTAGACTAGACGGAGTGGAAAGCTACCAAAGATCACATGGGACATTTTTTTTACAAATAATCAAAACTATATATCTTAGTCATGGGGATGCGGTAAGATTACTTACAACTTTCCATCTGAAGCTTACACTCTTGGGTGTCGTGAGGATAAATCATGAAATTCATTGCACATGAAAGTGTGAGAGTAAGCCTGTGGAAGCAAAAGATTCACTTAATTTTTAAATATTAGGACATTGATAGCATTAATAACAAATTAAATGCTCGCTATTAATGTGCCAAATTAAATGCAATAACATACTTACTTAACCATGTAAAGGATGGTCTTGTCTTTGTAGAGCCACATATAATGGTTAGGTATTGTCATCGTTTGAAACGTCACAGCTTTAGCATTCTTAAAAAATGAATCTGGTCTCCACATATTCTTCAACCAGTCAACCTCAAGCAATCTACAGAATAAATAAAATGTAAGCAATTATTTGAGAAAACTTTTATGTCATTCAAAGAGACGGTGAACCAAATTATTCACCGACACATGCTAGGTTTCCAAGGTCCGACCTGTATTCCGAAGTCATGTTCTCTGGCAGGCGGAGTCGATTGTCTTTCCAAGTTTGAGCGAAAAATATGTCTGCAGCATATGTCTGGAAAAATAATCTTACCCTTAATTTTAGGAGGAATGGAAAAAACATTCTTGAGGGTTGATAATTTATCGAGTATTACCATTGAATTTTCGTCGATTGAATCCAGCCCCATGACAGTCACATGAAAAAACACAGCTGTGGGGTTGCCATCTTTCTTAGGAGGTCGCATTTTGTCGTAGAGTTTGGGATTTTCTGGGAGTATATCATTGAAGATTAGGCTTGTAGTTCTGCAAGAAAAGTTTCCTCAAAGTAAAAAAGCAAAGACTGCCGAAATACCAAATAAGTGAAAGTAGTTCACATAATAAACGCATATAAAGCATGACAACAACAACATGCATATAAAAAGGAGTAATATCTTGTAAAAACTCACGATCCAGGGAAATTTTAAAGTTAAAAGGAGTTACATCACAATAAAATGAAAAAATAACATTGATTCCATTGATTTTCATTGGTAGTTTAGAACATTTCCTAAAACTTAAGCGTTCTTTGGCAATGTTAATACATTAATAATAAATTAATATTCCTGTTAAAAATAATAATAATAATATATTTTTATTGTAAATGTTTTAAAGTTTAATATCTTAAATGGAAAGTTATTAGTAATTGAAATAAGTGGAGTTTAACCCACCCATTAGTACGTGTACTACTCATGGCTCTTTTAACTTTAAGAGATGCCAATTGATAATATTTCAGAAGAAAATGGCCAGAAGGAAGTGATGAAGTAGTTAATGAACAAATTAGTTATCCATAATGGTTTAAGGTTAAATTTTGTGGAATTCCTTAATGATGAGTGCAAAAAAAGAAACCACTTCCACATAAAGATTTAATATTAACATATAATAACACCTGATGATGCGCAGCATCGAAACCATGGTCGTGAAATATTAAATCTTTATATGGAAGTGCAAAGTTTTTTTTACACCCTCAAAATAGTTATCCATTCTTAAACAAATTAATACACCTAAAGTAAGGAGCACCAAAAAATTCAGACTTAATGTAGACTAGCAAGAAATCAAGAGCTCTACGGTTTTTAAGTTAAAATAAGGGATCTAACTAAAGGGATCAACCACAACCTCTCGACCAAGAATACCCTCTGTGGTGGTTTACGGGAAATTAACACACGCCAGGGACCGCACACAGCCTCCCATTAGAGAAGTCTTCTCTACAGCCTTGTGAAGGATTACATTTCCACCTGGAATCTTCAACGGGGTCTCACAGCCTCGTGAAGGATTCCAGACAGGATAGTGTGTATGTGGATGTGTGTGGTCCCTGACGTGGATTAATTTCCCATAAACCACCACAGAGGGTTTTCTTGGTCGAAAGGTTGTGGTTGGTCCCTAACGTGGTTCCCGCGAGAACCAACACATCAATTTGGTCTGACGAGAGTTGTGACTGTTTATTACGGCCATTGGAGTTTTATTCCCCTTCTTATTTTAATATAGACTCATCATAAAGAATTTATGTTCAGCTAGAATTTTTTCCAGACCAATCTCCTTTTCTTCTTACGGTCCCCGTGGCTACATTCTTCTCGAGCTTACGGGTGTGCGCAGCTAATATGGACTCGTGCGATATTTTGCGATTCCCGGTGCATGGTACGTATTCACCGTTGTTCCCAACTCGCTTTAAAATGCTCTTACTTGAATAAATCGTGACAGCTGAAGAGACTGGCCAGGGGAGTCTTAGCCCTCGTGCTTCCTTTCGAGGAAGTTACTACTTTTTCACATTTCTCTTTGAAAGAGGGGCAGACGAAACTCAAATACGGTACGACAAAGAGAGATTGTAAGAGCGGTCGTTCTCAGCTGATCATTTTCGCTCACCTCTCGCCTCGCCGCTTGCCCTGCCTGAGACAAAGGAACGATAGATGGCGCCGGTGACGATGGGGAGTCGTCATACACGGGAGCGATATAAATTAGCGATGAGATATTAGAAGTGTTACTCTTGAGACTGATTTACAACGGTTCACCTTTTCCCACTGCGAAGCGAATATTTCCCATTGAGAAGCGAACCATAACGAGGGGATTGGACATGGTATGCCAGCGTGCATCATTAAGGAGTCGTAAAGATCAATGCAATTCATAGCACTTCATTGGTTGTTCGGGGTATACTGTAGTATTAAATTGATTGTAATATGCGTAAAATCACCGATTCAAGTCGGAAAATGAGAAATCGTGAGAGGGTGACATTTATCAATTAAAATAAAGGAGGAATGGATAGGATTGTGCAGCTGTGGTTAATGGTTAGCTCTCTCGGGCCAATATTTTAGGTTTTGTGGGAGAAAAGTTAGGGGTCCACTTTGATGGAATCACGACCCATTCGTTCATTCGTCCTTTGAGCCTTCCATATCGGGCCCCCCTCGCTCCGGCGCCCTAGAGGACACCTCCGTGCCAATTCATTCGTTCGCATCCACAGTAGACGTCCGCAATCGACGCGAAACGTGATTCTTGTTGAGGCGGCCAGCCAGAAGTAAACGTTTGAGGGAGAAAATGCTTCGACGGGATCATCTCGCGTTGACGGATGAAAAGGCGGATTTCGAGAAGTAGTAAGTGATTGGATATGGCCAAACGTGATTTCACGGTGATCCAAATCTGACTGGAGAGACACAAGGCATTGGCCTAATTTAGTAAGGATTCATTTCATTGTGGAAGGAACTCAATTAGTAGGAAGGATTTCTGGAAGGAGAGAATTTCAGCTTAACAGCATGTTGAAGCGTAATCCGCTCCTGCTTCAGTCGACCGGTCTTATGTCATCCATATCCATCAACAAAATTGTCATGTCCAAATTTATTTAATTTTTCCGTCAATGAAATTAACCTGTGGAAGTGTCCTTCATTTTTTCTTTATTATTGTATGTAACTTTAAATACTATACATTATCATCATACCCATTGTGTAGGAAGTAAATTTGTTTGATAATGACGAAAAAAAATTATTCAGCAAGCTGTAATTAAGAAAGGGGTCAAAAAGCCCAGATGAAATCATGTCCAGAGTGTAAAATACCTAATTGAGAGAATTAAAAAAACATAATTGGCTATAACTTTGTACAACGTTTGTAGTAACATTTATTTTAGTTGAGATGGTAAAAATATCTCATATAGCACTTGCAGAGGTACCTATCAATAAACTGACTATATTTACAAGAAAATACTTTATAATAATTATATTTCAAAGTACCTCGATATAGATGACCGAATGACAGAGAATATACGTTAATGTATGGTTTTGTGAGAACAAAATAGAAAGATGAGGGAAGGTCTGCCCAGGTATAGTTGAGGAGATCCAAAAGTTGAACTGAAAAGGAGGGCTGAGAATATCACCTAGTCAAGGCTCCCATTAACGAAACAATGGATACAGAATTACACATTCCGAAAATGTAGTTTTTAAATGTTCATCGTGTAGCCAATACTACCAAATCCCACTTAAAACGAAGACCGGGAATCTTGGTGGAAAACTCACCATATGGAAATGAAATGAAATTATTGACTCAGTTAATTCCGCACGCTTCATTTAAAAACACGACCCAGGTTTCGCGTTGAACGTCATCATCGCGTGGTCCTCAAAGAAGCAAAGTTGGTATATATACCTTCTGTTCGAGGGAGGACGGTTGGTCAGAGAGGAAGGGTGGAAGGGTGAAAGGTTGAAATGTAGCTAGGAGGAAAAGAGAATTACATCTTTCGGTATCAATCATTGCCTTGGAAGTTCTAGGAATTGGAAGTGGGAATTGGAAGGGAAACAAAATTTCGTTGGCAAATTCATCCTTGCAACGGATGTATTTCAAAATAACCAACTGATCCAAAGCATTGAGCCTCTGACTTTTACTTTAAAAATGAAGAATTTTAGTTAATAAGTCACTTTTGTGGTCACTTTTGATGTGGTGCTTCGCAAATAGGGATGTTATGTTCTTACTACGAGTTACATTCCGAGCAATTTAATTCATACACTCCACTCCTTTCGTTTTTGGGAACTTTGTCTTTAGTGTGAGAGATCAGGATCAATTCCCCTCCGACTTTCATTCCTACCTCCAGTTCTTCCCATGCCTCTTTAACCATTTCCTCCACGTAAACGTTGAACAGCACCGGTGACAACGGGCAACCCTGCCTTACCCCTCTTCCTAGCACTGCCCATCCGGACTCTCCGTTCCCCACTCGCACCTGAGCAGTCTGAGACATGTGTAGGTTGCGGATCAGTCTCCTGTCCCACCAATCCATTCTCATTTTCTGCAATACACGCATTATTTTTTCCCAATTCACTCCATCAAACGCTTTTTCGAAATCTACGAAACAGGCAAATACGTCCTGATTGTATTCTATATTCCTCTCGACTAGTGATCTCATTACTGCAATGGCATCATGCGTACCTCTTCCTTTCCTGAACCCAAACTGATCATCCCCTAAGTAATCATTTGCCTTGCTCTCTATCCTTTTGTTGATGATCCTGAGAATAACTTTAGCTGCGTGGGATATCAAACTTATTGTTCTTTAATCCTCACATGACGAAGCCTTTGCCTTTTTTGGAATAGGGACTAACACCGATCTCACAAAATCTTCCGGCCAGATTCCTTCCTCATAGATACTACGAATCAGTCCATATATGGCCTTCTTCCCACCTTTCCCTAACCATTTCAACATTTCTACAGGAATATTGTCCACCCCCACAGCCTTATTTGCTTTCATCTCCTTTAATGCCCTTTCTATTTCATCGTCGAGATGCCTGGACCTAAGCTATATTTTTCTACGTCATGTTTGTCATTGTATGTCTTTTATGAATAGCCATTGTTTACTGTTAGCGTTTTATTTACATTAAATTCCTTATTTATATTGAAATTTTGTATCCCTCCCCCCTACCTCTTCCAAGTCAACCATTGACACCGAAAGATGTAATTCCCTTTTCCTCCCAGCTACATTTGAACCTTTTCATCCCTCCACCCTCCCTCTCTGGCGAACCCCCCTCCCTCAATCAGAAGGTACATATACCAAGTTTGCTTCTTTGAGGACCACCTGATGATGATGTTCAACGTCGAAACTTGGGTCATGTTTTAAAATGAAGTGTGTGGAATTACTAGGTCAATAAGTTCACTTCATTTCAATATGCACGCAAGTTGCATAAAGTTGCGAAGGAGAATATAAATTAAAAAAAACGATGTCGATGGTAAATGGCAATATGTCCTTCAAAAGTTTTGATCGGTCGAAGTAGTAGTATAGTTTTATTTGCGTGACAACACCGTAAGATGTGAATAATTTGAATTCCATTTGACGAAGAGTTCCACGCCCTATTTGTATCTCTTACCGACCTTGCAGCGTATACGCTTCAATTAACTGCTTCTAATATCTTCTCCAGATTTTTTTATAGCTCGGAAATAAAGTCACACACAGCCTAAAAATAGGGAAAGCTGTCAAAAGAGACGGACCAAGAATAGACAAATTCAGGAAAGATTCAGTTAAGAGATGGGATAGACATTCAGTAGAGGCGCCATAAGTGATGTAAACATATACCGTCGAATTTTTTACAAGTACTTATTTAAATTTTCAAGTACAGGGGTTACTGAAGTGCCAGTTACAAGTTTTCCTATTTTTTCGAAGAATTATTTTGATATTATTATAAGCCTTTCACTCCAGAGTGCAATTGATGCGAACGAAAGTGAAACCTTTGCAATTATCACCACACACGTTCACTTATCCTTTTAGTAATGGTTTTCCGAGGTAGTTTGCGCACAGAAAATTTTGATTCATGGTGGAGGTATAATTTAATTGGCTATACTGCCTATCGGGAAATTATCTGAGGATACCCAGGAAGTAGGCTTAAAAGAATAGCAATTATTTAAGAAATGACATACAAGAAAAATTACAAAGAAGAACACAATAGACCAAGACCTGTTCCGTATATTTACGGACTATATTAGATCCAGTTATTAGCAGAAATAATAATATATCACACAATATGTGAACAAATACCAGAAAATTTCTTAAATTTGTTAACTAATATATGTCTCTGAAACTGTAAAGCTAATGTTTATATCAGAAGAAGAAGAATGCAGTTTGAATTCAGATAAACATGAAACAATTGATTATTTTATAAAAAAACATTATCTCAATGATATTTTTCATCAATAATACCAAATTTACTTAATCTACTAAATTACTGTCAGAAAAAAAATTAAATAAAATAATAATTGGAATAATTTTTTCAGTGTCTTATTAACCTTAATCATTATGTACATGCATTACACATAAGTTGCTATTCTAATTTATACACTTTTACGATTTTTGCTTTTCTAGAATTGTAGTAAACTCTAGGAAATTTGTAATGTATTGTCATTGCTTAATACAGCGTCGTAATAATAGCGCTGTTGTATTAACTTATTTCATACATGTGGAAAATAAATTAGTCAAAAATATAAAATATGATCATTCAATGGTTAAGTAAAAAATGGATTTAAGTAAAAATTACGTGTAAGACTAGGAAGATCTACTTTTTTATTAATTTTTCCCCATTCAGATTTGGAGTCTGGACCAGTATGCGCCGTTGGTTTTTTGATTTCTCACGAATGTGAATTGCCGATTAATTCTAAATAACTCGTCAAACCCTAAAAATCTTCGTTTTCTCTAGGAAAATTAATATCTTCCTTATGAGTGAATCTAGATAAAATCAGTTAACAGAAGAGCGGTTTTAGGGAATTTGAGCAAACGCGTGACACGTTAATCGTTATATTATAACATTAATCTTTCAAGTTAGTTCTAACTCATTAATTAATTTCATTATTACTATTTTAACGTGACGTGCTTATTTCATCAGATAGAATGCTGAACTTACGGACGTAATAGTCAATTGGATATCATTGGGCTACTAAACGGAGGGCTCTGGTTCGATTCCCAGGCAAGTCTCTCTGGGCACCATCAGCTCCAAGCCAAGCTATGTGATTTTTCTGGTACCTGTTTTTCCTGGGAAACTGTAGGTGGAGCAGCGAAAGGATCTGGCCCCCCAACCTAATGTCTGAATTTCACACACCGCAAGAGGATTAGTATGTGGTGAGTTCTACCTTTACTTATCAAACCGATCTTTGTGTGATAGTCGTGACTTACGTAAAGTTTGACAGTAAACAATTAATATACGCAACGAACCAAAACCTACTAGAATAATTTTAACCTTTAATCGACTTCTATAGATCCATTTTTCTTAGAGTACATATGTCCACAACGTGAAGCTATGTGATTTGACTGTGTTTCCCTGGAGAGGCTGAAAAGTGTTTGCATGATCAAAACCAGAAGAAACTTGTATCAATTCACGCCGGTATTATTTAGGAAAATCTTTAATCCACTCACAGGAATTGAGAAGTTGTGGGAGAGATAATATTACTGAAATATTGGAAAACAGTCTGTAATGCGATCACCGCTTCTGGACTGTCGTTTACCTTTTAGATAAAGTATTACTTGCCATAAAAATGTTCACACCAGAAATTGTTTATTGCAATATTGGAAGATCATTATTTATTATTTCGGCATGAGTTTTTTTCGGGGGACGAACTATATTTATTTGAAATGTCTTGGTAATTCTCTTGTGAATTAATGCTAATTTAACTTAACTTAAATGAAGTTAATTTGACCGAAAATTTTACATTTAAGATACTTCAGTTAAAAATATATTGTAAATAACTTAATTTAACCGAGTTACTCACCAATTCCCTCGGTTCCCCCCACCCCAATTGGTGGTGTGCACCGCCACACGCCTGATAGGCCCCCGCCGCGTTGGTGATTCCGAAGTATGTTCATAATATTTATGTGGAAGGCAAATATTAGGATATTGAACTGAGTTACCTATATTTATGTACATATTTTTTCACCTGAATTTATCCCACGAACTGAATTAATGACTAGATGTGGCGGAATTATAATGAAGTCGAAAAGGGAGAAATAATTCGTTCCACCCTAGGAGGTCTGCCGTTTCCACAAAACTCTAAAGATAGCAATCAGAACCTTCAAATTCCCATTGTGTCGCGGGGATCACCACACCATTTTCATAAACTCTGGGATAAAAGTCTAATAAATCATACAAATTTAGTACTTATTGCCAACTAATTGTAAAATATAAACTATTAGCATTAATATCTACCTTGAAAAGAGATGCAATGTGTGATCAGATAACAAAAATATGCAATTTATTTGCACAAACAGAAATCACGAAGGTATTGCATATTTATTGTTCAATTTATTGTATGCATAGAATGTAAACTGTTCAATTTTATCTGTTACATACATTTTTGCCTTCATTTTATGTACAGCTAACAGTTTCAGACTTAGTTAAGCCTGTACTACTGTGGAATTCCTTCCTGGTGAGAGTAAAAGAAAGAGAAAAAAACTTTGCACTTCCACACACTTTTAATACAACACGACCATGGTTTCGATGCTGCGCATAATCATCAGGTACAATTCAACAAATTTTTCCAACTTATATAGCCGGGAGCCAGGTAGGGGAAGTTAGGGAGAGGGGTGGTACTGTAGCAATCATTGGTGGATGAAGGGGAGGTGAGGATGAACTATCGGATGCAGACGGTATAAAGGGGGGTGTTTTGTTTACGACGGTTGACCCTCATTAATGGATGGTCGGTGACTGTCACTGCCTTGGTGGGGGAGGGGTTGGTGTGGGAAGGCATTCAAGAATTTAACGAGAGGGGAACGCGAGAGGTAAAGGATATCGTTGACCACCTCAAGATTACCGGACTGAAGGGATTCCCAAATTTCCAGCTCCTCCAGAGCGTTCAGCCGGCGACCTTTCGATTCCGTGCATAAAATGTCTGCTGTGAAGTTACTGGAATGATTGTTGTCTAAGAGGTGTTCGGCGAATTTTGATCTGTTGTCCTTCTTCCTGAAGCAAGAACGGTGTTCCTTAATCTTAGGAGTTTATGCCTATTAAAGCATTAATGCCTATCTTGAAAGCTCCCACTAAATTTAAATAATTGTTCGATCGAAAATAGAGGATAGGTTAGATTTCAAGGTACTACGTCATCGACTCTACCAAATATATTTTCTGATTGAATAGTTGCACTGTCGTTTTAAATAGTTATTTAAATGAACAGTCATGAAAGATGTTTCATATTCAGCAAATGACTTAGGTTACGATTACTTTTAACAAGATAATACTTCAAAGAGCGTATTGTCAATGATTATTCATATTTTTATGAGTTAACACGCGATGAGAGAATTGACAACGTTCAATATAGGTGCAATGCGTAGGCTGTGGATTAAGGATCTAGCGTCAATTGCGGACCTTGGAAACATGAAGACAATGCGTTAGATGACATACCATAAATACCAAAAAGTTTTCCTAATGGTGGCTGATGTTAGTATGGTGGCGAAAGTTTCAAGAAGGAACCTTCACGGGAGGAAATAAGAGAATGAGGTTCAGAAAATGGTAAATCAGAGATAGTAGAATGGCTAAGGCGACGAAAGAAAGAATGTTTTGACAGGTATGGAATCAGTATAATCCTTCTTTAAGGAAAATACGGTGTTTGGATGGAGTGAGGACCAGTAAAAAGCATAAAATACTGAACAACAATTGTATATATATGGCAGCCTAAAGTTTACGGTAGAGT
This sequence comes from Hetaerina titia, assembly GCA_037158775.1. Taxonomy (NCBI): domain Eukaryota; kingdom Metazoa; phylum Arthropoda; class Insecta; order Odonata; family Calopterygidae; genus Hetaerina; species Hetaerina titia. The sequence continues at coordinate 10,423,244 of CM073779.1, forward strand.
CAGTTCTCAATGGTATGTAATAGTTATTCCGGGCCGTTCAAAACCTACCGCCCATTCGTAAGGTTAAAGATATATTATTTTTGGGACTATAGGTACTTGCATCAGTTGCCAATTAGATTTAACACGTATCTACACTTATATTTTTATTATAATCACAACAATAGCATTTTAGATTATTAAAATAAAGCAATGATTTCAAAAATATTCCATTTTGGTCCAATACTTTAAGATTAGTTATTAATAATATACATTTATTTATTCACTGTCGGAATCGAAATACAATTAACTGCATTAGAAATTATTATTAGACTATATTTCAAAAGAAGAAATACCAAAATATCGTGTACGATTGCAACTAAATTAGTAAAATAAGAGGGAATGGATATAGGAAGCCAACATATATACAAAATTGTCGGACACATGAAACACCTTCTTTTCAAACCTGATTGCAATACCAATAAAAACTCTACCTCAATAACCTTTTGTTGCGTAGAATAACTTTAAAAGTTAGCGTCTCTGGAAATAATGTTTGCAGAGGAGTACTTCAAACTGCGCCGGGTACTCTGAGAGTCACTGGAGCCAAGTTCCAGTCGAGCGGCTTAACCTGTGTAAATTACGAATTGCCCACATTTCGCGGGTGAGCGTATCCACCTATATAATGCACTATAACATATTTAATAACATTTATATAAATTTCTTGTTCTCCTTTTTTGTAAATTTATTTTTCAAAAAATACGCCTACCTGAAATTGAAAACGAAATGTTAAAGAAAAAATCATAATAAATTAAAATTTTTAGATTTAAGCATGAAATTAGCAGCATTGGAACTTGGCGAACTTGAATATATGAGGCAAGATGATAGGAAAAGTGTTTTGGGAAAATCGGTTTAAGAGAAAATTTGCGGTTCATGCTATTTTTAATTTATTCATACATTAAATCGTTACGGTGTCATGGGACAAATTTTTGGTCCATTGAGAACGAATTAAATATTTGTACTAAACAATAGATTGGCGCTAGCAAGATAGGTACATAGGTACTTGAAGTACACAAAAACATTCACGCAATATTCGCCAATAATATATTAGAGTCAATATATATATTTTTGTAGTTCCGAATCGCAAAATGAATAATTAAGGATCAATATTTTTGCATTGAAATCCAATAAGTTCCATAGCTAAATAAGGAAGGTACATTTAACAATACTAAAAATTATAAAATGAAAACATAAAACCGGTTAGGCGTAACGATAATTCATGGTGAAAGGCATCATGATAATAACAATTTCAATTAGTCTCTGAAGCATCTGCCATCACATACAGGGTTCGTCCGGAAAATAAGTGTACTGAGCTCAGGAAAAAAAAATTATTACACTTTTACATACCTTAAGCTAATATTCCTCAAAATAGGACCCTTGTGAGTCGATACACTTGTTCCGGCGGCGTTCCCATTCCTGGAACGCTCCCGCGAAGGCATCATCGGGAACCTCTCGAAGACACGTCGTCACGGCCTCTTTCACGGCGTCCAAAATCCCGTATCGCGTTCTTTCAAACTCCTCTTTATCTTCGGGAACAGAAAGAAGTCCGGTGGTGCCAAGTCCGGGCTGTAGGGCGGGTGCGGCAGCGTTGCCACGCCGTGCTTGGCCAAGAAGTCCGACACGACAAGCGCGGTGTGATACGGCGCATTGTCGTGATGCAGCCGCCAGATATTTTTGATCGCTGGCCGGACGCGGGCGACTCGTTTTCGAAGCCTGTCGAGCACTTGGACGTAAAATGCAGCATTTACAGTTTGTCGTTCAGGTACAAATTCGTAGTGGACGACTCCCCTTTTGTCAAAAAAGACAATGAGCATCGCCTTGATCCGAGATTTGCTCATGCGAGCTGTCTTTTGACGGGGTGATGATGGGGTGTGCCACTCCGCACTTTGTCTCTTCGACTCCGGGTCGTACCCAAAGACCCACGTCTCGTCACCCGAAACAACGTTCTCTAAAAAATGTGGATCATTTTTGCAGTGATCCGCAAGTTGTTTCGCGATTTCCAAACGATTGAGTCTTTGATCATCACTGAGCACTTTCGGCACCAACTTTGCACAAATTTTTCGCATCTGTAATTGGTCCCTAATAATCTCGTGCACTATTGTTTTTGACACATTACACTGCTCTGCTATCATCCGAACACTAAGACGACGATCAGAGTTCAGTATATCGCTAACTTTTCGCACATTTTCGTCGGTGAGTGTCGTTGATGGGCGTCCAGGCCGTGGTTCGTCGTCGACCTCTTTTCTGCCCTCCACGAACATCTTGTGCCACCGAAAGATCATGTTTCTGGACATGGCTGACTCCCCGTAAGCCTGGTTAATCATACCGACAGTTTCGGTAGATGATTTCCCAAGCTTTACCGCAAATTTGATGGAATAACGCTGCTCCAAAAACTTCGGCATCGCGTTCCGTGACGTGGGTCGAGCGTGGAGGTTCGCGTTAACAGAGCTCCTCACTACACCACAGCTCAGAGCCGACTGCCTTTTTCAGCGTCGCTTGCCAACATACCCCCCTCCAATCGCAGCCCGTCAGAGCGGTGCTGGGCGCGCCTGGAGCGGCGGGAAAAAATCAGTACACTTATCTTCTGGACGAACCATGTACGCAGTCTATTGTATTGAATACGAGTGTTCTACGGATAAGGTATTTATAGTATGGATATAATTAACACGGGAAATATTCTCTACCTTACGGGAATCTTAATTTTACTTAAACTGGATATAAGGGAAAAATCAATTAAAATATCCTAGGAGGAGTTATCAGTATTTCTATTTTTCTCTTCTACATAATATGCACATTTTATATAATATTGGACAACTTTCAATGAGTTAATTCTGTATCAAAAACGAGACTGCCTCATTTGTGCGGTTTTCTTTACTCTTCAAATATTTTGGTCATTGTGTTACAATCATGTTAACGTTGAAAGTAACTGTTTCATTACAATCTGTACTACCAAATAACGATCTCCGTACCAATACCTCACTTTTGTGTAAAGCTTTCAGCTTGAAAGCTAGATTTAGTCAAACGTTACAGAAATGCAGGATGAGATAAACGTCAGACTTTAACAAATCCTTGAAATAGAGGATGTGGAGCTATTGGCTGTTGACAAGTTGTCACCAGAAAAGAAGAAAATCCTATAACCAATAAAAAATGCGGAAGAACTCCGATCCGATATTTCGGTCACCAGGTGACCATCTACGGGAAGAGAAATCAAAAGGGAACTTGACAATTGGAATAAGACATGCACCAGGCACTGTCCAAAGTCAGGTGAATGTTCAGGTCGGGGGGTGAGGTATATATACCTAGAGGGGCAAGGGGGGAGGGGTTAAGCGATGGTCGGTAGGTGGGGGGGAGTTTGTTGAGGTCACTTGGGAAGGAGAGGGCTAAGAGTGGTGGTTATTAGGAGGGGGCTGCCAATTTTTGAATTGACTAACGAAATTAAAAAGTGAACTGTTGATGATGCCTAGTTCATTGTTCATAAGTTTATTCTTGTTTAAGTGAATCTGTAAACTTTTTAATTTCGTTAGTCTATTCAAAAATTGGCCGACTGCCTTTTTCAGCGTCGCTTACCAACATACCCCCCTCCAATCGCAGCCCGTCAGAGCGGTGCTGGGCACGCCTGGAGCGGCGGGAAAAAATCAGTACACTTATTTTCCGGATGAACCCTGTATTGATGTAATTTTCAAATACTAAACGTTTACAGGTTTTCCTTCCCCAAAAAGCGGCCAGTTTCAAAATGTTCCATTTTCGTAAGGTCGCCAATCATTTCTTTCCCTTCCTTCCAATGCAAAAGTTCAGGGGACCAAGTATTGGGCCCCTGAATGGCATGCAATTTTACATTCAAGCGTGAACCATCGTGAGTATACGTTGAAGGATATAGTCGCTGACAATTTACGGGATTTTTGCTGCAGCGCACATTTTAACAGTTCACAGTGTGCAAAGTAGAAAAACCAATTTTCAAAAACTAACGTTTGAAGGTTTATAAACTGAAATAAATAGCCTTTCCCCAAAACAGCGGCCAGAGTTTGAAAATGTCCCATTTTCGTAAGGTCGCCAATCATTTCTTTCCCTTACTTCCAACGCCCCGACCTAATATTGGTCCTCTGAAGGGCATGCAATTTTGTATTCATGCAATGACCACCGCAGGTATAAGTTGAAGGATATATTCGTGGATTTTGTTCAGCGTACATTTTAACAGTTCGCAGTGAGCAAAGTAGAAGAACCACAGTGTGCATACCACCAAAGTAGTATGAATACTGAGTGTAGAGACGTTTAGACCTCAAAATGGTGGCTTTTGTTCTACCCACCACTATGCTAGGCTGAGACGTAAGTCTTGACAGTTATCGTATTTATAATTGGGCCATTGATATCATTATAAGGATAAAAATCCAATGGATTGATGGAAAATTCTAATGGCTTTCGTTGTGAATAAATAGGGTACCCTACGCTTATTCACACGCTGAATATCAAGTAAGAAATGAAGAATCCATTCACACGTTTAACAATATATTAATAATTCTTATCTAGGCATTACCATATATTTCGGAGCATTTCACTTTTCTTTTTACACTATCATAAATTTAACACCGGTTTATTAAATACAGCTTTTCCCTTAGAAAAATGCAAAAGGGTTAGGTCGTACATTGAAGTTGGGTGGAATAGTCCCTAATTTTCATATTCCATTAATGACTACAGAAATAATGAATTTTTAAGCATCGGATTCAATTATTTTTTTCATTAATACACCTTTAAGTTTAGGGATATATTATATAAGTATTCCGTCAAATTTATTTCTGAGAGAATCTGGAGATATACGGCTTTGACAAAAATTAGTATAAAATAATTGGTGTCGTTAGCATGTTTTATCTCAAGTCCTTTCTCTTGCTAGTGGATGAGATCACCGGGACGAGAAGAGCCCTTTTTCTTAAGATTCTAAAAAGAGCAAAGTAATATGCAAGCATCCATGTGAAACGAATTCGAGGAGGTGAATATTTTGAAGTTTAGAAGTATATAATCGCATTATTATGCAAATGTTAAAAAATGAGTAAAAAGAAGGGCATTCGTAGCTCTCTGAAAGTGTTGCCTTGGTTTAGTAAATTCGGTTTTTCGAAATACCCATTGATTGTAAACGCACTCATTGCTGATTCACCGTTTTCGGGGGAATTAGAAGAATGCGGTTGATGTAACTATAGCACGGAATGCTATTAATAATTAAATTGTATTGATGAGGATTAGACACAATATAGGAAGGGTGCCTCCTCTTTTTAGCTTACTGTGAGCAAACCAGCGAAGTGGTGAACAGGAGGATGACGTGTAGGGATCGGAAGAGGCCAGTGACCCCCATGGTGGTGGCCCCTCTGGCTCTCATTGCTGTGTCCCCTGGACGGCAGAGCGCCCCTCCCTCCTGGAATATGAGTGCGAAAATGTTGAGAACAGTATTCGGGAAAGAAAATTGTCGAGCATTAAGTGGTGGATTTTAGGATGCCAATTGAAAAAGGTTGTTCATAAAGGCAGTAAGCACTGACATATCACCAATGAAATTTTAGAACAGAATTGAAGTTTTCTAGAAATAAAATTTTGGATTAAAGATATATAAATCCATTGATTATAAGGCTACCAACAAATATGAGGTAAAGTCAAGGTTTTTTTAAAGGATTGATTGAGCTTTGTGCGGTGAAAGTTTCTGGTTAGCATTTGGCTTACAGTTCCAACAAATCAGCTCAGGACTATAATACAACGAAGTTTTATATTATTGTTCTCTCTACACATCGTTGAAATAATCTCAGGAAAAGGGGAATGAGTTGAAATGGCACGCGGGGCTTATAAACGCCCTTTAGGTACTTCAGAATCCTTCTTCCCTCAGGTACACGAACGCGTATATTAGAATCATTAAATTAATTCAGTAATATTTTTATTTCATTTCACATTGTTTAATGCTTCATTTCTAAAACCTACATGTTACTGAAGACTTAATTTGACACATTTATCGCGAATTTATAGACATACTAAAAACTAATATGACTTGAACCAAGAATTGAAACACAGGAGTTTCGCTTTTACCACGAATTCCTATGCTCATCGTTTTACAACATTAATCTTTCAAAAATAATTTCATTTCGTACTTATCATTTTATCAAGCCTACAAAATGTTTTACATATTTTTTTAATTTTGCAAGCGGGTAAGAGAAATATGTCTACATGTAGCCTCTGGCTTTCAATGTGTTAATGATTAAGAAATTAATGGTAGCCTATGCATGTTGCTGTTATGAAAAATAAGGTAAAATAAATGTGGAAAAAAGAGAGTGGATTTAATTGGGAAAATTCCTAATTTTCATTTCGTTGGTTTTAAAACAGTTCACGTCGGAGAAATAATCAAGTTTGGTTGGACTCTTAAAGCAATATTTTTGGTCGCTCCAATTTTTGCAGCCATAAAGGTAATTCCATTCAGATATTATCCACAGAAATTAGTGAGTTGAAGACTTTTTCAAGATTCTAAAATAAATCTCGATCAAAATAAAAATTTAATTCAATTGTTAATAATGGACATATCTCCGTGTCAAATACTAATTCATATAAATTAACACTGACGAAAATAATATTCCGAGGATATTTTACCTTTTACATGAAGCTATTCTGAAATTTTAGTTCGAAAAATAACCAATAATAGAAAATTTTTAAATCATTGCAATCCCATCAGTGATTTCATTTGCTCAAATTTAATGGAATGCATTGCTTGCATCTCTATACATAAATATTTTCCAATTGATGAAAAATTAGATGGCCCACTACAGAATGTATTGGCTGAATTTAGTAAAATCCATGCTAGCAGCTGGATTTTTATGGTAAAATATATAGTATTGTGGAATTTGATGGTAAAATTAAAATAATATTGTTTACTGCCCGTATCTCAGTATCTCGGTGGATGCATGCAGGCTTGAGATAGAAGTAGGTAGTGGTTGACTGAGACCAAGGGGTGGATTTCCTGGAAATATGCACTTGAACTTTATTTCCTATGCCTTTTTAAAAACTATGGTGGTAGCACTTGTATGTAGCACTTTTCAGGATCCGTAATTCAAAAGTGAAATATTATTGCCTAAATATATAAAATATTTGTTTATATTTTCTTCTAAACCAGACCATACCCAATTGAAAAACCTATTTAAATTAAATGAGCCCACTCCACGGATAAGTGTCAGATAAATTTGTTCAAATTCTAACCTTTTAAAATATTTACTGGCGTAACTTCAGATGAATCATTGCCTGAGTTGCTCTCTAAAATTCAATGATACTTCCTACAAAATGTAAAACGTAGTGTACTACTAAACTGACAGATGATACTCGTTCTCTGTGTAATTATTTATATTCCATTACAGTTTACAAGTGCAAATATTTACATGCCAAAATATTTATGCTAATAAATGACGACACGGGAATCAGTTGGGTGATGGTATTATCAGAGGTGGATTGTGAACAATGGAAACACTCATTCGTTGTAAAGCGAGGGATATTGAGAAGGATGGAAGAAGAGAAGATTGAAGAATGGATGATGGAAGGGATGGAGCGGAGGTAACCTCCTTTGGATGACTGCGTACTGCGACTGATACTGTTTATTTTTGAGGCACTAATGGCAGATTCCCTCGCAGCAGCTTTACCTAAAAGTGCTCAATTGTTGGACTAACTGAAAATCTTTGAACTTATAAGCATAGGGGAGAAAAAATGCCACTCTTAGGTGGATATTACCAGAACACGCACCGTTTGCCACGAAAGCATGATTAAAATAAAACAGTGATAGGGCGCTCGCGTTCGCCTTGCCTTTGGCGTGACGTCCATCGTTGCACCAACGGCTGCTTTGTGTCGAAGACGGGAGAGATTGAGGAGAAGTAGCGGGAGGGAGCAAAGGAGGACGTGGCTCATCGTAGCAGCAAATCCAACCATTCACGGATGTACCGCCAGGGCAGATAGATGATTCAAAGGCTGAAACTTCCGCCGTTACTCAAAGCATGACTCAAGACGCCGCCAAATACGAAAATAGGTGTGGGTTCGGATGCTTTGCAATATTGGAGTCGATTGAAAAGATTACAGGGTTTACTAATTGGCTTTTTTTTCAGTATTGATTTGACCAAAAAACTTTGATGGCCGAGCATATTCATGGGAACGAAGCGTGAACTTTGTCAATTTTGGCGAGCGAAACCTCCCATGTGTAATGGTCCAAAGATCCCACCCATGTGAACCAAGAATGACATGAATTTTGCTGCCGGATGATATCCATCTTACTTCACCTTAAGAGGTTTTTCTTAAGAGAGGAACTTAAATGCAGTAAGGTGGAAGTAGAGTTACTCCTTGACGAAGAATTATGAGACGGAGTGAAAAAATGTCACGGTTCAATTCTGTAACTCTATTTCTGAAATGCTTTAGAGGAAGAGGACCTCTTTCTGAATCAAGACATAACTATCACTAGCAAGGCGTGCATCAAGTCTCCTGTATTTGACTTTACAAGCCATGATACCTTACGTATTTCGTCTTCTCCACTCAGGCCAAACCATTAGAGTTCAGAGTGGTGAAGACGCTAAAGGATCTGTTTGACCGAAGCTACCCGGGCCATCTAAACCCTCCAATTCATTTCCAGGTAGCGTCTACTCTTATCCTTAATTCACAAAATATTTAATTATTAGGATAATACATAAGAATTAATTTTTGGAATAAGTCGAGTTTCGATTAAGTATAGCGTGAGGGTTTCGGATAATTCCTTTGTACACTAATGCCTTTAAGTTGAATATTTGATTATATGCAAATCAGCAATTTAACATTTAGCAAAACGGATGCAAAAATGCAAATTAATAATACCAAAGAGTCTATATTAAGAATTAAGATTCTCTATGATGTTACCGTTTTCTCTTACGAGTGACCGCTAGGAGCTTTCTTGTTTGATAAATAATATGCATTTGGTGTTCGCTGTTTAGAATGACATAGTTTAGCAATAAGAGTTTCTTGTGCATAATTTTTGTGCTATACTTTTGTATAAATTGAATAGATTATATTTCGGAGAATATGCACTTATCCATTCTATCATCGGGGAGGTAAAAGTTGTGACAAGTTGGGGAACATCGAGCGAGATTAGGCATCATATAGTTATACAGTAAATTTTTGAAATGTCATAACACAGCGGCCTCCAAACAGGAAGTATTAGATGGGGAATCGTAAAATTTTAAGTATTGTTAAAAAATTATTCAGATAGAGAATTAATTTTTATTTTCAATTCTTAACCTTTCTCTCCATACTCAACGTCCAGAGTTATACATTTTTCCTAGGGTTTCTTGACCTTCCGAAAGCCATCATTGTAGAACTCAGCAGATTACGTCGAAAATCATTGTTCCACCTCTTGATTTTCGTCATTTGCGCTATCAAATCTCCGACCCCACATTCTTGGGAACGGGAATAAAGAAATTAGAGTGGCCAGGCATTCTTTGAAAGTAGTGTTGCAAGGCAGTCGTGAAATGATGACGAGGCGGAGTGTTGCTCCTGACTTCGTTTAGTACAGAGAAATTGCCCTGCTGACTTAGGGAAAAGGGATTGTGAGGGAAATAGTCCCCGCGTAGAAAACTACAGGAGGTGGAGGTGTAAGGTGGATTGTTATGGTGTTAGATTTTGCGAGTGACCGTCTAAAAGTGATGTATTGTACTGGGGATGATGTTGGGTTGGGATGGCTAAGGGAAAAAGGAAGCTGTGTAAAAACATAAGAGTACAAAGAATAAAAGCAAACTTCGAGTCTACTTAAAAGATTGGAAAATTAACAGATTGCCACAGGTCATATATTTGATTTGAATCACAACTAAAGGATTGAACTTTCCCTGAGTGAAACCTGGCGAGTTAATTAACGGTGAAATTCAAACTTGTGTAATTTGTTAGGAATAAAATACTTTGTTTACATATTGGCATCATTGTTATTATCAGAAAGGGGTTAAATTAGTTTGAAATTCGTTTAACCGGAGTTTACTTATGTATTATAGCTATCATTAGTTGTCTCTTCGTTATTGTGGAGTGTAAAACGGTTTTAGTAAGACCTTTTTCAAGTAACCTTTTACAGAGGGAATACACTTAGAACTGATAATTTCGGGAAAAGTTACGTTTTAACTGAAAGTGTTCCATTTCCATGTGATGCCAATTTTCATTCGCATCACATGAAAACTCTGTCTACCGGAAGATATATTTGCTAATTTAATTTTTATTGTGAAGGTCAGCGTGATTTTAAGTCAAAAGATGAGTAAATGAGTCTCTTTGCGACAGATGGCACAAATTTGATTTAAGAATGTGATCAAATTTCAAAAATTGAAATCAATTTTTTGCGCAAAAATTTTTGTGCTTTTATTTACTTTTATCGCGAAGACATCTTCTCCTGGTATTATTTCATTTCTTTGTACAGGGTGCGGGAACATTACTTCCTTTTTTTAAAATAAAAACGCTTTCAAAAAAGGGAGTTGTGTTGCCGCACCCTGTAGTCATTTTTTAAAAATGATTTTTCGGTGAAAACAAATTTTAGGTTTACGACCTATTTTTGGTGAATCGATTCTAATCGTGAGAGCTGAAGAGAATGGCATTAAACCATTCATATTCTACTAATGAAGTCGCTATTGTAACAAAGGTCACCGAGGTCACCCAGGCTCTCCCTCTCACCACTACTGCGAATTGTTATCCATGTGAGTTTGCTTTATGGAGAGGCAAGTTTTGCTTAGAGATGGGTGTGATAACGCGGTAAATTAAGGCGAATACTGAGCCGTGAGAGAGGCAGAAGTATTTAATACGAATGCCTTATGTGTTTGACTGGAGGCTTATCTTTAACCGCCGACAGGAAAATCTCCACGGAATATGGTTAAATGAGATAATGTCCCCATTATCATACATCGTTATACATTAGAATAAATCAAACGTATCTTGAAATATTCATTTGTTTTATGAGATTGAATTTCTAATATAGAATGCAATTTTCCTTTGAATTTACGCAAGGTAATACAAAAATTGTTGATAAATTCTAATGAAATATACTCATTTGATTCCCTGGAGATTTTTCGTAAACGTTTTATTTCCTTGTAAAATATTGTTAGCATAAAAAACCTTTTGTTCTTGAATGAGGGTGGCATAGAAAAAGAGTATTAATTGATGTAGTTCTTAATTATTAATGCACTGTTACATTAATATTGTACATGAATTTATTTCAATAAATATTTATTAAATTTAATTGGTTCAAGCACAAGTGCTCATTCTTCCCTCGCATGATATGCAAGCAGAAAAATCGAAAATAGAAGACCAAAAATATTAAATTAACTTGAATGCAAGGATTTAATGAACTAGTTTATCGCAACAACAACAAACAAGGCAATTTTATGCACGAGAGTTTTTGTAGCTAACATGTGTTTATGTGCATTTATTAACTATTGATTAGGAATGTTTGGCTGGTGATTTAACAGTCCCCACCACACGGCCATACGGATTTAAAGTTAGTGAATTTTGCTCGATCAGTGTTACAATGCAGTTGAATCAGCTTTCTTAGTAAAAATTTACTGATTGTAAATTACTCTTAGCATAACGTTTCAAATACCAAATTCTCTAAACATTTTCCTCTCTCTCTCATTGAATCCGTAACTTAACAAGCATAGCTGTATCGAGGGTATTCACGTGTAAACAATATGCGCACATACTCCTTTAATTAAAGTGCATATGTAATACATGTGTGATGTACATCAAAATATGTGATATCCAGCTCTCGTACCTTTATCCACGCTTGGAATTAAGGAAGACATTTGGCCACACAGTGAAGAAAATCAGGATGACACTCAGTGGATGTCATAAATATTTGGGAGTCTTGGGTGGCCTTGGGTTTTATTGGTCGTCAGCTGGGACGGGTTGGCCTCGTGGCATGCCATGGTGGTACGTGGAATTCAGGGGAAGCATGCGGGGGTGTCGTTCCATTGGGGGAGAATTGGTGGGGTGGGGCGGTTCGAAAATATCTTGAGGTGATCACAAGAGAGAAAAAAAATGCAACCCTTCGCCGCTGGGAGCGAGGGGGCGCATATTTTTTGCATTGGGTGCGCTGACGACGCGAATCTGGAAGTGGCGGAGCAGCGAAGGCGATCTGCAAACGACGCGGCGCACCAAAAGAGGCGAAAGTCAGCGTAAGACGACGCTGGAGCCTTTCATCGTACGACCGGGTCGAAGCAAGAATAGCCTTTATATTTAGGCCTCCATGCATTACTATGCGGATGTTACGTAAACCGTTTTAGATTTAGTTGCACACAATGGTCAATTAGGCGCTCGCCTTGTCAGATTTTCGCGTTACCTTCGCTTGACCTTAGCCCTACGCGTTTTGTTGGCCTTGAGCAATAATTGAGATATCGTTTGAAAGGCAATCAATACGCCTACAAAACGAAAAACAAACAATGAACATTTTGGAATGCTTAAAATTAGGGCCATGTCATACTCAGTTTCTATTTTCACAATCTCATTATTAAACCATTTGGGAATCTGTTGAACTAATACAAATTACACTTACAAAATAATGGTTATTTTAAAAAATATTTCTTAAAATTTAACCAAATAGTTCTACGATGCCCGTGACTTATTTCTACACAAAGGCAAGTAGCGCCTACCATGGAAGAGAAGGATTCAAAGGATGAAAAGAAAACCAAAAAATCTCATCCTAGTATCAGGGAGAGAGTCGAAATTTTGGTTCGTCATTCCTTGGTTTGTGATCTTTGAGGTAACATTTTCGGTTTACTCATAATTTGAAGACTCTGTCATTTCATCAGCAATAGGAACGAAGTCGGAATTCCGTTCTTTGTAGAATGACCGCATCGATAGCTAACCTACCTGGGTAGCCACCGAGGAAGCTCTGTCAGTTACGGATAAAAGGCAAGTCTCTGGAATATTTAAGCAGTTGTGGAGAATATTGGACGTTGGAACACATTTAAATATTGAATATAGTAAAATAAAGGTTGAATGACGCAGCAGATTTTTCTAATAAATTATCAAAATAATATGGTACAAACGGCCACTTAAATAGAGTAATAAAAAGTCCTAAAGTTAGTGCTGCATAGCTTTTCAATATTTTTTTTAATTTTCGCAGTCTCAAATTAGGTTTGAAATGAAAAATTTGTAAATAAAATTAAAATTTTGAATTGGTTTGTTTCATAGATTTTGAAAAGTTGTTTGATTGATTCTATTTATTTACATCACAATTTATTGCACTCTATCAATTTATTGCAGAAAAAAGGTAAATTGGAGGGATAAGAGATTTTTCTGCAATCTGTGCACATCCAAAATTGTTCATGGCCGAGTGGCGGATTGACGGAGGTAGATCAGAGTTAGTGTGTCAGCAAACCGAAGGTTGCTGGTTCGATTTCCGTTACCGGCAAAACGTTTTTAACTCGGAAAAAAATTTGTTAATGATTTTTCGGAACGAGAAAACCACACATTAAGAAAAAACACAAGAATGGTATTTCGGAACGAGACAACCAGAAAAATAGACTCCTAATAAAAAGCTACCCTGAACCCATGGTGAAAGGCAGCAGTTTCACTATTAGGCACCGGTGGCGCAGACCGGGTGGGTCGGCGCGGCACCAGCTGCCACAGCTGCGGGAGAGAGTGAAGTTCACGGTAGTGGCCGCAGTACTGTGATGTGGAAGGTAGTGGGAACCACCAAATTATTCTACCTACAATATGTAGCCTTGCCTTGCATTGAAATATACGTATTTCAAATATGGTTGAATGGAAATACATGATCTGCAGTAAACCAATCTAGGGTTGAAATACTGATGATGACAATATGTGTGAATGTGTGTTTAGCTGAAACTTAAACATCACTTTGGTGAGAGATTAGACTTAAGTCAAAACTTTAAAAGTCAAAACGGGAGAAAGACTAAAAGCAAAACTTTTACCTTACCACGAGCGCCTGATTTTATGAGTGAAATTTTAGGATGCAAATTGGACACGAACACTAAAATTTTCTGTTTGTATATGAGAGAAGTTCAAGGAAATATGCCGTTGGTAGGGACACTAAAATACGATCAAGAGCAAAAATAATATCCAGCTTAGAAATACTTATTGACTTAACTCCTTCAAAAGCGTCTTTTGTGTATGTTCGGAAAAACACTAAAGTCAAATTATCTCGTCAATAAAACATGGTCTGAATTAAGTAGTAGTCGTTTTAGGGCAGACGACCGATAGCCGAGGTCATTTGCGCCATTAGGACAAGAATGAATGAAGGGTGAAGAGAAACCCGGCGTTAGCCTACTCTTGATGAAAGGCGTCAAGGGGTCCGCAGCTAAACGTCCTATCCGACGGACGGCGTAGTCACGCAAAGTGCCCTCCACAAAGCATCTCAAGTAGGGTCGGGATACCACTGAAAAACATCTACCGCCACCGTGACTCAAACCCGATCCCTCTAGGTGGGAAGCCAGTACATTAGCATCCGAACCATCCCAATCCCGCGATGAATTATAGAAGTACATGTACATATATCATGTAGTGGAATATTGCGTCGGTGGAAACACTCAATCACAGCAAGTCTCCCAGTTCCAATGAAATTCCTGTCCGTTTTTACAAAACATTGGCGTTAGAAATAGTCCATACTTGGAAATAATTTTTCGCAAATCATTGGCGGAATACAAGGTAACCAAGAATTGGAAATTAGCTAACACCTGTATTTAAGAGTGGTGATAGGGAATAACCCAGTAGTTAAAGACCAATGTCTCTGAAATCAATTGAATCTAAGGTTCTAGAATATCTATTATGGGACATATCGAAAGCCAGGATATATTGGCAAGGAATCAGCATGGATTCGGAAAAGAAAGATATTGCGCGACACAATTAGCACTTTTCATTCACGACGCATTGATGCCTGGCGAAAATAGCAGTCAAGTCGATGATCCATATTTTTGGATGTTAAAATGATTTTCGACAAGGTGCTCCATGAGATACCAATTACAAAGTTGAAACGCTTTGGGATAGAAGGCGAGTGGGATGCTGGATAAGGGAATTCTTAAATAGTCAAGCACAATCGATCGTTCTTTACGGCATGGTTAGCAATACAGTTGAGGTAACTTCAGATACCCCACAGGGAGGCGTTATGTGCCCACTGTTATTAGTATTATGTATCAATAACTTTGCTAGCACAGTTAAGAGTTAAATTCACCTGTTTACTGAAGACGCGGCATTGTAATGGGATAATGGCAGCCAGTCCGATAGAGATGCATTGGCTGATATACCTTGAGGCTCTTCAGGAATGGTGCAAGTTATGGCAATTAAAATTAAGTCAAAAAATTGTTTTGTTATGAACTACAGGAAAACAAAATTACTCCTCCCAGATTGGCTACAGCATAATTAACGACTAACGAGTATGAAATCCATAAAATATCAAGGCATCTATCTCATCCATGACCCTAACAAACGATTCTATTAGATATGTATGTGGAGAAGCTAACCGAAAATTCGATTTTCGAGAAGTTATTGCGGAAATTTGTAGAGAAAATGAAAGAGCGATGTAGCGTTTCACTTGTTAGACCTAACCTAGAGTATTCAACCAGCAACCGGGATCCTCGTGAGGCAAGTTTGATAAATAAATTAGATAGCGGCAGCGTAGAGTGGCGAGATTTGTCAAAGGAGTGTATGATAAAGACAGCAGTGTGACAAAATTGTTGAGAGATTTGGAATGGAAGCCCCACCAAAAACGAAGATTAACTTTTAGACCGGAACTCTTAAGTAAACTTGAGACATATCTATTTTCCGAATACGTTCAGCACATTTGAAATATCCCAAATTAAAATGGAAGACATGATCATTCATTCAATATATTAGATAGCTAGACTACAGAACGAATATGTATGAGACGTCATATTTCTCCATGCCGTGGAGAAAGCATAAAAAACTTGGACCAATGTAAAAATGCACTCACCATTTATTTTTTATACATCGGTACCACTTTTTCGGAAATGTCTTCTTTCCGTCGAAAGAGGTAGTTGCATCGTGGAAATATTTTTAAAAAATCGTGCATGCCTTTTTACATGGTTCTAATGTTTATGTGCCATCGCCACGTTTGTATCTAACCATATTATTTACGTTGGCACACATTCGCTTCGCGTAATTTGACGATGCGCGGCGATGTCGCGGGTACGCTTACAGCTTCCGCTCTTAAATTTGTGAAAATGCATTTTAAATAATTGCTCAACTTTGAATGGAGTTTGGACTTTGCATACCATGATCACAGAAAATGGCCTCCTGAACCTCCAGAGAGTCACGCCCGTTCAGAGGACACTCACCGCTGTAGCGCAGTGTCTGTTAGATGGAACGCCAAAGTGAGCATCTCTTCTAAGTCTTATGCCGAGGTCATACTTCTCTCAACTCTTTCACCTCTCTTCAATTTCTACCCTTGACCTAATTGCCCACCCATTCTAATTGCAATGCATGACTCAAGCGTTTCTACTCCTCACATCTTTGCCTTTTCGAGGTTGCCTTTGGATTATGCGATCGATTATTAAAGTAACTCAGTTAAATACTTGGAAAATGGAACGCACAATAGCTGAACGTCATGATGAAACTCAAGAGTCATTTCCCGAAGTTACCAGTCATTTCACAAATCCTCTGAAAATAGTGAGCACATGATATGAGCATTAATGAATAAAATGAAACTTCCGAAAGAAAAATAAACGCCAGAATCATATCCTGATTAGTGTAGGCGAGCAGCGATTGCTGACTGACAATTGTTTGCATTGATAAGATTTTGATACTTGCTACAGTGGTACAATTTTTAGTGGCATCGAGTTTTCAAAGGAGACTTCTACAAAGTTGCGAACGCCGGCGCAAGGGATGCCAGGATCTGGGAGTCGACTCCCTCGCGCCATTCTCTCGTGAGGCACAAAATACGACCATCTCACGCGGCCGCTCTCAAGTGCGGTTTCAGCGAGGTTGAAATGCTCGTTACGGGTTCTGTCTGTGGAGAGCACACCGCTTGTCCAACCGCGCTAACAAACTGACCAACCGAGAATCCCTCTGCCTTACGCCACCGTCCTTTCATAGGTGGAAAAACATCTAAAAAGATGCATCAGCCATGCCCCAGGATACGACTTGGTCTGGAAGGAAACGTCCTTGAAAGAGATAAATTAGTTCTGCGTGCTGAAAATCCCTCAGTTGTAATCTAAAAAAAATCGTAATAAGCGCAATTTAGCTGAGGTTTCATTCGGTAGACGAATATGAATTTTAGGCCGTTTCAGGAGAAATGTCGGATGTATCCAATGCTCACATTTCAATGCAACGAGCTAGCTCTGTTGTTCATAATTATTAATTATTATTTTGTTATGTAGCCTTTACGGTATATTTTGGATGGACATACTGAACATGCATACATTTCGAAGTCTCGGCTAACATAATAGTACCTGACAACCCACACTACGAGGGTAGTTCCAGAAGTACCCGACCCAACTAAGAAAACACATGCATTTTGGAAAAATGTATTTATTTTTCCACATAATCTCCTTTCAGCTCAATGTACTTTTTCCCAGCGATGTTCAATGAGTTCGATACCCTTGTTATAATAAGAACTGTCTTGCTCCTCAAAATAGCCTACTGTCGACATCACTTCTTCACGTTTGGAAAATCATTGACCACCGAGGTATTTTTTCAAGTTTGCGAATAGAAAATAATCCGAGGAGGCTAAATCTGGTGAACAGGGTGCAGTTTGAACTTTAATTCGTTATTTTGGCCATTACAATAACGGATTTGTATGCTGGTACAGTGTCTTGATGAAACAACACTCCCTTCTTGTCCAAATGCGGCCTCTTTTGCTCGATTTCTTCGCTCAAAAATTGCAATAAGTTCACATAATATTTGCCGTGGATAGTTTTTCCTTTTTCAAGATAGTTAGTGATATACTACCTTGATCAAAAAGTTCCCGGAATAACCACCGTGTGGCGCTCCCATCGTTCCGATTTGAGTTCTGTTTTTTTTTGTTAAATTGGTACATCTGTTGTTGATATTCCCTTTAAATCTCAGTGTCATAACTTGACATTTGCAAAAGTTACGTAGCCAAGAGTACATCTATCTCTGTGTGTGTTGGCGATTTTTTACAATTGCAGAAATGGATTTAAATTTGCAACAACGAACTTGTATTAAATTTTGCGTAAAAAACGGATTTAGTGGCGCACGGACGTTGGAAATGTTGGAAAAGTGTTTCGGCAACGATTCTCTAAAAAAAACGGTCGTTTACCAGTGGCACGAGCGGTTCAGAAGTGGTCGTGAGTCAATCGAAGATGATGAACGCAGTGGCAGACCATCGACATCGAAAGTCGGTGAAAAAATTGATAAAGTAAAAGAAATGTTGGTCAATAACCGCAAATTAACCATCAGAGAAATAGCGGAGGACTTGAACATTGCCTATGGATCCGCCCAAGACATTGTGGTAAATGATTTGGGTTTCCGTCGTGTAGCAGCAAAGTTGGTGCCAAAAGACCTCAATTTCATGCAAAAAAGAGACCGTGTTGACGTCGCAAAAGACATGATTTGCGAGGCTGAATCCGATCCCACATTCATCAAAAGGATCATTACTGGAGACGAGACGTGGGTTTAAGAGTACGACACGCAATCCAGACATCAGGCAAGTGAATGGCGTTCACCAAATGAGCCGAGACCAAAAAAACCACGTCGTTTTCAGTCAAAAAAGAAGGCAATGCTGACGGTTTTCATGGATTACAACGGTGTAGTGCATCATGAATTTTTGCCAGAAGGCCAGACAGTAAACAAAGAGTATTATTTGGGCGTTATGAGACGTTTGCGTGAAGCAATTCGCCGAAAGAGACCAGAAATCGTCGCACAGTGTGTCGAGACCGTCGCACAGTGCTATCATTATTCGTAATTTTTTGACGAAAAATGCAACAAATACCATCCAACAGCCACCGAATTCACCTGATTTGGCTCCCTGTGACTTCTTTCTGTTCAATCGAGTTAAAAAACCATTACGGGGAACGCGTTTTAGCAGCCGAGAGGAAGTAATGGAAAAATCGCAGGAAGCACTGATGGACATACCGAAAACCGAATATAAAAAATGTTTCGAGGATTGGATCAAGCGCTGGCATAAGTGTGTTGCAGTCGATGGGGATTACTTTGAAGGGGACAATATAGATTTAGATGAATAAACTTGTATTTTTAATTTTCTGAATAAATTCCGGGAACTTTATGATCAAGGTAGTATTCCCACGTGGATCCCAAAAAACCGACGCCGTGGCCTGCCTGAAGATGAAACAATCTTCGCCTTTTTTGGAGCCGGTCCTCCGTTTTGAATCCATTGTTTTGATTATTCTTTTGTCTCAGGAGTGAAGTAATGGGCCTATGTTTCATCCATGCATATGCATCCTCGTAGAATATACAGTTCTTCAATTCCACATACTTACTAACGGTCTTCATCTCGTCGAATATGGTTAAAAATTTTCTCCATTTACCTTTCTTGCCTTAAGTCCTACCTTCTATTACAGTCTTCAACATCCTGTCACCTATAAAATGCTCTGTATCCATCTTTCCTGCCTCCTTTATATTTCTCGTAAAAATCCCGACTCCACCTAGAACTTCTTTCTACTGCTTCAGGCTTCACTTCGTGGAAGTATTTATATCCATACCAAAAAAAGAAAGAAATATTTGTACTTTTTATTATTTATAAGTATTTATTGGAATTCGACCACAGCAGTGACTTTGTCCCGGAGATATTACACATACTCCCAAAAGGATTAAAAATTGACGCTCTCGAGCAATTAGAGATAAGAAGGCACTTGGCAAACCCTAACACGACCCTTTGTAACGAGCAATTGTTCCCATACCCCTTCCCACTCCTCTCCGAGAAACTAGCCCGGAAATGGGCAAAACAACCCCTCAACGAACCTGAGGACCCCCACCCCTCTCAGGCCCCTCCGCCCCTCCCCGCCCCCACTCGGTCCTGAGGGTATATATTCTGCCACTGTCTGTGTAGCAGACTTGTACCTGATGATGCCGCAAGTCGGTGAAACGCGTTGTACCATCTAATAAAATCTGTGGAAAAATACAAATATTTCTTTCTTTTTTTGGTATGGATAGAACTTCTTTGTCTGTTTTTTTTCTCTTAATTTTACTTTTTCTATCCTACTCCTCAACAAGATCTCAAAAATGCTCAATCTACACCTATTATCTTGTTTCACGTTTCCGAGCCCTGCCAAATCATGCTAAATATTTCAAGTTTTTTTCATAATCTCCATGCATAGCACCTCCGTCATCAAATCCCTCACTGTGTAAACTTCTTGAATGACGCAATTCTTTTCTTGTATCCCTATATTTGGATCAAATTTCCTACCTGTGTCGTTGGAAAGGAGAGCGTTTTATGTTGCAAGTACTTGTGGTAGTGGAATTTTGCCTTCTTACTTTTCATATTCTGGTTTGCGTGTTGTTGGATGAATTCCATACAGCGTCCTGGGGTGTAGTTGTTTGTTGGTTAATAGAGTATATATTTGCATGCGAGTGGGATGAAGGGATTTTTGCATGCATGTAAACGCCACTGTGGGCATAGTTTTGCATGTATATGGTGATTTTGCGCGTGGCTTATTTCCTTTTAACGGGTGCTGACCTGACACTCCCCGCCACACGCCCTTGCGACGGCTTGCGGAGTATTATGTGGATTCTATAGATATTTTTTTCCTTTCCTTAGATCTCTATAAAAAAAAGCGAAGAAAGCAAAGTTTTGAAATAAATAATGAAATCCATGCAATTATAGCACTGGGCAAAGACTTGGTTGTAACAGTGGTAGCGAAAACTTCAAAATAATAAGCGGTGTAGCCCGAAAGAAGCTGAGTTTCATTCAATGGATAGAGTTGTTAGTCCGCTTTAGTTAGGGCACATTTAGAATATACGCTAACGGAAGCTCAATAAATTAGAATTACCTTGCATGATGGGATTGGATTTATTGGTCAAAACCAACAGTTATTGCATAATGGACAGTATGCGCAAGAATTGTATGTGACTTAAATTATTCAAGTGAACATATATAAAGTAATAATTCTTCATGTATTGATGGCGCCCTGACTCCCATCGTCGCGCGGTATTGCGGCGGTTTGAGGGCTATTGTAAAAATGTGGATGAATTACTTGGACTTTTTTTTGCAATACAATTCGGAGAGATATAAACCGTTTCACTTGCTCTTTTTTGGCCTTCCTATTTAAATATTTCGCTAAGCATTTCTCTTCCTGGAAAACCGAATAATCTCTATTTTATTTACATTTACCCTCATCCCATGCCCATCGCCCTGACTTTTCCATGCAATCAGCCGAGCTTACAATCACTTGGCTGACTGACAGACTAGAGCTTGAGCATCCACAAATCTAACTGATTGTAGGAATTCCCCGCCGACTTTCATTCATATATCCAGTTCTTCCCATCCCTCTTTAGCCATTTACTCATCATCTACTTTTAAATACGTCATATTCGTCATAATTATCATAGTTCTGCAATTCCCTTAGGAATATAAAATCCTTAATCAAAGTTGTAATGTCTTTTCGATTCGATTCGTTCTTGGTATGTGAGGTGGTGCGTGGCCGCGATTCAACGCTCTCCGGCGGTACTCAACTCTTCGGCGGTTGCTAGCCGCACGGTCCACTGGAGTTAATGCCACAAATCTTTCGGCCTCCACACGTACGTCTCCACATGCTCCCTCCCTCGAAGGTACCCTCTCTGCCTTCCCACAATTCCTCCACTCTCCAACTGCCGCACTCCTACGCACTCCACTGCACTACAACAAGCAAAGGCGATGCGATAATCTCGTTTCGTCACAATGACGGCTGATCGATATCCGTTAGTCGATGAATCACTATGTATTTCGTGGCATTGTCACATAAATAGCACGTTTGGAGGGGGCATCGCGACCAATCAATTCTCTTTGTGGGACAAGTAGGGGCACTAAGAGTTCTTGGGGAGAGGCCGCTGGATGGGCCGCCCCCCGAATTCCCTCCCGCCAACCCTCTGCCCTTCCAACGAGGGCTCCCCATCCCACGGCACCACTCCATCCCTGCGGGAAAACGAGTTAGGGCGCCCCCATTGTTCGCCAAGGCCTCTTCGCCGTGGGAAGACAAGAGCTCAGAATGGGGCGCAACGGCCTCGATTCTCAGGAGTGCAAGGGCCCTTGTCTCTCCGCCTTTCGCAATCTCGTCTTCTCCTCCCCTCCCGGCCCTCCACACCCAAGCGCCTGTCTCGCCCTTAAAAATCTTCCGAATCCCTCGATGGAGCCCCCACTGTGGGGAATAAACCCCCTCCCACACTGAACTACTCCACTATTTTTTATCATCCCCCCCCGTTGCCACCTAAGCATTGTATGCACCTTTGCACGCCGCCAAACTCTCGCCACGAAACTATGCAAAGCATTTTTATACCCGCTACGTTTTCAAACCCCGTGCGCGCACTTGGTCGTCGTCGGCGCGTTGAAGGCCATCTCGTGGCTTGGAAATCCCTCCTCGATGTACAATCGAGCCACTCCACATGAGAATGATGAAATTTCGATCGTCGGGAGTCATCGCATGTGTTACACCACATTACATTCGACCGCAAGTACTTTCCAATAGGAAAACTTCCTTCTCTGCAGACGAAAATAGATTTTGAGCGTCCAGTGTTTAGCTGTACGCTCATATGTATACTGACTACAACATTCTTGCGAACTATGAGCGATTAAAAGCGGAATGAAAATGTTTATCTTGACCCAATGTTTCATGTGACTCTGACTCCCTTTGTGCTCATCGTGCCAATTCAAATAATTATCAATTACGTATTTTGGGCTTTGGCACCTTTGATCTATTTCGGTTGAGACTTCGATTGATCCAGTTATCACGTAGGCGATTTGCTAGGAGATTTTTCGCCCTCAGAGAATTTAATTAAGTGCAATTTCTGGGTCATGACGTGGGTTCCTCTGCGTTGCATTGCCAAAATACGTCGCAGTGTCAATGATGAAAATACGTTTGCGCCTTATCTCTCAAAGATGAGAGGGCCATCAAGGATTTTTATTATCAAATCTCATTATTCCTCCGATGAGAGAAATTTCCCTGAAAGATCCGATGGCAAACTGTCATAAAATTTACAACTCCGGCAGTGTGGAAATAAAAGCGGGAGAGAGAGAAGCCGAGGTAGTTTTAAAATATTGGAAATTATAATGGCAGTTTTTATAAAAGTGAGTGGCGCAAAGTCGAGGTCATTGACGCAATTAAGGGGAAAGGTAGAGGCAAGTTTGGTAGTCGGGGACTGAATGAAAGGTGGTAGCGCGAAGGCTGGTCCAGGGTTCCATAGTTTAACCGTCCCTGCTTACGGTCAGTGAACAGCCATAGTTGGTAAGCGTAGCGTACCATGAAATAAAATATTTTTTTCATTTTCAACTGAGCTAGCTGCAGCTGACTGAAGTCTACCTATGCATTTACACAACGACCCGTAAGCCAGCGCAAGAACGTTTGGTGAGGGATGTCAGGGTCCCAACATGTACCCGTATGCATAAATATTCACATGACTTAAATGTACACATATATTTCAGATGCATAAACACATACAGACTTACACACATATATGCCTTTCTAAAGACGCATGTGAAGAACTGGTGGTAGGAATGAAAGTCGGAGGCAAATTCATAAAATCAGTTAGGTTTCCTGATGACCAAGCATTAGTTTGTCATTTAGCGAAGGGGTTGCAAGAATTGCTGAGTGAATTGAAAATTTAGTGCAAAAGATATGGGATGGCATGGGATGATTAATAAAACAAAGGTTATGCGATTTTCCAGAAAGAAAAAGGCTAAGCTAAATATTAAAATAGGCGGGGAAAAAATAGAGCAGGTAGAACAGTTTACATATCTTGGAAGTGTTTTGGACCAATACGGTCAAAGTGGTAGGGACGTAAGGAGAAGAATTGCGCTAGGCAAGGAGGCTTTCTCAAGGAGGAGGGAGTTGATGACGGGGACGTTGAGTAGGGATGTTAAGACAAGACTCGTAAAAACTCTGATATGGAGCGTAGCTATGTACAGCACGGAAACGTGGTCACTGAAGCAGGAGGTTAGACGTAGATTGGAGGCTTTTGAAATGTGGGTGTGAAGAAGAATGGAGAAGGTGAAATGGACTGAAAGGAAAACAAATGAGGAAGTACTGGAGATGGTGGGTGAGGAAAGGGGTTTGTTGAGAGAAATCCTATGGAGGCAGGAAAAATGGATGAAAGGCGTATTGAGCGGCAGTGGAATGATGAAGTAGGTAATAGAGGGGAGAATTTTGGGCGAGGAAAGGGCAGGAACAGGATAGGGATGTTGGACGGGATGAAAGGAGGAAAGAAGTACACAGAGATGAAGAGGGACCTGATGTAGAGTAGGTTGCTGGAATGTGTTTTGTTAGGAGTCACAAAATATTTATTTGGTAGTTTTGTCCATCCAAAAATCTACCTTCACCGGTATATTGCATTACAAAAATATATGCTTCTCTAAATCATGCAATAATGTGTATGTTGGAGTAGCGTTTCAAATTTTACTATTTTTGAATTTATGAGGTAAGGTGACTTCAACGTGGTTATTTATTACGCGGAAGAATAACGAACACTTGAATCTGTCTGTTCCGGTATCCATCTCTTATTTTACCCTGGTGCTCCAGTCTGCCCATTTATTGCGTATTAATTATAATTCCCTCAGTGCTACGAGTAAAATCGATTCCTCGTCACCAGTCTGCATTTAAATGCACACATCTTTCTTATTCAATTCCGGTGGTCTAAAATACCAATATGCATTGCAGCAATAATAATTCCTTGGCGTCGCAAGGAAACTTTTTTGCCTTTATCATAGTCTGTGTTGCCTGCTCTCCACGTGAATTAAACGTAAGACTCCAAAGCTCATTCTCCAAACAAACCCCTCCAATTTACTAGTCTCCTTCCTAACCTATATCTATTTGTCTTATTCTCTTTCTAGGTGCAAGCATACTGGCTTTATCATTTGGTTCCTCTACACATACACGTATAATCCGTCCATCTCTGTTAAATCCTCCCTGGCTCAATTAATAATTTTATGAATTATCTTTCATTGTCTGCATGGATTTCCTTTTTCCTTCTTTACATTCCTTTAAGCTTTCTGTGCAGGGCTCATATTTTTCTCTATCTTTTTAAATACTTTAAATATCCCATTGTCGATGTTTCCATCTTTCCTCCGTAGTATTCCTTCCTCCCTTTCTTCACCCATAATTTTCTCTACAGCCTGCTGATAATACGTCCCTTTTGATCCGGTTTCCCGTTTTGTCCGCTTCTACGTTAGATTCTCTATATCGTCTTCCCTGTTGTATCTTTCAGAATCGGGCACGACACTTCATTATCACAAATTGTGGCCCGTCTCCGTATCCGCTCCTGGGAAACTGCGATCTGATCACTCAGTTCCTAAACTGTAGCGTCGCCTTTGCAGCCGCCTCACTGAGGAACAGACGCTGCGCGGACTGCCTTTTGTCTGGCTCCTTACCTTCGACCTATCTGGCATGGCTGACCCTGCCATGAGTAATTATCATTTCTCTTGCTAGTACAGCTCTGCGTTCGTCACAGAGGTCATCAGAGCACGTAAGCTTTCCACCTCAAGTCCATCTACGCAAAGATTTTAGTCCATAAGGAGGGTGGGTAACTATATTAATATTATTTAATAATGTTTTTCTTGACTATAATATTTCAGTTGTAATCGCTATCTTCGTGAGTCTATGGGTTCCAGTCTAAACGCATGCAGCATTAGAAGCAGGCTTACTCGTTTCTCATAGCAATTCTTAAGCACTCGGTACTGAAATATGAAATATTTGTGATTTATAATGCAACAATTCAGAGAGTAAAAATCATTCGCCTTGACCGGGATTCGAACCCGGATCCCTCGATATCCGGCCGAGTGCTTTATCCAATTAAGCTACCGAGACGTCCTCTTACACTCTGAAATTTTGCATTGTTGCATTATAATGCACACATAGCGGGTGACTCCGTTAAAGTTACTGTTACAGTTTCTTGATATTTGTGATTTCTTATGATTTTCTCCATAAATCACAAACATATGCTGCGCATTCCAAATACGACCGGAAGTGAAGTACACCTCTTTCTTGCGATTTTATTTTATTTTTTACGACTAATTAAATGTAACCTAGTTTCTCTTACTCTGGTTTGCATGTTCTCCTGATGCTTGTGCCGTAAGAAAGGATTTATTATAAGTATAACGTTCAGGTACTTGACCTGTTCCGAGCTACTAAATGCGAACCCATCCATTTTATATTATGTTTCTTGCTGCTATTTCCTTTCAAATGAAGGCTACAATACTGCATATCTTTAAATGTCTTTGTTTAACCACAATATCTGGTCGAACTCGCTAAAGAGTACCACCCAATCTGCCGGTGTCCTATTTCCGTGAATCTTTGTACCGTCTCCAAATAAAGTTAGAGATCATTGCTAACGTGAGGGTTTGGATCTTTGATGCACTAAGGTATGAACAGCCTAAGTGTTTGAAATTGGCTTTATTAACATCGTGGACTGTGGCGCGTCGCGCACGACTACGAATGCCTGTGACATTGTATGTACGGTATTTCGTCATAACATCTTGTTCCTTTAAAGCCCCCAAAATTTCAGAGTGTAAGAGGACGTCTCGGTAGCTTAATTGGTTAAAGCACTCGGCCGGATATCGAGGGATCCGGGTTCGAATCCCGGTCAAGGCGAATGATTTTTACTCTCTGAAATGGTTGCATTATAATGCACACATAGCGGGTGACTCCGTTATAGTTACTATTACAGTTTCTTGAAAAAAGAATAGTAGCGTTCCCATAAAACTTCTGCACACCTGAAATTATTTCTGTCTCTAATGAATGCAGGTTGTGGACGACTATTTTTTTTCTTTACGGCTCGATAAAAAGTTCCTTATCCAGTTAGTCACTTCCTCGTTATTGCATCAATATCTTCGCCTGCGAATCAATTTGTCGAGAAGGAGCTTATCATATGTTTCCACTAAATTAAGAATACAGCATCCAATTGTTCACTCCCTTCAATTTCAGGATATTATTGATGAAAGGATCAAATGTATATCATGATTAATGATTAAGCCAATGATCTACCTTTCCTAATCCCATTCCATCACATCTAGTATAATATCGTCCTATTTTCGAGAAATGACGTTATATACGTACCAGTTTATATGCTATAAAATTTTCAAGTAATGGCAGTCCCGAGTTGTATTACGAAAAGCTTTTCTGAAGCAAGCAGTTTCATTTTTTTCCGTTACTCTCCCTCGTTTTATCGTTCCACCCCTGTTGTGACTTCCTAACTTTTATGATCTTAACCCGCATTGCCAATTTTCCTCGCCCCTCGTATAATATGCCGCATGGACTAGATGGTGTAAGAGTCTCTGATCCACCTTTTATTCACTCACCAAAAATGTTAGATAACCCTCGATTTAAATAAGTGTTCTTTTGATGGTCGTGGGACATAGAAGGGGAAGGAGTGAGATGAGCCGAAAATGTTATCGAAATAATACGCCAAGAAAACATGTGCTTTAATAAATAATTCTAATACTTGAATTTCGTTCTCCTAGGGGGTTGCACAGAAGTTTATTGGCCGATCGGTTCAAGGGTTTAGATTTGGTGCGACGTCAAAATCGAGCGAAGAACCTTAATTCGCTTTTCGGGGGCCTTGTTCAATCACCCAGTAGATTTGGTTGCAGACCGATGCATCTACGGTAACGACCGTGACGGATGCACTCGGTCCGACTAAGCGAGAGTTTTCGTGAGTTTCAGATCCCTAAACGCCACGCTAAGAGTATAAATATCAGATAAATAAGCTGCAAAAAAATTTGTAAAGCCTTCTTTTCGCATAATATATTGTCAGCGAGAACTTCAGAGACTGATTTGCAGCCCCTCTGTGAAATCCTAGGAAAAGTAAAACAATGGAAATGTACAAACGACCTCCGATTTCCGAAGGAATTTCTGGATTTTCTAAAATACTTATATAACTTATGTTAGAAAGATATAATTGCTTGAAAGTAATGGTAATATTTCCAGACATGATGACAAACTTAGATCGGTTCTAAAATAATATACAAATCTCAAAAAAAATTATAAAGTATACTAGTAGATTCAAAGCAAAAGTTTGCAAAATATTTCCAAGACTTTTATTTACTATTTATTAATTAAGTTGCAAACATCTTAACAATTTCGACTTTGTCGGTTATTTTTCAATTATTTTGTATGACTAAATTTATTTTTTTAATATTATGTTTTCAATTTGTTTCAAGGTGGTACCATATTCTCAAGTTGTTTAAGGCTCATTTGAGATAACTGATGACTTTATTTAAACTAATTAGGGAATAAATCGTGTGCATACCATGTCTTTGTAATTAACCTTTCTATGTATGGACTAACAATAGGAGGTAACGTTTTGAACAGGGGGAATGAAGCACTGTTTTTAAAATATCACAAGTACAATCTTGACGGCCACAGATTTGAATTCGTCGCAAGCAGATTCAAGTACTCGTTCTTGTCTCGATAGATCTGCAAACACAACCAGATCGAATCTAAGAGACTTAAGTAGTAAAAATTAACTCGAATACTAGAATTTAATAAACTCGTCTGGCGCAGTAATTATTGTATGCTACATAAAGGCATTTATGGAAACGAGAGTTTCATTTGACCTTACATGCAATGAAGTATGCATACATATTTCTACATTAATGGCTGGTGCCCTTACACCACCCACCACATGTCCTTGCGGCAACTTCCGGGGTACTATGTAGATGTACTTGTAAAATGGTCATTCCATACGTGCGTCTGCAGCTATTGTATGATATAATCTTGGCGGCAAACCGTTCTCCTGTTCAAAACACATTTAAAGTATATAAAAGAATAAGTAATTATAACAAAAAACACGTTTTAACATTGTTCATGCCCAGTTTCCTCATACTTTTGGCTAAACCTAGATGATTTAACTCTTCTAGTAATTTTTCCCGGAATTATAATTCGTACTTTTATAGTTGAAACGTGAATGATGACATATTTGGACATCCTTAATAAATTTTATCGTGAATTCATATCAAAATCCTCTCCCTTCATCCATTTTTTCCTGGAACAAGAGTATGTTATATTTCCGAACCCGGGTCCGGGCGGGTTCTTCAAAGTATATACTTGTCATTATTTGGCTACCTGAGGTTCTCTATCTATGTTAGGAAATAAATCTACTTTTTTAAGAATGATTAATTTCAAGAGCTAAGTGACGACAGTACTACCATACTCAATGCGTACAATATGCACGATTTTCCTGCCGAAATGTGCAATATTTAATCGCAAAATGTGTTAAAACCGATTCCCCGATTACAATACGTATGCAATGTAGAACGAAATAAAGAATCGTATGACCTGTGTACACGCAAACATTAAAACTATAAGAATTCTATTACTGTACAGAAACCTTTTCATTCATAGCATTACTTTGATTACTGAGCAATACGAATACTTAACGTGAATGCTCTACGCTGAAAAGTTGAAATTATAGCTCATTCTTATTTTTCGGATAAAAAGAGACGTTTCCGGCGTGATATGGTAGAAAATCATGATTAATTAAAAATTGGCAGTTTTCCACAAAAAAATTAATACGACCGGTTTCAATGTAACTATATCATAATCGGACCTGATGATGATGCAGTTACATTGAAACCGACCGTATTAATTTTTTTTGTGGAAAATTGCCAATTTTTAATTAATCACTTCTTTTATATTATTTCCAATATAATCCTTAGCTATTGTTTGACTCCAAAGATATGAATCCGAATAAATCTCTCTAAAGCATTCTAGCACCCCGTGATTATATCACTTTCAGTGGATGATGATCTAAAGGTCTAGGAATCAAACATCCCCAGGTTGATTACTTTTTTAGGTTGATTAATTTTTTATTATAAATCTGTCAAATGCATATAAATGAAATGACCATAACCTGGTGATACGTTTTTAATAATTTTCATGCTAATTTTTTAACCCATGATTGATCTTCGTCGGTTTTCCATAAATATATTTCCTTTTGTTATGTTCAGGAGTGCACCCTAATGGTAATGTTGATAAAAAAGAAAGGTCTATTGATAAATATATAATGCCGTGATCGAAAATCCCACTAACCATTTAAATCCTGGTTAAAAATAGTACAATAATTATTTACGCGTCTGTTTCAAAACACGTCTCTGTAGAGTTTCCACTTCCTTTTAGAGACATATGAGGTAATTGTCCAAAAGAATCTTTTAACAAGTTTAGCAAATAAACATTAAATTATTTCCATTTCTCTTTCCCAAATATGAGATGAATACAAAGAGGGTAAATTTTAATTTTTAGAGGATTATAGTACGTAAAAGAGAAAGATCTCTTCGTGCAGAACTTATTCCTTCCCACTCGTGGACGATCTTAAAAACAGTGATGAAAATCACTAATATTTAATATAAAGTCAAAAACCTTTTTCATTTTCTAATTGAGTAGCAATTTTGTAATGTTTCCATCAATTTCTTTATTTGCTTCATTAAAATCAACGAGATTGTCCATGGTGTCAACAGTCATTTGGCAATACTTTCATTATCTTGGGTTTGCGCAATCCATCGGAACTTGGTGGGTTCAAAATCACCGTTTCCCTCTGTTTTGATAATTTTTATTAGTTTTACTGATCATTTCCACCGTGGTGCGAATGCTACGAGTAACTGAGTATTTATTCAAGGATCCATTCATGTAATGTGTCATTCGTAATTCGCCCTCCGCATTGCTTGCTATTCACACCACTTCTGCGTCTCGCATGTTTTCTCCCAATTTTCAATGGATATTAAGTCAGTAAGTAGCCCAAGTCATTTGCGAGTGGTAAGCTTCGTGGCAACGAGCACGTGAGCATCGCCATAAATCGTTATTGATCAAAGGGATTGTTGACGGCGGTGCACGGGCGGTCTTGGTCCTCGGGGGCGGCCCTTTAGGAGGACGTGGGATTGGCGTGCACGTACGGAGTGTCGCTTTCGTCTCGCTCGTTATCCACAGCGTCCCGAGGCTTTGAGACCACCAAGGCGCTCATTCAATAGGGTAGTCGAACCGGAAGGAAACACTTTACTTGCTGGGACGCCATCCTTTTTCTTCGCTACCAGCATTTAAAGTATTCAGCAAATAGACTGCTCGCAAAACCCGATTTACCCACACACATACACGAAACGGGATTTTTATTTTTGAATCCCTGATATGTGTTTAAAAACGTATAATGGTCTCGGCCTGTACGATCGAAATCGAAATTGCTAGCGCTCACAGGCTGGGCTAAGGCCAAGGGTTGGCCAACGGGCCATGCCGGGCCTGATAACATGGAACACCAGACTCCCCTAGAGTGGACCCGGGCCTTCCGATGAGAAGGTCACCACGAAAACTTTGACCAGACTACACCCACTGCTTGCAGGCCGATCCTGGTGGGAATTTTCACACCCGCGCAACCACCATTTCTATATCCCTCGGGGTCGCATTCAGTAAATCCACTGTCGTGGTCACCAACACTACATATTTCACATAATGACAAGTATGTAGATTGTAGTGAACCGTAGTATATACGGTATTCTCAGTCGCTTTGTCGTGGTAGTGTTCCTGCTCCCGGATTCAACATATACGTGTGAACTGTAGCTTAAAGGGCGCTACACCCTACATAAATACGGCGGCCGAAGCTCGTCTGCTCCACTCCTCGACAATATTTTACGTCTGATGAAAATTAAGTTCTTTCAGTATTTTATTGATAGAAATATGGCATAAATGTTCTAAAACATCTGTCTGTGCAGAAAACGAAATATCTTTACTGAAATACACTGTTTGTCACTCTGGTCTTTTATGTTATTGTGGATTAATTCCACAGTTTTGGTTCAACGAAGATTTTTTATCCTGTAAGTCAATGCTTTCCTCAGAAGTTATCATATGAAAAACGAACCCAACGTTTTTTTTAAAGTGTTTTAAGTGAAGTGGCACTTTTGGCACTTCCGAAAGGAGGTTGAATACATTTAAGTGGGCATCCATATACTAAATAGTTGTCAGTGAATTGATAACGCAATTCGGATTTTATTTATCGGTACAGCGACGAAGCTTCTGAGAGTATTTAGTTCAATGACAAGAATCATAGTAAATACAGGTAGAGATTTAAGAACAAAGTCTTTCGTTCAAATCTGAGGAACCGAAGAATTCAGTCAGCGAAGTGGCCATGGCTCAAAAAGTACACTCTTAGCATCAACAAGTTTGTGAATAAGTTATTTGATATAAATGCTGCTTCAAAAAACATTGTTTTGTCAAAAAAACACTAGCAAAGAGCAAACGAAACTCTTTTTATTCAATTTTGATTTCATCACCTTCATGCTTATGTAAAACATCATTCACATTTGGTGCAATTAGAAGCTCTGGAAAGAAATTGCTATCCAGCGATCTCTTCGTGCCCTCCTTTTGTTAATCAAATACCACCGATTGCACATTAGTGACTCAGAATTGAATTTAAGCTTTCTTGTAGGAAAACCTATGTTGTCCATTATTTACTTTAAATTGACTGTGTTTGTCTTTTTTCTCTTTGTCTTTTATTTTACCCAGGTATCCAAAACCTCTTTCCAATACGCCGTTCTGAAGTACACATTGGATAACGGAATCATGAGCCTTAGAATTTACGTACAGTATTACCAGAGTGAAAGCATATTACTGTTTGAGTACAACAGGACAACGACATAAAAATGTTTCTTCTTGAAGTTCATAGCTAATCAGAATTACTTGCAGCTAACAAAGAATTTCATTGCTAATTTCTTCCATGCCTTTAATGGAAAATTGGCATGCCTGCCATGCCAATTTTTTTATCAATAACAGTATATCTTCTGCAATCTCCGAGAGACAATGTTATCAGTTTAATTTCAAATGTCTGCGACATGAACTTCACGTCCAAAATCTTTGTTTTGGCCGGTCGCCCGCATTTTCAAATCCTATTTCGTTTGTCCCGCCCAGTTCCGCCTGTTCCCCTATTTAATCGAAGAAATTGTTGCTGATATTCACGTGCAAATGGAAAAAGGTTGGGACAATAAAAACATTTCCCCTACTTAGAGAAAACTCGTGATAGTCCAGTCTTTGAATACGGAATATGTAGGAGAAGCAACTCTCGTATTCTCGTAGGGTCGCTGAGCCTTTATATAGTGTCGTTTTTGAACACAGGCCTTAAATATCGTTGGAAAAATGTAAAAATATCTTTACTCATTACGGCATTATTTTGCGAGTGCCTTGTAGGCTCATTTTCGTATCAGTATCGTGGTTTTTCACAGAATAATATATCATGTAAGAACTCCACGCACCGTGCTACGGCATTATGTGCTCTCCAGATGGCCAAACTGGCACCGGCGAACAACAATCTCTCTTTCCACGCTGGAGGAATCGTCAGAAGGAGTGGATTCTAATGATACCCTCGTCTAGTACGAAACGTATTCTTAAAGTAAGTACCGCTAGCTTATATTTAAATATTGGCGCTTCAGAACACAGTTTTGCTCCTGTAGTGCCATCTACTGATTCATTGAGAAGCTATAGCAGCATTTGTTTTGTTTCAGAAGTCGTTTGCTTGTCCGTGCATGCAAACAACAATGTCCGCGACAATCGTTGATCCCGCCAGCTGTGAAGTGCGTCCTGACATACGATTCTTGTATGCAAAAGGATTGTCGGCTGCTGAAATTCATCGGGAATTATGCCTAATTATAAACCTACAGTTATGAGTGAAGGAAAGGTTAGACAATGGTGCTGTGATTTTAAAAATGGACGAACAAATGTCCATAACGAAGAGCGAAGTGGTAGGCCCAGTATTCTGACCGATGAAATTGTTTTGCAAGTGGAACAAAAACGGCGATGTGATCGTCGATTGACAATTAATGGCCTGGCTGAACAATTTCCTCAACTTGGACGCACTACTGTCTACAATATTGTCACGGAATACCTCGGGTACCACACATTGCGTGCAAGGTGGGTACCGAAAATGCTCACCGACCACCACAAAGAGCAAAGAATGTCCAGTGGACGAGAGTTTTTGGGTCGTTGGGAACTCTTTAAACCACCCACCGTACACTCCTGACCTTACACCCAGCGACTATTTCCTCTTCTTGCACTTAAAACAGTGGTTCGGTGGACAACGTTTCGAAACCGAAGAGGAACTCAAGAATGGCGTTGTCGATTGGTTCAACCCTCAGGCGGCGAGTTTTTATGCAGAGGGGTTAAAGAAGCTGGTGCATCGGTACGAAAAATGCTTAGAAGTGAACGGCGATTACGTAGATAAGTGAAGTAGGTTTGTAGCTAACTAAAACTGCCAATAAAATGTGTTTCATATGAGTATATTTTTTCCTGTGACCAAACGGCCTTACTTTATGAGCACGCCTCGTAACTTGTTTAACGAGATTTGTGGATTTCGTCTGGATCTCATCTATTCTGCAATTAGCACTTTCTCCGATAGATCCCAAATTCGTGCCGCGCATTCAAAATGAGGCCAACTAAAGCAAAGCAACATACTCTATCTTACTTTTCATAGCAATTTTCCCACACGCGCCTGATGAAACCTATTTTCTTTCGCGCTTACCTGTTTATTCTTCTAATCTCTGGATCTCGTGACAGGTTTAATGTTAGTGTAAAAACCTAACTCCTGACCTGCTCTGAAATATTAAACTCAGTTCCATTTCTTTTTCAATTTATATCTTGTTTATCTTTTCTTTCATTCAAATATTTCAGTTTTGTACAATTCCTGAAATTTGTTCCAACCTCCATCCTTCACATCACTCCGATATCTGGTCCAAATTGCTCGGGAGAAGAATGCAATCTGCCAGTGTCCTTATTTCTACGCAAATCATTGTGTCATCTCCAAATACGTAGATAATCTAAGAGATCGCAGCTAACGTAGGTGGGTAATGCATTTCAAGAATAGCAGCGGGGCAACAATGATGTCCTTGGGAACTCTTGATTTTATGACTGCCTCCGATGAACTCAACTCGTGGACTACGATTTGTTTGCGGTTAGATTAGAAGTTCCCTATCTAGTTAGTCTCCTCGTTTATACCATAACATCATAGTTTGCGTATCAATTTCTCGTGAGTGATTTCTTGATACCTTCCTTGAAAACTAAAAATATAGCATCCCCTTGTACATTCATTTCTCTCGATTTCAGAATATCACAAATAAAAAGACAGAGATTTATCGCATAATCGGTTTTCTAAATCTGTGTTGGTTACGTCGGGGTATCTCCTCTTGGAACAGTATCTCCTATTGCCGACAAGGGCTATTATGTTGCTATCAAGAATATGTTCTTTGATTTTTCATGGCATCGACATTAAACAATTCGGTCTGTTTGGCTAGGATGCTCCCCATCAGCGTCTTTGTAGGGAGGACCTATGCGAGCTAGCTTCCCGTCGCTTAGTATTGAATCGATTTCTATCGACTTCTAGAAAACGGATTTTAAATAAAGGTAATAAATAAAGTCTTCCGCTGTTCGATTAGTGGTACAGACGAATTTCTTTCGGATCTGAGGAATCTGGTTGTTTTTAAATTTTGGGACAATTTTTTTATTCCTCGCTGGGAATAATACGTCACTCACAAGCACCTCAGGTGTGAGGGGACTTCGATGTGTGCAGGAATAGTGCAGATGCTTTGAACGAAGTATTTAGAATTTTGTCTCTGATACGCTTTCGGTAATCATTTTGCCAGTTTCTGTCATTGAAGAATGTACAGAGCTGCAGTGTCCATCTATTTCCCTGACGTTAGACAAAAACGTTTGCTTGTTCTCTAAATGTTTGCGTAATATTTTGCCCTTGAAGGCAGGTAAATCTCTGCGAAAAATCTTATTCGTTTTTTCCTCGACATTTTACAAGTTTACCTTAAAATGCATTCATTAGATTTTCGTGATTACTTATTAAACCCTTTCCTTAATTTGAGTGCATTTTCTTTGCCTCCTTAAATGTGGCCGTGATTCTTTATTAACGCGTTGCTATTTTTGACGAATAAATTCCTCCATCCCGTCACGTACGTATTGAAAGTCTTTTTCTTAATGTGACACATGTCATGAATGAACTTATTAATAACCTTCAAAGGTCATAATCCTCTAAGTATCACCGTACACCTTCTATGCTGTTTTCGTCGTACTCATTACGAGAACTCCTGAGTGATGAGCTATCCGTTATGAAGACTCCTCCACTTAGTCTGTTAGATCTCCTTCCGCTGTAGAAGATTAAACCCATTCGGAAAGATCTCACTGCCTGATATTTCTTCTGCGAGTCAACCAGTATATATGGCGATGTTTCTGCCTTTGTACTTTCAAAGATATATTCTATATCCGATCAATTATTTTTCATATTTCGGCAATATCATATGATAAAATTCATACTATCTAACACTGCTTGCTGGAGGGAATTAAACTGCACATATTCCGCATATCCTTATTATTTTCTTTCAGAAAGCTCTAAGCAACTAACCTGAGCAAATTCTCCTCCACTTCTTGGTATTTAACACCCCAGGGGAATTAATTAAAAATAGCAATTTTCCACCAAAATAAATTTTAATGCGACCGGTTTCAGTGTTACTATATCGGTCAGAAACCGGTTGCATTAAATTTCATTTCTGTGGAAAATTACTATATTTAATTAATCATGATATTACGCCCTCCCATATCACGCCTGAAACGTCTCTTTTTACCCCAGGAGAATATCTACGCTCTAAGCAACCAGTTGTGCCAAGTTCTTCTAAAGTGTTCATGTATCCTACTTGCTGCCTTCTGCGAAGCATCGCTCGTGTATTGAAATCTCGGAGGACTATGTAACCCTACCTATGTCATACCGTGAACAATTATTTCTAATTAAAAAGTCACTGGGTAAGTCGTGTGGTGTGTGGGATGCATTACGTAATGACTTGCACTCCACTTGAAGTGAATTTTCTCGCTTCTTCCACCGTGTTTTGGTCCTCCACTGCAATCACGGCTACGGCCCCAGGGCGATACATCGCCGCAGTCTCCCCCCCTCTTCGCCGGCGGAAAAGGGTGGATGCGGGCCCCCCTAACTGTCAGCCGACCCCCGGGGTCTCCCCACCCACCCTCCCACCGTCACACCGTCGCGCCACTTACAACCAAGCGAGCGGCGCCCTCGACGCGCGAAGGAGAAGGGATGCTTGACTTCCCCCATCTAACAAACCCCCTGTTTTTAGCCGAGCTCAGCAAATCAACCTGCCCATCGCTGTCGACTCCAGGAGTCGATACGAAGTTCCCTCCCAGCAGCACCCCCTCCTCACGACACACCGACGACAGAGGGGACGCCGGGGAAGGGGGAGTCCAGGGGGACTTCGACGAGTCGGGAATAAGGCCGAGTAGAGAGAGCGGGAGCATCCTCGGTCATCCTGACGGAGACGCTGTTCCGCCGTCTTCTCTTCCACACGAAGCCTGCAGCTCCGCATCACGAGGATCAGTAGGAACAAAGCACATCGCCTGCAAAACGGTTCCCTTAGAATCAACAAGGGTATAGACGGCGCATTACCTCCGATTTCTCTTCGCCTTTCGAGTGCTTTCGTCACGGAAGAAGAATTATATCCTGAGAGTAAGATGAATTATTGAGAGAATAGACTTAAATGAGAATAATGTCAATGGTTCGTTAACCTCCGAAAAAATTCTTCAATGTGTGGGCAAGGATTGATTTTCAATTGAATCTCAAGTCAGGTTTTGGCATTATACTCTACCCCATATCCCATCGCGTCTCCCTTTGTGTGTCCGTCCCTCCTTACTCTAGCTCGCCCTATCCGATCTCCCTCATTCGACCCTTCACTTCCCCGCGTTTCCTATCGAAAAACCTAGTGGATAAAACTTTTTCCCGAGTGAACCTTTCAGTGGAAATCCATCCGAGGACCCGTTACTGAAAAATCGTAAATTAACTTCAACTTAACTTTAACTAATGGAAACGCTCATGTCACTAGTAAACTCAAAACTGAGTTGAGTCACGGGAAAGCAACATATGATTCATTTGGGAAGCGTTACATCGCGGATTTTATGTTAGAGGGCCATTTAGTCAACAATTAATTCGGGCTGAGGGAAAACCCTCACTCATTATTCATGTCCATCTATGAAATTTTAACCGGAAAACCGTGGAATGGAAGAAGAACTCTATCGTCTCCAAGCGATACGCATTTATCTTCTTTCCCCTCGAATTTCGCACCCAATTCAGATAGACGCACATTATTAGCCCTACTCCCTGTGGCCACAGAAGTATGACGCCAAATTCCTCGTTCGGTAGTGAGCACCTTTAAGCTAGCATATTTATTTTTATTTCAGATTCAAGTTAATTTTTCGTTGATTTGGTCAAACATCGGGCTTACGAAGGAATTAATAGTTCTGTAAACGAAACATTCACGTAGCCGACATGGCCATATTTATTTCAAAATAAGAAACATGCCTACGAGAAAGAATGAGTCAAGTGATGAAGCTAGAGAATTTCCATTTCCCGTCTCCAATAAAAGGAAGAGTGAAGAGGATGCATAATTCTGGCGTCGCCAGAAAGAGGCATTAAGCTCGCTCTGGGGCATAAAGTTCGAATGAGTGGCGGATTTGGAGAACCTCAAAGGGAATGAGCATCTTAAAATATTTAATAAAATAATTTTATAAAATTTTTCCTACAGAAAATTTGACAATCACGTTAAATTTCAGAAAACCACTTCCTGAGTCACTCTGCCACCCAAATAGTTTCAAACTAAGGATTTCAATGGCTTCTTCTAATACAACGCAACATTCGCGACCATAACTTCACTATGGGGAGAGTTTCATATGGTGATCAAGGATTCGCGAGTTCCCATGCAAGCGTCATCGAGCGTATAGCTTTTATCAATTCCTGGGTCGGAGAGTTCCATTAATTTCGCTAACAAATTTATATGTTTATCATTATGCCGACATTGCATTGATCGAATTTCCTTTAGACGTGGTTTCCGTTATTTAGAATTTCTTTTGAATGTTATTTGGAATCCGCTCGTGCAAAAATTAGCCCTGCAACCTCTTCTCACCAATGGGAAGCTCGCAGGCGAGCACATTTTTGCCCTTGCGCACTCTGTCCGGCGTGCTCTGCGGTTCCGATGTGCCCCACCGAAGGGTTAAGTCTTGAGGAAGCCAGGGCACGTGGCCTACCAAGGAGCTTCCCTCAATATGGAGCAAAAATTACCCAATAGAGAGCATTAATACCAGTAGCAAACGTCGTTATTGAGCCATTATTTGGGTTAAAGCATTCCACAAATTAAATGAAACTCACAGTAAATCAATAGATTAACCGCAATATCCTTACCTGAGGATGAAGTTAAGCCTCGGTGTTAACCGCGGGGTTCAGAATCACCAACCTTGGGTTCGCTTCTCATTGTTACAGTACAAACAATAAATTCTGTGAAAATAGCCATATATGTTATGTAAAATTTTTCCATCCAAAAATATTGACTGTGAAAGTAGACGGTATACGGATGTAAATATTTTTATCGCCTGGGAGCTCGACATAAACGAGCTACGAGGACTTGCGGCTCTGAGAAAGCTGAAACTGGGTTGGTAGTACATCCTTTGGCAATATTTAGTCCAGATAATGGAATTCCTTGCATAAAATTATTTATAAACGGGAATAAGTTGCATTATACTCTCATTTGTTGAAGAGAAATGGTATTGTTTTAAATTTAGGAAAGCAATATCGACATTTTGGTGGAAAGTATGTAAAAGACTCATTTCGCATTAAAGAAAAATATACTGATTAAGAAAGAAATAGCGAAAATTCTCCAGAAATTATTATAACTGCTTTAGCCAGGACGCTAGATTCGCAAATTAAAAGATTGTAAAGTTAGAAGTACGCCTGACAGAATGTATATGAATTAATTATTATGATCATTTTCTACGTTTATAATGCTACTGCTACGTTCGTATAAACATCTATCTTGCCAGCGGATATTAGTTGGTTAGATGACCGCAGCGCAAAAGCGAATGTATTGGATTCGTATGAAAATGAAAGAAAATGGGGCTTAAACAGTTTCATCTACGGAAGACTAACTCGAGCGAGCTAATCGGTCGAGTACGTCTCGCACAGCGGCTATGGCGCCCTATGGTGCTCCGACATCGCTGAGCTTGCCATCGGAATTACCGAGTATCTCGATGGTGATTGAAGAGCCAATCAATCCATTTTTTTGCAATAACTGCCACCACCTTTGATTCCGTATAAATCATAATAAACAACACTTGGAGACCCTCCAGATAATTTAGGTCTTCCGGACTAAGAGATGTGGGGTTGGGGGCTATTAATTTAAAAAACATGTTACTTGTTCTGACATCTATTCAGATCACAGAAATGATGTTCACACATTAAAATTAACATCCATGAACGGGAAAATTAGCATTAGATCGAATTTGAATTTTTAATGCATAAAAAATAATTTCAATCCCTTATATTTTAGACTAATATTTTATCTTTGAAGAATTTAACACGCAAAATATCAGTACGTAATCTTGATGAAAAGTCATCAGATACTATATGTCGAGTTAGTATTCAGTAGCATATTAGATCCCGTGAGTCCTGAAAGCATCGTGGTCACTAAACCAGAGTTAACCATCCAGTACTCCCAAATCACCCGTAGGTTTATTCCAATCACCATGAGTGAAGTGCATAAACATAGTGGAGTGCAAACGTGAGGCCTCGGGCTCTATCTCTACGTAACTCGAGTCCAAATGGTCGTAACGAAGCTATCCAATGGTCGAAGGATTAGTTACGAGAAGTTCAATCCTTTCAATTAAAACTGCTGGTCAGTGTTCAATAAGATTCTACAATTCATCAGAACACGACCTATACGAAAATTGAGTGCAGAGTAATTTATAGTATCATTTTATCAATGGAAACGTGCATCTCAATCGTGCAGAGGCTATATGAAGCAAAGCTTTCCTCCCTGCCTCAAATATTTAATCGCCTATTTTCAATCGGTAGGCGAAGCTCAGCAATATTTCGACCACTGTACTATTGCCCCCCGTTGAAGTTTGAGGGATGTTGTGTAGACAAATATATATGGAAATATTCTAAGACTATTACTTTAAAAATTGCTTCCCGATTTGCACCCAATCAAACCGGCTAATTGCAAATGACATTTGACGCGAGTTGAACGCACAAAACTCTTTTGATGGATCCGCTAATCTGTAAATTATGTCGCACAGTCACTCAGAAAATGTCTTGTGACATGACATGAGACATGAATTTGTCTTAAGTTAACTCGAAATGCTGCTGTTACGTTCAACATGAAGAAGGGACCCAAAGAATTCACAAGAGAGCGAGCAACACCACCGCGGGGAGCGAAGTTCCGCTCCCGCAGGTGTCTTCACCGCGGAGGCGAAGAATGCGACCGAGCCTCCGTCCGCTCGTGTCGCGGAGCAACCCGCGGAGGGGACCGGCGACTCTGCCGGTCATCCGCCGTGTCCTTACCTTCCGCGTGTCGGAAGGGCGCCGGTGAGCCACGGGGTCTCGAAGGGCAGAGCGGTGGTGGTTGCTTGGTCGCTGGCCGTCGCCGCGCCACGGAATGGCTGAGGCAGTGAAGTGATGGGGACCACCCTAACTGACGCCGACTCCGCATAGACGGCTCTGAGGTGCATCGCACGGAGATGACAGGATGAAGGGAAGTCCTCGAGGGAAATCAATCGCCGTTGGCGTGGTGCGGGCCAATCGTATAGCCTCATCGAAGGCCGGGAGAAGGGATGGGGAGAGGGGACAGTGGGTGGGTCGCCTGGGGGACGCCTCCGTGCCCCATATAAGCCACGGGAGCCGCCTGCTTCGCGGGGCGGTCGCTGGACCAGACCCCCTCCCTTGGGGGCGTCCCCCTGCTTCATCTAATTGCTGGGCGAGAGAAGTTCAAAGGAATGGCAATGAAGCGGTGTTCTCCTACCGGCACTTATCGAGACATCTTGTAAATCTCAATCGATCGGAAGGAGCGGTGGTGGTGAGGCGGGAGCCGGCAGAGCTGCATGTCTCCTCCCGCAAGTGGGTGGAGTCTTGGCGTGTTCGATGGGGCAATGGAATAGGGCCGGGAGGCTGGCGTGGGCGTTCCCTCGAGACATCTCTGGTGGGACGCATGGCACGCAT
Source organism: Hetaerina titia (assembly GCA_037158775.1). NCBI lineage: Eukaryota > Metazoa > Arthropoda > Insecta > Odonata > Calopterygidae > Hetaerina > Hetaerina titia. Next base: position 10,465,418 of record CM073779.1, read on the forward strand.
CTCTGATGACTCGGGGGTTGTCATCCTGCCTTCAACAAAACACGCTCCCCATTAAAAATCTTGAGTGACTTGTCCCTGAGAGAAAGATGAATTGCTACCACCCCAATGAGACCACATTTTTCCAAGAGTTTTTGCGTCCGTTGATTAGCCAATCGTTTCCAAAGAAGGAGCCACCTTTGCGATGCGCAGATGTTGCCATGATAAGTCAACCTCGTTGCTTTGGGCTTTATACGGTCCTGAAAATTTTTAATGTGTATCTGTGCTCTGCTGAATACTTCCATGTATGTATACACTTAATGGTCTTCCATTAACTTGACTCATTTTTTTTGTTTCTACTCCCCTTCATTCCGTTTGATAAAATCCTATCCTTTTTTCCTTTTTCCTCTTTGCTTAACTTTACTTAGCAGTCTACGTATATACAACATTCTACTCATAGACGATAAACAACTTTTCAGTTTTCCGCTTAAAAATATCTGTTATAAAACTGGTTTCCTAGATTTTTCTTCATTTTTAAATACACAAGTTCGTTTTAATGAATGCACTTTTATGTTCAAGCTTCTCAAAATCTCTCTCAAACATTTACTAGACGTTAATTTCCCTTCCACAAACATCATTTCTCGCCGCAACTTCCTCAGCAATTAGTCTGTTTTCTTCCCCTTCGTCGTCCAGTTTATCTTATTCACTCTCTGTGCCTACGAATGTCAAAAATCCCCAATGTACACTTATTTGATTCTTTAAAATCCTTTTGAACCATCCAACGCTAGGCACCATGCATAATCCTTGCAGTTTAATTTAACCACATTTTTTAATGGACACACGATCCCTTTCACGAGAACCCTCCTTTCTGGAAATTGCAAGTGTATACTTCTAAAACTGTTGTATTTGTTCGCGACTTCTGAACCACCACTTCGCGACTTCGGAAGAAACCATGAGGTCCAGCTTATCTCATCCGGTGAATTTCAGATCGACCCAAAGTACTCGATCAAAATAAAATCTCAAGCTGGAATTCTAAGAGAGGCTTCGAGTAATCAAGTGGTACGCGGTGAAAGTGAGCGTTGAAGTGTTAAAATAGATTACGGAAATACACAAAAAGCGCATACCGAGTGCATTAATCATTTGGGCGACGGACTTCGCGGATGATAGCACGAAGTTGACTGTTTCGCGCGTCAGTCAATGGTCAAGGTTGAGATCAAAGGAAAGAATTTGAAAAACTAAGTAGCCCCTTTTAATATTAACTCAATACGAAATCCGAGGGTGCGTCACACGCCTTGAGTGCATTTGCTGAACTATGGGTTTGGGGTCTCTATTCAATTGATTTTGATAATATTACGTGCAAATACGATGGATCTAAAATCAATTTAATACACCAAAGTATACTTTTATGACAGATTTCCGCCCGACAGATATGACAGATTCAATAAAACTATTGGGAAGGTTAAGTACAAACCAGAAAATAAAAGATACCGTCGCATTTCTTGAATCCACCCATAAATGATAATATTGTTCATAATTTTCTATGGGAATAACTCAAGGAAAATATTATTAAAAATAATGTTGGTAGTTTATTTTACACTACACCATTGACATTAAACGTAATGTGAGGCGAAAAAAATCACCATGTTTCGTTAAGAATTGAGTACCTGAAACGAATAAGCTTAATCCCAATAAATGAAGCTATAATCCCAATAAAAAGCTCGCCTGCTTTTTTAATTTGTCCCGAGAGAAACTCATGGTTTAATACTAGACACCCTGTTAATTAAAGTCTTAAAACTCTGTGTATCAGTTCCTAATGTTGGAAAGAGATATCGCTGGGGTCAAGAGATGCTTGTGATCTAAGACGGCAAGAATTTCGCTGTGTTTGAGGAGTGGACCTCTTTGTATTCAATGATAGAAGTTAGGCACTATTGTTTGTTTAATATAAGTTATTTAAAATACATATATTTGAAAAATGTTGTATCATTAAAAAAGTTTCAGTGAACATTTGGAGAAAATAAATTCAACTAAATAGAAATAAATGGATACCTAGAGCAAAGAAATTCATATAATTCGTTGTTTCGGGCGTGACCCGAGTTTATAAAGTTTCTCTTTTCATTATGTTATATAAAGAAATTCATGGTTGCGGAAAAGCATGTTTCTACTGTAAAGAAAGGCCAGCACTTTACTAACAATGATTTTTGTATATTTGCCAGAATATTATTGTTAAAGAAAACGGTCTGTGATTACTGTAGTCATTCATACCGGCGTCTTCGTAGAGGAGATTTAAGTGAGCCAGCTTCTGGTCTCGAGGTGCTGAACTGTATTCTACTGACAAATTCCAAGAAACTGCGGGACGCAGCAGTAACTTTTGACGGAGTCATCAGCTTATATGCATGACAGTACAATAATTTCTCAGTGTAAAAATCGTTCGCCTTGACCAGGATTCGAACCCGGATCCCTCGATGTCCGGCATAGTGCTTTAACCAGTTGAGATATCGAAAGAGATAAGAAATTTTGGCGGCTTTAAAGGAACAAGATGTTGTGGCGAAATACTATACATACAATGGGATAGGCATTCGTAGTCTTGACTTGCAGAAAAACTGTTTTTGAGATAGGCACGTTGTTTTCAGTGAGTTCCTTCAGTATTTAAGCGAAAATTTCTTCCAAACTTATGGATATATTCGTTATTTTTGGAGCTGTTTTTAATTCCTTTCAGGGAAAACGTTATACGAGGCGTACAATCGTACTCGTCCAGGCATTTCAATCGCTTCGTTTTGTGCACATGCATAATTTGTGTAGAAGTTCTGCGAGAATGTTTGGTTATTTCCCTTGTAACAATTAACCCATGTTCTCTTTTTAAATAATGAACATTTGGATGCTTCCTTTCTATTTACCAGAAGTGAAACAAAAATGGTTTCGAGTATACTCTAAATATTTGCATAGAATTTTTCTTTTGAACGTAACCAAGGCTTTGCAAATCATCCGTTTTGTTTTTACGCGACAGAGGTATCTCTTATCTTTATCGACTCGTATATTCGGGAATAATATAAATTTTACATTGAGCATTAAAAATAAAGGTCGATTTATTTTCACACATTTTAAAAAATTAAAAAAACAAGAAACCTGATATTAAAAACTTTCAGATAATCATGAGGCTTTCAAAGAATTCTAAGACGAAGAATCTGAAGAAGTGTGTGTCTACTTTCATAACCCGAGTATCGATCAAGGAGCAGTTGATTCTGAAGACCCCCAGTCCTCTGGAGAGGAGGACGAAGACCATGACAACATTTACTTGCACTCCCTCACCAAAAAGAGGACGTGGACGAGGTAGGTACGCATATAATTTTAATTTTTTTTGCAAAAAATGAAATTCTATATCTAATAATTGTTGCCTCATGTCATACAATATTCCATACTTGTATTGATCATTTTAAAATCACAAATAATTCAATTTACCAATCATTATACTTTTTTTAATAAAATGTCGAATTTGTAAAAACTCGTTACACGTGGGCACATGGAAAACATTAAGATATTTTTCCGTTTAGCACTTGCTTGTCATTCCACCCCAGAAAGGTGTTCACAGGCGTTTCAATAAGTTAATCTGAATGACGCAACTTACCTCTATCTCCTTGGAGATGATGTTTGCACGTTGCTTATATTGTTTTTATTTTAGAAAATAAAAAATGATAATAGATAAACATATTGAAATGTTATATTATGATCCGTTTTTTTCTTTCAGTATTTATAAATTAAAATTTATCAATGACAAACAATGGATTTCATATTGTTGAAAGGAAAAGTTGCATTCATAAAACTTTTGATCAGTACTAGTAGCATTCCACTACTACTTGTTATAGTTTTTTCAATTCTCCAGAATTTATAACTATTACTCTATTTTCATGTGAGCGTAGATCCTTCTCTATCTATTTCTCCCCACAGGTGAAGTTTTCAGATATTAGGAAAAATATGATCGTATGTTTCGTAAATTTAATTTTACCATCACGAGTTGCCACAAACAATTTCCTTGTATTCGAGATAATGACCTTTGATCAGACGATATATTATGACTTTCAATAAGGCAGTCCAATGTCAAAATTAAATTGAAAATTTTAGTTCGTTTACATTAATGTGATGCTTTGATATCATACGGTTGTACGCCCGGTAAGTCAGAGTTCATTAAATGAGGAACACAATGTATATTTCCACTGTTCTTTAATTTAATGCAACTAGTCTCAACGCATAGGCGTCATCATCCTGATGATGACGCCTAAGCATTGAAACTAGTTGTACGGAATTGAAGTACAGTGGAAATATACAATGTGTTCTTCGCTTGATGAACATGAACTTCCACAAAATGATGCCGGGTGGGTCCGATTCAATTTCCGTTTTATTTTGCCTGGACACGCTCGGTTTCTCTCTTCAGTTCTGGCATTCGTATTAGACAAAGTTGGAAATTGCGGGGTCATTACGTAAAATGGAATAGGGCAATGCCGTGCCCAGGTCCACACGCTAGACCCCCACCCCATCAGACGACGAACACCCATCTCGCCCCTCCCAAAAATAAATTTAAAGACACCAAGCAATTCATGTTTCAAAAGCTAAAAGTAATGTTCGGCAAAGAACTAGAAAGGCGAAAACGAAAGGAAACCAGCACAAGAGAAGATGTGGCATGAGGAGATGAGTGAGTGAAGGTTGGAGGGTTTATTTTATTTCCTAGAGGAGGAGAATTGTCCCAGGAGTCTTGTTTCCTCCGAGCTAAACCCGAGAAAAGAAAAAGTTTCTAAATACTCCGACTCCGCAAATTACTGTTCTGTTATTTTTGTTGAAACCGGGTCTCATCAGTGATATAGGAATCTTCCGAGTCATTTTCCGAGTTGTGAATCCCTTCCTTTGGAAAAAACACGGTGGGTTCTGTGTGAAGGAAGTGCTTAAGGAGGTGGCCAAGACTCTTGTCTCGAAGCCTTGTCACGGAGTCACGCCACTCTTCGTTTTGAGTGGCGAAGTGTAATGAACTTGCATCGGAGCTTTCGGCTCATTCCAGTAACTCTGCCAGAGGTCCAGCATCAGGGCCGCCTCCCCGAAATCTCCATGACGACAGTCAGCCTCCTTTGACTCTACACAACACGGGTATTTTGAGCGATTCTTTACGAGATTTAAGATACGCTCTCTCAAATGTAACGGCAAGTTGAAAACTCACTATCTGTCTCACCTCACACGCGCATAACCCCTCATTTGGCTCTCAATTCATCATCACATCCTCGCTTTGCGTTTCTTTACAGTTATTACCGCCAAAATCACATTTCATATTTTCATTATGTCATTAGTAATGATTTACACTCAGTGAGACCTCTAATCGTATTCTTGGAACTACTATACATCCTTCCAATATGACCTTCTTTAGCAGAACTCTTCTGAAACTCGTATGCCCGAGTCATAAAAATCTTACATTTTTCCTCAAAGCAAACATCGTACATGTACGAGGCTTGTCCCATAAGTACCAGGCCTGACCTATAGATGGCAGTAATTGTTTGAAAAATATCACTGTATTGGAAAGTAGGCTATCTATAAAGCATATATAATAATAATAATAATAATAAAGTGTCTTTATTGGGGCGAGATTGAGACTGAGATAGTCCCTTCTTCCACCTAACCCCTCGTCAAGTTACATATACATATATAGTTTAAAATATCATTTACATAAAATGTGAGAAACACTTGAAATTATGCAGGAAAGCACCCACACAGGAAAGGGGGTGTGAAAACCTGCGAAATCCTACTGAGATATAGCTAATGTTTTACTACAAGAAGTGTTTCTATATATACATTTTAAATTAAAAATTAAAATATAAAGGGAGTAATAAAATAAATGCAAATGAAATTACAGACAAATAATATATAAATAAAAACTGTAAAATATAAGTAATGTAGACAAATATAATAAAAGAAGAAGAATTTTACAAAATAAAAAAAATAAAAATAACGTCTTGTATTGTTTAAAAACGTGCGTCTTGTCATTTCGATTGTTGGGTTGTGAGCATTGTCTTGTATAGTACCCTTTTAAACGATGACAATGAGAGTGCGTGTATTGTGGTTAATTTGATGTTGTTCCATTCCCGGCGGGCAGTAACAGTGAATGACTTGTTGAATATGGCTGTTCGGTGATGAGGAATGACGAGTTTGTGGCTTCCCCGGGTGTATGTAGTGTGTACTGTGTCGAGACTACGAAAATCAGCTGTAAGATATAATGGCGTTTTTGTATTCAGTACTTGATATAGAAGGGTTAGTGTGTGCAGGAGGCGACGAGAGTCAAGTTTTAGCCAACATAGTTTATTTATATAATTAGTTATGTGGTCGGAAATTTGTAAATTAAATATGAACCTAATGCATGAATTGAGGGAACGCTGAAGTTTTAATGAAAGCTCTTGGGAAAGGTCTTGATATGCTACATCAGCATAATCGAAGTGCGGTAGTATTAGGGTGGACACTAACTGTTTCTTTAAAGATGTGGGTATCACGTGTTTCAGCTTTAGCAGAGGAAATAAAGACTTGTTGACTGATTTACATATTTTAATTACGTGATATGACCAGAAGAGCTTTTCATCTATCATTAAACCTAGGTTTCTGACCACCTCACAATAGGGGATGGGTACATCTGCGATATGTAAAGTCGGCAATTGATCTTTATCTATAGATGCTAACATTCTTGGATAACCAATTATAATTGCTTGTGACTTGCTAGGATTTATGCTTAAGAAATTAGTTTTGCTCCAGTTGTTGAGATGTGAAAGATCATTGTTAATATGCCGCAGGCTGTTTTGCAAGTTACTAATGTCAGAGTGTAAGTAGATTTGCAAATCGTCCGCGTAGAGGTGATATTTGCATTTTTGAAGTATAGAGGGACAGTCATTAATGTATAAGGAAAATAGCAGGGGGCCGAGAATAGAGCCTTGGGGAGCACCTCTTGATACGTTTGCCCACGAAGAGCATGAGTCGGAGTTGATTACTTTCTGCTGCCGACCAGAAAGATATGATGTAATCCAGTTAATAGCAGAGGGAGAAAAGCCCATGCACTTAATTTTTGCTGCGAGGATATCCTTATCTAATGAGTCAAAAGCTTTGCTAAAGTCTAGGAGAACTAGTACTGATACCTCCTTCTTGTCCATTGAGCGTCGTATATCATCAGTTATTTTGACTAATGCAGTAGTGGTGCTATGTCCATTGCGAAAACCAGATTGGTATGGGTCAAGAATATTATTGTGCTGTAGAAAATCAGCCATTTGCTCGTGTACAAGTTTTTCGAAGGCTTTAGAGAGGATTGGGAGAAAGGAGATCGGGCGGTAATCTTTTTCTTCTTGAGAAGTGGTCTTTTTGGGGATTGGTTTAATCAGGGCACATTTCCATTGGTTGGGAAATCGTTTTTGTGAGAAAGATGAATTGAAGATGTTAGTGACGTAAGGCAGTATTATTGGGATTAATTTGTTGATAAAATCAAGAGGGAGTCCATCCGAACCTTGCGCCTTAGACTTGATTCGTCTAATGGAAGAGTATACTTGTGTTATAATATATAACAACATATATATAATATATAACAACATATATATAACAATATTGTTATAATATATATAACAATATTGTGTTATATATATAACAAAAATGCCACTTGCCACCCTCCGCGTCTAGGTAACAATTAGTTGAACTCAATTGCATGCACTTTCACTAGCCTCCTGTGTGTTGTGTCAGAACCCTTCCCGCATGCCCGAGCGTCTTTACGAACTTCATGCTCCACCCTTCCATCCCTTGTCCCTCTCCGCGGGTGTGCCCTCCTCCCACCTGCAGCGTTGGGCCAGATTCCTCACCTTGGGTGGGAGAGAGTTTTGTATGGAACGCTCTTGTGGTGGTGGTGTTTCGCCTGGCTACTTGCTATAAACTAGCTGGCACGTTCGTGATAGGTTTCTTGCTGCATCCTAGGGTGGAATTATTTGTTGTAGGTAAGCGTATGTACTTGCATGCTTTTGGAGTGAGGATAGGTAGATGTGTGGTTGCATGCGCGTCTAATGATGGGGTGTTGCAATGAATGTGTGCACTGTTGTGGATTGGGGTTTGCATGTGTGTGTTGGTTTTGAATGCGGTGTTTCTTTTTTCCTTTTTCTTTTTTCCTTTTTTTGGGTGGTGGCCTAACACCCCCCGCCACACGCCCTTGCGGCGGCTTGCGGGGTATTATGTAGATGTAGATGTAGATGTGTTTGGGTTACAGGAGTGAATTTGAATTCTTCAGTGGCATTGCTCATATTTCCTGCTCTTGAATGGTACATCTTTAAGGTTTGATCTTTAATTTCGTGTACAATTGTGTTAGGTGGTTGTGAGAATCTATCATTCAATGCATCGAGAGATAAATGCGCGGGAAGAATAAGGTCTTTAGTTTTACCAATGCCATTCGACTTAAGTTTTTTCCATAGATCAGTTGGTGAGTTTTTGGGTTTTGTGGCAGACTGGAAAAAATTTATTTTGGCATTTCTTACTTTCTGTTTAGTTTTGTTTCTGAGATACTTATATCTATTAAATGCGTCGGGATCGTTGGTTTTTTTGAAAATTCTAAAGACTGAATCACGCGCTGCCATCGATTGTTTAATATCTAAGTTTAACCATGGTGCATTTGGTTTAGAGATTCGAATTACTTTCTCAGGTGCAAATTTGTTTAGGAGATACATTAACAGGATATTTAGGATTTCAACCTTATCATCTACATTCTCTGTGTGTTCGATGGAAGACCATGGGAGTGCGTGTGCTTCGGATATCAATTCATCGTCATTAATCATCGTTAGATTGCGTCGACGTATGAACGTCTGCTTAAATTTGGGAGCTTTAACTGAGTAAGCAAGATATATCAGATCATGAGAGGAGATACCAGGAACCGGGAGCTGTCCATGAGTGATTATTTTGTCTTTCTTTGCTGTAACAGCTAGGTCAATCCAAGTTGAAGAGGTTCTTGTGGTATTGGTTGGAAGTAGTGGGAGAACACTTAGATTATTGGCAGAGAACATTTGCCTAAAATAAATGGTGTCATATGAGTTGGAGTTAAAGTTTGCATTGAAGTCACCTGTTAGTATAATATGTTCGTATTCCGTAGAATAGCTAGATATTACAGCATCTAAATCAGCTAGATTGTTCACACATGACTTACTTTTATCGGGTGAAAGTGGTAGGAAGGTGGATGCGATCTTTTTAGACTTTCAAAAGGCATTTGATAAGGTTCCGCATGGTAAACTCATCCATAAATTAAAGGGCGCAGGTATACACAAGGGGGCAATAAATTGGGTTGAAGACTTCCTTTCAGACCGGGAACAGAGGGTAGTCCTTGACGGCGCTAGTTCTACCAGCGTAAGAGTCACCTCGGGGGTTCCTCAGGGAAGTGTTATCGGACCGTTACTATTCTTGATTTTTGTTAACGATCTGAACCGCAAAGTGAAAAGTAAGATAAGGATGTTCGCGGATGACACAGTGATTTATCGGGAGATATCTGGGGATGAGGATCGTTTAATTCTAGCACGTGATTTAAATAGCATTAATGAATGGTGTTCAAAATGGGGATTGCCTTTAAATCTTAATAAATGTTCGGTGGTAAATTTCTTTAAAAGATCCACGGGATTAGTTTACAAATTAGCTGGAGTTGACCTTGAAGTAGTTGATTCGGTGAAATACCTAGGTGTTACATTCACTAAAGACTTAACTTGGGGGACCCATATACGTAAAGTCTGCGGGCAAGCATATAAAAAATTAGGATTTATTAGACGCATTGTCGGTAGAAGTGACTCCAAGGTCAAGGAACGTTGTTATCACGCTCTTGTAAGGCCCCATTTAGAATATGCATGTAGCGTATGGGATCCGTGTGAAAAAGGCCTCATTCGGGAAATTGAGAAGGTCCAACGCCGGGCAGCTCGTTTCGTGGAAAACTGTTACGATAAAACGAAAAGCGTCACTGAAATGCTTATGGAGTTGGGATGGGAATCATTGGAAGAAAGACGACTCAATGCTAGGTTAAACTTACTAAATAAATTCGGATCCGCATGTTTCAGCACCGAGGTCTCGAAAATTATTCGCTCTCCAACATATATAGGTCGCTTGGATCATGTGTACAAAATTCGGGAAATAGATGCCAGGACTAGCAGACTCAAGGACTCCTTCCCACGGACAATACGGGATAGCAACTCTAGGGTTACACTCGGAGATAACAAAAATGCCACTTGCCACCCTCCGCGTCTAGGTAACAATTAGTTGAACTCAATTGCATGCACTTTCACTAGCCTCCTGTGTGTTGTGTCAGAACCCTTCCCGCATGCCCGAGCGTCTTTACGAACTTCATGCTCCACCCTTCCATCCCTTGTCCCTCTCCGCGGGTGTGCCCTCCTCCCACCTGCAGCGTTGGGCCAGATTCCTCACCTTGGGTGGGAGAGAGTTTTGTATGGAACGCTCTTGTGGTGGTGGTGTTTCGCCTGGCTACTTGCTATGAACTAGCTGGCACGTTCGTGATGGGTTTCTTGCTGCATCCTAGGGTGGAATTGTTTGTTGTAGGTAAGCGTATGTACTTGCATGCTTTTGGAGTGAGGATGGGTGGATGTGTGGTTGCATGCGCGTCGAATGATGGGGTGTTGCAGTGAATGTGTGCACTGTTGTGGATTGGGGTTTGCATGTGTGTGTTGGTTTTGAATGCGGTGTTTCTTTTTTCCTTTTTCTTTTTTCCTTTTTTTGGGTGGTGGCCTAACACCCCCCGCCACACGCCCTTGCGGCGGCTTGCTGGGTATTATGTAGATGTAGATGTAGATGTAGATGGCCGACTTTTGGAGGTCTGTAGATTGTGCCAATGAGTATTTTAGTGGAATTAATTTTAACTTCAATAAGAAGATACTCAGGTCTTTTCGCGTAAAAAGAGTCACTCTTAGTAAGTACTTAACATTTTAAATCATTTCTCACGTAAATGCCTACCCCACCACCACCTTTGCCAACTCGATCATTACGGTACAGACTATACCCGGGTATTTCAACTAATTTTGTGGATATTGAAGGCTTCAACCATGTTTCAGCTAACGAAATCACATGGATTCCAACGCCTGTCAGTAAAGAGCGCAATTCGTTAAGATGTGCAGAGAGACTCTGAACATTAAGATGCATAATTTTAAAAGAGCGTGGGTAGCGGCTTAGGTTATTAGAGAGCAATTGTCCTGTACTGAGTGAGTAATTTATGCAGGGACTCAGCGGATGCGCGCTTAGGTCATTTCCAGGAATGAAATCAGGGGCATCTGGATTGAGGTTGGAACTGTAAATTACCAAAGGAGGTGGTGCTGATGTCAAAGAAGAGGGGGAAAAAGGAGGGGCGAGTGGGTTAAGTGGTGAGGCGTTGAGGGAAGAGAGAGTGCGAGGTCTTATTGTGCCGGTGGGGATCGCCACGGGGGTCGAAGGAGAATGGTCAAAGTGGATGGTACCAGTCGTTAGTGTGTTGGTAAAGCTATTGTCCTTGGGAGTGGTTCTTAAGCAGGTACGCAGGCTAGGGTTGGGAGGCCTAATGTCCGTTGGTATATTGCTGGTTATTAATAAAGTCATTAGGGAAGATGATGTTTGGTTAAAGTAGTTAATGCTTGGCAGTTTCGCAAGTTAGTTTTAAGTATTTTGTCTGTTGTATTAGCAAACCTGGATATCGTTTACAAAAAAAATGGAAAATGGGTGCTGACTAAACTGTACACTGAGGAGTATTTATAACTTAAAACCGTAGGGTAACCTAAGGAAATATCAATACACAACGTGAAAAACTTGGGAGATATACTTGATACGTAAGCACTTGGGGAACCACTTATTTACACTTGCCAAAACTTAGACGTGCGGTTGCAAATTATAATTTAGGAGGAAAACACTTCACTTGAACACGGAAAAAGAAAAAACACTGATTTGTACTACCCTGAACAGACTACACACACACTACACTACACTACACTGTAGAGCAGCAGGAACTGGGATGCTCACGTTGGGGCAACGCACAGGAAATACAGGAACAGGGATGCTCACGTTGGGGTGACGCACAGGAAAATACAGGAACAGGGATGATCGAGGAAAGTGTCTAACACTTAGTCACGTTTAACTCTTCTGGCTATACGCTCGGAGATTCGAAAACTAAGTCACCGGCGTCCGTCTCTCTTATGAGTACTATCAGTACTCCAAAGCTCCTTCGCCTGCTCCAAGTCCCTTAGTGTGGCGAAATAAGCCCTAGTCCCGTTTGGCCGAAGGACGACAATTTTGCCGTCCTGCGTCCAGACGTTTCTAGGACCCGCCAGATCTTTAGCACCTTGGAGAACATTTTTTCTGGCAGCAGTGAGGGACTCGGTTATAAGTAGACCCGTTGCTTTTAATATTTTTTTGGCTTTCCACACTTTGTCCCTCTCTTGATAAGAAAGGAATCGCACTATTATCGGCCTCGGGTAGGACTCATTGGAGGTTTTGTAGGGTCCAATTCTATGTGCACGCCCGAGGAGGATAGGATTTACATCAACCTTTACCTTGGTTTTAAAAAAGTCCTCGGCAATCCTGAGGCAATCCTCTCGTTCAGTCTCGTTAATTCCATGTATCAGCAGGCAGTTTAGGCGTGAATATTGCTCTAAAGCGTCGAGGCGATTGTCAAAATCTTCTGCTTTCTCCTCCATCTGATTCAGGTGTTCAGATAAGCATTGTAAATCTCTCTCCACCTGCTTTTTGAAGGAAAGAAATCTTTCTTCAAGAGCCGTGAGGCTCGCCTGCTTTTTTGGTGTGCCATCCTTCTTCGCTTGATCCAGCTCCTCCTTGAAGGAGGACATTGTCTTCATCACACCGTCCAGCATCGACCGCAGGTCTCCTTGGTCGGCGTCCAGGTCCTTCTTACCAATTCCCTTGGGGGCCATTGCAGTAGGCAGGGGGGGGAGCTGAGGGTTGTAGCGTGAAAGTGAAAGTATGACGGAGCGACCGCTAGGCACGTCAGCCTCCTACGAGCATGAGAGAGCGACTCAAGTATAATCAAGTTTGAAGACGCCACGTAGCCATGGATAAAACATGGGTCCATTACTTAACACCCGAGACAAATGAACAATCAAAACAATGGATTCAAAAGGAAGAACCGGCTCCAAAGAAGGCGATTCAAATATTTTCCAACCGTGAAGAAGTGATGTCGGCAGTTAATGACTATGTCGGGGAGCAAGACAATTCTTATTGTAAAAAGGGTATCGAACTTATTGGCCATTGCTGTGAAAAGTGTATAAAGCTTAAAGGAGATTAGGTTGAAAAAGAAATATGTTTTTTTCAAAATTGTTGTGCTCTCTTTGTTGGGTCTTGTACTTCTGGGACGACCCTCGTATGGCCTCAAGCGCTTTCGTGTATATGGCGGACATTGTCTTAACTTTAGACCTTATGTTTGGGCTGGAGGCCGTAATACGTTGGGCCTGCAAAGAGATCGGCCAATATTTGGACCTTAGGAGAAATCAACATATCTCGAGAGCCAATAATACAACGAGCCATAAACCCTTCCCATTTATGAAAGCGTGAGGCTCACTTTGGTGCAAATCACGTCGAGAGACATTCAATATCCTTTTGAAGTAGATGGACATGAGGTTCTTTTGAGCGCCTGAAGCAGCCTCTTCGTACCTGGGCGAAGTTTTGGAGCTGACGCTGAAGAGAAGATTATCGAGTTTCATTAAGTCTATTGGAATTCATTTTAATATTAGCGGCTGTCCTGTGCAGCTACACCTTAGAATAAAAATTATGGTTGCTCACCCCTTTTCACTTTTTATTTTGCACGACATTTGCCTTTACAAGAGTTTTTGCCTTTGAATTGTCTGCTAGCGAAATAGTATTGGGATCACACGCGCAAAATATGAAGGTTTCATGTTAACTTTCCGTGTATTGGAAAAATTAGGTATCGAGTTGTCATTAAATATTTGTTTAGAAAGGCCTACGCAAATAAAAAACAATTTGGACGCTGTATTTGGAAACTCTACAGCATTATACCCTGAAATTTTGGGCAGGTGAATTTAAACGTGGCCACCCCAAGTCGATGATGGCTGTTCACGACGGCAAAATCTGGGACAACTACCGATAGCACCGAAAAAGTCCTGAAAGACCAAATAGTACTGAAAGACCGTTGAACTGAGGTTAGAGATATAGCAGAGGCTATGGGCATATTGAAAGAACAAGTTTTCATATATTGACTGAAGAATTGGCCATGCGTAAGTCATCAGCACGTTGGGTACCGCTTTTGCTCACTTTGGACCAAAAAAGCATTCGAATGAACGTTTCAAAGGCCCGGTCGGAGCGGTTTAAGCGAAGCGAGTCTGTTTTTTGCGTCAATTCATGTTTGTCGATGAAACTCAGACTCACCGCTGTACTCCTAAGACAAGAGAACAGTAACAATAGTGGACTGCAAAGGGTGGACTTGCTCCGAAAAGGGTGAGGAAGGATGATGGCTACTTTTTTTGGGATAGTCATACAATTTTGTTCGTCGATTACTTTCAAAAAGGTAAAAAGATTACAAGATAGTATTACACATATTTACTCGACAAGTTGAAGGCAGAAATTACAAAAACAATCGTATTTGAAGAAGAAGAAAGTGCTTTTCCATCAGGGCAACGTACCTACTCACGTAAATCCACGAAACCCTCTTCGAATTGCTTGACCACTCACCGTATTCACCAGATCACTCCCGCTTCACCAGTGGCTCTTTACTGTTTTTCAACCTTAAAGTTTTGCCTGGAGGACAGAGTTTTCATTGGACGAGGAGGTTATCACATACTTACACGCCTATTTTGCGGAGAAAGACGCCAAATACGTACTATTTAGAAGGGTTCAAAAAGTTAGGATATCGCTGGAAAAATGTATCGACTTAAAAGGAGACTATGTTGACAAAAATAATTGGACAAAAAAATGTCTCTTTCATGTGTTAGATCGGGAGCTATTCAGACTACCATTGCAATCATCAAATTGATACGACGATCGATCACGTGAACATGCATTGCTGTCAAACGCCGGTGAGAAGTTTAAATTGGCCTTAATACAATGATAAGACGCATTGCAGCAACATAGGAACCTGTAACTACACAAACACTTTGCACTATAATACAGTCGATACATATCTTTGTAAATTTTCTCAATTTTTATTTAACTCCACTGGTGTTGTAAACTATGGTTTACCTTCCTGCAGCATATGCTGGCTCATTGTCTTTGTGTTTAGGTCATTTCAAAAACTGCCATGCAATTAATTCCATTGATGGTGGTGACGAAAGTAATTTTCATGAAATATTGTGTGAATAGTTCCCATATGTACCAAAAAAGCCTGCGTTAGTCTCAAAGGCCTGACCTTCAGATGTGGCCTCCGACACTTAGAATCGCAGTTGATCGTAACCATGCTGTGAAACGAACCTTCGTATGGCCAACGTTGCCGAGCGTTATGCTGAAATACGAGGCCTCGTATTTCAGCATAACCCTGTGGGACACTATTGATATTGACCTTATTTACTCAGCTTGTAAAACGTTGCCCATTTCCTTTCTTTAAAGAATGTACAGTTGGGCATGTCCCCTATTTTATCAACTAGATGTATAATCTTTACCGGTAAAATATTTATTTTCTGTAATTGACTTTACTAATTACGTATTTTTAGGTTCTTTTTGATGATCCATACAAAAATCTACATGTATAGTACACGTTAAATTCAAATTGTCTCCAAAACGGTATCTCGTTAAACTGACGTATGAGTTCTGTGGCATTAATTCCTACAAACAAGAACCTAGGTTTTATTGAGGTTTTGGCAACGCCGCTTTCTCGTATTTTTACTCCAGTTGCTACAATAATCCATTCCTTGAAACTCATAATTTGATCGGAGCCACTTCACCGTCTTTAATACACTTACGTGTTTTTGATGTTCTTGGTTCTGTGAATATTTTCTTTCGGGAACTATTTTCATCCACTATCCTAGAGTCTGTTTTAATTCCATTGTTTATTCCAATGATGTCTGAAATGCTTTTAGAATATACTGATCAATGCACCTTGTAGAGAGAATACACCACTGTTTTCACCTAGCCGAAATGAACCGTTTTGAAAGGGTATCAAAACCTTTCACTGTTCTTAGGCATTTTACTACTCAGAAATGATTAAAAAATGTGTTTTCTAAATTGATAACAACAACAGATTTAGATCCTTTGGAACAGTTATGTGAGGGATGGTCTTCAGATGATTTTATAGCATTTCCTTGCTGTAAGTAAAGGCTTTATCAAATTACTGACGTAAAAATGTTACTCACAGCTAGTATTCCAAACGGTCACGCAAAATTGGCTCACCTTTAAATTCAATTGAACACCATTTTTCATGCACCTCCTCATCTCAAGTGTAGGAATTGGTGGACCAACAGACAGGTATTCATCTGGACTTTTTCTCTTGACTATTCAAAATGGTTTAATTTCAGATGGATGGAAAAATAGATTTTTAACAGCTCGGAGGTTCTTCTGAATAGCTTTCGACAGATTAGTAATGGTAAACTGGATATTTTCTCGCATTTACATAGAAGAGCTTACGTTCGAGTCTTTGTGAATGACTGTTCGGGGGAAAAGTTACAAGAATCTCATCTTTCACATCTACATCTATAAAACACCGATTCAACAATAGGAAAATAACCCCAAAAAATTAAGTTTCATTCAATTTTTGGTCACAATACGAAATTCAAATCGATAGGTAATGATGATTACAGATAGACTTAAATTGGAGGCTTTGAAATGTGGGTGTGGAGAAGAATGGAGAAGGTGAAATGGACCGAATGGAAAATATGAGGAAGTGCTAGGTATGGTGGGCAGGGAGAGGGCTTTGTTGGGAGAAATCCTATGGAGGCAGGAAAAATAAATGATGGGCGTATTGATCAGCAGTGGGATGTTGAAGACTGTAATAGAAAGCAGAATGCTAGGCAATCGATGAAAGGGCAGGAACAGGATAGGGATGTTGGACGGGATGAAGGGAGGAAGTACACAGAGATGAAGAGGGACATGATGTAGAGTAGGTTGCTGGATTGGGTTTTATTAGGAGCCACAAAATATTTATTTGGTAGTTGTGTACATCCAAACAAAACCTACCTTAGCCAGTAGATTACGTTGATAAGTTGAAATTAAAAATTAAACAGCTTGGCTTTTCCACTTTAAATGTTTTCTTATTATTCACTACCTAGGCTTCGTCATGGTATAATATGTTGTTAGATCTTGTTCTGATCAGATGATGTTATATCATAACGAAACCTAGGTGGTGAATAATAAGAAAAAAATTTGAGTGGAAAAGCCAAGTTGTGTAATTTTTAAATTTCAATATGAAGATTTTCCACCAAGTTACGCCAGAAACTGTTTGATTTACCTTATAAGTGTTAATAAGTGTAAATATCTAGGAGGAGGATTACTACAGCTACATGCCCTAAGGTATCCAAGTGTGGAATATACATATTTCTACGCATAAACGAGGAACTGTTAGAAACAAGGAGGTCGGGGAAATGCGTGGGCACGGGAAAGCTGTAGTATACTCACCCCTAGGAGGACAAGACCAAATTCTCACCCCTTTCATAGCCCTGCCAAACTTGCCTCAGCCCACGGATCCGATTTCCTCGCGCTGTGGCGGGCGCAGGTAATAAAGAGACGGATATGAGCAAGTAGCAGAGGTGGGCGTTCGGGGGGAGGGGCATGGAGAACGGAGCGTTTGGGGGAGGGAGTAATGGATCGCGGGTGGAGGGGACCCAAGGTGGATGTGAAGAACCCACCACTGCGGAATCTGGAGGAGCATGCTTTATCTGCTGATCTTCTGGGCGTGTGCAGACGCGGTCGGATTTAATCGGCAGCCCTCCAACCCGCCCCTCAGTAGGACGCTATTCTTGGGTATCCGTCCGCCTCCCCTTTCCCATGCCTGTGGGAAGTGGGAGGCGATGGGGGCGATGGAAGCAGGTCGGAGATGGACGGGGGAGTGGCAGGGCGAAGGGGAGGTCGCTGGAAGGCCGCAGTTGGCTGGGGACGCCGCCTCCCTGGGCGGACCGGGGGTGGGGGTTCAGAGGCGCCCGTCCGGGGGGCGGGTGTGGAGGGCCAGGGAGGAGGGGGCGAGGAGAGGGGGGCAATTGAACAACTTGCCCGCGAAAAGAGGAGAGTTCCTCGGTTCGCTGCACAAAGCTCTCCAATTAACTGGAGGAATTCACGAAAATGGCACGAAGGGAAAAATCCTCGAGGAGGAATTTGGCGTGAGACGGGGACGTAGCGGAGGTAATTGAACGGTGAGAGTCAGGCACCGAATGAATGAGCTCATGTGTCGAGGGCAGCTGATTATGCTAATGAACACATTTACCGAGGGCTTTAACAATTGCCAAAGGATTCCTGGTAGATATTTTTCGAAAATATTTATCTTTTCCTAAGTTTCAACGAAGAAAATATTAGTCCAATTCTCTTTCTGTAACAATAAAATATTAGCCGTGATTGGAATGATGAGAATCGATATTCAAATTAAATATGGAGCTCGACTGCATTTTTTTACCGTAATAAATTGACAGACTTGGCCATATTATGGTAGAAATTACGAAGATTGTATAAAATTAACTTGGGTTCTAATTCCATTAAAAACTCACCATTTCACAACCAGGTTTCAATTTTACAATGCCTTCTAATTATTGTCCCACTATACCCTTTTTCATCGTAGATGCAACGAAAATGTTTGATAAACCATAATGGTGTCCTTACTGATGAGATGCTTCCAATTGTCCTATTGCTTCCTGCCTGTTAGCAGTAATTCCTGTACATATACGTGCACATTTTGCAGCGAAAATACTGTACTTAAGGAAATAGTGATTGCTCCTCCCTATTCCTACAAAGAATGCGTACAACCTATTCCATTCACTACTTGTCAAATCAAATTACATGTTGATCAAGTGCATTCCTTTGCAGACGTCATAGATAATGCAACATCATGGTAGGAATGCTATGTTCAAAATATTTAAATGTCGTTTTTTCATGTCTAAGAATAAAGTATTTTCATGGTTCCCTAACGGCGCTACATCACGTCCTATAAGGTGAGGTTGTGCATCCAAATGTGATGGCGATGATTTGAACGTACATATAAATGCGCAAACATATGGTGTGGCCCAGCGTAGACCCCCAATACTGCTTAAGTCAAGTATGTTTTTAAAATTAAGAACAGAGATATTTGCCTTTTTCCATTGGGAGGAAATACATTATTATTTACCTTAGATTCAATCAGGCTTCGATTTTTACTCACGTCAAAACCATGCATCCTCGGCATAAATTCTTATTCGTCCTATTTTTTTTCAACTCTTCTTACCTACAGACACCCTTTGAGCTGTCCATTAAGGGTCTTCCTACCTCCTCCTAACTTACTCAACATACTCCAATGTATTTGGATGAATTATTTAAGTTCTAAATAAGTAAAAAAAAACAGAGAATATCATAAGATTAAAACGAACATATTTTTTCTGTTACTGTTCCTCCACAAAAATTTTAGTACTCTCTACCCGGATTGATGAGTTTAACAGCATTTAATATTATCTTTGCTCAATTCTTACCTTTCATTCACTTCCTTCGGCATATATCTAGCCTTTCAACACGTCCCCGATTATCCCAAATTATCCATCCATCTTCCAATAACTCCCTAGCACACTTGCCAAGCCGTCCTCGTACTTCAACGACCAACTTTTCTTTTGACGAAGTCCAACATATCTTCATTTGCACGGCTCGCTCTCCAGCCAAACTCCTACCTCCATCCCAAAGCTTCAACTCGAATGCATCCAGTCCTTTTGCATCTAACTTATTATTCCAATTTCCGCATCATACGCATACTTTATACTAATGCTTAGTCAGGTTGTTTCACATCTTCAAGGAATAGTTTACCAATTTCACCCGTTCGTGGAAAAATTTTCATTTGCTTTAATTTATCGCTCCTATTTTCACCGACATGCGCGTGGCACTTCCTTGTAAGAGGAATGACGCATCGTCTCTAAAGAGTACACGTTTATGCATGTGCGCACATGAATCTAGTACATGATTGCATCCATACACATGAATCTAATACATGATTTTCATGGATGCAATCATGTAATACGCTAGCTACATTAAGGGAATAATGAAAAGACGGACGCATGAGGAAGCATCCATCTCCGGCCATCTCAGGCATCGTGTCTTCGCGCATTCTAATCGGGTCCAAAACAAGGAGACGTATGCAGGTCTTGTCTGGGATAAAATGGCTTGAGTCATATTCCGAGGGCTTCTGCTTGTGTTAAGAACTAACACGCACGGCACCGGTTGCATTGCCATTAAAAGGTATTTCTCAGCGTCATTTACACGAAGCCACGAAGCATAAAAAAGTTTTAAAATTCAAGAATTTGTTTATTTCACATTAAATTAGGAACAATTCTTTGCCTGGATTGAAAATCAATCAAAGAGAGCAGAGAATTATAAAAAACTTACCGTGATATTTTATGGCGTGAGTTCTTAATGCAGGTACAAGTTACTCCATAAGCTGGGGTAGATGGTACTTTGGAATCTGAGAGGTGACTGTAAATTTTACATTTTTTGAGTGTGTGAACACTTCAAAAAGTTGAACGTATTTTTTCCATCCAAATAGTTTTAGCAAACTCCCTCAAAATGTAATCTTTTATCTGCGCTCACTTTCTTTCAGTTTCTTAAATAAGTCACCTGATTTAATTTTACCACGCCTGAAGTGAAATGAGTTCTGCTGTATCGACTATTCCAGTGCTCATCGCCCCTCATATGGAAGAGGACTGCTGCCCTGCGCTGGCTGGCTCCTGAAAGGTTGGCGGCGGTCCTTCACAAAGTAGCTGTATCGTCAAAGGATTTATCAGTTGTATTTTTAAGCCATCTTTTCCAAAGCACCTGTACCCTCGAGGCACCGTCATGTTTTTCCCAACGATTCTTACTCATCGAGCGTGCTTCTTTTGCGCTCGTTCCTGCAACTAAGTTGATAAGGAGAAGTTGAAGATAAGAGTGCCTCCAACGGGGACCAGATGGAGTTAAAAAGTTAAAAATTGATATTTAGACGTCATCGGCATAAGTTTGACAACCTTGTCGACTCCGAAGTAAGTGATGTAGGTAGAAAGATTATTTTTTGAATTTTGGGAAGATATATGCGGATTTCATTCTCGAGAAATATTCTAAATGGGTAATGGCTTCAGGGGAGAGAGGCCCTCAGACGGGAAGAAGAGTGTATTGAGAAAATCAGGATTTTTAAAAACCAAGTGACCTCGGATGCAAAGGGAGTATGGGAATGAGTATTTAGTAATGTGCTAGGGGGTGAAATTTTCGAAATTTAAGCATGTTTTTATGTTGCTTGGCTTCATTTTGAAAGAGTTGTGAAATTTTATTTCCGAAAGGGTGATGTTTACGTAAGTAAGTATCACGGTACTCACGGATCATTTCCACATCATAGAATATAATAAAATCAGTGCTGACATACCCTCCAAGTGTACTTAAGTAGATTTCAGATATCTCGCAAATTTTAGGGACGTACTGTAAAATACCAGACCATAATAATAAAGTACCCCCACTATCCCAAGATCCTACCGACTCCATGCAACCGCCTAAGTTGCAATATATATCCAATTCTGACTAATCACAACATCCTCCAAAATTGACACCTCTCCCCCGACTTTCGATACTAACTTCAATTCTTCCTATTCCTCTTTAACCATTGCCACGACGTATACATGTATGTATTGAAAAGCATCAGTGATAATGGATGTCCCTCTCTTCTCATGCTGCCCATCGAAAAGTAAGTCTTACTACTTTTGGAGCTGACCTGGTAGAACACTGAAACCAGTGCGATAATTAAATTTTGATTTAGTGGGAAAGCGCTAATTTGCCCATCATATCTCTAACATTGTCTAAAATCACAGCGCGGAAATGACTTCATGACTTCCGATCGAAGCACCCTGGCCGCCTTTTCCTTGACGCCGCAATCCCTCCACGTTAATAGTGATCACACCACGACGATTTCTTCAATTTTGCCTCGAGGAGATTAGAGAAACATTTTTTAAGGAATTAATTTACTCCGCTTCGATTAAGGCACTCACTAGCACTATTATCTTATGGCAGAAATGAAGTGTTCCAATTCAGATGCCCGCAGGTCATCTCTGGTGACAGTTGGAAAAGATAAGACCGTGAGAAAATTCTAACCAATATTATAAAACTCGACAAAGTTTGTCGAGTAGGGGAATGAAAATTAAATTTAAAGATATAAATTGTTTTTCTACTCTTTGGATTCCGTCTGATTTTATGCAAGGAGAGGAGAAAGAGTAGCGCACAATGGTAACTAACAACGAAGCTAAATCTCGGAAAACTGAATTAAAATGGCCAATAAAAACCTAAATTTAAGGTTGACAGAGAAATGATATCAATGAGCGATGAAGTCGTAGTAAATAACAATGAGAAATTCATCCCAATTCTTCCATCAACTGATTAGAAGAGGTTGAGAGTAGTGAAAATGTAATAAATTAATCCATGTGGCAAAACGAGTAAGCGTTCGGTAAGGTTGGTATTTTCTGTGGTGCAGTGCGAAATCTTCTCGGGATTTCCTCCGGGTGTTCAGGGCTTCAGCTGCCGACATCCTTCACTATTCTTCCAGGGTGATGATCCTGCGTCGTCATTTTCACCCCATCGGAGAAACTCAGGCGCTATCTCGTCCGGTGAAGAGCCATCCAGGAATCAAAATTCCGGGAGAATACCGCTCCCCTGCGATTGTGAACGACGGAGAAACAGACCGCACACTGCAAAACCCAATTGACGAATATAAGAAAGGATGAGCTATCCCGAGGAATCAGTTATTCAGGAAACTCGGCCTCACCAAGAACTATCGGGATCTCTTCGACGACGCTAACTAATAAGCGAGTCAAACTCCTCCTGAGACCCTCGGATTAGTGAAGCGATAGAAATCCGTCTCAAAGGGAAAAAAACTTCAACCAAGATGCAGTATATGGCTTCGGTTGATCATTGAAGCCCGTGGTCCGGAGAACCCTCCTCGAAGTGCCCTCCGAAAAGCCCCTCAAGTATAACGGGACACCACTGAAAAGTATCTTTCGCCGCCAGGATTCGAACCCATACCCTTTGGGTGGAAAGCCAGTATGCTAGCCGCAGACCATCCCAATCCCAAGGATTTATGAAGACAGATAAAATGATTACCCAGTATCAACGCCCATGAGATCGAATTACCGGCAGCTAACACCCTGACCACCCTGTGTAAATCCCGAGAAGACTTCACCACAGATAATTTTCCAAAATGAACCCATCTGAGAAATGACTTGTCCAGTATTATATTAAAGGTATATAATAACCTATTGTTAATGAAAAGGTAGACATATGCAATTAAAATTTCTGCAAATATATATTACTCTTCACTTGTAAAAGTTTTTGCCTCCGCGATTTCAGTATATAACTGCTTGAGGCCTCAATGGTTTGATAAAATTGTAATAGGCACATGCCTTTGTCATAGATGATGTTTATTTTGACCATAATCCGCCTTAATCAAATATTTAAAAACAAAAATCAATAAATCAATTTAGTCTCTCTTAGCAAACATAGGCTTCTAAAAAATGGGGCTGCCTTTCTTCCCTCTAAATCCCCATGTACACCCCTTAGTGTTAAAGTATTTCTAATTAATATTAAGTAATAAAAGGACAATTAAAATTAAATGCAAATGGAAAATAACCCCATCTTTTAAAAATTACAATAAAATATGAATTCATGGACTTATAACAACAGCAGATTTCATGATTCGTTCATTAGGGCAATTATATACCATTATTATTATTAGGTAATCTACCAGTTAACGTAGGTTTTTGAGGATGGACACAACTATCAAATAAATATTTTTTGTAATTCCAATCAAAACCCAATCCAGCAATCTACTCTCCATCAGGTCCCTCTTCATCTCTGTATACTTCTTTCCCCCCTTCATCCCGTCCAACATCCCTCTCCTGTTCCTGCCCTTTCCTCGCTTACCTAACATTCTCCCCTCTACTACCTACTTCAACATTCAACTACCGCTCAATACGCCTTTCATCCATTTTTCCTGCCTCCATGGGATTTCTCTCAACAAACCCCTCTCCTCCCCCACCATTTCTAGTACTTCCTCATTTGTTTTCCTTTCGGTCCATTTCACCTTCTCCATTCTTCTCCACACCCACATTTCAAAAGCCTCCAAAGTCTATCCTCCTGCTTCAGCGACCACGTTTACGTGCCGTACATAGCTACGCTCCATATCAGAGTTTTTACGAGTCTTGTCTTAACATCCCTACTCAACGTCCCCGTCATCAACTCCCTCCTCCTTGAGAAAGCCTCCTTGCCTAGCGCAATTCTTCTCCTTACGTCCCTACCACTTTGACCGTGTTGGTCCAAGACACTTCCGAGATATGTAAACTCTTCTACCTGCTCTATTTTTTCCCCGCCTATTTTAATATTTAGCTTAGCCTATTTCTTTCTGGAAAATCGCATAACCTTTGTTTTATTAATATTTATTCTCATCCCATATTTATCGCACTGAACCTCCAATTCACTCAGCAATGCTTGCAACCCCTTGGCTGACTGAGCAACTAATGCTTGGTCATCAGCAAACCTAACCGATTTTACGAATTCCCCTCCGACTTTCATTCCTACCTCCAGTTCTTCCCATGCCTCTTTAATCATTTCCTCTACATATACGTTGAACAGTACCGGTGACAATGGGCAACCCTGCCTTACACCTCTTCCTAACACTGCCCATCCGGACTCTCCATTCCCCACTTGCACCTGAGCAGTCTGAGACATGTACAGGTTGCGGATCAGTCTCCTGTCCCTCCAATCCATTCCTATTTTCTGCAATACGTGCATTAACTTTTCCCAATTCACTCTATCAAACGCTTTTTCGAAATCTACGAAACAGGCAAATACATCCTGATTGTACTCTATATTCCTCTCCATTAGTGATCTCATTACTACAATGGTATCACGCGTACCTCTCCCCTTCCTAAACCCAAACTGATCATCCTCTAAGTCATCATTTGCCCTACTCTCAATCCCTTTGTTGATGATCCTGAGAATAACTTCAGCTGCATGGGATATCAAACTTATTGTCCTGTAATCCTCACATGATATAGTCTTTACCTTTTTCGGATTAGAAACTAACACTGATCTCACAAAATCTTCCGGCCAGATTCCTTCCTCATAGATACTACAAATCAGTCCATATAGAGTCTCCTTCCCACATTTTCCTAAACATTTCAACAGTTCCACAGGAATGTTGTCTACCCCCACGGCCTTATTTGCTTTCATCTCCTTTAATGCCCTTTCTATTTCATCATCGAGTATGCCTGGACCTAAGCTATCTTTTTGTACGGCATGTTCCTTTGCTATGTCTAATCTTGTCGGCCTAAGTTCTCTACCATGCAGTGTTTCTATATATTCCTTCCATTTCTCTTGGATTTTTTCTGTTCAACTATTATCTTACCCCATTTATCTTTATCTGTTAGCACAGATCTTACCTTCTAACTTCCCGATAATAACTTAACCTTGCTGTATAGAGCACCAATTTCACCCTTCGTCTGCAAACTTTCCATATCCTCGCATTGTTTTTTCCACCATGCTCCTTTTGCTTTATTTTTCCCATTTTCTTTTGATAGTTCTCAGCTCTATACCATCACCCATGATTTTCTCTACAGCCTGCTGAGCCTGCCTTTATTGTTAATCCATTTAATGCTTCTACATTCCATTTCCTAGCCAACCGTCCCTGCCTCATCCTTTTGAAACGGATGCTACATTTCATAGCAACTAAATTGTGCTCAGAGTCCGCATCTGCTGTTGGAAAGCTGTGCGAATTTATCACACAGTTGCTAAGCCTGTGCCTAACCAGAATGTAGTCTAACTGATACCTTTCTGTGTTAACTGGCATTTTCCATGCATACCTACACCTTTTGTGGTGTCTAAACCATGTGTTGTTGATGACTAACCCCTGTCTCCTGCAGAACTCAATTGCTTTCTACCCACAGTGATTCCTAGCATCTAAACCGTAGTCCCCCACCTCATCACCATCTGTTCCTTCGCCTACAATCGCATTCCAATCCCCCATCACTATCAAATGTTTCCCTGCAGGAACACACGCGATTATATCCTCTAACTCATCGTGCATCCTATCGACTACTTCCTCCTTGTGGTTGCTTGGTGGCATATATACCTGAACCATGACCAAGTTCGTCGGTTCTGCTTTTATCTTTACTAAAAATATT
The DNA here is from genome assembly GCA_037158775.1 of Hetaerina titia. Taxonomy (NCBI): domain Eukaryota; kingdom Metazoa; phylum Arthropoda; class Insecta; order Odonata; family Calopterygidae; genus Hetaerina; species Hetaerina titia. The sequence continues at coordinate 10,491,694 of CM073779.1, forward strand.
CTATCTGTTGCTTGTTCTATGTTGTCTACACATCTTCCTACCTCTTTATTAAATATTACCGCACCCCTTTGTTGGCTCTCTTCTCCACTGAAGTATATTATTCTATCATTATCACTCTAGTAGTCCCAGCTTTCCTTCCATTTGACCTCACATAGACATAAAATATCTGTATTTCCTCTTTCCATCCCTCCCTTTATATTCTCTAATTTTCCTGTCCACAACACTGTCCTAACATTCCAAGTTCCTATTCTAACTACATGTAATTTTGTCTTCTTCTTCTGCGTCTTCTGTCCTGCTGCTGTCAGTTTTCCGCTCCCAGGATTTCATGGGATGACGACCGCGGAAGCCTTGCCTCCCCCACTGACGGACACGACACACGGCCGCTTGGGCCGAGTCCTATAGTTTGCCAGGACTCATATTATCTATAGTGCCCATCATTACATTCTTGGGAATGATAATTGAGGTGGTTTCCTGTTACCTTCCTCAATAGTGTTTTTAACGTGACACCATCACTCAATGGCCGCCCCACTGGGGTCAGATGCCTTTGCAGCCTACTCACTTAGGAACAGACACTGTGTGGGCTACCTTTCGTCTGGCTCCTAACCTTCAACCTATCTGACATGGGTGACCCTACCAGGAGCAATTATTATTACTCCCACCAGCACAACTCAAGGGGTCATCTGAATGCACAAGCCCTTCCACAACGTCAAGGTTGTAGTCCATGGGAGGGACTAAAACTATATATTCAGCAAAATTCAGCAAGTTCATACATCAGCGTGTATGCTATCCCACTAACAAGAAATTTGTAATGTTTCCATTATTTTATGTTCACCACTTCATCATTAAAAACAAATGTATTTTTAGGAAAATATTAAAAGAGGGGTAATAATTACTGATTGAGGTGCCAAAGGCTCAAAAATAGAGTTGATATTGTCACAGATTTCCTGGAAAATGAAACCTAAAATCTGAAAAAATAGGATAAATTGATTAGCTCAATGGTACTCCTCAAAAGAATGCCAGCAGGGATTTAGGTGTTTATTTCAGGAGAATCCTGATCACCTAGGTGTCATCAGAACAGCATCATGAAATTCTTTGTCCCAGTAAATATTGCACGGTATGTACATTATGATACCCAATAAAAAAATAAGAACAAATCAGAACATGAAGATTTACATTAAGTTTAATCCAAAATCATAACTCAGGTCCTTGAAAAACAATAAAGGTCTGTTGTACATTCTCTTCTCAAGAACAAGAGCTCTAGCAATTTCTCCTTTTCTACCGAATCAGTTTGACAGAAAGCTATCTTCATCTGAGCATTCTAACAAAATCCCCATCCTTCAAATTTGGTATAAAAATAACTACTTCCTCATGGAAGTTTGTCAATATTTTTTCCTCTTCTATACATATGACAGGAAAACTTGCACATGAACAGTTACATTCTCTACAAGTGCTTTTTTAAATAATGTTGATAATTAAATTTTAGTATGCATGCTGCTCTGATGGTTTCATTTACCATTGCCTTAAGACAAAAGTCACACGCATGCCATGAATACTCAATTGAGTACTTAGTAATTTCACAGTAATGATAGCGTGAAATTGATAAATGCTGCATACCCTAAAATTTGCTACCATTTCTTTGTTGCCTTTTAATTATTAGTTTGGAGGGGAGGAAAGGCATGTGATCCGAGCAAAGTTACAGAATCACTTACAATGCAAACAAGTATTGAGCAATGCTTGTTGAGAACAGGACTTGGGCAGTACTGCTTGAGAAACTGCAAATTACAGTCAGTAGTAAACCTGTGGCAAATTGGAGCATCTGAAAATTTCTAGGCAGAGTATTCATCACCTTGAAAAAGTAATATACACAAATTTAACATTTCAATAAAAAAGTAAATTCATTTTAAACTCCATAAACATCTGCATTTCTTTCTCTTCACTCTCGTATGCATCTCTTTCATTTCATTTCTTGTATGCTCATTATACATTATTAAAATTGAGTGAACACTAGCATTTTCTTATCACTATGAAAATCATGTTTATTCAATTCATTACTGGTCATAGATATATTAATTGTGTTGCATTAGTACTCACTTCAATCAAGATAGTTCGAATGTTGAAATTCAGTGTTAGACATGAAAGTATGTGCTTTTGTTTCCTGGGCCCAGTAAGACCAGGTCTTGAAATTACTCTGATGATGCCAGTTCACTTAGTTTCTTCAAATTTTTTGATGTGGGTTTCAAGTGTTATTTCTAGTCATTCCCCAAATAAATCTATTGCAGTACACTTTGGTGAAAAAATATCATATACCTTAATTTTTCACCCATATGAGTGACATCCTCACAATTCCAAGTTTTGGAAGTATATTTTTCTTATTCTGATCTTTTTATGTTAAAGTTAATGGCATTCAAGTAAGAGTTTCATGAAATTACCACAGCATTTGCAGCTAATTTTCTGTCTACAATAATTAGAGATAGGCGAGATATTATACGACGATTTCGGTGCTTGAAACTGAAATATTGTCACATTTCGAAACCTTTTTTGGAATCGAATCATAAACTCTTCAATATTCCTGAAGACAAGAAGAGAAATTGATAAATAATACCAAAAAAAGGTACTTTTACTGCGTCAGCAGTGAGAGAGAATGGAACTGTACTCAATACCTTGGCAATGCTCAATTTTGTATTTCTCATTGGACATTTTAATTACCATTCATGTAATCCTGATTTTCTTACATAAACTGTTAGATGGAACCAAAGAATTTTTTCTCTTCATAAAAAATGTGTGCGATCCCTAAATTTTGGAAAATACCCACATTAAACTGCTATTGTTTCCACAACAGTAATTTTATATGTACCATTTCACACTCATAAATGTTTTATTAACGAAACATCTCGGGTACTTAGGTACAATATGAAACTACTTTTACTCATGTTTATAAATTTGAATTTGCTGAAACAGCCGTATGAGAATATTTCAACTGCCGCACGGCTGCTGGAATTATTGTCGAATTGTCTATTTTGTCTCTCTCCGGAGAATAGCTTTGATGACATGTAGTTGAAAAGATACAACAATAGAAGTAAATAAAACGCAGTATTTTTATGGGAACCTATATGCCAACATTTGTCGAAGAGGGCAAAATTGGAAAAAATCCCATGTGGAAAAACAAAATAATGTACACCATATGATCGCACAAAAATCGAATTACACAGAAACACGCCCTGTGGTAGTTTCCAAGATACATAACATTTGATCAGGGGAAAGATGGGTTGAAGATATGAAAGACCAGTGCAAACACGGAGTGATCAGCAAACTCAATTATTACTCAACTTTCAACATATCTGATGAACCCATAAAACGGGATCAAATGAAGGCCTTTATTTACGAAATAATAATCAGTAAACAGCAAAAACACAAAAAAAACAACTAACTCAGTAACATGCAATTGAAAGCCCTTCGAAAGAGATATTGCTGAAGTTTACCTAATTTATGTTCACTCGTGTTCCACATATGGAAACGAAAGAGAAAAACGTAAGATAAATAGCTCAATAAAATCTGGAAACTCAGCTAAAAAAATTAGTGAGAGCCTCACGTTTAGAAAAATTCAATTGCAATTCCATTGTCTAGAGGTATTGGAATTTAGCAACAGAGGTCGTTCGCTCTAGGGTTAGTCGTGTCTGTCACTCCTCAGGTGGACGGGTATGCCATGACGGTCGTAGTGTTGTAGCAATAGAACGAGAGTGGATATTATTATTATTATATATTTATGATTTTTAACGAATATTCTATTTGTGAAAAAATTTTATATAATAATTTATATGTTTAAAAAATAACTTTAATTTTAAAATAATTATTTCAATTCACGAGCCTATTTTATTCGTTGACCAATCAAGGTCGGGCATAGTTTGTTACAAGGGGTTTGAAATCAGTCAATCCTTAATTACGCCTTTGCATCTAATATAGCTAGTTTCTTTTGCAGCATGGGGAAGTTTGTAAAAGAATTGTAAGGCAAGGTTATTCCACTTGTTGAAGGCTTCGGACAATCTGCATTGGGTAATGACTAACATATTTCCTAACCTTGTGGCTGTGCATACTGCCTTTATTACATAGGTATTTACATTATCTTTTATACGAAATAATCACTGATAAATTATCATGGTAAAGACCGTTATTACTATATTATATTGTTTCAGGCTTCACTTCGTGGAAATATGTAATATCCATTCTAAAAAGAAAGACTTGTACTTTTGCGCAGATTTGTGAAAAATCTGTAGAAAAGTACAAGTCTTTCTTTTTAGTACCATTGTCACTTTTAGCCTGCCATATAATGCACGGTAGTGAACATGATAGCGTGAGCTGGCTATGATCCTAACTACTTTCTATTATAACATGAGCAGAGATTTTGTGTCACTTGCATTTCATTAAAGCCTCATCCATCACTTAGGTGACTTTGTGATTACAATACTTATATTTCATTAGGTAATCTACCGGTTAAGGTAGGTTTTTGGATGGACAAAACTGTCAAATAATTATTTTGTAACTCCACAATCGAGCAACCTACTCTACATCAAGTCTCTCTTCATCTTTGTGTACTACTTTCCTCCCTTCATCCGTCCAACATCCCTATCCTGTTCCTGCCCTTTCCTCATTTGCCTAACATCCTCCCCTCTATTACCTATTTCAACATCCCACTGACGTTCAATACGCTTATCATCCATTTACCCTAACTCCATAGGATTTCTCCCAACAAACCCCTCTCCTCACCCACCATCTCCAGTACTTCCACATTTGTTTTCCTTTCGGTCCATTTCACCTTCTCCATTCTTCCACACACACACATTTCAAAAGCCTTCAATCTACGTGTATCCCCCTGCTTTAGCGACCACGTTTCTGCACCATACTCCTTCTCAGAGTTTTTACGAGTCTTGTCTTAGCATCCATACTCAACGTTCCCGTCATCAACTCCCTCCTCCTTGAGAAAGTCGCCTTGCCTAGCACAATTCTTCTACTTACGTCCATACTACTTTGACCGTATTGTTCCAAAACACTTCCCAGATATGTATACTGTTCTACTTGCTCTATTTTTTCCCCTCCTATTTTAATGTTTAGCATAGCCTTTTTCTTTCTGGAAAATCGCATAACATTTGTTTTTGTGCTTTCCTAAACATTTCAACAGTTCCACAGGAATGTTGTCTACCCCCACGGCCTTATTTGCTTTCATCTCCCTTAATGCCCTTTCCATTTCATCATCGTGTATGCCTGGACCTAAGCTATCTTTTTGTACGGCATGTTCCTTTGCTATGTCTAATCTTGTCGGCCTAAGCTCTCTACCATGCAATGTTTCTATATATTCCTTCCATTTCTCTTGGATTTTTTCTGTTCAACTATTATCTTACCCCACTTATCTTTATCTGTTAGCACAGATCTTACCTTCTAACTTCCCGATAATAACCTAACCTTGCTGTATAGAGCACCAATTTCACCCTTCGTCTGCAAACTTTCCATATCCTCGCATTGTGTTTTCCACCATTCTTCTTTTGCTTTATTTGTGGCCCTTTTCAATTTATTGTTTAACTCTTTGTACTTCATTTTACCTAACTCTGTGTTTACATTCTTCCATCTTCTTCTCTCCTCCATCTTTGTAATCATCTCATTCACTACCCATGGTTTCCTTACCCTTTTCCCGTTAACGGTTCCTATAGTGCCTTTTGCGGCTTTCCAAATCATTGTCTTGATACATTCCCATTCATAGTACTCAGTTCTTTACCGTCATCCATCATTTTCTCTACAGCCTGCTGATACTCCTACCTCGTTAATCCATTTAATACTTCTACATTCCATTTCCTAACCCGCCGCCCTTGCCTTATCTTCTTGAAATGGACGTTACATTTCATTTCAACTAAATTGTGATCAGAGTCCGCATCCGCTCCTGGGAAACTGTGCGAATTTATCACACTGTTCCTAAACCTGTCTCTAACCATAATATGTTCTAACTGATACCTTTCTGAGTCACCTGTCATTTTCTATGTATACCTACGCCTTTTGTGATGTCTAAACCATGTGTTGGTGATGACTAACCGCTGTCTCCTGCAGAATTCAATCGCTTTCTCCCCGCGCTCATTCCTCGTGCCTAATCCATAGTCCCCCACCTCACCACCCTCTCTTCCTTCTCCTACCGTCGCATTCCAATCCCCCATCACTATCAAATGTTTCCCTGCAGGAACACGCGCAATTATATCCTCTAGCTCATCGTACATCCTATCGACTTCTTCCTCCTTGTGATTGCTCGGTGGCATGTATACCTGAACAATGACAAAGTTCGTCGGCTTTGCTTTAATCTCTACGAGTAAAATTCTATCAGTTGCTTGCTCTATGTTGACTACGCTTCTTCCTACCCCTTTATTTAATATTATGGCAACCCCTCATTGGCTCTCTTCCCCGCCGTTGTATATCACTCTATAATTGTCACTCTAGTAATCTCCGCTATCCTTCCATCGCACCTCGCAGAGACCTAAAACATCTATATTACATCTTTCCATACCTCGCTTAATATTTTCTAATTTTCCTGTCCTCAACATTGTCCTGATGTTCCATCTTCCTATTCTAACTACTTTCATCTTCTTCTGCGTCTTCTGTCCTGCTGCTGTTATGTCTTCCCTACAAGGGTTTTGTGGGATGACGACCACGGAAGCCTTGCCCCCCCCCCCCACTGCCGGGCCCGACACACGGCCGCTTGGGCCGAGTCTTACAGTTGCTAGGACTTATATTCTCTATAGTGCCCATCATTACATTCTTGGGAATGATAATTGAGGTGGTTTCCCGTTGCCTTTCTCAATAGTGTTTTTAACGTGACACCATCACTTTATGGCCATCCCACTGGGGTCAGAGGCCTTTGCAGCCGCCTCACTGAAGAACAGACGCTGCATGGACTACCTTTCGTCTGGCTCCTAACCTTCGACTTATCTGGCATGGGTGACCCTACCACGAGCAATTATTATTACTCCTGCTAGTTCAGCTCTAGGGGTCATCGGAACACACAAGCTCTTCCACCATGACAAGGCTCTAGTCCATGGGAGGGGTATAAAAAAAAACCATAAACACAGTAATCAACCTGAAGGTCGGTTTAGTAGGTGATGGTAGAGCTCACCCGTGTACCAAGCCCGACGGCGTGTGAATACAGGTATTCACACATCAGGGTAGGGGGCCCAGTTCCTTTCCTTGTACCGGTTATGGTTTCTCAGGAAGATTTGGTACCCAAAAAATCAACTAGCTTGGGTGGAGCTGCAGGTGCCCAGAGTGCCTTGCCCGGGAATCGAACCCGGGAACCTCTAGTCAGTAGTCCAACGCTCTACCCACTAGACCACCGCGACTCGGGAGGGATATATATATATAGATGATACGGAAGCACTCCGGCTCAATTCCCAACTCTCTCTATATCCGCGGACATTGGATTTGCAACACCACAGCTACCCTGAACAAATACCTCCACAATCTACACCATGCACTCCACAAACGCGGTTACACAGAAAAGCTCCTACAGGATGAAATCTACCACTCCACCTGACCACACACACCACAGAATAACAACCCCACATCTGACGCAGGACTCAGCCTTGCACAACCTATGTCCCCGGATCATACAGACTGAAAACCCTTCTTAGAGAACTTTATCCTATTACACACGACAATGACGTGACCTCATCCTTACTGCCCCAATGCCCCTCTGTCGCTTACAGACGGCCAGCCAATCTCAGAAACCTTCTGAGATCCGCCAACCCTTTGGCACCCTGCCCTGACATATTTCCTCATATTTCCCCAACTTGCAGTTGGCATTGATGTAAAACATGTCTGCTGATCAGATCTGCTCCCCTCTCTCCTCATTCTCTCATTGTCCCTTTATCCCGTACCCATGCGAACTGCCTCTCAAAAAATATTATCTATCTTTTGTCGTGCAAACAATGCACTTCATTCTACATAGGCGAATGCATTACCCCCTTATCCATTCGAATGAACAATCACCGCTACTCCTGTAATTCTGCTTCACTCTCTTCTCTTCCTATCCCTTTACATGCATTTTCACACAACCTGTCATTCGACGAATGCTTTTCCCTAACAATTCTAGAATCCCTACCCGATTCACCCACCAACGTAGAGGTGAGAACTCGCCTATCCACATACATCCTTTATTTCCAATCATTTATAATTCCCACCCTTAACCGTCATCTTTATTTCCCTTCCCAGCAGTCCCTAAACCTTCTGTCCCCCTTCTTCTCTCCCCAGACACTCTCCCCTCAGGACCTCTCAGTCTGACCTGAAGAAGGCCTCGGAGTAGGTTGAAAGCTCAAATAATCTACAATGTGAGTGTCCTTTACGTGTTATCTGTTTTATTCTGTGTTCCCCCTTGCCATCCAAAAGTTGTATTCAATATATATATATATAAACCATAAACACAGTAATCAACCCGAAGGTCGGTTTAGTAGGTGATGGTAGAGCTCACCCATGTACCAAGCCCGACGGCGTGTGAATATTCACACATCAGGGTAGGGGGGCCAGTTCCTTTCCCTGTGCCATATAAAACCATAAACACAGTAATCAACCCGAAGGTCGGTTTAGCAGGTAGAGCTCACCCATGTACCAAGCCCTATATTCACACATCAGAGTAGGGGGGCCAGTTCCTTTCCCTCTGCCGGTTATGGTTTCCCAGGAAGATCTGGTACCCGAAAAATCAACTAGCTTGGGTAGAGCTGCAGGTGCCCAAAGTGCCTTGCCCGGGAATCGAACCCGGGACCCTCCGGTCAGCAGTCCAGCGCGCTACCCACTAGACCACCGCGACCCACTCCTGTGCCATATATATATATATATATTCACAGTTTGTTTGATATTTGTGTCCATCCAACCTTCACCGGTAGATTACCTTATAAATATATATTAGAAAAGGAACATGACATAGAAGAAGATAGCTTAGGTCCAGGCAAACTCTACGATGAAATAGGAAGGGCATTAAAGGAGATGAAAGCAAATAAGGCTGTGGGGGTGGACAACATACCTGTAGAACTGTTGAAATGTTTAGGAAAATTCGGGAAGAAGGCCCTATATGGACTGATTCGTAGTATCTATGAAGAAGGAATCTGGCCGGAAGATTTTGTGAGATCGGTGTTACTAAAAGGTTGACAAAGAAACGTTGTTATCATGCCCTTGTAAGGCCTCATTCATAATACGCATGTAGTGCATGGGATCTGACTGAAGAAGACCTCATTCGGGAAATTGAGAAGGTCCAACACAGCGTAGCCTGTTTTATTAAAAACTCTTTGGATAAATCAAAAAGAATCAGTGAAATGCTTCTGGAGTTGGGATGAAAATTTCCAGAAGGAAGATGGTTCAATGCTAGGGTGAACTTACTAAATAAATTCGTATCCACATATTTCAGCACCAAGGTCTCGCAAATTATTTGCATTCCACAAATTGATCGCTTGGATCATGAATCTTAAATTTGGGAAATAGATGCCAGAACCAGCAGACTTGAGGAATCCTTCCCATGGACAAAACGGGATAGTAACTGCAGGGTTATAAATAACAAAAATTCTATTTGCCACCCATGGCATTTAGAGATATGTGTATGTATTTATGTGAATAATTAGTTTAACTCAAAGGCATGGACTTTCACTAATTTTTTGTGTTTTGGTGTCAAAACTGTTCCTGCATGACTGCATACCATTAAAGAAATTAGTGCTAGTTGCAGTATTATTTGCTCTGCTTTGTTTTTTTCAAACTTCTTCCATCACTCATCTTTCTCTGGGGGCAGCTGCACTGCCTGCCTCCTGTAGTGTGTAACATCTCCTACCTGTCTTTGGGGACAGAGAATATGAGTGGCATATCCAGGAGAGTAGAATGTTTCCTTCTTACTTTCCAATTCTAACTTTTCTTGTTATTGGATAGTGTTATGCTACATTTGTAGGTGCATGTGTTTGTTAGTCAATAGTATACATATTTACATGCATGTAAGTTATTAAGGTTTTTGTATGAATATATACGCCTCTGTGGGTGTGGGTTTGCATTAATTTAATGGTTTTATGCTCTTTTATCTAACAATTAAATAGAGAGAAATTAGGTGCAGAGCAGATTTATTTAAGAAGATTTTTTTCCACGAACAATAAGGGATCAGAATAACATTGTCCGACAGCTGTAGGGCCTTATTCGGGTCAAAATTAGTCTGTTGTGTATTCACCCCCAGCCACCCTAATGGTGGCTTGCGGGGTACTACTATTAAAAAATGGCATTCCCTGCCTCGCGCCCTGTGGCGAATTGCGGGGTGTGACATAGATTTACGTATGACCTTACTCATCCCAGGAAGTAGGCTTGGATGCCCACCTCAGAAGCATATTTAAGAAAAATTAACGGACGGTGTATGTGTGCCCGTATGGGCCGACAATGAACGCTTGGAGTACTTATCATGAATTGCGACCGCAGATTCAGAATAAATGGACCACAAATAAATTGTCTTGACCGCGTTTTTTCCAAAAATAAGTATAAAACTGATTCTGTTGGATTTATATTTAAGCGTTTGGACCAAAATGCCTTCCTGAGTTTCGTAATTTAATAAATATTTGTATTTTGTTTTTATTCATAGTATTATAAACTTGTCTGTTTTTCTCGTCTTTAATATTTTTTTATAATTACTTTTCAGTTGCATATTGGCTTTAAAAATTTATTTTGTTAATATTACGCTTGAGTTAATTGTTAAAACAGGAATGATTGAAACTATTTTTGGTAATTCCTTAGTTGTATCCACTACCGGTTCAGCGCAGCGAACGTTGTTTTCAAGGCCATTAGGTGGGGTCTATTACGTAGTTTCTTTTTTTAAAAAGGTAGTGTCAGTGATATGCATTCCGCCATATTGTGGAAGAGTCAATGTGCATTAACAAAATTTGTATAATAGAAAACTAACATTATAGGGGACATTTATTGCACCGGTTTGTAAAAATGGAAGATAAGTCATCATTGAAAGAATTGGAACAGTGGATTGAACAGTTAAATGAGTGTAAACAACTTTCGGAAATTCAAGTCAAGACATTATGTGACAAGGTAACCGTACTTCATTGTTTAGATAAAACAGTGCCTGCAGTTGATTTCAATATCTCATGTGGAATGAGTATATATATTTGTACTAAGACTTTTTGGGTAACTATTTATGAAGCAGTTGTGGACCTTATTATTAACAATGAGTTCATCGTTTCGGGTGTCTTAATGACTTTTGGTAATTGACGATATTTGCAAGGCATTGCTGGTCATACAGGTATAGAAGTTTTATTTATTAGGAAATAAACGGGAATGGTACATTTTCTATTTTGGTCTTTTGACGTCGGTATCCATTTTCAAAAGCGACTTGTTTGAATATTTTTAACTTAAAGCTTGTGAAAACCATAAAGCAGTGTTCTACCCAATGGTCGGTGTGGTATGAGATGGTAGAGTTCACCCACTACGAAGCCCGCTGTCTGAAATTCGCACATCGGGGTAGGATGCCAATTCTTTTCCCTGTGTCTGTTATGGTTTCCCCAAGATGTTCCGAAAGGCCAGAAAGCTTTGGTGAAATTAAAGGTGCCCAGTGTTTGCCTGGAATAGAAACCTGGGCCTCCGGTCAGTAGTTCAATGCTACATCCCTGGACTACCGCTATTCACATTAAAAGTTAATACTATTTAAAAAAAACCCCGGAGGGAACCAGTAGTTAACAATTGGTTCAGCAGATTAGAATCCTGGAAAGGAATTGTGTACGTTTGTTGGATTACGATGAGGTTCAGATGTCATGTTTTTGAAGACCAATTTCAACTGTTACTTCAACCTACAGTTAACTTAAAATCTAGTTTTTAAGTGAAAGATATTGTCGACCTTATTCGAATGATGTGAATTATTCTCACAATTCTAGAACTTGACGGTGTACGTCGGACAGACCGTTTAATTAGACAGAATATTTTTAATTACCGTCTTCATTTGTGGCAATATAATTTGGCTGAAAAATTGTTAGAAAATAACCATTACAGTGCTTTAAAAAATCGTTTCAAATAATTCATTGCCAAGAAAGAAATCACGGTATTTAGTGAGCAATTGAACATTCTGGTTGCTGTCTGCTGATCCTGGCTGCTGCGATGTGACAAATCGGTTTTTTCCCCTCACCCCATTCCACCACTGTTTCATTTTGTCTCAAGTTAAAAGGTTCCGCGATCGTGTGTGTGTATATATATGCTACCATATGCATACACACATATATTTATAAAAGGGAGATCGAAAACCGCAAACGAAACTAAAGGAACTGTAAATCGGATGTCTGGAAAATAATATTTGAACCGGAGAAGATTCAAAGGTGGATGGAATACAAAGAGGAACTCGATGGGAAATGCATTAGACCTGGAAGCTTAGAAAAAGAATATGACTCGGGTGAAGATGGCTTATGTCCAGGCTGACTCGATAGCGATAATTACAGGAATTGAAATCGAATAAGTTATGGGGGTGTACAACATTTCTGCGGAACTACAGAAAAGTTTAGATTAAGGTTGCTAGAAGAATTTTTATGGACTAATGCATGGTATTTATGAGAGAGGAATTTGGCCAGAAGATTTAATCAAATGAGTGCTAGGTCCTATTCCTAAAAAGGGGAAAGCCTGAGGAAGGGCCTGAGAGGAGTGGGGACCCTAAGGTGCGTTGAGGGAATATTTTGACCATTTCCAGGCTAGTTTCTCGGATAGGAGTGGGGAGGGGTGTGGGAAAAATTGCTCATTACAAAGGGTTGTGTTAGGGTTTGCAAAGTGCCTTCTTATCTCTAATTGCTCGAGAGCATTCATTTTTAATCGGAATAATTAGAAATTATGTAGTCTGTATCAGTAGATTTCCTATATATTACAAATTCTTGTATATTTTCCCTTATTGTAATTGGCAAGTCTAGGAAGTTGTTAGTGCCGTTGACGTGTTTTTCCATGGAGAAGGAAATATTACGATGAATTGTGTTCAGGTTCTTAAGGAAGAAGTCTAATTGCTGCTTGGTTCCTGTCCATAGGCATAGAATATCGTCAGCGTACCAAAACCAATAACCCACGTTTTTGTTATGCTGATTGTCAGCATTGAAAAGATGTCCTTTGACTTCTAATGATTCTGCACACCACTTTTCTCACAAACACATGGCCCTCCACTCCATGATTCACCAACTCCTACACATCCCCCTCTCCCCCAAAAACTTCGACATTGAACTCCTGACGATCACTAACATAGCTACCAACAATGGTTACAACCCTAAACTAGTTGACACATTACTGTGGAAAAAACGAAAATCAATGGCCATAAAAAATATTTTTGATTCACAGCCTGCAGGATCTAAGGATTTTATGTGGTGCTCAATCCCATTTCTGGGAGATATTTCATATAGGATTTCCAACTGCTTACCGACCTCACTCAAAGCAGCCTTCTATCCACCCGTAACCCTCTCCAAACTTCTAGCCAATGGAAAAGACACCCAGGATAGCATTCTCAAATCAGGGATTTATAAACTGAAATGTGAGGATTGCAACAGCGTTTATGTTGGTCAGACAGGTAGGAATATTAATTTAAGAGTCAAGGCACGCAAGGTGTCACAAAAATCAGAATACCAACTCTCTCTTTGCCAAGCATTTACTGGAATTCGACCACAGCAGTGACATTGTCCGTGAGATATTACACATTCTCCCAAAAGGATTAAAAATGGACGCTCTCAAGCAATTAGAGATAAGAAGGCACTTTGCAAACCCTAACATAACCCTTTGTAATGAGCAATTGTTCCCATACCCCTCCCCACTCCTTTTCGGAGAAACTAGCCTGGAAATGGTCAAAATATTCCCTCAACGCACCTGAGGGCCCCCACCTCTCTCAGGCCCTTCCCCCTCTCCCCGCCCCCACCCTGTCCTGAGGGTATATATTCCGTCACTGTCTGTTTAGCAAATTTGTACCTGGTGATGCCGCAAGTCGGTGAAATGCATTGTACCATATTATAAAATTAGTGGAACAGGACAAGTCTTTCGTTTTAGTATGGATATTAAATACTTCCACCAAGTGAACCCTGAAACAATAGAATATGTTTCACTATAGTATTATACACTAGAGCAAGGGGGACAGTTAACTTATGTCAGAAGTGTTTTGAGCCAAAAGGAGCAAATTAGTAGGGGCATAAGAAGAAGAATTGCATGTGGCAAAGAAGGAAGGAATTGAAGGAAGGAATGTTGTGTAAGGAATGTAAAAAAAGGCTCGTCAAAACTTTGATATGGAGTATAGTTTGTTACAACACAGAAAAATGTTTATTGAAGCAGGATGATAGGCTTAGATTGAAGGTTTTGCAAGTGCAAATATGGAAAAAGGGAAATGGGCAGAAATGAAAACAAAGGAGGAAGTGCTGGGCATGTTTGGGGAGAAGAAAGGATTCAGAAAAGACCTTACAGGCTCAGCAGCACCTTGGCAGCAACTGAGAAGTTATGCACTGATGATTAAAAACTTTTATTTTTCAAGTTATCGATCAAAGCTATTCTTATAAAACTATCCTGTAGCTTGAATCATATCACATTTAGCTACTGGTTTATCTGCTGACTGGCAATGGTAATTTTGGGCGTTAAAATACTGACTTATGTTTAAGCTTAATTATTCTTGTGTGTTAAAATGTTATTCAACGTACTGAGATTCAATAACCTTGCAAAAAAAACAATCTATAACCATGGTATTCACATATGAGCAGGTTACACAACCAGCCCACCCATTTAGTTCAGCTACATTTGTACCTGAACTAAATGGAAAATGACTTCTTTAGCTCAAATAACCTTCTGTTAGTGCCATAGTGGATATCCATTTATTCATTATCCATCCATTTGAATTAGGGATTGCACATCTCCTTGGACATTGAGATAGGATGGAAATCCATTGGGGAAATGCCAGAGGGAGGACCCTATGTCAAAAAGTGGAGGTTGGGATGAGTGTGCAAAAGACCTATTGCAATGGATCATATGCTGAAGTGGATAATTAGATATATTCTGTTGAACAAAGGTTTGTGAATCCAAAAGGTGAGGTTTTTTGCATTAGATAGTTTCTGTTAAACCCAGTGGGTAGGAGAATATAAAATTCCTAGAATGCAATTTTGGATCCAAATTTAACAACGTGAACACTAATCTCTTTTATCAGAAGAATGGCATCAATGCCTTAAGTTCTAGATGTATCGATTAGCTGCCTTCATGTAGAACTATTTCCCTTGAATATTTAAATTTTCAATCAGCATTCATTTTTATTCAATGAGCGTAATATTCAGATTAATATCTGGCTAACTAACAAGTTATTCCAAAATGCATAACCTTGGAAAGCTTCCTAGGCACCAAAGAAAACCAAAGACACTTGGCAGCACAACTCTCAACTTTTCTTAATCGAGTCAAGAGAGAGGGGCTCTCAGCCTGGGGCACTGTTCCCTCGCCTCCCCAATTGGCTCATGCCATCATCTCTCCCCCATATCCTGCCATCACTCCCATGACTGTAGATAATCTGCGTTAGTAGTTAGTTGCTAAAATTGAGAAAACATAGTCTCAGAATATAATCAGGTCATTCAAAGCAAAGGTGCAGGTATATAATTATTTGAACAGCAAGCTGGTTATCCACTGATATGTGTCGGAGAAATTTTCTTAAAATCCTTTTCCGTTTACAGAAATGGCAAAGTAAAGAGAATTGGGAGTGGTGTCTTTGTTGTAGTTACAAATTCTAATATCTCGGGGCTCTGGTAATTCCAGGTAATAGTTTGGAAAGGGTTTGGTGTGGAATTAAAAGTCTTGAATCCAAAAGAGTTTTTGAGATATCTTTTTAGCAATAATGTTTAAATTGATATGGTGGGCGAGATTATGTCAATAAAATTAGGAATATTAACTGTTGAGCAGAGAAAGAATTGAAATTATTTTTTCCCATGAATAACATGTTATCAGAATAACATATTCCAACTTAACTAGGGAGAAAAAATATCCGCATCAAAAATTAGTCGTGTGTGTTCACCCCCTGTCACAACCCCTAGCAGTGGCTTTAGGGCCATAAAAACTAGGTAAATGGAACAAAGTAGAGTTGCCATAAAATTTTAATTTGTGAAGCATGGTATATGTACTATGGTCATGAGCATTCCGCAGGAAATCATGTGAACATTCGAATGTTGCATTTTAAAATTAGTATTGCCATATATAGTTAGTGTGGTTATGCGAAGTTGTTTTTTTAATGTTTTAATTCATATTTTTCCAGGCCAAAGAGATCCTAGCCAGGGAATCAAATGTTCAAGAAGTAAAATGCCCCGTTACAGTATGTGGAGATGTTCATGGACAGTTCCATGATTTGATGGAATTGTTTCGAATAGGCGGTAGATCACCAGACACAAATTACCTTTTTATGGGGGATTATGTTGACAGAGGTTATTACTCCGTTGAAACAGTCACACTTTTAGTGGCTCTCAAGGTAAGTTTCTGATATCATTTTTAAGGTACAAGTACTAGGCAAAATTTGGTGTGGCAGATTTTACTGATTCAACCATTGGAAAAAATTAGATAGGTGTTTTCCCTGCCCACATCATATTTATGAGTTCCATATTTTGAAGTGTATTTCTTCTATTAACAAACAGTCATAATGTCCTTGCTTCAGACTGCTCAATTGTGTTTGCTGAATGAGAAGTTGAGATGGGCCGTGTTAGGAAGAAGAATGAGGGGTGCCCTTTAAACCCATGTTTTTCAATTTATGTATGGGAGAAATGGTTAAAGTGGTGCGGACAACTGTGGATGGGAATGAAAGTCAATGGGAAATTCATTAAACTGAAAAGTTTTCAGATGACCAAGCTCTTTATTAAGCCAATTAGGGAAGGGTTACAATCATTCCCCGTGTGCCTAAGAAAATCAATATGATGGGTATTAGATGCACTAGGTGTCTTTAAAGAGTAACAGGAATTTTGTAATTTGGCATAGTGCACCATTAGTTCTTGCCACAAGATCAGACAATCAATTAAGAGTTCCACTTAAAACTTCAATGCCATTTCCATGATGTAATACGAAAAAAATGCCTGTAATTGTGGTGAAACAATTCATGGGTTTTGTGCCATGATAATGCACCAGTCTTGCTTCACTGCTAGTGAATTTTTGGCCAAAAACATCACTGTGATAATGAGCCAGCCTTAATATTTGCCAGACATGGCTCAATGTTAATGTTTTCTGTTCCCAAAAACAAAAGATGACTTTAAGGTCCATTGTTTTACAAGCATAGATAAGATTAGAAATGCATTGTTGAGAGAGATAAAAGCTATGCCAAATATCAAGTTCCGTAAGTGTTTTGAGGATTGGAAAAAGATTTGGCAAAACTGTAGAATATCAAATGGGGACTGCTTTGAAGGGGATAACATTAATGTACATTAATAAATAAAATTCTTTGAAATTAACTCAAATTCCCATTATTTATTGAAAACATCTCGTAGACCAATGTAAACAAAACAAAGGTTGAAGTATTCTAGTTGGAGGGAAGGCAAGTTAAACATTAAAATGTGGGCAAAAATTAGAGCACATGGATCATTTATCTATCTTGGAATAATATTTGGGCCAAGATGGTCAAAATAGTAAGGATAAAAGAAGAAGAAATGCATTAGGAGTAGAAGCTTTTACTAGAAGTTAGGAATTGATGACAGGGATGCTGAGTAAGGGTGTCACAAAAACACTAGTGAAAACTAACAAAGGTAACATGATTTTGTCTGACTCTTAACCTTAGTCATTGAAACTAGATGATAGGTGTGGTGGAGTGGAAAGTGGTGAAGGATGAAAAAAGGTAAAATGGATAGAAAGAAAAACAAGCAAAGAAGTACTAATCAGATGGAGAGGGGTTTTTTGGTAGAAATGAGAAGAATCCATTTTGATTGGGGATGCATTGGTATTAGTTTAAGGAGAAGTGGCAGACAGCCGAGGTCATTTGCGCCATTAGGGAAGGACAGGGAAGGGTGGGAAGAAACCCAGCATCAGCATTAACCTACTCTTAACAAAAGGTGCCAAGGAATCTGCAGCATAACGTCCCATTTGATAGGCAGCATACTCACTCGAATTGCCCTTTGCCAAGCACCACCTCAAGTAGGCATCGAGATAACACTGATATATCTGCCGCCTCCAAGATTCAAACCTGGACCCTCTAGGTGGGAAGTCAGCAAATTAACCACTGTACCATCACGATCCCTTTGCAGATAGAACGTGGAAGACTCCATTAGGGGGGAGGAATGTAGGCAAGAGAGGAGGGGGTAGGAATAGGATAGGCTTATGGGCAGAAGGGAGTACACGGAATTGAAGGGCTTACTGTAGGGTCATATCTCAGGCTGTCTTCCCGGGAAGGCTAAGAAATGTAGCCATGTTCAGTCAGTGCCTATACAAAATCTGCTCTCAATGGTAAATGCCAAATAGTAATAATGACCGATATTATATTATAAATATTATGATCATATTGCCAAATGCAGCATAATATGTGTTCACTGAACGCACCATGTTTTGCAGGTGCGTTCAGTGAAACATGTTCTATTTGAAACAAGTTCAGCGATTTATTTGAAACATGTCCTATTTTTTCCATATGATTTTGTGGCTCTCTGTATGCATTGGCTCTTTATGATTTTGGACAAATTTTGATGAGTAACTAAGGAGTTTTGGTGAAAACTTTAAAGATGGGTGGCAGTAAAAAAAATGTAACTTTGATCATTGCCTTTAAACAAGGTAAAGGTCCTTGAGAAGTGGGATGCGGAGGTTTCTGTTTGTGGTTCATTATCTCTTGACACAAACTACTGGTATGATCTGAAAAAGTTTAAGGTAATGTTATTTGCTCTTATATTGCAATTAAATTCCCATGAAATAGTATGGCAGGTTTTGTGACTTGTTACCAGGAGTGAAGGATAGTAAGCAACTATCTTCCTCCTTGTAAGGTAGAAAGGGACTATCCCAAGGTGGTATGTGCAGAAGCCATCACATGAAGTAGAAATGTACTGATATACTGATGCATGAGCAGTAGAAAAACTTTCCAAATACTTATTTGCGTGTGGTGAACTTCACTGCAAGTATCAATTGATTGTGATGGCTTAGGAGACATAATATTTTTGATAGTATGTCGAACAGTAGAGTGATATGCAGTATGCAGGGGGTATAAGTACAAAATAGAAGTTGTTTGAACCATTTAGGGAAAAACTGCAAGCACCAGTTCTATGATGCAATTATAATGGACCTATGCACTGAAATATTTTTCCAGAAAATGTGAAAGGTTTATGAATTGTTTCTTGGACAAAAATTTGGTAAAGAAAGATCTGTATTTGTCTGTGCTATTGCTCACCATTGTGAGAAGTTGACTAGTGTTTTTTTGGGACCATATCAGCAAACTTGAAGTCTGGAGAGATCAATATCTCCTTTATCTTTAATGAATTTTCCATTTGCAGAGTTTACCAAAGTTGTTACACAATGGGCCGATTCTGTAATCATTTTTTACCCTCTACCCTCTTTGGTTGAACTTCAAAGTGCACGTTTAGCTTTTGCTTTTCTGGCCAACTTCAGAAGAGGGCCATTGGATGCATTTGATTGGGCTCTCTTTGACCGCTTGAGATTCACTTCTCTCTTTTGTTGTCAAATTTTTCGTTCAAAACCAGCATTGGAGGTGACCTTTCGCTGCCCAGCATGCATTATTTGCAAGATCTGACATTGCTGTTTGGCCACTGGGAATTTTTTTGTAGCTATAAAATGAGGTCAAAGGTTGGCCTTTCATTATGATCAGCGATTGGGTGGAAAAGTGAAGTAGGCTAATAGGAAACTAAGAGAGTTAATTAAAGCTTTTTCTAATTGATTTATTTTTTATGACCAAATGAACCCTAACTTAAAAAATAACCCTTTCAACTTTAGTAAAGATTCTTTTTCCACATTTATAGGTACGATACAAGGAACGAATCACCATTCTTAGAGGAAATCACGAGTCAAGACAAATTACTCAAGTTTATGGCTTTTATGATGAGTGCCTAAGGAAGTATGGAAATGCAAACGTATGGAAGTTTTTCACAGATTTGTTTGATTATTTGCCGCTCACTGCCTTGGTGGATTCACAAATATTTTGCCTTCATGGAGGACTTTCCCCATCGATAGATTCCCTAGACCATATCAGAGCTTTGGATAGGCTACAAGAAGTTCCTCATGAGGTATGTAAATTACCACTTTTGTTTCTTTTACCATTAGAGTTTTTATTTCTGCCAGTTGAGTATCCAAAATGTATATTGCTTCATAACGAAAGCATGTGGTCTTTCTGCACTCATTTATTTATTGCTGCTAATGTGAAGTGTTTTTTGTCTGTGACTTTCAGTAGAAATTTGTGCCATTTTTTTAGATTTCCAGGGTGACCAGTGACAGGAAATTGGTAAATTCAGTCAGTCAGGGAAATTGCAGAAAGTAGTTCTATTTTGAGGGGCTCAAAAATTATTTGAAAATTCATATGCATGTAAAAATACACACAGAATCACATGTATATATTCATTCTTTCTGGAATGTCAATGGCAACACGTCTGGGAGTGTGCTGCTGAATAAGTGGAAAGATGTGAAAAACGTTCAGCCCTCCTTTGAAACTTCATACCATGTTGTCATGTCTAATATATATGCAGCTAGTCATTGCTCACTGATAGGATAAGTCCTGCATATTGTACCTTTTTCCTGCATTGCAATTTCCTATTCAGTGCCTTTGATTACTTTGAGGCTTCACTTCCTATAAACTTCTCTAAATGTTGCACTAATTCATATATAGGAAGTAAATGCAAATACTTGTCGAATGAATTTGAAATTGTCAGTATAATTCGTGAAAAATACATACACATGCTCTAATCTCAAGCTGTGATGCAAGGACATTGTAGGGAGAGGATGGTTTTACTCCTTGCCGTGTGGGACTTGAGAAAGGGGTAGAGAGATGGAATAGAGAGCCTTTCATTTTTTATAAAAAATCCACCTCTGTAGTAGTATCTAATAAATATAACACTTTTATAGTATCTAGTAACTATAACACTCGAGGCTTTGTGGTATATAATAAATATAACACTTTACACTTTGGTTCATGGTAAATAGATCACTAATCACCATTAGGAATGTAGCTAGTTTAAGTGTGGCAGTTGTGGCCTGATTAAATGAGACATTGTGACTTTGAGTGTTTCATCACTTGTTTTCTATGAATTGGATTTGTGGTTTAATGTGGATGTGGAAGCAAATTGAACACAACTATTGGAACTGTGTCATTAAGTTGTTTTTTAGGAGAAATTGTGAAATAATGTGCATTAGATAAAAAAAATGCCATTACCCAACAAAAAGTTAGGCATTTTAGATATAGTAGCAGAGGTATGAGAAAGCAATTATTTTATATTCAATATTTATACGTTTCAACTAAAATTTATTTTTTATTTTACTTTGTATAGAGAAGGAAAGGTGCACATTCTGATCATGGAAATTATTGTGTTTGGAGATAAAAAAAAATTAACATTGCCTTGAATGTACTGATAATTTACTTACACTTTTCCATAGGTTTATGCAATCAGAATGATCAGTTTTTTCATACAGATGATTGCGTATGTAAGTAATTGTGTTATTTATGATAATTTTTGCCAAGTACTTGAATAAATATTTTCTTACTTGCAAAGCACTTGTAACTTCTGTTTATCTGGATAATTGTTTCAGGTAGGACTTTGACAAAGGGAGTATACTTTAATAATATCTCTGTATGCTACCTTTTTTGTTGACTGTATTAATGATCATTTTACTGTAATAAACAGGTATTTGTGATTTGATGGTAGCACTCATTGCATTTTGGGAATCTGGCATTTTTCATGATTCATTGTATAAAATACTTTCCCAAATGAAACAGTTTCTGGTGTAACTTGGTGGAAAATCTTCACTTTCCCAAATGTAAAACTGCAGATTAATTATGTTCAGTAAATTGTGTGGCATCAAATTTATGGGAGCCACATTGTTCCTCGATAATGGAATAAATTTTTCTTATTAGTGTGAATACACTCGACAACATTACGTAATATTCTCTTTTAAACTTGAGAGAAGTTTTTGTTCTTGGTCTCTCATTCTCATTCATTTAGGGTGTTTGATGAATGTTACTCATGGTGAATTTCCCTAAGATGTAAAAATTTTGTATTTGTTATTATTGGCATCTTCTTTTCACATTTATTTTAATAGGTACTTAAAGAAAATATATATATATATATATAGGTTGCCTTTTACAATCTTGGGAAGCTGGGCCTCTCTGGTTTGTTATTCAAAAAGTAACTTCAAATATGAAAAATACCGAAAGAGTAAACATTGTACTATACCATGTATTTCTGCACTAGTAGAAAAAATGTCAAATTTTGACTGAAAGAGGATATGATGAAGCGATTAGGAGTGTGGCCCAGATTTTTTGACTTGTAGTGCTTGGTATTTAGTACTTTAGATAAGGGAAATTGAAATCAGTAGCCCACTTTCATTTTCTTTCCAACTGCCTGCATTTTGAGGGCCCTCTGACAGTGAGGCATTAGGCTGAAGTCGTGTGTGGAGAAAATAATTATTGTGCTACAGTTTGAAGGGAGGAAGTTGTTTTCTATCTTTGATGCATATTTTATATGGTCTCAATAAAACCAGTTCTTAATGTATCTCTTATCAGTTTGAGTTTCCACATGTTTGACATTTAATTTTTCTCTTAACTCATAGAAGCAGTTTGACGTGTATATAGAAAAATTAGTCTTGGTAGGGATGTCCCTTTCAAATCAGTTCATCTGAAGGTAGGAATTCGTTGCTTATACAGTAATAACTAGCTGATGATAATTTTAGTTGAATATTTGAATAAATATTTTAACTGCATGAGAACTGCTCGGTGCTACTAATTTTCTGAACAATTTTTCAGGCAGGAGAGTTAAGTAGGAAATAAATACTTATTCATCTCTCTGCAATCCCTTTAGCCTACTTTGTTAGGGATCATTTCATAGGAAAATCCATGGAGAAATTGTTGATATTATTTAATAACTCTTTGCATTGTGAAAATGTCATTTTTGATATATTTTGTATAAAATACTTTCCAAGTGTGTAGTGGTGTGTTATTCATGTTCAGTAAATTATGTGGCATCAAATTTTGGGAACCGCATATTTTTCCTTTATGTTTTGAATTATAAACTTTCCTGTTCATATATATATAATCTCGTTCAAGAGTATTTTGGGTAAATTTCTTTATAATTGAGGGAGATGTTTTTATGCTTGGTCTCTCATTTCCACTCATTAAAGTATTTGATCATTGTTATCCTCGGTCAAGATTTTCTCTAAATTTTCAGTATGACTTAAGGGTATTGGTTATCACCCACTTAAAATATAAATCATATTACCCTTGGTTACTTTTTATATGGCATATGATATCATCTGAAATAATTGGCAAAAACTGTATGGTTTTATAATTGCGATTGAGGGAAAAGGAAGATTCTGCTATGATGTTTCATTAATATGTCCTTAGTAACCTGAAAAGAGGACAGTTGAGACTAATGCTATCATGTTCTCATGAGAGCCTGCCACGAGTACCTTACATATTTCGGTTGATATTCAAATGAAAATGATTCACTGTATCAAGTGGCTTCCCATATTTATTAAAATCTTGTTTTTGTTGTAATAAATTTGAAATCGAAATTGAATTTGAAATTGAAAAGATAGTGGATTAGTTGATCGTCTAAAACTATATTATTACTAGAATCTTCATTCTGCCTCTTTTTCCTATGGTGAATATAAGAACAATATGCTCATAACTAGTTAAGCCAAACCTTCATAAAATGAGCCTTCAAAGTAATTGACTCCTTGGAAACTTAATGAATAAAGAATACCAGAGCCAAGGTGATATTTTTGCTGCAAGGTTAATTTCTAGTCAATTGGATAAATAATATCAAACTATAACAGCAAATAGAATAGTACAACATCCATAAATTTGCCAAACCATATGATAAAAACTTGAATAAAAGTGTGATTTGCAGGTATATTTTCAGGAAAAAAGGGGAAAGCATGTGAGGAAATGTTATTTACCCCTAATCCCCCTTAAGGTCATTTTTAGAGTGCAAAATCCTAGATGCCTCTAATGAATCTCTAATGTGGTGTAGATCATTTCGGTATGATCACTCTTGATATTTTCCATTATTATCTTTAGGAGCTACCTTGACATAGTGCCACTAAAGCGAGTTACTTGTAGGGTATGTGAATTTTTAACTGAGAATATTGCAGTCACATTTATTGCGTGCAGCCATATCACCAATGAGTTTCTCCAAAGCAGGTGTTTGTACATGTGATCATGAGCTCCTTGTAATGTGTCCACAAATGTAGTACATATCAAATTGTTGCCACAATTTTGATTGGTTTTGCCTCACACTACTTGGTCAGTGTGTTAATGTGTCATTCGCCCTGTTTGATGTCATTACCTGGTCGCGTTTAAACCCCCAAAGGTTTATGTTGCATCAGTCCCCAAGTTATCTTCACATTAATGGCTTCCCTTGATTTTTTGTAGGGTTCCATTTCTTTCCCTTTATAAACCACAAATTTGGGATAAGTAATTTTTAAGATGCTTCCGTGTACGTAATTTTCCACTGTTTGGCTTAGACAGGTTTGGAAAATACTGCTATGTACATGGCTATGCTTCTCATTCACCATTATTACTGGACCTCCATCCAGTCTCTCACCAAAAATTGGTCAGCTCCAGGTTCAGTTTCTCTGTGGAAAGGGAATATCAATATTGTGATTAAACGAAATTAATAATTACAAGATGGTGTCACAGAAATTGCATTTTCTACGGCTTAAAAATCATCTTGGTATTTCACTGAGTCTTTGCCATAAAACTATAAATTTCATGCGTCATTTGAGTGCTAGCATAAGGGAAATCACCCAAAACGGGTTGGGACGGTGTCCCTTTTGTACAATATGTGTATGATTTATTAATGATTATATTTCAAAAAGTTACTGCAATTGGGACAATATAGGAGTGTTCTCCAACAAGAATGCAAAGCTTGTCCAATTTTTTTGGAGAGCAGGAGATTTGAAGACTGTGAAAATGAGTCATAATATTCCAGTCGATATAGCTTTACGTTGGGAAGACTATCAGAGCAGGCTAAATGTGTTCAGTGTTCGGAAGAATGGATGTTTAGGGATAATGGAGGGATCTGAGTCAGACATAGTCATGTTGGAAGCATAGTTTTGGTGGTCATGGCTCAATAATTGGAATGAATCGTTATTATCCCTGCCTAAGGTTGTGGTGAAGGAAAACTTCTGTTGTTTGGATTATTTATGGACTAATTTTTAAAGGGTCTTAAGGGAGGAGCAAGTATTTTGACATGATCAGTCCTCATTCTGAGAAACACCTCTGTGGTTGGAGTTTGTCGAATAAAGGTGACTGTAATATTATCATTTGAAACCTCCAATGAGGCCCCCCTTTCAAAACTGGTTTATCTGGGAAGAGTGTCAGTTATTTGTACAAATGGGAGCATTGGAAGTCTATTTTTTCACTTTTGTGTAAGGATCTTGAGAAGATGTTTAGTGAAAGTCACGTGGTATTGTTTCCTAGATTAATTATTGTTGAATTTTCAGACAAGAATTAGACCTGGAGAATGTATTGTCAATCGCCTATAGATATGGACATCCAGGAAAGTCTTCCGGGTAATTCACAGGAAAAGGGAATAAAAAGGCTTTTCTGTCATACAATAACTAATTTTTCCACACAAGTGAATGTGTTCTGATGTGGCAAACTATAACGAGGAGGTCAAAATGTAATCCTAAAGGAAAATTGAAAGTGGGCTACATAATGTCTGGTTAAAACCTTGGCACAAATATCAATGATGCGTGCCATTTATGGTCTCAGGTCAATCATTAAATAAAGAACACAATGTATTCTTCCACTGTCCTTTATTTTCGTGCTAATAGTTTCAACGATAAGCCATCATCATCAGGTACGAATTAGTCACTCTACGTTCCATTTATATACCATTCATGTGATGAAAGGGGTGGTTGAGAAAGGGTGGAATGGAGCAGGAAAGGTGGGGTTGTTATCGGCATAGATGTGCCATTTAGGGTGGGGGTTGATTTATTTAATGATAACAATACAGTCATAATGATAGAATACAACCATAGCACTAATGAATTTCTATGATGCAGACCCGTGTGCATGTCTTCACTCGCTCTACCTAGTGTGTCTTAAAAACCAGTTTCCAATTAGGGCCACAATGACTACTGGTTTCTCCCCAAGTCTTTGGGGGATGTGTTAGTGCCTCATTCATGACATTTTTGTTTTCTTCCCCCTATCTCACCCCAAAAACTTTATTTTACCTTTGTCACATAGTGAAAATGCCAATGAATGGAAAACACAATGAATTGTAACCATTCATCTACTCCCAAATTAATTTTTCCACCAAACAAAGGGAAAAGCGATTTTGCCAAAATTTCCAAGGAGGTTCCTTGTAGGTGTTTGGCTTCAACGAGCAGAGAAAATCCTAGAAACAGCGACATAGAGTTCAGTATTCACCGCTTATTTCTCAACCTCCGTCCAAACTTGTGAAAATTGGTCTGCGACCCATTCGTTTTCTCTGCACAAAGAAAATATCAATTGCTTTTTGATGGAGGATAAGAATTTTGAGTTGGCTTCGCGTTAGATATTTTAATTCTCTTTGTTCATGATCACATTGCCATTTCACGTACCCTCAGTCAAAAAATGTTCATTTCCGTAAGGTTCTCGGAGTGCTAACACAAGGGAAATCGCTCAGAACAGGTTTGCACGGTCTCCCTTTTACAGCATTTCTGCTCGAATACGATTATCTGTGAAAGACACCGTAAAAAAGGTCAAAAATAGTGTTCTCCTTGGACAATTCAAACTCGGTTCTCGTATTTTATAGAGGGCAGGGAGTTTGAATACGTGCAGCAATATTAACCTTCTCAATTGAGATAGCTTTCTGTGGGGAAAACCTTTTCGGGAGCAGACAGATTTAGTTCACTGGTAGGGAGATTGGATGTCTCGGAATGAACGATTGCTCTTTTTCATATATTGTGGGGTTTGGAGCCTAGTGGTAGTGGTCTGGCATCCCGTGACTAGAAAATGAAGTCCAGTATCGGTATTAACGCTGTCAAGGGAGAAAATTCTTTAGTTCGGGATGTTCTTAGTCTGGTTTTGAGGGCTGTAAAGGATGAGCGAGTGTTTTAATGTGTGCACTTCACCTTCTGACAAATCCTTAGTGCTGGTGTTGGTGGGAGAAATGTGACCGTAAAATGCAATTCATTTACTCAGGATCCTGAGTTAATTGGGTAGTACGTAATGTTTAGTCCAGATGAGGGCATTGGATATCAGTGTAATTGAACGCTTCTGTATGAATATACTTTATGAAAATTTTTTGGAGGTAAAGTGATTTTTTTTCATAGAGGCTTTTTTGGGGAATGAGAAAGACAGAACCCTTCAGTTTTACCATATTTAAAATGCATACCTCTCTTGCCTTTCATCGTCTGCCAAGGAGGCGAGCATCCTCCTCATGCTTGTGTTCACTTAGGGTCTCGGGAATGGCTGTCACCAGGGGGTTTATGCTCCTTGGGTTGGAGTCGTAACTGTGATCTGCAAATTAGACTGGATTTTTTCTTGGAAAAGTGCATAAAGTACATTTACCTGAAGTGTTCCGTATGGATTTGAGAAAAATCCATGCGCATAGGTTTGATTACCACATTTAGATAGCCGCAGTTTCTTGGGTGTTGAAAGTACAGAATATATATATTCTGCTTGGATACAAAGTGACTTAGGAATTGGCAATCTATTATTAAGGTGGGCAGATGTCCTAGACCTGTGGTTTCTTGTAGCTAAGTAATGGAAGAGGAACGTGGCAACACACATGATGGTTTTTCCTATGATTGAATTTTTTTCTCTTGTGTAGTTTGAGCATTAGACCAAATTTCTGTTATGAGGTATTATATTTGTAATTGGTAGCATTTCAAATGGTAATGAATCAGAAGCCATTGGGAGTATTATTCCAACTTTTTTAGTGCTAGTTTCAGGTGGGAATGTGACATTGGGATTACAGCGTTCATTCCTTCCCAGCCAAGTGTGGCCACATAAATAATGATTAGTCCATTGTGGCATGGTTAGCAGAATGAATGATTTTATATTGTGACAGTAAATGGTTAAGAAAAGATATGTATTTGTAAAAAATCCTTTAGCTAAATGCTTTCCTCAATATTTTGGCTGGGTGCCTAATTTCAGTGAATAAGCTGGCTACAAATATTTAGGAGCCGCTTATGTTCTTTTAGGCATTGAATTTTAAACAATTATTTCTTTTGATGGTGAATAAATAGCTTGATAACATTTCGCATAAGATTTTTTACCTATTGAAAGAGATGGTTATAATGGTTGGCCTCTGATTCCCATTTATTTGGGCCACATATCCAAGATGGGCATTCTCCAAGAGTCTCCTTGCATTTACCTAGAGGTGAGCACATTGATTACCAGTCCACAGAAAATTTAATTCATGGTTGCATTAGTTACTTTTGAAGGAGGTATAATGACAACTACCATTCTTCCTTGTTTTTCGACATTGTGTAGTTTAGACCTCAAATGAGAAGTGTTATAAATGGAGGAAGATAAATGTTACCCATAGGCACTGAGCCTATTGCGAAAGCCCTTGTGAGTGAATAGCAAATATTTCATCCTCTTTTCATGGAATGAGGTATGTTTGTGGGGCTCACCATGAATAATGCATGGCGTGAAAGTCTCATAACATCCCTCATTGAGAGCAATTTCGAAGGGTTTTTCAAAAGAATAGTTGGACGTGGAAGATAATTTTAACATGTCTGTGTAATCGGTAATCATGTGCGGTGGTAAATGCAGA
The DNA here is from genome assembly GCA_037158775.1 of Hetaerina titia. Lineage (NCBI taxonomy): Eukaryota > Metazoa > Arthropoda > Insecta > Odonata > Calopterygidae > Hetaerina > Hetaerina titia. The sequence goes on from CM073779.1 coordinate 10,520,595, forward strand.
GGATATAAGGAATGGGAGATTATTTTCCAATGTAAGTTTAAATGGTAGCATGAGCTACTTACTTACCCACATGAAAATCCATATTTTGAGATTTTTTGGATGGGAATTACAAAACACAATTAAATGTGAACAGCCAATAGGAACGTTATTCTGGAAATTCTTTGGTTTAATTCAATGAGAGAGGGAAGAAAATTGGTTAATTCTGTCCTGCAATAAGTAATTGTTCCGCTCAGGTGAATGTATTCTGATGCGTCAAAGTTAATTGTGGACGTCATTAGGTAAATATAGATGAAAATGAAAGGGGGTTGCGTAGTGTCTGTTCAAATATTTGCAGCAGTCTCAATGGTGCATGTCATATTGGCTCTGGTTACTAATATATGAGGAGCAAAATCTATTTTTTCGCTGTTCTTTTTTTTTGTACTACTAGTTTCAATACTTAGGAGTCATGATGAGGTACAAATAGGTCAAAATGCAGTCCATTTATATACCATTCATGTGGTGAAATGGAAGGAGAGAGAGGGGGAATTTGGTTTGTGTTCAGGATACATTTGAAGGAGGAGAGGGGTGTTTGGGAAGGTTATTAGAAGGGTTCACAGGGGGTTGGGGGGTGTTAGGGTCTTTCTATGTAGGAAGTGGATGCTTAAAGGATTGGGAATCGGTATTCAAACATTTAATCTTTGAACATAGGACAATTTATGAAATTCGTTTTGATTTCCAGCTCTTCTCACTTTTTCATCCTCCATCTTGTTTCTATCTGTTTTATGAGTTTCAGGTGGAAATTGTTCTCATGATTTACTTTCCATAGATTCTTGGCGAAGTGAGCGTACGAGAGGTTACAATTTCTGAAGCGGCGTTTATGTATGTCCATTGGTATTTTTAATGATACCCCCACTTCACGAATGCATATATGACTACAGTCCTCTCAAGTTAACTTATAGATGCCACTTTTATTTTGTTTTGCTAATTTTTCTTCTGTAGTATTCAAGAATGACTCTAAGGTGTTCGTGTTGTAAAAGGCTATTCGAAATATTTCCCTATCAATGAGATTTTCTATCTTTTTGTGAAATCAGTCCATAATACGGGAGTTAAGACCATTTGTATCCTTTTTCATCTACATTACCTGGTTTAAACAAAAGATTGTTTACTTAAACGAAATGTTTTCTTAGCAGTATTTTTCCAATCAAATCAGCTTAGTAGCCATTTTTCATGGTACATCTCTAATCGTTTTGACCTGTTGATCAAAGTTATTTTTGGAAAGAGAAATGCCCAACAGTCTTATTTAGTAGGAAATGAAAAGTAGACAGCTTGCGAGTTATGTGATTGCGGGAGTTGAAGGGGATTATGTGGTCTGTGGCTGTACTTTAATGAAAAATGGCAAATTAAAAACCCTGTCCCTTTCAGGACACTGTGATATCTAGATAATTAAAGTTAGTATTTTGTTTATGCCCACCTGTGACACTGATTTCTTTTCCTTGGCAATTTAAGGGGTGGATATTGTCCACATTGTAAAACCAGCAATGAGTATAAGTTGTAATAATTGAGGAGTTGCTGTGTATTTTTCTTTCAAATGTGTTCATGTATCGGTCTGCAGGAAGTGGCGATGAAGGGGACCCCATTGCTACACCCTCCACTTGTTTGATGTGTTCATTATTGAACTGGAAATGATTTTGCTCAACACATAATCTCAAAATGACATAAACTCATTCAGAAAGGGTGGCTCAGACCCAGCACTTTTTCCACCTCTACCAATGTTTCAAAAACTGGGATATTTTTCAAAAAGGTTTTTACATCAAATGGCACGAGGATATATTTGGAGGCTTGGCAAGCTTTCTTGAATAGCTGTTCAAAGAAATCACTTGGATTTTTCACTCTTAACCTTGATTGGAGATTCGTTATCTCTCTGAAAATGGAGTGCAAAAGGGAGGCTAGTTTCCTTGTGGGGGCGGATGCACTAATAATCACTGGCCTCATAGGAATGCTTTCTATATGAATTTGTGGAAGGCCGAAAAATCTGCTGAGCTTTTGAATTCATCACTGTTGCGTTGTGTGTTTCACTTAGTTGGAGGATATATTAGTGGGTTTAGCATATCCTCAAACAAGGTGAAATATACAAAGCAACAGTGATGAATCTAAAAGCTCCGGAATTTTTTGGTTTTCTGCAAATTCATAAAGAGAGTATTCGAATGAGCCTAGTGATTACCAGTGCATCAGTCCCAACAAGAAAACTAGCTACGCTTTTGCACTCCCTCTTCCGAGAATTGACAAAATTCCAGTCAAGGTTAGGAGTTTAAATTTGAAGTGGTTTCTGTGCACAGCACTCTGCAAGAAAGATCTCCCACCCACCAAGCCTATCCTATTGTCATTGGATGTTAGGAACCTCTTTAATAATATCCCAGTTTTTGAAGCATTGGTAGTGGTGGAAAAACTTCTAAAAAGAGTCTGGGGCTGAGCCACCTTTTCTGAATGGCGTTATGTCGCCATGGAGATGTTGAGTTGAGCAAAATTATTTCCAGTTCAACATCGAGTACCAAAAAGTGTAAGCTTTAGCAATGGGGTCCCCTTAATCACCATTGTTTTCAGACGTTTACCAGAACAAATATGAAACAATAATTTACGCCAGCCTCCAATTTTAATCGGATATTCACTATTGGTTTCATTATGCAGATGACGTCTATGTTATTTTGGTATGCAATGGGAGTTAGTTTAGAGAATTTTTTGAACACCTTAAATTCCCAATGCAATGAAACAAGTTTCACATGCGGCAAATGACAAAATAACAAATTTGATTTTCTACATTTCACGGTGTCAAAAAGAGACGGGATAAAGATTTTGCAATTCTACGTTAAAGTGCACCAACAGGCCACATCATTCCCTTCAACTCCAGCCATCACATTTTTCACAAGCTGTCCACTTTTCATTTCGTATTAAATAGACTGTTGGGCATTGCTCTTTCCAAAAGTAATTTTGATCAAGAATCTTAAAATGTTAAAGGGTAAGCAATGAAAAATAACCACAAAGCAGAGTTAATTGAAAAAAGTCTACGAAGAAAAAGTTCTGTTAAAGTAAGCAATCTTTTCTTTAAAAAGTGTAATGTGGATGTAATGAGTTACAAATTGTGTAAATTCCCGTATTGTGGATTGTTTTAGAAATATTTAGCTCAGACTATCTGATTTCACCAAGCATCTCTGGGAAGGAAATCATAGGAGTGATTTCAATCTAAAAACTCAATCCCCAGATGGAAAAAGGAAAGAGAATGGACCAGGGGGAAGAGCTGGATATTTGAAAGAATTTAAAAGTGGGTAATTGTTTTAGTCCAACGATACCTTCCCCCTTCTCAGTGAACCGTACTAATCACCAATCCAGATGCTCTAAATCCCTCTCCTCGTTCACACCTACGCCGATCACGACCCAATAAATTTCTCTCCTAACCCCAACTCCCTCACCCACCCCTTTCCCTTCATGAATGGTATATAAATGGATGTTATATTGGCTAATTTTTACCCTAGGATGATGGCTAAACTTTAAAAAAGTAGCAATAAAATGATAAACAGTGAAAAAAATAGTTCTTCATTTAGTGAACATAAACTTCCACGAATTTACAAAAACTTCCCAGGAGGTTCCTTGTAAGTGTTTGTCTTCGAGGAGCAGAGAAAATCATAGAACTAGCATCACAGAGTTCGGTATTGACCGTTATTTCTCGACCTCCGTCCAAACTTGTGAAAATTGGTCTGCTGCCCATTGGGTTTCTCTGCACAAAGTAAATATCGATTGTTTTTTGATGGAGGATAAGAGTTTTGAGTTGGCATCTCGTTAGATGTTTTAATTCTCTTTGTTCATGATCACCTTGCCATTTCCAGTAGGCTCGGTCAAAAAATGATCATTTCCATAAGGTTCTCCGAGTGCTAACACAAGGGAAATCACTCAGAACAGGTTTGCATGATCTCTACAGCATTTCTCTACAGCATTTCTCTCTACAGCATTTCTGCTCGAATACGATTATCTGTTAAAGGCACCATAAAAAGGGTCGAAAATAGTGTTCTCCTTGGACAATTCAAACTTCGTTCTCGTATTTTATAGAGGGCAGGGAGTTTGACTACGTGCAGCAATATTAACCTTCTCAATTGAGATAGCTTTCTGTGGGGAAAACCTTTTCGGGAGCAGACAGATTTAGTTCACTGGTAGGGAGATTGGATGTCTCGGAATAAACGATTGGTTTTTTTCAGATAATTTTGGGTTTGAAGCATAGTGGTAGTGATTATGGCATCCAGTGACTAAAAAATGAAGTCCAGTATCGGTATTAACGCTTTCAAGGGAGAAAATGCTTTAGTTCGGAATGTTCTTAGTCTGGTTTTGAGGGCTGTAAAGGATGAGCGAGTTTTTTATTGTGTGCACGCCACCTTCTGAGAAATCGTTAGTGCTGGTGTTTGTGGCAGAAATGTGACCGAAAAATGCGATTTATTTACTCAGGATCTTAGTTAACTGGGTAGTACGTAATGTTTAGTCCAGATGAGGGCATTGGATATCAGTGTAAACGAACGCTTCTGTATGAATATATTTGATGATAATTTTTTGGAGGTAAAGTGATTTTTTTTCATAGAGGCTTTTTTGGGGAATGAGAAAGACTGAACCCTTCAGTTTTACCATATTATAAATGCATACCTCTCTTGCCTTTCATCGTCTGCCAAGAAGGCCAGCATCCTCCTCTTGCTTGTGTTCACTTGGGTTCTCGGGAATGGCGGTCACCAGGGGGTTTATGCTCCTTGGGTTCGAGTCGTAACTGTGTTCTGCAAATTAGACTGGATTTTTTCTTGAAAAAGTGCATAAAGTACATTTTTCTGAAGCGTTTCAGTATGGATTTGGGAAAAATCCATGCGCATAGGTTTGTTTACCACATTTAGTTAGCCGAAGTTCCTTGGGGGTTCGAAGTACAGAATATATACATTCTGGTTGGATACAAAGTGTCTTCAGAATTGGCAATCGATTATTAAGGTGGGCAGATGTCCTAGACCTGTGGTTTCTTGTAGCTAAGTAATGGAAGAGGAACGTGGCAACACACATGATGGTTTTTCCTATGATTGAATTTTTTTTTATCTTTTGTAGTTGGAGCATTAGACTTAATTTCCATTACGAGGTATTATATTTGTGAACGGTAGCGTTTCAAATGATAATGAATGAGAAGCCATTGGGAGTATTATTCCAATTTTTTTACTGTTAGTTTCAGGTGGGAATGTGACATTGGGATTACAGCGTTCATTCCTTCCCAGCCAAGTGTGGCCACATAAATAATGATTAGTTCATTGTGGCATGGTTAGCAGAATGAATGATTTTATATGGTGACAGTAAATGGTTAAGAAAAGATATGCATTTGTAAAAAATCCTTTAGCTAAATGCTTTCCTGAATCTTTTAGCTGGGTGCCTAATTTCAGTGAATAAGCTGGCTATAAATATTTAGGAGCCGCTTATGTTCTTTTAGGCAATTGAATTTTTATCGATTATTTCTCTTGATGGTGAATATATAGCTTGATAACATTTCGCATAAGATTTTTTACCTATTGAAAGAGATGGTTATAATGGTTGGCCTCTGATTCCCATTCATTTGGGCCATATATCCAAGATGGGTATTCTCCAAGAGTCTCCTTGCATTTACCTAGAGGTGAGCACATTGATTACCAGTCCACAGAAAATTTAATTCATGGTTGCATTAGTTACTTTTGAAGGAGGTATAATGACAACTACCATTCTTCCTTGTTTTTCGACATTGTGTAGTTTAGACCTCAAATGAGAAGTGTTATAAATGGAGGAAGATAAATGTTACCCATAGGCACTGAGCCTATTGCGAAAGCCCTTGTGAGTGAATAGCAAATATTTCATCCTCTTTTCATGGAATGAGGTATTTTTTTTGGGGCTCACCAAGAATAATGCATGGCGTGAAAGTCTCATAACATCCCTCATTGAGAGCGATTTTGAAGGGTTTTTCAAAAGAATAATTGGACGTGGAAGATAATTTTAACATGTCTGTGTAATCGGTAATCATGTGCGGTGGTAAATGCAGAGGATATAAGGAATGAGAGATTATTTTCCAATGTAAGTTTAAATGGTAGCATGAGCTACTTACCTACCCACATGAAAATGCATATTTTGAGATTTTTCTGGATGGGAATGGTTATACCGCATTTACTGACATATTGGAAATGTCAACTGGAATTGAGTGAATAAATAGGATTGAATGACTTGGTTCTTAATTTTTGTTCGTATTTCTTTGGACACATGCGAATACACCTTTAGGGTAGCCTTCTCTTTATGTTATTGGACATGTGGGCCATTAATGTTGTGTCAGTAAAAACTGACTTCAGGAATGAGGTATACTGTATGAGATTCCTTATAATTTTGGCTCCACAGCTATTTTTTTAGTCCAGTGGATAGCGCCAAAGCATAACTAAAAATAGGATTTGATAACACCCGCAGTCCTAAGAGTTATGAATGTGTTTTGGCAGTGTGTTATGTGTGGGAGAAATGGGGAGTGAGCGAGACAATTTGGTTTTTTCCTTTACCCCTCAAAATGCAGTTTTAGAACGTTTAATCCGGAATCCATATCATGAGTCCCAAAAGAGGTGTGGCATGGGGGGTGTCATCCGAATATACCTCTCCGTTTTCTCTTTCCACCAAACCATTTTCTTAGATGGGGTGGTCTTCGGTCGGTGTTGGGGATGTGGAGGATATGGCAAGTTCTGAGGGGGCACGTTAAATCCCCTCCAGGTGTTAGGCATAATAAACGGTTGAAATTGGAGACCCAGAAAGAAGTGGGATTTTGATTTGGTAGGAAAACCATAGTATACTGAAATGTGGGTAGGCGATGCAATTAAATGTGAACAGCCAATAGGAACGTTATCCTGGAAATTCTTCGGTTTAATTCAATGAGAGAGGGAAGAAAATTGGTTAATTCTGTCCTGCAATAAGTAATTGTTCCGCTCAGGTGAATGTATTCTGATGCGTCAAAGTTAATTGTGGACGTCATTAGGTAAATATAGATGAAAATGAAAGGGGGTTGCGTAGTGTCTGTTCAAATATTTGCAGCAGTCTCAATGGTGCATGTCATATTGGCTCTGGTTACTAATATATGAGGAGCAAAATCTATTTTTTCGCTGTTCTTTTTTTTTGTACTACTAGTTTCAATACTTAGGAGTCATGATGAGGTACAAATAGGTCAAAATGCAGTCCATTTATATACCATTCATGTGGTGAAATGGAAGGAGAGAGAGGGGGAATTTGGTTTGTGTTCAGGATACATTTGAAGGAGGAGAGGGGTGTTTGGGAAGGTTATTAGAAGGGTTCACAGGGGGTTGGGGGGTGTTAGGGTCTTTCTATGTAGGAAGTGGATGCTTAAAGGATTGGGAATCGGTATTCAAACATTTAATCTTTGAACATAGGACAATTTATGAAATTCGTTTTGATTTCCAGCTCTTCTCACTTTTTCATCCTCCATCTTGTTTCTATCTGTTTTATGAGTTTCAGGTGGAAATTGTTCTCATGATTTACTTTCCATAGATTCTTGGCGAAGTGAGCGTACGAGAGGTTACAATTTCTGAAGCGGCGTTTATGTATGTCCATTGGTATTTTTAATGATACCCCCACTTCACGAATGCATATATGACTACAGTCCTCTCAAGTTAACTTATAGATGCCACTTTTATTTTGTTTTGCTAATTTTTCTTCTGTAGTATTCAAGAATGACTCTAAGGTGTTCGTGTTGTAAAAGGCTATTCGAAATATTTCCCTATCAATGAGATTTTCTATCTTTTTGTGAAATCAGTCCATAATACGGGAGTTAAGACCATTTGTATCCTTTTTCATCTACATTACCTGGTTTAAACAAAAGATTGTTTACTTAAACGAAATGTTTTCTTAGCAGTATTTTTCCAATCAAATCAGCTTAGTAGCCATTTTTCATGGTACATCTCTAATCGTTTTGACCTGTTGATCAAAGTTATTTTTGGAAAGAGAAATGCCCAACAGTCTTATTTAGTAGGAAATGAAAAGTAGACAGCTTGCGAGTTATGTGATTGCGGGAGTTGAAGGGGATTATGTGGTCTGTGGCTGTACTTTAATGAAAAATGGCAAATTAAAAACCCTGTCCCTTTCAGGACACTGTGATATCTAGATAATTAAAGTTAGTATTTTGTTTATGCCCACCTGTGACACTGATTTCTTTTCCTTGGCAATTTAAGGGGTGGATATTGTCCACATTGTAAAACCAGCAATGAGTATAAGTTGTAATAATTGAGGAGTTGCTGTGTATTTTTCTTTCAAATGTGTTCATGTATCGGTCTGCAGGAAGTGGCGATGAAGGGGACCCCATTGCTACACCTTCCACTTGTTTGATGTGTTCATTATTGAACTGGAAATGATTTTGCTCAACACATAATCTCAAAATGACATAAACTCATTCAGAAAGGGTGGCTCAGACCCAGCACTTTTTCCACCTCTACCAATGTTTCAAAAACTGGGATATTTTTCAAAAAGGTTTTTACATCAAATGGCACGAGGATATATTTGGAGGCTTGGCAAGCTTTCTTGAATAGCTGTTCAAAGAAATCACTTGGATTTTTCACTCTTAACCTTGATTGGAGATTCGTTATCTCTCTGAAAATGGAGTGCAAAAGGGAGGCTAGTTTCCTTGTGGGGGCGGATGCACTAATAATCACTGGCCTCATAGGAATGCTTTCTATATGAATTTGTGGAAGGCCGAAAAATCTGCTGAGCTTTTGAATTCATCACTGTTGCGTTGTGTGTTTCACTTAGTTGGAGGATATATTAGTGGGTTTAGCATATCCTCAAACAAGGTGAAATATACAAAGCAACAGTGATGAATCTAAAAGCTCCGGAATTTTTTGGTTTTCTGCAAATTCATAAAGAGAGTATTCGAATGAGCCTAGTGATTACCAGTGCATCAGTCCCAACAAGAAAACTAGCTACTCTTTTGCACTCCCTCTTCCGAGAATTGACAAAATTCCAGTCAAGGTTAGGAGTTTAAATTTGAAGTGGTTTCTGTGCACAGCACTCTGCAAGAAAGATCTCCCACCCACCAAGCCTATCCTATTGTCATTGGATGTTAGGAACCTCTTTAATAATATCCCAGTTTTTGAAGCATTGGTAGTGGTGGAAAAACTTCTAAAAAGAGTCTGGGGCTGAGCCACCTTTTCTGAATGGCGTTATGTCGCCATGGAGATGTTGAGTTGAGCAAAATTATTTCCAGTTCAACATCGAGTACCAAAAAGTGTAAGCTTTAGCAATGGGGTCCCCTTAATCACCATTGTTTTCAGACGTTTACCAGAACAAATATGAAACAATAATTTACGCCAGCCTCCAATTTTAATCGGATATTCACTATTGGTTTCATTATGCAGATGACGTCTATGTTATTTTGGTATGCAATGGGAGTTAGTTTAGAGAATTTTTTGAACACCTTAAATTCCCAATGCAATGAAACAAGTTTCACATGCGGCAAATGACAAAATAACAAATTTGATTTTCTACATTTCACGGTGTCAAAAAGAGACGGGATAAAGATTTTGCAATTCTACGTTAAAGTGCACCAACAGGCCACATCATTCCCTTCAACTCCAGCCATCACATTTTTCACAAGCTGTCCACTTTTCATTTCGTATTAAATAGACTGTTGGGCATTGCTCTTTCCAAAAGTAATTTTGATCAAGAATCTTAAAATGTTAAAGGGTAAGGAATGAAAAATAACCACAAAGCAGAGTTAATTGAAAAAAGTCTACGAAGAAAAAGTTCTGTTAAAGTAAGCAATCTTTTCTTTAAAAAGTGTAATGTGGATGTAATGAGTTACAAATGGTGTAAATTCCCGTATTGTGGATTGTTTTAGAAATATTTAGCTCAGACTATCTGATTTCACCAAGCATCTCTGGGAAGGAAATCATAGGAGTGATTTCAATCTAAAAACTCAATCCCCAGATGGAAAAAGGAAAGAGAATGGACCAGGGGGAAGAGCTGGATATTTGAAAGAATTTAAAAGTGGGTAATTGTTTTAGTCCAACGATACCTTCCCCCTTCTCAGTGAACCGTACTAATCACCAATCCAGATGCTCTAAATCCCTCTCCTCGTTCACACCTACGCCGATCACGACCCAATAAATTTCTCTCCTAACCCCAACTCCCTCACCCACCCCTTTCCCTTCATGAATGGTATATAAATGGATGTTATATTGGCTAATTTTTACCCTAGGATGATGGCTAAACTTTAAAAAAGTAGCAATAAAATGATAAACAGTGAAAAAAATAGTTCTTCATTTAGTGAACATAAACTTCCACGAATTTACAAAAACTTCCCAGGAGGTTCCTTGTAAGTGTTTGTCTTCGAGGAGCAGAGAAAATCATAGAACTAGCATCACAGAGTTCGGTATTGACCGTTATTTCTCGACCTCCGTCCAAACTTGTGAAAATTGGTCTGCTGCCCATTGGGTTTCTCTGCACAAAGTAAATATCGATTGTTTTTTGATGGAGGATAAGAGTTTTGAGTTGGCATCTCGTTAGATGTTTTAATTCTCTTTGTTCATGATCACCTTGCCATTTCCAGTAGGCTCGGTCAAAAAATGATCATTTCCATAAGGTTCTCCGAGTGCTAACACAAGGGAAATCACTCAGAACAGGTTTGCACGATCTCTACAGCATTTCTGCTCGAATACGATTATCTGTTAAAGGCACCATAAAAAGGGTTGAAAATAGTGTTCTCCTTGGACAATTCAAACTTCGTTCTCGTATTTTATAGAGGGCAGGGAGTTTGAATACGTGCAGCAATATTAACCTTCTCAATTGAGATAGCTTTCTGTGGGGAAAACCTTTTCGGGAGCAGACAGATTTAGTTCACTGGTAGGGAGATTGGATGTCTCGAAATAAACGATTGGTTTTTTTCAGATATTGTTGGGTTTGAAGCATAGTGGTAGTGATTATGGCATCCAGTGACTAAAAAATGAAGTCCAGTATCGGTATTAACGCTGTCAAGGGAGAAAATGCTTTAGTTCGGAATGTTCTTAGTCTGGTTTTGAGGGCTGTAAAGGATGAGCGAGTGTTTTATTGTGTGCACGTCACCTTCTGAGAAATCGTTAGTGCTGGTGTTTGTGGGAGAAATGTGACCGAAAAATGCGATTTATTTACTCAGGATCCTGAGTTAACTGGGTAGTACGTAATGTTTAGTCCAGATGAGGGCATTGGATATCAGTGTAATTGAACGCTTCTGTATGAATATATTTGATGATAATTTTTTGGAGGTAAAGTGATTTTTTTTCATAGAGGCTTTTTTGGGGAATGAGAAAGACTGAACCCTTCAGTTTTACCATATTATAAATGCATACCTCTCTTGCCTTTCATCGTCTGCCAAGAAGGCCAGCATCCTCCTCTTGCTTGTGTTCACTTGGGTTCTCGGGAATGGCGGTCACCAGGGGGTTTATGCTCCTTGGGTTCGAGTCGTAACTGTGTTCTGCAAATTAGACTGGATTTTTTCTTGAAAAAGTGCATAAAGTACATTTTTCTGAAGCGTTTCAGTATGGATTTGGGAAAAATCCATGCGCATAGGTTTGTTTACCACATTTAGTTAGCCGAAGTTCCTTGGGGGTTCGAAGTACAGAATATATACATTCTGGTTGGATACAAAGTGTCTTCAGAATTGGCAATCGATTATTAAGGTGGGCAGATGTCCTAGACCTGTGGTTTCTTGTAGCTAAGTAATGGAAGAGGAACGTGGCAACACACATGATGGTTTTTCCTATGATTGAATTTTTTTTTATCTTTTGTAGTTGGAGCATTAGACTTAATTTCCATTACGAGGTATTATATTTGTGAACGGTAGCGTTTCAAATGATAATGAATGAGAAGCCATTGGAAGTATTATTCCAATTTTTTTACTGTTAGTTTCAGGTGGGAATGTGACATTGGGATTACAGCGTTCATTCCTTCCCAGCCAAGTGTGGCCACATAAATAATGATTAGTTCATTGTGGCATGGTTAGCAGAATGAATGATTTTATATGGTGACAGTAAATGGTTAAGAAAAGATATGCATTTGTAAAAAATCCTTTAGCTAAATGCTTTCCTGAATCTTTTAGCTGGGTGCCTAATTTCAGTGAATAAGCTGGCTATAAATATTTAGGAGCCGCTTATGTTCTTTTAGGCAATTGAATTTTTATCGATTATTTCTCTTGATGGTGAATATATAGCTTGATAACATTTCGCATAAGATTTTTTACCTATTGAAAGAGATGGTTATAATGGTTGGCCTCTGATTCCCATTCATTTGGGCCATATATCCAAGATGGGTATTCTCCAAGAGTCTCCTTGCATTTACCTAGAGGTGAGCACATTGATTACCAGTCCACAGAAAATTTAATTCATGGTTGCATTAGTTACTTTTGAAGGAGGTATAATGACAACTACCATTCTTCCTTGTTTTTCGACATTGTGTAGTTTAGACCTCAAATGAGAAGTGTTATAAATGGAGGAAGATAAATGTTACCCATAGGCACTGAGCCTATTGCGAAAGCCCTTGTGAGTGAATAGCAAATATTTCATCCTCTTTTCATGGAATGAGGTATTTTTTTTGGGGCTCACCAAGAATAATGCATGGCGTGAAAGTCTCATAACATCCCTCATTGAGAGCGATTTTGAAGGGTTTTTCAAAAGAATAATTGGACGTGGAAGATAATTTTAACATGTCTGTGTAATCGGTAATCATGTGCGGTGGTAAATGCAGAGGATATAAGGAATGAGAGATTATTTTCCAATGTAAGTTTAAATGGTAGCATGAGCTACTTACCTACCCACATGAAAATGCATATTTTGAGATTTTTTTGGATGGGAATGGTTATACCGCATTTACTGACATATTGGAAATGTCAACTGGAATTGAGTGAATAAATAGGATTGAATGACTTGGTTCTTAATTTTTGTTCGTATTTCTTTGGACACATGCGAATACACCTTTAGGGTAGCCTTCTCTTTATGTTATTGGACATGTGGGCCATTAATGTTGTGTCAGTAAAAACTGACTTCAGGAATGAGGTATACTGTATGAGATTCCTAATAATTTTGGCTCCACAGCTATTTTTTTAGTCCAGTGGATAGCGCCAAAGCATAACTAAAAATAGGATTTGATAACACCCGCAGTCCTAAGAGTTATGAATGTGTTTTGGCAGTGTGTTATGTGTGGGAGAAATGGGGAGTGAGCGAGACAATTTGGTTTTTTCCTTTACCCCTCAAAATGCAGTTTTAGAACGTTTAATCCGGAATCCATATCATGAGTCCCAAAAGAGGTGTGGCATGGGGGGTGTCATCCGAATATACCTCTCCGTTTTCTCTTTCCACCAAACCATTTTCTTAGATGGGGTGGTCTTCGGTCGGTGTTGGGGATGTGGAGGATATGGCAAGTTCTGAGGGGGCACGTTAAATCCCCTCCAGGTGTTAGGCATAATAAACGGTTGAAATTGGAGACCCAGAAAGAAGTGGGATTTTGATTTGGTAGGAAAACCATAGTATACTGAAATGTGGGTAGGCGATGCAATTAAATGTGAACAGCCAATAGGAACGTTATCCTGGAAATTCTTCGGTTTAATTCAATGAGAGAGGGAAGAAAATTGGTTAATTCTGTCCTGCAATAAGTAATTGTTCCGCTCAGGTGAATGTATTCTGATGCGTCAAAGTTAATTGTGGACGTCATTAGGTAAATATAGATGAAAATGAAAGGGGGTTGCGTAGTGTCTGTTCAAATATTTGCAGCAGTCTCAATGGTGCATGTCATATTGGCTCTGGTTACTAATATATGAGGAGCAAAATCTATTTTTTCGCTGTTCTTTTTTTTTGTACTACTAGTTTCAATACTTAGGAGTCATGATGAGGTACAAATAGGTCAAAATGCAGTCCATTTATATACCATTCATGTGGTGAAATGGAAGGAGAGAGAGGGGGAATTTGGTTTGTGTTCAGGATACATTTGAAGGAGGAGAGGGGTGTTTGGGAAGGTTATTAGAAGGGTTCACAGGGGGTTGGGGGGTGTTAGGGTCTTTCTATGTAGGAAGTGGATGCTTAAAGGATTGGGAATCGGTATTCAAACATTTAATCTTTGAACATAGGACAATTTATGAAATTCGTTTTGATTTCCAGCTCTTCTCACTTTTTCATCCTCCATCTTGTTTCTATCTGTTTTATGAGTTTCAGGTGGAAATTGTTCTCATGATTTACTTTCCATAGATTCTTGGCGAAGTGAGCGTACGAGAGGTTACAATTTCTGAAGCGGCGTTTATGTATGTCCATTGGTATTTTTAATGATACCCCCACTTCACGAATGCATATATGACTACAGTCCTCTCAAGTTAACTTATAGATGCCACTTTTATTTTGTTTTGCTAATTTTTCTTCTGTAGTATTCAAGAATGACTCTAAGGTGTTCGTGTTGTAAAAGGCTATTCGAAATATTTCCCTATCAATGAGATTTTCTATCTTTTTGTGAAATCAGTCCATAATACGGGAGTTAAGACCATTTGTATCCTTTTTCATCTACATTACCTGGTTTAAACAAAAGATTGTTTACTTAAACGAAATGTTTTCTTAGCAGTATTTTTCCAATCAAATCAGCTTAGTAGCCATTTTTCATTATACATATCTAATCGTTTTGACCTGTTGATCAAAGTTATTTTTGGAAAGCGAAATGCCCAACAGTCTTATTTAGTAGGAAATGAAAAGTAGACAGCTTGCGAGTTATGTGATTGCGGGAGTTGAAGGGGATTATGTGGTCTGTGGCTGTACTTTAATGAAAAATGGCAAATTAAAAACCCTGTCCCTTTCAGGACACTGTGATATCTAGATAATTAAAGTTAGTATTTTGTTTATGCCCACCTGTGACACTGATTTCTTTTCCTTGGCAATTTAAGGGGTGGATATTGTCCACATTGTAAAACCAGCAATGAGTATAAGTTGTAATAATTGAGGAGTTGCTGTGTATTTTTCTTTCAAATGTGTTCATGTATCGGTCTGCAGGAAGTGGCGATGAAGGGGACCCCATTGCTACACCCTCCACTTGTTTGATGTGTTCATTATTGAACTGGAAATGATTTTGCTCAACACATAATCTCAAAATGACATAAACTCATTCAGAAAGGGTGGCTCAGACCCAGCACTTTTTCCACCTCTACCAATGTTTCAAAAACTGGGATATTTTTCAAAAAGGTTTTTACATCAAATGGCACGAGGATATATTTGGAGGCTTGGCAAGCTTTCTTGAATAGCTGTTCAAAGAAATCACTTGGATTTTTCACTCTTAACCTTGATTGGAGATTCGTTATCTCTCTGAAAATGGAGTGCAAAAGGGAGGCTAGTTTCCTTGTGGGGGCGGATGCACTAATAATCACTGGCCTCATAGGAATGCTTTCTATATGAATTTGTGGAAGGCCGAAAAATCTGCTGAGCTTTTGAATTCATCACTGTTGCGTTGTGTGTTTCACTTAGTTGGAGGATATATTAGTGGGTTTAGCATATCCTCAAACAAGGTGAAATATACAAAGCAACAGTGATGAATCTAAAAGCTCCGGAATTTTTTGGTTTTCTGCAAATTCATAAAGAGAGTATTCGAATGAGCCTAGTGATTACCAGTGCATCAGTCCCAACAAGAAAACTAGCTACTCATTGTACTCCCTCTTCCGAGAATTGACAAAATTCCAGTCAAGGTTAGGAGTTTAAATTTGAAGTGGTTTCTGTGCACAGCACTCTGCAAGAAAGATCTCCCACCCACCAAGCCTATCCTATTGTCATTGGATGTTAGGAACCTCTTTAATAATATCCCAGTTTTTGAAGCATTGGTAGTGGTGGAAAAAGTTCTAAAAAGAGTCTGGGGCTGAGCCACCTTTTCTGAATGGCGTTATGTCGCCATGGAGATGTTGAGTTGAGCAAAATAATTTCCAGTTCAACATCGAGTACCAAAAAGTGTAAGCTTTAGCAATGGGGTCCCCTTAATCACCATTGTTTTCAGACGTTTACCAGAACAAATATGAAACAATAATTTACGCCAGCCTCCAATTTTAATCGGATATTCACTATTGGTTTCATTATGCAGATGACGTCTATGTTATTTTGGTATGCAATGGGAGTTAGTTTAGAGAATTTTTTGAACACCTTAAATTCCCAATGCAATGAAACAAGTTTCACATGCGGCAAATGACAAAATAACAAATTTGATTTTCTACATTTCACGGTGTCAAAAAGAGACGGGATAAAGATTTTGCAATTCTACGTTAAAGTGCACCAACAGGCCACATCATTCCCTTCAACTCCAGCCATCACATTTTTCACAAGCTGTCCACTTTTCATTTCGTATTAAATAGACTGTTGGGCATTGCTCTTTCCAAAAGTAATTTTGATCAAGAATCTTAAAATGTTAAAGGGTAAGGAATGAAAAATAACCACAAAGCAGAGTTAATTGAAAAAAGTCTACGAAGAAAAAGTTCTGTTAAAGTAAGCAATCTTTTCTTTAAAAAGTGTAATGTGGATGTAATGAGTTACAAATGGTGTAAATTCCCGTATTGTGGATTGTTTTAGAAATATTTAGCTCAGACTATCTGATTTCACCAAGCATCTCTGGGAAGGAAATCATAGGAGTGATTTCAATCTAAAAACTCAATCCCCAGATGGAAAAAGGAAAGAGAATGGACCAGGGGGAAGAGCTGGATATTTGAAAGAATTTAAAAGTGGGTAATTGTTTTAGTCCAACGATACCTTCCCCCTTCTCAGTGAACCGTACTAATCACCAATCCAGATGCTCTAAATCCCTCTCCTCGTTCACACCTACGCCGATCACGACCCAATAAATTTCTCTCCTAACCCCAACTCCCTCACCCACCCCTTTCCCTTCATGAATGGTATATAAATGGATGTTATATTGGCTAATTTTTACCCTAGGATGATGGCTAAACTTTAAAAAAGTAGCAATAAAATGATAAACAGTGAAAAAAATAGTTCTTCATTTAGTGAACATAAACTTCCACGAATTTACAAAAACTTCCCAGGAGGTTCCTTGTAAGTGTTTGTCTTCGAGGAGCAGAGAAAATCATAGAACTAGCATCACAGAGTTCGGTATTGACCGTTATTTCTCGACCTCCGTCCAAACTTGTGAAAATTGGTCTGCTGCCCATTGGGTTTCTCTGCACAAAGTAAATATCGATTGTTTTTTGATGGAGGATAAGAGTTTTGAGTTGGCATCTCGTTAGATGTTTTAATTCTCTTTGTTCATGATCACCTTGCCATTTCCAGTAGGCTCGGTCAAAAAATGATCATTTCCATAAGGTTCTCCGAGTGCTAACACAAGGGAAATCACTCAGAACAGGTTTGCACGATCTCTACAGCATTTCTCTACAGCATTTCTCTCTACAGCATTTCTTCTCGAATACGATTATCTGTTAAAGGCACCATAAAAAGGGTCGAAAATAGTGTTCTCCTTGGACAATTCAAACTTCGTTCTCGTATTTTATAGAGGGCAGGGAGTTTGAATACGTGCAGCAATATTAACCTTCTCAATTGAGATAGCTTTCTGTGGGGAAAACCTTTTCGGGAGCAGACAGATTTAGTTCACTGGTAGGGAGATTGGATGTCTCGGAATAAACGATTGGTTTTTTTCAGATATTGTTGGGTTTGAAGCATAGTGGTAGTGATTATGGCATCCAGTGACTAAAAAATGAAGTCCAGTATCGGTATTAACGCTGTCAAGGGAGAAAATGCTTTAGTTCGGAATGTTCTTAGTCTGGTTTTGAGGGCTGTAAAGGATGAGCGAGTGTTTTATTGTGTGCACGTCACCTTCTGAGAAATCGTTAGTGCTGGTGTTTGTGGGAGAAATGTGACCGAAAAATGCGATTTATTTACTCAGGATCCTCAGTTAACTGGGTAGTACGTAATGTTTAGTCCAGATGAGGGCATTGGATATCAGTGTAATTGAACGCTTCTGTATGAATATATTTGATGATAATTTTTTGGAGGTAAAGTGATTTTTTTTCATAGAGGCTTTTTTGGGGAATGAGAAAGACTGAACCCTTCAGTTTTACCATATTATAAATGCATACCTCTCTTGCCTTTCATCGTCTGCCAAGAAGGCCAGCATCCTCCTCTTGCTTGTGTTCACTTGGGTTCTCGGGAATGGCGGTCACCAGGGGGTTTATGCTCCTTGGGTTCGAGTCGTAACTGTGTTCTGCAAATTAGACTGGATTTTTTCTTGAAAAAGTGCATAAAGTACATTTTTCTGAAGCGTTTCAGTATGGATTTGGGAAAAATCCATGCGCATAGGTTTGTTTACCACATTTAGTTAGCCGAAGTTACTTGGGGGTTCGAAGTACAGAATATATACATTCTGGTTGGATACAAAGTGTCTTCAGAATTGGCAATCGATTATTAAGGTGGGCAGATGTCCTAGACCTGTGGTTTCTTGTAGCTAAGTAATGGAAGAGGAACGTGGCAACACACATGATGGTTTTTCCTATGATTGAATTTTTTTTTATCTTTTGTAGTTGGAGCATTAGACTTAATTTCCATTACGAGGTATTATATTTGTGAACGGTAGCGTTTCAAATGATAATGAATGAGAAGCCATTGGGAGTATTATTCCAATTTTTTTACTGTTAGTTTCAGGTGGGAATGTGACATTGGGATTACAGCGTTCATTCCTTCCCAGCCAAGTGTGGCCACATAAATAATGATTAGTTCATTGTGGCATGGTTAGCAGAATGAATGATTTTATATGGTGACAGTAAATGGTTAAGAAAAGATATGCATTTGTAAAAAATCCTTTAGCTAAATGCTTTCCTGAATCTTTTAGCTGGGTGCCTAATTTCAGTGAATAAGCTGGCTATAAATATTTAGGAGCCGCTTATGTTCTTTTAGGCAATTGAATTTTTATCGATTATTTCTCTTGATGGTGAATATATAGCTTGATAACATTTCGCATAAGATTTTTTACCTATTGAAAGAGATGGTTATAATGGTTGGCCTCTGATTCCCATTCATTTGGGCCATATATCCAAGATGGGTATTCTCCAAGAGTCTCCTTGCATTTACCTAGAGGTGAGCACATTGATTACCAGTCCACAGAAAATTTAATTCATGGTTGCATTAGTTACTTTTGAAGGAGGTATAATGACAACTACCATTCTTCCTTGTTTTTCGACATTGTGTAGTTTAGACCTCAAATGAGAAGTGTTATAAATGGAGGAAGATAAATGTTACCCATAGGCACTGAGCCTATTGCGAAAGCCCTTGTGAGTGAATAGCAAATATTTCATCCTCTTTTCATGGAATGAGGTATGTTTGTGGGGCTCACCAAGAATAATGCATGGCGTGAAAGTCTCATAACATCCCTCATTGAGAGCGATTTTGAAGGGTTTTTCAAAAGAATAATTGGACGTGGAAGATAATTTTAACATGTCTGTGTAATCGGTAATCATGTGCGGTGGTAAATGCAGAGGATATAAGGAATGAGAGATTATTTTCCAATGTAAGTTTAAATGGTAGCATGAGCTACTTACCTACCCACATGAAAATGCATATTTTGAGATTTTTTTGGATGGGAATGGTTATACCGCATTTACTGACATATTGGAAATGTCAACTGGAATTGAGTGAATAAATAGGATTGAATGACTTGGTTCTTAATTTTTGTTCGTATTTCTTTGGACACATGCGAATACACCTTTAGGGTAGCCTTCTCTTTATGTTATTGGACATGTGGGCCATTAATGTTGTGTCAGTAAAAACTGACTTCAGGAATGAGGTATACTGTATGAGATTCCTTATAATTTTGGCTCCACAGCTATTTTTTTAGTCCAGTGGATAGCGCCAAAGCATAACTAAAAATAGGATTTGATAACACCCGCAGTCCTAAGAGTTATGAATGTGTTTTGGCAGTGTGTTATGTGTGGGAGAAATGGGGAGTGAGCGAGACAATTTGGTTTTTTCCTTTACCCCTCAAAATGCAGTTTTAGAACGTTTAATCCGGAATCCATATCATGAGTCCCAAAAGAGGTGTGGCATGGGGGGTGTCATCCGAATATACCTCTCCGTTTTCTCTTTCCACCAAACCATTTTCTTAGATGGGGTGGTCTTCGGTCGGTGTTGGGGATGTGGAGGATATGGCAAGTTCTGAGGGGGCACGTTAAATCCCCTCCAGGTGTTAGGCATAATAAACGGTTGAAATTGGAGACCCAGAAAGAAGTGGGATTTTGATTTGGTAGGAAAACCATAGTATACTGAAATGTGGGTAGGCGATGCAATTAAATGTGAACAGCCAATAGGAACGTTATCCTGGAAATTCTTCGGTTTAATTCAATGAGAGAGGGAAGAAAATTGGTTAATTCTGTCCTGCAATAAGTAATTGTTCCGCTCAGGTGAATGTATTCTGATGCGTCAAAGTTAATTGTGGACGTCATTAGGTAAATATAGATGAAAATGAAAGGGGGTTGCGTAGTGTCTGTTCAAATATTTGCAGCAGTCTCAATGGTGCATGTCATATTGGCTCTGGTTACTAATATATGAGGAGCAAAATCTATTTTTTCGCTGTTCTTTGTTTTTGTACTACTAGTTTCAATACTTAGGAGTCATGATGAGGTACAAATAGGTCAAAATGCAGTCCATTTATATACCATTCATGTGGTGAAATGGAAGGAGAGAGAGGGGGAATTTGGTTTGTGTTCAGGATACATTTGAAGGAGGAGAGGGGTGTTTGGGAAGGTTATTAGAAGGGTTCACAGGGGGTTGGGGGGTGTTAGGGTCTTTCTATGTAGGAAGTGGATGCTTAAAGGATTGGGAATCGGTATTCAAACATTTAATCTTTGAACATAGGACAATTTATGAAATTCGTTTTGATTTCCAGCTCTTCTCACTTTTTCATCCTCCATCTTGTTTCTATCTGTTTTATGAGTTTCAGGTGGAAATTGTTCTCATGATTTACTTTCCATAGATTCTTGGCGAAGTGAGCGTACGAGAGGTTACAATTTCTGAAGCGGCGTTTATGTATGTCCATTGGTATTTTTAATGATACCCCCACTTCACGAATGCATATATGACTACAGTCCTCTCAAGTTAACTTATAGATGCCACTTTTATTTTGTTTTGCTAATTTTTCTTCTGTAGTATTCAAGAATGACTCTAAGGTGTTCGTGTTGTAAAAGGCTATTCGAAATATTTCCCTATCAATGAGATTTTCTATCTTTTTGTGAAATCAGTCCATAATACGGGAGTTAAGACCATTTGTATCCTTTTTCATCTACATTACCTGGTTTAAACAAAAGATTGTTTACTTAAACGAAATGTTTTCTTAGCAGTATTTTTCCAATCAAATCAGCTTAGTAGCCATTTTTCATTATACATATCTAATCGTTTTGACCTGTTGATCAAAGTTATTTTTGGAAAGCGAAATGCCCAACAGTCTTATTTAGTAGGAAATGAAAAGTAGACAGCTTGCGAGTTATGTGATTGCGGGAGTTGAAGGGGATTATGTGGTCTGTGGCTGTACTTTAATGAAAAATGGCAAATTAAAAACCCTGTCCCTTTCAGGGCACTGTGATATCTAGATAATTAAAGTTAGTATTTTGTTCATGCCCACCTGTGACACTGATTTCTTTTCCTTGGCAATTTAAAGGGTGGATATTGTCCACATTGTAAAACCAGCAATGAGTATAAGTTGTAATAATTGAGGAGTTGCTGTGTATTTTTCTTTCAAATGTGTTCATGTATCGGTCTGCAGGAAGTGGCGATGAAGGGGACCCCATTGCTACACCCTCCACTTGTTTGATGTGTTCATTATTGAACTGGAAATGATTTTGCTCAACACATAATCTCAAAATGACATAAACTCATTCAGAAAGGGTGGCTCAGACCCAGCACTTTTTCCACCTCTACCAATGTTTCAAAAACTGGGATATTTTTCAAAAAGGTTTTTACATCAAATGGCACGAGGATATATTTGGAGGCTTGGCAAGCTTTCTTGAATAGCTGTTCAAAGAAATCACTTGGATTTTTCACTCTTAACCTTGATTGGAGATTCGTTATCTCTCTGAAAATGGAGTGCAAAAGGGAGGCTAGTTTCCTTGTGGGGGCGGATGCACTAATAATCACTGGCCTCATAGGAATGCTTTCTATATGAATTTGTGGAAGGCCGAAAAATCTGCTGAGCTTTTGAATTCATCACTGTTGCGTTGTGTGTTTCACTTAGTTGGAGGATATATTA